>CM062804.1:601254275-602515955 GCA_031772625.1 Pinus tabuliformis
CCTCTTTATGGTTGTTTGGAAACGGCACAGGGAGTACAGGATTTAATTTACCTCCCAACTTCCTAACAAAGGTTTGGTCAATAAAAATACTTTTGCATTACTGCCACTATTTTCTCTACTCCGAAATTTCCAATAACCCGACTATAGTGCGCCTCCCAAATAATCTTGGAGCACTCTCTTTAAGGAACAAAAATGTGTCCCAAGTGGCATAACAATGCATCTTGGAGGTGAAAATTTGGAACTTTCTTACCTTCCAGGAGTGTCTAGTATGTGCTGCCAAATTTGGGATCGCTCTCGTAAAGATGCGACCACCTCAGATTCTCATGCCCATAGGAGTCGAGCACAGTGATCAATGCCATGAATGGTGGTTGGATGAGGCAGTCTGCAACATTATTGGTGATTCGATTCTTGTATTTAATGTTCAAATGGAATTGTTGCAGGTATGTGGACCATTTATGATGGAGATCATTATGCAACTTCCCTTATGTTTTTATGAACTACAGGGGTCGGTGTACTATGTGGATTATCATTTCCTTCCCCAAAATGTATTGCTTCCATTGACGGTAGGACTACACAATGGAATACATTTATTTGTCATAGGTGGGATAATTTCAGACTGTGTCTGAGAGTGTCTCACCGTGGTAAGCCACTGGATGCCCCTGTTGAGTAAGAACTGCACCAATAGCATAGTCGGTGGCATCTGTCTTAATCTCAAATGGTTGTTGCAAGTCTAGTAATGTGAGCACTGGTGCAGAGAAGAGGTGTTGTTTCAACTCGAAAAACGCCTTCTATTGGGTTTCATACCAAAATAAATTTGATTTCACTCCACCCTTGGTGACTTGAATTATAGGCCAAGTGATGTGAGAGAACCCCAGCATGAACATGCGGTAGAAATTGGCAAGGCCCAGAAAGTTGCAGAGCTATTTTAGAGTGGTTGGGGCTGGTGAATCTTGAATGACTTGTATCTTGGCTGGGTCCAGATGCACACCCTTCTCATCAATGATGTACCCTATATATTGAACTTGGGTCATGCCAAAAGTGCATTTCTCTAGATTGGCACACAACTTATGTTGTCGCAGGGTTTGGAGGACATGCCGAATATGGTTGAGGTGCTCTCCCTAGCTCTAGCTGAAGATTAAGATTTTCTCTAAATACACCACCACAAATGCAATGGTGAAGGGTCACAGGATGTATTCCATCAATATAATGAAGGTTGCAGGGGCATTTGTCAACCCGAAAGGCATGACCAACCATTTGAAAAGGCCCGCCTTGGATTTGAAGGCAATCTTTCACACATCAGAGGGTTCGATAGGCACCTAGTGATAATTAGTCTTCAAGTCAATGTTGCTGAAATATTTGGCCCCCTTGAGCTAGTCCAAAAGGTCGTCAATCTGTGGGATTGGGTACCTATTTTAGACAGTGTTCCTGCACAACACCCGATAATCAATATAGATTCTCTAGGTCTCATCCATTTTCTTTACCAATACAATCAGGTTCCCACAGGGTGGTGATCTTGGCTTGATGTGCCCTTTTTACAACAACTCCTAAATATGCCTCTTGATCTTATCATTCTCTAGAAAAAAGTGTCGATAGATCGGTCCATTGGGTATTGGTGCGCCCGAGGTTAGATTGATGGAGTGCTTGACCTGATAGTGCAGAGGTACCCCTGTAGGTGAGGCGAAAATGTCCCTGTACTCCTCCATGACGATATCCATTTGTTGCTGCTGTGTGGAGGAGCCTTGTTTGGAAGCTATGGTCACAATATTATTCTTTCCCTGAGGGAAAATAATAAGGAAAACATATTTCTTGTTATGTGAAATGATCTTACGACATTGTAGAGATCAAATAGATGGCAGTAGGCGGGGCTACTTTCAATATCATGTACAACTTGTTTCCCAAAGTAATAATCATAGAGCGAGGTCTAGACTCATACATAACATGCCGCCTCCACAAGTATGGCTTTCCTAATAATAGATCACAAACTTCAAGAGGAGAAACATCACACAGTACCTCATCCGTGAATGGCTTGATGTTCTAGGAAAGGCAACACTACTGGCTGACATGAAGATCTCATCCTAGGTGAAGCCACCAGATGGTTTATGGCTGCAGATGTGCTATAGTTGGTAGACCAAGCCGCTTCATGACCTCTGCTGAAATGAGGTTATTTTTGTTCCCATTGTTGAAAATGAACTATAGCGGAGAACCCTTCACCCACATATGTGAGTGGAAGAGGAATTCCCCCTCCTTTGGATCTTCAGGCTCATTCTTCTAGATCTTGGTGGTGGCCATGGTGGCATTGGGCTGAGTGTTAATGATATGCTTCCTGTTGTCATTCCCCTAGTCAGGTTCTGACTCAGAGTTAGAACATGCGTTTGGGTCAGAAGCCTTTAGATCGGCCACCATGACTGCTTGGCCCGACACTCACTTGTGTTGTGAGTGGAGATCTTATTGAACTCACACCATTTTCTTGTGTCCTTCTTTGCCTTCGGAGTGTTGTTCTTTGCTTGCAACTTTGGCAAGTTGTCCTCGGTCTGCTTGCCTTGGCTTTGTCCTTTGATCTGCGTTTTTGGGGTGCCTTTCCCTTGCTTCAGATTCACAGATCCAAAGTCTCGCTTCCTCTGTTTAAACTTCTGGTCAATCTTGATAGTGTACCAGTACACCGTGCTGAGCGAGGAAATGTCGGTGAACTCCATCTCGTCTTGGATTTATCTGTGTAGACAGTCGTGATACTTGACTACCAACTTTCGATCAGAATCCTTGATATCTAACTTTGTGTGAAGGGTACGAAAAACATTGGTAAACTTCGACATGTTTTGGTCCCTTCCCTGCCATAGTGTGGTCCACTTTATGTATTTTTCCTCATAGCTATCGACAGGATAATACTACTCCTTGATGGTGTCCTAGAATGAATTCCAAGCAGGTGTGGAAGAAAATAGTGAGGGTGTAATTTTGTCCTTCTTCTCACAGTAGGTTTCCCACCGGTACACGACTTGCTTTGAGAAGTGAAAAAGTAATATTTTCCCGACTGGAAAAATCATGAACAGAAAAATATCCTTCTATAAGATTTAACCATTTATCTACGACATCCACATATATCTAACCTTCAAATATGGAGGTGTCAATGTTAACTTGTACCTTAAAGGGCGTGGCACTTCTAGAGTGGTTGTTGGAAGAATATGCGTAGCCTTTGGGTAGTCACTGAAGGATTTGGGAAAAGTTTTCCATCATTGCGTTCCTTTGTCTCGAGGGTTTCCTTGAGAAATATTTTGAAAATATCTCCTACCCCCTCGTCTTTCTTCTCTTCCGCCATTAGAGGCCATAGATATTTGCAAGGATGGTTTGATAAAGGGTCGACAAGTTCAAGCCCTAACTCCTTATATCTCGACCTCATTGGGGACATGCGTTACAGGTCTATTTGGGCACATCACTATCGATGATCAGATCCATGTAAACAAGGTCTATCAAAACCTAATTCAGTTGCTACATGCCCTAGACATGCCACATCATTGAGTTCTTTCATCAATGAGAGTTTCCTGACTTCAAACCTTGCTGAAATGCTTCCTTGGGTCACCAGCGCCCCCCTGGTCAGGGGTAAGTGCTTTGCAGAGTAGGTAGTCCCATTCAAGGATGTGTTGTAGAGAACTTAGGCTCACTTAACACTGTTCTGGGCGAGGATGAGCGAAATTGGCATAGGATTATGGGAACATTCCTTGGTTCTAGAACATTCTAGAGGATGCCCAACTCTTATCTCATCCTATGAGATCGACTATGGATAGGCTATGGATCATCTAATCGTCCATCCTATCATCCCTTTGAACATGGAAACTAATCATCCAAATATGGAAAACCATTCAATGCCATATTAATGACAAAATCACTTGCATTCATCTATAAATTGGCCTCCCATCAAAGAGCCAAGGGGGCTGGAACTTGGATATTATAGAGAAATATTGTTTGTTTAGAGACTTGAAATCATTGTCAAGTAATGTTATGCTGTTGGATTGATGTTTCTATTGGTGCGATGAGGGTTTGGACTAAGCTGGATGAGTGACATGAGATCGAACCACATTGGGTGTAACTTCTCCTTCTATTAATCAATAAAGTTGTTTGTTCCTTTTCCAATACTTTTGTCTATATCTATGATGGATGTATGTTCAAATGTTTTCAATTCCATTTGTTTACAATAAATAGATCATATGCTTTGATTGTTGTCATCTTCTGTTTATGTTGGTAGGTATCAATTAAGCGAATTCAGTTTGAGCGGGAGCAACAGGAGCAACTCAAAGGAGATCAAAGGAAGCGAAGGACCACAAGTAGGTCCCATTATCTTCTCTGTTTATTGTAGGAAAAGGTTAAACATATTTAATTCAGTTGTTCTAAGTGTAACTACCCACTTAGGGAAGATATACTTATCCATAGGTATAAATTCCGTATAACAAATTGGCAACCATACTAGGGAAGAACCATCATTCCTGGTAGTTATCCCTTGTCTCAGCAGTACCAATAGACTTTGCCTGAGTTCATTTACCCATATTCAGTCATTTTGAAGCTTGTTTGGTCAAAATGTGTCCTTATTTGTGTGTTGATAGTGCCCTTTGGCATCAGTGCACTGTTGTTCTTGAAACAGTGCTCTGCAGAGCAGCCTTAGCCTAGAGACAGTGCTCTACAATGCACTGTCTCCCACTAAGGGCTGCACTGGTCCCTGTCAATCCAAAAATCCATCTTCTTGCTTGATTTTTTCCAAACTGTTTCAGATCTTGTTTGCTGAATAGTCAATGTTTCTTTGTCTCTAAAGTCAAAATTAGCATCTCTCTTCCATGCCCACATTGGATTTGTTTGTTCAATGTTTCTTTATGTTTTCTTTATCATTGTATAATCAATCCCAAAGTTAGCTTACATTGATTAGTATTTACCTTTCTGAAAAAGAATTGTTGTAAAGTCTTCATTTCTTTGAAAAAGAAACTGTCGTAAAGTCTTCGTTGCTTGTGAAAAGCATTGATGGATCGTTTGTGCATTTAGTTTCTCTTGTTCATCTAAACATTAAAGGAATGAAAAGAAAAACATGCATAATGCATTTAGAATTTTGTGTGCGATTGTAGGAATGGTATAGGGAAAGTTGCATTAGATGTGCTTGTTGGGAACGGGTTCCCCCAAGGACAGTTTTGGGGCTAAAAGCCCATGTTTTGGGACAAATTTTGTAATAAAGTTGTAAAGTCTCTGCATTTTGTGGTCAGGAGCGCGAAGGTGTCAAAGAGGGTTGTCCGCCCTTATTTTGTAAAATGTAAAGTCGGCTGTAAAGATCCACCCATGGTTCGTGGACCATGGGATTATATAAAAATGAGCTAAGTAAGTAAGCTCTAAGTAGTTGGTAGACAAGTTTTGGAGTCTTGGTAGAGAAGTCTAAGTGTTTTGGGTCTTAGCGTAGGTAGAGGCTCTGCAGCTGAGTGCGCAGAGGCCTAGGGTGGAAGTCCGCAGTTGAGTGCGCGGACCCCTGTAGATGTGTGCGTAGGGTGGATAGAGTCTGTATTAAACTGAAGATATCAATAAAGACAAGTATTCTACAAATTATGTGTATTTATTTCCTGTTACTGCATTTGGTTATATTGCGTTTGGGTTTAATTTACAATGTTTATGTGATGCGTGAATATATTGGTTAATTGAATGCAGGTAAGAATATCAGTTTACGTGGTGCTAACTGTGATTGTTTAGTAAGATAATTAAAACACTTAAGATAACTTGGGAACCTATACAATACACTGTCATAGCAGCGCGAAAGTACTTGGATCGCTGGTTAAGGTTGCACGAAGGTCAATCGTACACCTTTGTAGAGGTACTGAAGGGCGGAATAAAGGGGTAAACTGACAGAGCCCTAAAGCTTAGTGACTTGCACGAAATTAGGAACAAAGGGTATAAATCGACATCATGACCATCTGAGGATGCGGAAACTTGGTTCCAGAATCCCCCCATATTGCTTCAGGTGAGACTTCAGTCTGTGCTCCACGGGCTAATGCCGAAAGGGCCAATAGTGTAGGGATTTGTTTGGCTAACTAACGCTGAACCTGGGTCAGGCCCCACAAAGCCAACAAATGGTTCCATTTCCTGCAGGAGGACCCTAATGTATAGCGACTGGAGACAAAAGCTCAAGAACTACAACAACGCTATGATGAAGTAAAAGGTACAACATGAACCGTTGCTCCCACGCAGAGATTAGCAAAGCTGCAGGAGCCCAAACAATTGAAAGAACAGGTAGATGTAGCGCAACACAAGGAGGTAGTACCGAAAGCACGCTTGAAACCCTGGTTGGATGAGGCTTATTCGGTAATAGCCTCTATTGAAGGCAAGCTTGCTAATCTGCAAGCGACTCAGCAGAAGCTTCAGGCTGATAGTTCAGGACAAACAACCGAGCAGTTGGTTGAAGAAGCGAAGCAGGCGGCCGCACAGTGTATTGCCGAGGTTGCCGTCATACAGGTCAAGCTGGGAGGTCTTCGCACCAAGATCTCTGCACCCACAGAGTGACTCGAGGGCGAGTCACCATGTTTGTGTTGGGGACCTATTGGGAACGGGTTCCCCCAAGGACATTTTTGGGGCTAAAAGCCCATGTTTTGGGACAAATTTTGTAATAAAGTTGTAAAGTCTCCGCATTTTATGGTCGTGGAAAATGAAGGTGTCAAAAAGGGTTGTCTGCCCTTATTTTGTAAAATGTAAATTTGGCTGTAAGATCTACCCATGGTTCATGGGCTATGGGATTGTATAAAAATGAGCTAAGTAAGTAAGCTCTAAGTAGTTAGTAGACAAGTTTTTGAGTCTTGGTAGAGAAGTATAAGTGTTTTAGGTCTTAGTATAGGTAGAGGCTTTGTAGTTGAGTGTGCAGAGGCCTAGGTTGGAAGTCCGTAGCTGAGGGCGCGAACCCCTACAGCTGTGTGCGCAGGGCGAATAGAGTCTGTATTAAACTGAAGATATCATTAAAGATAAGTATTCTACAAATTCTGTGTATTTATTTCCTCTTACTGCATCTGGTTATACTGCGCTTGGGTTTAATTTACAATGTTTATGTGATGCACGAATATATGTGATTATATTGGTTAATTGAACACAAGTAAGAATATCAGTTTACGCGGCGCTAACTGTGATTGTTTAGTAAGATAAGTAAAACACTTAAGATAACTTGGGAACTTATACAATATGTTGTCATAGCAGTGCGGAAGTACCTAGATCACGAGTTAAGGCTGCATGAAGGTCAATCGTACACCTTCGCGGAGGTACTGAAGGGTGGAATAAAGGGGTAGACTGACAGAGCCCTAAAGCTTAGTGACCTGTGCGAAAGTAGGAATAGAGGGTATAAACTGACATCACGACCATCTCAGGGTGCAGAAACTTGGTTCTAGCATCCCCCCATACTGCTTCGGGTGAGACTTCAGTCTGTGCTCTGCATGCTGATGTCGAAAGGGCCAGTAGTGTAGGGATTTGTTTGGCTAACTAACGCTGAACCTGGGTTAGGCCCCACAAAGACAAGAATGTTCTATGCTCTAAGTTTAGAGATTCTGGTTTCTCTATCCCTTTTAGTTACGGTTTTCATTGTTTAAATCAAATGAAAAGAATGTTTCTCATCTTAGTTTCATTCTAGGAGTTTCAAAAACATCACGCAGTTAACCTGAAAGGAAAACTTTTAAACAATATCAACTAAAATTTATTTCAATTAACCTAATGGAGCATTGTAACTTAACACATAACATTTAGAGGTCTAGGCTAGATACATGTTCCGGCATCGTTAAACATAGCAGCTGTTGCTAATGGTTTGTGATACATTTCGAGTGTGATACCTCATTCCATGTACGTAAGTATATCGTAGCTTGTCCACGTACTTTCGGGTATATTGGGCGGTGTTATATTACGAAAAGTATAAGGGAATGCTCTCATTGTGCGGTTTTGCATTAGACAATGGTAACACGTACTGGGCTTCCACGTACTTTTAGGTATATTTGGGAGGACTACATTAGGTTGCTATCCATTCATAGGTAATTGAGTCAGCCGCCTTGTATACTGTGATACACCGAAAACAACATTCGGGGAGATTACATGCACGTATGTTAAGTCCTTGGTTTACTGAGGTAGTTTATTGCAGTTCACAGTTACTTGGTAATCCTTTTGCCTAGATTATCCCTCTTTTGTTTTGTTTTGTTATTTTGATTAAAATAAAATTAACTGACCATGGATAACATCCTCCACGTCACTCCTTAGTTGATCTTAGGTTGAGACATATGGCAACAACTCTGGAGTCCACCGATCAAGGAATTCCTTTTGATGGGAATCCTAGTCCTTTTCCTCCTTTCGGAAATATTAGTGCTCCTTATATGGCTACATTTTCCCTTTCGGGACTTACCATCGACTTGCTAATATGGTTGTTCTCAACCTCCTTGGCCCCGCAACTGAATATTCCTACAACTGGACAAAATAAACCTTTAGTTGATCCTAAAGTCAAACCTTTACCTTCTTAGTTGGTTGTTTCTTCCTCCCCTTCTTCCTCTTCACCTGGTGAAACTATTGACACTAGAACCAGGTGGATAAGAAGAAGAAGAAAGTGAAGAAGAAGAAGAAGAAGAAAATTCAGTAGGGGGGCAACCAAGAAACCATTTCTTTGAATGCAACTTCTGATGAGAAATTGTCCGATAAGCCTCATAAACTTCGATATCCTTGCAAACTTTGTACGTGAGACCATATTCTTTGAAATAATTTTGGTATTCCTCAGATCTTCAAAGATTGGCCTTCTCGTTCACATCATCCCGTGTCATCAACTTCTGGAGATCATGCTGGTGACACACCATCAACTAGTGGCATTAAAGTTCATAGAAAGAAGGGTAAAGTTAAGTTTCCCTGTAGGTTATGCGAAGGGAATCACCCCATTCACCTTTGTCCCTATCTGGATGAAGCCCAAAAAGTGTTGGATAACCATCCTGCTTCTCCGCAACGACTTCCATCTGGTTACAGGAGACTCTCCCTTAATCCTTCACTAGTTGATGAAATGAATGACCCAAATCAATTGTCGGTCAAACCCACTCTCTCTGAATGTGAATCCCATGAGTCTATACCTGACCAATCACATGTCGAGGAAATAGTTGGCCTAATTTCACCTTCAGTTAATCATACCTTTCCTATAGGGAGTGAGTATTATACCACTCAGGTTATTTTCATTTCTTCAGATTCCAATGAGCTTGGAGGCAACCCTCCTGTTCCATCAAGACAGGAGGAAAATCCTCCCATTCTTGTAACTCAAGGGGGTAATTCTCCCATTCTTACGGTACCCCCTCCAAGTAGTCTGGTCACTTCCTTTGATTGGAATTGACTGGCAGGATGTCGTCTTCCTTCTTATGTGCCTTTCCAGATCATAGTACATGTTTATAATATGATTGTATCTGGAACTATTGTAGATGAAGGTGCATATATGAGTATCCTTTCCTCCACTGCTTGGCAGGCTCTCGGATTACTGCCACTTGTGCCTATTACCCATAATCTGTTGGCTTTTAATAGAGGAACGAGTCAACCATTAGGGATCCCTCCTCAGTTGCCTATTACTTTGGGAGGAAAAATTGTTTATCTCAATGTGATGGTAGTCCCAGGCCCTATAAATTACAATTTACTTCTTGGGCGCGACTATGTTTATGACATGGGAGTTATTGTTTCAACACTCTTTCAAGTGGTGTGTTTCCCGCATGAAATCATAATTGTCATTGCTGACCAAATTTCATTTCCCGGCCCAAATATGGCTTCCAGTCAACCATCTTCCCTAAATGGTCCTTTTGTCCCAATGGTATCTTCCCCCCCACGGGTCAATTATGTGGCAAACTGTTCCATGCCTACATCAACTGACGATCAATTCCATAATGTTGTGCATTATGTACTAGGGGAATTGGAACCAGATCTCTCTAATGGATTCCTTTCTACATATCCCTTCCAGGGAATTTTTCTCCCATCTTATGAGAACCTCTTGGAAGTCATGACCTCTTATGGGTAATGATCAAGGAATTTATAGTTCCTTTTCTTGTGTCAAGCTCGTTAAAAAATGAAACAAGGAATATGAGGATAGTTATTTTACTATGTCAACCTCATTAAAAAATGAAACAGGTCCCAGAGCATAGTTCCTTGTCTTGTGTCAAGCTCGTTAAAAAATGAAACAAGGAATCTGAGCAGAGTTCCTTGTCTTGTGTCAAGCTCATTAAAAAATGAAACAAGGTCCCCTAGAGAAAAGTTCCAATTCAAGTCACTGATTAGATCTCATAAAATCCCATTTGAGTCTTTCACTTGATCTCGTAAATGGAACTTCATTCCATCCACCTGATAGCCATGAGTAGTCTACTTAGGTGAATGTAATGAAGCTTAGGGGGCATGCACCTAGAATCGAGTCATCATGTTGGGGGCATGTAAACCAATCTCAAGCATAGTTTTTTACGCAAGGGTTCATTTTTACACAAGCTTGAACCATGATCTCTCTAATGGATTCCTTGCTACGTATCCCTTCTAGAGCATTGTTCTCCCATTTGATGAGAACCTCTTGGAAGTCATGACCTCTTATGGGTCATGATCAAGGAATTTATAGTTCCTTGTCTTGTGTCAAGCTCGTTAAAAAATGAAACAATGAATATGAGGATAGTTCTTTTACTGTGTCAACCTCACTAAAAAATGAAACAGGTCCCAGAGCATAGTTCCTTGTCTTGTGTCAAGCTCGTTAAAAAATGAAACAAGGAATCTGAGCAGAGTTCCTTGTCTTGTGTCAAGCTCATTAAGAAATGAATCAAGGTCCCCTGGAGAAAAGTTCCAATTCGAGTCTTTAATTAGATCTCATAAAATCCCAATCGAGTCTTTCACTTGATCGCGTAAATGAACCTTCATTCCATCCATCTGATAGCCACGAGTAGTCTGCTTAGGTGAATGTAATGAAGCTTAGGGGGCATGCACCTAGAATCAAGTCATCATTCTAGGGGAATGTAAACCAATCTCAAGCATAGTTTTTTTCATGGTTCAAGCTTGTGTAAAAATGAAATTGAATCCAAGCATAGTTTTTCATTTCAAGCTTGTGTAAACATGAAACTGAATCCAAGCATAGTTCCCTATGTTCAAGCTTATGTAAAAATGAACCCATCTCCATTTTAACCCTTGTGATTGCCATTCTATCAGCCTCTTCTGTCAGATGAGCCTTGGTTTTTCTCCTTCCATCGTCACTATCTTCTTGGCTGATCATACACTTTCACTTGGTTGTTTTACCTTTTTTGAGGAACAGTTGCAATGAGTGGTCATATTAGCTAGCCTCTTCACATAAATCAACATGATTTGAGAAGTTCCAACATCACTGGAACCATTTTCTATCCCAGACACCACTCGTTCCTCTAAGTGGAGTACTCTTTAGGCTCTTTTTAGACTCCTGAAACATGAAAAGATTACTGAGTGCTTGTCCTTTTTAGCTCGTAAACGGATTGGAAATAACATCTATTTAGTATAAGTTTGACCCTTTTCTGGACTAAGATAGATTACTTACGAAAAAGGAATATGTTGATAAAACATGGTCAATAGGTTCTCTCTTGTATTATTTTACGATTTTTCAAACTTGAGAGACAAATTTACGAAAAAAACTTGTGGAGTTTTCTTATTGTCCCTTTTAAAACTCTCTAAACATGAAAAGGACCGAGTTCTCATTGTCATTAAACTCGTTAAAGAATCAAATAGCGACAAACTTGTCCATCATGACAAGATCGAGTTTCACCTTCGCTAGACTCGTTAAAACATCACATAGTGATGGATTCACCCAAAGGGTAGAATTATACATCAAGCATATATTATCATCCTCAAGCTTGTTAAAAATAAAATAAAGAGGTACTGTTCAGCAATGATTGGGGAAAATAGGAAAAGGGATAAATCACTTTATGGTAGCAAGTCTCTCTTGAACATGACACTTTCAACTCATCTCTATGACTATTTGGGTTGGGTTATCTGCTTGATGGTTATCATACCTATGGTTTATCACACCATTCATCACTTTGGTTTTGGTTCAATGCTTCCAATTCATTCAGTGTCACCGACATGTTCAAGAGAAGTCACTTAGTAAACTTTATCCTTTGCAATACTCATAAACCTTCATTTTCATGACCGTTATTCCTGAACATTATGTCATCAATCACATTTTGTATTCAAAATCATTACACTCGTTTTGTGTCATTGATAGGGGATACATCAAGGCCCTCCTGTGATGAGTCACTTCTTGTCGACATCGACACATTATCCAGGAAGTTGACTTAGAAACACCCTTCCAGTACCTTGAGGTTTGCATACATCAATGAAAAGTTTCTCTCTTTCGGCAATAGGTTGACATCACAGGCTTTTGACTGAAAGACTTCGTATGGTGTTCGACATCAAGAAATATATTCACACCATGCAAAATGTATTGTAGTACCTTGAGAATCATTATCATTATTGATGATTTCTCTCGTGTCTGTTAACAACTTACATCATTGGCTAGTAATCAGATGGTGTCTTCCCATGTTCGACTTCAAATTACATTTTCACATGGTTAGACTCGTACTTGAGCAAACGATTGGACGAGATAGAAGACCCCAAATCTAGTTTCATCCATCTGGGCTGTGATTTTAGGAGAGTACTAAATCATCTGTATGATGGATTTACAGAGATAGTCATGGATCTATATCTGTAGATGACTATCTGATTTATGTACATGTAATGAAAATTTTATATGCTAAGCATGGGTATGCCTTCCCTCAGCAATTCATGAAAAATTCAAAGATATCATGATATTATGTATTGTAATTGATGAAGTTCACTGTCTACTTTAGATCCTCCTCTTCACATCATAATGGATATCACTCAACATTATCATTTTTTACTTCATGCTTTAGGGGGCAGGCGTTACAGGTCTATTTGGGCACATCACTCCCGACAATCAGATCAATGTAAATAGGGTCTATCAAACCCTAATTCAGTTGCTACATGCCCTAGACATGCCACCCCATTGAGTGCTTTCATCCATGAGAGTTTCCTGACTTCAAACCCTACTGAAATGCTTCCTTGGGTCACCAGTGCACCACTGGTTAGGGGTAAGTGCTTTGCAAAGTAGGTATCCCCATTCAAGATTGCGTTGCAGAGAAATTAGGTCCACTTAAGCTTGCGCTGGGCGAGGATGAGCGAAATTGGCATAGTATTATGGGAATATTCTCTGATTTTAGAACATTCTAGAGGATGCCCAAGTCTTATATCATCCTATGAGATCGACTATGGATAGGCTATGGATCATCTAATCCTCTATTCTCTCATCCCTTTGAACATGGAAACTAATCATCCAATTATGGAAAGCCATTCAGTGCCAGATTAATGACAAAACCACTTGCATTCATCTATAAATTGGCCTCCCATCAAAGAGCCAAGGGGGCTGGAGCTTGCATATTATAGAGAAATATTGTTGGTTTAGAGACTTGAAATCATTGTCAAGTAATGTTATGCTACTGTATTGATGTTGCTATTGGTGTGACGAGGGTTTGGACTAAGCTGGATGAGTGACACGAGATCGAACCACATTAGGTGTAAATTCTCCTTCTATCAATCAATAAAGTTGTTTGTTCCTTTTCCAATACTTTTTTCTATATCTATGATGGATATATGTTCAAATGTTGTCGAATCCATTTGTTTACAATAAATATATCATATGCTTTGATTATTGTCGTCTTATGTTTATGTTGGCAGGTACCAATTGAGCAAACTCAGTTTGAGTGGGAGCGACAGGAGAAACTCAAAGGAAATCAAAGGAAGCGAAGGATCACAAGTAGGTTCCTTTATCTTATCTATTTATTGTAGGAAAAGGTTAAACATCTTTACTTCAATTTTTCTAAGTGTAACTACCCACTTAGGGAAGATATACTTATCCATAGGTATAATTTCCATATAACAACATGCAAAGAAAAATATAGAAAGAGAGGACCACTCTAATACCACTGATTCGAACTTAAAAATGAACGCAACAAATAACATATATAACCATAAATATAAATATGCCACATAAATATCACTTCATTTCATTAATATCAAATATTGAAATATGCTTACAAACAGAAAGGAAATAAACTAGCTTGGGCGATGGTAACTTATCCCTGAGAAGAGATGTGGCTGCTACATGCCTCTGAACTATCTTACAATGAGGTTCAAAGACCTATTTATTATTGATAAACAATGTAAAACCCTAAACATCTAAAAACCTAACCCCAGGGGATGAAGCGCCAAAACTATGGGCCCCATTTGGGTAAATTGGTACATCAACTTCCTCGAGTCGTAATTTTGGTATACGATCTTTGTTTGACGCGCACAATACCTTGTTAGAAAGATCTATATGATTAATACAAATTTTAAATGTAAATATACTTAAATACTCATGTTTTCCCAATTTTCTCGAAAAACGTTGTTTAGGGACCCAAAACGGCTCCGGAAGTTCAGGAGCCAAAAAGCTTCCAAAAATAGTAAACTATGTTACAATTAAGGAAATTGAAAAAATGAAAGAGACAATGTTGGGGGTCTAAGTGGAATAGGTGGGTGGCCACAAATATCCACCTAGATCAAAATGACAAAAAAATCTTGATTTTTGTGCAAAAGATTTTGGTTCTAAAAAACCAAGTCAAAACATGTAAAACTATGCCCAATCACAAAAATTTTCAACGCTGGACAAAGCATTGGTCAAAATAGATTTCAGCCTCCTGCAATTTTTTCCTCTTTCTTCTTCGCACGTGTGGATGAAGACCTACAATATTTTAGATGTATTGAACCAATGAGAGAAGAGAGAGATGCTTGATGTGGTGTATACAAATGAGGTTCCTTGACTTGTATTTATAGGCATTGGAGGAGGGCTAATTAACCTTTTAGGATGACTTTGAATTTCGTGCCATTCTGGGTTTTCACTTCAAAAGCAAATTTTTCCTTAACCAAATTGAGTGCTTCTAGGGGAAATTTTAGGTCTCTATAAATGTGGAATATTGTCCAATGAAGGGAATTTATCTTCAAGCTGCCAAATTAACACTCCTGTCAGCTTATAGGGAGAAATTTTCGACTATAATATGTGTCCCATCTCAAATATCTCGTCATGGTCAAGTCAATTTTCAATTTTTCTCATCTGTTGAACACTCGAGAATCTTAAAGAAGAATAATTTGACATTGGAGGGGAGCTCAAGATATTGTCCTATGTCCAAAGACAATAGGAAGGATACAACTTACCATCGAGGGTAAGTATCACAACTATCTTATTGTCTGTTGATCTTCCCATCAAGACTCTAAAGAGTCAAGTGGTAGATCACCTACATCCACTACCTTGGGAGGAGATACACACTTACAATGAATGGTAAGGATCAAACACAACGCAAGGCACTTGGGGGAGATTCACACTCACCTTGTAAGGTAAGGATCAGACATGCCCAAGTCACCTCTCAACCCATTAGCTAGATGGGGAGGAAAAATCGCAAGAAGCCCAACTTGTGGGTAGGGTGCATACTATGGTATACTTGGCAGGGGGAGATAAACACTTACCATGAGGTAAGGATCATCAATTCCCTGAGATGTCAATAGGGGATATACACACTTACAATGAGTTAAAGATCATACACACCTATTGTCCATGAGTTCCTTCAACCCTAGGAGCTATTTGGCTCAATTCCTCAACCTAGGAGCTCAACCAAGGGGGAAGAACAATGCTAAATGTACTCGATCAGTTGGGACCCTTACTGGGGAGGTTCACATCCATCATTCCAAGCTATTGTCTGAAGACCAAGAACTTCCCTTTTGACAAAGCCTTAGTGAGAATATCTGCAATCTTCTTGTATGTCGAAATGTGATGGGAGTCATATGGATCCTGTCTGCACCATGTCTCAAATATAGTGATACTTGATCTCGATATGCTTGGAACTCTCATGAAACAGAAGATTATATGCTGGTTTGATCCCACTCTTATTATCACAATATATAACTATCATATCTAGGAACTGCTAAAAAAACTCTCCAAAGAGCTTCCTTAACCAAACTGCCTCACAACTAGCCATGCTAGTAGCAATGTACTCTTCCTCTACCATACTCAAAGCCACAAAATTCTATTTCCTGCTCATCCAATATATCATGGCAGATCCCAAGCTAATGCATCACCCTGATGTTATCTTCCTATCAACAATATTTCCAGCCCGATCAACATTGTTGTATCCATGAAGTCGTACATCTTTGACAATGTATCTAAGACCAAGATTGATCTTCCCATGAAAATATCTTAGCACATGCTTGGCAACAACCCAGTGGACATGAAATGGCTCGGTCAAGAAATGAATCAATGTTTTCATTACAAAACATATGTCTGGATGAGTGTTCACAAGAAACAATAATTCTCAAATCAGTTGATGATACTCAAAAGGGTTGGCCAAGTCGGGTCCAACAACATCTCCACATAACTTCTTAAAATTTATCTCCATCAGTGTGGTCAAGGATTTGCATTCTACCATCTCAAATATCTCCAACAACTCCACGACATATTTTCCTTGAGAAAGGAAAATATCTCTGGGTCTCTGCCAAACCTATAATCCCATGAAGTAATGCATCATACAAAGATCCTTCATCTCGAACTCAGAGGTCAACTCCCTCTTACACTTGATCATCAATGTTAGAAAATTATATATTACAGAGTAATGGAACACATAAAATATTGCAGAAATATAAACACAGAAAACGCATAAAACAAGAGAAACACGGATATACGTGGTTCACCTAGTTCGGGCTACGTGCACGGAGAAACAACCAGTCCTTCCTTTTATGTTATCCAACAAACTGAAGAGATACAACCTACAATAGATCCACTGTAATTCCCTCTTCGCTCTCAATTTACTCACTCTTCCTCACTCAGAATACAGATCTACATAGACACAATACAATTCCCTCATATATAGCGAGGGGTTGCCTTCTAGGGCAAAAAACCATAAATTAAACATAACTTATACTGTCAGATCTTCGCCTAATGAACGGCCCAGATTGACTATGAAATTACAACATTTTACAAGGAAATTTTACATCTATTTTTAGCTTCGAGGGCACTGCCCCCGATCCACCCGCCGGGGGGGGGGCGCACTCCCAAGGGTCGCAGTCGCCCCCCTAGACCCCCTTGCAACGAATATTTTATGGCGGCAATGAACTGGAGTCAAATGCAACGATATCTTTGAATACAGAAGATAATCAGGCTCCACACCCAACAATCTCCCTCTTGGAGACTGATTATAGCAACTCCACCACTACTTCATTTGCTGGAAAATGACTCCACTTTGGACCTGGCTATTTCTCATCTTCTTCATCATACTTGATGACCAATTGAAACTGAGAAAATTCTCAGTTTCTCCCTGGTTACAACTTTTGTTAACATATCTTCAGGATTTTGACTAGTGTGTACCTTTTCCAGCTTCAACTGTCCATCTTCCAACGCTGACTGTATGAAATGGTACTTGAGCTATATATCTTTAGTCTCGGAATGAAATGCAGAGTTCTTTGCAAGATGTATGGCACTCTGGTTGTCACTGTATAACCTGCCTAACTCTTGCTTCTTACCCAATTCATCCATAAACCTTTGTAACCAAATCATTTCTTTACTAACCTCTGTAGCAGCAACATACTCTGCTTCTGTTGTTGAGAGTGCAACAACACTTTGTTATTTTGAGACCCAACTAACAACTGTTCCACCTACAGTAAACACATACCTTGTTGTGCTCCTCCTGTTATCTCTTTCACCCGCCATATCTACATCAACATATCCCTGTAGAGCAATGTTTGAACCACCAAAGCATAATTCTTGATTTGTGGTACCTCTCAAATACCTGAGAATCCACTTCACCACCATCCAATGTTCTTTTCCTGGATTGTTCATGTACTTGCTTAGAACTCCCATTGCATGTGAAATATCAAGCCTTGTGCAGACCATTGCATACATTAAGCTTCCAACTATTGATGCATATGGAACTTTAGACATATGAGCCATTTCTTTTTGAGTCTTGGGACACTCCTCCTTACTTAATTTGAAATGGCTAGCCAAAGGTATAATAACTGGTTTTGCTTTCTTCATATTAAACCTTCTCAACACCTTTTCTATGTACTCACTTTGAGACAATGTTAATTTGTCATTCTTCATGTCTCTAGTTATTCTCATACCAAGGATTTGTTTTGCAGCACCCAAATCCTTCATTACAAATGAGTTCGCCAATTTTCTTTTGAGCACATTTATTTCCTGCATGTTAGAACCTACAACAAGCATGTCATCTACATACAATAACAATATAATATAACTGCCATCATTTTTCCTTTTGAGATAAACACAATGATTAGAGTGACATCTAGTATAACCTTGTTCAGACATAAACCTGTCAAATTTTAGATACCACTGCCGTGGAGCCTATTTAAGGCCATACAATCTCTTTTTCAACCTGAACACTAGTTTCTCCTTCCCTTTTACCTCATATCCTTGTGGCTGCTGCATATATATCTCTTCCTCCAAATCCCCATGGAGAAAGGCTGTCTTTACATCTAACTGCTCAAGATGCAAATCTTAAGCTACTACTAGACTTAAATAGTTCTGATTGAAGTCATTTTAACAATAGGAGAAAATATCTCATCAAAGTCATACCCTTTTTCTGTGCAAACCCTTTCACCACAAGTCTAGCTTTATACCTTTTTCTACCTCCATCTTCTTCCTTAAACTTGTAAACCCATTTATTCTACAATGTTGTTTTACGTGTAGGGAACTTGACTGAGTCCCAAGTCTGGTTATGTGCTAAGGAGTCCATCTCTTCTTTCATGGCTTGCTCCCACTTCTTCCTGGTTTCTACCTGCATTGCTTCTTCATAACATTCTGGTTCACCAGAATCAGTCAACAATACATAATATAATGAAGGAGAGTATCGTTTAGGGTGTCTACTTATCCTGGTAGATATTCTAACACCACTTTCAGGTGTTTGAGGTGCTTGTTATTGTTGTGGTTGTTGTTCTGGATGTTGATCATTATGATTTTTAGGTGCCATCACTTTTTCTGTGATCTCGTCAAGCACTGTGTATTCTCTGTTTTGTTTTTCCTGTTTCTTTTCCTGCAGTTGATCCTTATACAAAACCTTTTCATTGAATATGACATCTCTGCTCCTAATGATTTTGTATTTTTCATAATCATAAAAGCTATAACCAAAATCATTAACACCATATCCAATAAAGGTACATTTATTTGATTTTGCTTCAAGTTTTGTTCTATTTTTTTATTAATGTGGACAAAGGATTCACAACCAAAAGTCTTTAAAAAAGAGTATTTTACCTTTTTACCTGTCCATGCCTCCTCTGGAATACCACCATCCAAGGAACTTGAAGGCCCTCTGTTTATTAGATAAACAACAATATCTACAACATCTGTCCAAAATTGTAAAGGCAATCCTGCATGCAATCTCATGCACCTTGCACGCTCCATGATTGTCCTATTCATCCTTTCTGACACACCATTTTCTTGTGGTGTTCCTGGAAATGTCTTCTCTCTGCGAATTCAATTCTCTGAATAATACCTATTAAACTCTTTGCTGCAATATTCACCTCCATTTTTTGATCTGAGACACTTCAACATTTTTCCTGTCCCATTTGCAACCAAAGCTTTCCATTTCTTGAAAGTATCAAATACATCAGATTTATTTTGATTACAATAAATCAAGGTTTTTTTGGTTTCATCATCAATAAAAGTAACATAATAGTGAGAGCCGCCAAGAGATGATACCTGAGTAGGTCCCCATACATCTGTATTCACAAGCTCTATTTTTTCGCTCTTCTTTTCTTTCCCAACTCTGAGGAATTTGACTTTGTTCTGTTTTCCATAAACACAATTCTCACTGAATTTTAAATCAACATGCTTCAAACCTCACAAAAAATTTCTTCTCCTGTAAAGGTTAAAGCATTAACATAATTAGAAATACCATTGCATAAATACAATGTACCAACCTTTTCTCCTTTTTCTATTATCAGGGATCCTTTAGTGACCTTCCAAGTTTTGTCTGTAAAAGTAGTCACACAGCCTTCACCTCCTAACTGCCCTATTGAAATAAATTTTTTCTTCAGATCTGGAACATGCCTTACCTCCTTCAATAGCCATTGATTTCCATTCTACTGTTTTATGAAAATTGTACCCATTCTAATGATTTTACAGGGTTTATCATCACCCAATCGAACTTGTCTAAAATCTCCTTGAACATAATCATGAAAATGTTTCCTATCAGGTGTGGCATGGAATGAGGCCCTTGAATCTACCACCCAGGCATCAATAATATTTTCTAAAGAAAGAATCAAAGCATCTTGCAACATTTCATCTGTTACATTCGCTTCATGATTATTTTCTTGCTGCACGTCTCCTTCTTTTCCTTTCCGAGACTTGCAGTATTTCTTCAGGTGTCCTTTCTTCCCACATTTCCAGCACACTATCCCCAATCTGAACATGGATCTGCCTTTTCTTGACTTACTGCGATATCCAGGGCTCTTTCCTCTTTCCATTTTTCTTCCCATAGTCTCTGCAGTCAAAGCATTACATGATGTCTCATCGGAGCTTTTCCATCACATTTCCTTGCTAAGGATTGCACCGACAACATCATCAAACTTTAAAGTACTAGATTCAGAGACAGAGTTACTAATGGCCATAACTAAACCATTCCAACTTTCTAGCAATGAGCACAGAAATAACAACCCCCTCACTTCATCATCAAAAGTTACCCCTACAGAACTTAACTGACTGGTAACTGTATTAAATTCATTTAAATCTTCAGCAACAGATCCACCTTTTGACATTTTCATATTAAATAAACGCTTCATAAGAAGTACCTTATTTGAGGCTGAGGGTTTTTCATATAGTTTTTCCAATGTCAACACTAAACCCTTTGTTGTCGTTTCCTTTGAAATATTAAACGCTAGCAAAGCTGCTAGGCACAACCGTATTGTTCCAAGTGCCTTTCTGTCGAGAATATCCCATTCTGTGTCTGTCATACTCATCTGCTTCTTTTCCTTTCCGCTCAATGGTTGGTATAGATCTCTATGATATAGATAATCTTCCATCTACGTCTTCCACAACTGGTAGTTTTGGCCGTTAAATTTTTCGACCCTAAACCTACCATCTTCCGCCATTTCTCCCACTCGAACCAGGAACCCTTCTCTCCTACGAGTTTATCAGCCAAATAGACCTTCAGCTCTGATACCAGTTGTTAGGAAATTATATATTATAGAGCAATGGAACACATAAGATATTGTAGAAATATAAACACATAAAACACATAAAACAAGAGAGACACAGATATACGTGGTTCACCCAGTTTGGGCTATGTCCACGGAGAAACAACCAGTCCTTCCTTTTATATTATCCAGCAAACTGAAGAGATACAACCTATAGAATATCCGATGTAATTCGCTCTTCGCTTTCAATGTCCTCTCTCTTCCTCACTCAGAATACAGATCTACATAGACACAATACAATTCCGTCATATATAGGTTTCCTTCTAGGTCAAAAAACCCTAAATTAAACATAATTTCTACTGTCAGATCTTCGCTTAATGAATGGCCCATATTGACTACGAAATTACAACATTTTACAAGGCAATTTTACATCTATTTTTATCTTCGGGGGCAGTGCTTTGGGGGGGGGGGGGGGGGCCTCCCAAAGGTTGCAGCCACCCCCCCTGCAGCAAATATTTTACGATGGCGAACTGGGGTCCAATGCGGCGATACCTTTAAATACAAAAGATAATCAGGCTCCACACACAACAATCAAAGGCTCTCTACCTATCAAAAATAGATCATCAACATACAAAACAAAAATCAAGGGCATACCTTAGACCACTTTGAAGCAGAGGTTGGGGTCAACACTGCTTCTCGTTAATCCAAGCTTCACTAGGTAATTGTCAACGCAAGTATACCAGGATCTGGGGGATTGCTTCAAATCATATAATTCCTTCTTCAACCTGCATATGTAAGTCTTCTTGTCCTTAACTTCAAATCCCTATGGTTTATCAACATATACTTCTTCCTATAATATTCCATGAAGAAATGTCATTTTTACATCTAATTGGTGAACGTTCCATTCTTTACTTGAAGCAAGGGAAACAATCAATCTAATAGTGGTGTAGCAGTCAACAGGTGAAAATATGTCATTATAATCTTCTCCCTCTTTCTGGGAGAATCCTCTAGCCACGAACCTTGCCTTGTATTTTTTAATGCTTCCATCAACTCCATGTTTGATCTCAAATATCAATTTTGAGGTTACGATGTAAATCATTCTTCATTATCGATTCATACTCTTAGGCCATAACATCCTTGCAAACCTATTATTTCGTTGCTTCTTCAAATGTGGGAGACTCAGCCTAGATGATGTTGCTAATGGCTACGACATAGCCTTGGTACCTGCATGGCTTCTTTCTTCCTCGAAAGGTCCCTTTGGAAGGAACATATCTCTCAACATCCTATAATGTATCTCAAAGCCAAAATGGTCTCATCCTGATAGTGGGATCAATTGGAGGAGGGTCCAAGGGATCCATGTTGATAAATCCAAGGAGGTGGCAGTTAAACGATTTCTCTTATTATGACATTAACTTGTGATGTTTTCATTATTAGCATTATGTCTTTTAATTAAAGATTAATTCCAAGTAACAAATAGAAGAGAACACAAGATGTAGGCACACTACTAGGGAAAAACCCCACTCTAGGGGAAAACCCTATCAAAATTATTCCTTTAGTAGATTCAAGATGAGATGACCAAGACCCTTTCTATTTAGACTTGAGACTACCTCCATCAAGTCATATTCCTTTCAATGTGTTTTCATACCAAGATCCGTGACACTATGTTAGCACCAAATTCTTGTCATTGAGTTTGCATCGAGTACTTATCACTGAGTTTTCACCAATAAAACATTACTGCAATGCTACCGAGACCGATATCTTATAGTTATAACACCAATACCTTCACTGTTGTAACATTGAGCCCTTATCACTGTAGTTATACTGAGACAAAAATAACATCGAAACTGTGTTAGCGTATGACTTTTTTGGTAGTACCAAATTGAAATCCACATCAACATTCTGAGGCTGACTGTAATTGCATCGAAGCATGAGATTATCAGAACTGTTTTTTCTATGATAGCACATAAAACATCTCTCTAAAATCCATAATTATCTCTAAGATCCACAAGTTGATTTCTGTGATTTTGTTCGAAGGTTTCACTCCTATTTATAGTAGTTTCCCTCTTGTAATAAGCCAACATGAAACCTTGAAGAAACCTGTCTTGTAGGTCGACTTTCGGATGTATTATTTTGAGGCTGAATTGAACGAGACTTGATGGAGGAGTCTTTGACCAATAAATAATTTTTTTTGACCCAAATAAATAATCCTACAGCCTACAATGGAGGCTTGACCTATACGTTTGACCCAAGCATGAAACCCATGCTTTAATAAGTCAATTAAAGTAATAATAAAAATTCTTTTGTTTTTCTTTTGACAAATATATTACATTTTGACTTCAAGTACAATTATGAAGACCAAACCTAGTTACATTCTTTAACACTCCCTCTTAACTAAGGAGGTATTAATATTTACATATAATCAAAGAGGTACATGGAATATGTCAAAACTCTAATGTACGAAGAATTTTAGGCACCACAATGCCATGGACTAGATTCCTAACCAGGGAAATCTATCCATTGACCTCTCAATAATTTAGGCACTGCAATGCCATGAACTAGATTCTTGACCAGGGAAATCTATCTAGGTGGGACTAAGATGGACTCAAGATTTCAGCCTCTCTAGGTACCATCAGGCTTAATTGCTAACCATGAACCTAGGGACCTATGTGTGTATCCATGGTTAGAGCTCTACGACCCACACCACCCTCCTTACTTTGGGACCTAGACATCAACACAAAGTGCCGACTAGATGTCCTCCCAGGCATTGCTTCACTCAAAAATCATTTCCTTGATCCAACAGATCAAGGACAACAAATCTCTCCTGATCAAACAAATCGGTAACCAACATGCTATCAAAACCTTCGAGAGATAAACACAACCCCAATCAATAATATACTTTCGCATATTTGTAAACAAATACAAACCTTTGGGGTTTTCTTGATGTTGCTTCTCAACATGGTAGACCTATCAACCAAATATTTCCTTTTTAACTTCACATACAACAACATATCCTTCAAAATTCATTCTTCGATCAAAACTATTCTCTCCCTCTCAACCAGGGAGATTTTCTCTATCTAGGCTCCCTCTTAAAATCAAGGAGATCTCTTCTATCTGGGCTCACTCTTAACCTAGGGAAATATTCTTCTTTTCGGCATTGGATAATCTTTCATGGCTTCCATCCATCTCATTAGTATCATCTTTCACATAAAATTTAATTTCAATCATATTCACCATCTTGAAGATTGTGTACTGCACAACTTGGATAGCAAGTACAACCAAAACTATAGAAGCATGAAGTTAGCTGTATCAAAATATTATTAAAATGGAAGAATTTAAAAAACATAATTAACAAGAGACTATACTTAAATACTTCAAATTCTTTCCCTAAAACACATGCACATCTCATCAAGAAATCAAACTTATTATATCTAAGGTTTCAATGACATGATACAATATAGCAAACCCTAGAAACAAATCAAATTAATATATCTAAAAACTTTCAAATTTCACATGTTAGACTTCCTACTAGGATTTCATATAAACCCTATATTTACTATTTTTACAATCTCAACAATTATTATATAAATTCATAGATGAAATATCAGACATACTAGAGAAATTAACTACTACTAGGATTTAACTACAAAACCATAGATTTACAAAAAAACATCATCCTTGAACATCCAACTCATACAAGGGCTTAGATTAAATCCTAAGACTTACAACCAATAATAATTAGGTCAACGCAAATATCTAGGAATTCATCGTTAATCATATCATATGTCAAGCAACATATTAGACATATACCAGCCTAGACCCAACTAGGGGTTCAACTACATGGACACATACATACCTAAGGCTTCATTCCTAGGATCACAACAAATTTTTTTCTTATAGGTCCAACAAAACCCTAAATATCTAGGGTTTTATAGAAAATAAAACCCTACTATATCAACGCTTTAAAGGTTAAGGATTTCAGACAACATCATTTCAACCCTAATAAGTTAGGGTTTTCATGATGATACCAAAACCTCAAACATGATATCATCAATAAAAAATTCAAATAACATCTCCCAATAACCCTAAGTAGTTTTATGATTTTAGACATTAACATCAGCATACCCTTAGGTTAGAGTTTTCCAGAGATCCTATCTAGGGTTATATAAAATTAATTAAGAATATGAGGAGGATAGATTTATCAAATGATGAATCACCCAAAACAAGAATCTTTATGATTCAAGACAACTAGACATAATGATGTTAGTAATGTAATTAAAACTTCAAAATTAAGATGATCTTACTTTTAAGAGAATCTTGTAAGGTGTATAGACTAAGACATACCTGGAGATGTTCAAACCTTGTACGGATTCCTTGAAGTTTTCTTCATGTATTCATCCATGATCTGTAGTACATACCCTCAATCAAAACATGTGATACCAAGAACATGGTTTAATTTCTTCAGTTAGATAATCATGGAGGATGGAAATCTATGATATTGAAGATCAAGATATTTACTCTTTTAATCAACATTATTACTTTTGCTTGAAATCCTAGACTACTTGTAAACCTTAGAAGATAAGGATTAAGATTCTAATAAGATATTTTAGTATGTTATCTAATAGTTTCTAGTCAAGATGGTATGGATAAAAACGATAGAAAGTGTCTTCAAGGAGATCACATAAGTGCTCAAGTGGGTGCACGTTGTTAGCCAATAGGCTGAGCAACCATCGATGTGGAGATTCATGAAGTGTGTGTGCAAGCAACAAGCTAGGCTGTTTGTCAGAACACACATCTTCCTCATGAAGCATGGAAAGAAAGTCATGTAAGTACTCAGGCCAAGCCACTTCGCCTTCATCATCATACGTGTAAGTGGACAACAGATCGAAAACTCACATGTGATGGAGGCATCTTCATGATTCAAAAAACATCATGGAGGGAGAAGACTGAAAGAATCCATGAAAGGTATGAAAAGGTTCAAAACTAGATGAGAGGACATAACTTGTCATCTGGCCCTCCTTATTGCGCCATAAATGTTGACAGTGCTGGGCCTGTCAACATGTCAACAGGATCTCACTGGTAAGAAGTCCCAATTAGACCTCAGACCATTTGGTGTAGGATTCCCGACAGTGGGTCATATGTTTATTCCTTGACCACGATGTTGCACAGAGGCAAGCAAGATAACTCTGTCAGTAGTAAGGGTTTGATCGCTACAGTGAGTCAAGGAAGGTGTATGAGAGGTTTCTAACATAGGTGGGTTGAGATGAGTGTGCCCCTTGGCAACCTGTAAGTGTACTCAACTGGGAAGGGAACACGAGTGAAGATGCATCACAAGTTGGAAAGCAAGTCAGTCCGACAATCCAAAGTGATGGTTAAACCAACAACACATCTGCAACAAGATTCATATAATTGCATACAAAAGTGTTCATACACAACTACGTAAGTTAAACAACATACATTGCTACAACAACTAGAACAGTCCAACTACAATAACAACATATGCATGAAAACGTGCTTCCTCTTATTACATAAAGAAGCGTAAGTTCAAATCATACAATACATCCATGTAAACTTGCTAGCCCCAATAGTGGAATGTTACAGCCACATCCACCTGCTCCTCCAAAGAGATGAACTAGCTTCGTATAGTGGAGAAGCCAAGGCGCACTGTCTAAGCTCTTTCCAAGATAGTCTTATCAGAATCTTGGCTGACCAAAAACCCTTACAATGAGTTATGAGGGACTATTTATAGCAAAGGGTGGGGTGGCCTTTGACATTCCCCTTTGTGACTATTCAACTACCCTCATGACTCTTCACCTACTCTATGACTGTTACATCCACTATTGACACTTGAATTACACTTGACATGACTCAACATTACAATGGACATGTACCCATGTGAACACAATGGCTTGAGAAAGCCAAACTAGACATCACTTTGAATTAGAAGACTATAGAAGTCTAACTGCTCAACATCCTCGTGTTGATCAACAATAACATATTGATGCCAAGCTCTGTAGTCCCTGACAGTGTCCGTTTGTTCCATGGTGACATCTGTATGAAACCTGACCTTTGCCTCCATAGCATCCAGGTACATTGTTCGGGCTCCTCTGTCCAACTTGTTTGAAAGCATGCAGATCATTGTCTTCAATGTGGCCCGACCAACAACATACTTGTGCATGATGTCTGCACTGATAGGAAAGTCTGGGATGATGGAGATGCGCATCAACTTGTCAAATTAAGAATGATCTGAAAATGGGGCACTTAGGTTTCCTGTCTAACTTACAAGAACCTCGCCCACTTCCAAAGCTTAAATATTCCCAAGTCTTTATGATTAACCAATGCGGAATTAAATATGTGCTTGACAATATAGGTGTATGCTGGTTTGTTTAAACTGTTTATGTGCTTTTTAAATTCTGTTATTTCTGCTGATACAACATATATATATATATATATATATATATATATATATATATATATATATATATATATATACAATAAACAATGAAGGAATAGAACAACACATAAGACAAAAATTTAATTAGGAATTCACCCAAAACTCTTGGGCTACATCTCTGTGAGCTCTAGTCAACTCAACTCGGCTCTCTAGGATTATGGAAAAGTCCTTTTTACAAGATCTTGGCTCAACCCCACTATTTTACATAGAGACAATGGGTTTAGACACCATTTTATCCCTGGCTCTTGAAGCTCTCGGCTCTCGCTCTGGCTTTCAGCTCTAGCTCTGCCTCTTGGCTCTAGCTCTGGCTCTTCGGCTCTAGCTTCTTTGGCTCATTGCAGCTTTCTAGATTTTCACTTGACCTCCAAGTGACTCCCTCGGCTGCTCTGCGTAGTAGCTTTCTCTCTCTCTGCCCTCAGCTCTGCAACTGCTTTACAACTGCCTCCACCTCTGCCCGCTCTCAAGTGGGCTCTCTGCGTCCTTTGAGGCACTTTTCCTGTCTTTTCGGCTGCCTCAACCATTTCCCTGCATATCATCATCTCTCTGTGCCTCTTCGACTTCCCTACTCCTTGTCTGTTCGACTCGCCGTCTGGCTCTGCGACTTTATGGCTTCTAGATGCATCATTGCCTATAAAAACAGCCACTGCAGCGTGGCATGATGATCAGGAGTGATTACAGAAGGAATCGTGGCCGTTTCATAAGTGAAAACCTAAAAATTGCATTACATAGAGATTTATGGAAAATACATTGTCGAACGTGTATTCCGGACATGAAATTACATTCAATCGCCCCTAAATCCCTATCGGGTCCACCATTAGGTGCCATATCGCATCGCATTAGTGTATTGGGAAAAATCCCAAATACACGGGAAAACCTTCAAAAACTTGACAAAATCCTTTTTATCAGATTTGAAAATGTATCACATCCACCCTATAATCATTTCGGGTCCGCCTTTGGCTGCAGTCGCAATATCCACCATTGATCTGCAGGATCTCTGATCCAACGGTCCATATATGATCTTGGGCGGCTTAGGAATACGGAGGTTACCCTCCCGAAAAGGCGTTTTTCCTCTCTCCTCTGCCAGCCACACATCGTTCACTATATGGGATCGAGTGGAGCTAGCCTAAAACTGCTTTCTGCCTAAGGCCCACCTGAAATCTCACCTACGGAACTCAAATTTCATTAATCGTGCCTTTATTTCCCCTTCGGGTCCGGTTTTATCGCTTTTGGGCATTATCCTTTGTATTTTGGTTTTATAGCAGAAATGCAAAAATACACAGAAAAGTCCCATTTACTGGAACTCAAATTTTATGAATTGCGCTTATGAAATCCGTTGGGTTCAGCAATCGCTGATCCGATTTAATCCTGGCCGTCCATTCCTCTCGTGATCCACCGACTGAGATTTCCCATCGCGATCGCTATCGCATATCGTGTCGCATATGGTCCAAGGGTTCTGTACATCACCGATGCCGATTCGCCGATCCGATCATCGGTGATCGGTGTATCGCATGATTGGTGATTGGCATATGTCATGATCGCAATTGCTAGGTCTAGGGTCTCGATATCGCACATATGTCTGCCATCGGAGTTTCTTCCGCCTCCACTTATGTCTGACCGTTTGCCTTTTTCCGATGTGATTTCCATTTATAAGTTTTTTTTTTTTCCATTTTTAGGAGATTTTGTCTCTTTTTTTAAGGAACATAGGGCATCTTCTTTGAGCGATAACTTTTGCATCCTAAGTCCATTTTTTCCCATTCTAGTTGCAATAGATTTAGAATGAAAATATCCCTGCAATGGGGCTATGTCCAGGAACTTCCTTGGACTTTCATTTTCCTCTGTGAGGAACACTTAGACTTAGGAGTCTATCCAAAATCCATTTTGGATCATGCCTTCCCACTAAAATAACTTTTGGTCTCCAAAAGACTGATATACTGATCTGAACAGTACCTGAGAGTAACAACACCCTCTTCTTTTAGCCTCCACACACTTGCCTTGCATAGTGCCTCTGAACCAAAGTCTTTGACCACTTCCCTTCCTGGATGGGCTGGTCTTCCTGGGAAGAACTGTCTTCCTCCTTTCCTCCTTGTAGAAATTCTGCTGAAATGGTCATAGAAGGTGGTTTGAACTTTTTTTTTTGCCTTGATCATTGATCCAAGCTGGCTCAAACAAATGTGAAGTACATCTGCTTCACAAAACTTTCATTTGTACCTGTTTGAAAAACTATCAACAACAACTGTTGACAACAACAGAAACACAGACAACAATTGGATGGCCCAAACTCTTGTTTCAACAAAAGAAATAGATTTTCACATCTTGTGAACACCTCCATCTCTTGCATCTGCATACAAATGATGGACTAGATAACAAGCCCACAAAACATGCCTTTAAACAAATGACCCTTCAAGTCAAGCATGTAGAAAAAGACCATTAGTACCCTTTAAAAAAAAATGAAACACTTCATCATTATCTCCATTTGGAGACCAAGTTAACTTCTCCCAAGTCAACATGGCATCACATGCATGTCAAATCAATCAACCCTGCAAGTTAATTACACATATATGTTCAAAAACAAGGAAATCATCAACATCCTTGTGTTCATGCATCTCCTGCTCATGCATTCATTTCATACTTCAACTTTCACTTAAGCACACTGTACTTTCGAAGCTGAAATGAAATATAATGTAGATGCATCAATAGACATGAAATCTTAATCGGATAAGAACTCTAACTGTTTCTTACCAATCCTTTTCAAAGGTACTACCTTTTTCTACACATCAGCATCAACATGTGAATCATCCTGAGACACATCAGTCATGGAATCTTCCTTTCCATGGCTGCCATCTTCTCTTTCCACTTTCTTCAACTTTTTTGGAAGCATTGCTAGATTCAGAGTCCAAAATTTTGCAGCAAGGTGTCCTTGCTTCTGGTAGTAAGTGCACTGCATGTGCATCCTCTTGATAGCATGATTTGCCTTGTCCAATGGATCTTTGGCTTCTTGCTTCCTTTCCTTCAAAAGTTTCCTGTATGTGGCCATTCTCTTCCAACATCTAGAAACATTATGGTTATCCAACCCAAAAAAGGAACATGCAATTATTTTCCCATACATATGGGGAAATTTATCATGCTTTGCATAATCAAAAGGAAAATGTTTAAAACCAGATTTATACCTTTCTCTTTCACCTTTATTGCCTTCATGAGGAGGTGATTCAAATGAAGAAGTGGCTCCCTTTGGAACACCATCAATCTCTTCAAGGCTATTAGAGTTTCCCCAACTCTCTGGTTCAAGTGTGTGCTTATGAACACTTGCATACTGCAAATGATATTTCAAGCTATTGCATTCCTCCTGAATACAATCTTCACACTCTGTAATGCAACTCCTTCTTGGAGCTGTTTCAATGGCCTTCATGGCAGCTTTGGAACTTTCTCCATAAGCTTGTCCATAGCCGAGACCCAAATACCTAGGCCTTTCCTCAATCATTATTGGCTCAATAATACCTTGTGCATGTCTACCCAAGCCTTTTCCTTCATAGCCAATCTTGGACATTAGCTCGGAACCTATGCCTTTGGTATGTTTTTCAAACGAACCAATATAAGCATTCTTAGAGGAATCTAAAGACAAATTGGAATGGTTTACCTCTTCTTCAAGCTGATACTTGACTAAGGCTTCTTGGGCAACAAAGAGTTGTGTCTCCAACTCATGCATCCTTTTTAGGTTCATATTTGCAATATGAAGTTGCCTCTCCATTTCCTGCAATTTGTCAGAAAGCAACTGCTTCTCTTCCTTCATGGAATTCAACTGCTCTCTAAGTATGCTACTCTTCCTTCCATCCTCATACATTTCTCTCACCTTGTCCATCATGATGAACAAGTCTTGCTTCATGTCTCCTTCATAGAGTCTTGTGATGAAGGAGGAATTTGAGGATTCACTTGTAGAAGTTGTCATTATACCAATGAACAAAAGAACTTCAAACAAGATTAATAAAGTGATTTATTAAGCAACCTTTTGCAACAAACCTCTTGTGCTTCAAGGATTGCTTTGAGGTCCTTTGGGATAGAAGAATGCCTTCAGCCCTTCTTCCTTCTTCTGCTTCCTGGACTGAGAAATCAATAGCTTTCCCTTCACCTCTGCAAACTCAAACAACAGTTAGTCTGCAAGAAGCATACAATCAACCTCTGACTATTTAAACACCTTTCAAACAAGCAATCTGTGCTTTGTCAATCAAGCATTCTGATATAACCTTCTTTGAAGGTGAGGTTAATCAATCTCAAGCTCTGATACCACCTGACCTGAAAATGGGGCACTTAGGTTTCTTGTCTAACTTACAAGAACCTCTCCCACTTCCAAAGCTTAAATATTCCCAAGTCTTTATGATTAACCAATGCAGAATTAAATATGTGCTTGACAATATAGGTGTATGCTGGTCTGTTTTAAACTGTTTATTTCTTTTAAAATTCTATTATTTATGTTGATACAACATATATATATATATATATATATATATATATATATATATATAACAGTAAACAATGCAGCAATAAAACAACACATAGTACAACAATTTAATTAGGAGTTCACCCAAAACTCTTAGGCTATGTCTCCTTGAGCTCTAGTGAACTCAACTAGGCTCTCTGGGATTATGGAAAAGTCCCTTTTACAAGATCTTGGCTCAACTCCACTATTTTACACAGAGACAATGGGTTTAGACACCATTTTATCCCTAGCTCTTGAAGCTCTCAGCTTTCTGGCTCTCGGCTCTTGCTCTGGCTCTCGACTCTAGCTCTGGCTCTTGGCTCTTCAGCTCTGGTTTTGGCTCTGGCTCTTTGGCTCTGGCTTCTTTGGTTCTCTGTAGCTTTTTGGCTTTTCACTTGATCTCCAAGTGACTCCCCCGGCTGCTCTACGCAGTAGCATTCTCTCTCTCTCTGCCCTCAGCTCTGCAACTGCTTTAAAACTGCCTCCGCCTCCGCCTGCTCTCAATTGGGCTCTCTGCCTCCTTTGAGGTACTTTTCTCGGCATTTCGGCTGCCTCAGCCGTTTCCCTGCATATCATCATCTCTCTATGCCTCTTCGGCTTCCTTGTTCCTTGTCTGTTCAACTAGCCATCTGGCTCTGTGGCTTCTAGATGCATCATTGCTTGTAAAAATGCCTACTGCAGCGTGGCATGATGGTCATGGGTGATTACAAAAGGAATCGTGGCCATTTCATAGGTGAAAACCCGAAAACTGAGAAAACTACATTACACAGAGATTTATGGAAAATACACTTTCGAACGCGTATTTTGGACGTGAAATTACATTCAATCGCCCCTAAATTCCTATCGGGTCTGCCATTAGGTGCCAGATCACATCACATTAGTGTATTGGGCAAAATCCCAAATACACGGGAAAACCTTCAAAAACCCGAAAAATCCTTTTTATCAGATTTGAAAATGTATCGCATCCACCCTATAATCATTTCGGGTCTGTCGTTGGCTGTAGTCGCAATCTCCACCATTGATTTGCAGGATCTCTAATCCAACAGTCCATATACGATTTGTGGCGGCTTAGGAATATGGAGGTTACCCGCTTGAAAAGGCATTTTTCCTCTCTCCTCCACTAGCCACACGCCGTTCACTATATGGGATCGGGCGGAGCTAGCATAAAACCGCTTTCCACCTAAGGCCCGCCTGAAATCCTACCTGCGGAACTCAAATTTCATTAATCACACCTTTATTTCCCCTTCGTGTCTGGTTTTATCGCTTTTGGGTGTTTTCCTTTTTATTTTGGTTTTATAGTGGAAATGCGAAAATACACAGAATAGTCCCATTTACCGAAACTCAAATTTTATGAATTGCGCTTATGAAATCTGTCGGGTCCGGCAATCGCCTATCTGATTTAATCCTGGCCATCCATTCCTCTCGCGATCCGACGATTGAGATTTCCTGTCGCGATCGCTATCGCATATCGCATCACATACGACCCAGGGGTTCTGTACATCACAGATGCTGATTCGCTAATCCGATCATCGGTGATCGGTGTATCGCATGATTGGCAGTTGGCATATCGCATGATCGCAATCGCCAGGTCCAGGGTCTCGATATTGCGCATATGTCTGCCTCTGATCCGATACATCAGATCGACGGATCGGATTTTCTTCCGCCTCCACTTATGTCTGACCGTTTTCCTTTTTCCGATATGATTTCCATTTATAAGGGGTTTTTTTGCCATTTTTAGGAGATTTTTCCTCTTTGTCTAAGGAACAAAGGGCATCTTCTTTGAGCGATAACTTCTGCAACCTAAGTCCATTTTTGCCCATTCTAGTTGCAGTAGATTTAGAATGAAAAGATCCCTGCAATGGGGCTATGTCCAAGAACTTCCTTGGACTTTCATTTTCCTCTGTGAGGAACACTTAGACTTAGGAGTCTATCCAAAATCCATTTTGGATCACGCCTTCCCACTAAAAGAACTTTTGGTCTCCAAAATACTGATATATTGATTTGAACAGTACTTGAGACTAACAACACCCTCTTCTTTCAACCTCCACACACTTGCCTTGCATAGTGCCTCTGAACCAAAGTCTCTGACCACTTCCCTTCTTGGATGGGCTGGTCTTCCTAGGAAGAACTATCTTCCTCCTTGCCTCCCTGTAGAACTTTTGCCTTGTGCACGGTACCAAACTTGGAGTACAATGCTTGCATAACTATGTGAAGGGAGAATACTTCATCTAGTATTTCCTTCTTCAGTTCAGCTCAAGAGGACATTGTCTCCAAGTCTCTTGCTTGCTTGGCTGTTTGTAGTTCCTTTGCCATCCACTCATTCTCAACTATTAGGAAGCAAACATTTGAGCTAGTGGCTTCGGCATACACTCTAGTTGCATCAACCAAGGTAGCTGGATGTTTTCTCACATCAGTCATGATCACTCATTCTTAAGCCTGTGGAGGAGATGTTTGATCCTCCAGAGTTGACACTCTGCGAGATTTCACAACTCTATGATGGTATTTATCAAATGAGATGTTGTGCATCTCTTCTTCTGATTGATCACCAAGGATCTTAGTGACTCCTTGGTCATCCGAGACTTGATCCTCTTCTGGATGCATTGAAGCGGGTGCTCCAAGCTCTTTGTGGTGAGGCATGAGGTTGGTGTCCTATTCCAACTCCTGCTGCTCCATGTCTGCATCCAACTATTGAAATGCCTATTCTATCTCATGAAAAAAGTATTGCCCCTGCGATGGTTCACCCTGTTCACTTGATATTAGTTGTTCAGATGAATCAACTACTTGTACAGGTGCTACTTCATTTGTTTGCACATGTTGCACCCCCTGCTGTATCTTCTACTGTTTCACTTCCCTCCCTTGTTTGTGCAGCTCTTGATCCTTTCAGAGTTTCTCTCTGAACTCATGCAACTCCTTCTATGCTTCTTCTATTCTCTTCTTATCCTTCTGCCTTCACGTGATTCGCTTGTTGCGCTGCTGCCTCTTTGCCTCTATAGCCATAACTGCTTTCTCTACAAGTGGAAATGCTCAAAATTTGTAGCTTTGCTCCTCCTCCATGCGATCAACAATCTTCCTCTTCCCTTTGTCGCACAGTGGTATGCTTGGCTCTATTGCCACTGCTGCTACTGCTGGTGCTCTCTGTGATGCTGCTTCATGCTGCTTCGCTAATGACTCCAAAATGAAGCCGACCGGTTCATTGGGTCTGGAGAAACTGTAGCAATATCTCCATGGGTACTCCTCACCCCAATGAAATTTCCCGTGGATTTAGTTGAACTGAACTCTCGTGCAATGATATTTCACAATGCAATGTGGGTCATACGGATTGTAGCTTAGGAAGTCAAATGGGTACTTCTTCATCAGTTGTGCTTCGACATATGCCTTCTTGATACTTCAGATCTCATATAACCTAATCCACAATGGAAGAGTGAGCCAAGGTGCCTTCTTCTGATGTAGTCTAGCTGTCAATCCTACCGAGATGTGATATGCTACTTCTTGCATGACAAGTACGTCCAAGGAAAACTTTGGCAGAACATGCGGAGGCTTCTCCACACTGAACATTCGGATGAAAGTGTTGGACGATGAGGCATACCAATCTACAATGCCTATCAATGCCTCCATTGCTTCCTATGACATGGAGGGTGGATCCTATTCGAGTATCATCTTGTACATAGGGGAAAAAAATGATCGGAAAACCATGTGATTACTCCTTTGAAGTTGCATTCAGACAAGAAGTTGAAATATGTGTTCACAACAGTCTTCGCCGGTGACCATGCCCACTCCAAGCCTGGGAACTCCTGTCGGGCATATAATGCATCTAGGATGTAGGAGGACATGTAAATCTTTGCATTCATACCTCCGGGTGACTGTCGAGCCTTCGTTACTTGTTCCTTCAGCTGATGAGCCAGTATGCCGGACCAGTTACATGGTTTTCCTTCTCTAGCCAATTGGTCTAGTGAAACCACCCAACTCTATGGGAAGGTTTCCATGCTTGCTTGGCCATACAGTTGACAAGAAAATATGATCAAGTATTGGTATGCCTTCCTCAGTATCTTTGTCTTGTAGACCTGGTTGGGTGTCAACCTGAATCGAGCTAGCTCCTTTACCCAATTCTTTAGAATGTCTCTAGAGTTAGCACTGCTGTTGGGTAAGCTGAATGGAGTCTCCATGACAGTCACGAGCTTTAACATCTGATACATCTCATCATAGTCTTGTTCCCAGAAGGTCACAAGCTTCATTCCACTGACACTTCTCAAGGTCATCGTCTCGGGACCAGTGTGAGAGACGATCCAGTGTATCATGTCCGCGCATGGGAAGACGGGATATCTAGATGCAATCTGGTATAAGCCAGAATTGTGAATGTTAATATATACCTGATGGTCTTCGAGGTGTTCCCAAAAAGTTCCTGCATAATTTTCATTGACCTCTTGCCACTTCAGTTTGATGTCCTTGTCTAGATACAACTTTGTATCTTCATAGATTGGAAAACTAGAGGAAATTTGCTCAGTTGCTACTCTAGCTGCATTCCCATCAGTGTCCTTAGATCCTATTCTCTTGGAAGCCTTTGAGAAAAATGGACACCTGAAAGATCTGGAGACAAGAAACATGCACGGAAAGAAATCTGTCAATGAAAAGAAAGCAACTTCAGGGAATGACAGAGCACATACATGGGAAATTGATGGGAAATATTGTGCAATTTCTTCTCGGAGGCTGGGTGACTAGCTGCCAGAACTGCGCAAAAGGCAGTCTGGGTTGTCTTGGAGGTAGGACTAGCTGCTGGATCTGTGCAGTGCACAATCTAGACTGGTTGCTGGCTCCTGAGATTGTGCAATGCGCAATTCCAACTGGGAGTGACTGCAGGCTCAGGGACTGCATTGTGCAATTTTCTGGGCCAGCAGTCACTGCCCCTCAGAAATGCACAAAATAGTCCTGCAAGGTAGTCCTGGGCAGAAATGCACATTTCTGGAGAGGAAGGTAGAGCCTTTCTTCCCTAGATTGTGTAATGTAGTCTTAGTGAAGGCATAATCTGGGTTGAGGTTGGCCCGACTCGCCGATGGGAAATTGAAAGAAAATAAGAAAGTGAATGCATGGCTACACTAAGTGATAGTAGAAGTGATTGACAGTGCACGAAAAACATGAATGAAATATTTAGCAAAGATATCAACATGCATGTGGGTGAAGCAATTCTCCGGTTCGACGAACGTTTGTGAAAAACAGTTTCATGCATGCGAAAATAGTGAGAGAGGAACGAAAACTAAAATAGAGCTAGGACAAGCTAGTATACATGTAAATGACAACAAGTGTTCAAATAAATCAAGAAACCAACACTCACACAAACGGATACTTAAAAAGCGACAAAAATGCTGAAAAAGACAAGTTGAGGCCACTTACCCGTGAATAGCTGAGTGGATGTGTCGAAGAGTCCTAGATGTGCTGTGGGATGTCAGAGCTCCAAGGTTAATGTGAAAGAATGATATTTGATGCGTTGAATAAATAAGTTTGGTCTCATGACGTGCGTGCCACAAATCTAGGAAAAAGCGATAATTGGAGGGAAGTTTCTAAAACAACTTTGCATGTAACCCTCAAATGCTAAAAGTAGCTCCTTGAATCATGGGGCCCCTTTTTCATGTTGCCTTTTTCTATTCCAAGAAGAGCAAGTCATGCATGCATAAGTCAAGTTTCCTTTGTCCTAGGTGGAACTGGTCAACCAGACTGCTCATGCATCCAACTGCTCAACTACTTGGGAAAAATGCACATTTCTGGCTGGGAGATGGGCTGACTACCCAAGAGGTTTGTGCAATTTCTAGGTAGAGAAACTGACTGCTACCCATATTTGTGCATATTCCGAGTTGAGAAACCCTGCCGGGGAAATTTGCGCAATTCCTGCTGGGAGTGTTGGCCAACAGAATTGCGCAATTCTGGAGCCTAGCAGGCTACCAGAATGAATTGCGCAATTTCTGGAGGGAAGGTTCGTTGCCCTCCAGAAATGCACAATTTCCTTAGGGAAGCTTCTTAGCCTGTAGCTGGACCAAGTCCAGATGAATAACCCGTGAGGGAAATGCATCAAGCTATGATCGATAGGCTGCCTTTGTGCACAAAAACGTCAAATCTTGTGTACTTGATGATGAAAGACAAGGTGTTGTGAAAGGTCGGTAGGGAGGCTCCAAAACGGGCTAAGGAAAAATTTTGGAGGGTGGTTGTAGCCGCTACAACACTTGACGACACATTGGTAGAACTCTAGCTCTTTGAATCGACCTTGTTCATGAAAATCAAGTCTAACACCTCTGGAAGTATTTTTCAATTCTCAGCTTATCTCGGTTTCACACTAGCTTGATTGTAAGATGTATCATCTGCTAAGCTCGTGGTTAGTTGACACACATTCCATGCCAAGGAAATAGAGTTGTTTTGATTGGGGTTGAAGGGTATGTTGGCTTAGGGGGTCCTGACCTAGGTTCAAAGTTAAGTTAGCCAAGACAATCGCTACACTACTGGCCCTTTCGGCATCAATCCAAGGAGCATAGACTGAAGTCTCACCCGAATCAGTATAGGGGATGTTGGAACCAAGTTTCCGCACCCAGATATGGTTATGATGTCATTTTTTTATGCCTTATTTTCCTTCGCGCAGATCGACAAGCCCTTGAGGCTTATCGATATTACTTCCTCTTACCAGCCTCTAGACCTTCGCGAAGGTTTACGACTGTCTTTCATGGAACCTAAACATGCGAATCAACCACTTATGCACCTCTGTAATCACTCCTAATTCTTTTATTACCTGGATTGACTTAAGTGTCTGATATAATTAGCATGCATTAAGATATTCTTCACGTAACCAGATATTATTACTTGTGTTCATATAAAAATGTAAAACATACAGATTTGTGCATCAATACAACATTAAATCATAAACCCATTATTCATCATAACATAAACGCATTCATTCATAACAGAAGTAAATGGGTAAAACATAGATATTTATAGAAAAATCTCTTTATTGATACTTCAGATTTGCTTACAAACTCAAAACTACCCTGCGCACTCAGCTGTAGGGGTCCGTGCACTCAGCTGCAGGGGTCCGTGCACTTAGTTGCAGACTCTATTCTAGGCCTCTATGCACACAGCTACAGAGCCTCTCTTCTAATCTAATACTCTTCACTCTTAGCTCCTATTGATCCATTACATTCCTCTTCAAAACTTCTATGAATTGCCTTAGACTCTCTAAACCTTCCCTTTTTATACAAACCCACGGTCTGCAAACCATGGGTAGGAGTACCAAAGCTGACACAACTTACATAAAAAAAGGGTAAAACCCCTTTTTATGACACTTTACATCTATGTGCTCCGCGACCATAACTTGCAGAGACTTTACACTTTAGATCACAAAAACTTGGGCTTTCTGCCCCAAAACTTGGGATTTTTCCCCAAAATTAACCTTAGGGGACCTTGTCCCAACAGGCCCCCAACACAAATATCACGACTTGCCCTCGATTCACTCTGCTGGTGTAGAGATCTTACTAAGAAGACCTCCCAACTCCACTTGTGCCACTACAACTTCAACTGTGCACTGTGTAGCTACCTGCTTGACCTGTTCCACCAGCTTCTCGATTGCTGGTCCTGTGCTATCTTCTTGGATCTTCTGTTGGGATCTTTGTAGGCTGGCCAACTTCTCCCCAATGGTGGCAGAGATCACATAGGCCTCATCTAGCCAAGGCACCAATCTTGCCTTGAGGACTACCTCTTTCTGCTGCAATGCTTCCACCTGTTCTTGTAGTTGCTTTGCCTGCTGCAGCTTTGCCAATCTCTGCATGACAACAATGATGCATGCTATCACCTTTGCTTTGTCATACTGCTATTGCAGTTCCCAAGCCTTTGTGTTCAACCCCTGCAGGTTAGGATCTTCCTGCAGACTCATGATTAGCTCCATGGACTGCTCGAAGAGTGAAGTGCATTCTGCCACTGCAACATCTACTGCAACGATTCCATCTGTTATAACAACTTCATGTTGTTCTTTGACCTATGGTGGAGTTGAAGGTTGTGTCTTCAACTCCAGCTCTGTAATTTTAAGGTTCAACTCAAACTAAACCTTGGCCATCTTGGTCTTCATGTCACACACACCTATAGCCAACTTCTGAATCTTGGCTTCTACTGACGCTTATTCTGGGATATGCAATTCTGAAACGGTTCTGCACACTTCAGCTACTATCATGGCGGTGTGCTCATTCTTCTCCTGCACCTTCTTCTAGGCTTCTAGCACAGCTATCTTCTCAAAAGATATCTATCCATTTTTTATTTTCTCCTCATTGATCATGCATAGCGCACGCTGCTCTTAGGCCTTAATTTCTTTGATCACACCTGCTTGTAGGGTGTGAAGGAATTCACTCTGGCGCACGGCCAAGTTTAGTCCCACATTCCTCAAAGCACTGACTGTAGACTTGTCAGCATCTGCCTCCGCGCTCAAGGCTCCATCAGATAGCACGACTGCCAGAAGATCCAAAGAACGAACCAACTCCACCGTTGCCGTTGTCCCTAGTGCTAAACTAGTTGAGGCGGTGTTGCTCTGCCCCGCTCCTACCTGCAGTCAGGTTGTTTGGATCTGCAGCTTGCGCAGACCCATTTGTATGGCACCGAGTGCCTGCTTCTGCTACTACTCAAACTACTACAAAAGTTCTGCTGTTGTATCCCTTACCTTGTCCCCAATGTCATCCAACTCGCCCTCTGTCAAGGTGATCACGTCTAGCGATGACTTAGTGGCCTTGCTCTTCTTTTGCGGTCCTTATTTTTCCTATTCCCTATTTTGATTCATGCGAAAGGTAGTGCTTTCCAGATCTCCACTGCCTTGTTCTGATTGCTTCTCTTCCTCTGTCTGTGGCGATGGAGATTTCTAACTTTTGTTAGAGTTATGATCTTCCTCCTATTCCTTGGCAGCGTGCTCCGCTTCTGTGCGTGCCTTCACCTCAGTCTCCTTCTTTTGCTTTTCAGCCAACTGCTGAACTTTCAACCAGGCTGCTTCCTTTTTCTACTTTTCTGTGGACTCACTAGACCTACAGACAAATTAGATGCTGTGCGCCAGGCTACTGACCAACGCTCGAGGACTAGTGCAATTTCATCATCCATTGCGAGGTATGGTAAATCATACCACTTCTATTCTCGGTCCTTTTGCGCCTGAATGGAAACCTAGTGGAAGTTCACTTTGAACTCTGTGTACCCAAATAACTGCTCAAAAATGGTTGGTGACAACTGTGGCTTCTGATTGATGGCCATATTAATGCTCATTTCCATCAATACCCAAAAACCTTTCTCTCTCGGACCTGCTTATCGTCCTTTGTAGCCCATAGCGAAGTAAACTTCGCTACTTTTGGCTACTCCGCTACTTCGAAAATTGGTTGTCCTTTGACACCTGCCATGTGACCAGCACAATCGAAAGTAAGATCCATGAGTAGTGAAACATCTTGCTCTGGTCCTGTGCCTCCCTGCAGTTCACGAGGAACTTGTTGCACAGGTAGCGTGCCTAGTTGAATTGTATGCCCTCCACGCACTAGGCTGCTAGTGAAATAACTGGTGCTGGCACCTCGTCTGCATGACACTTCCTCATTATCTTGCTAGCCAATATCTGGGTGGCCACCTTCACAGTGGGGTCGATTATGCTTGAAATTGAATATTTGCGTGGCTTCTTAACAAGCTTAAACTTGTCCTTCATCCACTCGGCGAGGTCGCGTTTGCTTGTCTTTCTGCCAAATGCCTTGGCCGGATTTAGCCCTGAATGTGGTAGTAAGGTGATCCTATAGATCAGCATGTCAGTTATAGGGATTGGCTCCTCCAACCACAAGCACCCGTCATGCACCAGGTACAACAACTGTTCGATAACAATATGTTGGCTTGTTGGGGCCTGACCCAGGTTTAGAGTTAATTAGCCAAACAAATCCCGATACTACTAGCCCTTTCGGCAACAGTCCATGGGGCGTGGACTGAGATCTCACCCGAAGTAGTATGGGAGGGTGCTAGAACTAGGTTTCCTCACCTTGGAGATGTCTGATGAGTTCGACTGGTCTGCGGTTTCTCCCTCCCTGTAGGTTGCTTCGCACACTTTCCTGTTCCTCACAGCCTGATATACTACCTTTGCGCAGCCCTACCTAGGGGCTGAGCGTCGTGCTCTATGTTATTACCCAAGACCTTGCTTATATTCCAATGTTAGTTAATTATCTTTGCCTACTTGAGTGCTTTAAGTTATAATTAACAACATCAAACATTCATACAGGTGCACGCAGTAAATAAACAATATATTTTCAAATTATATCAATCATGCATTAACCCAAGAATAGATACACAAAATTATAACCAAACTTCTCTTTATTGATTCTTTCCATGGTTACAGATTCGACTCGCCCTGTGCACTCAGCTGCAGGGGTCTGCACACTTAGCTGCGAACTACTAGGCCTCTGCACACTCAGCTGCAGAGCCTTCTCCTACTCTACAACTCAAAGACACACTTCACACTGTGACTCAATCACTCAGACTTCTTATCCTCATCTTCTATTATCTATCTCTATATATTTTACACTTAGAGCCTTGCTCTATTTATACAATCCCATGGTCCACGAACCATGGGTAGGTCTATCCAGCCGACATTACATTACAAAACTAGGGCAGACAACCCTGTGACTCTATACAACAAGATTGGATCAAAACCTGGGCTTTGAACCCCAAAACATGCCTTGGGGGGATTCCATGCCCAATATTCCCCCAACTTAAACATCGTGACTCGCCCTCGATTCACTCTATTGGTGCAACGATCTTTGCATGGAGTCCCTCCAACTGTTCTCGAACTGCGTCAAGGTCAGCAATGCACTGAGCTGTTGCTTGTTGGATCTGCTGCATATGCTGTTCCAAGACCTCTATGTTGGGAGTGCTTCTCTACATCAATGTGTGCATCCCTTGCATGTGCACGAGCTTGCCTTCGATTTCTGTCGTGATGGTGAAGGCCTCGTCAATCCAAGGCTGTATGCGCACCTTTAGGACTACTTCCTGATGTTGTGCTGCGTCCACCTGCTCCTTCAGTGCATTAGCCTATTGCATCTACGTGAGCCTCTGAGTGAGGACCACCATTTGCACAGTTCCTTGGACACTTTCATATTGCTGTTGGAGTTCTCGCACCTCTGTCTCTAAGCGATGGATGTTGGGGTCCTCCTACAGATTTGAGAGGACCTCAAGTGATTTTTCCAACATATTGGTGCAGTCTCGCACTGCACCTCCAATTTCCTCCAATCCCACTGTGATAGCATTAGTGTAGTGTTCTCTGACTACTGGGGGAGTGGATGGCTGCGCCTTTAACTGCAGCTCGGTGATATGAAGGCTCAGATCCAACTGAACCTTTCTCATTTCTTCCCTCGCCTCGCAGACCCCTACTGCTAATCTATGGATCCGCGCCTCTGCTGGTATGTCTGCTGGGATGGCCAGCTCCGGGATGCTTTGGCAAGCGTCATCTATCACCTGTACCAGCTATTGATTCTGTGACACCAATTCGTCGCGCTGCAAGCTTAGTTGTTGCATATTTATTTTTTGCTCACTGAGGACTTAGAGCGCGCGACTCTCTCTAGCTCGCAGCTCTGCATTTATCCCATCCTGCAACACATATAAGGTCTCGTGCAAGAGTGCAACTATATTGATACCGAGACCTTTCAGCGCACTAACCGTAGGCTTGTCGGCCTCATTTGATGGCACTAGTGCTCCTTCCGGTAACACTATGGTGTTCGTCATTTGTGCATGCAACATATGCTCTGCTGCTGTTGAGCTGACTGCGAGGCTGGCTGAAAGGTTACTAGCTTGGGGGGGCGTGCCTATAATTCCTGCAGTTGTGCTCTGAGGGCCCCCAACACAATTTGGTTCTCTTGCATGAAATCTTGGAGAGCCTCATAGGTGACATTACACACAGTTTTGCTAATATCATGCAGATCACCCTCAGTTAGGGTGATCGGGTCAATGGACAAATTTGATGCCTTGACCTTCTTATGTGACCATGACCGCTCTGTTGGGTGCTAGTGCTTTAGCTGTGTTAACGCGGTTCATGGGTAAGCGCCTCCTTCTTCTGTCTCTACTTCCTTTGCTTCCTGCCCCTATGTCGTGTGGCCCTCGCCCGTCTTTGCAGTTGCCTCCTATGCTAACGCTGCTGCGACCTTTTCTTGCTCATCGGCTTTCTGTGCCACGTCCCGTGCCGCCCGCACTTCTGCTGCTGCTACTTCCTTCCTTCACTTTTTGGCCAACTATGCGATGAGCAACTTGGCATCGTCTTTATTTCTTTGCGCTGCCAACTTCTCGATCTTTGTGATGTCTGGGGCACGCCACTGCGGTGGCCATGCCTCCAGTACATTGAAAATGACGTTGTCTATGGCTACGAAGGGTAGCTTTGTCCACTGTTTAGTCAGGTATTTGCGCGCCATGATATAAATGTTATGCATGTTCGCTTTAAATTCTGCAAAACTCTACAGACTGTTGTAAACAATGGGTGACAACCGCCGCCTACGGTTGATCCCCATTTTGAGGTTCATCTCCATGAACACCCAGATGATTTTGCTGTCGCGTATCCTATTAACATCCTCCATGGCCTAAAGCGAAGCGTACTTTGTGGCCTCCAATAAATCCCTGTTAATTATGGGGAATTGACTATCCTCTGGCAACTCCTTAGCCACAAGCACTATGGACAGCAACAACCATGCATAGTGGAATGTTTTTCCTTGTTCCTCTGCTTTGCGGCAATTTTCTAAGAAATCCTTGCAGAGGAACTCGAACCAGTTAAACTGGACCCCCTCCGCGCACTGCTCAACCAATGCTACCAGTGGTGCAGGTACATCGTCCGCATGACACTTGCGCATGACCTTTCTTTCCAGGATTTGGGTCACCACGCGCATTGCTTTCTCCTTGATGCTGGAGATGGCGTAGCTCCTCTTCTTCTTTTCCAGCTTGTACTTTTTCTTCATGGCCTCTGTGATGGTCAAGTCACTTCCCTTCCCTTCCAATATGTCCGCGGGGTCCTCTCCTTTGCATGGAAGCCACGAGACACGGTGAATCAAGTCTGTCGTGATGGGGATGGAGCCCTCCAGCCACAAACACCCATCGTGAACTAGGTAGAGTAGCTGCCTGATGATGAAAATAGTTATTGGGGTGCGGTGTGTAATGTCCCTTCATAATAAATAATAAATAATAAAAATAATAAATAATAAATATTAAATAATAAACAATAAATAAAATAATAAATAATAATAAATAAATAAATAAAATAAATAATAATAAAATAATAAATAAATTACATGATTTAAAAAAATATAAATAAAAGAAATAAAACAAGAAAAATAGTAAAAATCAGTAAAACTATCAAAAAGTAAAAACAAAAGAAATAAAACAAGAAAAATAGTAAAAATCAGTAAAACTATCAAAAAGTAAAAACAAAAAAATAAAACAAGAAAGCAGTAAGTTGCATGTTGACACATGGAGTGTGTGCATGTGGTTCCCCTTCTAATGTTTTCTTTATTTAATAGATGGTGAGGAAGATGAGAGGTATTCCATCATTCCATGATTCCACCATCCATTCTCTTGGGAGAATAGTATTCTAAGACATAGGATTCCCTGGCAGTAGTACGTTGATTGAGGGCTTGGGGGTGGCCATTTATAGCACATTTTTATGCAACTGAGCCTACGGTTGGGTGGAGAGTCGTCCCCAAAACCTTGTTGCAGTTAGAAGATTTCAACTAGCATTCAACCCAGAAAACACAGGTAAGTATCTCTACTTATAGTTTTGAATTTTGATGTTAATTAGTTGATAATTTCATGTTGATTATAAATTGATAGATTAATCTAATTAATTATGTGTTGATATTTCGGGGTTGTTACACGGTGGAAGTGCGACACCCAGAGAAAGTTCAGTAGCCTAGCCTTTTCCACTCCGTGCAACCACTTCCGCGGCTCTAATTCTATCACCCCCGCAGCGGTGTTCTGCTTGGGCTTCATAAGGTTCCTGGTCTCAAGGTGAGGGAACTTCTCATGGTCAGCGAGGTCCCAATATTCAAATTTCAGGCTCGGCACGTGTCCCAGGTGCGTGCCTTCAAACATAATGTTGTCTGGGAGGAGTGGGGTTTGGAGGGAGCTCTTGGTCTCGTCCAGGTCCTTGGGCACTTTCGCCTTCCCTTTTTGTGGGGGGACATAGGCGGGCAATTTTGTCGTAGAGTGCATAGGCTAAGTGTCCTTCATCCTCCTCTGCGATGATAAGAACCTCTAGATCTTCTTCTTCTTCATCAGTTTCTATGGTGACAACTTTCCCCTTCTCCTCCATTGATAGCTTGGTGCATATTTGGTTCCACAGGGGACACACGTACGGGAGCCATTGCTTGTTTGTCCTTCTTGGGTCATGGCATGCGCTGTGATTTCGGGATTTCTGCCACAATCATGGCACCTTCCGAAGAAGCCCCCACAGTCAGGGCTTGCGTGGCCTCCTTAACGGTATTTTTTGTTATATCCATAACATCCTTATATATTGCCCTCATATTTGTGCAAAAATCTATCACTCGCGAACTCAGGGGCTCAATTAACGCTTGACTCACAACAATCAGGGCTCTGCTCAATCGTTCAATTCTCAAATGACCAACTGTTGTTTGCTGGTTAGCCCTTTGTATTTTATAGCGCTTTTTGAATTTGAATTTGACCGTTCCCCTCAAATATGGTTCATCAATGCTTCCATGGTAGCAGATTTTTCCAAATCTTGCCCATAATTTTCATCTTAAATGCCTGCCGCTTGCTCCATTTGGCCTCAAGTCGAGCATCCCATCATGAATAGTGATTTCAACGGTCACTTTCTGGCCAACCCGCATGGTAGCGTAGCCCCCCGTGTGCGGTCGCAGACCTTGTGACTCTTTGTTTCTGAGTGCATCTTCAATATCGCGCAACTCCCAGGCAGAATAGTTTATACTCCCACCCTCCCTTTCAACTTCCTGGAGTGCTAAGACTGTTCCTTCCTTGGCTAGTCAGGTGGCCGCGCCACCTATGTGCGGTTTCCTCCGATCATCCAACATTCTTTCTGGGAAATACCTACCTTTTACTGTTACTGGCCGCGTCGCGCACCTTATCCTCTGCAGTGCATCACCCTGGTTAATTCTCTTAGTAATATGCGGTCCAAGCCAAGGCATCAAACTGATCAATTCATGGCGATAGTCCTCAAGCTTGTTAGCATGATCATGTGCACCTTGTTTTATCACCGTGGTCTTCTTATCGAGAAACTCGTCCCTTATCTCGTCTTCCAGCTTCTTGACTTCCGCTTCTACCAAAGCGCTTTTCCTCCTTAATCGCACCCTTTCCTTTTCAATTTCTTAGAGCCTAAACTTTCCCTGTTGGATTTCTTCCTCAAGTACCATGCGTTCTACTTCTTGCCACTGTGTGATCCCTTCTTTCCAGGCTCTATGAACCATCGTATCTACAGGTGCTACTATGCGTGGACTAGGCTTTTCATGCTCCATGGGGATTACAACATTCAATTCATACTTCAGTTTCGGAGGTGCCCGTGTGGTTAGGGTTTTGCACACGGTCCTATATGCCCAGAGAACCACTGGTATGTGTAGGTCCGAGTTAGATCGCTTCACATGGTGGACCGTGTTCAATGCTTCACGTACTTTGTCAAAAGCTTCTTCGTGAATATGCTTCTGCGCGCTTGGTCTTACCATACTTCTTGGTCCCAAACAGAGGGTTTGTTTGCACCATTGTCTTGCCTGCACCTGCATCTCGATCATGTCTCCTATTGTGAGTATTGTGTGTACTCCTGCAAGTTTCGTACCATATGTTTGTACCCACCTGGAAAGGTGGGCGCGCGGGCCATTTCGTCCGTCATACTTGTCTTTTAACCATATTTGAGGCTTCCCAAACCATATGCACATCATCCTTCTACACTCGCGCCATTCCTCAAAACTTCTTTGGTGCATACCCCACCATCTTGCAGGCATAGCTCTCAGTACCTATTTTAGAGCGTCGAAACGCTGTTGTTCCGGCACTTCTTTTTCAAATTTGTTCAGGAACTCCTCCACTTCACCTAACCCATCGTACGTAGGCAGATCTCTTACCTCTATTGCTACGCAGCGCAATGACCTTGTCAACATGTTAAAGTTGAGCGTGGTTATGTCGTGTAACCGGTTCTACCATCGTTCTATTTCTTCATCAGAATCTCATGTGCAGGAGCTTTCGTGCTCCCACAAGATTCGACCATCCGTGGTTGGATTTACCTAGTATTTTTCACGCGTAGTTATCTTGTAGATACAGTCTAGATCATGGTCGTTGTCGTTATCGCGCACTAGATCTATGTAGCGCGATCCTTCCGCAGTGTCTAAAGGTACCACAATGCGTAGTGAATTTTTCTCAAAATTCATCTTGCGTTTCTTTAGATTTATCACTCCATTCATGTCAGTGGCCCAATATATTCCTAGTAGTGCGGGATAGGGATTGCTGTCATCAACAATCTCTATCACTTCGAAATTTGCTATCATGCTCGCACCTTCGATATTTACTGTGATTCCTTGCAATCTCCCCATAGGTAGGATCTTTTGTTGGTTCACCATTCGCATTTGGATAGGAGACCATTGAAATGCAACCCTGCCCATGCATTCCCATGTCTACTTTGGCACGATGTTCATGTCTGATCCTAGATGAAAAATCACTTGATCCATTTCATATTCCCCGATCTACATGGTTTATCTCATCTCCCTTCATGTTTGCGTCGTGTGCTTCCCAAGCTTCTAGAATACATGCAGTTCTCCTGGCGTGGTCCCAGCACATCTAGTGATGAGTTCTTGCAGTCCCTTCACAACTTTGCTGTCACGCAACAACTTCATGCATGTCTCCAAGAATGTAGTGAGCATTGATGGGTCCATTTCCTGTTCCAGTCTGTCTTTATTTCTTGAAGTGGAGGCATCCGGGAAGCTCTTCTTAGCTTGCATGAATGTCTCCTTAAAGTGCTCCAAATCAAATTCTGGTTCCCTTGTTGGAGCCTTGCGAACCCAGGTACTTTCTTCAGGCTGCTTGCCTTTTTTATCCCTTGTCATGATACCACTCTGGAGCATGATATTATATTTCGGTCTTCCTTGCGTGGCTTAGACCTCATCATTTGCAGGTTCTAAGTTAGGGGAGGTTGGAGTGCTCCTTTATCGCACAACCTCGCTATTAGTGTGGGACAGTCGTCCGTCTCATGATCAAACTGTGTACAATATAAGAATGATGGTCTCATTGGATTTGTACAACCACGGGCATAATGCCCTGGCCCTCCGCAATTGTAACATATTAGTTGTCCGCAACCTCTTCTTGGTCCCATTCCACCTCGACCTCGTCCGCGCCCCTGAAATCTAGTGCACACCATTCCTGAATTTTGATCGAGGGGCTGTGTTTCAGCCTGAACTCTGTAGGTAGGAGTCCAATCCATCATCAGTTCATAACTTCTACAGGTGCGCTCATCATGGCCTACTGACTTGTAGAAATTACAGAACAACTGCTAGGAATTTTGCGTATACTTTTGTAACAGATGGTAGTTATCTATAGCATGCTTCCCTCCTATCTAACAAATCGCGCACCACAATTCAGGTGCCATGCTTGGTCCTACTTGTGCCTCCAGTCTCAATGGCATTGGTCCTCCTCTCGCGAGGTAATTCGCAAACACCAGGCAGTGGTCCTTGTGGTGCCCCTGACCCTTACACTTTACACACCACACCTTGTCGCGCACTTCTCGATGAGCCGTCTTGTCTTGTTTCAAACTCTGCATCTCAAGGCACAAGTTCTTCAACTGCGGGTGAATCTGCTGGACTCCCAAGTTAGGATCTTGTATCAGAGTCTCGTGCAATCTCATCGTGACCTCCAAAGCTTTAGCCTAAGTTGTTAGCCTTTGTTGTGACAGTGCATTCAGTAGATGCAGTGTTAACGAGGCTACAAACCATTCATGGTGTTGCCCATCTGTTAAGGTCATGTTCGCTTCACGAATTGTGCACTTCATTCTTTGATCTAGCTCCCATGGGGTTTCTCTTAGTAGCATTGTTATTTCCTTGAATCCAATGATCGACTGTGCCGCCGATTTTAGTCTGCTAAATTCCTTGTTTAGTGCAGCTTGGATATCCTCTATCCCCGCATTCGGATTTCCATTGGAATGCTTAATGTACTAGGTCAGCGTGTGATCCTACAGAGCGGTGACCAACGTTGCCTTCTTTATATTTTCATCCATGACACCTTGTGCTTCCCATACCGCTTTTATCACAAACCAAAATTGGTCTGGATCTTCATTCCCTATTCCTTTGAACATTGGTAGCTTTATCGCACTGGCCATACTACTTCGCAGTGGTGGCGGAGGTGGTATGGGCAAAGTCGGGGGTGAAGATGGTGAAACTAGTGGTGGTGTGGGTGGGGGTGGTATGCGCGGAATTCTCTGCTTTATCATATTGATCGCGCTTCTTGGTGAAACCTTCACAAGCTCTTCTTCGCCTCTGCGTGGAGGTGAAATAAAGGGGCTAGTTTCTAGTTCTATGCTACCTTCATTTCTATAGATTCTCCCACTCCGCGTAGCCCCAAACATCAATTTATTTGCATAACCCTCTTTTCACACAGTAGCACTTTAATCCAAGTGTTCAAATATTTAACGTACTTACCTCGCAGTCCCATGAGGAAGCATCGTTTTGCCTTGCCATAGCTGACGGAAGTATCTACCGTGAATTCGGTGATGAACCCTCCTATGATATGATCTAGCCAGTGATCAACAACACGCGCGATCCTATCTTCAGATGCTTCCAGTTTATGCACCAATTCCAGAGTCCACACAATAGGTTTTTCAAGTTTACACCTTCCTTGGCTATCTGCTAGCCTTGTGATCCACTCATACAACTCAATAGGGAAGGATGCAAAGAAAATTTCATGATTTCTGTATATAAGTAGCAATCTAACCACTCTTCCTTTATCAGTCACAGATTCCTGTTTTGCTACGCCACGAACTCGTGAATATTTCTGTCCAACCACTCTTCAATTCCTTTCTTGGTCGGATTCTAGTGATATGACATCAGACATCTCTATGTAGATCCCAATCCCTTCAATGGAACCATTTTTTGGCTTGTTGGGGCCTGACCTAGGTTAAGAGTTAATTAGCCAAACAAATCCCGGTACTACTAGCCCTTTCGGTAATATTCCATGGGGTGTGGACTGAAGTCTCACCTAAAGTAGTATGGGAGGGTGCTAGAACTAGGTTTCCGCACTCTGGAGATGTTTGATGAGTTTGACTAGTCCGTGGTTTCTCCCTGCCCGTAGGTTGCTTCGCGCACTTTCCCTTTCCTCGCAGCCTGATATACTGCCTTCGCACAACCCTACCCAGGGGCTGAGCCTACACTCTGCGTCATTACCAAAGACCTTGCTTATATTCCAATGTTAGTTAATTATCTTTGCCTACTTGAGTGCTTTAAGTTATATGTAGCAACATAAAACATTCATATAGGTGCATGCAGTAAATAAACAATATATTTGCAAATTATATCAATCATGCATTAACCCAAGAACATATACACAGAATGATAACCAAACTTCTCTTTATTGATCCTTTCCATGATTACAGATTCGACTCGCCTTGCGCACTCAGCTACAGACTACTAGGCCTCTGTACACTTAGCTACAGAGCCTTCTCCTACTCTACGATCCAAAGACACACTTCACACTACGACTCAATCAGTCAGACTTCGTATCCTCATCTTCTATTATCTATCTCTATATCTTTTACACTTAGAGCCTCACTCTATTTATACAATCCCATGGTCCGCAGACCATGGGTAGGTCTATCCAGCTGACATTACATTACAAAACTAGGGCGGACAACCTTGTGACTCTATCATACTTTCACGCTCCGTGCCTACAATTCGTGGAGCTTTTACAACAATATTCAGTCAAAACTTAGGCTTTGAGCCCCAAAACATGCCTTGGGGGGATTCCATGCCCAACATAATCAAATTTATGGGAGCACGGAGGTAATGTGGTACCCATAGTAGGTTCAACAATCTTTCCTTTTCAACCCCACGAATCCACTTCACCGGCTCCAGCACAGTGACACTCGAATCCTTGTAGAACACTGACTGCATGAAATTATTAGTAGCCAGGTGGGGGAACCGCTCAGTGTCCCACAAGTCCCAATATTCAAGCTTCAGGTGTGGGACTCGCACTAAACCGGACCTTCAAATGCTATGTTTTCTAGTAGCAAGTGTGTGTTAAGAAGAAACTTTCCCTCATCTGGGTCCTTTGGGACCTTCACCTTGCCCTGAAATAGAGGGATGTATTCTGGCAACTTCGAAATAGGGTCTACCCCTTCAATATCAATGTCCTCTACACCCTCATTGCCCTCTAGGTTGACCACTTTTCTCTTTAATGTTTCCATTGTGACTCGCACACTGGCAATGTCTTCTTCTGTTTATCCTTCTTTGGCTTGGGAACCTCTCCTACCGTCGTAGGCTGCAGCCTAGGCCATTTTGGCACTGTTGTGGGCACCTCCATACTTATGATCTTAGGGGAAGCTCCCTTAGAGGAAATAGACCCTCCACACTTGTAGTTTCTATGGGTTCAGACATGAAGTTGTTAATAAGCTGTTGAGTTTCCACAGGTAACCTGTCAAACACAAAACTAGCCACAAAATTGTCAAAGAATGCATGGTTCATGCACACTAGATAGCACGACACATAAATTCTCAGAATGAAAAGTGTCTCTCGTTGGATGACCATTTGTAATTTATAGGCAAATTCGAATTCAAATTCGACCGTTCCCCCCATAATCTTCTCATAAATGCTAGATTGGCAGTAAATTTTCAAATATCTCGTTCTTAAATTCATCCTTAAAGGTTGCCCCCCGCTCCTCTTAGCTGTTTTCTCACTGTGAAATCACAAACAATGATAGTAACGATCACTTTTTGGCTATGCTGCTCAGTCTCTCGTCCCGTAGTGCAGCTCCCTTCATGCGTCTGCTAACTCTGTGACACTCGTCTATCCCGCACAAGCTCCTCATAGCGTAGTTCTACAATAGAGCAGTGTAGTTTATAGTCCCGTGCCTCCTTGCAACTGCCTGGAGTGCTAAGATTGTGCTACCATCATATAGTCACCTGGACGAATCCTCGATGTATGGCTTCAATCGGCTGCCATTTACCTTTCGGGGAAATGGATTTCCATTCAATTTCACCAGCTGAACTGCTCCACCATTAGTAATCTCCTTGGTCACATATGGCCCCAGCCAATGCATCTGAAATTTTCCTGGAAATTTATCAAACTTGTTGTCATATAATAAAACTAAATCATTTACCTTGAAGGTGCGTAGTTTGATGTGCCGATCATGCCATGCCTTTTCGCACTCCTTCTAAACTTGTTGATGGAATCCAACCAAGAAACTATCTTCCTCCAGTTCTATCAATTGTGTGGGCCTTTCATCTAAATCTCCGAATTTTTCCATTCCTATGAATGCCACTATCTATAGACTAGGCAAAATGTACTCCATCGGCATCACGCCATAGACCAGTTGAAACAGTGTCTTTCCAGTCAGCTTTTTACAAGTAGTTCGATAAGCCCATAACACCGCTGGTACGCGCACGTCCTAATCATTCCTCTGCACATTGCAAACCTTTGTTAGTGCATTCTCCAATTTCTTATTAAACGCTTCCACCATCCCATTAGCATGAGGGTGATATGGCATTCTCTTTTGATGATAAACATGGAATTCCTCCATCAGCGTGTTGATTGTTTCATTAAGGAAATGTGTACTGTGATCGCTCATTAAAATCTTCGGGCAAACAAACCTAATCAACACATATTCAAATAGGAACTTCATTGCTATTGCCCCTGTACAATCCTTTACAGGCTACGCCTTCTCCCATCTGGTCAAATACTCCGTCACGGTGATGATATAATGTGCACCTGTCTTCTTTCTTGGAGGCTGAATCGGTCCTACAAAATCAATTGCCCATTTTTCAAATGGCTGCAATGACACTTGCGGATTCAGAGGAAACTCATCCCTCCATGAAAACCTACCCATCCTATGACATCCTTCACATGCCCTACAATAAGATTTGGAATCCTTATGCAGTGTTTGCCCCCATAACCTAGTGTGTAGAATCTTCTGCGCTATTGCTTTTCCTGCATAATAGCCTCCTATAGCCCATCCATGAGCTTTGATTAGGATGCTACTTCATTCGAACTTAGGCACATAATGTCGCAATATCTCATCTGCTCCCATATTATACAAGTGGCCTACAATAATAGAAAAATCTGTTGCGTGCACCACCAATTCCTTCTTTTGTTGGCTGGTGTACCCTTCTGGAGTCGTTCCTGTAGTTAGAAAGTGTATGATGTCTGCAAAATTATTGTCTGCTATGTGCACCACAAAGAGCTACGCGTTAGGCAGTCCTTCCTCCAAATTGGTACGCACCTCCCTTGTTTCAAAGCATGACAGATGATCTGGTCCTGCATTCAATCACCTTGGATTTACAATGACTTCGAAATCATATTCCTGAAACAACAAGAGCCATCTGCATATTTACCCCCGACACAGGTTTGTTGACCATGTACTTTAATCCAGAATGGTCTGTATACATCTTAAAGTGTTCACTTAGTATGTAGTGTCTGAAATATTGGAGCGTGTACACCATAGCCAAACCTTTGCACTCTGTCGTCAAATAATTCTTCTCAGCCTTAGATAACTTCCTACTTGCAAACACGATAGGGTGATCCAACTCTCCCTCACCGACCTATGTTAGTATTACTCCTAGCGCAATACATGATGCATCCGCATGCACATGAAATTCCTTCTTCCAATCCAAGAAGACTAGGATTGACACAGTGACCATCTTCTCTTTTAACACATCGAAGCTCTGCTGACATTCTTCATTCCAACAGAATGTAGCATCCTTCTTCAACAATTTTTCCATCGACATGGTAATCTGGGCATAACTCTTGATGAACTTTCGGTAATAACCAGTATGCCCCAGTGTTGTACGCAACTGTTTAACACTTCTTGGCACCTCCAAATTGATTATAACTGTGATCTTAGCTGGATCCACCATTAATCCTTGTTTGCATACTACATGACCCAGCAAGATTCTGAAGGGAACACATAACAAACATTTCTTCAAATTTAGCGCGATCTGATACCTCCGGCATGTATCTAGCATCAAGCGTAGACTAGCTACATGGCATTTTACCAACCTAAAGACCGTCCAATCGTCAAAGTATACCTCCAAGAACTTGTGAATGAAGTCCTTGAACGACGCAATGACTACGCAAAAAAATATCGCTTGCGCATTCTTCAGTCCAAAAGGCATTACAGTATATTGAAAGCATCCCCATTCAGTCACGAAGGTCATCTTACTCCTACCTTATGGTACGATCTTGATCTGATGATACCCCGAGAAACTATCAGTGAATGAATATGCTTCCTGTCCTTGTACATTATCCAACACTTCATCGGTGAATGGAGTCAGAAAAGGATCATGCACGCAAGCATCATTCGGCTTCCTAAGATCTATGCATATCCTTATTTTATCCTTCTACTTCTTTTCCTGAATGACCATCGGACTTACCCAATCGGATTCCTCCACTGGTTCAATGATTCCCACTGCTAGCATTTTGTCCAACTCTAGGTGGACCCCTTCTTTGTACTTAGGATTGAGGCAATATGGCCTCTATTTCACAGGCTTCGTGTCTGGTTTCAATGTTATCCTCATTACTCCTAAATCACCTATTATCCCTTTCAGGTTTGAAAACTTTGTAGGGAACAAGTCCTGGTATTTGTAGAGCAACTCAGCGACCTTATCCACCATAGCATCATCCCAGTAGTCCCCTATCTTCAAAGACTTCGGCTTTGCCTTTGTCCCAATGTTCCCTTGTCTTGTTTTTAGCAGCGCGGTGATATCAGGATTCTCTATTTGTGGCCCCTCCACTTCACGGTGACCTTCTGTTTCTGGGATAGTAATGTTCCTCGGATCCTCCTCTTCTTCTTCAATAGTCACATTGTAGCACTCCAGCGCTTGGTGTAGCTGGGTGGTTCAATTTGGTTGAATCAAGTCCAAGGGATCCTATGAGATTCTGAAGATCGCTGCTTTGACCTCCTGAAACGCTTCATCAATGCACTCGAATCCATATTCAAAGATGAATGTCATCAGGAATGTATGTTTTAACCCTGTACAGAAATTACCTGCATATGAATTCTAAAACACAGAAAATAAATAATGCGAGAGCATAACACATAAAACACATATACACAAAGATTTTCCCCTCTATCCCAAAACCGGGACTACCGACTTGATTTTTCATTATGTTCCTTTTAATGTTACAATACATATTTATACATGCCGAAGCATCCAATACGATGGACAGAAAAACATCGCGTCCAAAACCATCGACCGAAAACCATCGTTTCCAAAACCATGTGCAAAAATCATGCACAAAACCATAGGTCAGTCGGCGCAACGAAGGGGGGGCGGACTCTAACCCCTGGTTAACTACGTGGGCTAGTCATGGAAGGAATAGAACACAACCCAACATTCTCCCACTTGTTGTTTTATTTCCACAGGGGGCCATAAGAGAGCTTAGTCATTTATCTAGCCTTGCAACGCCCATTGTTTCTCTACACCAAGAGAACTTCTCAGAGCTCAAAAATTTTGTCAAAGCATCTGCAATATTCTTCAAAGTGTCCACCTTTACCAACAACACCTTTTTTTCTTCTATCACATCCCTCACAAAGTGATACTGAACATTAATGTGCTTTGTCTTTGAATGATATGCAGGGTTCTTTGCCAAGAAAATTGCACTTTGGCTATCACAGTCTATCCTTATAGCTCCATGTACTAACCCCATACTTAACACAATCTCTGCAACCAAACTGCTTCCTTGCTTGCATGAGTGGCTGCCATGTATTTTGCCTTTGTAGTTGATAGTGCCACTACAGATTGTTTCTTACTCATCTAACTGACTGCACCTCCAAATAGGTTAAACACATACCCACTTGTATATCTTCTCTGATCTAGATCTCCAGCCCAATATGGATCAACAAAGTCATGAATATCCAACACTTTGTCCAATCCTAGTCTTCCTTGCTAGCACAAACCATAATCACTAGCGCCACTCAAATACCTGAAAACCCGATTCACTATTGTCCAGTGCTCCTTCCTTGGTTTTGACATAAACCTGCTTAATACTCCCATTGCATGTGCAATGTCTGGTCTAGTACAGACCATTGCATACATCAGTCTACTGACTACACTTGCATATGGAACACGGGACATGTCCTCTTCCTCTTCTTGTGTCTTGGGACACTGTTCAGCAGATAACCTCACACCTACAGGAATAGGAACCTTCACTGGTTTACTATCCTGCACATTAAACCTCTGTAGTATTGTCTTGAAATACTTCCTCTAGTTTAACCAGAGCTTCTTCTTTTCCCGGTCTCTTTTAATTTCCATGCCCAAAATATAGTTTGCAGCACCAAGATCTTTCATGTCGAATTTGGAGTACAATTGGGTCTTCAAATCTTAGATAACTTTTTTGTCATTTCCAACCAGCAACATATCATCCACATACAATACTAGATAAATAACATGGTGACCAATTAATTTAAAATACACACAGTGATCTGCTTTGCTTCTGGTGAAGCCAAGTCCCCATATAAATGTATCAAATTTTTGATACCACATCCTTGGTGACTGTTTTAACCCATACAAAGACTTCTTTAAGTTGCATACCATTTCTTTCTTACCCTTCACCGCAAAACCTTCAGGTTGCTTCATGTATATCTCCTCTTTCAGATCCCCATGAAGAAATGTTGTCTTCACATCCATCTGCTCTACCTCAAAATCAAAAGCAGCAACAACAGATAAAAGTAATCTAATAGAAGCTACCTTGGCAATAGGAGAAAAAATATCACCAAAATCAATTCCTGGAACCTGGGAATAACCTTTTGCTACCAACCAAGCTTTGTATTTCTCCACCTTTCCTTCTGCATTTATCTTCTTCTTGAACACCCATTTGCTGCCAATGGGTTTCCTTCCAGTCGGAAATTTCACCAGATCCCAAGCCTCATTTTTGTGCAAAGATAACATTTCATCAACCATGGCCTCTTTCCAGAGTCCATCCTCTGAATCTACTGCTTCCTTCACATTTCTGGGATCATCATCAGTAACAAATAAAGCAAAATTTGAACAGAAAGCAGATGGACTATACCTTTCTGACTGCCTTCTTTCTCGAACTGATCTTCTCACACCCGGAGTTTGTGGCTCTTCATCTTCTGATTCCTCCTATGTTGTAGAGTCTGATTCTTCCGCCTTAAGCTCAAACTCTATCTTCTCAGGTTCCTTTGTTTGGACTTCATGTTTAATAACATCTTTCACTTCTCTGAACACCACATCTCGGCTGTACACAACCTTCCTTGTTACTGGGTTCTAAATCTTATAACCCTTTAAACCATACTTATACCCAATAAAGATGCACTTTTCCGATTTACTATCCAACTTGGTTCTTTTCTCCTTTGGAACATGTACATATGCATCACATCCAAATACCTTTAGATGTGAAAGAGAGGGTTTCTTACTAGTCTATACCTCTTATGGAGTCTTATCCTCCAACGTTGATGAAGGTGATCTACTGACCAGGTAACATGCTGTCTCCACTGCCTCTGCCCAGAATTCTTGTCCTAACCCGACACCACTGAGCATGCTTCTTACCCTTTCCATCAACATCTTGTTCATTCTTTCTGCAACTCCATTTTGCTTAGGTGTGTATGGAGTAGTCTTTTTCCGTGCTATTCCACACTTCTTACAGGATTCTTCAAATTTCTTGCTGTAAAACTCTCCACCGTTATCTGTCCTCAACACATTTATCTTCTTCTCTATCTGGTTTTCCACCAGAGCCTTAAATTCTTTAAACTTATCAAAGAATTCAGATTTATTATTAAGGAAATATATCCATGTATTTCTTGAGAAGTCATCTATAAATGATACATAGTATAGAGACTTACCCTGTTAGGGCCTAAAGCTACCTCAGGCTGAGAAAGGTAGGATCTAGGGTAACATCAAACCACGCTTAACCTAGTAGATAGGCCTACCAGGTCGAGAGAGGGCTCTCTCCTTGTCAATCTTAGAAAAGATGGCCTATGAAGCTTGATATGACTGATGTAATGATTGATTTTAGGCTATGTATGTGTATAGAGGTGTTTGATTGAATTTGATGATGTTTTCTTGGCTCAAATGTGAAAGACAAATCTGGGTCCAGGGAATGAGGCTCAGTTTTGCAGAGATCTCTATGGGGCAAGGTAGGAAAATGGTTTGGTAATTATAATTTAGTGATATGGAGAGTTTTTAGATAGGTGAGGAGTTGGAGAGGGCATGAAAAACTCAGGGATCCTCTTCAAATAGTTGAAAACATAGATAAATAAACAAACCCTAGGTAGAGCACTGCACTTTCAATGTATTCTACCCTTATCCTTGTTTGATTTAGTTAAGATGAAATAAAGAGAGATAATGACATAAATAAAACACATATAAACTTGCAATTACAGAAGGAAACACAATACCAAATCAAGATGCCACAAGAATCCCATAAAGTGTTGCAAACCTTGGTCTATTCCTTTGCCAAACTACTGAAATGAGTATACAATGAAGCTCCAAGCTTTCCCAAAAGTCCAACCTTCTCAAATGACTGAAAAACTACTAGATATAGGCATCAAACAACTCATTCTAGGCTTTAGGGGTCGAGTTCATGAATTTAGGACCTGTTTCAACAAGATCTAAACTAAGAACTGAAAAGTAGGCAGTGGAACAACATGCCTCTAAAACCTAGGAAACTGATTCATTCAGTTGCAAACTACTTTTTCATGATGAATCTACCTATATGAGTGAAAATTTACCATAATTACATCAAAATCCATCAAGTCACATTAAATTACATATTGAGTTTGACTATTAGAAAGATAAAAGTGAAACTATGAAGAAACTAGGTGAAAAACAGAGTTTTTTTTGGGGCCAAAATGAGCAAATTTTCTCCTATGCGCTGTGCTTATTTCCCTATGTGTAGTGCCTTTTTGTAGCTGATTTTGGAGGCCTTCCCGGTGTCCAAATTTGCTCCAAGTGGGCTTGTTGGAAATGTCTTCCTGTCTACTTTCCATAACAAGTAAAAGTTCTAAATTTAGCCTCCATTTTCCCCTCCAAAAATGAGTTCTCCCAACACTGCTTCCTATGTGTCCAAAAAGGGGCAGAAAGGTCATTTTTGAGGTGTTTTTGACCTTTTTGGAAGCTCAAAACCCGTCAAAATTTCTTGGCCATTTGTGGGGATTCATATTTTTCCATGAAAAATCTAGAAATGCTAAGTTTTCCTCAAAAGGAGGTCCCTAGCAAAAGCGTGCCAGGTGGTGTGGCGCATCAGGAAAAAAACCTGTTTTTTAGGCCAAAAATTTCAAAATTGAAAACAGTGTCCCAAATTTCTTGAAATTTGGGCTGAGTGTCCTTAATCAAGTGCTGTGTTAGGCCAAGGAAGCCTCAGCCAAGATCTGAAGTCTATCTTGCTCTTTTCGCTTCCTCGATGCCTTCTTCAACTTGGCCTTCAAAATCTTGATTCTTGCTTTGCACACCTTGTTTCTCGCCAAGTAATGATGGGCCATGTGCCTCAACATAGTTTTCTCTCTGTTGGCCTTATCTAGCATCTTTTCCAAGTGGATATTTTCCCTCTCAAGCCAAGATTCACGATCAGCATTGATTTCTTGTTCAAGTGATGTGAGCTTGACTTTCCTCCTTTTGGCAGCTTGCCGGTTTTCTCGTATGTTTTGTAGCTCCATAATGGTTTGCTGATCCTCTAGCTACTTGTTTCTTTGCTCCAGATATTTTATTATCCACTTGGCTCTTTCTAGGTTGAGAGACAAATCATGAATGTCCACTTGTTTCTCCTGAATTATCTCCTTGAGCTTTGAGCTTTGTGAGCCCAAATCAATGTCATCATCCTGAATAAGAATGAAATCTGTCTCCTGCCCTCCTGAAGGCCCCTCATCATGTAATGGCCGCTTGCACTTGTCCTGTACCTACTCTGCTGATGGAGGAAACGAGACCCCTTCCACCCCAGGTGGAGATAATACTCATTTTGCCACTGCAAACAACCATCTAGTGCCCTTTTGATAGGTGACAAACACTGGCACACTAGTGGTTTGTATCTCATGAATCTCCTGCTGATGTGAAGGTCCTCCTATCTCATGAAAAACTACTGGGGGTACTTGAGGACTTGTGAAGACCTCGTGTGAAATGAAATCCTCCCATGAGATGTTCTGTAAACCAAGTTGATGCAAGACCACAATTTTGATTAGGGAAAAATGATATATACTATTATACTACTGCTGAGGAGGCTTCCTATGCACTAAGGTGGTCATCTTCTCAATGTTTCGGCAAATAAAATAGGGGAGATTCATCATTCTCACCCTAGTGAAGTGCATCAACAATCTGATGTGATAGGCATATAGGCTAGAAAACCGGCCCTCACAGCTGAAATATTTAATTATGAGTTTCATCAAGGGAGCATATGTGTCCTTCAGATATCTGAAGGGAAAAGCTCTACTGAGATGCCTTTGATAACCAACCTTGATGTAAGGCTCATAATGCTCTCTATCAATCTACTGCCTTTTATTCCACTGCTCACCAACATTTGGAATGCCAGTTGCTTGAGAAATATTCTTGGGTGTCAAGGTGAATGTCACACCTGCCAAAGTGACTTGACCATTATGAAGATGGAGCACAAACAATCTGGCCAACTCATGATGGTACTAGACTCTCTTTGCCATCTCACAGAACTGATAACAAGATTGGTGTTGAAAGCATGTGACAGCAAGAGGACAGGCCAGCAGCTCGGCAAGTGAAGTAGGCTCTTCTCGTATATGTCTACCACCCTTGTGAGGTCTCCTTGGTGCATGCATTTCTCTAGAAGAATCACTGAGTGTCTCCTCATTTTGATCATAGGAAGGATCTGACTCCATGTTTGCCAATTTTTGAGTTTTCTTGATGAGTATGAAGAGATTTATGGTGTCTTTAGGTTTTTGTTGTCAAGGATGAGAATGTATGAGGGACTGTGGAGGGAAAGTGTATGAGAGGTTTTGGGAATGTTGTTGATAGGATTTTGGGGAATAGAAGGTTTTAGGGAACAGTATTTAAGCTTTGGGGTAGCAGTTAGGGTTTGGGAAATTTTAGCTAGGGTTTGGGATAGTGGGATTAGGGATTTAGAATTAGTAAAATTAGGGATATGGGGATTGGGGGAATGGGTTGATGAAAATGTAATGAGAGGGAGTAAATGAATGAGGGAATGAAAGAGCGAGGGAGTGAGAAATTTTGTGGAGTTAGTAGCAAAAAACAAAAGTTGTAAACCCTATGCAATTGTTTTTGACAAAAATTGCAAGGAGGTAGGGTTTCAATTTTTCCTCATTAAATCACCATAAACGCTAAGAGAAACTCATTCACTGATAATGGAGGAATGTTTGACTTACTTGAGCAACTGAAGATTGAGAAAATTTTGCAGTTTGGGAGGTGGTTGTGGATGAAATCGGCTTCCAAACCCTGTGCATCGTGCCACAAACCCAGTGCGTCGTGCCACTTCAATGCGCCACGCCTGTGTAATTTTTACACTGAAGAGTGCGCCCAATGTGCCGCGCCAACAACCCAATGCACCGTGCCCCTGAAATTTGCCAAAGTTGCTGCGATTTTTCTCTTTGGCTTCAACACGATCTTTCTCTTGTTCACTCTTTCTCCTTTAGATGCAAATGAACTCTTTAAACATAACAAATGGTTTATATACAAAGGATTTTAATTTTTCACTTATAAAAACCCACTTTGTAATGTTTGCCTTTGACTTGCTTTTAAAACTCTGTTTTTGGGAAGTTTGCTTTATTTTTGCCTTAGATGAACTGAATGATTTGACTCTTTGTTTGCCTTGCAGGTGATGGAGTTGTAGAGGCTTGGAAAGGTGACCAAGGTTGCCACTGAGGTTATTACATATGAAAAAAAAATGAAATTACATCAAATTTATACATGAAAACATAAAAAACTCTGTTTTTCCTCAAAACAAGGTTTTGAGGAAAAATCAATCACTGAGCATGTGATTATGGAAATTATTGTTTCTAAAACTTTATTTGACCTCCTCATGTGCCTGCTGACCATTATTGAGCATTTTGAAGACCTTATTGATGAAACCCGAGACCTAATGAGACCTAAAACCCTAAAAATGACTTTTGCAGATTTAAAGACAAAAATTGACTGCAGATGATCTAGATGAATGAAAATGGGCCAACACATGAGGGAAAATGTATAATAAGCCATTACTGTCAGATGATCCATGACCCTAATGGAATTTAGTTGATCGGGTGAGACACCTAACATGTAATGCAACAAGAGAATTTAATCACTGACGGAGGGATGAAGATACCGACACTAACATACCCAGTGATGGAATCTTCATAGGTCCAAACACATCACTGTGCACAAGTTCTAATATATGTTTCGCCCTTTTACCACCAGAGGGGAAACTCACTCGGTTCTGCTTCCCACATACACAATTTTCATAGAAATCAAAATCCAGAGAGCTATTAATCATACCTTCTACCATACCATTACCATGAAGTATTCAAAGGCCCTTCTCTCCAATATGTCCAAGCCTTCGATGCCACAACATGGTCTTCTCTCTAGAGACCACTAGATTTTCTGCTCCACTTTCGGAAACCACAAAACTATTGCACCCATCAACAACAGTGCTACCTTTAAGCTTGTACAGAGTTCCAATTTGAACTCCTCGCATCAATACTAGTGCCCTCTACATGTGTACTTGAAGAAGCCAAGTACACATCCCCACCTTCATTTGAGGTGGTTTTCGTCTCTGCAGAAGGAGCATCATCAGATCCCTTTCCTTTATCAGGAGCTTTAGAATTACAGTCCCTTTTGTAGTGCCCTTCCTTTCTGCATTTCTAGCACACCACCTTTACAGGTTTTCCTAGAGATTTAGATCTCCCTCTAGATTTAGACCTCCAAATCAATGACTTATTTTTGTTTCTGTTCTGGGACTGTCCTTGTACAGACAAGGCATTACCATTCTGGCTCTCGATAATTTTCCGTCTCATTTCCTCCGTCAGCAAGGATGAGACTATTTCATCAAACTGCAAGGCAGTTTCATTGCTACCTATTGCAATAACCAGATTGCCCCATGAATCTGGTAGAGAACACAACAAATTGATGCACTTATCTTCATCTGAAATTTTAATATCAAAAGATAATAACTGACATACCATAGTATTAAATGCGTTCAGATGCTATGTCACCGAGTCTCCATCTTTCATCCTCAGGTTATACAGCTTTTTCCATAGGAACAATTTATTCCCCATAGACTTAGATTGGTACAAAGTCCCTAACTTGTCCCATAAAGCCTTCGTCATAGCTTCCCATGATACATTCAGCAATACTAAATCTGAGACACACAATCGTATTGTGCTCTTTGCCTTTTGATCCAACTTCTTCCATTCTTCATTGGACATTCCTGTTGGTTTAGTACCTGGATCTACTGCGATCCACTGTTCTTTATCCACCAACAGATCCTCCATCTTGAGTTTCCATAACTCAAAACTCTGACCATTAAATTTCTCGATCTCTATCTTTCCACTGCTCGCCATCTTCTTTCACCACTAGAATCAATCTCGCAGATCTCCCATTGAACAGGGTCTACCATAGGCCCAAACGAAACCCCTAAGCAATAAAGGCGTCCCCTTTAAGCCAAAAAAACTATGAGACCAAATGTAGGTTTTAACCCCATACAGAAATTACCTGCATATGAATTCTAGAACACAGAAATTAAATAATGCGAGAGCATAACACATAAAACACATATAGACAAAGATTTTCCCCTGGATCCCAAAACCAAGACTAGTAGCTTGATTTTTCATTATGTTCCTTTCAATGTTACAATACATATTTATACATGCCGAATCATCCAATACCATGGACCGAAAAACATCGCGTCCAAAACCATGGACCGAAATCCATCGCATCCAAAACCATGTGCAAAAATCATTCACAAAACCATAGGTAGGTCCGCGCAACCTAACATAGGGTCCAAAAAACAAAATTTTCTGGGGCGTTGTCTTGGACCCCATAGAGGGGGGTTACTTGCACCCCTCAAACCCCCTGTGACCCCACCCGCTATGCAATTGGCGCAACAAAGGGGGGGCTCCGGTCCCCCTCTAACCCCTCAGTTAACTACGTGGGCTAGTCGTGGAAATAATATAACACAACCCAACAAGGAATCTTTGTCTCAAAATATCCCATTTGTCAGTGCCATGGCAGAGCTCTATCTCTAAGTGCCAATTCATAGGTATTACATCCAAGGTGTGCCAGAACAGATGCACCCACTCCGGTTGCGGTTTTGCTCCATAGGCATCGATCCATTTTGCTAAGTGATCGCGCTGATCAATCCTCCCATCATATTTATCTATCACTCGCACCTTTGGGCGACCAAACTGCACCCTCATCAGTCTTATGTATTCGCGCCATCCATCGAAATTTCCTTTATGCATACCCCACCATATTGCAGGCGTAGTGCCAAGTGAAAGGCTTGGAAGCGATGCTTCTTTGGCACTTCCCTTTCAAACGAATCCGGAAATTTATCAACATCAGTTAAACCATCATAGTAAGGCAGACTTCTTACCTTCGATGATACGCAGCCCAAAAATTTGGTCATCAGGTTACAGTGTAGCGTAGACACTTCGTGCAATCGATTCTGCCAGTGTTCCAATTCCTCATCTGAATCTGAGGTGCAAGAGCTTTCGTGGTACCATGCAATTCATCCATCTGCTATTGGATTCACCCAATATTGATCTCGCTTTGTATCTTATAAATCTAGTCCAAATCATCATCACTTTTGTAATTGCGGACTGGTTCAGTATAACACGGTCTTTCTGTAGGGTCTAATGATACTACTAAGTAGAGCCATTTTATTTCAAATGACATGGTCCGCTTCTTCAAATTGATCACCCCGTTCATGTTGATAGCCCAGTCAATCCCCAGGAGTGTGGTAGGGATTGTTGTCATCGACAATCTTTATTACTTCAAAATCCACTAATGCACTCGCACCTTCAGTATCGACTCTCACTCCCTACAATCTTCCCATGGGGATAATATTTTGCTGATTCACCATCCTCAATTTAATAGGAGACCACTACAGCGCAGGTCTTGCCATTCTCTCCCATGTTTGTTTCGGCAAAACATTCGTATCTAACCCAAGATCTAGAATAACTTGGTCCATTTCATATTCTCCTATTTGCGCAGTGAGCCTCATCTCACGCCCTGTTCTTGCCTTATGCTTACCAATTTTCATGACCACACACAATCTCGCAAGAGCATTACCAACACATTTATTGATCAACTCTTGTAATCCTTTTACGACCTTGCTATCACTTAGTAGCTTCATATACGTCTAAATAAATGTAGTAAGCATGGATGGTTCCATTTCTTCAGACTGCTTATCCTGACTTCCCGAGGTAGAAGCCTCAACAAAGTTTTTCTTTGCTTCCATGAAGGTTTCCTTCGTGTGCTCCAAATCAAAGCCAACCTCCTATTTTGGAGCTTTGCAGACCCATTCACCTTCTTTAGGCCGCTTTCCCTTATCTTCGCCAGTTGTCATTCTACTTCGTAGCACAATATTCACATTGGGCTCCTCTTTGCGGGGTTCAACCCTCATCATCTACAGGTTCTATGTAAGCTTTTGAGGTTGCGTCCCCTTTTCATGCATCTTAGCTATTAATACAGGGCAGTCTTCTATCACGTGGTCAAACTGGGTACAATATCGACACGATAGGTACGTTGGGTTCGTGCATCTCATGTGTAGTATCCTCGACCTCCATAATTGTATTAGATAACTTGCCCTTGACCTCTCACAGGTCCTCCTCCACCTCGACCTCATCCACACCCCTAATATCCTCCTCGCGCCCCCCCCCCAGCGCCTTGATCCAGAGGCCAAGTTTCTGTCTGCATTCGATACGCGGGCGTTCTCTCCATCATTAAATCATAACTACGGAAATTGCACTCATCGTGGCCCACTGATTGGTAGAAGTTGAAGAAGAGCTGTTGCGGTGTCTGTACAAATTTCTCCAGTAAGTGGCAATTATCAGTCGCATGTTTTCTAGCTACCTGACAGATAGCACACCACAACACGGGCCCTACACTTGGCCCTGCTTAAGATTCCATCCTCAGAGGCATCAACCCTACTCCTACAACATAATTCATGAAGACAAGGCAATGATCTTTATCATGACCTTGACTCTTACATTTCAAACACCAAACCTCTTCGTGCACCTTTGGCTGAGCTACTCTATCCTTCTTCAGACTTTGGAAATCTAGGCAAAGGTTCTGCAACTCTGCGTGAATCTGCTAAACTCCTAAAGAAGCATCTTGAATTGGTGTCTTGTGCAATCTCATCGTAATCTCCAGGGCCTCTACCTGGGTCCCAATATTTTGTTGTGATAAAGGAACCCTTAGATGTGGCAAGAGGAAGCCACAAACCATTTGCGGTGCTGCCCATCTATAAGATTCATGTTAGCTTCGCGGATCTTGCACTTCAATATCTAATCCAGCTCCTAGGGTGTCTCAACAGGCATCATCATGATTTATTTGAATCCAACGATCGATTACACTTCATATTTGGGCCTACTAAATTCCTTATTCAGCGTAGTCTGAATGTTTGCCAACGCAACCTTCATGTTATCAGTGCAGTACTTAATGTACCATGTTAGTGTGCGTTCCTGTAAAGTTGTAACCAATGTTGCTTTCTTCATCTGGTCATTTATAATGCCTTGGGTTTCCCACACAACCTTCACAATGAACCAAAATTGGTCTGGATCCTCATTCCCCAAGCCCTTGAAAATGAGCAAGTTTACTGAATTCACCATATTGAACGGTGGTGGAGGTGGTGGCAGTGTGGGTGAAGGTGTATGCGGTGGAGGTGAAGATGTAGTTGGTGTGGGTGGATGGGGTATTCACAGGAACCCTCGCCTTATTAACTAGACAATGCTCTGTAGAGAAGCCTATGCTGCATCTTCGTCGTCAGTCAGAGGAGGCTCAATCAGCGGGCTATATTTAGGTCTTGTTCCCTTTATACCCCTGAATAACTTTCCACTTTGTGTAGCTCAAACATCAAGGTAATTGCATAACCCACTTTTCACACAAGAGAATTTTAATCTAAGTATTCAAAGACCTTAAATACTTACCTTGAGGTCCTTTGAAGAAGTGTCACTCTGCTTCATTGTAGCTAACCGAGGTATCGACTGCGAACTCTGTCACAAATCCTCCTATGATATGATCAAGCTAGTGATCAACGATGTGTACAATCTTATCTTCAGAGGCTTCCAATCTTTGCACTAACTCTAGGGTCCACATTATCAGACCGTTAAGCCTCCACCTTCCTTGGTCACTTGCCAATTTAGCGATCCACTCGTATAATTCAACCGGGAAGGAACATAAGAAAATTTTGTGTATCTCTGTGTACAAATACCTGTCCAACCACTGTTCTTTCTTCAATCGTGTGTTCCTATTTTCTTGCGCCGCGAATTCTTGGATCTTCCTATCTAACCAATCTTCAATTTCTTTCTTTGTAGGATTCCAGTGATGTGACATCACACATCTCTTTATGCAGATCCCGGTTCCGACAATAGAAGCATTTGTTGGCTTAGGGGGTCCTGAACTAGGTTCACCATTAAGTTATCCAAGCAAATCCCTACACTACTGGCCCTTCCGGCATCAATCCGTGGAGCACAGGCTGAAGTCTCACCTGAAGCAATATGGGAGGATGCTGGAACCAATTTTTTGCACCTAGAGATGGTTATGATGTCATTTTTGTACCCCTTTATCTATCTTCATTCAGATCGATAAGCCCTCGAGGCTTATCAATATAACTTCCTATTACTAGCCTCTAGACTTTTGCGAAGGTCTATGACTGTCTTTTGCAGACCCTAAACATGCGAATCAATTGCTTACGTGCCTCTGTGATCACTCCTAAGTCTGTTATTACCCGGATCAGCTTAAGTGTCTGATATCTTTAGCATGCATTAAGATATTCTTCACGTAAACATATATTATTACTTGTGTTCATATAACAATGTAAAACATACAGATTCACGCATCAATACAACATTAAATCATAAACCCATTATTCATCATAACATAAATGCATTCATTCATAACAGAAGTAAATGGGTAAAACACAGATATTTCTAGAACAGTCTCTTTATTGATACTTCAGATTTTCTTACAGACTCAAAACTACCCTGCGCACTCAGCTGCAGGGGTCTGCACACTCAGTTGCAGACTCTATTCTAGGCCTTTGTGCACACAACTACAAGGCCTCTCTTCTATTCTAAGACTCTTTGCTCTTAGATCCTATAGATCCATTACATCCATCTTCAAAACTTCTATGAACTACCTTAGACTCTCTATGACTTCCCTTTTTATACAATCCCATGATTCGCGAACCATGGGTAAGTCTACTAAAGCAGACACAACTTACATAAATAAAGGGTAAAAACCCTTTTTCTGATGCTTTGCATCTACGCACTCTGCGACCATAACTTGCGGAGACTTTACACTTTAAATCACAAAAACTTGGGCTTTTGCTCCAAAATTAACCTTAGGGGACCCTGTCCCAATAGGGTATATTGGTGCACAAGCAGTATAGTCGTTAGAGTGTTAGTTTCATCTTTGGTGTTGCTCCGTCGCCAACAGGCCTAGATAGTACCTCGGTGGAGTCACATAGGAATACAAGCATGGCTCCATTGCCAGCGAGCCTGGTCAGTATGCCGACGGAGTTAGTTGCATCACCTCCCTGTGCAGGAAGCCTTTCTCTTCTTTCACCTTATTCATTTTTCATTTTTCATTTTTTGACTTTTCATTTTTTCATTTTTTCATCTGTGCATAGCACTTTTTCATTTTAGAGGCAGAAGAGGGATCTCAACTTATTGAGAGAAGAAGAGGTTGTTCCAGCAGAGAAGTATTTTATTTTATCTCCAACATGCCTTTTAAGGTTTTCCCCCTCACCTTACTCTACTTGAATTAGATGACAAGGGTTAATCCAAAAACAACCAACTAGAGAAGGTGACACTAATTAGCGCGCAAGCATTATGTTTTCACCAAGGTTCACTTCAAATAGTACGCATTTTCCTTCAACGTATCACAAAATAAAAGTAACAAGCTCTTCATATAGAGGCAAGATGACAGATAACCAAGTAGAGATAGTTGTACAAACCCTCTTGTACTTCACCCAACTCATTTCAAGAGTCATACATGGTTCACACAAAACTAACCTACGAATGAAACAAGTGAACTAACAAACAACAAAAAAATGCAAGAGCAGAAGCAAAACTGAAAGAAAAGCAAGTAAGAAAAAAAGAAAGAAAACAAACAAGCAAACAAAGTGAATAAGCAAACAAGCATGGAAGCAAACTGACTGAAAGAAAACACTACCCCTACTCCTACAGTAACGATGCATGGGCCTGATCACGGGAAGTGATATTTCCAATGCAGCCATCGGCACATTGGTTGACCCATGTTGGTGAAGGCTTGGTCCGCGAGAAACCCAGTTGTGAAAACCAACAAGCAAGAAAGATATAACAATGAAGACAACCACACTTCATGTTGGACAGTGCCCACAAGGATATAAGTGAGTGCAAGTGCATGACGAGCATTCTATGGACTTATCATGGTGATGCGTGAAACTACATGCAAATTTGATGCATAAGCACACTCTTGACCGGACATGCAATCAAACGAAAGAAACAAAGATAACTTGCATTGTACATGTGTGCTTGCAATGTAAGATTCCTCCAATGCATGAGCAATAGGATCGTGCAGTTTGAGTGGAGGAAGTATGATTTGTGTGTGAGATGGATCTTCAACGCATACATATGAGTGATGAGGAGCCTTGGGTGATAGAACAGTTTCATGATCAGAAGTGAGACTAACCCCAAGAGAGTGAGGACCTGACATATCCATAAGCTTGGGCTGAAGTGCCTCGATAGTCTTGGGTGTTTCAACTTCATCATGAGGTAGATCAGCATAAACTAGTGGCTTCGAAATATCAATTGTGATAGAGTCATGATCATGATCAAATATGGAAACAAATGGATCACGACTGGCATGATCAAAAAAATCAATGATTTCATCGGCATCTTCATGATCAGATGAATCAAACAGAGGGGTAGATGAAAAGCGAACAAACTCATCCTCTGTGTTTCCAGAAAAGACAGATGAAAGATCAAGTGGATTTTCAATGAATAACTTATCCTCTCCATTGTCGAATGATGGACCAACATCTGGCGAGTCCTGCGAGTGATCAACAATGGGTGCATCCATGGATGAAGACACACATGCAAAATCATGGATGACAAGTTCACCAAATATGTTAGGAAAAAATGGAGGGGGCTCGGACAGAAGGGATTCATCCTTTGCCGAGTGTTGATGCTCAAGCTCCCACTCATACTCTTCATGAATGGCAATGCATGTTGGTTGTGCAACACTAACTCTGTCAATGGGTTTTTCCTTGTTCACAACAAGTGAAGAGTCCAGAATGGACGAACACAAGACAATATCATCTGGAGGAACACCAGAGTGCGAAGATGGAGGTTGTAGAATAGAATGAATATGAGAACTTGAAGGACTCACAACCAAATCTGCGCAAAAATTAAGTGAAGTGATGTTGGGAGGATGTGAAAGATGTATACGTGTGTGAGCATGATCCTCAGCATCACTTGGTAGTGGTGGAGCTGTTGAATGAGAGGAAGGCAAATAGTCAGTCGAGACAGTGACCACATACACATGAGATTGTGTAGCTCCATCAGTGAATAATGTTGAGCGAGGCTTGATCTCAAGCTTCTTCTTGGGAGAGGTAGATTTCTTAAGGAAATAATCCAGTCGAGACAGTGACCACATACACGAGATTGCGTAGCTCCATCAGTGAATAATGTTGAGCGAGGCTTGATCTCAAGCTTCTTCTTGGGAGAGGCAAATTTCTTAAGGAAATACTCGAAAAGGAAAATTTCATCTGGCTCCTCGGAGCTTGAAACTACAAGTCGCGAAAGCGTTGCCAAAAATCTATAATTGATTCATCCGGAGCCTTCCGTTGCTGTAATAGTTTTCGGTCAAGATGGTCTGAATCAAAATGATAGAAAGTGTCTTTAATGAGATCACAGAAGTGCTCAAGTGAGTGCATGCTGTGAGCCGGTAGGCTGAGCGGCCATCGACATGGAGATTCGTGAAGTGTGTGTGAAAGCAACAAGGTGGCATGTTCATCAGAACACCCATATTCCTCATGAAGCATGGAAAGAAAGTCATGTAAGTACTCAGGCCAGGCCACTTCGCCTTCACCATCATACGTGTAAGTGGAAAAGAGATAGAAAACTCCCCCGTGATGGAGACATATTCACGATTCGAAAAACATTGTGGAGGGAGAAGAGTGCAAGAATCTATGAAAGGTATGAAAAGGTTCAAAACTGGATGAGAGGACATAATCTGGACCTCCTTCTAGTGCCAGAAATGTTGACAGTGCTGGACCCGCCAACATGTCAAGGGGATCTCCCTAGTAAGAAGTCCCAATTAGACCTCAGACTGTTTGGTGTAGGAGTCCCAATAGTGGGTTGTATGGTAATGCCTTGACTGCGATGTCACATAGAGGCAAGTAAGATAACTATGTCAGTAGCAAGGGTGTGACCACTGCAGTGAGTCAAGGAAGGTGTATGAGAGGTTTCTAACATAGGTGGGTTGAGATGAGTGTGCCCCTTGGCAACCTGTAAGTGTACTCAGCTGGGAAGGGAACACACGAGCGAAGATGCATCACAAGCTGGAAAGTAGGTCAGTCTGACAATCCAAAGTGATGGTTAAACCAACAACACATCTGCAACAATATTCATATAATTGCATACAAAAGTGTTCATACACAACTACATAAGTTAAACAACATACATTGCTACAGCAACCGGAACAATCCAACTACAATAACAACATATGCATGAAAACGTGTTGGCTCTTATTATATAGATAATTGCAAGTTCCAATCATACAATACATCCATGTAAACCTGTTAGCCCCAATAGTGGAACATTACAACCACATCCACCTGCTCCTCCAAAGAGATGAACTAGCTTCGTGCAGTGGAGAAGCCAAGGTGCATTACAATAATGTCCAAGCTCCTTCCATTATAGTCTTCCCAGAAGCTTAGCTGACCAAAAGCCCTTACAATGAGTTATGAGGGACTATTTATAGCAAAGGGTAGGGTGGCCCTTGACATTCCCCTTTGTGACTATTCAACTACCCTCATGACTCTTCACCTACTCTATGATTGTTACATCCACTATTGATACTTGACTTACACTTGACATGACTCAACATTACAATGCACATGTACCCATGTGAACACAATGGCTTGAGCAAGCCAAACTAGAAATCACTCTGACTTAGACAACTATAGAAGTCCAACTGCTCAACATCCTCATGCTGATCAACAATAACATATTGATGCCAAGCTCTGTAGTCCTTGATAGTGTTCGTGTGTTGCGCGGTGAAATCCATCTGAAACCTGACCTTTGCCTCCATAACATCTGTGTACACTGCTCGAGCTCCTCTGTCTAACTCGTCTGAAAGCATGTGCATCATTGTCTTCAATGTGGCCGGACCAACAACATACTTGTGCATGATGTTTGCACTGATAGGAAAGTCTGGGCTGGTGGCGATGCACATCAACTCATCGAAGTACGAGTCAAGCTCTAGTTGGACCTACTTCTTTGTCTTCACCTAGGTGAGAGTCTCGATTGATGGGATTGCATGCGTGCACACCAAAACATCCATACTTTTGAAAACTCGTGCATGGGAGGCCTGTATGATAGTGATGAACTGTGAGAGCACTTCCTAATTCTAGATTTGACTCTGGATATGTGCCTTTAGCTCAATCGCATTGACCCTTATCATCTTAGGCAAGTGAAGTGGGGAGCCCTTGTACTTCATCATCCATGTTTGCATGTCATCAACAACAACATGCACGTTTGTCAAGATGCATGCTCTTCTAGCACATCATTGATGCCATTCGTTGAGATGGATGACTACCTTGTGCATAGTACCAAACTTGGAGTACAATGCTCACATAAATGTGTCAAGGGACAATACTTCATCTAATATTGCCTTATTCAGTTTAGCTTGGGCGGACATTGTCACCAAGTCTCCTCCTTGCTTGGCTGTTTTTAGTTTATTTTCCATTTGCTCGTTCTCAACTATTAGGAAGCGAACACTTGATCTAGTGGCTTTGGCATACACTCTGGTTTCATCGGCCAAGGCAGCTGGATGTTTGTGCACATCAGTGACGATCACTCGTTCTTCAACTTGTGCAAGAGATGTTTGATCCTCCAGAGTTGACACTCTGCGAGATTGCAAAACTCTATGTTGGGATTCATCGAACGATGTGTTGTGCATCTCTTCTTCTAGCTAATCACCAAGGATCTTAGTGCCTCCTTGGTCATCTGAGACTTGCTTCTCTTCTGGATGCATTGAAGTGGGTGAGTTGACCTCTTTTTGTTGAGGCATGAGGTCAGTGTCCTATTCCAACTCCTTCTGCTCCATGTCTGCATCCAACTGTTGAAGTGTTTGTTGTATCTCATGAGTAAAGTCTTGCCCCTGTGATGGTTCACCCTATTCGCCTGATGCCAACCGTTTAGATGAATCAACTACTTGTATGGGCGCTTCTTCATCTGTTTTCACATATTGCACCCCCTACTGTATCTACTGCTTCTGCACTTCCTTCTCATGTTTGTGCAACTCTTGTTCCTTTTGGAGTTTCTCTCTTAACTCATGCAACTCCTTCTCTGCTTCTTCCATTCTCTTCTTATCCTTCTGCCTTCACGCAATTCGCTTGTCGCACTGCTACCTCTTTGCCTCTATAGCCATAACTACTTTCTCTACAAGTGGATCTACTCAAAATTTACAGCTTTGCTCCTCCTCCATGCGATCAAAAATCTTCCTCTTCCCTTTGTCACGCATTGGTATGCTTGGCTATGCTGCCACTGTTGCTACTACTTCTACTGTCGGTGCTCTCCATGTTGCTGCTTCACTAACCACTCCACAACAAAGCTGACCGGTTCTTTGGGTCTGGAGAAACTATAGCAATATCTCCATGGGTCCTCCTCGGCGCAATGAAATGCCCCGTGGATCCAGTTGAACTGAACTCTCGTGTAATGATATTTCACAATGCAATGTGGGTCATATAGATTGTAGCTTCGGAGGTCAAATGGGTACTTCTTCATCAATTCTGCTTCGACATCCACTTGCTTGATACTCTGGATCTCATATAACCCAATCCATAACGGAAGAGTGGGCCAAGGTGCCTTCTTCTTCCGATGCAGTCTAGCCGTCAATCCTACCGAGATGTGATATGCTACTTCCTCCATGACAAGTACGTCCAAGGAAAACTTTGGCAAAACATGCGGAGGCTTATCCGCACTAAACATTTGGATGGAAGTGCCAAATGGTGAGGCATACCAATCTGCGATGCCTATCAATGCCTCCATTGCTTCCTTTGACATGCAAGGTGGATCTTGTTTGAGTATCATATTCTAAAAAGGTGCAACAAAATGATTGGAAAACCATGTGATTACTCCTTTGAAGCTGCATTTGGACAACAACTTGAAATACGTGTTCACAACAATCTCTATCAGTGACCATGCCCACTCCAAGCCCAAGAACTCTTGTCTAGCACTGACTACATCTAGGATGTAGGTGGACATGTAAATCTCTGCATGCATACCTCCAGGTGACTGTCGAGCCTTCGTTACTTGTTCCTTCAGCTGATGAGCCAGTATGTTGGACTAGTTACATGGTTTTCCTTCTCTAGCCAATTGGTCCAGTGCAACCACCCAACTCTGTGGGAAGGTTTCCATGCTTGCTTAGCCATACAGTCGACAAGAAAATATGATTAAGTATTGGTATGCCTTCCTCAATATATTTTTCTTGTAGACTTGGTTGGGTGTCAACCTGAATCGAGCTGGCTCCTTTACCCAATTCTTCAGAATGTCTCTAGAGTTAGCACTATTGTTGGGTAAGCTAAATGGAGTCTCCATGACAGTCACGGGCTCTGACATCTGATACATCTCATCATAATCTCATTCCTAGAAGGTCGCAAGCTTCATCCCACTGACACTGCTCAAGGTCATCGTCTCGGGATCAGTGTGAGAGACGATCCAATGTATCATGTGCACGCATGGGAACAAAGGATATATGCATGCAATCTGGTATAAGTCGAACTTGTGAATGTTCATGTACACCTGACGGTCTTTGAGGTGTTCCCCAAAAGTGTTTGCAAATGTTTCATTGACCTCTTGCCACTTCAGTTTGATGTCCTTGTCTAGATACAACTTTGTATCTTTATAGATTGGCAGACTAGAGGACACTTGCTCAACTATTGCTCCAGATGCATTCCCATTAGTGTCCTAAGATCCTGTTCTCTTGGAAGCCATTGAGACAGATGGACACCTGAAATATCTAGAGACAAGAAACATGGGTGGCAAGAAATTTGTCAGTGAAAACAAAGCAACTTCGGGGAATCACATAACACATACCTAGGAAATTGATGGGAAAGATTACACAATTTCTTCTGGGAGGCTAGGTGACTGGCTGCCAGAACTGTGAAAAAGGAAGTCTGGGCTATCTGGGAAGTAGGAATGGCTGCTGGATCTGCATAATGTGCAATCTAGACTGGCTGCTGGCTACTGAGATTCTACAATGCGCAATTCCAATTGGGAATGCTTGTAGGCTGAGGGACTGTATTGCACAATTTTCTAGGCTAGCAGTCACTACCCATAAAAAATGTGCAAAACATTCCTAGAGGGCGGTACTGGGTAGAAATGCACATTTATGGAGAGGAAGGCAGAGCCTTCCTTCCCCAGATTTCACAATGCAGTCTTAGTGAAGCTAGAGTCCGGGTCAAGGTTAGCCCAACTTGTAGATGGGCAACTGAAAGAAAATAAGATAGTGAATGCATGGTGACACTAAGTGATAGCAGAAGTGATTGACAGTGCATGCAAAACATGAATGAAGGATTCAACAAACAAATCAACATGTATGTGGGTGAAGCGATTCGCTGGTTTGGTGAACGTTCATGCAAAACAATTTCATGCATGTGATAGCAGTGAGGTAGCAAGAAAACTAAAACAAAGCTAGGACAAGCTAGTATACATGTAAATGACATCAAGCATTCAAAGAAATCAAGCAAACAACAATGTTGGCTTGAGGGGGCCTGACCCAGGTTTGAAGTTAATTAGCCAAACAAATCCCTATACTACTGGCCCTTTCGGCAACAACCCATGGAGCGCGGACTGAGGTCTCACCTGAAGCAGTATGGGGGGATGATGGAACCAAGTTTCCGCACCCTTGAGATGTCTAAGGGGTTGGTTTGGTCCAACTGTGAATACCTTTGCACAGGTCACTTCATGCACTTTCTTGACCTGTGAGGCACGATATACTCCATTGGAATTACAGCTTCCACCCCACAGACCAACCTAAAATGCGTTTGTCCTGTCAATTTCTTGCATGTGGTCCTATAAGCCCATAATACTGCAGGTGATACAGCATGCTTTTTTGATGATACACCTGAAACTCTTCCGCTAGTGTGCTGATCATTACATTCAGGAAATGTGTACCATGATCGCTCATCAATATCTTCAGACAACCGAATCGTGTCAGTACGTGTTCAAACAGGAATTTTGCGCCTGTCGCGGCTGTGCAATCTTTTATTGGCTGCGCTTCTGCCCATCGTGTTAGGTATTTTGTCGCAGTAATAATATATCTCGCACCTGTCTATCCTTGAGGTTTGATAGGTCCTACAAAGTCCATTGCCCACTTTTCAAAGGGCTGCAACGTCATTTGTGGATTCAAAGGCATCTCATCCTCTGTGATGGATATCCTGTTCTTTGACATACATCACATGCCTTGCAATGTGCTTTTGAATCCCGATGAAGGGTCGGCCATGAAAACCCTGCGTGAAGAATCTTCTGCGCGGTTGCTCTCCCTGCATAATGACCTCCCGCGGGGCCCCCATGAGCGTCCACGAGGATGATACTTCATTCAAATTCTGGCACATACCTTCGCAGTATCTCATCTGTCCCCATCTTGTATAAATGCCCTGCAGTGACAGAAAAGTCTGCTACGTGCACCACTAGTTCCTTCTTCTATTGGATAGAGTAACCTTCCTGTGTAGTCCCAGTTGTTAGAAAGTGGATTATATCTTCAAAGTGTCCATCTTCTATGCGCACAACAAAAATCTGCGCATCGGGTAGTCCTTCCTCCAAACTGGTAGGTTCCTCCCTTGTCTCAATGCGCGACAAGTGATTTGGTCCCACATTCAATCGCCTAGGCTTCAAAACAACTTCAAAATCATATTCTTGGAACAATAAGAGCCACCTGCATATGCGCCCCCCCAACATAGGCTTATTGACCAAGTATTTTAGCGCTGAGTGATATGTATACATCTTGAAGTGTCCCCCTAGCAAATAGTGCCGATATTTCTGGAGCGCATTCACCATAGCTAGTCCTTTGTGTTCAGTGGTAGAATAGTTCTTTTCTGCTTTACATAGCCTGTGACTCGCGAACGCGATAGGGTGATCCAAGCCTTCTCCGTCGTCCTATGTGAGAACTGATCCCAACGCAATGCATGACACATTAACATGATCATGAAATTCTTTCTTCCAGTTAGGGAAGACAAGAATTGGCGCAGTAACCATCTTCTACTTCAATATATCTAGGATCTTCTTACAATCATCATCCCAGCAGAATGTGACATCCTTCTTCAGTAGCTTTTCCATTGGCGCGGTGATTTGGGTTTAACTCTTGATAAAATTTCTGTAGTACCCCGTATGTCCCAAGGTAGTGCGCAGCTGCTTCACACTGCATGATGCTTCCAAATTCAGAATTACTACAATTTTCATGGGGTCTACCATCAACCCTTGTTTACAAACCACATGCCCCAATAGGTTCCCAAAAGGAACGAGGAACATACATTTCTTGAGGTTGAGCGTGATTTGATATCGTCTGCATGTATCCAACATCAAGCGTAGGTTCTCTACATGGTTCCTAACCAACCCAAAGATAGTCTAATCATCAAAATAGACCTCCAAGAATTTATGAATATATTCCCTGAATGCCGCAACAACTACGCGCGAGAAGATAGCCGGTGCGTTCTTTAATCCAAATGGCATAACATTGTATTGAAAACAATCCCACTCTATTGTGAAGGTTGTCTTACTCCTATCCTCCGGCACAATTCTGATTTGGTGGTATCCTGAGAACCCATCGGTGAATGAATATGCTGCCTGACCGCCTACATTGTCCAACGCGTCATCGGTGAACGGAGTTGGGAATGGATCATGTACACATGCATCATTTAACTTCCTAAGATCCATGCATATTCTTATTTCGTTCTTCTGCTTCTTTTCTTGTACCACCATCGGACATACCCAATTGGATTCCTTGATAGGCTCTATAATGCCTACTGCCAGCATCTTATGTAGTTCTACGCAGACCTTCTCCTTGTATTTCGGGTTTAGACGATACACTCTCTGCTTTACCGGCTTTGCGTCGGGTTTTAACGTGATCCACATTACCCCTAAGTCTCCAATTATTCCCTTTAAGTCCGTGAACTTGGTCGAGAATAAGTCCTGATACTTGCGGAGTAGTTTAGCGACTTTATCCACTGTTGCGGTGTCCCAATAGTCCCCAATGTTTGCGAATTTAGGTTTCGTCTCTGTACCAATATTTACCTGCTTAGTCTTTACTAGCACCGTTATGTCGAGGTTCTTGATCTGTGGTCCTTGAACCTCGTGCTGGCCTTCTGTCTCTGGAATATCGATGTTCCTTAGATCTTCATCTTCTTCCTCAGCAGTTACATTATAACACTCCAATGCACAACTTAGATGAACAACCCAGTCAGTCTGAATCATCTCTACTGACTCCTGTGGCATCCTAAAGATGGTTGCTTTTACTTCTTGTAGTGTTTCAACAATACTATCCCATCCATCCTCGAAGTTGAAAGTCATCATGAACCCTTCACGTAGGACATCCCATTCATTTGTTCTGTGGCAAAGCTTTGTTTCTATATACCAGTTCATTGGTATAACATCCATGGTGTGACAAAACAGATGCACCCACTCAGGTTGCAGATTTTCCCCATAGGCCTGCATCCGCTTAGCCAAATGCGTGCATAGATCATCCTGCCCATTGCATTTTTCTGTTAATCGCACTCTAGGCTTCCCAAACTATATGTGCATCATTCTCCTACAGGCGTGGTAGTCATCAAATTTCCTTTGTGTGTACCCCACCACCTCGCGGGTGTAGCACACAGTTCCCAATTCAAGGCTTCGAATCATTGTTTTTCTGGCACCTCCCTCTCAAGTTGGTCCAGGAAAGCATCCACCTCTCCTAATCCATCGTAAGTAGGTAAATCTCGCATTTCCATTAAGACACAGTGCAGTGATATTGTCATCATGTTACAGTTCAACATGGTTACCTCGTGTAACTGGTTCTGCCATCGCTCTATCTCCTCATCCGAATCTGAAGTACAGGAGCTTTCGTGCTCCTATGAAATTCGTCCATTTGCAGTGGGATTTACCCAGCCTTGCTCTCACACAGTTATCTTATAGATGTCGTCCAAGTTGTCGTCACTTTCATAGTCGTGCACTGGCTCAGTGTAGTGCAATCCCTCAACAGGGTCCAACGGTATCACTATGCGCAGAGACTTATTTTTGAAAATCATCTTGTGCTTTTTCAGATTAATCACCCCATTCATGTCAGTGGCCCAATCAATTCCTAAGAGCGTGGGGTAGGGATTGCTGTCATCAACAATATCTATCACTTCAAAGTCTGCTAGCATGCTCACTCCCTCAATATCCACAGTGATTCCCTTCAAATGCCCTAGGGGTATTATCTTCTGTTGGTTCGCTAAGTGCAGCTGAATAGGAGACCATTGCAGCATAAGCCTCCCCATGCGCTCCCATGTCTACTTTGGCAGAACGTTCGTGTTTGACCCTAAATCCAAAATTACTTGGTCCATCTCATATTCTCCAATCTTCGTGGTTAACCTCATTTCTCTTCCCGTTCTTGTCTTGAGTTTTCCAATCTTTTGGACTATGCGCGGTTCTCCTTGTGTGCTCCCTGTGCATCTATTAATGAGTTCCTCTAATCCCTTTACAACCTTACTGTCGAGTAGTAGCTTCATGCACGTTTCTAGGAACATTGTGAGCATCGATGGATCTGTCTGGCTCCGGTCTAACTTTTCTTCTTGAAGTGGAGGCATAAACAAAGCTCTTCTTAGCTTCCATAAAGTTTTCTCAAGCGCGCTCCAAATCGAACTCCACTTCTTTCGCCAGAGCTTTGCAAACCCAAGTACTTTCTTCGGGCTGTTTGCCTTTATCATCTCCCGTCACAATTCCACTTCGGAGCACAATATTCACATTTAGATTGTCCTTGTACGGCTCAAACCTCATCATTTGCAGGTTCTGAGTCGGGGGAGTTGGTGGCACTCCCTTGTCGCGCAGCCTAGTTATCAGCATAGGACAATCCTCCGTCTCATGATCAAACAAGATACAATACAGACATGATGGATGCACCGGATTAGTACAATCACGGGTATAATGTCCTGGCCCTCTGCAATTGTAGCATATCAGTTGTCTGTGACCTCTCCTAGGTCCTCCTCCTCCTCAGCCTTGTCCGCGCCTTTCGGCCGGAACCCTTGTTGGGCCTTACTTACTGATGTAAATCAGGCTTCAATTTCTCTGTCAACCTGAGTAGGTACACTTAGAGGCACTATCTAATATATATAGATCTAGAAGCATTTAGTTTCCAAATGATAGCTTAGTGTGGAAAAATCAACAGTGCTCTTTTACAAGAGGTTTCTCTTTGTCTTTTTAACACTTAAGCACTTACTTAAATGAAACAAATCTAATTGTCTATATGGAAAACAGATTCCTAATTACTTATCACACAAAACAATAAATGAAATATGTAGCTTTGGAGATCAATAATAGTGGAACCTCTTACAAGGTTCAGTCAACAAACTACCAATTGAGCTTTGCAACTACAAATCATAACCAATGAACAACAAACTATAGATCAAGCTATGAGATAAAAACCATGAAATAGCAAGCAAAATTGTAAATTTAGAGATGAATATAAATTGAGGTTTTCTTACAAAAATCTTTTACAACATATGTGGATCTCTTCAATTAACAATTTCCAATTTTTTAAACTTGTAGTATATGAATTGAATAACAATTCTAAGTATCAGATCTATCTATGCAATTGTAAAAGAGAATTCAAGGAAAAGTGTACCAACTCTGTAGTGGGGGCTCTCCACACTTTGCAAGCACACCTTAGACTAATTCAAATGAAGACAACTACTGGATCTGAAACATAAATATGGACTCCAACACTGTATCTCTGTATTCAAGTCTGGAAATAAAAAATACATAAACTGCGTTCCCAAGTTTTTCATGTATCAACAACTACTAAACTACATAATTCTCCTTTTGAGTTATTTATCATAAATCTTCACAATAAGAGGAAGCTATTCGTACTCCTCATAATCGTAATGAAATCCTAACAATTACATCAAAGGAGGTCAAATTAGTTCAGATCCTCAATTTGAGCAAAATCCCAAAAATAGCAAAATTCGTTCACAAAATCTAGAATTTCTGCTAAAATGGTTGGGTTTGACCAACGTTGACCGACCACCTATAATCTTCAAATTTGAGAGTGGATAGGTATTCCACCATCCTTGTACATTTAGGATCAAACCCCAGGTCTTCAAATTTTCCAACCTATCCTGCAACATGTCAAACCATGGAGCCATTACAGGAAGTTACAACAACTTGTAATTTTCTGGAAATTTCCAATTTCAACAAAAAAATTCCTAAGATTAATTCCAAGATAAAAATAATGGAAATAAAATTATATTAATCAGTTTCTAAGGAATATGGAGGAAATTTAAAACCTAAATAAAGGAAAATGATGAATAAAAGAGGGTTTTTTACATAAAATAATTAGTCATAAATTGGTACCAACATCTCCCCCAAACACAAGACTTTGCATGTCCTCATGCAAATGAATTCTAACTTGTCAAAATCTTCCCTTTGCTTTTGCTTCTTCCTCTGCCTCTGCTGCCTGGAGTAAAGCATTGATGTTCATCTGGGCCTTGTATTCAGTTTTCAGAATTTGGTATTTAGTTTTGATGGCCTTCTTCTGTTTGTATAATTTATAGGCCTACTTACCAATCTGAACCTTATAGGCTTGGAGTTTCCTGACCTTCTTCTTCAACTTCTCATTTTCATCTTGAAACATTTTACTTTATGTTCTAAGGGTTTCATTTTCTTTCTTCACACCTCTTTCCAGAATTTCAGACTCCATAAGTTGTTGCTGCAATTTTTCAATTTTCCTTTCCAATTTCCTTTTCTTTTTTCTTGAAAATTTTTGTCCCAGTGGTTCTTCCTCACCCTTTGTTTCCAATTCCTGTATATAATCATACTGAGGCTACTGTAAGATGTCATCTTCTTCCACTGTTTTCCCTTTTTGACCAAATTTAGTCTTTCTAGACCTCCTTTTATAGGTGGTAAAAATATTATCCTTCCCAGCTTCCTTAGTTTCTTCCCTTAATAATATTTTTGGTTTTGACACTGCTACTAGATGGAGTAGAGGTATTAGGTCTGTGCTCTGAAAATTCCTCTTCTACATTATCCACATCAACCACTAATTCTAGATATTGCTGCCTTTCTTATTCCTCTTCATTTGCTATAAATTCATTAGAAACCAGAAACATTTTCCAGGATAATCCTATCTTTTGCAATTCAAACTCAATTAATATTTTCACAAAGCCAAAATGATATAAGATCCTATCCATGTTACTTCTTTGTTTTTGTATAGTTTTGGACATCTTAGTTAACCTTTGCAGAATAAAATAAGGTAAACTTATAACACAATCTCCCCTCAGATGCATCAACAATTTAATATGATAAAGATACACTATACTATATCTTCCCTGACATGTTATGAGTTTTTGAATCACATAAATTATTTCATCCCAAGGATGAACAAGCCAACTCCTAGGAACTCTTGTCTTCCAATTAACTGCTGATACTCTTGATTTAGATACAAAATGTGTCCAAGATTTCTCCTTAAACTACTTAGTTTTGAAATATTTCTCTCCCTCTGGACTTATGCCTATAGCTTGGGCAATTGTATCCTCTAAAACTCTAAAGGATAGGTTCCCTACCGTGGCTCTCTCTCTAGTGAAAGAAGAAGCAAATTCCCTGGTTGTTAACTCATTGTGGCCGTTAAATTTTTCTAGAAAAACTAACCACTGTTTTTCTCTAAGGATGTCTACACAGTCTTTATGCAGTTTAGAAATATCAATTTGTTCCATTTCAGTTCTATTTTCCATGAGAATTATTTTACTTTTACCCTGCTCTATAAGAAAAATTGACCAAGGTTTTTGAAAAAAACTACCTGGTCCTATGCTGACCTAAATGCCGTTCTTTTGCCTTAAATTTCTCATCTCTACTGGAGTGAAAACGACTGTTGTCCTCAAATTGGAATCTCCTTCTCAATTCTCGGTTGGTCCTATGTAATTTTGCCCTTAAGACTCGTATGTTGACATTTCCATTGTCAACATACTCGTAGCTCTCGTTATTACGCTTCACACATACCTCAAGGAGGGTTTCTCAAGCATTTGGGGTTCCAGAAACAGAGAAAATTCTTGTCTACACGTTGGCTTGCTCTCCTTATTACAATTCATGCATGCCTCAAGGAGGATTTCTCAGGCGTTCAGGGTTTCTAGAAACAGAGAAATGCTTTTCGATGCATTCGGGCTTTATCAAACATTAATGAACACAATGTTCAACACTAATGAACCTTTACTACAATGTTAAATAGTAATGAACCTCTCCTACAACACAATACTCATTAATGATAAGCCCGATGGTTATGTGGAATAGTCACATTCAAAATGATGAGCTTCAACATAATGGCATGGTATGAACCCTAGCTGAGATCGTGAATAAATATGAAATCCCTATTATGATGACACTTTGTCATAATATCGTTGTTATGAAACTATCTGTTGATCCTTGTTATGATGACACTTCGTTATATCATCCCTTAATACCCTTTTCAATCAAAACGTTTCATCATATCATATGCATTTTGTCAAATTTTTTTGGTTAAAAACCATACATTTTTTTGCATTTGTATTTAAATCTTTGAACCTGTACCATGTACCTCAGAAATGTTTGATTTTTGATTGTGTTTGACTAGATCTGGCTTGGTTTGTTTTAGTGGATATGTTGGCACATTTAACTGATATATTGGAGTATAGACTTATGGATTGAAGTGATATGTACATGATAAAGGAATAAAATATATAGGTTAGGATGGATAGTTTTTAAGAGTAGGCATACATCCTACAGGGATAGAATAAGAATAGATTAAGAATCAGGCTATTGGATAGGCTAAGTGAATATGATATAGGATAGGCTGAATGATTGAGAAACTGAATCAATAAATATCATTAACCATTATTTAAAAATTGAAATTAATAAAATAAATTCAAGTATTTAAAATGAAAATTTCTTATAGCCTTCAGATGTTTCCTTGTTGAAATTTAACCCTGCTTGACTTATTTGATGTGTACAGGACATGACATAATTTGATGATGCAGTCTTCTTCTTCTTAATAGGTCCCTTCTGAAAGATTATCAAGCAACAGGTCCCTTTGCTGATGTGTTCTAAATTTAGATTGAACAAATCCTTCTTGAGAAATAATGAACACCAATCCTCTATTGAAAATTCCACTGAAGAATGAAAATAAAACAAATTCCTTCCTCTGCTGTAATGAAATTCTGAAAATAAGGAGATGAAAAAGCATGAAAAAGTTCAAACTTTTCTCCTCCCCTGCTGATCATATGACTTGTCCTCAAGTCATCAATTTGAAATTCAAATAGGCAAAGGATTTTATTTTGAAATACAAATGAAAAAGAATGAATTCTTACTGGCCAATTCCTTGGTTTTCCTGTAAGAATTCGAGTTTAGAGTGTGCCAGAGTCTGGTTTTCACATCTAAACTGTTATTGTTTTTATTTATTTATTTTTATTATTTAAAGTAGAAAAATATCTAAGGCATAGATGTCACAACAGACTGCTGTACTATTTGAACCTCATTTTGTTGTGTCACTGTTTTCATGAAATCTTCTTTGCTGACAGGCTTGTGGTAGATCTTTAGCCTGTGTCCATTTACTATAAATGTTCAGCCTTCTTGGTCAATGGTTCTAATTTTAACTGATCCATTATGGAAAACTTCAAGTATTTAATAAGGGCCCATCCAGTTTGTTGTAAATTTGGCTTTATAATCTTTAAATTTCGAGTCAAATAATAGAGCCCAATCACTAACTTTAACCTCTTCTTCTTGATTAGTTTATCATGCCACTGTCATCTTTTTTGCTAGATCAGTGTTGTCCTTTCTACTGCTTGTTGTCTCATCTCATCCAACTGATTCTCCATTAACCCATGAATACCTTTCACTTTGCTTGATCAGCCTTTTCTTCTCCTTTGAGATGAATGATGGAGGTATCTTCCCTGTGGACAAATAATTAGCTAAATCAGCATACCATGGTGTTAATATTGAAATTGCAAATAAGTGTTCATCGGGAAATGAATCTTTAACTGGAACAACTTCACCTAAATTTTGTAGTCTAGAAAAGTAATTTGCTACCTTGTTCTCTTTCCTTGGTCTATCCAGCACTGTGAGATTAAATTCCCACAGTAATAATAACCATCTTGTGATCCTACCATTAGTTATAGGTTTGTTCATTAAGTATCTAATGGTAGAGTGGTTAGTGTGAACAAAGACTTCATAACCAATTATGTAGTGACGAAATTTTTGCACTGCATGTATGATTGCAAGCATTTCCTTCTCAGTTACTATGTAGTTGAGTTCAACAGGTGTCAAATTTTTACTGATGAAGTAAATGGCATAAGTTAAAGCATCTTCTTTTTTCCCTAATGAAGCCCCTACTGCTGTATCAGATGCATCAGTGGAGATGTGAAAAGGTGAAGTACAATTGGGTCCCCTCAAAACTGGAGCTGTGGACAATTTATCTTTAAGTTTCTCAAAAGAATTTTGACTGGAATCATTCCAATTGAAAGATACATATTTTGCAAGAATCTTAAAGAAAGGCAAAGATATCTTACTAAACTTTTCAATAAATCTCCTATAATATCTTGCATAACCAAGAAAGCTTCTTACATCTTTTTGATTTGTTGGAATTGGCAATTTGACAATAATTTGAATTTTGGTTTGATCTATCTTGATTCCCTCAAAAGAAACATGATGTCCTACGACTATTCCCTCATTCAACATCATATAACATTTTTCATTGCTTAAAGATAGGCTGGTTTCTATACATCGTTTTAAAACTTTCTGAAGATTTTGCAAAGAATGGTCAAAGGAATCACCATATATTGAAAAATAATCCATATATACTTCAACACATTCATGAACCAGATCAGCAAATATTGCTAATACTGTTGTCTGAAATGTTGCTGTAGCATTGCACAAGCCAAATGGTAAAACTCTGTAGGCATATGTGCCCTAGGGACAGGTAAATGTTGTTTTGTCTTGGTCTTCTAAGGCTATGCTGATCTGATTGTAACCACTAAAACCATCTAGGAAGGAAAATGAAATTTTTCTAGCTAATGTATCCAAAACTTGGTCAATAAATGGAAATGGAAAATAGTCTTTAAGGGTGGCTTTATTCAGTTCTCTGTAGTCAACACAAACTCGCCACTTACCATTTTTCTTGGGGACTATCACTAGTGGAGATACCCACTGGCTGTCAGAGATGGGGTAAATGAAATTTAATTTCAGTAGCTTCTGCAATTCATCTCTTATAATCTCTTTAAGCATGTGATTCATCCTTCTCTGTGGCTGCCTCATTGGTCAAATACTAGGGTTTGTATAGATATGGTGAGTGCAAGTTTCCGGGTGAGTTCCCTGCATGTTAGTGTAGTCCCAAGCAAATTCCTTTTGGTATTTGGTCAGCAAATCAAGCAATTTCTATTCCTGAGATGAATCTAAAAATGCTTCGATGTTTAGTGTTTTTCCTGGGCTGATTTCTACAGTCTTTCTTTGTGTGTTTGTAATGGAGTTGATTAGGAAGGTATCTTCAAATAATGTTTTCAGAGAATATATGGTACAAGTTTCCTGAAAGATCTAAGCCAATATTTGATCTGTAGCTGTGTATTGTTCATTTCTTAATTCCTCTAAAACATCAGGTTGAGAGATGAACATTTCCACCAAATATTCACTATTGTCTTCCTTGAAATCATAAATTTGATTGATGCTTAAAACAAATTGTATTTCTTCCCTATCATTGTATTTATCATCAAGCCATAGGCTATGTGTTATTGCTAGAACTTGGGCTGATGGGTATAAGGTAAGTTGTTTTCTCTATGTTCCTTTGGAAATGATCATATTACTCGATCTACACCCAATAAATGCATCAATAGTTTCCAACAATGGTCTGCCAAGAATGAGAGGGTGTCCTCCTAAATTTGATTTTGGCTGGAGAACTAGGAAATCAACTGGATACTCCCAAGATTCCATTGAAACAGTTATATCTTCCAATATCCCTTCAATAATGACTTTAGAGCAATCCGCTAATTCCAAAACAATTGGTGTTGATTGTAAATTTGTCAGCTATAAGGTTTCATTGTATCCAATGTCATGACATTTATTGCAGCTCCCAAATAAATGAGAGTATTTGGAATGGAGATTTTGTTGATGATTGCTGTAACTCTAGGTATACCAGGGTCAACATATTTCTCCAGGCCAGCTAAATTTCTAATAACGTGAATGGTCTATGGATTAAATCTTTTCTTTGCAGGCTTTTTAAGGCAGAGTTCTTTGATGGATTTTGGTATAGATTAGAATATCCTGAAATTCCTGGAGCAATGGCATTTTTACATACACATTTCTCAGCTCATCTAGAACATCGAATTGTGGTAGAGGTGTGGTTCATTTTGGTTGAAGTAACTGCTTAGGATAAGGAGGTGACTGCACTGTCCTAATTTGTTTACCTTGTTCTAAATCATATTGTTTACTGTGTGTTGGAAATTCATGTTCATCAGTTTTATTCGAACTCTCTTTCATTGAAACAGGTGGAGGTGAAGGTTATGTGTGAAGAGTTCGACCAAATATAAGTTCTATGTTTTGTAGAGGTAGAATTGGGTACGATGGTCCCTCATCCACACTATACGCTGGTTTTTCCAGTCGATTATTTGGATTAGATACTAGTTGAGCAGGTAGCTGCGTAGGTTTAGGAGGTTGATTAGATGGTAATTGTAGCTGTGGTTGATTCATTGGTGGAGAAGCAGGTAAGGTTTGCTGAGGATTTTATTGTTAATAAGAAATTGGTTGCTGAGGGTATTGGCGTGTGTACTGTGGTGGATATGGCTAAGAGTATTGTTGTTGATATTGTTGAGGATATGGGTGAGGAAATGATTGCTGATATTGTGGAGGTGGTTGTTGAGGAAATTGCTGAGGTTGTGAATATCCTCTACATCCCTGTTGTGGATAAGATTGTTGCTGCTGATTCAACCAATTTTGCCATGGCATAGGAACATTCCAAGAATTCTGAACATGCATTTGATAATTTGTTGGATTTGGATTTTGAAACATACCTGGAGGTCTTGGTTACCATGGTCTTTGAGCTCCCACAAAATATAAGTGCTCCATCTCTGCATTAGCTTCCAAATTATAACTCTGCAAAACTTTCATCTTAGAGTTCTGCGTGTACTTTTGCAACAAATGGCAATTGTTTGTAGTATGCTTTCCCCCTATTTGACAAATCGCGCACCATAGAGTAGGTGTCGTGCTCGGTCCTACTTGTGCTTTCGGTCTTAACGACATTGGTCCCCCTCCTGCGAGGCAATTTGTGAATACTGGGCAATGGTCTTTATCATGGCCCTAACCTTTGCATTTCCACACCACACCTCTTCGCGTGCTTCTGGTTGGACTGTTCTGTCCTGTTTTAGACTCTGCATCTCTAGGCTTAAGTTTTTCAACTGCACGTGGATTTGCTGAACTCCCAAGTTAGGATCCTGCATTGGTGTCTCATGCAGCCTCATCACGATCTCTAAAGCCTTTTCCTGAGTTGTTAACCTTTGCTGTGATAGTGCGTTCCTCAAATGCAGTGATAGTGATGCTACAAACCATTCACAGTGTTGTCCATCTGTCAGAGTCATGTTAGCTTCGTGAATTGTGCACTTCAGCCTCTGATCTAGCTCCCAAAGAGTATCGCCTGGTAGCATTGTGATCTCTTTGAACCTAATGATTGACTCTGCTTTTGACTTTGGCCTGCTAAATTTCCGAGTTAGCATAGCTTGGATAACTGCGATTCCCACATTCATATTATCACTTGAGTGCTTGATGTACCAGGTTAGCGCGTGATCTTGTAGAGCACTAACCATTGTCTCTTTCTTGATATTATCATCTGTAACTCCCTGCGCTTCCCATACGGCTTTTACAATGAACCAATACTGGTCTGGGTCTTCATTTCCTACTCCCTTGAACACAGGCAACTTTATCGAGCTTTCCATCTTAAAATGCGGTGGTGGCAGAGGTGGTACAGGCGAAGATGGAGGTGATGATGGTGAAACTAGTGGTGGTGTCGGTGGAGGTGGTATGTATGGAATCCTCTGCCTTATTAAATGGATCGCACTTCACGGAGATACCTTCGCAAGCTCTTCCTCATCCCCTCACGGAGGTGAAATCAAGGGGCTAGTCTCTAGTCTCACACTTCCTTTGTTTCTGTAAATTCTCCCACTTCGTGTAGCCCTGAACATCAATGTATCTGCATAATCCTCTTTTCACACAATAACATTTTAATCCAAGTGTTCAGATAATTTACGTACTTACCTCACGATCCCTTGAGAAAGCGTCGCTCTGCATCGTTATAACTGACCGAAGTATCTACCATGAACTTTGTAATGAACCCTCCTATAATCCGATCGAGCCAGTGATCAATAGCACGTGCAATCTTTTCCTCCGATGCTTCCAATTTGCGCACCAAGGGGTCCACATAATAGGTCCGTCGAGCTTCCACCTTCCTTGGCTATCTGCTAGCTTCGCGATCCACTCGTACAACTTAGTAGGGAAGATGTGAAGAAAATTTCATGGATCTCTATGTATAGGTAGCAATCTAGCCACTCTTCCTTCGATAGTCAAGGATTCCTATTCTCTTGCGCTGTGAATTCATGAATTTTCTTGTCCAACCACCCTTCAATCTCCTTATTAGTTGGATTCTAGTGATGCAACATCCGACATCTCTATGTAGATTTCGGTCCTGGCGACGAAACCATTTGTTGGCTTGAGGGTGCCTAACCCAGGTTCGAAGTTAATTAGCCAACCAAATCCCTGTACTACTAGCCCTTTCAGCAACAGCCCGCAGAGCACAGACTGAGGTCTCACCCGAAGCAGTATGGGGGGATGATGGAACCAAGTTTCCGCACCCTTGAGATGTTTGAGGGGTCGGTTTAGTCCAACTGTGAATACCTTCGTGCACTTTCCTGACCTACGAGGCCTTAACACTCACTTATACTTGCCTTCGCGCAGCCCTAATCAGGGGTTGAGGTGATTTCGCGCTGCTAAGGCAGCGATTTGTGCTCTTTTCCTAAGTCACACTATGGATCTTACTTATCTTCTTATAACTATTAATTAACTTCACATAAACAGATGCTTATCTTATAATTGCTTACTCAACACATTCAAATAAGTTTGCGCAGCAAATAAAAAGTAAACTTGAAATTCATACCCAATATACTTCAACGCATAAGACAGGAAAAAGACAAATAGAATGATATGAAACTTCTTTTTATTAATTTCTTCAACAGTTATAGACTCGACTCACCCTGCGCGCTCAACTGCAGGGGTCTGCGTACTTAGCTGCGAACTACTAGGCCTCTGTGCACTCAGCTGCAGAGCCTTATCCTACTCTACGACCCAAAACACGACTTTACATTTCCACCAAGACTCAATTCATCATCCTTAGATCTTACATTCTATTTAGCTATCTCTACAACTTAGAGCCTCACTCTATTTATACAATCCCATTGTCTGCAGACCATGGGTGGATCTCTAAAGTAGACATTACATTTACAAAAGTAAGGGTGGAAAACCTTGTGACTCAATTAAAACTTCATGCTCCACGCCCATAATTCGAGGAGTATTGACATCAAACTTAGTCAAAACTTTGGCTTTAAGCCCCAAAACTTGCCTTGGGGGATCCCGCACCCAAAAAAAACTCACATAAGTGAATATGCAAAAAGTGATAGAAATGCTGAAAAATACAAGTTGAGGCGACTTACCCATGAATAACTGAGCTAGATGTGTCAAAGAGTCTTGGATGTGCTGTGGGAGGTCAGAGTTCCAAGATTGATGTGAAAGAATGTTCTCTGATGCATCGAATAAATAAGTTTGGGTTCATGACACATGTTATCAGGAAAACTAGTGTCTATGCAGAACTGCTAGTCCCACTAAGGCTGGTAGCTACCTTAGAAACAAACAAACTAAAAACTACTTTTGTTTTCCTTTATGAGAAATAGATAAGAGGGGAATAAGGAGACCAACCTCTATCTTGCGCTTGGTTCCTTGCTCGATTCCTCTCCTTTCTGATAGGTCTTCGCCACTCGTTCCTCGTCTACCTAGCTTCAAAGAGCACCTGTAGAATCAAAGCAGCATAAAACTATCCAAGAACATCGATCTTTTATCATAAACAATATAGGACCAGATATATATTGACCACACAAATGCATATAACATTAATCATACAAGAATGTGGAGGAAAACTTGAATAGCTTTATTGATAATCAAGAAAGAGCAAAGAGGATTACAACCAATTGTTCTGACCCAACATCATCCTCTCAGCAAGAAAGCCCTTCTTCACCTCATGAAAAGCTTAGATCACCCAACACTATGATTTTGCACCAAGAAACCAACAACACTTCCTTACAAGATACAAAATTCCAGCCTCCTGGATCTCTGGGATGAGGGATCCATATATAGATGTTTGCAAGGGGAATGAGTCAGCTTTTGAGATTTGATTAGTGTCCTCTCTCTAATAGTTCTTGATTTCACTTGGAGATTGATGATCTCTTACTCATCCCTGGGCGAATGCAGAGAGGCAAGTGTCACAAGAGAAGTTTCTGGAAGATTCCATGATCCTCCACCTTGCGGATTGAATCTGCCATTTGTCCACTCTCACCCATCGCACCCCATAGAAGGGATTTTCAACATGCATCACACTTATTGTGTGTATTCAGGTGGGATGCAACGCACTTTGACCATGGAGCAAGTGAAATGGTCCAGTTTTGACCAGTTCTGAGTAGTTTTTAATGGAGAACTTCTGGGAGATGCTATAATCAGTTGACCTTGTTCTTTTAGGGGTTGGAACAAAACCTTTAGGGACTTAGAAGCCCTTGGTTTATGGACATTTATGATTGGGTTTGCAGTGCCCAAAAATTTCTATAACAGTTGCCCCCTAAAGCATGAGGTCATTAGTCTTTTGATGTCGGGTGAAATGCTTTATCATGAGGATCCGAAGTTTTCTGAGCTGGAAGGCGACCTGTAATGAGATGCAATACAATACATTATCTTCATAATATTTTCATGATCTAGCTGAGGTAGGCATTCCCATGCTCAGCTTTATAAATTCATTTTCATGTACATGAGACAGACAATCGTCTGAGTGTAGACTGATGATTCTGGTAGAGCCATCATCCCTTAGATTGGATGATTATCTGTGCAGTAGTGATGTACATTTGATGTTTTTATTTTCCTGAATATATATCACAGCCCAGATGGATGAAACTAGATCCGGGGTCTTCAATCTCATTCGATCTTCACTCAAAGTACAATTCGATCCATGTGAGAGATGTTCTGGAGTCGAACATGGAAAGACATCACCTGCTTACCAGCCAATGATGTAGGTTGTTAACAGGCGTGAGAGGAATCACCAATAATGATGATGACCCTCAAGGTACTACTGTACAATTCACGTGGTGTGAATAAGGGACTTGGCGTAGAACACCACGCAAAATCTTTCGGTAGAAGGCCATTGATGTAAACCTGTCGCCAAAAGTGAGAAACTTGCCATTGAGGCATGCAAGCTTCAAAGTACTGAAAGGGTTGTTCCTAGATCGACTTCTTGGATAATGAGCTGATGTCGAAAAGAAGTGATCCATCATAGGAGGGCCTTAGTGAATCCCACATCAATGACACGGAATGGAGCAAATGATTTTAATGGAGGTGAAAACAATCTGGTGATATAAGGTTCAGGGTGGCGGTCATGAAAGAATGGAGCGTGAATGTATTGCAGTGGGTGAGACATAGGCGAATTCTTTGAGCGACTTCTCTTGAACATATCGGCGACACTGACATGATGGATTGGTAGCATTAACCCCAGATATGACGGAACCATGGTGATGTGACCAGTGAATGGAACAACCCAACCCGACTCGAATGCAGAGTGAAAGTGTCATGTTCAAGAGTGACTTGCTACCAACAAAGTTTCTTCAAGTTTTCTTCCCAATTTTTCCCCAGTCATTGCTGACTAGTACCTCTTTATTTTTGTCAAGCTTTAGGAGGATAACATATGCTTGTTCTATATTTTCCCTTCGGGCAAAACCATCGCTATGTTTTAACGAGCCTAGCGATAGTGAAACTCGTCCTTGTATATTATGGAAAAGTTTGTCGCTATTCGGTTTTAACGAGTTTAACGACAAAGATAACTCGATCCTTTTAAATTTTAGAGAGTCTGAAAAAGGGACGTAAAGGAAACTCCAAAAATCCTTTTTCGTCATCTAATCCTTTAAGTCCGAAAAAGTATAAAATAATACAAAAGGGATGAATTTTCGGTAATTTTAACGAGCCGAACAAAACAAGCGCTCGATCTTTTTGTGTAATAATCCCTCAGGTCCAAAAAGATTAAAATATAAAGGAGGGATAGTACTTCCGGTCACTTTAATGAGCTGGAGAGGCCAATGGCTCGGCAATCTTTTCATATTTTACAAGTCAGTTGAAAAGAGCTTAAAGGAGACTTGTTTTTTGAGGAACAAGTGATAGATTCGGGTAGCAGCTGATTCGAGGTAAGGTTTGGAATTTTCCAATCACGGCAGTGTCACAAGGATGGCTAACAGGATCACTCTTTGTAGCTGTTCCTCAAAAGGGGTAAACAATCAAGTGGAGGTGAATGATCGGCCAATACAAAGTGGAGGTGATGATGAGAACACGACCAAGGCTTCAAAGGCTGATGATAATACATTCACGATGGTTATTTACCAGAAATTGGTTCATTTTTTAATGAGCTTAAACTTTGGAGGAACATTTGCTCATTGCTTATGTTTATTCTTTAACGAGCTTGAATTCCATGTTAAAACTGCTCGATCCAGTCGTATAATAAGGATGTCTCATCTAAGATGCCATTTTTATGGAGCTTGCACCTTACAAAGCTTTGCTCCGGATCCTTTCTTTATGCAAGTTAGGAAACAACCAATTGGTCGCTCTTCGCTTGCATGCCAAAAGGTTTGCATGCCCCCAGGTATAGCGAAAAATTTCCAGGTTACCAAAGATTGTTCTATCTGTGCTACAGACAAAAAACTTCCTTGGTAATGTCTACCGAAATAGACAAAGGTGAGTGGCGCAGATGCCTCCACCCACATAAATTTGACGAGGGAATCTTATTCCAAACTAATCCCATTTTCCTAGATGGATGGGTGTGTCAGACTAGTCATATATCCTACACAGAAACCTACTCTATACCCAAGGTTTTCCTGCCGAAACAAACCAGGGTGCATGCCACCTGGGTTTTAGTCATATCCTTCGAATCACTCGCGCTCATCAGGAGGACGGACTGGAGATTGATGAGACATTCCTTGCGTGAAAAGGCCATTCAGGGTTGGTATACGACTATTTGCTATGTGTGAGCCGGGGAATGAAAGATGGTCTATGAGCTTGACCACTCTTCCTTCGTGCGGAAAACACATTACTCTAAAGAGTGAGGAGACAATGGCTCCCATGCAATAAATATAGTCTCTTCCAAGGAGTAGATTATAATCTAGGGGTCCTTGGACTACCATTACGTTCATGTGAACGGTTTTCCTTCTCAATGTTATCGGCACATTGGGAAGGATCCCTAATGGTCGACTGGTTCCTTTGTCAAAGCTTGTTAGATTTCTCATCTCAGGCAAAAGCGATGGCGAACCAAGCGCTTTCCAAGCAGTTGAGGAAAGGATACTCACAGAAGCCCCCTCATCTATGATAGTACCGACCATGACCATTCTATATATTTGAGCAATGATTCGAAATGGTACACTAGCCGATAAACGGGGTCTGCCTAGCAGATTCCAGTCAAAGGAAACAACTAGGTTGCTTGGAGGTGGGACCAAATAGATGGCCGGATACGACTCTGACGAACTTCCTTCCTGCGGTAAAGGAATGGGTAGACTGCCCCCATGTTCATCGGAGTCTGTGCTTACGAAGAGAATTTGAACGGTGTCGTTCTTGTTCTCTTCGGTGACTGTATCATCTGAAGATTGATCCTCTAAAGGCAAGACTGGGTCAACTGCCGCCTCAACCTTTTGACTTTCATCTGGTGTGGATCCAGATGGTTTATCTTCAATGATAGACGCTTCAGCCGACCACAAGGGCGTGTCAGCCGGATTTTCAACTAGTGACGGACTTGGCAAGAGTTTCTTATATCCAGGAGGAAGTCGTAACGGTGAAACCAGACGGTCGTCCAAAACTCTTTTAGCTTCGTCTAATAAGGGACAACGGTAGACTGTGTGATCACTTTCACACAATTTACAAGGAAATTTATATTTTCCTTTTTGTCTAGGGGCTTCACTTTCACTAGTTGACGGTGTACTTCCAACATGATCATCAGAGGTTGATGACACCGGATTGTGCAAACGAGGAGACCAGTCCCTTAAGATCCGAGGGATGCAAGGACAATCTCGATGATAGTGGTCTCCTTTGTAAATGACACATGGCAATTTAGGCCTGGATGGTGTAGTGTGTGGATTTTCGCTAGACGATGCCAGGTCACCCCTTTTCGCCTTTGGCTCCTTCTTCTTCTTCTCTTTCTTCTTCTTTTCCTTCTTCTTCTCGGTTACTTGATTTTTGGCTTTATCAGCTTCATCAAGCGAAGAGGAAGGAGGAGAGGAAGAATTGGACGAAGTAGAGGGTTGGGGGGTAACTCTGGTGTCGTTTAGTTGTTGACTTGATTTTTCAGGAATCACGGTGTTCTGAACGACAGAAGTTGAGAAGAGCCATACGGGCAAACCGATTGTCAATCCTGGAAGAGACAATGTGGCCATATGGGGTGCACCAACATCTCCCCAAGAGGAGAAGGGACTAGGATTTCCTCCAAGGGGAACTCCTTGGTTGGTGGACTCCATTTTTCTCAACCTAAGACCAACGTAGGAAAGGTGATGTTTATTCCGTTTAAAATGAATTTTAGACGCTTTGACACAACTTGTTTTTTTCAATTTTTAAGAGTCGAGAAAAAACAAAAGATGACTCTAGTCGCCTTCGATTTTTAATGAGCCTGAAGTGACAAGTGCTCAGATGGACCTTTTCCGTTAAGGAGTCTGAAAAGGAATGAAAGGGTCTGCTATGTAAATCTAGACAGAGGGATTACCAAACCAATCGCAAAACTGCAGAATACTTTTTACTGTACGACAGTCAATCTTCCCGAATGCTGTGTTCAGTGCATTGCAATCGATAGGGCGGCAAACACGGCTTCCTATGGATAAAGGATAAAGCCTATTGTGGTCTCCAAAAATATATTCGACAGTACGTGGGAGCACAAGTTCGTACTGGCACTTATCATCTCAAAGTGGAGGAATCACCCAACCAACAGTGAAAACAACAGTTACCAGGCTTTACGACGCCGGAATACGTCTCTAGCCTAGACTTCTAGATGTTGTGCGTTAAGTTCCAAAGCATTTTTAGATTCATTAAATTTATTTTATAGTTGATCTTGCTTAAGAATTTTGCCTTTCAGGTTCACTGCGTGATGTAGATGTACAATTCCTAAAATGCAATCTAAGATGATAAACAGTTGTTTAATCTTCTTTCTGCAATGAAAATCCTAGCTACTAAGGAAAGAGAGATGGCGTTCTTTCAACAAAGAGCAGAGAGCACACACTATATGCACTGTCCTAAATCAAACCAACAAACAGTCTAAATGCAAATGCACATGCATGTATTTGTTTTCAGCCTTCTTAATGTGTGAATGATAAAAACAAAGCTAAGCGCAAATCTGAATTATTTTTCAAAGTGACAATTACTAACAAGCTTATTTTCAAAACAAAATGAGGACAATGACGACACATTGTTATTTGGAATTGAAAACTTGCTTTCGACACTTGAAAAACTACCAATTCAAATCAAATACAAGAGTAACAGTGTAATCGACTATCAAGAACAATCAGATTCTCTTCTATGATTGAAAACGACACTTGCGACACTTTCAAATCAAGAAACGACAGTTCAATTACGCTACTTCTTTGTAAAGGAGAACTGAAAATGACTCAAAAATACATAAAAAACATTTACAGTTCTTTGCACAATGGAGGCGGAATAACGGCAAGGAAGGGGGTTTCAACAGAGGTGTACTGACTATAGGCAGCAAAACTCCTGAATAGAGCTGAAAAGAGTGAACACAGAAGCTAAATCTAAGAGCAGAAGAGGTCTGATCAGCGCACCTGTAGCACAGGGAAATTGAAATGCAACGCACCTACTACACTCGGGAAGTGCGATGCATTCAGGTTTCAAAGAAGACACAGTGCGATGGACCAGGGACGAGACTTTAGCTGGGTTCCGGGTCACAGTTTGCAGCTCAGTTCAGGGATTTAGGCCGAGCAAGTGGTAATCAGTAAATCAATCACAGGGGTAGATCTAAGGAGGTTACTAGAGCCACCACAAGGGAAATTAGAGAGCTTGTAAATCAATTTTTTAATTCATAAACAAAACCCGGAGATAGACTGAAGCAGCATTGATCTACTTTGCACTTGCATAGCAAATGCAGTTCGAAGGCTAGCTGGCTTGACTTGAGGCTCCGTCTGTAAGTTTATAAAGTAAGCAAATGTAGATAAACAAACAATCTATTCGTTCCCCAGCGGAGTCGCCATTTTTTTATCGGGAAAACTAGTGTCTATGTAGAACTGCTAGTCCCACTAAGGCTGGTAGCTACCTTAGAAACAAACAAACTAAAAACTACTTTTGTTTTCCTTTATGAGAAATAGATAAGAGGGGAATAAGGAGACCAACCTCTATCTTGCGCTTGGTTCCTTGCTCGATTCCTCTCCTTTCTGATAGGTCTTCGCCACTCACTTCCTTGTCTACCTAGCTTCAAAGAGCACCTGTAGAATCAAAGCAGCATAAAACTATCCAAGAACATCGATCTATTATCATAAACAATATAGGACCAGATATATATTGACCACACAAATGCATATAACATTAATCATACAAGAATGTGGAGGAAAACTTGAATAACTTTATTGATAATCAAGAAAGAGAAAAGAGGATTACAACCAATTGTTTTGACCCAGCATCATCCTCTCAGCAAGAAAGCCCTTCTTCACCTCATGAAAATCTTAGATCACCCAACACTATGATTTTGCACCAAGAAACCAATAGCACTTCCTTACAAGATACAAAATTCCAGCCTCCTAGATCTCTGGGATGAGGGATCCATATATATATGTTTGCAAGGGGAATGAGTCAGCTTTTGAGATTTGATTAGTGTCCTCTCTCTGATAGTTCTTGATTCCACTTGGAGATTGATGATCTCTTACTCATCCCTGGGTGAATGCAGAGAGGCAAGTGTCACAGGAGAAGTTTTCGGAAGATTCCATGATCCTCCACCTTGCGGATTAACTCTGTCATTTGTCCACTCTCACCCATCATACCCCATAGAAGGGATTTTCAACATGCATCACACCTACTGTGTGTATTCAGGTGGGATGCAACGCACTTTGACCATGGAGCAGGTGAAATGGTCCAGTTTTGACCAGTTCTGGGTAGTTTTTCATGGAGAACTTCTGGGAGATGCTGTAATTAGTTGACCTTGTTCTTTTAGGGGTTGGAACAACACCTTTAGGGACTTAGGAGCCCTTGGTTTATGGACATTTATGATTGGGATTGCAGTGCCCAAAAATGTCTATAACAACACGCATGCCACAAATCTAGGAAAAAACGACACTTGGAGGGAACTTTCTAAAATAACTTTGCATGTAACCCTCAACTGCTAAAAATAGCTCCCTGAATCATGGGATTCCTTTTGCATGTTGCCTTTTTCTATTCCAAGAAGAGCAAGTCATGCATGCATGCAAGTCAAGTTTCCTTGGTCTTGGGTGGTATTGGTCAACCAGACTGCTCATGCATGTAGCTGCTCAATTTCTTCAGAAAAATGCGCATTTTTGACTGGGAGCTGGGTTGATTGTCCAGGAGGTTTGTGCAATTTCTGGGCAGAGTAGCTGACTGCTGCCCAAATTTGTACAAATTTTGGGTTGAGCAGCCTTGCTGGGGAAATTTGTGCAATTCCTGCTGGGAGTGTTGGTTGGCAGAATTGCGTAATTCTGGAGCCCAGCAGGTTGCCAAACAGAATTGTGCATTTTTTGGAGGGAAGGCTGGTTGCCCTCCAAAAATGCGCAATTTCCTTGGGGAATCTGCTTAGCCTACAGCTGGACCAAGTCCGGATGAATAACCTGTGAGGGAAATGCATCAAGCTATGATCAATACGCTACCTTTGTGCATGAAAATACAAAAGATTGTGTACTTTACGAAGCAAGAAAAGGCGATGTGGGAGGCTCCAAAATGGGCTAAGGAAAAATGTTGGAGGGTGGTTGTAGCCACTACAACACCTTCGTCACATGAAATTATACATGGCCACCAAATATCCCAAGATGTCCAATGTTGGGCTTCACACCTGTGAACATTTCTTCGGGAGTCTTGTTATCCAGAGCTTGATGATGAACCTTGTTTTAAACACATATTGTTGTATTTTTTTCTTCTCCCCAAAGGAACTTTGAAAATTTTTGATCATGCAAGATGGCTCAGGAAGCTTCAATAATGGACAAGTTCTTTCTTTCAGCCAGTCCATTTTTCTCAGGATTGTAAGATACAATAGTCTCCTTCATGATGCCTTTCTTCTTGTAGAATTAAATGATCTCATTTGAAATGTATTATCCACCATCTTCAGACCTAAAGACCTTAATTTTCTTCCTTATTTGATTTTATATCAATGCCTTGAAGTATTTGAACATATCAAAAGCCTCATCCTTATGCTTATAAATCCATGTTTTCCTGGAGAAGTCATCAATGAATATGATATAATAGAGATGGCCACTAAGAAAGTGCACTAGCATGGGTCCACAAAGATCAAAGTGCATGAGTTGAAGAATTCCATCAGTCTTATGCTTGCTGGAGGGGAATGGTCTTCTTGTCTTCTTTCCACCAGCACATCCCAGACATACTCCATCCAGTCTAGCTTGGACATCAGTTTATTGAGACTAACTTCTTCAAATTATGTAGGGGTTCATAATATAAATGTGCCAACTTGCGGTGCCATAACTAACTTTGATGATTCATGTCATGGACCATCACCAACATAGGTCTCCCATTGACTCTATAGAGTCCTTAAATTCTAGTCCCAATGTAAAGGCATCTCTCATATGAGATTCCATATGCCATGTGAGGACTTTTCCTCTTATGAAAGCTACTCTCATTCCTTTGTCTTATAAGGCAGATATGGATACCAAGTTCTTATTTAGTCCCAAAACATACATTACTTCATGAAGAAGAACAAATTTTTTGAAAATAACAACAAGAAATATTAAAATTAGCATCAAGAAAAATCCTAATTTAATTTGTACTTGAATTAAATTATGAATTAAATTGTAATTCTATTCTCATAGCGGCTTGTAGTAGTTAACTAAGTTAAGTTGACTTAGTTGGCTCAATAAGTTTGAGTTAGAAGTCTATCTAGAGTCATGTAGAGTGATCCCTAAATTTTAGGGGTCTAGGTTGAGTTCTTATTGATTTGTAATTATTTAATTCAATTTAATGAGTTAAATTCAGTTAAACTAGTTCTAACTGTTGGAAGAACTAGTGAGTGGTCAAGTGAATTAAATTGGATTTAATTCACATGTAGTGATAAATCAAATAACTGATAAATCACACCCATGCATGTCAGTTCAGAGGAAGACCCATTTGAGATTAGAGTTAAGGGACAATGTACTATCAGTTGTTAATTTTCTGAGTTGTACAGATGGTGCATGCAATCAGTAGAAGGCCTGGATGGATTGCACATTTATGGATTATGAATTTTCCAATTAAATATGGGATAATTCTCTCAAGAATTACGTAAGGAAGTAGGAGTTTGGAAGGCTAGGAATTTGGGTAAGTATTGGCCAAAGGAAGTCAGTCAGGCAAAGGATAGAAAATACTTGTGCAGGTTGAGCTCAAGGTTGTACATAACATATTGTATTTATCCAAGGCTTGGCTAGGAAGTAGAGAGATAGATTGTACTTGTGCATAGATTGTTTGGGTTGAACAAACATTGTATTTTCTTCTCATATCTTCTGGTTAATGCAATATAGATAGTCGAGGTTTTGAGAATTTTCTTTCCCCAGAAAAATATTGAGTTATCTGTGATTGAAATTCTTCCTCTTCTACTTAGTGTTTTCAACAATCAATTTTGGTTTCTGCTGATGAGTATATTAGATTCTTGTCTTAGTTTTAGCATATCATATAAGTTGTTGAATCTACAATTAAAAATATACAAGATTCCCTAGAGTCTAAATAAAATTTGACAAAACCAAATCCCTTCACTGGATATGTAGATTTGTCCCCAAGAACTTGTCTCCCTCTCAACCATGTATGAGAGGATGTCCTGATACCCAGATAAATGTCTAGAAACTCCACTATATACCAACCAAATACCATAGTAATCTAGATGGGAAGAACTAGGAAGAGAGAAAATAAGAATATATTCAGATTGGCTAGCAGTTGCATTATTTTCATACCTGGAATTCCTTTCTCTCCTTTTAGGATGATAGCTTCCTTCTTGATCATCGGGGGAATATCTTCTTCTTCTATCATCTCACCTTATTCTATCATCACTTCTTCTTCTATCATCGCTTCTTCTTCTATCTTGTACATTTTTTTTGTAGCCTCGGTTGGATCCATGAAAATCTCTCTTTCTTTGACAATCTCGAGCACAGTGACCATACTTGTGGAAATTGTAGCATTCAATTTGAGGCTTGTATTTTCTAAACCTTCGCTTGGAGTCCTTGGATTTGGGAGAAGACTTTCTTGTATTGGATGGTCTTCCTCTACATTTTTTCTTCTTATGTTGTGTAGCAAATGCATAGGGCTCTCCTTCTTCATTTTTTTGAATCCTCCTACAGGAAATCATCCTGGTTTCCTCTTGAGTGCATTGTCCAATGAGATAATCAAATGTTAGAAGTCTATTCTTGTTTCTTATAATGGTAATGAAGGTTTTCCAAATAGGAGGAAGACCTTGAAGAGTTATCATCACCAATTCTCTATCATAGTCTCACCAACAGTCTGCAATTGATCCCTTAGTTGGGATAACCTCATGATATGTGGTTGCACATATTCTCCCTTGTTCATCTTCAATTCATTGAGTTAATTCTTTAAGGGGAGGACATGATTCAAATTGTTGACTTGATACATCCCAACTAAATTATCATATATGTCCTTTGACTTCTTCAAGTTACCAACATAAACAAGTAAATTATTTCGCAAACCATTAATGAGATCTTGTACTTGGATTTGATAGCCATAGAAGCATTCTCCAACAGCTTAGGTAATTTTCCTTGTACATATTCCAAAAAATCATTGTCATCTAGTATAACTTATAACCTGATCTTCAAAGTAGCAATGTTTGATGAATTACCCAATTTCTCATTATCCTTGAAGAAATAGGTAGACATCTTGTATAAATCAAATAGGCTCCTTCAACTTCTTTCTCAGATGATTTCTATTGTTCTTTCTCTCATTGGGATTTTCTCTTCACCTTAGCTCTAATACCATGTTAAATTTCCACTATTCTATGTTGTGACAATCACTTTAGTCCAATTCTTAACTTCAATTAACAATATTTGAAAACAATTTTATCTTCTAATGATCAATAACAATTATAGATAGAACAACAAATGTAATGAACAGTAAGAGACAATCAAGAACAATAAGAGACAATGATTTGGTCAAATACCAAGGAAAAACCCCTGAAGGGGGAAAGCCATTTCAAATTCTTCTTCTTATTTGATTATCATAAAATTTTCAGTAGAGAGTACAATGTTCCAATTTCATCAACAAGAGTCAAAGTCATGCTTTCAACTTATCCAACAAAACAACCAACCAAGATCCAAAAGATGAGCCAATAATAAAATCTAGTCAAAATCAACCACAACAACAAATATTCAATGGTAAATGGTCAACATTCCTCCAATGGAGAAAAGTTTATAGTAAAAAAATGCAGCCTTTTAAGCTAGTCAAAGTGCTATCAAAATAGTCCCAAAAATTCTCCTTCAGACTTGGTCAAAGTCAAATTCAATGGTTGCTAAAACCCTAGGTGTAGATCCGAAGTCAACCATAGTCAAAGGGCCCAAAAATTCTTGATTTTTGTGCCAAATAATTCAGTCCTCCAAAATTGTCCAAAAACCCAAGTCGAAAAAGTCAAACTATGCCCAATCACCAAAAGTCAACGTTGGGAAATGTGTTGGTCAAAATAGATTTTGGTCTCTTGAAATGTTGTCCTCTTTCTCCTTTTCACGTGTGGATGAATACCTACAATATTTCATATGTATCAAACCAATGAGAGAAGAGAGAGATGCTTGATGTGATGTCTCCAAGTGAGGTTCCTTGATTTGTATTTATAGGCAATGAAGGAGGGATAATTAACCTTTTAAGCCAACCTTGATTTTTGTGCCATTGTGGGTTTTCACTTCAAAAATACATTTTTCCTTGACCAAATTGAGTGCTTCCAGGGGAAATTTTAGCCCTCTTTGAATGAGGAATATTTTTCAATGAAGGGAATTTATCATTGAGCTGCCAAATAAACACAAGATTACAGTGATGATGGACCTACCAACACCTAAATTAGTGAGGCAATTTCGGTCTATCTTGGGGCATACAAGATATTATCGGAATTTTATCCAAGGATACACTCAAATTACTTCCGCTATGGAGAATTTGTTGAAGAAAGAGACCATATTTCATTGGGATGAGGGGTGTCAACAAGCTTTTTACACTTTAATTTAAGGAGAAACTTGTGGCTGCACCTATTTTAGTGTTCCCAGATTGACATAAGGAATTCCATGTGCATGTCGATGCTTCATCGATTACACTTGGCATGATTTCAAAACAACGTAGGGAGGGAAAGATCGATCATCTCATTTCTCTTTCTAGAAAAAAGTTATCTACAACCAAGAAAAACTACGCCATGATAGAGGGAGAGGGAATTGTAATGGTGTACACACTTTAAAAGTTTCAAGTGTTGAAGTACCTCGTCAAATTATACACCGATCAAATTATACACCAATTCAAATTATACACCAATCATTTTGTGTTGAAGTACCTCGTCAACAAGCCCGTGTTGGGGGGGTGGGGGGAGTATTTGCTAATGGTTATTTTATTTCTAGGAATATGACTTTCAAATGGTGGTTAAGCATGGTCGACTGAATGCAGGACCTGATCATCTATTGCACCTAATCACGAGAGAAGAGGCACAAAATTTGAAGGACAATTTACCAGATACAAAAATCTTTGTTGTGATCATGTTGGATGACCATTTTTCGTAGATTGCAAGATTCTTGAGCACAAGAATGGCACTAGAATGGTATATTGTCGTGTAGAAGAAACAATTGGTAGTAAAAGCGATAAACTATCAAATCATTGTAGGGTCCTTATAGAAGTTGGGCATAAATAATATTTTTCACATGTGTGTATTGGATCATGAGTGATCCATGATATTGAAAAAAGTGCATGCAAGTGTTGCTAGAGGAAATTATGAAAGATAGGCCATGATGCAAAAGATCTTGCACATAAGATTGTGGTGGCCTACTCTACATGGAAATTCCAAGGAGTTTTACACAGCTTGTGATGTATGCCAATGAGTGGGGAAGCCTTCCAAAAAATATGGCGTGCCCTTTGCTCCCCAACTCACCCTACAACCATTAGAAAAATGGAAAATTGATTTTGTGGTATCGATCCACCCAACTGCAAGAAGAAATGGTGTGTGATACGTAATCACTGGCAGTGACTATCTGACTATATGGGTGCAAGCTACACCATCCAAAGAATGCAACAAAGAGGCAACTGTGTGCTTTTTATTTGAAAATATCATGACCATATTTTTGTGTCTAGGGATGCTAATGAGTAATCAAGGCACTCACTTTTTGAACAAGACTACTGCAACATTGATAGGGGAGTTCCATATCTATTATCAAAAGAGCATTCACTACCATCCACAAGCTAATGGTACAATGGAGGCCTTTAAAAAATATTGGAGACAACACTTACTAAGATATGCAATGTATAATATGATGATTGGGATTTGAGGATACCAACATTTTTGTGGGCACATAGGACCACATGCAAGAAGTTGACAAGCCAAACACTATTTTGGATAGTGTATGGGCAAGAGGCAATACTTTCAATGGAGGTTTTGGTGTCGAGCTTGTGCAATGAAACAACCACATAGCTGCTAGAACCTATCCTAGTGGAGCAAAGGTTACAAGAGATACTACAACTGGAGGAAGATCATGCAGTAGCAAACTTTCACCAAGAAGTGTCAAAATCCAAAGAGAAAGAGTGACATGAAAAAAATATTAAGCAAAAGTCATTTCAACCTAGAGATTTGGTATTACTGTATGACAACATTTTTTTACAACGACCGAAAAAAAATTTAGATGCATTGTATGGGTTCATACATTATCCAACCTGTGACGGATGTGGGAGTAGTAAAACTAATGAATTTGGATGGTACCTTGTAAGAGGGTTTCATTAATGGGAGCTAGTTGAAGTTATACAGGTACAACTGAGTTTCTGCACACCAGGTGTGAGGAGACAAAAGGCATTCCACAATTTGTACATAAATAAAGCTTGTTGATTGTGATTGATAGTAGAATTGTGTTGTTTCTTTTTAGAGCTAGTAAATAGTGGTGATTCTCTATTTTCAGGACTATAAGTTATTAGATGGGTGCAAGATAAGCTACACCATGTGAAAATCAGGTACACTATGCACCGGAGGGAGTTCCACATAGTATTAGTGCCAGGATAGACAATGCTAGTGTTGGGGGCATCCTAATAAATGAAACTCTATGTGTATAAGTAAGGTGATAGTAAGACAATGTTAGATAGGGAAGGTTATTTTAATTTGTGGAAAAAGATTCATTAGAAGTACTCCAATCATCGAACCAACCCAGGATCACAATGATGGAAGACAATGTGAAGTGAACCACATGTGAAGGTAGAAGAATTATCATACCTAGCTTAGCAATATTTCTTGAAGGGAAAGAAAGTGATTGACGACATCCTAAATAAGATTTCTTGAAATAAGAAAGAGCACACAAAGCATCCCTTCAAGTATTTTGGCATCAATGTGATATGATTGCAAGAAGTTAATGTTGAGGTGGACTAAATAGAGTGAGTAGGAATTGATGATATCCCAAGAAGTGGCACATGTAGGCTATCCTGTTGAGTTGATCCGAATAAGATCTCACACAAGCCCAACATAGAAGTGCAACAATCTAGATTTGTAGATAGTGATAGAAAAGTCAATCTAATGGTCGTCCACAAGAAGAAGTAATTGGTATGATAGTTAAAATACCACCCAGGGGAACTAGGGTAGTAGAAAAATGATAGAAGTAATATCAGAGTATGCAGGAGTCTTAAGGAGCATAGAAGTTAGTGATTGGGAGAATAAGGGTAGACAAAGGATGGTGCAAGGGATATATGGAGTTACTCTAGTAGAAGAGAGGAAATATAGAGGCTTAGAATCCATTTACGATATACAATGAATAAGATCCTATGTTTCTTGACAATACAATATGATGCATCAATGGAAGAAGAGACAACATTAGGAGAAGCAAATATGGAAGGGAGGAGATAGACAAATTCGTTTAAAGGGAGGCCCCTTCTGCTTAGAAGGATTGTTTACACTGTAGATTATAGTTGCACCAATTAAGTTAACCTAGCATAGATTATGGGAGGGCTATGGGAATATATCAACCAAACTTGTGTTGGGGCAGAACCTGTAATGGGGGTTGCAACAATAGAATAAGGATCCCTTCTCATGCATATAGGGGTGGCATGAGAAGTCCAAAGAATAACCTTTTCCTTGCATGTTAGACAAACAATGAAATAAACTGAGACCGCCTTAAGGATGTGTAAGTGGTCCTCTAACTAAGGATGGGTTGCTTGATACACTAATCCTCTAAGCATTAATTGGATACATATAAATTTGAGGTATTGCTAATATATTAGTGTAGTGGACAACATAGAAGAGAGTAGTATAGAAGAGGAGTGTCCAATGTGCAGTAGGAAGGCTAACATAGGAATTGGAGATGCGATGCAAGAAGGCATCGACGCGAGGAAGACTACAACGTCAAGCAAACAAGGACACATGTGTAAATTGGTAGTTAGGATTTTGGGATGATTGGAAAAAGAGAGTAAGGTCACTGTGGTAGAAGAATCTGGAGATATTTTCAGAGGGAAAGAAATCAGAAGAGTGGCAATGAGATGTTAGCAAATATTTTCAACAGGCATTACTGGGTGGTTAAATGACATTAGACAAATGGAGAAAAGTTGTCAGAGAATATCTAAAATAGTTAGCCAACATGAACGAAAACTAGAAGGGAGGAGAAGCAGGCTGAGGAGGACCAAGATGCTGCAGAAGAAAATTAAGAGGACTAATCCAACACAGTTTGAGGGTTGGACAAAGGAGAACGAAGATTTGTTGAGACTGTGTCTTTTGTTACAATCATAAAAAATCTAGATGTTTTGTGTGTCTATAGCTACTATGTAGCATATATGTCGATGAAATAGCCTGTATTAGAGTCATTAGTGTTTTTACATTATAATGGTTGATGTATTGTGGTACTAGTGAATAAATTAAGGTAACGAGTCGAGTTTAAGTAACTTATATTGCAGCGTGTTGCACATGTTTTTCTTATTTTGAAGTAATGAATATTAGCATTATGATACATGTGTTGCCCTTGATGGCAACCCACATACAGGTCAGTTCAGAAATGATAAAGGGAAACTCACATTGTAATAGGTCTATTCAGAGGTAACAGAGTAATGGTACAAAAGAACAGGATGATGGGACAAAGGATTACAGTTAGAATCAAGAAATTGAGGAAAGAGAATGTTTTAAGTTGTATACGTTGTTTAACCTAGTCCAAGTATCGTATACACGCGGGTACACAAAATAAAAGGAGCATATATGTATGCATGCAGTTTCACAGAAGGAAAAGCATGTATGGGATGGAAAATTAAGGTTAAATAATACCAAGGGTTCATACCATGGTATTAGCCCACAATATTGAGCGGAATAATGGTTGCTTGATCTCGTCTAAGAATACCATAGGTTCTAAGTGTTGTTTTGGTGCATGGCATTGATAAAGGCTCTAAGTATATAAGGAGGAGAAGATCAAGGGGCTAAGTGTGCAAGTGAAAGGGTTCTTCATGAATAATTCTATCTGAAGTATATTTTGTCTTTTAAGGGTTATGGTTATGATATAGATCTGAAACATCTTGTGCACCCTTCGATACAATGTTGGATCAGGATCATGAGACCTGAAATTACTTATCATTGTATGATCTGATAATGGATAGGCTAGATTAAGTGTCAACAAATGTTTTATCATTTAAATGCTATTATCTGGGTATATCTAAAGTCTTGAAAAGTTGCGAAGTTATAAGTCATTATTTGAATATCTATACATAGGTTTGCCTCAGTGAAGGCGCATATACACGCGAGTTCAGAACTTGTAAGAGTGTATGCAGAGGAAGGGCTTGTTGTTTAGAAATGACTGATCTATCAGATCAATGTTGTTGATTTATTGTTGTTTTTCAATGATGTCTTCATTATATCTGAAATAAAACTGATTTTATAAGGAGTTTGAGTTTGGCTGACTGATTGATTGTGTAAGAAGGGTGATCTTTGTTGTTCTCTGTTTAGAACTCCGTAATATGATAGTAGATATTCAGAATGTCTTTGGGTAGTACGTTTTTTGGTTCAGAAGTTTTATGATTCAGTATCTTTAGAAGTATATGCAGGTTGGGTTACAAAAAGTAGTGTATACACACAGATTGTCCTCATTGAAGTAGCGTATACATTCTGACATATTATTTTTGAGGTTGCAGTTGGTTCTAGTTGTTGATGCAGTGTTCTGGTGACAGTGATCTAACTGTTCATATTGATTTATTATGTTTTTATTCAGAGTCGATGGGTTTCAGTGATTAGTTGATGCATTTGTATTTGATGGTTGTATTACAGTTGTGGTGATTGATTTTGAGCTTCAACGTTATTGATGGGTCCAGTCTAAAAATTTGATGAAACATGGTTAACATATTGTGTTGATGTCTACCAGGAGTATCTAGTCTGAAAATTTATGAAACATGGTCCTAGGAGGAAGAGTGAAGGTGGTAACCTTCTATAGGTCGACACCTACATACTAGAACAAGTTTACGTCGGTACAAGAGCCAGGGGGTTTTATCTCCCTTCCAGTAGTAGCTGGAGAGCGAGTAAAGGTTGTAGCTTTCTGTAGGTTGGTGCTTACATACTGGTAAACATATTAGCTAGTACAAGAGCTAGGGGGTTGGAGCTCCCTTCCATTAGAAGCTGGAAAAAAAGTGAAGGTTGTAGCCTTTAGTAGGTAGATGCCTGCGTACTGGAAAAAATTATGCACTAGTACAAAACTTGTAAACACTTTTATAATAAGAATATTGAAGACTAAGATGACAAAAACGGTGGTTTTTTCCCACATTGGGTTTCCACCTAAAAAATCCTGGTGTTCATGTGTGCTGCTTATGTGTGTTGATTTATTCTTTTCTTACTGCATCTATTTACTACTTAGTAAATGCATCACACTCTGATTTAGGTTCAACAAACAATGAATTAGTTTTTTTACAAGTTTATTATCTATATGCTGGTTTCATTCATTATAGTCGCGGACATACACTGTTTGGTTTCTGTAAAATCGCGTATACAGTTTGAAAAGGAAAATTTGTTATTATGAAAGTTTAAATACTGATTCACCCCCACCCCTCCTCTTAGTATTTTTCCCAACAATTGGTATCAAAGCAAGTCCTTCATAAGAAGCTTGATCACTTGAAGAAAGATCTCTTAAGATGAGCAATCACGAAGGAATGGGATCTATTCGACCACCAGTTTTCAATGGAAATGACTTAGCATAGTGGAAGATAAGAACCAGAGCCTATATTCAGTCACTTTGAACTGATGTTTGGGCAATTGTAGAAGGAGGATACCAATATCCAACAGCAATCCCCACAGATCCAGTAGAAAAGAAAAATCATATGAAACCAATGCCAAAGTCGTGAATGCATTATTGGGAAGTCTATCAGAATCAAAATTTGTCACAGTCATACAGCTCAATGCAACCAAAGCAATATGGGACAAAATCATTTAGAGGTACGAAGGAAACTCCCAGGTAAAATGTGCTGAGCTCCAAACTCTCAAGATGCATAGTGATGAAAGTATTGCTAGTTACTTTTTACGAGTAGATGAGATTGTAAATCATATGAAGAATCTGGGTGAAGAAATAAAAGGGGCTACTATAGTAGAGAAAATTTTAAGATCTCTATCTTCTAAATTTGAGTCAAAAGTATATGCCATTAAAGAGTAGGATATACAGTCTGTTAGTGTTGTTCAACTTCATGGAATTTTAACTACCTTTGAAATGAGGAAAGGAGGTCCATCAGAAATCAGAGAAGCTGCTTTCAAAGCCTCTCCAAAGGGAAAAGAAAAGGATGATCTCAAGGAATCAGGATATATATTAGAAGAAGAGAAGGTAAACTCTGTGAAGAAACTTCAAATAGGTATCAGAAGATTCAAATGTAAGCTTCCCTTCAAATGTTTTTCTTGTGGTAGAGTTGGTCATTATGTTGCTAAATATCCTCATAAAGATAATCATAACAAAGGAAAGGATTCTGCAAAAGGTAATAGGAAACAATTTTTTAATAGAAGAAGTTATTATACTCATGAATATAGGGATGGCATGTCTAATAGTGATGAAGATGAATCTAAGCAATATATTAAACTACTCATGGCTTATGAAAATGATAAGTTCATGGATGCCTTAGAAGAAGAATATTTTCTTGAAGAAATCACTCAATTCAAAATTTGCTTGGAAGAAAAGAATATAGTCATAGACAGTTTGACACATCAACTCACGGAAAGGGAAAAGCACAATGAAAAATTAGAGTGCGAAGCAGTGGGTCTAAGAAAGGAACTTGAGGAGACAAAATCTATGAATCTTAGATTTTCTAAAGGATCAGAAACCTTAGATGAAATCATCAAGGTTCATCATTCTCCTCTTATAAAGACCAGTCTTGGATACATTGGGGAAACATACCAACCAGAAAAGTCTTTAGCCATCACCAGAAGCTATGTTAATGCAGCAAATTCCAGTTAAAAATGCATCAATCCCCAGCAAAATCCTAAAGGTACTCCCTAGGTAAATCATGCTCATTTTACTCCAAGGGTGAACATCAATAAAAGCATTAACCAAAAGGTGAACAATACTGTTATAGACATTTTTTGGGCACTGCAACCCCAAGCATAAAATGTCCATAAAACAAGGGCTCCTAAGTCCCTAAAAGTGTTGTTCTAACCCCTAAAGGAACAAGGTCAACTGATTACAGCTTCTCCCAGAAGTTCTCCATGAAAAACTACTCAGAACTGGTCAAAACATGATCATTTCACTTGCTCCATAGGCAAAGTGCGTTGCAGCTCACCTAAGTACACTCTGTGGGTGCATTGCATTTCAAAAAGCCCTTCTATGGGGTGCAATGGGCGAGAAGTGACAAATGGCAGTGTCAATCTGCAAGGTGGAGAGGCATGGAATCTTCCATAAACTTCTCCTGTGACACTTGCCTCTCTGAATTCGACCAAGGATGAGTAAGAGATCATCAATCTCCAAGTGGAAGCAAGAACTATCAGAGGGAAGACACTAATCAAATCACAAGCTGACTCATTTCCCTTATAGATATCTATATATGGATCCCTCATCCTAGAGATCCAGAGGCTGGAATTTTGCATCTTGTAAGGAATTGTTGTTGGTTTCTTGAGACAACATCATAGTGTTGGGTGATCTAAGCTTTTCATGAGGTGAAGAAGGGCTTACTTGCTAAGAGGATGATGCTGGGTCAGAACAACTGGTTGTAACTCTCTTGGCTCTTTCTTGATTATCAATAAAGCTATTCAAGTTTTCCTCCATACTCTTGTGTCGTTTATGTTTTATGCACTTGTATGGTCAATTTACATCTGATCCTAGATTGTTTATGATAATAGATCCATGTTCTTGTATAGTGTTATGCTACTTTGATTCTACAGGTACTCTGTGAAGCTGGGTGTACAAGGAAGCAAGTAGCAAAGGACTATCAGAAGAGAGAGGAATCGAACTAGGAACCAAGCGCAAGACAGAGGTTGGTCTCCTTTATTCTTCTCTCATCTATCTTTCATAAAGGAAAACAAAAGTAGTTTTACTTTGTTTGTTTCTAAGGTAGCTACCACACCTTAGTGGGATTAGCAGTTCTGCATAGACACTTTTCCCTGTAACAAATACCAAAAGATTTTATGATTACAAAAATTTCTTCTTTAATGGAAAATGCTTTTCATGCCATAAATTTGGTCATAAGGTTGCTCAATGTGTTGCTTACAAAACTATCCTGACTAGAGAAGCAAGAAAACAAAGGAGCGTGACAGGAATCAAGAAGAGCTCTTATAACAAATTTTCACCGCTTGAAGATGAAATTGAATGTTCATTTTGCAAAAACTTTGATCATGAAGAATCTAAATGCAGGAGAAATTTCGGCCAACATATCAAAAGAAGCAAACATCATCAAACTCCAAGGTATGGAAAAAGAAGGAATTACAGGCAGAAAGATGTGGCATAGATTTATTTGCAGGAGGAAAAGAAAATCAGTGGTACATTGATAGCGGATGCTCAAAACACATGACAAGTGATAAAGATAAACTCATTTCATACAATATTTTAGAAAAGGAAAATAAATTATCTTTTGGAAATGACACACCAGCTGTCATTAAGGGTAAAGGTTCCATTTATCTAAAAGAAAAGGTTAAATCTAGAAATGTTATGTATGTTGATGGTTTAAAGCATAAAATATTCGAGTGTTAGTCAAATGTATGATCAAGGAAATGAAGTTTTGTTTCAATCAAAAGAATGTGTGGTTTGTGAGCTTGACACAGGAAGGACCATAATCAAAGGTACAAGAATTCCAAGAAATCTATATATACTAAAAGGAGGTAAAGAAAAATGTTATCTAAGCAAAACAAAAGATAATTGGTTATGTCACAAAAGATTGGGGCATCTAAGCTTTTCTCAAATAAGAAAATCATGCAGGCTCAAGGTTGTTTGTGATCTTCCAGATATCATCATCCTAGAAAATACCATTTGCAAACCATGTCAATTAGGTAAGAAAACGAGAGTTCAATTCAATGCCAAATAAGGATCAACAAGTAAGCCTCTTGAACTCATTCATATTGATTTGTGTGGATGAATAAGGAAAGAGTAACCTCGTGGAGAAGAATACTACATTTTATTCATTGATGATTTCTCTAGAATGTGTTGGATTGGCTTACTAAAACATAAAGATGAAGAATTTGAAAAGTTTAAAGTCTTCAAAGATTTAGTTGAAAATGAATTATATCTAAAAATAAAATGTCTCAGATCTGATCGGGGAGGAGGATTCATATCAGATGAATTTTTTGAATTTTGTGAACAACATGGAATAAAGAGACATTTCTCTGTTGACAGAACTCCTCAACAAAATGGCATGTGTTATCGGTGGTTGAAGGGAAAGTACCCCTAGGGTCCTTTGGGCTAAGACTCTACCAGACTGAAAATTGCTTATACAAAGAAACACACACACACATCCATCTTTTTTACTTTTAAGCAAATTCTAATGTTTAGGGTACATACCTAAGGTCCTACGTTCGAGAAGACCGTTAGGGTGCAAACCCTTCTTGGAGTTCCCTTCTTCTTTCTTTGACCTGCAAGACAAACAAATCAAAGAACACAACAGTACATGTATAGAAGTTTATATATAAATCATCTTTATGCTATAAAGTTAGTTATAAAAAATCTTTAAGTAACCATTTTCATAAGAATTCAACACAAGAATCTCATAAGCATAAAGAAAGATTATTCGGGAACAAAGACGTGTTTCTTTATATATAAAGGCAAATAAAGTACATATATCGGAAAGATATCACCTGAACACCTTCAGCAGGCTCCAAGCAAGCTTCCTCCCGGATTCGTTCCAGCCTCCAGCCTCCAACAAGAGCTCCTTCCAAGTCTTACTCAATGATGATGTCAAGGATGAATGATCACCAATACACATGGAAACAAGGGTTTCCTATGCAAAATGGGGGAAGTGCAGAATGCACCAAGGACTTCAGACCTGGTCTAAGGGAAAAATCTCAGCATAATAATCTTGCTCTCCTTTCTCTCTCCCCTTGGCTTTCCCTTTGATGTCTTTTTATACCCTCTCCAAAGTAGTTTTTTAGTTAGGAGTTGGTTGGGAACAGTTGGGCCACGGGCACTAACAGGTGATCCAGCAGGTAAACCCGCGATCACCGCCCGAAAAAGAGGAAATTATATTTTTTTAAGTGTTTTAATAGATACACGCGGGTTGGGTATGACAGACCCGCGTATACACGCGTTTAACACAGGGCAAAGTCGCGTATAGAGAATAAAACACTGTTTTTAAAATTTTTGGACCAGGTCTGGAAGGAGGGGTTGCCCTAGGCCATAAGTGCAGCATCACAAACCATAAGAGTGAGATTTGGAGCTATAACAGATGCCCCCTAATGTATGAGATCAGAAGGGGAACATGATGGCCGAAATACATTAAGTAAGTACAAGGAAAGGAACTCTGCCGAAAAACCGAGGAGGACTTCACCAGAATTCAGCCTGCCAAGCCACCGAAAGGAGATCAGAAAGAAACACTGTTTGAGGCGGGCATACCCATGGTCAGGAAAAGTAAAGCATGTCCGCATATCAAGTACAAGCGGATCCACTAAGTATACAAGTATAAATGACTGTAAAATACATAATGGATCATCTGATCATAATGAGTAAGTACATGTCTGAATATCACATATAAAACTGTCAATGATGCTGAAAGATGCAACGGATCACTGAAATCAAAGACTGATCCCATAAGGTACCAACTGAACATGATGGAACAGGATGGTACTACACTGCAAACTCAGGTGCCAGCATATAGAATGTCGCCATGACTGACTGCAACATATAAGGTGGAGTGGTATCAACTAGCAGCAACAGGAGCAACTGTCAAATGAACCAATGAATGTTGATACAACCTGAGGTCTTCACCGACCGCCGTGGTACATTTCTACACCATGGGAATAAATGATCTGAAGTCGACCATGTGAGAAATCGTTTGATTACCGGTCATTGATGTATACCGTTAACAAACGCGAGACTACTCACCGATAATGATAATGAGCGTCAAGGTACCCAGTACAATCTAACAAGTGTGAATAGATGAGCTGAAGTCAAACACCTGTAAGAATCTATCAATCAGGAGACAATGATGGTTTCCCACTGTCGATAGCGAGGAATCTGCCACTAATGACTGCAAACCCCAAGGTACTGCCAAATGGACTCTAGATCTTTGCCCCAGAGCAATGAGTCGGAGTCGATAGGGAAAGATCCGCTAGAAGGAAGGCATTAAGGCATCCTCCATCAATCTAGCGCGAGTGTAACCCGTAGGCCAATAATGTGGAAGGAATCGGACGAAAAAGATGTAGTAACCCAACCGAAGTACGTTTCCGGCGTACACAAGATGTGGCTAGCGCACGGCAGAAACCCTCTGAACCAACCAATAATGAAAGCTGACACAGAGGCGAGGTATCCACCAATAGGGTCAAATGGAAACCAAGGTACTGCACGAATCCCAATGTGTGATAATGTATGCTGATGTCGAACACAAGGGAAACCACTCAGTCAAAGACCCATGATACTGATCGATGCTGAGCACAAGGTGACCTATCAATAATGAAAATAGGGCCAGGGTGCGGTCTCTAGGTCTGCCCTCAGAGCAATGTGTCGTCGTCGATAAGGACAAGACCCGCCAGCAAGAAGTCAATGGGGACCTTCTCAAACCGGCACGAGTGAAGGACCAATATAACTGATGTGATGATAGACATGACACTGACAACCAGGGATGGCCGACTGAAAAATGAGTCAAGAGACACCGCAGAAAGGCCGACTCAGGCTAACTTCCCTTGAACAAAAGCACGACTCAATGTGACTATGTGGCAGCATATAATGAATCTGTATAAGTTCATCATGCAGGAGGCACGAACGAACCCTCCATATGATTGGAAGAGATAACCAATCGGGGGAGAACTGACTCGATAACAAGGTTATGGCTTACCTAAGTCAAACTAAATCCCACCCATGCGGAGGAGACTTTGTTTTGAGTGCTTTGTTCAAGGGCGACACGACTGACTCTAGCTGCCAACAATAAATGGAAATAATGTCCCTGTTCCCGCTCTTTTTGGAATATTTAATTTTTTTGTCTTTTTCTGATAAGCCGGAAAAAGAATAAAAGAATGCTATGGTACAGTGGAAAGAACGAGTGTCGGTGAAACAGATGATCTAGTTCCTGGGAAAGGAACGTTCCTATGCTCAATGCAGGGAGGTGAAAAACTGGTCAGTGACACTCAGAGGTATGTCCCTTCCACGGATCTGGGTATGTCAAGCTGCAGAGGTCAAGGGTATGCAAGGTCGATTTTTGCAGACGTCATGGTCAAAAGTGGGCTTAAACACGAGTCCAAGTGAAGCCGGCTATAGGCCAAAAGGTGCAAATGGTCAACATGCAATGCAGAAGTACAACTCAACACACATAGGAGCCTCTAGGGTATAAGGCCAGAACGAAGCGAAGAAGCAAAGAAGAATGAGTCTTCAACGCATAAGTCATGGCGGGACTACAGAGGACTCCTGAGCCTACTCAAAACGAAGCAGCATGGGCAACAAATGTCAGTGAGGTGCTAACTAGGATGCCCATGTAAAAGGATGGCTCTACCATCATGTCATGATTTAAAGAATCAGCGAGTGAAAATGGCTTGCGAACCATAACATGATGGGGTCGACCCTACGGCAGACGTATCGATCAAATGGAGGCTAGTATGCATAATGCAACGGAAAAATGGTGTCCCTAACCTATATGCCAGTGAGAACACGATACCTGCCATGACGGGTCAGCAGTCATGGAACCGTCTCGAACCGTCGAAAAATGTCCAAAATGTCCTGAAAAACAACTCAATCTCGACATTCCAAGCTCCCAAGTTAAAAATGACATGAAACCAAACAAAATAAAATTTTGAAAAAATTTTGCATTTTCAAAACTTATAAAAAGAAATTTTGGACTTACCATTTTCACCGTTTGACTTGGAGAGCAAATTGTGGAGCAAAAGGAGCAAACTTTCCCCGTGACTTATTCAACCGTTCAAACTTGCCGAAAACTTCCAGGTAAGCACTAAACTTGTCTTGCAATCAATTGTGATAGTTTTTAGGAAGTTTAATTAATGTTTCACCGTTAGATTTTTGCAAAAAATTGCTCTGCGGCGTACACGCGGGTTGGATGACAGACCCGCGTATACACGCGTTTAACACAGGGCAAAGTCGCGTATAGGGAATAAAACACTGTTTTTTAAATTTTTGGACCAGGTCTGGAAGGAGGGGTTGCCCTAGGCCATAAGTGCAGCATCACAAACCATAAGAGTGAGATTTGGAGCTATAACAATCGGGAAATCTAGTGTCTATGCAGAGCTGCTAGTCCCACTAAGACTGGTAGCTATCTTAGAAACAAACAAACTAAAACTACTTTTGTTTTCCTTTATGAGAAGTAGATAAGAGGGGGACAAAAGAGACCAACCTCTATCTTGCGCTTGGTTCCTTGCTTGATTCCTCTTCCTTCTGATAGATCTTCGCCACTCGCTTCCTCATCTACCTAACTTCAAAGAGAACCTGTGGAATCAAAGCAGCATAACACTATGCAAGAACAGAGATCTACTATCATAAACAATATAGGACCAGATATATATTGACCACACAAATGCATATATCATCAATCATACAAGAATGTGGAGGAAAACTTGAATAGCTTTATTAATATCAAGAATAGCAAAGAGGATTACAACCAATTGTTCTAACCCAACGTCATCCTTTCAGCAAGAAAGCCCTTCTTCACCTCATGAAAAGCTTATATCACCCAACACTATGATGTTACACCAAGAAACCAGCGAAACTTCCTTACAAGATACAAAATTCCAGCCTCTGGATCTCTGGGATGAGGGATCCATATATAGATGATTACAGGGAGGTGAGTCAGCTTCTAAGATTTGACTAGTGTCCTCTCTATGATAGTTCTTGATTCCACTTGGAGATTGATGATCTCTTGCTCATCCCTGGGCGAATGCAGAGAGGAAAGTGTCACAGGAGAAGTTTTTGGAAGATTCCATGATCCTCCACCTTGCAAATTGACTCTGCCATTTTTCCATTCTCGCCCATCACACCCCATAGAAGGGATTTTTAGTATGCATCGCACCTCTCGTGTGCATTTAGGTGGGATGCAGCGCACTTTGACCATGGAGCAGTGAGATGGTCTAGGTTTGACCAGTTTTGAGTAGTTTTTCATGGAGAACTTATGGGAGATGATGTAATCAACTGACCTTCTTCTTTTAGGGGATGGAACAACACTTTTAGGGACTTAGGAGCCCTCGGTTTATGGACATATTTGATTGGGGTTGTAGTGCCCAAAAATGTCTATAATAGTTGCCCCCTAAAGCATGAGGTCGTTAATCCTTTGATGTCGGGCGAAATGCTTTATCATGAGGATCCAAAGTTTTTTCGCGCTGGAAGGTGACCTGTAATAAGATACAATACAATACATTATCTTCATAATATTTTCATGATCTAGCTGAGGCGGACATTGCCATGCTCAGCTTTATAAATTCATTTTTATGTACATAAGACAGACAATCATCTAAGTGTAGAATGATGATTTTGGTAGAGCCATCATCCCTTAGATTGGATGATTATTTGTGCAGCAATGATGTACATTTGATGTCTTTATTTTCCTGAATATATATCGCAGCCCGGATGGATGAAACTAGATCCGGGGTCTTCAATCTCATTTGATCTTCACTCAAAGTACAAGTCGATCCATGTGAGAGATTTTCTGGAGTCGAACATGGAAAGACATTGCCTGATTACCATCCAATGATGTAAGTTGTTAACAGGCGCGAGAGGAATCATCGATAATGATGATGACCCTCAAGGTACTACAATAAAATTCACGTTGTGTGAATAAGGGACTTGGCATCGAACACCACGCAAAATCTTTCGGTCGAAGGCCATTGATGTAAACCTATCGCCGGAAGTGAGAAACTTGCCATTGAGGCCTGCAAGCTTCAAAGTACTGAAAGGGTTGTTCCTAAATCAACTTCCTGCATAATGAGCTGATGTCGACAAGAAGCGATCCGTCATAGGAGGGCCTTAGTGAATCTCACATCTATGACATGGAACGGAGAAAATGATTTTAATGGAGGTGAAATCAATCTGATGATATAAGGTTCAGGGTGGCGATCATGAAAGAATGGAGCGTAAATGTATTGCAGTGGATGAGACACAGGTGAATTCTCTTAGCGACTTCTCTTGAACATATCGGCGACACTGACATGATGGATTGGTAGCGTTAACCCCAAATGTGGATGGTGTGATGGACCAATGGTGATATGACTAGTGGACGGAACAACCCAACCCGACTCAGATGCAGAGTAAAAGTATCATGTTCAAGAGCGACTTGCTACCAATAAAGTTTCTTCAAGTTTTCTTCCCAAATTTTCCCCAGTCATTGCTGACCAGTACTTCTTTATTTTTGTCAAGCTTGAGAAGGATAACATATGCTTGTTCTATAATTTTCCCTTCAGGCAAACCCATCACTATGTTTTAACGAGCCTAGCGATAGTGAAACTCGTTCTTGTCGGTATGGACAAGTTTGTCGCTATTCGGTTTTAATGAGTAAACGACAAAGATAACTCGGTCCTTTTCAATTTTAGAGAATCTGAAAGGGACGTAAAGAAAAATCCAACAATCCTTTTTCGTCATATAATCCCTTAAGTCCGAAAAAGTATAAAATAATACAAAAGGGATGAATTTTCGGTAATTTTAACGAGCCGAACAAAACAAGTGCTCGATCTTTTTGTGTAATAATCCCTCAGGTCAAAAAAGATTAAAACCTAAAGGAGGGATAGCACTTCCGGTCACTTTAATGAGCTGGAGAGGCCAATTACTCAGCAATCTTTTCATATTTTACGAGTCAGACGAAAAGAGATTAAAAGAGATTCGTCTTTCGAGGAACGAGTGATAAATTCGGGTAGCAGCTAATTCCAGGTAAGGTTTGGACTTTTCCAATCATGGCAGTGTCACAAGGATGGCTAACAGGATCACTCTTCGTAGCTATTCCTCAAAAAGGGTAAACAATCAAATGGAGGTGAATGATCAGCCAATACATAGTGGAGGTGATGATGAGAACACGACCAAGGCTTCAAAGGCTGATCATAATGCATTCACGATGGTTATTTACCGGAAATTGGCTCATTTTTTAATGAATGAGCTTAAACATTGGGGGAAACATTTGCTCACTGCTTATGCTTAATTTTTAACGAGCTTTAACTCCACATAAAAACTACTCAATCCAGTCGTATAATAAGGATGTCTCATCTAAGATGGCATTTTTTCAAAGCTTTGCCCCGCATCCTTTCTTTATGCAAGTTAGGAAATGACCAATCCTACGAGTTTAAAGGGTTAGAGGACCTACAAATTTAAAAAATAAATGGTCGCTCTTCACTTGCATGCCAAAAGGTTTTCATGTCCCCAGGTATAGTGAAAAATTTCCAGGTTACCAAAGATTGTTCCATCCGCACCGCAGGCAAAACACTTCCTCGGCGATGTCTACCGAAATAGACAAAGGTGAGTGGCGCAACTTGCCTCCACTCACATAATTTTGACGAAGGGATCTTATTCCAGCCTAATCTCATAAACTAGTCATATATCCTTCGCGGAAACCTACCCTACGCCCAAGGTTTTCTTGCTGAAACAGACCATGGTGCATGCCCCCTGGGTTTCATTCATGTCCTCCGAATCACTCGCGCTCATCAGGTGGATGGACTGGGGATTGATGAGACATTCCTTGCGTGAAAAGACCATTCAGGGATGGTATTTGACTATTTGCTATGTGTGAACCGGGGAATGAAAGCTGGTCTACGAGCTTGACCACTCTTCCTTCACGCGGAAAACACATTACTCTAAAGAGTGAGGAGACAATGGCTCCCATGCAATAAATATAGTCGTGTCAAAGGAGTATATTATAATCTAGGGGTCCTTGAACTACCATTACGTTCATGTGAACGGTTTTCCTTCTCAATGTTATCGGCACATTGGGAAGGATCCCTAATGGTCGACTGGTTCCTTTGTCAAAGCATGTTAGATTTCTAATTTCAGGCAAAATCGATGCCGAACCAAGTGCTTTCCAAGCAGTTGAGGAAAGGATACTCACAGAAGCCCCTTCATCTATGATGGTACCGGCCATGACCATTCTGTATATTTGAGCAATGATTCGAAATGGTACACTAGCCGGTAAACGGGGTCTGCCTAGTAGATTCCAATCGAAGGAAACAACTAGGTTGCTTGGAGGTGGGATCGAATAGACGGTCGGATATGACTCTGACGAACTTCCTTCCTGCGGTAAAGGAACAGGTAGATTGGAAATCTAGTGTCTATGCATAGTTGCTAGTCCCACTAAGACTGGTAGCTATCTTAGAAACAAAAAAACTAAAATTGCTTTCGTTTTCCTTTATGAGAAGTAGATAAGAGGGGAACAAAAGAGACCAACTTCTGTCTTGCGCTTGGTTCCTTGCTTGATTCCTCTCCCTTCTGATAGATCTTTTCCACTCGCTTCCTCGTCTACCTAGCTTCAAAGAGCACCTGTGGAATCAAAGCAGCATAACACTATCCAAGAACAGAGATCTACTATCATAAACAATATAGGACCAGATATATATTAACCACACAAATGCATATATCACCAATCATACAAGAATGTGGAGGAAAACTTGAATAACTTTATTAATATCAAGAATATCAAAGAGGATTACAACCAGTTTTTCTGACCCAGTGTCATCCTCTCAGCAAGAAAGCCCTTCTTCACCTCATGAAAAGCTTAGATCGCCCAACACTATGATGTTACACCAAGAAACCAGCAACACTTCCTTACAAGATACAAAATTCCAGCCTCTGGATATCTAGGATGAGGGATCCATATATAGATGATTGTAGGGAGGTGAGTCAGCTTCTGAGATTTGACTAGTGTCCTCTCTCTAATATTTCTTTATTCCACTTGGAGATTGATGATCTCTTACTCATCCCTGGGCGAATGCAGAGAGGCAAGTGTCATAGGAGAAGATTCTCGAAGATTCCATGATCCTCCACCTCGCAAATTGACTCTGCCATTTGTCCATTCTCACCCATCGCACCCCATAGAAGGGCTTTTCAATATGCATTGCACCTCCCATGTACATTTAGGTGGGATACAGTGCACTTTGACCATGGAGCAGGTGAGATGGTCCAGTTTTGACCAGTTCTGAGTAGTTTTTCATGGAGAACTTGTGGGAGATGATGTAATCAGCTGACCTTGTTCTTTTAGGGGATGGAACAACACTTTTAGGGACTTAGGAGCCCTCGGTTTATGGACATATTTGATTGGGTTGTAGTGCCCAAAAATGTCTATAACAGTTGCCCCCTAAAGCATGAGGTCGTTAATCCTTTAATGTCGGGCGAAATGCTTTATCATGAGGATCCGAAGTTTTTTCGAGCTGGAAGGCGACCTGTAATAAGATACAATACAATAATTATCTTCATAATATTTTCATGATCTAGCTGAGGCGGGCATTCCCATGCGCAGCTTTATAAATTCATTTTTATGTACATAAGACAGGCAATTGTCTGAGTGCAGACTGATGATTTTGGTAGAGCCATCATCCCTTAGATTGGATGATTATATGTGCAGCAATGATGTACATTTGATGTCTTTATTTTCTTGAATATATATCACAGCCCGGATGGATGAAACTAGATCGAGGGTCTTGAATCTCATTTAATCTTCACTCAAAGTACAAGTCGATCCATGTGAGAGATGTTTTGGAGTCGAACATGGAAATACATCGCCTGATTACCAGCCAATGATGTAAGCTGTTAACAGGCGCGAGAGGAATCACCGATAATGATGATGACCCTCAAGGTACTACAGTACAATTCATGTGGTGTGAATAAGGGACTTGGCGTCGAACACCACGCAAAATATTTCGGTCGAAGGCCATTGATGTAAACCTGTCGCCGGAAGTGAGAAACTTGCCATTGAGGCATGCAAGCTTCAAAGTACTGAAAGGGTTGTTCCTAAATCGACTTCCTGGATAATGAGCTGATGTCGACAAGAAGCGATCTGTTATAGGAGGGCCTTAGTGAATCCAACATATATGACACGGAATGGAGCAAATGATTTTAATGGAGGTGAAAGCAATCTGATGATATAAGGTTCAGGGTGGCGGTCATGAAATAATGGAGCGTAAATGTATTGCAGTGGATGAGACACAGGTGAATTCTCTAAGCGACTTCTCTTGAACATATCGACGACATTGACATGATGGATTGGTAGCGTTAACCCCAAATGTGGATGGTCTGATGGACCATTGGTGATATGACCAGTGAATGGAACAACCCAACCCGACTCGAATGCGGAGTGAAAGTGTCATGTTCAAGAGCGACTTGCTACCAATAAAGTTTCTTCAAGTTTTCTTCCCAATTTTCCCCAGTCATTGCTGACCAGTACCTCTTTATTTTTGTCAAGCTTGAGGAGGATAAAATATGCTTGTTCTATAATTTTCCCTTCGAGCAAACCCATTGCTATGTTTTAACGAGCCTAGCGATAGTGAAACTCATTCTTGTCGGTATGGACACGTTTGTCGCTATTCGGTTTTAACGAGTTTAACGACAAAGATAACTCGGTCCTTTTCAATTTTACAGAGTCTGAAAGGGACATAAAGAAAACTCCAACAATCCTTTTCCGTCATATAATCCCTTAAGTCTGAAAAAGTATAAAATAATACAAAAGGATGAATTTTCAGTAATAATCCTTCAGGTCCAAAAAGATTAAAATCTAAAGGAGGGATAGCACTTCCGGTCACTTTAACGATCTGGAGAGGCCAATTACTCGGCAATCTTTTCATATTTTACAAGTCAGATGAAAAGAGCTTAAAGGAGACTCGTCTTTCGAGGAACGAGTGATAAATTTGGGTAGCAGCTAATTCCAGGTAAGGTTTGGAATTTTCCAATCACTGCAGTGTCACAAGGATGGCTAACAGGATCACTCTTCGCAGCTGTTCCTCAAAAAGGGTAAACAATCAAATGAAGGTGAATGATCGGCCAATACATAGTGGAGGTGATGATGAGAACACGACCAAGGTTTCAAAGGCTGATGATAATGCATTCACGATGGTTATTTACCAGAAATTGGTTCATTTTTTAATGAATGAGCTTAAACTCTGGGGGAAACATTTGCTCATTGCTTATGTTTAATTTTTAACGAGCTTTAACTCCACATAAAAACTGCTCGATCCAGTTGTATAATAAGGATGTCTCATCTAAGATGGCATTTTTTCAAAGCTTTGCCCCACATCCTTTCTTTATGCAAGTTAGGAAATGACCAATCCTACGAGTTTAAAGGGTTAGAGGACCTACAAATTTAAAAAATAAATGGTCGCTCTTCGCTTGCATGCCAAAAGGTTTGCATGCCCCTAGGTATAGCGAAAAATTTCCAGGTTACCAAAGGTTGTTCCATCCGCACCGCAGACAAAAAACTTCCTCGGCGATGTCTACCGAAATAGAAAAAGGTGAGTGGAGCAAATTGCCTCCACTCACATAACTTTGACGAAGGAATCTTATTCCAGTCTAATCTCATAAACTAGTCATATATCCTTCGCGGAAACCTACCCTATGCCCAAGATTTTCCTGCAGAAACAGACCAGGGTGCATGCCCCCTGGGTTTCAGTCATGTCCTCCGAATCACTCGCGCTCATCAGGTGGACGGAATGGGATTGATGAGACATTCCTTGCGTGAAAAGACCATTCAGGGATGGTATTTGACTATTTTCTATGTGTGAACCAGGGAATGAAAGCTGGTCTACGAGCTTGACCACTCTTCCTTCATGCAGAAAACACATTACTCTAAAGAGTGAGGAGACAATGGCTCCCATGCAATAAATATAGTCACGTCCAAGGAGTAGAATATAATCTTAGGGTCCTTGAACTACCATTACGTTCATGTGAACGGTTTTCCTTCTCAATGTTATCGGCACATTGGGAAGGATCCCTAATGGTCGACAGGTTCCTTTGTCAAAGCCTGTTAGATTTCTCATTTCAGGCAAAAGCGATGGCGAACCAAGCGCTTTCCAAGTAGTTGAGGAAAGGATACTCACAGAAGCCCCTTCATCTATGATGGTACCAGCCATGACCATTCTGTATATTTGAGCAATGATTCGAAATGGTACACTAGCCGGTAAATGGGGTCTGCCTAGTAGATTCCAATCGAAGGAAACAACTAGGTTGCTTGGAGGTGGGACCGAATAGACGACCGGATATGACTCTGACGAACTTCCTTCCTGCGGTAAAGGAATGGGTAGACTGGAAATCTAGTGTCTATGCAGAGCTGCTAGTCCCACTAAGACTGGTAGCTATCTTAGAAACAAACTAACTAAAACTACTTTCATTTTCTTTTATGAGAAGTAGATAAGAGGGGAACAAAAGAGACCAACCTCTGTCTTGCGCTTGGTTCCTTGCTTGATTCCTCTCCCTTCTGATAGATCTTCGCCACTTGCTTCCTCGTCTACCCAGCTTCAAAGAGCACCTGTGGAATCAAAGCAGCATAACACTATCTAAGAATAGAGATCTACTATCATAAAAAATATAGGACCAGATATATATTTACCACACAAATGCATATATCATCAATCATACAAGAATGTGGAGGAAAACTTGAATAGCTTTATTAATATCAAGAATAGCAAAGAGGACTACAACCAATTGTTCTGACCCAGCATCATCCTCTCAGCAAGAAAGCCCTTCTTCACCTCATGAAAAGCTTAGATCACCCAACACTATGATGTTACACCAAGAAACCAACAGCACTTCCTTACAAGATACAAAATTCCAACCTCTGGATCTCTGGGATGAGGGATCCATATATAGATGATTGCAAGGAGGTGAGTCAGCTTTTGAGATTTGACTAGTGTCCTCTCTCTGATAGTTCTTGATTCCACTTGGAGATTGATGATATCTTACTCATCCCTGGGCCAATGCAGAGTGGCAAGTGTCATAGGAGAAGTTTCTGGAAGATTCCATGATCCTCCACCTCGCAAATTGACTCTGCCATTTGTCCATTCTCACCCATCGCACTCCATAGAAGGGCTTTTCAGTATGCATCGCACCTCCCGTGTGCATTTAGGTGGGATGCAGCGCACTTTGACCATGGAGTAGGTGACATGGTCTAGTTTTGACCAATTCTGAGTAGTTTTTCATGGAGAACTTCTGGGAGATGATGTAATCAGTTGACCTTGTTCTTTTAGGGGATGGAACAAAACTTTTAGGGACTTAGGAGCCCTCGGTTTATGGACATATTTGATTGGGGTTGTAGTGCCCAAAAATTTCTATAACAGCATGGTGGAAAGAATGAATAGAATAGTTCAACAAATGGCTCAAGCTATACTTGATGAGTCTGGAACTTATGGCACCTTTTGGGGTGACTCTGCACGTACTGTAGTAAATATTCTCAATAAATCTCATGTATGTGTAAATAGTGATCAAACTCCATATGAACTTTGGTATGGTAATCTTCCCACTGTAAAACACTTCAGAGTTTTTGGAAGCAAATGTTTCATCAAAAAGACTGATGAAAAACTTGGTAAGTTTGAACCCAGAGCATAAGAAGGAATATTTCTTGGTTATTCATCTAGAATTAAAGGATACAAATTTTATAATAAGAGACTTCGAAAGATTGTTGAATGCATTGATGTTGTAATCGATGAAGCATGCGAAAACCCAAAATAGGTGACATCAACAAAAGAAGATGATAATAATGAGGATGGTGAATGATTTCCCGTATCAAATCGAAATGATATAGAGGAAGAAACCAATGAAGCATCAGAAGAAGAGACATCTGATAGGGAAAAAGATCCATCTAGGTATGTTCAAAAGAATCATCAAGAATCTCAAATTCTAGGAGAAAAAGGGTCTGGAGTACAAACAAGAAGAACTCTTGTAGGATCTCTAGTTATCTAGCCTTATTATCCTCCATAGAACCAAAAAATGCAAATGAAGCTAGAAGAGATGAATGTTGGGTTAAGGCCATGGATGAAGAACTTGACCAAATTGAAAGAAATGATACTTGGGAATTAGATCATAGACCTCATGATAAAAACGTTATAGGAACAAAATGGATATTCAAGAATAAGTTGAATGAAAATGGAGATGTAATTAGGAATAAAGAAAGCCTTGTTTGTAAAGGGTATCCACAACAAGAAGGTATAGACTTTGAAGAAACTTTTGAACCTGTAGCTAGACTTGAAGCCATAAGAATGTTTCTTGCTTTTTCAAGTTTTCGAAAATTCAAAGTTTGTCAAATGGATGTAAAATCTACATTTCTTAATGAAGATTTAGAAGAAGAAGTATACGTTGAAAAACCAGAAGGATTCATTCTAGGAAATGATGCAAAGCTTGTGTGCAAACTTAAGAAGGCTTATATGGACTAAAACAAGCTCTGAGGGCATGGTGTTATCATCATGACAAATATCTTCAACAACAAGGCTTCACAAAAGGATCTGCAGACAACAACTTATATACAAAAATTGAGAATGATAAACTGCTAATTATTGTTGTTTATGTTGATGATATCATCTTTGGTAGTAATGAAGAATATATGAGTCAAAACTTTTCTTCTGTTATGCAACAAGAATTTGAAATGTTTTTAATTGGAGAACTAACCTATTTTATTGGTCTACAAGTGCAACAAAGAAAATATGGCATGTTTCTCTCACAAACTAAATATCTCAGGCAGATTCTGAAGAAGTACGGAATGGAAGATTCCAAACCAGTATGTACTCCAATGGTAATAGGATGTAGTCATAGTTCTAATGATGATTCTCCTAGAGTGAATCAACCAGAGTACAAATCTATGATTAGAAGTATACTTTATCTGACAGGTACCAGACCAGTTATCATGCATGTAGTAGGAATTGTTGGAAGATTCCAAGCCAATCCAAAGGAATCACATCTTCATGCAGTAAAAAGAATATTCAAATATATCCAAGGAACTCAAGACTTTGGTCTATGGTATCCTAAATATAAAGATCTCACTCTTCATGCATATATATATGCAGATTGGGCTGGAAATTTTGATGACCAAAAAAGCACTAGTGGAGGTGCATTTTATATGGGATCACAATTAGTATCTTGGTTCAACAAGAAACAAAGTTTGATTGCCTTATCTATAGTGGAAGCAGAATATGTGGTTGTTGCATCTTGCTGCACACAACTTCTCTGGATGATGAAAACATTACAAGATATTCAAATTAAATTTTCTCCACCCATATCCATCCTATGTGATAATACAAGTGCTATTAGTATTTCGAAAAATCATGTTATGCACTCCAGGACGAAGCACATACCCATTAAGTATCACTTTCTACTAGAACAAGTGTTTGAACAAAAGGTTAAATTAGAGTATGTTCCCTCCAAAGATTGGGTTGCTAATATATTTACTAAACCTCTTCCCAAAGAAGCATTTATATATCTCAGACAAAAAATGGGAGTTGTTTCTGCCTCATCTTGCAGTTAAAACCAGTTTGTTCAGATTCAGAGGATTATTTTCTATATGCGAATTTCATGAACCAAAGTCGCATATATACACGAGTTTATGTGTCAGTAGTAGCATATATGATTTTCTGATAGAAAAAAAGTGGGTTAGACTCAAAATCAGTTTTTGACGTGGCTTTTCAGTCTGGTGTTGATGGATACAGTCCGATGATATGCTTTTCTCATTGATGTTTATTTAATTGATGAAGATGCCTTGATGAATGAATTGTTGACAATGCACAGGTAGCATAGGTTCAGGGGGAACATTAGCCTTCAAAATATTATGCATTGTGGGCATCATGGTTGATGAGTTCAGCTATCGTCTTAGTTATTAATGTCATTTGATTAAAAGGTCATGTAAAGACCTATGGTGTAATAATATGTCTCTTTGTGACATAGTCTATTATGAATGAGTCCTTTTGGACATATGATGTAATTTGTACCCCCACTATGCATGGGAAGGACGATGTAATAATTGCAATTTTCAGTCATATATGGATATTTGATGTATCCCCACTTGGTTGGATGATTGATGTATGTATGAGTCATTGGTGATTGGAAGGTCATACTCACATAGTTGAGTTTTAGATTCATGTTATTATTTTGAGAAATATTTCTACAGACTCTGTATATGCTCAGTGGGAGCATGGAAAATATAGTGAATCTCAGCATGTACTAAGGGGGAGAATATCTTGGTCCACCCTTTTCCATTGATGTCAAAGGGGAGAGTATCTTCGTGTTTCTTGATGTATCTAATAGGTTCTACAACTTGAAGTGATCAACACCAATATGGTTGCCATCAAGTCCAAAGGGGGGGATTGTTGGCATTATGATACATGTGTTTTCCTTGATGGAAACCCACATACAGGTCAGTTCATAAATGATAAAGGGCAACTCACATTGTAACAGGTCTATTCAGAGGTAACAAAGTAATGGTATAGAAGAACAGGATGATGGGACAAAGGATTACAAATTAGAATCAAGAAATTGAGGAAATAGAATGTCTTAAGATGTATACGTTGTGTAACCTAGTCCAAGTAGCATATACATATGGGTACACAGAATAAAAGGAGTGTATATGTATGCACACAGTTTCACAAAAGGAAAAGTGTGTATGGGATAGAAAATTAAGGTTAAAGAATACCAACTCCATACCATGGTATTAGCCCACAATATTGAGCTGAATAACGGTTACTTGATCCCGTCTAAGAATACCATAGGTTCTAAGTATTGTTTTAGTGCATGGTATTGACAAAGTCTCTAAGTATATAAGGGGAGAAGATCAAAGGGCTAAGTGTGCAATTGAAATGGTTCTTCATGAATACTTATATCTGAAGTATATTTTGTGTTTTAAGGGTTATGGTTATGATATAGATGTGAAACATGTTGTGCTCCCTTGGATACAATGTTGGATCAGAATCATGAGACCTGAAATGACTTATCATTGTATGATCTGATAATGGATAGGCTAGATATAAGTGCTAACACATGTTTTATCATTTAAATGCTATGATCTGGGTATATTTGAAGTCTTGAAAATCTATGATGTTATAAGTCATTATTCACATATCTATACATAGGTTCACCTCGCTGAAGGTGTGTATACACGCAGTTTCAGCACTTCCATATGCAGAGGAAGGGCATGTTGTTCATAAATGATTGATCTATCTGATCAATATTGTTGTTTTATTGTTGTTTTTCAATGATATCTTCATTAGATATGAAGTAAAAATGATTGTATAAGGAGATTGATTTTGGCTGACTGATTGATTGAGTAAGCAACAATGAAAATATAAATGGATTGCCCCATATATTTTTATGTGTAAATGTGTTATGTTACTGTCATTACTTTCAATTTATTGGCTATCTAATGATATAATGTTTATTCTATATTTCTCGATATTTTGTGTAGCAAGGGGAGTTGATATCACTGTTATAACTTTGTCATAATAATATTATGTCTATTGAAGGGTGAGATTCTCTAATACTGTTGAAAATGGTGTTGAGAGGAATGTTATTATTTTGTTGTAATAATTTTGTGGTTAACGAATAACGATCTAATTAGTTAGTGTAAGAACTCGTGTAGTCCCACACGACACATAATCATAGGATGAATGTTAGGTGTTTAAACCCCCGTGTCGTAAGAGGAATTCTTGGTGTCACAGAATTGCAGTAATGCCTTCTAACTGCAGAAACTTGGTTCTGGCAGTCCCCCATAGCATCCCAGATGAGACTTCATCCAATTTGTGCGTGATGCCAAAAGGATTGGTGTTGAGAGGGTTTGTTAGCCAAACTGCATATCAAATCCTAGTTTTGTCAGATCCCTGCGCGCAAACATCATGCCATTCCCCCTCTTAAATGCGATGGGGGGTGGCAAGATCTTCCCCCACCCCCTATTTTTTTCAAAATGATCCTCACATTTCTAGCATTACAATGAGCTATTTTTTTTGCTCAATTTGGCCTTCTAAAACTCAATATGTTTTTTGGAAGATAGTGCTAAGAAATTGTTGCTTTAATTTATCGGTTAATTTTGGTTGTTGATCTGCAAGTTTAATTCATTATCCCACATGCATTGTGGAATTGTATAATGATGTGTTTATATTACTACCAACAATAGTTTGCATGTGAAATCATTAGAAGCATGGATTTTTGCATCCACATTAATGTTTTGTTTTAATGCAAAAAAAGTAAATAGATTAAAAAAGTAAAATAAATAAATAAAAACCATCATATTTCATCATCGTGGCACCAAATTTAGGTGATTGGATCACCATTTTGTTGGGAAAAATCAAAACTTGAAATGGGAAGCTCAATATCTAAAATCCCAATACCCCAAAATCTCAAAAACTAATGCCTTATATTTCTATTGACTAGCACAACTAAATTCCATTACTTGGGTTTTATCTATCATCATGAATTTCAAGTTTTGTAATGAAAAACAAAAAATATTCAATACCTAGTACCTCAAAACTCAAAACCCAAGTTCCGGCATTGGGCTATCGTCTCATTAAGAAGGCTCAAAAACATGGAATATGCTTGATATATTGACATATCGATACCGAAAAATATGACATCACATAGTTTCTATTAACAGATATGAAAGATTTCCATTAATTGGGTTTTGTCAATAGATATGAAAATTTCCTTTCATCAAGTTTTGTTAGTAAAAAAGGGAAATTCCCATCAACTAACATATGTGTTATCGTGCTCTGTGAATAGATATAAAATTTCTCGTTAACTGACTTTTTGTTTATTGGGATATCAATTTTCCATCTATTGTTGTTACCTGATAAAAATGAATAAACAAAACAAAATAAAAATATTTTCCATGTTAATGAATTTAGTACAATTATATGCCATGTCAATGCTGTGAGTACATTAATTTTCCACGTGGGACTAGGGAACATGTCATTTTCCATGTCACAAAAACATGAAAATAATTCAAAAACTTTTGATATCTATAATTTTGTGTCTCAGACTTGGAATGAGAAAAAATTTATATCACCAAAAATCTCTTGATGAATGAAAGATGATGGTGGCCTCAAAACTGAGAAATTAAGAAACTATAAAAGAACAAAAAATAATAACCTACTTAATACATTAAAAACAAATTACATACCAATTTATGACCCATCAAATTGAAAGCAAAAATAAGATCAAAAGATCTAATCTCACAAATGAAATATAGTGCAAGTGTAGATAACAAAGTTGTATAATTAAAAATTTAAATAAAATTTGGTATGGGACCCATTTTCTTTTACTTATATTAAGTGAAATAAAAATGGGTGGTTGTTGAAGGCTATTAAAAATACAATAAGAAAATCGTAATTTAAATTTGTCCTTGAATTAAATTAGGAACTAAATTGTAATTCCACATCTCATGACAACTTGTAATAGTTAACTAATTTAATTTGACTTAGTTGGCTTAGTTAATTCGAGTTGAGGGTCTAACTTGAGTCATGTAGAATGTCTCCTACTTTTTAGGAGCCTTGGTTGAGTTTATTTTGAGTTGTAATTATTTAATTCAGTTTGACTAAGTTAAAGTCAGTTAAACTAGTTCCAATTGATGGAGGAATTAGTGAGAGATCTAGTAGTGGGGTGTAACTTACAGTAGTGGAGTGTAACCATCATTGATCAACTAGTAAACTAAAGATTCATTCATAGTTAACTCATGCATGTCAGATCAGAGAAAGGCCCAGTTGATATTGGAGTTTAGGGATAGTGTATTATCAGTTGTATAATCATCTGAATTGTATAGGTGGTGCATGCAATCAAGGGAAGGCCTATGTTGATTGCGTGATTCATATTTGTGGAATTTCCTACTTAAATATGGGCTAATTCATTAGGAAATTGTGGAAGGAAATAGGAGCCTAGTGGTGAGCCCTGGTATTGCACCAAGAGTGCTGCAACTCCCAAAGGCTCCTCAACTCTATTTATCAACCTGGGGTTCTAACAAACTTTGAGGTGATAGTGTTATATGCATAGTAGATGGGATTCGACTCATGCCACCCTCAACTAGGACATTTGATCAATAATGCTCCCAAACCATTCCTCCTACTAAATTAGAATGAAAACTAGCTAATGATGGTGAAATTTAGAAGTTACCTCTAAGGGAAATTCTATTAACTTCCACTTGCAAATGCTATTAACTTCCACATGCAAATGTTATTGAATCAGTTCGTGAAAAGACAAGAGATATACTACTGGCAGAAAGAAAACTACATTAACTTGTAATCAACCATCTAGCTACCAAATCTACTTGCAGACAAGAAGCTAACCTAGTAAACCATAAACCAAAATTTCATGTGTCGTCTAACTAGCTCACATTTGCATATAAATCAATGTTCTATTTGTGCCCAATTTGTGACCAGGAAACTAATGCTATTATGTTTTGCAGTGAAGGAAAAGGAGGGTTTGGAGTGGCCTAGGAGCTTCCTTTGATCATGGAGTCACAGCTGGGGGTCAACATACTTCTGAGCTAAGTCAAAATTGCAGCAAAGGTAAAAACTGGTGAGGAAACATGCTGCTACAGGTGTGTTGTAAGAGGTTGTTACAGGTGCCATGTATTGCTACAGGAAGGCCTATAATTCTATAGGAAAGTTGCCGATAAGGTTTATGAGGTGGAAATGGTGGTTTCAAGGTATGGGATGAATGGAGTTTGAGATAAATGAATGAAGGGTGGCCAAAGCCCATAGCCAAGCTCAAATCCTTTTGAAGACATGTTTTGCACTAGGATAGATGCTCACAATGGTCTAGGAAAATGATCTCATGAATAGAACTTTTAGGATAGAATTTGGGATTCCTGTAACAACCCTAGTGAAAATTCCATGTAATAAATGTTAAAAAACAATAACCATGGATGACTGGGACACTTATTCTAAGTTGAATGTTGGGAAATACATCCTATGGGGTGTTCATTTGGTTGTTTATGGCTAAGGAAATTGGAAAAGGCAATGGCTAAGGCATTAAAAGGGGAAATGACATTTTTGGCACATTTATTTATGAAAATAATGGAAATTAGGAGAAAAAGGAGGTGAAAGGTCATAGGTTGCATGTGATGAGGAAAATGAAGGAAAAAATGGAAAATGGAGAAAATAGAAGCCTCATTCATAAAAAGGATTCTGAGTATCAATTGGTAACCTTTTGTCAGTTTAGTTTTGTATCTCTCTCACTATTCTCTCTCTTTCGTACTCTTGGAGACTTAGAGTTTTCTTGGAGCACTCTTGGTAAGTGTGGCATAGTTGGATTCTTGGAGCAAGAAAGAAAAGGAAGAGCAAGAAAGTGCAAGAAGGCATCGACATCAGCGACTACATCATATTTTCTTGCAGGTACCAAGTTTCATGTATGATTTCTTCATTGATTTTGACATGTGTGGCATATGCATGTGGTTTCTTGGTTGTGATCTTTCATTGGCATGGACGACTGCCTGGATCAACAGTGGATTTCCTAGCCTTGCCATATTCTAGATAGCCATGGTGATTGTGGGTTTACTTTCATTATTTTTTTTGGTTGGTTCTCATGTTTCCTTTGCTTAGGTTGACTTACTAGTCCTGGAAGCCCCGGTTGAACAAACACTTTGGAAGCCTTGTACCATCTTGGGTTGAATTACTAGTCCTGGAAGCCCTAGTTGGACAAATGCTCTAGAAGCCCTTGCTGGGTTGAGTTACTAGTCTTTGAAGCCTTGGTTTAAAAAATGCTTTGGAAGCCTTGTATAAGTTGTGGGTTGAGTTACTAGTTCTGGAAGACTTGGTTGGAAAAAAACTCTGGAAACCCTGGAAGGCTTGGATGGAGACCAATCTAATGATAGTTTTTGGTGATGTCTGATCATGAGGTGGAATTACTTTTTGACGGGTTGAGGTGGATGGCCTCTAGAAGCCATGGGTGAGTTTTGATTGATGTGTTCTATGAGATCCCACATTCATGCTTGGAATATGGCTCGGGGTTGAATGGCTGAAGAGAGATTTGGCTCAACCATTCTACGGTTGGGTGGAACGTGGTAGTCCCATCTCTAGCTATTTCATTACATTCATTAATGAGAAATCCATTCCATTTATTTTCATGTGTAAAGGTACTGATGTATTTATGGATTTGATGGTTGATATGTTTATTGTATTTTTGTTCCTATTATGTTGGTTATATGCACATTTTATTACAACATCTATGTATGGATCTCAGCATGTTTTTATTTGTATGTGAATGGATATGTGTCTATGACTTAATGGAGGATAATGCAGCAAATGGCATGAGGGAACAATGGTTCATATTGATTCTTAGGTAACTATGAGATCCCTACACTTAATTTTTTTATTTACACTTGTAGATGACATGTTGATGATATGTTTGACAAAAAGCCTGTCATGGCTAGTAGGGTTCTAGTTATGGTCTTTTTCATTTTATTGCTTTTGAATCCTTGTTTCCTTTTATTCATACCAATTTCAAGTGATCATTCCATTCTGGGGAGTGTCTTGGGCTTTGGTCCGAAAAATGTGGCTCAAATCCTGGAATGCTAGCAAAACAGAGCGTTAGTTTAGAGACTAACTCATCTGGGCAGTGTCTAGGGAGTGTTATAACTCGCCTGGGTAGTGTCTGGGGAGCGTTACTCTGCCCTAAGTTTCTCAAACAACAGTGGAACCCAAGGACAAGCTATTTTAGTGGCTGACTTGTCTCCTGAAGGTTATGTTGATGATGTGTGTGATGTCTCGTTGATTCCATTTCCTTAAATTCACCAAGGAGGTTGAATATTATCATAGTGGCCTCTCATTGCATGTTTACCCCGGATGGACGGTTTCTTGGGTAGATATGGGAGGAGGGTGTTACAGAGTGGTACCAAAGCATGGTTAAACTCTTGGATTGAATGGGTTGAATGTGTGTTGGTCATGCATACATGTCAGTTGCATGTGTTTCTCTTACACTTATATACTTGTTGCATTTTCTTGATGATGGATTAGGGTTGTAGTATGGTTATCACGAAGAATTTGATATTCATTTAATGAAGTATATTGGAAATGAGTATGTGACTGACTATGTATGGATTATATGTCACTTACATGTTGATTTCATGATACCTACTTACATCATTGTATTTTAGGTTATATTTTTTGAATATTTTGATTACATGCATCAATCTTGTAGGTTGATTATAAGAACTGATTGATTATGTTAGACTACATTCAGTTATCGTTGGGATGGGGTCCCCTGGGTTAGTTTGGTGTTAGATAACCCAAATTTTGGTACAATTTTGTAAAAGATGTAAAGTCTCCATGATTTGTGAATGCAGAGTGCGTAGATTAATAGGAGTCAAAGGGGATTAGCCTCTTGTTTTTGGATAATTTTTGAGTCAATTTTTGAGATTCACCCATGGTCCGTGGACCATGGAATTGTATGAAAAAGACTATAAATAGGTGTGTCTTAGAGAGTCTAAGGCAGTAGAAGAGGGTAGGGTAGAAGATCGAAGGGCTTAGTAGGGCCTTCGCTGAGGAGGGCTTAGATTAGAGGAAGAAAGGCTATGCGGCTGAGTGTGCAAAGGCCTAGGTAGAGTCTGCAGTTGAGTGCGCGGACCCCTACAGCTGTGTGCGCAGGGAATTTTGGGTATGTAATCTATGAATTAAGATCAATAAAGACAAGTTTCTGAAGAATTATTGAGTATTTATGTTCATGTCTATTTATGTTATATATTGCTGATTAATGACTTGTTTATGAAATATTGATTGAATGCTACATGATTATCTTGAATCTATCTTAATAATGTATGCAATGCATGTTTAAACACTTCCACGAAGACTCTAGTTATTTCTCTTATGTTTACTGATGACTTAAGTATATCTGCACGAACAACAATTTAGGATTTCTTTCTAATGCACGTAAGCAGGTAAATTGACTGTTAAAGGTCCGCAAGGAATGATCGTGGACCTTCACGAAGGTATCAAGTCCATTTTAACAGAGTTACGGTGACAAGCCCTAGGAGTTGATCAATTTGCACGAAGGCTGATCCAAGGTGTTGGAAGACATCACACTAGTCTCTAGATGCAGAAACTTGGTTCTTGCATCCCCCCATACTGCTTCAGGTGAGACTGTAGCCTATAATACGTGGATTTTGCTGAAAGGGCCAGTAGTGTAGGGCTTTGTTGGTTGGCGCAACTAACTTCGAATCTAGGTCAGGACCCACTAAGCCAACAAATGGTTATGTTGTCGGGATTGGGATGTTCTTAAAGAGATGTGTTATTGTTAATTTTAGGTATGTTCTATGCTAGAGAAATTTATTTCAATTTTCCAGATCAACAATCACATCAGCATTAAATTAAACTACTGATAGAACATAAATATAAATCGCAGAAGACAAGACAAGACAATAGGACACAGGATGTGGCGCGAGCCAGGGACAAACCCCACAATGTGGGGAAACCCTTGATCAATTCTTCTTTTATGTTCTTCAAAGTTCAACAGAGAAAGTGAGAGGGATAGTACATTTACAATAGAAGTCAATACTTTGACTTTTGATATCTGCATGAGATTAGTTGAAGACATATTGCTTCAACTGATTCTCTAAGGTGACTTCTTCACCTATCATAGAGCTGCCTCTCGATCATTTGCTGCACCCCGTCATGTAGCACCTTGTTGTACCATCATAGTGTGTTGAACCTTGATGACTGAGTTGCTCCTGCTCTCATCATCATGTTTCCCTTGCTAATGTGCCCATCATGTTGTTGTTATAACTTCTTGTTGCTTCATCATGCTGCAACACTATCCTTCTATTGCTTCATTATACAACCATATGCGTATCAGCCTTAGCTGCTTGCTATGGCTTGCAGCCTAGCAAAGCAATTAGGCTATAGTTCTGAAATCCTCCATGCAGTCTCAAACTACACAATCATGCTATCATCTACAATAATCCGAATTCATACATTGTCCTTTCTGACCTCTTTATAACGTGAATATATATAACATACATATGCGGAGACTGAGATCGTGCCTCTAGGATTATTGTGATATCAACAGCGAGGATATACATATACCTTGATTGTTGTGAGATAGATCCATTGGGATTGTTCTCACCAGAATTGTGACTATGCCGAGAATGTCGTTATCTGATGTTTATAATGCTTCATCCACCTGAGATAGGTATATCATTTAAATGCCAAGACTTACTACTCCTTTTGGGACTTTGATCGTAACCGAGACTGTATTTATGACAGAGGTACCTTGTTGTGCCTATCCAGGATTTCAGACCTAGGAGAAAGACATCAAAGTCTTGTCTGCCTGCACCTTATCATGGATATCTTGTGTCCATCCGAAACTCGGATATCTTGTGTCCATCTGAAATCTGTATTACGCCTTCCAGCAGCGTGGATCTCTACTCTCATACTCATTCGAAGTTCCTTCTACGTTCTCCAACCAAACCAACGAGGTGCAGTGAAGACCTTCACCGAAAATGCCCGCGGCTTCCTCATGACATGAATGTAGTTTTGTTACCCTTACTTCGGCTCCATTATAATGACTGTGGCTCTCAACATTCCTCACTATGGCTACAACAACTTTTAAGGTGTTTCCATATCTGCATATAACATATCACTTTCTCCATGAACAACATATAAAGGCCTCTTTATTGATTGTGTTTTACTGCGGCTCATCTTCCAACTTTGACTATGGCTTAGGGTAGCATATTAGGGCATCATGTTATGTCTTCATGGACTACGTGTAATCCATGTATAGTGTATAGCATATAAGGTCTCCAAAAATTGCATTGGATTAGGGCATCATCAAACTAGGCTAGTGTATTCTTTTTGTGTCTCTCCTTCTCCAAAAACCCAAGACATGGAGAGGAGATCACATCAAGAATGTGTTCAAATGACTTCAAGTCCTAGCCAATTTATACTAAAACGTAGATGATGAATAGGCATATCTATTGGGCTTCTGAGCCTACTCAAGTTGCTGGTTGGCTTGATAATAATCCCATAATAAAAATAAATTCATATATCCATAAATACTTATCGGAATCAAATGATCTTTAGATCAATCCTACACCTCTAGATGAGAGGGATCCAATAAAAATATCAGCTTCCATAAATAAGCCGACCTACATGGATTTTGGCCCTAGTTGCCAATTTTAACACTCCCTCTCAACTAGGGAGAACTCCATCCGCTGATCCATATGTTCGATTGTACTGTCTCTGCCATCAATGCCCTGCACTGCTCTGCTCAGCTCCTCTCAGCTTTGTGAGCTCTGCTCAACTCTACTGGCGTTGCTCAGCTTTGTTGGCTCTCCTCTGCTCTGCTCAGCTCTGCTGGCTCTGCTCTACTCAGCTCAGCTCTGCTCTACTGGCTCTGCTTTTCTATGCTCAGCTCTTCTGAACCATTAAGAAGAATAATTGATTGAGAATGTCTCATAACATTCTCCACTGACCCGAAGTCAGTCTTAGAGTGCGTAACGTTGGTCCCAGACCAGTCTCAACTGACCAAAGTCAGCGTCATAGTGAGTACCACTCCTACCACTGGTCCCAGACCAATATCATTAGTCTCAGTGTGTGTACCACTGGTCCCAAACCAGTCTCAACCGACCCGAAGTCAAGGTCATAGTGGGTACCACTCCTACCACTGGTCCCAGACCAGTCCTCCACTGACCAAAAGTTAGTCTTAGAGTATGTACCATTGGTCCTAGACCAATCTCAACCGACCTGAAGTCAGCCTCATAGTAGGTACAACTCCTATAACTGGTCCTAGACCAGTATCATTGATCCCAGATCAATGAAGGTCATCCTAGCATAGGGAGTACGGTAGATACAAAAATGCATCCATCGGTACTACTATGGTCCCTATCCTCATTTCCCTGCTCATTGATCAGATGAGAGGTACTTCCCATGAGTCCCAGACTGCATGGGTAGGATGCCTTGACAGAAGAACTAATCAATCCTGTCCTCACAGGAAAACTTATCATCCTGCTACACAATTTCCATGGAGAACACATCATCCAGGCCTCACAGGAGAGCTAATCATCCTGCTACATAATTGTCATGGAGAACACATCATCCAGACCTCATAGGAGAACTATTCATCCTGCTACATAATCGTCATGGAGAACACATCATCCAGACCTCACAGGAGAGCTAATCATCCTGCTACATAATCGTCATGGAGAAAACATCATCCAGACCTCACAGGAGAGCTAATCATCCTGCTACATAATATTCATGGAGAACACATCATCCAGACCTCACGGGCGAACTAATCATCCTACTACATAATTGTCATGGAGAACACATCATCCAGACCTCACAAGAGAACTAATCATCCTGCTACATAATCGTCATGGAGAACACATCATCCAGACCTCATAGGAGAACTAATCATCCTGCTACATAATCGTCATGGAGAACACATCATCCAGACCTCACAAGAGAACTAATCATCCTGCTACATCGTTTTCATGGAGAACACATCATCCAGACCTCACAGGAGAAATAATCATCCTACTACATAGTCATCATGGAGAACACATCATCCATACCTCACATGAGAACTAATCATACTGCTACATAGTCGTCATGGAGAACACATCATCCAGACCTCAAAGGAGAACGAGTCATCCTGTTACATAGTGGTATCCAAACAGCTCACTGAAGAGCTTTCGTAACCAGACTGACTCTTAGGTAGCCATGCTAGCAACAATATACTCTGCCTTAGCAGTGCTCAAAGTCACTGACTTCTGCTTCTTGCTACATCTAGGATATTGAAGCAGATCCCAAGGAGAACTAGCATGAGAAGTGCTCTAGTGATCCTCCACACTACCTGCTCACTCAACATTTGAAATATTTCAGGCAATGTATCTCAATCCATGGGAGATTGTGCCCTGAAGATATCTCGGAAGATTCTAAGCACCAATCCAGTGAAGCTCAACCAATATGAGCTCACCATACTAACTGCAAAATATATGTCTAGACGGAGGTTCACCAAGAACATCAACGCGAATGAGTTTATGAAAATCAAAGGCATTTCCCAAATCTGGTTCGACATCACTACCATATAACTTCTAAAAGTTAAGATCCTCGAGGTAGTCATAGGCTTGTAGTTTATCTTTCCACATTCGGAATCCAACTCCCTCTGTCTCCTACAAATGAGAGAGTCTGCACCTGTCAGACATAGGTGCTGGTATGAGAGGTCGATCATCCACAACCTTCGAGTAATGGTTTGGATCGGTTTCACTCCTAGTGAATCTCACCTTCATCAGACAGCTATCAATCCTCTCATACTACACCCGAGGTGTTTTGCTTCAAGCCATAGAGGGCTATCTTCCACTTGTTTACATGAGATTCCCGATCATGAATCTCAAAGTCCTCGGGTTGTTCCAAACCTATGGACCTGCTGCATGAGGGGAATGGTCCCCCTCAGAAGATTTTCCTTCGGTACATTTCAGACATGTACCTTCATGCTCTTTTTGAATTCAGACATCCCTTTCCATTGATGAGTGCCACCCTGTAACCTTTGATTTCCATTGCTGAAATGGACACCAGGTTCTTATAAAAGAGATTCTATAAATGAATTGAGTTACCCCCATTCATTTTAGGGATAACATTCCCAACATCCTTTCCGGAATATGTGGCATCGGCTCCAAGTATAATCCTACGATTGTTTCCATATCTACCAAATTAGAGAGTGTACCCATCTATCTGATGAAGTGCCTTGAAGAACTACAATCAATAAGCCAGATTCCCAAAGGATCTGAAGGAGAGGGCCAATATAAGATAACGCTTCTTTATCTTATCAAAAACAACATTTGATTCTTCATACCTGGGGTTCCTTTCTTTCTCTGAAGAGTCAACCATGTCCTTCATGACCTGTATTTCTGTCATTTGGACACTCCTTTACATAATGCCCGAACTTATTGTAACCAAGGCATCTGCCTTTTCTTCCACCCTTAGATCCGATCTTCCCAATGAAGTGATCTTTAGGTAGGCCATTAGAAATTTCCATTGTGCCATTCTGATAATATTCTTTGCTTCGACTTCACCCTTAGTGAATTAGAAGAGGGATGAGGAACCCATTGATCCTTTTGTCCTGTTCCAACTGTCTTCAATGATTTCTCTTTCACTCTTGCTTGGGCATTGTCTTCACCTCAACTCTGATACCATGTTAATTTTAGGTATGTTCTATGCTAGAAAAATTTATTTCAATTTTCCAAATTAGCAATCACATCAACTTTAAAGTAAACTACAAATAGAACATAAATATAAATCACAGAAGACAAGACAAGACAAGAGGACATAGGATGTGGCGCTAGCCAGGGACAAACCCCACAATGTGGGGAAACCCTTGATCAATTCTTCTTTTATGTTCTTCAAAGTTCAGCAGAGAAAGTGAGAGAGATAGTACATTTACAATAGAAGTCAATACTTTGACTTTTGATATCTGCATGAGATCAGTTGAAGACATATTGCTTCAACTGATTCTCTAAGGTGACTCCTTCACCTATCATAGAGCTGCCTCTCAATCATTTGCTGCACCCTGCCGTGTAGCACCTTGCTATACCATCACAGTGTGTTGAACCTTGATGACTGAGCTGCTCCTGCTCTCATCATCATGCCACCCTTGCTAATGTGCCCATCATGCTGCTGTTATAACTTCTCGTTGCTTCATCATGTTGCAACACTATCCTTCTGTTGCTTCATTATACAACCATATGCGTATCAGCCTTAGCTTCTTGCTATGGCTTGCAGCCTAGCAAAGCAGCTAGGCTATAGTTCTGGAATCCTCCACGCAGTCTCAAACTACACAATCATGTTGTCATCTATAGTAATCCAAATTCATACATTGTCCTTTCTGACCTCTTTATAACGTGAATATATATAACATACATATGCCGAGACTGAGATCGTGCCTCTAGGATTATTGTGATATCTACAGTGAGGATATACATATACCTTGACTGTTGTGAGATAGATCCATCGGGATTGTTCTCACCAGAATTGTGACTATGCCGAGAATGTCGTTATCTGAAGTTTATAATGCTTCATCCATCTGAGATAGGTATATCATTTAAATGCCGAGACTTACTACTCCTTTTGAGACTTTGATCTTAACCGAGATTCTATTTATGACAGAGGTACCTTGCTATGCCTATCCAGGATTTCAGACCTCTGACAAAGACATCAAAGTCTTGTCTACCTGCACCTATATGAAATACTACGCCTGCACCTTATCACGGATATCTTGTGTCCATACGAAACATGGATATCTTGTGTCCATCCGAAATCTGTATTACGCCTTCTAGCAGTGCGGATCTCTACTCTCATACTCATCCGAAGTTCCTTCTACATTCTCCAACCAAAACCCACGAGGTGCAGTCAAGACCTTCACCGAAAATGCCTGCGGCTTCCTCATGACTTGACTGTAGTTTCGTTACCCTTACTTCAGCTCCATTATCATGACTGCGGCTCTCAGCATTCCTCACTGTGGCTACAACAACTTTTAAGGTGTTTCCATATCTGCGTATAACGTATCACTGTCTCCATGAACAATGTATAAAGGCCTCTTTATTGACTGCGTTTTGCTGCAGCTTACTGTAGCTCATCTTCCACCTTTGACTGTGGCTTAGGGTAGCAGATTAGGGCATCACGTTATGTCTTCATGAACTGCGTGTAATCCATGTACAACGTATAGCATATAAGGTCTCCAAAAACTGTGTTGGATTAGGGCATCATCAAACTAGGCCAGTGTATTCTTTTTGTGTCTCTCCTTCTCCAAAAACCCAAGACGTGGAGAGGAGATCACATCAAGAATGTGTTCAAATGACTTCAAGTCCTTGCCAATTTATACTAAAACGTAGATGATGAATAGGCATGTCTATTGGGCTTCTGAGCCTACTCAAGTTGCTGGTCGGCTTGATAATAATCCCATAATCAAAATAAATTCATATCTCCATAAATACTTATCGGAGTCGGATGATATTTAGATCAATCCTACACCTATCGATGAGAGGGATCCAATAAAAATATCATCTGCCATAAATAAGCTGGCCCACATGGAGTTTGGCCCTAGTTTCCAATTTTAACATTTATGTCGCATCGTTGGAATCTGACCAAGAAAGAAATTGAAAAGTGGTTGGATCGCAAGATTCACGAGTTCACGGCACAAGAAAACAGGAAATTGTGCCTGTCAAAGGAAGAGCGGTTGAACAGGTATCTGTATATAGAGATACATGAGATATTCTTCTACAACTTTCCCATTGAACTGGATGAGTGGTTAGCTAAATTGACAAATAGTCAAGGAAGGTGGAAGCTCGATAGTCCTATAGTGTCGACTCCAAGATTAGTGTGACGACTAGAAGCCTCTGAAAACAAGATCGCGCGGGTTGTTAATCTTTGGCTCGATCGAATTCTACGAGGATTTGTTACAAAATTTGTAGTTGATACCTCAGTCAACTATAGTGAAACGGAATGAAGATTCTTCAAGGGACCGTGAGGTAAGTATTTAAGATCATTGAATACTTGGATTAAAATGTTGTTATGTGAAAAATGGGTGATGCCATTACCTTGATTTTTGGAGCTATGCGGAGTGGACGATTCTTTATAAATCATGAAGGATCCGCACTACAGTATAGTCCATTGATTAGAACTCCTTCAAGCAACAATGAAGGGGCGGGGAAGGCTACGTTGTGAAGCGTTGTTCAAATAATCACTCAGGGATTCCCAGAACAAATCATCCATCCACCCCACCTACGCCCCCACCTCCATCGCATACACCTTCACCCACTCCTCCACCTCCACCTCCACCCTTCAATATGGTGAATGCAATGAAGATGTTGATCTTCAAGGCCATAGGAAGCGAAGATCCCAAGCAGTTCTATTTTGTTGCAAACATTGTATGGACAATGCAACATATTACTGATGACAATATAAAGAAGGCATAGTTGGTTACTGCTTTTCAGGATCACATGCTAACTTGGTACATTTAGTATTGTTCTAATAATCCTCTTGAAACGCTAGTAGAGACTAAGACAACTTTCAATAAAGAGTTTAGTAAACCTAAATCCGACTCACAATCAGTAATTGGATTTAAAGAGATCATGTTGAGGGTAGAGGAGATGCCTTGGGAATTTGATCAGAGGTTTAAGTTGTTATCACCTGGATTGAACCTCAAGCTAAAGGAAGGTAATGCCAGGGTAACCACAAACCACACTTATCCAAGTAGCTAGCCCTACTAGGCTAGGAGAGGGCTCTCTCCGTGAGGATCTCAGCTAAGATGACTGGATCAGGAAAAGGATATTAGGCTAGGTATAGTAGCACAAAGTTTGATTTGATTTTGAAGGGGTTTTGCTGGATCAGGAGGAGTTGGACAGTTAGGGCTAGGGAATTAGGTCAAAATTGCAGGGTGTTCAATGGGGCAAGGTAGGAATAAGGTTTAACACTCTAGGACTTGATGGGTGAGGTGTTTTAAGACTGGTGAGAAGCTAGGAAGAGCATGTGATTACCATGGATCCTTCCTAAACTGTAGAAACATAATAATGGTGAACATTTCCCCAAAGCAGAGCATTGATGTAATGAATTCTTCCTATCAACTTCAAAGCATTCACTTAGAAGCAATGAAATGATTAACGAAGTAAAAAAAACACATTAAAATATGATCACAAAAGAAGAAACTGTACTAAAATTCCATTCCACATGGATCCCATAAAAATAGCAACAATTCTTATTAATCTCCTGCTAAACAGCTACAAAATGATGTATAATCAAGGTCTGAGTATCCAGCTGAGTCCAATCCTTTACAATGAGAAAGAAGAAGAAGATATAGGAATTTTTTCAACCTCCTCCCATCCTCAAGGGTCGAATCCCTAAGTTGAGGTGCTAATCTAACCAATACTGAACAAGAAACAGGAATATAGGCATCTTAACAACTTGCCTCTAAAAGTGAAAAACTGATTCATTTGAGCTCAAATTGACTTTCAATCTAATGAATCTACCCTATACTACAAATTAGGCAGCATATTGAAAATCCAAGTCATCATTTACCATAGTAAAACATCCTCCATGAGAGAAAATCCATGAACACAATCAAAACATAGAAAAATAGCCATCCCATGCAAAATTTGCCCTACGCGCAGCGCCACTGGCCCAACGCGCAACACCACTTTTAGGTCCCTTTTGGAGGCCTTCCCTGCATCCAAATTGAGCTCATGATAGCTCATTAGAAATTTCTTCATATATAATTTCCACAACACCTAGAATATTTTCATTTGAAGTTCATTTGACCCCTCAAAACTTGATTCTCCCAAGACTACTTCTGTGTGTCCAAAAAGTGGCAGAAAGGTCATTTTTAGGGTGTGTTTTGACCTTTTGGTGGACCATTTATACTCCAAAAACTTTGAAAATATCTAGGTTCCATATCCTCATCACTCTTAATCCAAAAATGCAAGCCATTTTTCCATTGGGTGTCCCTAGGAAAAGCACAGCGTTGGTGGCGTTGCGCGTTGAGCCACCTCCTTAACGCGTAGCGCCACTTCAAGACAACTTTTGACTACCTTTCCAGTGTAAAAATTAGGTGTGGGATAGCTCGTGGGAAATATTGTAGAGTCTAAATTACAGAAAATCTTTAATTTTTAAATTTGGAGCTCATTTGCCCTATCAAAAGCTCAATCTCCCAAGACTGGTCAAAATGTGCAGAATGAGGCTGCCAAAATGCAGAGTGTTGTTTCAATCAACTTTTGGAGCTCTTCCTCAACTCCAAATTGAGCTCATGATAGACCATTGGAAAGATATATGCCTCTAGTTATCCTCTGACTCATCAACCAAGTCATTTGGTCACTCCAGCTAGGAGAAAAATTGATTTTACCAAGGTCACTCCAGGAGTACATCAACTCTCCTGAGGCAAATGATGTTTTGGACATTTCTCCCAAACCACGAGACTTGTGTAAAAAATGAAGGAGGTTTTATTCTTGGGTCTATGGTGAACAAAAACCTCTCTCGTGTTTTTCAAATTCATCTTTTCTTGCGCAGAAACATCATTTGAATAAAACCTATCCCGATGTGTGGAACAGGGGATTTGTAGAAATGAAGGGAAATGAAGGGGATGAGGGGCTGCTAATTTCTTGAGGAGATTTTGGGAAGTAGGGAGGGATTTTAGGAAGCAGGGGAAATTGTAATTTCAAGGATTGAGTGAGGGTAAGGGGTCCAAAAGGGAAAAACACAGGCCTAACCTAGAAAAGTGTCAAATTGTAGCAGTAGGCTAGGGTTTGTGGGAAAATGATGAATTTGAGGGATATTAGTGCTGGGAAGTGTTTAAGAAGGTATATTAAGGATAGGGAAAGGTGTATGAGCATCAGGATACAAGTTTTGTTGATGATTTGACCATCCAATAAAAATTACCTTCAAAACCCTAGGAGAGGGAAATGAGCCTTACCTAAGCACAAATGAAGCACAAACAAGGTGTAAAATGACCCGTTGGAACCTGAAATAATGATGAAAACTCTTTGAATGATGGTACACTCAGCTGAATTGTGACATGGACCAATACTTGGAAAACTTAGGAAGGAGTGAAAATAATCCTAGACCTAATACCTTGTGACCAAATTTTACTCGAAGACTCGCTGAAATGACAAAATTTGACTTTGACACCCTAATACCACTTTGTAAGAGCATGTTTGATCGATGGTGGAAGGCTACAAAGACTAACACTAACATTGGCTCCATTGGGGATGGTAGCTCCTTGGAGGTGCCAAGAACACTGTAGACCAAGTAGCCTTATCCATTGGGCATGGAGTAAAAAAACTCAATTTGAAATACATGACTAAATACTAATGACTCAAAGACACAAACTAACTTTTACTCAACTAAAAATTGACTCAATACTAAAACACAACTGACAAACTGGAAAAGATGCTCAAAATGGAGCTTATTCAATAAAACCTACTCTAATTGTTCCATTCATCACCTGATCAAGTGAAATGAAACAACCAATGCAACCAAGTAAGCATTCTGGCTGTTGTTTGAATTCTCTGCAAGTGCTTGTTTATGAGCAAGAAGAGAGAACTACTGAAATGCAACTCCCATGAAAACTTGTAAACAGATCCAAATTTTCCCAGATTGAATAATATGGATTCTCTATCTGACTCCAAAAATACTGCATGAGGATCTTGAAATTCATGTGCACTGGGACTTAGCTCATCCAATGGATTACTTTGCTTCTCCTCATACCATGAATGCAAACTTTCATCTAAGCTTTGTGATGAGACTCCTGCTGAAAATGACAAAGAAACCGACTACTGGATCAAATTTGTATCAATACTTTTTTCAAACTCAAAGTTAGCTAATGGAGAAGGACTTTAACTGCAGATATCATCCAACACATCAGCTATGGGATCATGAAAAACTTGAAAATAACATTGCAACCCATTTTCTATTGGTTCTAATGAGATTGCATGATTTTCTATAGGTTGCTCATCCTTTATTGAAGATATACTATGCAAATTTCCCTTCAAAAACTAAAATTATTCAAAACATAATGGTACAGTGTTGGCTATGTGGGGCCTGGCCCAGGTTCAGTAGTGAGTTTAGCCAAGCAGATCTTGGTACTACTGGCCCTTTTGGCAACAGCCCGCAGAGCGCGGACTGAGGTCTCACCCGAAGTAGTATGAGAGGGTGCTGGAACCAGGTTTCCGCACCCTAGGGATGTCTTGATGAGGGTTCTGGAGGTTCATGATCCTAATCTGCGTGTTGCGTTGCTCCATGCAATGTTCTATTCTTCGCAACCCGTGCGCACCTTTATGAATACTATATTATTTTGATCTGATCCTTACGATGCTATTATATTAATACTTAACTTAGTTTGTGTGGGCCCAATATTCTTTATTACTTGTTCAATCTTTCAGATTAGCGCGCGTACTCGAAAACAATATAAATGCATAAAGATAACCATAACATAGAAATACAGATCTACAACCAGACGCACAATATTTTGAATCAATCTTATCTTTATTAATACTTAAGTTCAGTTATAGACCTGACTCTGTTGTGCACACTCAGCTTCAGGGCTTCGCACACTCAACTACAGACTCTACTGGGCCTCTGCGCACTCAGCTGCAGAGCCTCTACCTACCACTACGACCCAATACACTTCAAGTTCACTTCTATCTCCTCACCATTCCTTCACATCTATCTATTACTTGTCAAAACTCCAGACTGACTTTACACTTAGAGCCTCGCTCTATTTATACAATCCCATGGTCCACGGACCATGGGTAGGCTGACACACTTTACATTAAATTACATTAAATTACATTATCTTAGGACAGACAACCCTAGACTCTCGCGCTCCGCGCCCGTACTTTGCGGGGTCTTTGCACATTGACTAAAACTCGTGCTTCAAGCCCCAAAAACATGCTATGGGGGGATCCACTGCCCAACAGGCCCCCAACACAATCATCGTGACTCGTCTCGAGTCACTCTGCGAGTGCGGCGATCTGTGCACAAAGTCCATCCAACTGTTCCTGTGCGGTGCGAAGGTCTGCAACGCACCATGCTGCCGTCGTTTGGATCTGCTCCACTTCTGCTTCTGAATCATTTGCGTCTGAATTGATTCTCTACTTTGATGTCAGCTTCTAGTACCTGTGTTTATAGTCCCGCACCTTTGTCCAGCTTCTTGGGTCACGAAGACTCTGCTTTGGTCGGTTTGTCAGACAGCTGGCCCACCCGTGTGGGGCTTCAGGCAACTTCCATTTAATCTTTCTGGGAAGGGTTCTCCATTAAGTTTGACTAGCTAGACTGCGCCTCTGTCTGTGACCTATTCTACCACATACGGTCCCAACAAATGCATTCTGAATTTTCCAGGAAATTTTTATAACTTGCTATCATACAGCAACACTAAATTGTTTACCTTGAATGTGCGCAACTTGATATGGTGATCTTGCTAGGCTTTCTAGCGCTATTTTTGTACCTACTGATGGATTCTCGCCAGAAACTGTTCTTCCTCGAGTTATTCCAATTGCGCGAGCCTCAATTCCAAGGCTTCGCGGTCCGACATGCCTGTAAGTGTTGTTATCTGCAAATTGGGTACGATGTATTCCATTGGCATGACTGCTTCCATGCCATAGACTAATCTGAAAGGTGTCTGACCCATAAATTTTTTGCAAGTGGTTCTGTATGCCCATAATACAGTAGGTATGTGCAATTCCCAGTTGTTTCACTACACGTATACTTTGGTCAGCGGAGTCTCCAAAATTTTGTTGGATGCTTCTATTGTCCCATTAGCTTATGGAGGGTATGGTGTACTTTTATGATGACACACCTAGAATTCCTCGGTGAGTGTGTTGATGGTTTCATTCAGGAAGTTCGTTCCATGGTCACTCATTAAAATTTTCAGGAAACCAAACCATGTCAACACATTTTCAAACAAAAATTTCGCAGCTGTAGTGTCCATGCCCTCCTTAACCAACTGTGCTTTCGCCCATCGAGTCAAGTACTCTGTCATGGTGATGATGTAGTGTGCACCCATCTTTCCCTGAGGTTTGATTGGTCCCACAAAGTTGATTACCCATTTTTCGAATGGTTGCAGTGTTATCTGTGGATTGAGTGGCATCTCATCCCTTCGTGATGGTTTCCCAGTCCTTTGACATATGTCGCAGGCGCGACAGTATGCTTTCGAATATTGATGTAGGGTTGGCCACCATAGCCTAACACAAAGAATCTTCTGTGCCATCGCACATCCTGCATAGTGTCCTCCTGCAGCCCCCCCATGTGCTTCCGCGAGGATCTGTCCTCATTCAAATTCAGGTACATATCTTCACAATATCTCATCGTTCCCCATTTTGTAGAGGTACCCCGCGATGACAGAAAAGTCCATTGCGCACACCACCAATTCCTTCTTCTACTCGACTTAATATTCCTTTGGCGCAGTCCCTGTGGTTAAAAAATGGATTATATCTTCGAAGTGGTTGTCCGCAACGCACACTACAAAGAGTTGTGCATCATGTAGTCCTTCTTCCAAATTTTTTGGCTCCTCGCTTGTCTCAATTCGTGATAAGTGATCTGGTCCTGCATTTAGGCGTCTTGGCTTTACGATGATCTCAAAGTCGTATTCTTGAAACAATAACAACCATATGCATATGCGCCCCCCAAACACAGGCTTGTTCACTAGGTATTTCAACGCGAAATGATCGGTATACATCTTGAAGTGCCCGCCAAGTAAATAGTGTCGGTATTTCTGGAGCACGTATACCATTGCCAACCCTTCGTGCTCAGTAGTAGAGTAGTTCTTTTTGGCTTTGGATAGTCGCTGACTCGCGAACGTGATCGGGTGATCCACGCCTTCCGCGCCTTCCTGCGTAAGTACAGCTCCCAGCGCAATACACGATGCATCAACATGTACATGAAATTCTACGTCCCATTTTGGGAAGACCAGGATGGGAGCGGATGCCATTTTCTCCTTGAGAACATCCAAACTTTTCCTACAATCATCATTCCAACAATATGTAGCATCCTTTTTCAATAGTTTCTCCATTGGCGTTGTTATTTGTGCATAACTCTTGATAAAATTTCTATAGTAACCAGTGTGCCCCAAAGTAGAGCGTAGTTGTTTGACACTTCGCGGTGCTTCCAGATTGAGAATAACAACAATCTTTGTAGGGTCCACCATCAAGCCTTGTTTGCAAACCACATGGCCGAGCAGGTTTCCAAAAGGAACGAGGAAGGTGCACTTTTTAAGATTCAGCGCAATCTAGTGTCGTCCGCAAGTAGCTAGCATCAAATGTAAGCTCGCTATATGGTGTTTAACTAACCCAAATACAGACCAATTGTCCAGATAGACCTCCAAGAACTTGTGGATGTATTCCTTGAACACGGCCACCACTATGCATGAAAATATCGCTGGCGCATTCTTCAGTCCAAAGGGCATAATGGTGTATTGAAAACAGCCCCATTCGGTTGCAAATGTTCTCTTGCTCCTATCCTCTGGCACGATATTAATCTGATGGTACCCTGAGTAGCTATCTGTGAATGAGTAAGCTTCCTGACCGACAACATTCTGCAATACTTCATCTGTGAACTGTGTCGGGAATGGATCGTGAACACAGGCATCTTTAAGCTTTCAGAGGTCCATGCATATTCTAATTTCACCCTTCTGTTTCTTCTCCTGTACTACCATAGGACTCACCCAGTCAGATCCTTCCACTGGTTCAATAATTTCGACTGCTAGCATTTTGTCTAATTCATCATGGACCTTTTCTTTATACTTTGGATTCAAACGGTAAGGTCACTGCTTAACTGGATTCGTGAATGGTTTCAAAGTGATCTTCATCATCCCTAAGTCACCAATGATCCCCTTTAAGTCCGTGATTTTGGTTGGGAACAAATCTTGATATTTGTGGAGTAACTTGATGACCTTGTCTATTGTAGCATCGTCCCAATAGTCCACAAGTGTCGCGTACTTCAGCTCCGCGTTTCTGCCAATGTTTACCTACTTTGTTTTTAGTGGTGCAGTGATGTCGAGATCCTCAATTGATGGTCCTCAAACTTCGTGACTACCTTTAGTTTATGGAATATTAATATTTTGGGGGTTTTCATCATCCTCCTCTACTTGCATGTTATAACATTCTAGGGCACTGCTTAACTCGGTTGCTCATGTTGGTTGAAGTGCTTGCAGTGGTTCCTGTCGTATTTTGAAGATGATGACTTTTACTGCTTGTAGTGTGTCATCAACAGTTTCCAACCATTGGTCTTCAAATGTGAATGTTAACAAAATCCCTCGCACAAGACATCCCATTCGCCTGTACCATGTCAGAGTTCCGTCTCAGTATACCAATTCATGGGTATGACATCCAGGGTATGGTAAAATAAGTGTAGCCATTCAGGCTATGGTTCTTCCCCATAGGCCTTGGTCCATTTCGCGAGGTGCGTAAGCGGGTCATCTTGTCCATCGTATTTATCTTCTATCTGTAGTTGTGGTTTCCCAAATCGTAGGCACATCATCCTTCTACATCTGCGCCAGTTCTCAAAATTTCCTTGATGTGTTCCCCACCAGCGCACAGGTGTTGCGCACAGCACCCACTTCAACACATCGAACCGCTGTTGTTCCAGTACTGCGCTTTCAAACTTTCTCAAGAATTCATCCACCACTGTCAATCCATCATATGTTGGCAGATCTCGGGCCTGGGTTGTTATGCAATGCAATGATCTAATCATCATGTTGCAATTCAATGTTGTCACTTTGTTCAACTGATTGTTCCCGTGTTCGTCTTCTTTGTCTAAATCTGAGGTGCAGGAACTTGTGTGCTCCCACAAGATCCTTCCATCTGCAGTCTGATTCACCCAATCCTGATCTCGTGCAGTTATCTTGTAAATACAATCCATCTCATCATCACTTCCATCGTCACGCACTGGTTCCGTGTAGCGCGCTCCTTCGGCTGGGTCTAGCAGGACCACTATGTGTAGGGACTTTTTCTCGAATATCATCTTCTGCTTCTTCAGATTGATAATTCCGTTCATATCAGTGGCCCAGTCTAATCCTAACAATGTGGGATAGGGATTGCTGTCATCGACAATTTCTGTCACTTCAAAATTCATCTGTGTGCTCGCGCCTTCGATATAAACTGTTACCCCTTGCAACCTCCCCATGGGAAAAATATTTTGTTGTTTCTCCATTCATAATTGAATAGGGGACCATTGTAACACGGGCCTGCCCATGCATTCCCATGTTTGCTTTGGTAACACATTTGCATCTGAACCTAGATCTAGGATGACCTGATCCATTTCATACTCGCCAATCTGCACCGTCAATCTCATTTCCCTCCCAGTGTGCAATGCATGCTTTACCAGTTTTCAGACTACGCGTGGTTCCCCTCACCTTGTGCACCTGGTGATCAACTCCTATATTCCCTTAATTACCTTATTTCCCGTAGCAGTTTCATGCACGTCTCCAAAAAGGTAGTAAGCATAGAAGGATCCATCCATGGCTCTGGTTGATCCTTACTACTTGAATTGGAGGCCTCCGCGAAGCTCTTCTTAGCTTCCATGAACGTCTCCTTTGTGCTTTCTAAGTCAAAATTAGATTCCTTTATAGGAGCCTTGAAAACCCATGTATCTTCCTTGGGTTGCTTCCCCTTATCCTCGCCTGTGGTCGCACCGCTTCTTAGCATCATGTCACATTTGGGTCTTCTTCGCACAGTTCAAAACTCATCATTTGGATATTTTGAGTTGGAGGAGGTTGGAGTACCCCTTTCTCGCGCATCTGTGCGATCAACGTAGGACAATATACTACTTCATGATAGAATTGAGTACAGTATGAACAGGATATTCTCATTGGGTTGGTACAATCATGGGCGTAGTGCCCTAGTCCTTCGCAATTGTAACAAATTAACTGTCAGCAGCCCCTTCCTAGTCCCATTCCTCCTCGTCCTCAACCTCACCCCTGAAATCTAGCTCACCCCATCCCCATAGTTGGGTCAAGGGCTCGCGTTTCTGTCTGCATCCTATATCCATCATTAACTCGTAATTGCGACAAGTGCACTCATCGTGGCCTATCGACCTACAGAAATTACAAAACAACTGCTGGGGAGTATGCGTATACTTCTGCAACAAATGACAATTATCCATCATGTCTTTTCCTCCTATTTGATAGATCGCACACCATAATGTGGGTATCGCACTTGGCCCTGCCTATGCCTCCGGTCTCAATGGCATTGGCCCCCCTCCTGCCAAGTAGTTCACGAATACTGGACAGTGGTCCTTGTCATGGCCCTGGCCTTTGCATTTTATGCACCATACTTCCTTGCGCGCCTCTGGCCACGGTGCCCTATCTTGCTTCAAGCTCTACATTTCCAGGCAGAGATTTTGTATTTTCACGTGGATTTGTTGAACTCCCTACCCCGGATCTTGTATCGGTGTCTCATGTAAAATCATCACCATTTCCAACGCTTCGGCCTAGGTAGAAAGTTTTTGTTCCAACAGCGCTGTCCTCAGGTGCGGTGTCAGAGATGCCACGAACCAGGCATGATGTTGTGCATCCGTGAGCATCATATTAGCCTCGCGGATCGTACTCTTTAGTCACTGATCCAGATCCCAGGGGGTCTCACCTGGAAGCATCACGATCTCTTTAAACCCGATGATTGACTGTGTCTCTGATTTCGGCCGGCTAAATTCTCTGTTCAACGCATTCTAGATCTCTGCTATTCCTGCATTTGGGTGATCATTAGAGTGCTTGATATACCATGTCAATGTGTGATCATGTAGCGCACTCACCAATGTAGCCTTCTTAATGTTGTCATCCGTGACCTCTTGTGCTTCCTACACTGCTCTTACCATGAACCAGAACTGGTCCAAATCCTCATTCCCTACTCCTCTGAATATGGGTAGCTTGATCACACTCGCCATGCTGAATTGCAGGGTTGGTGGAGGTGGAGTGGGTGGAGATGGAGGTGAAGGAGGTGAAGTAGGTGGTGGCATGGTTGGAGGTGGTAACTGCGGAATGCGATGCCTTATCAAACTAACCGCACTTCTCGAAGAGACCCAAGCGAGCTCTTCCTTGCTCTCCCGCGAAGGTGAAATTAAGGGACTGTTTCCTAATTCCCTACTGCCTTTGTAGATCTTTCTGCTCCGCATTGTTCCAAACATTAATGTATTCGCATAACCCTCTTTTCACATAAAAACATCTTATTCCAGGTATTCAAAGATTTAATGTACTTACCTCATAGTCCCTTGAGAAAACGCCGTTCTGCTTCATTGTAGCTCACGGTCATGTCTATTGCAAACTCAGTGATAAATTCCCCTATTATCCGATTGATCCAATGGTCCACAGCTTGCGCGATCTTATCTTCTGATGCTTCTAGTCTGCACACTAATTCCAGAGTCCACACTATCAGTTGGTCAAGCTTACACCTTCCCTGGCTGTCGGCTAACCTCGTGATCCACTCATACAGTTCAGAAGGAAATGGTGTGAAGAAGATCTCGTGGATTTCTGTATACACGTAGCAATTCAGCCACCTTTTCTTGGATACCTACAAAGTTCTGTTTTCCTACTTCATGAACTCGTAAATCTTCTTGTCTAACCACTCTTCAATTTCCTTCTTTGTTGGGTTCTAGTGGCACGACATCAGACATCCCTTAGGTAGATCCCAGTCCTAGCAATGGTACCATTTGTTGGCTACATGGGGCCTGACCCAGGTTCAGCAGTGAGTTTAGCTAAGAAAATCCCGGTACTACTGGCCCTTTTGGCAATAGTCCGCGAAGCGCGGACTGAGGTCTCACCCGAAGTAGTATGGGAGGGTGCTAGAACTAGGTTTCTGCACCCTAGGGATGTCTTAATGAGGGTTCGGGAGGTTCGCGATCCTAATCTGCGCGCTGCACTACTCCGCGCATCTTTCTATTCCTCGCAACCTGTGTGCACCTTTGTGAATACCATATTATTCCGATATGATCCTTACTGTGCTATTATATTAGTACTTAACTTAGCTTGTGCGGGCCCAATATTCTTTATTACTTGTTCAATCTTTCAGATTAGTGCGCGTACTTGAAAATAATATAAATGCATAAAGATAACCAGAACATAGAAATATAGATCTACAACCAGACGCACAATATTCTGAATCAATCTTATCTTTATTAATACTCAAGTTTAGTTATAGACCCGACTCTTCCCTACGCACTCAGTTGCAGGGGTCCGCACACTTAGCTACAGACTCTACTAGGCTTCTACGCACTCAGTTGTAGAGCCTCTACCTACCACTACGACCCAATACACTTCAGGTTCACTTCTATCTTCTCACCATGCCTTGGCATCTATCTATTACTTGTCAAAACTCCAGACTGACTTTACACTTGGGTAGGCCAACACACTTTACATTAAATTATATTAAATTACATTATCTTAGGACGGACAACCCTAGACTCTCACGCTTCGCACCCGCATTTCGCGGGGTCTTTGCACATTGACCAAAACTCATGCTTCAAGCCCCAAAAAAATGCTATGGGGGGATCTGCTGCCCAACAGGTCCCCAACACAATCATCGTGACTAGTCCCGAGTCACTCTGTGGGTGCGGCAATCTGTGTGCGAAGTCCATCCAACTGTTCTTGTGTGGTACGAAGGTCCACAATGCACCATGCTACCATCATCTGGATCTGCTCCATTTCTACTTCTGAATCATCTGGGTCTAACTCGATTCTCTACTTTGTTGTTGGCTTCTAGTACCTGTGTTTATAGTCCCGCACCTTTGTCCGGCTTCTCGGGTCGTGAAGACTGTGCTTTGGTCGGTTAGTTAGACAGCTGGCCCACCCGTGTAGGGCTTCAGGCAACTGCCATTTACTCTTCCTGGGAAGGGTTCTCCATTAAGTTTGACTAGCTAGACTGCGCCTTCGTTTGTGACCTCTTTTACCACATATGGTCCCAACCAATGCATTCTGAATTTTCCAGGAAATTTTTCGAACTTGCTGTCATACAGTGACACTAAATCGTTTACCATGAATGTGCGCAACTTGATATGGTGATCGTGCCAGAATTTCTTACGTTGTTTATGTACCTGCTGATGGAATCTCGCCAGAAACCATTCTTCCTTGAGCTCTTCCAATTGCGCGAGCCTCTCCTCCAAGGCTTCGCAGTCCGACATGCTTGTAAGTGCTGCTATCTGCAAACTGGGTGCGATGTATTCCATTCGCATGACTACTTCTGTGCCATAGACTAATCTGAAAGGTGTCTGACCGTCAATTTTTTGCATGTAGTTCTGTATGCCCATAATACAGCAGGTGTGCACAAGTCCTAGTCGTTTCACTGCACGTTACATACTTTGGTCAGTGTAGTCTCCAGAATTTTGTTGAATGCTTCTACTGTCCCATTAGCTTGCGGATGGTATGGTGTACTTTGTTGATGATACACCTGGAATTCCTCGGTGAGTGCACTGATGGTTTCATTCAGGAGGTGTGTTCCGCAGTCACTCGTTAAAATTTTCGGGCAACCAAACCATGTCAACACGTTATCGAACAAAAATTTCGCAGCTGTAGTACCCGTGCAGTCCTTAACCAACTATGCTTCCACCCATCGAGTTAGGTACTCTGTCATGGTGATGATGTAGCATGCACCCGTCTTTCCTTGAGGTTTGATTGGTCCCACAAAGTCGATTGCCCACTTTTTGAATGGCTGCAGTGTTATCTGTGGATTGAGTGGCATCTCATCCCTTCGTGATGGTTTCCTAATCCTTTGACATATGTCACAGGCCCGATAGTATGCTTTCGAATCTTAATGTATGGTTGGCCACCATAGCCCAGCACGAAGAATATTTTGTGTTGTCACACGTCCTGCACAGTGTCCTCCTGCATCCCCCCCATGTGCTTCTGCGAGGATCTGTCCTCGTTCAAATTCAAGTACATATCTTCGTAATATCTCATCGTTCCCCATTTTGTAGAGGTACCTCGCGGTGACAGAAATGTCTGCCACGCGCACCACCAATTCATTCTTCTACTTGACTGAATATTCCTTCGACACAGTCCCTGTGGTTAAAAATTGGATTATATCTTCGAAGTGGTTGTCTGCAATGCGCACTGCAAAGAGTTGTGCATCAGGTAGTCCTTCTTCCAAATTTGTTGGCTCCTCGCCTGTCTCAATTCGTGATAAGTGATTTGGTCCTGCATTTAGGCATCCTGGCTTTACGATGACCTCAAAGTTGTATTCTTGAAACATTAACAGCCATCTGCATATGCGCCCCCCCAACACAGACTTGTTCACTAGGTATTTCAATGCAGAATGATCGGTATACATCTTGAAGTGCCCGCCAAGTAAATAGTGTTGGTATTTCTGGAGCGTGTATACCATTTCCAACCCTTCACGCTCAGTAGTAAAGTAGTTCTTTTCAGCTTTGGATAGCCACCAACTCATGAACGCGATCGGGTGATCCACGCCTTCCGCACCTTCCTGCGTGAGTACAGCTCCCAACACAATACACGATGCATCAACATGTAAATGAAATTCTACGTTCCATTTTGGAAAGACCAGGATGGGAGTGGATGCCATTTTCTCCTTGAGAACATCCAATATTTTCCTACAATCATCATTCCAACAATATGTAGCGTCCTTTTTCAATAGTTTCTCCATTGGCGCTGTTATTTGTGCATAACTCTTGATAAAATTTCTATAGTAACCAGTGTGCCCCAAAGTAGATCGTAGTTGTTTGACACTTTGCGATGCTTCCAGATTGAGAATAACAGCAATCTTCGCAGGGTCCACCATCAGGCCTTGTTTACAAACCACATGGCCGAGCAGGTTTCCAAAAGGAACAAGGAAGGTGCACTTTTTAAGATTCAACACAATCTGGTGTCGTCGGCAAGTATCCAGCATCAAACATAAGCTCGCTATATGCTGTTTAACTAACCCAAATACAGTCCAATCGTCCAGATAGACCTCCAAGAACTTGTGGATGTATTCCTTGAACACGGCCACCACTATGTGCGAAAATATCACTGGCATGTTCTTCAGTCCAAAGGGCATAACGGAGTATTGAAAACAACACCATTCAGTTGCAAATGTTGTCTTGCTCCTATCTTCTGGTGCGATCTTGATCTTATGGTACCCTAGGAAGCCATCCATGAATGAGTAAGCTTCCTGACCGCCAACATTATCCAATACTTCATCTATGAACTGTGTCAAGAATGGATCGTGAACACAGGCGTCGTTAAGCATCCTGAGGTCCATGCATATTCTAATTTCGCCCTTCTGTTTCTTCTCCTATACTACCATAGGACTCACCTAGTCAGATTGTTCCACTAGTTCAATAATTCCGGCTACGAGCAGTTTGTCTAATTCTTCGTAAACCTTTTCTTTGTACTTTGGATTCAAATGGTAAGGGCCCTGCTTAACTAGCTTCGTGTCTGGTTTCAAATTGATCTTCATCATCCCTAAGTCGCTAATGATCCCCTTTGAGTCTGTGATTTTGGTTGGGAACAAATCTTGATATTCGTGGAGTAACTCGGCGACCTTATCTACTGTAGCATCATCCCAATAGTCCCCAAGCGTCATGTACTTTGGCTCTGCGTCTGTGCCAATGTTTACCTGCTTTGTTTTTAGTGGCGCAGTGATGTCGGGATCCTCAATTGATGGTCCTCAAACTTCATGACTACCTTTAGTTTTTGGAATATTAATATTTCGGGGGTCATCATCATCCTCCTATACTTGCACGTTATAACATTCTAGGGCACTGATCAAACTGGGTTGCCCATGCTGGATGAAGTGCTTGTAGTGGTTCCTATGGTATTTTGAAGATGAAGGCTTTTACTGCTTGCAGCACGTTGTCAACAGTATCCGATCATCGGTCTTCAAATGTGAATGTTAACAAAAATCCCTCGCGCAAGACATCCCATTCGCCCGTACCATGTCGGAGTTCCATCTCACAATACCAATTCATGGGTATGACATCCAGGGTATGGTAAAATAAGTGTAGCCATTCAAGCTGTGGTTCTTCCCCATAGGCCTTGGTCAATTTCGCGAGGTGCGTGCGTGGGTCATCTCATCCATCATATTTATCTTCTATCCATAGTTGTGGTTTCCCAAATTGTAGGCATGTCATCCTTCTACATTCGCGTCAATTCTCAAAATTTCCTTGATGTGTTCCCCACCAGTGCGTAGGTGTTGCAGACAGAGCCCACTTCAATGCATCAAACCACTGTTGTTCGGTACTGTGCTTTCAAACTTGCTCAAGAATTCATCCACCGCTGTCAATCCATCATATTTTGGCAGATCTCAGGCTTGCGTTGTTATGCAATGCAGTGATCTAATCATCATGTTGCAATTCAACATTGTCACTTCATTCAACTGATTGTGCCAGCATTCGTCTTCTTCGTCTGAATCTGAAGTGCAGGAACTTGTGCGCTCCCATGAGATCCTTCCATCTGCAGTCGGATTTACCCAATCTTGATCTCGCATAGTTATCTTGTAAATACAATCCATCTCATTGTCTCTTCCATCATCACGCATTGGTTCCATGTAGCGCGCTCCTTCGGCTAGGTCTAGCAGGACCACTACGTGTAGGGACTTTTTCTCAGATATCATCTTCCGCTTCTTCAGATTGATAATTCCATTCATATCGGTGGCCCAGTCTATTCCTAACAATGCGGGATAGGGATTTCTATCATCGACAATTTCTATCACTTCAAAATTCGTCTGTGTGTTGACACCTTCGATATCAGCTATCACCCCTTGCAACCTCACCATGGGAAAAATCTTCTGTTGGTTCACCATTCATAATTGAATATGGGACCATTGTAACACGGGCCTACCCATGCGTTCCCATGTTTGCTTTGGTAACACATTTGCGTCCGAACCTAGATCTAGGATGACTTGATCCATTTCATACTTGCCAATCTGCGCCGTCAATCTCATTTCCTTCCTGGTGTGCAATGCATGCTTTCCCAGTTTCTGCACTACGCGCGGTTCCCTTGACCCTGTGCACCTGGTGACCAACTCCTCTATTCCCTTAACTGCCTTATTGTCTCGTATCAGTTTCATGCATGTCTCCAAAAAGGTAGTAAGCATAGAAGGATCCATCCCTGGCTCTGGTTGATCCTTACTACCTGAAGTGGAGGCCTTCGTGAAGCTCTTCTTAGCTTCCATGAACGTCTCATTTGCATGTTCTAAGTCAAACTTAGGTTCCTTTGTAGGTGCCTTGCGAACCCATGTATCTTCCTCGGGCTACTTCCCCTTATCCTCCCCTATGGTCACATTGCTTCTAAGGATCATGTCACATTTGGGTCTTCTTCGCACGGTTCATACCTCATCATTTGGATATTTTGAGTCAAAGGAGGTTGGAGTACCCCTTTCTTGCACATCTGTACGATCAACGTAGGAAAATCTACTGCTTCATGATCGAACTAAGCACAATATGAACATGATATTCTTATTGGGTTGGTACAATCGCGGGCGTAGTGCCCTGGTCCTCCGCAATTGTAACAACTTAATTGTCAGCGGCCCCTTCCTGGTCCCATTCCACCTCATCCTCAACCTTGCCCCTGAAATCCAACACACGATATCCCTGCAGCTGGGTCGAGGGCTCACGTTTCTATCTTCATCCTATATGATGGGGTTCGGTCCATCAATAACTCGTAACCGTGACAAGTGCGCTTGTCATGGCCTACTGACCTACAGAAATTACAAAACAATTGTTGGGGAGTCTGCGTATACTTCTGCAACAAATGAAAATTGTTCACCGTGTGTTTTCCTCCTATCTGACAGATCGCACACCATGACATGGGTGTCACACTTGGCCCTACCTGTGCCTCCGGTCTCAATGACATTGGCCCCCCTCCTTCCAAGTAGTTCGCGAATACTGGACAGTGGTCCTTGTCATGGCCCTGGCCTTTGCATTTTACACACCATACTTCCTCATGTGCCTCTGGCCGCGGTGCCCTATCTTGCTTCTAGCTCTGCATTTCTAGGTAGAGATTTTGTAGTTGCACATGGATTTGTTGAACTCCTAGCCCCAGTTCTTTTATCGATGTCTCATGTAACATCATCGCCATTTCCAATGCTTCGGCCTGGGTAGAAAGTTTCTGTTGCAACAACACCATCCTCAGGTGTGGTGTTAGAGATGCCATCAACCATGTGCGATGTTGTGAATTCATGAGCATCATATTAGCTTCGCGGATTGTACTCTTAATTTGCTAATCCAGATCCCAGGAGGTCTCACCTGCAAGCATCACGATCTCTTTAAACGTGATGATTGACTGTGTCTCTGATTTTGGCCGGCTAAATTCTCTATTCAACACATTCTAGATCTCTGTTATTCCTGCATTTGGGTGATCATTAGAGTGCTTGATATACCATGTCAACGCGTAATCCTACAGCGTGCTCACTAATGTAGCCTTCTTAATGTTGTTTTCTGTGACCCCTTGTACTTCCCACACTGCTCTTACCACGAACCAGAACTGGTCCAGATCCTCATTCCCTACTCCTTTGAATACGGGTAGCTTGATCGCGCTCGCCATGTTGAATTGTGGGGTTGGTAGAGGTGGAGCGGGTGGAGATGGAGGTGAAGGAGGTGAAGCGGGTGGTGGCATGGGTGGAGGCGGTAACTACGGAATGCGCTGCCTTATCAAACTGACCGCACTTCTGGGAGAGACTCGAGCAAGCTCTTCCTCGCTCTCCCGTGAAGGTGAAATTAAGGGACTGTTTCCTAATTCCCTGCTGCCTTTGTAAATCTTTCCGCTCCACGTCGTTCCAAACATTAATGTATTCGCATAACATGCTTTTCACATAACAGCATATTAATCCAGGTATTCAAAGATTTAATGTACTTACCTCGCGATCCCTTGAGAAAACGTTGTTATGCTTCGCTATAGCTCATGGTCATGTCTATCGTAAACTCAGTGATAAATCCCCCTATTACCTAGTCAAGCCAATGGTCCACAGCTCGTGCGATCTTATCGTCTGATGCTTCTAGTCTACGCACTAATTTAGGATTCCACACTATCGGTTGGTCAAGCTTACACCTTCCCTTCCTGTCGGCTAACCTCGTAATCCACTCATACAGTTCAGAAGGAAAGGATGCAAAGAAGATCTCGTGGATTTTCGTATACACGTAGTGATCTAGCCACTTGTTCTCGGATACCTACAGAGTTTTGTTTTCCTGTGTCACGAACTCGTGAATCTTCTTGTCCAACCACTCTTCAATTTCCTTCCTTGTTGGGTTCCAGTGGCACGACATCAAACATCCCTTAGACAGATCCCGATCCCGGCAACAGAACCATTTGTTGGCTACATGGGGCCTAACCTAGGTTCAGTAGTGAGTTTAGCCAAGAAAATCCCTTTAGTACTGGCCCTTTCGGCAACAGTCTGCGGAGCGCGGACTGAGGTCTCACCCGAAGTAGTATGGAGGGTGATGGAACCAGGTTTCTTCACCCTAGGGATGTCTTGATGAGGGTTCTGGAGGTTCGTGATCCTAATCTGTGCGCTGCGCTGCTCCGTGCAACGTTCTATTCTTTGCAACCCATGCACACCTTTGTGAATACCGTATTATTCTGATTCGATCCTTAATATGTTATTATATTAGTACTTAATTTAGTTTGTGTGGGCCCAATATTCTTTATTACTTGTTCAATCTTTCATATTAGCGTGCTTGCTCGAAAACAATATAAATGCATAAAGATAACCAGAACATAGAAATACAGATCTACAACCAGGCGCACAATATTCTGAATCAATCTTATCTTTATTAATACTCAAGTTCAGTTACAGACCTGACTCCGCCCTGTGCACTTATTTGCAGGGTTCTGTGCACTTAGCGGCGGACTCTACTAGGCCTCTGCGCACTCAACTGCAGAGCCTCTACCTACCACTACGACCCAATACACTTCAAGTTCACTTCTATCTTCTCACCATGCCTTGGAATCTATCTATTACTTGTCACAACTCCATACTGACTTTACACTTACAGCCTCACTTTATTTATACAATCCCATGGTCCGCGAACCATGGGTAGGCTGACACACTTTACATTAAATTACATTATCTTTGGGCGGACAACCCTAGACTCTCACACTCCATGCCCGCATTTCGTGGGGTCTTTGCACATTACCCAATACTTGTGCTTCGTGCCCCAAAAACATGCTATGGGGGGATCCGCAGCCCAACATACAGAATGATCTTGCATCATTTTATCATATGTTCCAGCTTCCAAGTCTTCACCTGCAACTTGAGATCCAATGGCATTCGGGGGCTGTAAATCTAGATATGAGAAGTCTTGAACAAGGATTTCATTGCCCTCTAGATGGTCCAGATCAAAACTTATCGACGGTTGATTTCTGGTTGCAAGAAATTTGTCTCTAATGAACTGAAATGAAGTAAAACGATGAGGCAAAGATCCTTCACTTACTTCAAAATTTTCTGCACTTTCCTCACTTCCATAACCGATATGCATCGGCTGATCACCAAGCTGCTTAAAGTGAATTTCCTCCTTCCACAAACCAGCTGTTGTTTTGTCTGCAAGACTAGCTTCTGTTTGGAGAACATAATCATCATCATACTGATCAAACTTAGGGAAATCATCAGTATAAAACACATCATCAAGCATTCATGTCAGATCAACAGATCTCTCTTCTGCAAGCTGGTCTATAAAACAATCATTATCAGATCTATGACAACTGGGATAAGAAAGCAAATTTTTTGGATCATCCACTTGTATTTCTTCAATCAACGAGCCATGGTCTTGAACATCATACTCATTCCTTGCGGTGATATTTTGCATCATCTCTTCCACTGCACTTACCAAAATGTTGAGATTTACCTCTAAAGATGTTGATTCTTCTGGATCTATGTTCTTCATCTCTTCTTCCTTCAACTTTGCCCTTATGATCAACAAATTAGCCTCTACATCTACTGCACTTTTCTGCATCTCTTCAAGTGTTGCAAGGTTACTTTCTCTTAGCTGAAACTCCATTTCCAAATTAAAGGCTTCCGGATAATGCAAGAGAGCTGAATCAGGAGGAGGTCTTATATTAAGAGGAATCAAACAATAAGCCTAGTTAAATCTAGTAGAAAATTGTTGTAATGTCTCCCTTGGCTGTCGTTTCAGCTGGTTATACTCTTATAGAATCAAGAAAGGGTTCTGTCTGACCACTCACTTGTCGAGGAAAACTTTGACAAACTACCAGAAATCTTAGATGCTCGCATTGGGCAGGGTTTTGAACCAACTCTTGACTTTTCCTTGCAAAAAAAGAGTAAAAATCCTAATACTGACATCCTCTTCATCAACTTCAAAAAGGTCAAGAAAAGACTTAAAATTCAGTACATGTCTCTCAGCAATGATGTTGTCACATTCACCATCAAATCTTGGTAGATATAGGTAATGATTTTTAGGGAAAGCATGGGATATAGGAGGTAAAATTAGAGGCTTGTATCTATCCAGGATTTTACAAGGTATAGGAGTATTTACAAAAGCTGTAGAATTATTCTTGATCTCTTGATGCTCATCAGTTTGAATACAGTCATCATAAGATTAGGAAGAAGGGTCTTGATCAAGATCAAAGGCATGCGAATATTTTGTATTCGCAATCTTCAAAGGGAAGGAATCACATGCAGGTCTAGGATATTTTCTCAAATACAATATACTTTGTAAAACCTTCTTGACATTCTTGGGAAAAGAGAAGAAATAATTTATAACAAAGAACATAATGTCTTGGATGAAATTCCAACTTGAATACCTGATCTTTCCATATTGTCCTTTCATGTTTTTGTTGGTCGGGTTCATCCTCCAGTGGAGTCCTTTGATCTGATCTCGAAACTGATTTGGAGTCGCCAGGTGAATGATTTCAACCTTCCAGTGTATGATCGTTGTCCACCATCAACAATCATATCTAGATATGAACTTGATAAGTTTTTTTGATGAACATAAAACTACATTCCCCTGTATGGTTGCCACTATGTTATCACCTGGATTGAACCTCAGGCTGAAGGAAGGCAATGCTAGGGTAACCACAAACCACTCTTAGCCAAGTAGCTAGCCCTACTAGGCGGGAGAGGGCTCTCTCCATGAGGATCTCAGCCAAGATTACTGGATCAGGAAAAAGATATTAGGCTAAGTATAGTAGCACAAAGTTTGATTTGATTTTGAAGGGGTTTTGCTAGATCAGGAGGAGCTGGACAGTTAGGGCTAGGGAATTAGGTTAAAATTGCAGGGTGTTCAATGGGGCAAGGTAGGCATAAGGCTTAGCACTCTAGGTCTTGATGGGTGAGGTTTTTTAAGACTGGTGAGAAGCTAGGAAGAGCATGTGATTAACATGGATCCTTCCTAAACTGTAGAAACATAATAATGATGAATATTTCCCCAAAGCAGAGCACTGATGTAATGAATTCTGCCTATCAACTTGAAAGCATTCACTTAGAAGCAATGAAATGATTAACTAAGTACACAAAACACATTAGAATATGATCACAAAAGAATAAACTGTACTAAAACTCCATACCACATGGATCCCATAAAAATAGCGGCAATTCTTATTAATCTCCTGCTAAACTGCTACAAAATGATGTACAATCAAGGTCTGAGCATTCCACTGAGTCCAACCCTTTACAATGAGAAAGAAGAAGAAGATATAGGCATTGTTTCAACCTCCTCCCATCCTCAGGGGTCTAATCCCTAAGATGAGGAGTTAATCTAACCAATACTAAACAAGAAATAGGAATATAGGCATCTTAACAACTTGCCTCTAAAAGTGAAAAATTGATTCATTTGAGCTCAAATTGACTTTCAATCTAATGAATCTACCCTATACTACTAATTATCCATCATATTTACAAGCCAAGTCATAATTTACCATAGTAAAACATCCTCCATGAGAGAAAATCCATGAACACAGTCAAAACATAGAAAAATAGCCATCCTGTGCAAAATTTGCCCTACGCGTAGCGCCACTGGCCCAACACATAGTGCCACTTTCAAGTCCCTTTTGGAGGCCTTCCTGGCATCCAAATTGAGCTCATGATAGCTCATTGGAAAGGTATTCAAGTCTAATCTCCAAAACGCCTAGAATTTCTGCATTTGAAGCTCATTTGACCCCTCAAAACGTGATTCTCCCAAGACTACTTTTGTGTGTCCAAAAAGTGGCAGAAAGGTTATTTTTAGGGTGTTTTTTGACCTTTTGGTGGACAGTTCTGCCCCAAAAACTTTGAAAATAATAGGTTTAATTTCCTCATTACTATAAATCAAAAAATTCAAGCCATATTTCCATTGGGTGTCCCTAGGAAAAGTGTAGCACCGATGGCGCTGCACGTTGAGCCACCCCCTGAACACGCAGCGCCACTTCTTGAACGTGCAACGCCACTTCAAGACAACTTTTGACTGCCTTCATGGTGTAAAAATTAGGCATTAGATAGCTTTTTGGAAATCTTGTCGAGTCTACTTTCCAGAACATCTTGAATTTTTCAATTTGGAGCTCATTTTCCTTGTCAAAAGATCAATCTCCCAAGACTGGTCAAAATGTGCAGAATGAGGCTGCCAAAATGCAAAATGTTGTTTCAGTCAACGTTTGGAGGTCTTCCTCAACTCAAAATTGAGTTCATGATAGCTCATTGGAAATCTCTCCGTGTCTAGTTATCATTTGACTCATCAAGCAAGTCATGTGGTCACTCTAGCTAGGAGAAAATTTGATTTTACCAAGGTCACTCCAGAAGTGCATCAACTCTCTTGAGGCAAATGATGTTTGGGACATTTCTCCAAAACCATGAGACATGTGTAAAAACTGAAGGAGGTTTTCATTCTTGGGTCTATGGTGGACAAAACCTTCTCTCAAGTTTGTCGAATTCATCTTTTCTTGCTCAGAAACATCATTTTAATAAAACCTATCCTGATGTGTGGAACAAGGGATTTGTAGAAATGAAGGGAAATGAAGGGGAAAGCGTAATTTCAAGGATTGAGTAAGGGGAAGGGGTCCAAAAGGGAAAAGCACAGGCCTAACCTAGAAAAGTGTCAAATTCTAGCAGTAGGCTAGGGTTTGTGGGAAAATGATGAATTTGAGGGATATCAGTGATGGGAAGTGTTTAAGAAGGTATATTAAGGATAGGGGAAGGTGTATGAGCATCAGGATACAAGTTTTGTTGATGATTTGACCATCCAAGAAAAATTACCTTCAAAACCCTAGGAGAGGGAGATGAGCCTTACCTAAGCACAACTGAAGCACAAACAAGGTGTAAAATGACCCATTGGAACCTGAAATAATGATGACAACTCTTTGAATAATGGTACACTCAGCCGAATGGTGACATGGACCAATACTTGGAAAACTTAGGAAGTAGTGAAAAAAATCCTAGACCTAATACCTTGTGACTAAATTTTACTCGAAGACTCACTAAAATGAAAAAAATTGACTTTGACACCCTAAGACCACTTTGTAAGAGCATGTTTGATCACTGGTGGAAGGCTGCAAATACTGACACTAACAGAAGTGTCAGATCAGAGAGGCTAACATGTAGATCATAGATAGCCAACATCATGAATGGTTTATAGCATCAGTTTTGCCCCACTTGAAAATATCTTTGTCACAACAAAAGATAGAAACACAAGTAGAAGCCTTGGAGGTCATGATGAGGTTGCATGCATCACCTATTTAGAATATGAATTTGGGAGTACAAAAAATCCACTCATAGTTAGAGAGCTTACACTTAGAAATACAGAGTTGGAAGAGAGACAAAGAGATTAAACCAGAAGCATGTGCAGATGTTTGGTGTTCGAAGTGAAAGGGCCATGGGCATGATAAAGATCATTGTCTAGTGTACATGAATTATATTACAAGAGGGGGGCCAATTCCCCTGAATCTAGAAGCCCCAGTAGGGTCGAGAATGGGGGTTGCACTGTGGTGCGCCATCTGTCAAGTTATTGGGCAACATGCGATGGATAATTTCCATTTACTTTAGAAGTTTGTTCAGACACCCCACCAGTTGTTCTGTAATTTCTACAAATCCGTGGGCCACGATGAGTGCCACTGTCGAAGCTATGAAATGATGATGGAAATAACCCCTACGTACCATATGCAAGTAGAAAATTGACCTCTAGATCAAGGCACCAAAGGAGCACGCAGAGGTTATCAAGGTCGAGGACAGGGTCGAGGAGGAGGAGCACCTAGTAGAGGTCGCGGTCAGATTATCTGCTACAATTGTAGACAGTCGGGCACTATGCGTGAGAGTGTTAGAATCCTATACACCCATCTTGTCAATATTGCAGATAGTTTGACCATACTATAGAAGAATTCCCGATGCTAATAGCCAAAATGCAAGAGAAGAAAATGCAGCCTTAGCAGTTGACGCAAAATTTACAAATGATGAGGGTTGAGTCTCGTGAAAAGGATCAAAGCGTTAATATTGTGTTGAGAAGTGGAATGATGACTATCATTGATAAAGGTAAATAGGCTAAAGAAGCAAGATGGGTTCGCAAAGTGCCAAAAAAAGAAGCTGGTTTTGATTTGGATCATGCTAAGGAAACATTTATGGAATCTAAGAAGAGCTTCGTTGAGGCCCCCACCTCAGAAAGCCAGGAAAATATGTAAGAAACCAGCGCGCCTGCAGAGGTTGGTCCTTCTGTCCTCACTACATTTTTGGAGACATGCATGAAGATGTTGTGCAATAGCAAGGCTATGGAGGGCCTGTAGGAACTAATAAATAAATGCGTCAGCAAAGAGAAATCCCTTAACACACACTGTGTGGTCAGAAAGATTGGTAAACATAAAGCACGAATGGGATAAGATATGTGGCTAACCGCACAGATAGGTGACTATGAAATGGATCAAGTAATCTTGGATCTGGGATCTGATGTGAATGCTTTATTGAAACAAATATGGGAAAGGATGGGGAGACCTACGTTGCAGTGGTCTCAAATTCAACTTAGAATGGCGGACGAGAAGAAAATCATCCCCATGGGATGATTATATGGAGTAATAGTTGACATTGGAGGTGCGAGTGTGATGTTAGACTTTGAAGGTATAGAAATTGTCGATGATAGTAATCCCTACCCACGATCCTAGGAATTGACTAGCTTATTGATATGAATGGGGTCATCAATTTGAAGAAGAGGACAATGTCGTTTGAAAGATAGTTGCTTTGAGTTATAGTGCCTCTGGATCTGGTAGAAGGGGCGTGCTATACTAAACTAGTCCGCGATTATGACGAAAGTCACGATGAACTGGATCAAATTTACAAGATAACAACGCAATATCAGGACTGGATCAATCCAACGGTAGATGGACAAATTTCATGGGACCAGGATAGTTCATGCACCTCTGATTCAGATGAGGAATTGGAGCATTCACAGAATCGCTTACATGAATTTTCCACATTGCGATGCAATATGATGACGAAGGTGATGCGTTGTGTTTCATTGGAGGTAAGAAATTTACCTTATTATGATGGTTTAAATGACATAGATCTATTTTTGGATGATTTTGAGTGCGAAGTCCCTAAGGACCACCACTTCTAAGCATTAGAGTTGGCGTTGCGCGCTACACCTGCACGATGGTGGGGTATGCATAAGGATAGTTTTGATGGCTAGCGAGACTACAGGAGAATGATGAAGCTATAGTTTGGGCGTGCTAATACCTGAATGAATGAGAAGTATAATGGGAAGGATGATTCGTGCAATCACCTGGCGAAGTGGAATAAGGCATGGGAGACAAAACAGCAACTAGAATGGGTACACATATTTTGTAATACTTGGGATACAATTTCCATGAACTAGTATTTGGAGATGGAGCTTCGCCATGGCACCACGGAATGGGATGTATTGAAGGAAGGGTTATTATTGAATTTCAGTTTTGAGGACAGGTTTGCAAGCATCGATGAAGCACTGCAGGAAATTAAAGTGGTTATCTTCAGAACACCGATAGAACCTATGGAATGGACCTAACTAGACTAGAGCACTTAGCTGCGCCACGCATTAGAATGCTATAATGTGAACGCTGAAGAGGAAGAAGAAGACCCAAGGAACATCAATATTCTGAAGGTAGAAGGACATTGTGAAGTCAAAGGACCACAAATAGAAAACCTGTACATCTATGCACCTTTAAAGATGAAGCAGGTAAACATTGTCATTAAAGAAGAACCAAAGTTCACAACAATTAGAGGTTACTGGGACGATGCTACAGTAGATAAAGTTGTTGAATTACTTCGCGAATACCAGGATCTCTTTCCAACTAATTTTTCAGATCTAAAGGGCATAATTGGTGATTTGAGAATTATGAATAACACATTGAAACCAGACGCGAAGCTTATTAAATAGAGGACTTATCACCTTAATCCTAAATATAAGGAAAATGTTTTCCAAGAGCTAGATAAGATGCTGGAGGCATGCATCATAGAACATGTTGAAGAATTTGATTGGGTGAGCCTGATGGTGGTTCAACAGAAGAAACAAAAGGGTGAAATAAGAATATGTGTAGATCTGCAGAAGCTTAACGATGCATGTGTTCACGATCCATTCCCAACATCATTTACAAACGAAGTGTTAGACAATTTTGGAGGGCAGGAGGCCTATTATTTTATTAACAAGTTCTTGGGGTATCATCAAATCAATATCGTTCTAGAGGATAGGAGAAAAACAACCTTCGTGATAGAATGGGGTTGTTTTCAGTACACTGTGATGCCATTTAGACTAAAGAATGTGCCAACGATATTTTCCCACATAGTCATAGCGGCATTCAAGAAGTACATTCATAAGTTTATGGAAGTGTACTTTGATGACTAGACAATGTTTGGATTAGTGAAGCACCATGTAGTGAGTCTGCGCCTGATGCTGGATACATGTTGTAGATACCAAATCCCTTTGAATTTGAAAAAATGCATATTATATGTTCCTTTTGGGATATTGCTATGTCATGTTGTGTGCAAGCAAGGATTGATTGTGCACCCTACAAAGATCATGGTAATTGTGAACTTGGAGGCCCCTAGGAACGTCAAGCAGCTACGTGCGACACTGGGACATATGTGATACTATAGAAAATTTATCAAAGCTTATGCTCAAATTACTGCGCCCATGGAGAAATTGATAAATAAGGACATGACATTCTGTTGGGATGAAGAATGTCAGCACAACTTAGATGTGTTGAAAGAAAATATGGTCATTGCGCCGATCTTGGTATTCCCTGATTGGAAAAATGAGTTTCATGTACATGTGGATGCCTCTTGCATTGCCTTGGGTGTAGTATTAACATAGGTCGATGAAGGAGAACTATACCATCCTATCACCTTCGCAAGTAGGAATTTATTGAAGGCTGAGAGAAACTATTCAAAAACTGAGCGCGAAGGGCTAGCCATGGTCTATGCACTGCAAAAATTCAAGCACTATCTGTTAGGAGGGAATTTCAAGATGTATATAGATCATTCTACCTTGAAATACATGTTCAACAAGCTTTTGTTGGGGGGGAAGATCTACATATGGTTGCTATTATTTCAAGAGTATGACTTTGAATTCATTGTGAAGCTAGGAAGGTTAAATGCAGGACCTGACCATCTCTTGCAGATTGAAACAAGAGAGGAACCTAGTAATTTGAAGTAAGGGTTGCCAGATGTGCATCTATTTTCGGTGTGTGTAGAACATGACCATTTTGCATACATTATTCACTTATTGACTACAAGAATGGCACTGAAAGGATATACAAGTCAACAAAAGAAGGGATTAGTATTGTGTGCAATGGAATTTTCAATTATTACGGGACATTTGTATAAGATGGGTGTAGATGAAATATTGCGAAGATATGTGCCAAACTTTGAGTGGGACAAGATTCTCACTGAAGCTCATGGGAGAGCTACGGGAGGCAATTATGTAGGCAAAGCAACTGCGCATAAGATTTTGCGTGCAGGTCTATGGTGGTCGACATTGCACAAGGATTCCAAGGCATATTGTAAGGTGTGTGATGCATGTCAAAGAATTGGAAGACCAATGTGAAGGAACAAGTTACCACTTCATCCTCAAGTGTCTTTGTAGGCATTTGAGAAATGGGCGATTGATTTTGTTGGGCCAATTCAGCGCCGTAGAAAGAAAACGGGTGCGCGCTATATTATCACTACGACAAGATATCTAACCAGATATGCGAAAGCACTACGGTTAAGGATTGTATAGAGGCTACGGAAGCCAAATTCTTGTTTGAATATGTCTTATCTAGATTTGGATCCCCGACAGTGTTGATGAGTGGCAGGGGTATGCACTTTCTGAATGAAATGATCAACGTGCTAACTAAGGAATTCCAGGTCTACCATCAGAAGAGTACCATATCACCCGCAGGAAAATGGAACTGCTGAGGCCTTTAACAAGATTAAGGAGAACACGCTAATGAAGATCTGCAACGTTCAGTGGAATGACTGGGATGTATGCATACCTATAGTGCTATGGGCTTATAGGACTACTTGTAAGAAGCTGACAAGACAAATGTCATTCAGATTTGTCTATGGGGTCAAAGTTGTAATGCTGATGGAATACATTGTTCCTAGTCCGTGCACAGTAGCTTTGATGGACATGGCTGATCATGAGGCCTTGGAGGAATGGTTCGTGCAGCTGATGGAGCTTGAAGAAGATTGATTTTTGGTAGGATTCCATCAAAAAGTACAGAAGGAATGTGAAAAAGCATGGCATGATCTCCAGATCAAGTTTCACACATTCAAGGTAAACGATCTTGTCCTATTATATGATAGTAAGTTCTCTAAATTTCAAGGTAAATTCTAGATGCATTGGTTAGGGCCATATATTGTCAAGGAAATTACAAATGGTTGTGCAGTTCAACTTGTGAAGCTGAATGGGGAACCCTTCCCAGGAAAAGTAAATGGGAGCAAGTTGAAGTTGTATACAGGGTATCCTGTGAAATAACTATATGGCAGCAGGATAATCTTAGTGCTCCAGGCAGTTGCAAGGGAGCATGGTGCTATAAACTATACTACTAGGTTTGAAGGACAAAGCAACGAGTAGGCTACGCGGAGAGTGGCGAAGATGCAACAAATGAGTCTGCGCTCAGGAATTTGTGCCATGGGGGGAGATACCGCGTATCCCAGTAGGAAAATGACCGTTAGAGTTACTATTCATGACTTGACGACTAGAAAATGGTTAAGAGGAGCGGGCTGGCGGTAATTAAGGCAAAAATATTTGAAGATCTATCACCAAAACAACATTTATTATCAGAATTTGGGGGGAACGGTCGGATTTGAATTCAAAAGCACCTATAAATATGGCATGTTGGCCTGCAAGAAAACACTTTGCTATCTGATATTTACAGTTGAGCACTATTTCCTTTTCTTGATGAATCGTCAAGATTGGGAAGATTTAGTTGCGAGCCAAGTGTTTGCCAAATTTCCTGAGATAAACCGCAAGCTTATCCTTGACCAAATGTATGAAAGAAATCCTGCTAAAACTGTTAGTGGTGACGATGTTGTCTCATCTTAGGAACCTCAAAAGTTGTAAGTCTAGAAGCTCCAGCTGTTGTGCATAAGGCGCCAAGGTCACCTAGGCTGAAGCACACCTCTACTAGAGAAAAACAACCAACCAAGCCAAAAAAATCCATGAAGGAGAAGCAAAAGAAGGTGTCGGTGCACACGTCACCAAGGAAGCATACCAAAACACAGGCAAAGCAGAAGAAAGTTAAGCAACCAGAAAGAGTAGTGGACTTGGAAGAGGAAGAATTACAAGGAATGGAGGATATTGATGCAGAAGGGGTGGAACTCGTGATGAGGCTGCCAAAGTATATCCCTCCGCAGAAGGGAAAAGAAAAGGTAACAAAGGACCCTGATACTAGGAATTTTACAGTATCCACGCCCCTGTTGCCTGAGCAGGTCCCCTTTGAATGTCCTTGGCTTGCACGGATCTCGTTGTTAGAGATGGAGGATTGGGACCTTGCAGACCACAATAAGTTTCAACATTTGGAGATGGATAAATATATGAGAAAGATCTATTACGAAGAAACAGGTGTTATAGCATTGGATCTGATGGAATGGGTCTGCGGAGTTGAGTAGTCGGGATTGTTGAACATGCTACTAGTTTCGCATTATCACCGCTCTAACATCAATACCATGTGTGTGCTTTATCTCCTCATGCTGGTGCATGATGGGTGCTTGTGGCTAGAAAGCCTATCCCCATCATGGACATGTTGATTCATAGAATCATGCGGCTGCCTTACAAAGGTGCGAACATTGCCAAGGAGTTTGGAGGGAATGCTGGGGAGAAAGAGCTTGCAGTAAAAATGAAGAAGGAATGTGGCCTCCTCAAGAAGTCGCGGGGGTATTCCATTGTCTCTATTTCAGACTAGACAATTCAATTTTCTGCCCAGATTTTAGCACGAAAGGTTATGAGAAAATGCAGTGCAGAGGTGAAGAAAATTTCGGGTGCGATGGATGAGTTTCACGAGGTTGATCTGGAATCTTCCAAAACTTCTCCTGTGACACTTGCCTCTCAGAATCAGGCAAAGAGATCAATTTATTATTCAGCCTTGATGGCACCCATTGTCAAGAGTCCGTAGCGAACTACCGTGAGGCCCAGGAGGAAACCAATTCATTTCACTACACTTGGTTGTTGCTATCAATTGTGCTCGTTGCATGGAGATTGTTGGAGGATAGCTAATTTCCTCCAGACTCGAGTAAGGATTTCTCTATGATGATCAGTTATAGACAGTGTTTGGGCACTGAAGTCCCATATCATATCTGATGTCCAGGTAAACCAAGTGGCTCCTAAGTCTCCGTAAAAGTGTTGTTTCATACCCTAAAGGAACAAGGTCAGCTGATTACATCATCTCCCAGAAGTTCTCCATGAAAAACTACTTAGAAATGGTCAAAACGGAACCATACTGATTGCTCAGTGCTGAGGGTGAGATGCATCGCACCTACTACACATGGGAGGTGCGATGCATATTGAAAATTCTTTCTATAGGGTGCGATGGATGAGAATAGACAAGTGGTAGAGACAGTTTGCGAGGTGGATGATCATGGAATCTTCCAGAAACTTCTCCTGTGACACTTGCCTCTCAGAATCACCCAAGGATGAGTAAGAGATCAATGGGATCTCCAAGTGGAATCAAAAACTATCAGAGAGAAGACACTAATCAAAAACCCAGAGCTGAATCACACCTCTGAAAATATATATATATAGATCTCTCATCCCAGAGATCCAGAGGTTAGAGGCTGGAATTTTGTATCTGGTAAGGAAGTGCTGCTGGTTTCTTGGTGTAACATCATAGCATTGGGTGATCTAAGCTTTTCATGAGGTGAAGAAGGGCTTTCTTGCTGAGAGGATGACGCTGGGTCAGAACAATTGGTTGTAATCCTCTTTGCTATTCTTGATATTAATAAATCTATTTATGTTTTCCTCCACATTCTTGTATGATTGATGATATATGCATTTGTGTGGTCAATATATATTTGGTCCTATATTGTTTGTGATAGTAGATCTGTTCTTGGATAGTGTTATGTTGCTTTGATTCCACAGGTGCTCTTTGAAACTGGGTAGACGAGGAAGCGAGTGGCAAAGATCTATCAGAAGGGAGAGGAATCAAGCAAGGAACCAAGTGCAAGACAGAGGTTGGTCTCCTTTGTTCCCCTCTTATCTACTTCTCATAAAGGAAAACGAAAGTAGTTTTAGTTTGTTTGTTTCTAAGATAGCTACTAGTCTTAGTGGGACTAGCAGCTCTGCATGGACACTAGATTTCCCGATAACAAAATGGTGACTCCACTGGGGAACGAATAGCTTGTTTGATTTTCTATACTTGTTGGTTTTATAAACTTACAGACGGAGCCTGAAGTCAAGCCAGCTAGCCTTCGAACTGCATTTGCTATGCAAGTGCAAAGTAGATCAATGTTGCTTCAGTCTATCTCCGGGTTTTGTTTATAAACTGAACAATTGATTTGTAAACATCCTAATTTCCCTTGTGGTGGCTCTAGTAACCTCCTTAGATCTACCCCTGTGATTTATTTATTGATTATCGCTTGGACGGCCTAAATCCCTGAACTATACTGCAAACTGTGATCAAGAACTGGATCAAAAGTCTCGCACTGTACCATCGCACCCTCTCTTCAAGGATATCAGTATGCATAACACTTCTCGAGTGTTGTAGGTGGGATGCATACTGGAATCCCTGTGTAACAGGTGTGATGGTCAGAGAAGGCTAATTTTGCCTCCAGAATTTGGTTTTTCTTCACTCTTTTTAGCTCTATTCAGGAGTTTTGTTGTCTGTAGTCAATATACCTCTGTGGAAACCCCCTTCCTTACCATTATTCCACCTCCATTATGCAAAGAACTGTAAATGTTTTTATGTATTGTGAGCCATTTTCAGTTCTCTTTTACAAAGAAGTAGCATAATTGAACTGTCGTTTCTTGATTTGGAACTGTCGCAAGTGTTGTTTTCAGTCATAGAAGAGAATCTGATTGTTCTTGATAGTCGATTACACTATTACTCTTGTATTTGATTTGAATTAGTAGTTTTTCAAGTGTCGAAAGCAAGTTTTCAATTCCAAATCACAAAGTGGCGTCATTGTCTTCATTTGGTCTTGAAAAGAAGCTTTCTTTTTATCATTCACACATTAAGAAGGCTGGAAAAAAATACATGCATGTGCATTTGCATTTAGACTGTTTGTTGGTTTGATTTAGGATAGTGCATATAGTGTGTGCTCTCTTCTCTATGTTGAAAGAATATCATCTCTCTTTCTTTAGTAGCTAGGATTTTCATTGCAAAAAGAAGATTAAACGATTGTTTATCATCTTAGATTTCATTTTAGGAATTGTATATATACATCATGCGGTGAACCTGAAAGGAAAATTTCTTAAACAAGATCAACTGTAAAATAAATTTAATGAATCTAAAAACGCTTTGGAACCTAACGCACAACATTTAGAAGTCTAGGCTAGAGACATATTCCAGCGTAGTAAAGCTTGATAACTGTTGTTTTCATTGCTGGTTGGGTGATTCCTCCACTTTGAGACGACAAGTGCCAGTACGGACTTGTGCTCCCACGTACCATCGAGTATATATTGGGAGACCACAATAGGCTATATCCTTTATCCATAGGAAGCTGTGTCTGCCGCCCTATCGATAGCAATGCACTGAACACAGCATTCGGGAAGATTGACTGCCGTACCGTAAAAAGTATTCTACAGTTTTGTGATTGGTTTGGTAATCCCTCTGTCTAGATTTCTAGAGTAGTCTCTTTCGTTCCTTTTCAAACTCCTTAAAGGAAAAGGTCCATCTGAGCACTTGTCACTTCAAGCTCATTAAAAATTGAAGGCAACTAGAGTCATCTTTTGTTTTTTCGCGACTCTTAAAAATTGAAAAAACAAGTTTTGTCAAAGCGTCTAAAATTCATTTAATTCAGAAACATATTTCACCTTGATTTTTAGTTGATCAAGTAATCCGCAATCGTGGAAGAAATTCAATTGAAACCCCATCGTTCGTGGAGACTTACGAGTCAACTATCTTTGTCTCCAGAATCAAAACTGTTATGGACGAAGCGAACTCATTTAACCGGTTCAAAATCCCCTGGTAAAGTTGTAACAAGTGTTCCGACACCGTCGAAGACTCCGGTTACTCCAAACATTTCTGGTATCCCTACCTTTATAGAAGAAGTTCTGCAGCCACCAAAGGACAGTAGAGCTGATCCTGGTGTGATGGTAAACACTTGTATTACTGAACCAGCTCCATCAACAGCTGATTCGGAAGGTGTTATTCCCCAAACATCTGTCGCTGCAGAATCTATACCTTCTTCGACACCGGAAATATTTTACGAACCTGATGGTCTGCCTCTTCCACCTGGTCTGATTGCTATAGAAGATATTGTGGAGGATCCTCCATCTAGTACTCCATCGCAATTTGGAGTCGGGATCACCCTATATCCTTCTTCATCAGAAATTAGTCTACCGTTATCGGAAGCTCCTGTAGAATTGCTAGGGAATCTTTTGGATAGACTAGAAATGTTTGAACAATCGTCGACATCTAGGACTGTGTCATCTGACACAGCGATGATAGAACTTCCTGTTGTCACTCCAACAATGTTTGCCAGCATACCATCTGTCCCAACTAGCTCTCAATCGCTAGATGGGGCCCACTCAGGGGCTACTTCGATAGTATGGTCCGTTCCCATTTGTTCATCCAGAATAATATCCGGGAGCTCTTTTGTTGAATCTCAGCAAATTGATCCTTCACGGTGTCAATTTTGGCAGTCCAGTCCTCAAGGGCAAATCATTCCTTTGAGTACCGGATTACCGCCATATGGGGGGCAATATACCCTTTCATTGTCTCCTCCAGGAGAACAACCATATGAGAGTTCACAACAAAATTCAGGTTATGCTAGAATTACATCTAGCGGTTGGGTGCTGACACTGCCTCAACAACCAAGAGTTGTATACTTGATGCAACAATTTTTACCTATGTCAAATATACCAACTACACCGGCTATTGTGACGGTGTCGCAAGTACAAGTGTTGCCTGTTGTATGTCAACCTCAGGTTTCTCAGGTCGTAATGCAACAACCTCTTATCCTTGGGACTCAACCACAATCGCCAACTAGTGGAATGACACAGGCCAAAACGGGTACAATTACCCCTCATCTTGGTCAAACAACCAGTATTGGGCAACAACACATGGCTTCACAACCATGGCTGGTGCAATATCAACAACCGCAATTCCAACAAGTTTACCAAGGATCTGAGCAACAAATCTTTGCAAATAATGGGTAGCCGTATATTCAAAATGGTCAAAATCAACCATTCTATAATGGTTATGCCCATCAACCTTACCAAAGTTACCAGCATCAAATGCATTATGCTGGTATGAAAAGACCAATGGCTCAGGAAATTCCATCTTATCCTGGGTATGCTTTGCCAAACCTGAATCAACAGTTACCCTTCGTGGCGACTTTAGAATTACCGGATCTAAATCGGCTAACGAACGATCCAATTGCTTACGCCCCTTGGTGGCCAGTGATTCCGCATAAACTTCCGTCAGATATTCCTAAATTTAATGGAAATCCAGGTGAAGACCTGTCGAATCATGTAATGACCTTTCATCTGTGGTGCTCATCAAACACCCTAAATGATGATTCGATTAGGCTTCGCCTTTTTCAGAGGACATTAACTGGTCCAACAGCAAAATGGTATATCGAATTGCCTAGAGCTTCATTCGATAACTTCAGTACCCTAGCCACAACATTTTTAACCCATTTTCAGTTACCCATAAGGTACGAAACGGGAACATAACTTCTTACCAATTTCAAGCAGACAACGGCCACTCACATATCTGATCATATTCATGAGTGGCGACGTCGTCGTAGAATGGTAAAAACATATGTTCCTGATCAGCTGCTAGCTGAATGGTTTATTAAGTCTTTATTACCTTCTATTACGGAAGATGTGGAAAAAGGAGGAGTCGTCACTAAAGAGAAAGTTATTTCTCGTACGCAATATTTAAACTTGATTTATACTTAGTCTGGCACGCTCTACGATAAAATCCCTGATGCTCCCAGACTGGAATTCTCTGTTCCTCCTCCTCCTAAATCAAACAAAGACTCTCATGCCGGTGATGGCATGATAGGTACGACAAGCACGAAATCGACAAAGGCTACATCTAAGAAAGCACGTAAGATTTCTGATCAAAATGCAAATGAAAAACTTCTCGCCTCAGAGGTAAACGCTGTGTCGACCGACAAGCGCAAACAACTGAAGCAACCAGGGGCAAGAAGAAAAAGAAAGGGAAGAAGAAGAAACAGGAGGAGTCGTCTCCTGAAAAATCTTCTGTAAACCCTTCTGGAAATAGGAAACCAAATCATCCATGCTTTATATGTGATGAGGATCATTGGACATCAGATTGTCCATATAAAGCTAAGCTTAGAAAATTCTTCAAGAATACAAAAACCTCGGCAGTATTAATTGATTCGTTTCCGAATCCAGGAACAAATATGGTTGCTACTGACAATTCTTCCCGATCCCAAGTACTTATGCTGTTCATTTCGAAGCACCAAAATGATTCTTTGATATCGACAAGGAATAAAGATTACGGGAATCCACAGCTATCAAACAACAAGGCTATGTTGGAAATAAAACTGAGAGGGGGGGTGAATCAGTATTATCAAATATATCTTCCAGATTTATACTTTAATTTATTATTCATATATTGATCATTAATTTTTATGTCAGTACCAAATAATAATGAGCAAGAACAAGAAAAATAGATAGTCACACCAAAGAACACCAAATATAAGGTGGAAACCCAATGTGGGTGAAAACCACCTGCTGCAATATGTCTTATCTTCTTTCAATTAGAAACTTCTTTTACAATGATTTTGTACTGGTGCAGTCCTTTACCAGTACGCAGGCTGCAACCTGCTGAGAGCTACATCCCTCTCTCGTTTTCCAGTCTCTCCTGGAAGGGAGCTACAACCCCCTTAGCTCTTGTACTAGCTGATCTACTAGTACGTAGGTGTTGACCTACTTCTTTTCTTCCAAGGACCACTTTTCATAAATTTTCAAACTGGATCCATAAACATCAAATAATCATCAAGTACATGTGAATCAACCAATCTCCTTTTACAATCACCCAATGAATCAACCAAAAACTTCTCAGAATGCAGTAACTAGAAAAGTAATACCAGTGATCTAAACCCAGAACTCTGCAGCAATAGATAAAAGGTAGCCAATAAATATTTTAAGAAAATTCCGCAACTTCACTAATAGAAACCTACGAATATCCGCAGTTTTTCTGTGTCTAAACTGTGCAGCTCCGCACCTGCATTGTCTACCTGATAGCGTAGCTCCGCACCTACGCATTCTACTGCTCTGCGTACCTCCGCACCTGTGCCTTCTGCTGTGTTGCGGACCCCTGCATCTGCGCCTTCTGCTGCGCTGCAGACCCCCACACCTGCGCCTTCTGCTGGGCTGCGGACCCCCACACCTGCTCCTTGTGCTGCGCTGCGGACCCCCGCACCTGCGCCTTCTGCTTGTGCCTTCTGCTGCACTGCGGACCCCAAATAGAGCCAAATTAACAGTCCTCCAATGTGCTACAGATAGTAAGATCCACAGATCTGATCATGTGCCGGAGAGATCACGACCTATCAATAGATCCACCTTACAATTTATAGATTTTACCTTGATTTAGATCTATCTTTTCAAACCGATCACCCAACATTTCAGATCCTAAGATATTCAAATTTCACAAGTGACTAGCCAAATGATCTCCTTTCCTTTTTATAGGCAAGCCCTTACTCAAACCATGGAACACAACCATCGAAAACCAATACAAGGGATCCAAAAACCGGGGTTCAATAATTTAGATCCTATACCACGGACCAAAACCATAGGATCATGTACGTCGGACTAAATACCATGGAACAAACATAAAAATTCCCACGTGTGCGCGCTTCTCTACATTGAAGTGAGTGAACTGGGGGTCTGCACCTTCTGTTCGGATAACCTGTGGACATGACCACACTTTGTGAATGGTGTGCCTGCGGGCCCGCACCTTTTGAACGGTGTACCTGCGAACCCCTTATTTTCCATCATTTTGAGAGCCTGAACAGAGATTTGCCACTTGAGTGAATTGCCATCAAGTACAACACCTGTGCCATAGTGCCAAACCTGAATCATAATGCCAACAATCTCCCCCTTTGGACTTGATGGCAACCCCAAGATCCTTAAAGTCATTCTCCCCCTTTGTCATCAAGGGCAAAGGGTCATGCTCCCCCTGAGGACATGCTGAAAACTCTACTCTGCTGAGCTGATCATGCTCCCCCTGACTGTAGGCCAGATCTGCAAAAGAAATTTTCTTCAAGAAGAACCATAATCCACCATACACCATAAATGATCTTGAGAAAAGAGATATAAGACATAGAGACAAAACATTAGCAGCAATATTCAGATCAGCATCCATGTTCTCCTTCTGAACTTTCTCCTCCAAGATTTTCTACAATAATGCCAACAATGTATGATTAGAAGAATATATGCTCCCCCTGAACCTATGCCAGATGGTCTTTGACCAATCCATAAACCAGCGAATGTATGCGTATACCCCATATGAAACTCGCATACAACCAACAATCTCTGAAACAGATAAGATTCAACAACAAGATGATGCATCAACTACCCCCAGCTTTTGCCTGAGGTATTCAAAGGTCTCCCTGGGTAGTGGTTTGGTGAGTATATCAGCAACTTGTTCCTTAGAAGGAACATACTCCAATTTGACCTTTTGTTCCAACACTTGTTCCCGGAGAAAGTGATACTTGATCGGTATGTGCTTGGTCTTTGAATGCATGATTGGGTTCTTTGAAATGCTGATTGCACTTGTATTATCACATAAGATGGAGATAGGTGGTGTACAAGTGATTTGAAAATCCTGCAAGGTCTGCATCATCCAAAGGAGTTGAGTGCAGCAAGATGCAACAGCCACATATTCCGCTTCAGCTGTAGATAAAGCAATCAAACTCTGTTTCTTGCTGAACCAAGATACTAATCTGGAACCCATAAAGAATGCACCACCACTTGTGCTCTTCCTGTCATCCACACTTCCGGCCCAATCTGCATATGTATAAGCATGAAGTGTGAGATATGTATCTCTAGGATACCATAAGCCATAGTTTTGAGTTCCTTGAAGGTACTTGAAGATTCTCTTAACTGCCTGAAGATGAGTTTCCTTAGGATTTGCTTGAAATCTTCAAACTATTCCCATTGCATGGATGATGTCTGGTCGGGTACCTGTCAAATAAAGCAGACTTCCAATCATGGATCTATAGGTTGGTTGATGCACTGTTGCTGATTCATCATTTGCGTTGAGGCTGCATCCTGTAACCATAGGGGTACATACTGGTTTGAATCTTCCATGCCATACTTCTTCAAAATCTACTTGAGGTACTTGGTTTGAGACAAAAATATACCGCCTTCATTCTGTTGGATTTGCAATCCAAGAAAATATGTCAGTTCTCCAAGCAAAGACATTTCGAATTCTTTCTGCATCACCAAGGCAAAGCTTTGACTCATAGCTTCTTCATTGCTGCCAAAGATAATATCATCTACATACACAACAAGTATTAGCAATTTGTCATTTTCAATTTTTATATAAAGATTGCTATCTGCTGATCCTTTTGAAAAACCTTGTTGATGAAGATATTTGTCCAAATGGTAGTAGCAAGCCCTTGGAGCCTGTTTAAGACCATAGAGAGCCTTCTTTAGTCTGCATACAAGATTTGGATCATTCCCAAGAATGAAACCATCTGGTTGCTCAATGTACACTTCTTCTTCTAAGTCTCCATTCAGAAAGGTTGATTTTACTTGCATTTGAAATACTTTGAACTTCTGACAGCTTGAGAGAGCAAGGAACATTCGGATGGCCTCAAGTCTAGCAATTGGAGCAAAAGTTTCTTCAAAGTCTATTCCTTCTTGTTGAGCATACCCTTTACAAACAAGTCTGGCCTTGTTTCTAATCACTTCCCCATTTTCATTCAACTTATTTTTGAAGATCCATTTTGTCCCTATTACATTCTTATCTTTTGGTCTAGGAACCAACTCCCAAGTTTTTTTCTTTTCGATATGCTCAAGTTCTTCATCCATTGCCTTGACCCAGCATTCATCTTTTCATGCCTCTCTTACATTTTGTGGTTCAGTGGAGGAGAGTAATGCCAAATAGCTTGAAGCTTCTGCAATTGTTCTTCTTGTTTGTATGCCTGCCTCCTTTTGCCCCAAAATTTGAGATTCTGGATGATTCTTTTGAACATACCTGGATGGAGTCTTCTCTTTTATCTTTATCTGTTCCTCTGGTGCCTCTTGAGGTTCTTCTTCATCATCAGTCTGATTTGAAGGATGGTCTTCATTCTCTTAGATATTTTCATAATTTACTTGCCTAGAAATGTTTCCTTCTTCATCAACCACTACATCAATGTTGTCAACTATTCTTCCAAGTCTTTTGTTGTAACACTTATATGCTTTGCTGTGAGGAGAATAACCAAGGAGAATGCCTTCATCTGCTCTAGGTTCAAACTTGCCAAGATGTTCATCATTATTCTTAATATAGCATTTGCTTCCAAAGATTTTGAAATGTTTTACCGAAGGAGTCTCACCATACTAGAGCTCATGAGGAGTTTTAGTGCTATTCACCCGGACATTTGTTTTGTTGAGAATAAAAACTACAGCAAATGCAGCTTCACCCCAGAAGGTTGCAGGAGTTCCAGACTCATCAAGAATAGCACGAGCCATTTGTTGAACCATTCTGTTCATCCTTTCCACTACTCCATTTCGCTGAGGAGTCCTAGCTGTAGAGAATTCCCTTCTTATTCCATGTTCTTCACAAAAATCGAAAAATTCATTTTAGGTAAACTCCCCACCTCTATCAGACCTGAGGCACTTAATTTTGTGATCTGATTCATTTTCAACCAAGGCTTTGAAATATTTGAATTTTTCGAAGGCTTCGTCTTTGTGCTTCATAATTCCTATCCAAACCATCCTGGAGAAGTCATCAATGAATAATATAAAGTATTCTTCTCCTCGAGGTGACCTTTTCCTAGATGGGCCACATACATCAGTATGGACTAGTTCAAGAGGCCTGCTAGCTGATCCTTCCTTCTCAGGGAAGTTAGTTCTGGTTTGCTTACCAAACTGACATGATTTGCATATTGTATTGTCTGGAATTCTGATGTCTGGAAGACCACGAACTGCCTGGTATTTGCATGCTTTCCTTATCTGTGAAAAGCTTAGATGCCCCAACCTCCAGTGCCATAACCAATGTTCATCATTCTTGCTCAAATAGCATTGTTGTTGTCCTTCTTCAAATATGTATAAATTATTTGGAGTTCTTATGCCTTTGATCACTGTTTTTCCTGTATCAAGATCACGAACACTACATCCATTTGATCGAAATATTACCTCAGTTCCTTGATCGCACATCTCACTGACACTTAGTAGATTATGCTTCAAGCCATCAACATACAAAACATTTCCAGCCTTGAATTTTTCTTTCAACTGAACAGTGCCTTTTCCTTTTATGACTGCAGGGGTATCATTTCCAAAAGAAACTTTCTTTCCTTTTTCTAAAGCACTATATGATTGAATTTTTTCTTTATCACCTATCATATGCTTTGAACATCCGTTGTTGATGTACCATTGCTTTTCCTGTCCTTCAGCTTATAAGGCTATCCCACATCTTTCTGGTTGCGGTTCCTTTATTCTCCATGTTCTGGCATTTGAGGTTTGTTCCTTCTGAGTTGTCATCCGAAACCTGATCTTGCATTTAGAATCTTCATGACTGAAATTATTACAAATATAACATTTAATTTCACTTTGAAGGGCGGAAAAGTTGTTATAGGTCCTTTTCGTGATTCCAGTCATACTTCTTTGTTTTTGGGCTTCTCTTGTCACGATTGTCTTATAGGCAACACGTTGAGCTGCTTTGTGACCAAAGTTATGGCAAGAGAAACATTGGCCTTTGAAGAATCTATCAACCAACTGATTGTAGTTTCTACTGACACCCATTCTTGAGGAAGATTTTACTTGTGGCTGGTTGAGGCTTCTATTTGTCCTTAAGGTAGATTGCCCCCGATTTTCTTGATAGTCTTTGTTCATTCTTGAGGTAACCTGTCCCTGATTTACCTGATGATTTCTATTAGGCCTTTGCTCGCTCCTCCTTGCTGCATCAAGATAACTTTTGGAGGTGGATGCTTGAGATGCTTCTCCATTATATCCCAGACCTGTCTTGATTAGTGGAGAATGCTACACATTGATAATCTCATCCAGAGTTTCAGATCCTTTAACAAATTTAAGATTAAGAGCTTTTGTTTTCTCAATCTCTTTTCTAAGACCAACAATTTCACATTCCAATTTTTCATGATGTTTTTCCCTTTCAGCCAGTTGACATTGCAAAGAATCAATAATCACATTTTTCTCTTCTAAAAAAATTTTGAGTTTAGAAATCTCTTCATAAAGACCTTCTCTATAGCATCCATGTAAGCATCATCTTCAAAAGCCATTAAAAGTTTATAATTATTACCTTGTTCATCTTCGTCACTATTTGAAAGTCCATCACTATCTTCATGAGTGTAATAGCTTTTCTTATTTGCATTTTGTTTCTTGTTCCATCTAACAGGTTCCTTCCCCTTGTAAATCTTATCCTTATGAGGACATTTGGCAGCATAGTGACCGACTCTTCCACAAGCAAAGCATTTGAAAGGTAACTTACCTCGGAATCGTCGAGCACCCCGTTGAAGGTTTTCGACAAAATTTGATTCTTGTTCTTCTTCTGACACATATCCTGACTCATAGTAATCTCCTTTGCCTGAAGCCTTGAAGGCAGCTTCTCTCCTGTCTGATGGTCCTCCTTTCCTCATTTCATAAGCAGTCAGAATTCTGTGCAGCTGTGACATGGTAAGGTTTCGTAGATTCTCTTTCTCTTCTATTGCAGAAACTTTAGATTCAAACCTAGGGGACAAAGATCTCAGAACCTTTTCAACCACAATAGCCTCTTTTATTTCTTCACCCAAATTTTTCATACAATTAACAATCTCATCTACACAAAGGAAATAGTTAGCCACACTTTCATCATTGTGCATTCTGAGATTTTCATACTGAATTCTGAGGGTTTGAAGTTTTGCTCGTTTTACCTGTTCATCTCCTTCATAGCTCAGAACAATCTTGTCCCATATTTTTGTTGCGGATTTATACTGCATAACCTTCACAAATTCTTATTGAGATAGACATCCTAATAGAGTATTGACAGCTTTTGCATTTGTTTCATATTTCTTCTTCTCAGCCGGATCTGTAGGAGTTGCTGATGGAAAAGTGTACCCTGTATCTATGATGTCCCAGACTTTTGTACCAAGAGATTGAAGATAGGCAGTAACTCTTACCTTCCAATATATGAAGTTTGTCCCATCAAAAATTGGTGGCCTGATAGATGCTTCTCTCTCGTAGTTGCTCATGATGATGGATCTTCCTTCAAGCGATCAAGCTTCTTCAAAAGGACCTGCTCTGATACCAATTGTTAGAAATAATACTTAGAGGGGGGGTGAATCAGTATTATCAAATATATATTCCATATTTATACTTTAATTTATTCTTCAGATATTGATCATTAATTTTTATGTCAGTACCAAATAATAATGAACAAGAACAAGAAAAACAGATAGTCACACCAAAGAACACCAGATATAAGGTGGAAACCCAATGTGGGTGAAAACCACCTGCTGCAATATGTCTCTATCTTCTTTCAATTAGAAAATTCTTTTACAATGATTTTGTACTGGTGCAGTCCTTTACCAGTACGTAGGCTGCAACCTGCTGAGAGCTACAACCCTCTCTCGTTTTCCAGTCTCTCCTGGAAGGGAGCTACAACCCCCTTAGCTCTTGTACTAGCTGATCTACTAGTACGTAGGTGCTGACCTACTTCTTTTCTTCCAAGGACCACTTTTCATAAATTTTGAAACTGGATCCATAAACATTAAATAATCATCAAGTACATGTGAATCAACCAATCTCCTTTTACAATCACCCAATGAATCAACCAACAACTTCTCAGAATGTAGTAACCAGAAAAGCAATACCAGTAATCTAAACCTAGAACTCTGCAGCAATAGATAAAAGGCAGCCAATAAATATTCTAAGAAAATTCCGCAACTTCACCAATAGAAACCTGCGAATATCCACAGTTTTTTTGTGTTTGAACTGCGCAGCTCCGCACCTGCACTATCTACCCGACAGTGTACCTCCGCACTTGCGCATTCTGCTGCTCTGCATACCTCCGCACCTGCGCCTTCTGCTGTGCTGCGGACCCCCACACCTGCACCTTCTGCTGCACTGCGAACCCCCACACCTGCACCTTCTGCTGGGCTGCGGACCCCCGCACCTGCTCCTTGTGCTGTGCTGCGGACCCCTGCACCTGCGCCTTCTGCTTGTGCCTTCTGCTGTGGTGTGGACCCCGAATAGAGCCAAATTAATAGTCCTCCAATGTGCCACAGACAGTCAGATCCACAGATATGATCATGTGCCAGAGAGATCACGACCTATCAATAGATTTGCCTTACAATTTATAGATTTTACCTTGATTTAGATCTAGCTTTTCAAACTGATCACCCAACATTTTAGATCTTAAGATATTCAAATTTCACAAGTGACTAGCCAAATGATCTCCTTTCCTTTTTATAGGCAAGCCCTTACTTAAACCATGGAACAAAACCATCAAAAACCAATACAAGGGATCCAAAAACTGGGGTTCAATAATTTAGATCCTATACCACGGACCAAAACCATAGGATCATGTACGTCGGACTAAATACCATGGACCAAACATAAAAATTCCCACGTGTGCGCGCTTCTCTGCATTGAAGTGAGTGAACTGGGGGTCCGCACCTTCTGTTCGGATAACCTGCGGACATGACCGCACTTTGTGAATGGCATGCCTGCGAGCCCGTACCTTTTGAACGGTGTACCTGCGAACCCCTTATTTTCCATCATTTTGAGAGCCTGAACAGAGATTTTCCGCTTGAGTGAATTGCCATCAAGTACAACACCTGTGCCATAGCGCCAAACCTGAATCATAATGCCAACAGGCTAATGATCAACCTAGTAGTTCGACAACGACTTCGACCGAAGTTGTGTACACAAATCGACATTTAATCCTTGTGCCAGAGCAGCACAGCATTATAATATAGTAGGGGACTTGGCCCAATCACCGTCCGCTATGTCGACACTTGAGGTACCTCAAAATTGCCCCTCCCAAAAGCAAGCTTTATTATCAGCAATAGGTGGGATTGACCCAATGGATTCCAATCTTGTGGCCTTCGATCATAAAGGATATGACCCTCAGTTACCAGCTCAACTAGCTTTCCTTATTCAAGTGAAAGCTCTCAACAAAACTGTTCATCGAACAATTATTGATGAGGGGGCATCTACATGTATTATGTCAATGAGTTGTTGGAAAAATTTAGGCTCACCACCCTTGTCGAGATCGTTAATGATGTTAAAATCATTTGATGGACGATCATACACTCCATACGGGATTTTAAGTAACTTGCGAGTTGAACTGGGGGGAAAAACAGTAGAAATTGATGTTGAGGTTATCGATGGAAACCTCGATTACAACATCCTACTGGGAAGGCCCTGGATTTATGCTATGGCTGCAGTTGTGTCGACATACTTCAGAAAGATTGCATTTCCCTTTCAAGGAGGAATTACAATCGTCGACCAACAAACATTTCTCCCCAACAGTTCACAAGTTACGGGAAGCATTCCAATGATCCATGGAAGCAATCATTCACTTCAAAATATCGGAGTAGGCCTCCTAAAAGACCCTGCCTTAATGGGTACTTTTGCCCTACCGCCTCCGAGTAATCTGGCGGAAGTGGCCACAGTGGAAACCTGCAATATGAAATCTTCTATATCTAATGGATTCGGAAGATTCCTGAACATTTTGACAGCATGGATCATCGCCATTTTAGAAATATTGTAGCAATCAATTTTCTTGGCCTAGGGGGCAGACCCAAATCAACGCTCATCGAGTGTTTGGATAGATAGGTCTAAGGAATATGGTACCTCTTTAGATCCTTGGTCGCATGTACGTTCTACAGACAAAGGAATCATTCAGTCAATGATGATAGGAGAGGCACCATGGGAAAATCACCACCATCATTCCCGTCTTCTAGATTACCATGAAGATTATTCTAGCAACCTTAATCATCCTTCAGTTTTTTATTTTCTATCAAATACTATAAATATGGTGGATACCGAGGACAGTTCTTATCTCGTGTTGACCTCGTTAAAAAATGAAACAAGGAGTCATGAGGATAGTTCTTTTACTGTGTCAACCTCATTAAAAAATGAAACAACTCCCTTTCCAAATCGAGTCTTTCAAAGATCTCGAAGGTGAACCTTCATTCCAACCACCTCGTTGAATGCAATGAAGCTTGGGGGGCATGCACCTCGATTTGCATTATTATGTTGGGGGCATGCAAACTTATAACAAGCATAGTTTTTCGTTTCAAGCTTGTGAAAACATGAAACTGAATCTGAGCATATGTTGTCGCAGGGTTTAAGCTTGTTAAAAAATAAACTTGCCATGAGCAGTGTTACGACAGGGTTCAAGCTCGTTAAAAAATAAACCCGCCACGAGCAGTTTTTATGTGGAGTTCAAGCTCGTTAAAAATTAAACATAAGCAATGAGCAAATGTTTCCCCTAGAGTTTATGCTCATTTATTAAAAAATGAACCAATCTCCAATAAATAACCATTGTGAATGCATTATCATCAACTTTTGAACCTTGGTCGTGTTCTCATCATCACCTCCACTCTGTTTTTGGCCGGTCATACGCCTCCATTTGATTGTTTACCCTTTTTGAGGAACAGCTGCGATGAGTGATTCTGTTAGCCATCCTTGTGACACTGCCATGATTGGAAAATTCCAAACCTTACCTGGAATCAGCTACTACCCGAATTTATCACTCGTTCCTCAAAAAACGAGTCTCCTTTAAGCTCTTTTCATCTAACTCGTAAAATATGAAAATACTGCCTAGAAATTGGCCTCTCCAGCTCATTAAAGTGACCGAAAGTGTTATCCCTCCTCTAGATTTTAATCTTTTTGGACCTGAGGGATTATTACACAAAAAGATCGAGCGCTTGTTTTGTTCGGCTCGTTAAAATTACCGAAAATTCATCCCTTTTGTATTATTTTATACTTTTTCGGACTTAAGGGATTATATGACGAAAAACTATTGTTGGAGTTTTCTTTACGTCCCTTTCAGACTCTCTAAAATTGAAAAGGACCGAGTTATCTTTGTCGTTAAACTCGTTAAAACCAAATAGCGACAAACTTGTCCATACAGAGAAGAACAAGTTTCACTATCGCTAGGCTCGTTAAAATATAGCGACGGGTTTGCCCGAAGGGAAAATTATAGAAAAAACATATGTTATCCTCCTCAAGCTTGAAAAAAATAAAGAGGTACTAGTCAGCAATGACTGGGGAAAATTTGGGAAGAAAACTTGAAGAAACTTTATTGGTAGCAAGTCGCTCTTGAACATGACACTTTCACTCCGCATCCGAGTCGGGTTGGGTTGTTCCATTCACTGGTCATATCACCATTGGTCCATCACACCATCCACATTTGGGGTTAACACTACCAATCCATCATGTCAGTGTCGCTGGTATGTTCAAGAGAAGTCACTCAGAGAATTCACCTATGTCTCATCCACTACAATACATTCACGCTCCATTCTTTCATGACCGCCACCCTAAACCTTATATCATCAGATCGTTTTCACCTCCATTAAAATCATTTGCTCCGTTCCGTGTCGTAGATGTGGGATTAATTAAGGCCCTCCTATGACAGATCGCTTCTTGTCGACATCAGCTCATTATCCAGGAAGTCAATCTAGGAACAACCCTTTCAGTACTTTGAAGCTTGCATGCCTCAATGGCAAGTTTCTCACTTCCGGCGACAGGTTTACATTAATGGCCTTCGACCGAAAGATTTTGTGTGGTGTTCGACACCAAGTCCCTTTTTCACACCACGTGAATTGTACTGTCGTACCTTGAGGGTCATCATCATTATCGGCGATTCCTCTTGCGCCTGTTAATAGCTTACATCACTGGCTGGTAATCAGGCGATGTCTTTCCATGTTCGACTCCAGAACATCTTTCTCATGGATTGACTTGTACTTTGAGTGAAGATCGAATGAGATTGAAGACCCCGGATCTAGTTTCATCCATCCAAGTTGCGATATATATTCAGGAAAATAAAGACATCAAATGTACATCGTTGCTGAACAGATAATCATCCAAACTAAGGGATGATGGCTCTACCGGAATCATCAGTCTGCACACAGACGATTGTCTGTCCTATGTACATGAAAATGAATTTATAAAGCTGAGCATGGGAATGCCTGCCTCAGCTAGATCATGAAAATATTATGAAGATAATTTATTGTATTGTATCTTATTACAGGTCGCCTTCCAGCTCGAAAAAAACTTCGGATCCTGATGATAAAGCATTTCACCCGACATCAAAAGATTAACAACCTCATGCTTTAGGAGGCAACTGTTATAGAAATTTTTGGGCACTAAAACCCCGATCATACATGTCCATAAACCAAGGGATCCTAAGTCCCTAAAAGTGTTGTTTCATACCCTAAAGGAACAAGGTCAACTGATTACATCATCTCCCAGAAGTTCTCCATGAAAAACTACTCAGAAATGGTCAAAACTGAACCATACTGATTGCTCAGTGCTGAGGGTGAGGTGCATTGTACCTACTACACATGGGAGGTGCGATGCATACTGAAAATTCTTTCTATAGGGTGCAATGGATGAGAATAGACAAGTGGCAGAGACAGTTTGCGAGGTGGATGATCATGGAATCTTCCAGAAACTTCTCCTGTGACACTTGCCTCTCAGAATCGCCCAAGGATGAGTAAGAGATCAATGAGATCTCCAAGTGGAATCAAGAACTATCAGAGAGAAAACACTAATCAAAAACCCAAAGCTGACTCACACCTCTGCAAATATCTATATATAGATCTCTCATCCCAAAGATCCAGAGGTTAGAGGCTGGAATTTTGTATCTGGTAAGGAAGTGCTGCTAGTTTCTTGGTGTAACATCATAGCGTTGGGTGATCTAAGATTTTCATGAGGTGAAGAAGGGATTTCTTGCTGAGAGGATGACGCTGGGTCAGAACAATTGGTTGTAATCCTCTTTGCTATTCTTGATATTAATAAAGCTATTCAAGTTTTCCTCCACATTCTTGTATGATTGATGATATATGCATTTGTGTGGTCAATATATATCTGGTCCTATATTGTTTGTGATAGTAGATATCTGTTCTTGGATAGTGTTATGCTGCTTTGATTCCACAGGTGCTCTTTGAAGCTGGGTAGATGAGGAAGCAAGTGGCAAAGATCTATCAGAAGGGAGAGGAATCAAGCAAGGAACCAAGCGCAAGATAGAGGTTGGTCTCCTTTGTTCCCCTCTTATCTACTTCTCATAAAGGAAAACGAAAGTAGTTTTAGTTTGTTTGTTTCTAAGATAGTTACCAGTCTTAGTGGGACTAGCAGCTCTGCATGGACACTAGATTTCCCAATAACACGGAGGCAATGCAATTCGCCTCTTTATGGTCTACAAAGGATGTCGTGTGGATTACAAAAACAAAGATATTTTGTACTTTGATGGAAATGGATCTCCATATGGTAATGAATCAACATCCAAGGTTGTCCCCAACCTTGTTCACGTATCTATCAGCCTACGCGACATTCAAGAGTAACTTCCACAGAGTCTATATCCAAGCGTGGAAGCATCCAGAGCAGAAATGGCACTATTTTCCCTATTTGGTGTCAGAAATGAACATGCAGGAGATCGTAGGATTATGGAATACAAAGTAGTGCACCTCATCAAAGTTAGATTTTGGAACAATCATGGGTGCGGAAAGATCGGTTGTGCAAAAAATAAAGGAGGCCACTTAGAAAGTTGTGCATGCCTTTACAGAACAAGAAAAGAAGGAAGTTGCAGAAAAGGCTCACATAAAGCAAGAGTGCACTGCTAAGGAGCAGGCGAAAAAAGAGAAACGTGAGTTGCAGAAAGGTGATAAGTCACCTTCACCAGAGACAAAGCAAGAAGAAATTTTAGACCAAGGCAGAGGAGGTGATGAGGGGCAGAGCACCCCCTTTATTTTGAAAAAACATGGCAAGGAGTAGAAGGGTGGAACATGGAAAAAGCATAAATATGATAAAACGCAGGTTGATCCCATGGTATTGACAGAAAGAAATCTTGGTGAGATCGGTGACAAAGTAAGGGATAAAATTACAGAAGTGCTACAATAGTTTGAGCAGCAATACATGTAGATGTCAGGGAGCGTCTAGAAGGATATGTGCAAGCTACAGTTCCAAACTAGTAGAATACAGGTGGGCGTTGGACAAGTGATCGTGGAGCAAGGGAGCCTGACACCTGGGACAAGCCAGGCAGGAGAGCTAGTTAGGACCCTGGATCTTAGAACTATTCCATTACCAGATGGGTCCGTCCACATAGAGTCAACTGACGATCATATTGTACTTAGTACAGTTAAGGATATAGGATTGAATGTAGTGATGCTTTCCCTCGAAATCCTCCATGCACTACATAAGGGGGTGACAGATGAGTTGAGAACCAGGGAGCAACATTCCCTCAACCTCATAAGTGAGTACAAAGTCAACAATAAACAAATGTTAATTGAGAAGAAACAAGCTTTGAAGGCAAAGGAGGAACTACAGGCGTGTAGTTCAAGTCTGGAGTCAGCAGTAGCGGAGGCCTGTAAGACAGTGCCTGAACTTCACATCCCGGAGGATGCATAGCTTGAAGCTAAAATCAGAAAATTAGCCGCTGGTGTGCATGAGGCTAGATTAGAAGTTGGAAGAGTAAATTTCGAGTTCAACATGAAGATTTTAGATCTGCAGTTGAAGTTGTAGCCCACGACTCTGCCTGAGGTCTGGGAGCAGCACGCAACCGCAATTAAGGAGGGAATGGCTACCTTGGATACCATAGTCACTGACTGTGTGACACTGTTTGATCAGGCTATGGAGTTATTGACCAATCTGCAAGAGGATCCGAACCTGCAAACATTGAACATGAAGGTAAGGGAGATGCAACGCCAATATGATGAGGTCAGGGCAACTGAGCACACCTTTGCACCAGCATAATGCTTTGCCAAGTTATAGGAAGGAAAGCAGCTACTAGCACAGTTAGAGGAAGCGCAGAAGAAAGATGCCTTGCTAAAGGCCAGGTTGTAGCCTTGGTTGAATGAGGCTTATCATATCATGATCTCCATTCAAGATAAACTTAAGGGACTACAATAGACGCAATGGATGATGAGGCTGACAGTAGAAGGATCAGCCACTGAAAAATTGGTCAAGGAGGTTCAACGGGCAGCGGCACAAAACGCTGCTAAAGTTGCAGTGATGTAGGTAGAGCTGGAGGATCTTCGCAATAAGATCATGGCGCTAGTAGAGTGACTCGATGGCGAGTCACGATCTTTGTGTTATGAGCCTGTTGGGATGGGGTCCCCTAGGTTAGTTTGGGGTTATATAACCCAAAATTTGGTAAAATTTTGTAAAATATGTAAAGTATCCAAAGTATCCATGATTTGTGGATGCGGAGCATGCAGATGAATATGAGTCAAAGGGGCTTAGCCTCTTGTTTTTGGATAAGTTTTGAGTCATTTTTTGAGATTCACCCATGGTCTGCGGACCATGGAATTGTATGAAAAAGGATATAAATAGGTGTGTCTTAGAGAGTCTAAGGCAGTAGAAGAGCGTAAGGTAGAAGAGCAAAGGGCTGAGGAGGGATTAGCTTAGAGGAAGAACGTCTCTACAGCTGATTGTGCAGAGGCCTAGGTAGAGTCTGCAGCTAAGTGCGCAGACCCCTGCAGCTGTGTGCGCAGGGCATTTTGGGTCTGTAATATGTGAATTATGATCAATAAAGACAAGTTTTTGAAGAATTATTGATTATTTTTGTTCATTTCTATTTATGTTATATACCATTGATTAATGACTTGTTTATGACATATTGATTGAATTCTATGCAATTATCTTGAATCTATCTTAATAATGTATGCAATTCATGTTTAAACACTTTCACAAAGACTTTGGTGATTTCTCTTATGTTTACTGATGACTTAAGTATATCTTCATGAACACCAATTTAGGATTTATTTCTGATGCACATAATTAGGTAAATTGAATGTTAAAGGTCGGAAAGGACTGATCGTGGACCTTTGCAAAGGTATGAATTCCATTTTAACAGAGTTATGGTGACAAGCCCTATGACTTTATCGATCTATGCGAACGTAGATCCAAGGCGCTGGAAGACATCACACTAGTCTCTAGATGCAGAAACTTGGTTCTTACATACACCCATACTACTTCGAGTGAGACTGCAACTTGCGCTATGCAGGTTTTTGACAAAAGGGCCAGTAGTGTAGGGTTTTGTTGATTGGCGTATCTAACTTCAAACCTGGGTCAAGACCCCCTAAGCCAACATTTTTGCATAGTGGTAGTTGGTTTGACATTGCTTATGCATACTGTTGGTTGCATGTGGTTATGTGTACGATGGATAAATTTTGTTTTCATGCATGAGGTCATAGCATTGTTGATATGGCCTTGCATTGGGGGCTAGACCCTAGTTAGAGTGATGTTTATGAGTTGACACATTTACTTGCGTATGTCGATATGTTGTTATTATTATGTTATACATGTATCACGTTGATTTGGTAATCTTGCAGATAAGTATCCTCCCTGAACTATACTAAGGTATGTTGGTTTATTGTGATTTAGTTTATCTGATAGATTATGCCTTGCTGGAAGAAATATCAAATGACTTGCAAGATGGTTGATTGTAGAGACTCTCCCTATGAATTCGAAGAGAGGTATGGTGTTGGGACCTCTCTGACTTGGAAGTTACATTGAAAAGTTTAAAGGAGGACATAAGGATTTGTAAGGAAGATAATGATAGAATCATACAGTCACAGGAAAAGTTAACAAAGGTGAATGCAGTAATACTTTAGAGCTTGTCATATTTGTAATGACAAGAACCACTATAGATCAATCATGAGAAGGAAGATAAAAATAATGGGGAATATGCCAGTAAAACGCATGGCGGTCACCAATCAGATAGAGAGGACACAATCCGGGATGGAAGATTGTTGGACACTCTAGAGAGGAGAAGGGATATACATAGGTATGATTCTATTTTTGATTCAGATAGGCACTATAATCATCATCGTTATCATCCTTACAGGAGGAATGATAGGGGATACTTGCAGATGAATTTAAGAAGGAAAATCCACCTACTTTTGATGGAGAGATAAATATATCATAGGATGCAGAGGCATGGTTGCTTGGAATGAGGAAATTCTTTAGGTTGCATGATTATTCATAGAACATGAAATCTAGAGTAGCTACTTTCAGTCTTAAAGGCAAGGTAGACATCTGGTGGGAAGATGTGTGTTGGGTTGTGTTATATTCTTTCCACGACTAGCCCGTGTAGTTAACCGGGGGTTAGAGCGGGGGTGGAGCCCCCCCTTCGTGGTGCTTATTGTGTAACGGGGGGGTCACAGGGGGTTTGAGGGGTGCAGGTAACCCCGCTCTATGGGGTCTAGGGCAGCACCCTGAAAAATTTTGGTTTTGGACCCTATGTTAGGTTGGGTGGACCTACCTATGGTTTCGTGCATGTTTTTCGCACATGGTTTTGGACGCAACGGTTTTTGGTCCATGGTTTTGGACGCGATGGTTTTCGGTCCATGGTTTCAGACGTGATGGTTTTAAGTCCATGGTATTGCATGCTTCGACATGTATAAATATGTATTGTAACATTGAAAGGAATAGAATGAAAAATCAAGCTGGTAGTCCTAGTTTTGGGATCCAGGGGAAAATCTCTATGTATATGTGTTTTAGAATTTATATGCAGGTAATTTATGTACGTGGTTAAAACCTACATTTGGTATCAGATTTGTTTTGGCTTCAAGGGGACGCCTTTGTTGTTTAGGGGTTTCACTCGGGCCTGTGGTAGACCATGTTCAGTGGGAGATCTGCGAGATCGATTCTGGTGGTGAAAGAAGATGGCAAGCAGTGGAAAGATAGAGATTGAGAAATTTAATGGTCATAGTTTTGAGTTGTGGAAATTCAAGATGGCGGATCTGTTGGTGGATAAAGATCAGTGGATCACGGTAGATCCAGGTACTAAACCAACAGGAGTGTCCGATGAAGAATGGAAGAAGTTGGATCGAAAGGCAAAGAGCACAATACGATTATGTGTCTTAGATTTAGTATTGTTGAATGTATCAGGGGAAGCTACGGTGAAGGCTTTGTTCGACAAGTTAGGGACTTTGTACCAATCTAAGTCTCTGGTGAATAAACTGTTCCTGCGGAAAAAGATGTATAACCTGAGGATGAAAGATGGAGACTCGGTGAACAAGCATATGAATGCATTTAATACTGTGGTAAGTCAGTTAGCATCTGTTGATATTAAAATTTCAAATCAAGATAAGTGCATTAGTTTGTTGTGTTCTCTACCAGATTCGTGGGATAGTCTGGTTATTGCAATAGGTAGCAATGCAACTGCCTTGCAGTTTGATGAAATAGTCTCATCCTTGCTGACGGAGGAGATGAGACAGAAAAATATGGAGAGCCAAAATGGTGATGCCTTGTCTATACAAGGACGGTCCCAGAACAGAAACAAAAATAAGTCATCGAGTGGGAGATCTAAATCTAGAGGGAGATCTAAATCTCCAGGAAAACCTGTAAAGGTGGTGTGCTAGAAATGTGGAAAGGAAGGGCACTACAAAAGGGACTGTAAATCTAAAGTTCCTAATAAGGAAAGGGATCTGATGATGCTTCTTCTACAGAGGTGAAAACCACCTCAGATGAAGCTGGGGATGTGTACTTGGCTTCTTCAAGTACACATGTAGATCATGAGCCATGGTTGATTGACTTAGGTGCATCCTTTCACTTCACTCCCCATAGAGAGTGGTTCTGTGAGTATGAGAAATATGACCGTGGTGATGTCTTCTTAGGGGATGATAGGAAGGCTAGAACCATTGGTCGCAGAAAAGTAAAGTTGAAGTTGCAAGATGGAAGGGCTAGAACACTTCCGGGTGTTCTACATATTCCTGCATTAGCCAGAAACCTGATTTCTATAAGCAAGCTAGATGATGCAGGTGTAAAAACAGTGTTTGAGAAGGATACCTGCAAGATGGTTTGGGAAGCACTGGTATTGATGCGGGGAGGTTGGATTGGAACTCTATACAAGCTGCAAGGTAGCATTGTTTTTCATGGGTGCAACAGTTCTGTGGTTTCTGAAAGTGGAGAAAAAAATCTAATGGTCTCTGGAGAGAAGACCATGTTGTAGCATCAAAGGCTTGGACATATTGGAGAGAAGGGCCTTCGAATACTTCATGGTAAATGTATGGTATAAGGTGTGAGTAAAATCTCTTTGGATTTTGATTTCTGTGAAAATTGTGTATATGGGAAGCAGAATCGGGTGAGTTTCCCCTCTGGTGGTAAGAGGGCGAAATATATATTAGAGCTCATGCAAAGTGATGTGTTTGGACCCGTGACGGTTCCATCACTGGGTAAGTCTTTGTACTATGTATCATTTATAGATGAATTCTCAAGGAATACATGGATATATTTCCTTAAGAAGAAATCTGAAGTCTTTGATAGGTTTAAAGAATTCAAGGCTATAGAGGAAAACCAGGCAGAGAAGAAGATAAAGGTGTTGAGGAAAGATAACAATGGAGAGTTTTGCAGTAAGGAATTTGAAGAATTTTGTAAGAAGTGTGGTATAGCACGGTAGAAGACTACTCTATATACACCTCAGCAAAATGGAGTTGCAGAAAGAATGAACAAGACGTTGATGGAAAGGGCAAGAAGCATGCTTAGTGGTGCCAGGTTAGGACAGGAATTTTGGGCAGAGGTGGTGGAGATAGCATGTTACCTAGTCAACATATCACCTTCATCAGCGTTGGAGGATAAAACTCCATAAGAGGTATGGACTGGTAAGAAACCCTCTCTTTCACATTTGAGGGTATTTGGATGTGATGCATATGTACATGTTCCAAAGGAGAAACGAACCAAGTTGGATAGTAAATCTGAAAGGTGCATCTTTATTGGGTATAAGAATGGTTTAAAAGGTTATAAGCTTTGGAACCCAGTAAGGAAGGTTGTGTACAGTCGACATGTGGTGTTTAGATAGGTGAAAGATGTTATTAAACATGAAATCAACCAAAGGAACCTGAGAAGATAGAGTTTGAGCTAAAGGAGGAAGAATCAGACTCTACAGCAGAGGAGGAATTAGAAGATGAAGAGCCACAAACTCCAAGTGTGAGAAGATCCGTTCGAGAAAGAAGGCAGCCAAAAAGGTATTTTCCATCTTCTTTCTGTTCAAATTTTTCTTTATCTATTACTGATGATGATCCCAGAATTGTGAAGGAAGCAGTAGATTCAGAGGATGGAAAACTCTGGAAAGAGACCATGGTTGATGAAATGGCATCTTTGCACAAAAATGAGGCTTGGGATCTGGTGGAGCTGTTAGCTGGAAGGAAACCCATTGGCAGCAAATGGGTGTTCAAGAAGAAGACAAATGTAGAAGGAAAGGTGGAGAAATACAAAGCTTGGTTGGTAGTAAAAGGTTATTCCCAGGTGCCAGGAATTGATTTTGGTGATATTTTTCTCTTGTTGCCAAGGTAGATTTTATCATATTACTTTTATTTGTTGTTGTTGCTTTTGATTTTGAGGTAGAACAGATGGATGTGAAGACAACATTTCTTCATGGGGATCTGGAAGAGGAAATCTACATGAAGCAACCTAAAGGCTTTGCGGTGAAGGGTAAGAAAGAACTAGTATGCAAGTTAAAGAAGCCTTTGTATGGGTTAAAACAGTCACCAAGGATGTGGTATCAGAAATTTGATACATTTATACGGGGACTTGGCTTCACCAGAAGAAAAGCAGATCACTGTGTGTTTTTTTAATTAATTGGTGACCGTGTTATTTATTTGGTCTTGTATGTGGATGATATGTTGCTGGTTGGAAATGACAAAGAATTATCCAGGATTTGAAGACCCAATTGTCCTCCAAATTCGACATGAAAGATCTTGTGCTACATGCATGGAAATTAAAAGAGATTGGGCAAAGAGGAAGCTCTAGTTAAACCAGAGGAAGTATGTCGAGACAATATTGCAGAGATTTAATATGCAGGATAGTAAACCAGTGAAGGTTCCTATTCCTGTAGGTGTAAAGTTATCTACTGAACAGTGTCCCAAGACACAAAAGAGGAAGAGGACATGTCCCATGTTCCATATGCAAGTGCAGTTGGTAGCCTGATGTATGCAATGGTCTGTACTAGACTAGACATTGCACATGTTGTGGGAGTATTGAGCAGGTTTATGTCAAAACTGGGAAAGGAGCATTGGACAACAGTGAAGTAGGTTTTTAGGTATTTGCGTGGCACTAGTGATTATGGTTTGTGGTACCAAGGAAGACCAGGATTGGACAAAGTGTTGGATATTCATGGCTTTGTTGATGCAGACTGGGCTGGAGATCTAGATCAGAGAAGATCTACAAGTGGGTATGTATTTAACCTATTTGGAGGTGTAGTCAGTTGGATGAGTAAGAAACAATATGTAGTGGCACTATCAACTACAGAGGCAGAATACATGGCAGCCACACATGCAAGCAAGGAAGCAGTTTGGTTGCAAAGATTGTGTTCAAGTATGGGGTTAGTACAGGGAGCTATAAGGATAGACTGTGATAGCCAAAGTGCAATTTTCTTGGCAAAGAGCCCTGCATATCATTCAAAGACAAAGCACATTGATGTTCTGTATCACTTTGTGAGGGATATAAAAGAAGACAAAAAGGTGTTGTTGATAAAGGTGGACACTTTGAAGAATACTGCAGATGCATTGACAAAATATGTGAGCTATGAGAAGTTCTCTTGGTGTAGAGAAACAATGGGCGTTGTAGGGATGGATAAATGACTAAGCTCTCTTGTGGCTCCCTATGGAAAGAAAACAATAAGTGGGAGAATGTTGGGTTGTGTTATATTCTTTCCACGACTAGCCCACGTACTTTGTTGCATCGATTGCATAGCGGGGGGTCACAGGGGGTCTGAGGGGCGTAGGTAACCCCATTCTATGGGGTCTGGGGTAGCACCCTAGAAAATTTTGGTTTTGGACCCTATGTTAGGTTGGGTGGACCTACCTATGGTTTTGTGCATGTTTTTTGCACATGGTTTTGGACGCGATGGTTTTTGGTCCATGGTATTGGATGCTTCGGCATGTATAAATATGTATTGTAACATTGAAAGGAATAGAATGAAAAATCAAGCTGGTAGTCTCAGTCTTGGGATTGAGGGGAAAATCTTTGTGTATATGCGTTTTATGTGTTATGCTCTCGCATTTTTTATTTTATGTGTTTTAGAATTCATATGCAGGTAATTTCTGTATGGGGTTAGAACCTACAATGTGAAGAATTTCGAAGACATAGATGAGGAAGATCTAACTTGGACTGAATTTGAGCGACTATTCAAGAAGAATTATTTGTCTGAAAGATACTTTGATGACAGAGCAAAGGAATTTTATGAACTAAATATGGGATCCATGACAGATGACGAATACACTAGTAAGTTCTTGGAATTTTTGAGGTATCTGCCTTACCTCAATGAGGAGAAAGCTAATATTCAGAGATTTGTTAGTGGGTTAGTAGTTGCATTCAAATATATGATTGAACTTGATGAGCCTGTTAGGGTCCTATAATAATAGGATTCATAATTTTGAGTTGGCTATGGTTAGTTGTGTAATATTGTACATACTTTTGCTCTCTACAAAATGTTTTCCCATATTAAAAATAAAAAATGTAAAGAGGGTAAGTCCTAAAAGAAAAATCAAAGGAATAAAAGAAAGAAAAAGATAAAAAAAAAAAAAGTATAAGATATGAACCCCACAAAAGAGATCAAAATAGATTCTGAAAGTGTGCAAATTCAAATGCCACTCCTTTTTTACTTTACTTTGAAAAATAATATTGTGTGCAGCTTGTAACAAATGCCACAAATCCATGATGGTCAAAGTAGTTTAAACTTGATTCATTCATGCTTTAAATTTCATGTTAATAGATAGAGAATAAAGATCTAGACAAACTGTTTAATCTTGGTAGATCAGTAGCTAGGTATAGAATAATAATGAGCTCATCAGTTTAATCTGATCCATTAGAAGTGATAAGGTTAGAATTAGATAGTTTGTTTATCAAAGAAAAATAAATGAAGGGTCAGCAAGCTTAAATGCACCCAATGAATGAAGAGAAAATGCTAGGGTAAATAAAGAGTAGGTAGAATAAGTTTTGGAAATGCACAAGGTTGCTAGCTCAAATGAACCTTCATCATAATTGATCCTATGTTTCATGTGTAAGAGGAATTATTAAAGGCAAAGGTCAATTCACTAAATCTTATTCACTAATTTCCCCTCATTTCACTAAACCCCTTTATTAATTTCCCTTCATTTTCCCCTTCATTATTTTTCATTTTCAAAAGAGGTATTTTCCCTTGTAAAAATATCCCTCCCCTTCATTCCACTTTCCCCCTTATTTCATTCCATTCCCCTTCCCAAAACCCCTTAACCTAGTGTGAAACCCATTCCCATCACAAATAATACCCCCCTTATTAATTTCCATTTTTCCCTTAAAAACCCACTAAAACCCCTTTATCCTAAGTTTGAAAGGTTAAATGTGTTGGGCCCCATTAAAAACCCTCCCTGATACCCTTTAAACTTAACCCCTATGTTATTTTTCTAACCCATAGTCCTGTTGTATATATTTAACCCCCCATTTTTATAATTCCCTGATACCCTATTAACCCATATCATATGTCAAAATCCCCTAATTACTTTCTAATTAATTAAATTTCATTGTAATTAAACCCAACCCCACTCCCTAACTCCGCCCTCACAACTCCACTGCGTGATAGCCCTCCAATATCCCACCTCTAGATATGATGGCCCATATCCAGATCATGCACTCCCATCGTCCAACACTTAAAATCCCAAAAGCATACGAGATTTGCGGTTTTGGCTGATCACTGTTTCACTGTGGCAGCACCACGTTGTATTGCGTGCTCTCGAAAAATACCACCCTCCACCCAAAAGCAATGCGATATGGCATAAAACTGCCTCCCCACATAAAAGAAAACCGCTCATTGTTCATTCGTTAGTCCTGCGCCAAAATTCAACCATTGTTAGTTAAAAGCTGAAAAAGCCCCCTTTTCACTCTTTTCACTGATTTTTCGTTGCAAATGCCTTTGTCAACCGATTCCATTGCTGGGAAACCCTGTTCAACCATTTTCAACCCATTTACAACTTGAAGACCTTGCAGATTGCAAATTGAAGTAGCACACAGACAATTCAAGCTTCAGAAACCTCTGCTGCTACCATACAACCCTGATTGTAAACCAAATCTCAGTTTTCCAGGAATTCTTGAAAGAACCAAAATGACCCTCTATTTAAAGCTCTGCATAGTAATTAATGAAAGGTTAATTGATTAAATTAATTAAAAGGCCCTGTCAAACTAGAGTAAACACACTATGCATCCAAAGGCCCTTTTTCTACAGATTATATTCACCCTTCCTACTGTTCCAGAGCCGCTAAGCTTACTCCTAAGCCACAGAAACAATAATTCAATAGAATAAACCAAATTATGGCTTCCAAAAGCATTCTAAGTGAAAAACCCATGCAAACCCCTCACCTGGACATTGACCACCTCCCATTGGCAGACAGATATTTCCAAATTAAAGACACATCTACTTCTAGCCACATGTTAAAGCTCCAATGCTGGAGTAAAGATAAATTCCTAAACCAGAATGATGACATTCATCTATGGGAATCAAATTTTCCCAAATACTTGTTCCCACAGGTATACTTGTTCCCAGAAATCATCCACTTCTGCTAATCTTGCTATATCCCAAGTCAAAGAGCCATAGTCTCTCCTGACCAATAGATTTTATTTACAACCACTACTAAGTCCATAATTCAAATGTTGCGGATCCATCCAAGCCCAAATGAGACCCCATTTTCCATTGAATCCTTACTTTAACTTTACATCAATATGGACCTTCCCAAGAGGGCTCAAATCTTTCAGACTTTGATCCTAGAGGAGTCTCATACTCCTACAGAAAATCCTCCATACTCTGCCACCATTTTCTCTGAAAAGGCAAAAAAAATTATAACCATGTTGTCTTGTATCCTTGGGTATACTACCAATGAATTTGTAGATGAACCTGTACTTGCTTTCCTTTCTATTTTTTTCCCAGGCAAGCCTCCAGCAACAGTCTTCAATTTTGCACAGTTCTTGGCAAACAAAATCCATGATCAATTGATCAGGTTGCCAAATGAAAGAGTATTTAAATACTCTTCAGTGTTGTTCCACATGTTTTTATATTTTCAGTCAGCTAGGTTTCCAGTCAATATCCAGAAGTTGGATACTAAGGGCCATCCCAGATCAATCACCTTTTGGACACCCTTAATCCAAAAGTATTCCATTATTTTCAGTTACAAAGAGTTCAGTGATTCCTTTGTGCATCCAGTTGTAAATATGTTAACTAGCAGCAATCAACCCAGGATCAGTGATGAGATAAAAAGAGTTTTTCAATTATCTAAGAACAGTAGAGCAAGAGACTGGTATCTATACCAGGACACACAGAAATCAATATATATGGATGTCGGCTCACTCCCTACAAGTTGCCTAGATATCTCCCCATTAGAATATTTCAAGAAGATCATAAACTCAGATGATGTCAATTTTCTGTCAGCTAGGAAGAAAACACAGTTTAAGATCATAAACTAGTTGGGCCCTTTTATTTGTAATAATAGGGAAGCTGGACAAGAAGCAGAATTTTTTTTACAGCAAATGAAGTTTAGTAGTAGTTTCATGTGATAGTATGACCCTAATGGATTCATAAACAAATTAAGGCTCAAATTCAAATTAAGAACTTTTATGCATGAATCCAAGCCAGACATTGAAAAATATGCCAACCAGTCATAGTGGTTGGAAAAGACCCTAATAGATGTGGAAAAGCAGATAGATACTAGTTCCTTTATGTAGATTCAAACCCTACAAGAACAAATGGGCATTAGTCCCATTCTACAGACTCTAGCCATGCAGGATAGAAATGTAAAAAGAACTAGGGAAGAAGGCTCTAGCTTTGAAATGGATACTACAGATGACAGGTTTGAAATCATGTACAGGAAGAAACCCAGGCTTAATCTTGTAAATGAGCAAGAGGATACCATTGAGATAGTTGAAATCATTGATACTGACATAATGGTTGAAAAGAATACAGCTCCAGCAGTTTTAGAGGAAAATCATCAACCTTCCACCTCAAATACTCAGATTATTGAAAAACAGCTTAGTATTGAAGTCTCTTCATCCAATAAACCAGTGGATAAAGAGAAAGATATAAAAGAGAAGTACAAATAAATCAAGTTGAGGAATGAGGCATTGAAGGCTGAAAAATATGCCCAGTACTTCAAACAGACACCTGGAAATCATAATAGATTAATGTCAGTCTTTGACATTAAAACTGGTAAAATGCAAATGACCTTTTGTAGCCTACAGTCCAATAGCCTAGATCGTCAGCAGACTACAGAAATACAAAGTTTGAAGTTTTGGCCAGGGATGTTCACCCTATTTATCAAATTGAATTCCATAAGAATGCAGGTGAAATGATATACTCAACAATGACCAACAAGTCCATGAGTGTTTAGAGGCTTCAAAACTCTCTAGAAAACATCACAGCATAGTTTAAGCTAGAGAAAACATCATCACAAGCAAAAGATAACATAATCAAGTCATTAGAAGGCTTGGTAATTGAAATTGGATATAATCCAAATGATATCAAGGCTGCAGAAAAACTAATAAAGAAGAAATTGAGGATATTGCTACTTTAAAGAAGCAACTGAAGTTATCCTCTTTTGAACATCCACAGACCAAGGAGGTCCTAGAAAGCCAAACCCAAAAAGATGAGATGATGGTCCTCATTCTCCAGCTAAATTCTCAATTGAAAGAAATGGAGAAGGAATTGGATGAGTTAATATAGCTAAAACAAGCCAGCCTTGAGACAACCACTACCACTGCTATTCCTACAGTTAAATATATCAGTTCCTTCAACTTTGTCAGCTTCATTGGCCCCAATAGCTCCACTAGCTACAACACTTCCAACTGCAACAACAACTACATCAGCAATAGGTTCAACAACAACAGCAGTTCATCCTAGTGATGAAGCAGCTAAACTGGTCAAAGCCATGGAGGACATGTCCATTCAGACCACTAAAATAAATAGACTTAAAGAACAGATAAAAATTATAGAGGATGAGAAGAAACTAGCTCAAATCATGCATAAAAATGAAGTAGAGAACTCAAACAAGTTGACTGAGAGGATAAAGAACTTAGAAAAGGAATTAACATTGAAGGAGCCACTTGCCCAAGCAAAAGAGCAGTTATGGGCCAATATCATTGACTCTGTCAATGATATTTGGCCATCTATACAAGTTATCTTTGAACAAAATGATTTAGTCAAAGAGGTTGGTGAAGCAATTCAGAGGGTTAAGGCCGAACTTGGAAATATGCCAGAGGAAGCCTCAAGAATAATCCAATTCCTTAACTCAAAGAATAAATATGAATTGTAGGAGCTTAGCATAGCTGATAGAACTGACACTATACTAGAGGTGAAGAAGGTAATCACCAAGAGGAACTTAATGATGCAGCTTGAGGAAAAATGCCAAACCATGGAGCTAGCTATAGGCAGGTTCATGGTCAAATTTGATGTTTTGAGGCAGAAAGGTTTGCCTAATCCATTGGTAATAAATGATAGGTTAATGTCACATGAAGACTATGATAAAAGAATCATAGAAGTGGCAAAGGAGCAAGCCAATAGTTCCTCTATGGAAGGGATGCCTACAGGAAAGGTTCTTTACAATACTTTTGAGAACCTCTTTTACCTCCAGCATGAGGTAAAACATCTTTTTGTAAAAAAGCCCACCTTTGCAAAATACACAGAATCTAATGAAGTCTATAGAAGAATGGTAAATATTAAATTACCATATACAGAGACTTGGGAAAATTAAATGATTTACTGTGAAAATGCAAGGTAAACAATGGATACAGAGCAGTGAAAGAAAAGAAGCAGATCATCTAAGTCAAAGAGTATCAGATGAAATAGCATCAATCAAAAGGCAAAGTAAAAGAACAGTTAGCGTGGAAGAAAAACAACCAAAGAGAAAAAGCAGCGTAATATCAAAGAAGAGCCAATAGCAAACAATAAAAGAGGGACAACTTGCATCAGTTACATATCTGTCTCTATCTTCTTGCATGAAGATATTTTTGTTTCCTTGAATAATTCCTAAATCAATTTAGGATATTTTGTAATTATTTTTTGTATAAATACTTCATAATTCAAAGAATAGGGTGTGGATTGCTAAAAATTTCTATAGTTGTATTGATATAAAACCTAAGGGTTCATTGTACCATTTTTCAAGTCAGCAGACTGGACTGAGTAATAAAGGCATTGCATTACATGATTCATGTGTTGGGCCACTTCAGTGAAGTATTTTTTGTTTGTCAAATTTTTATCTTCTTAAATGTTTCACATACTTGCATGTTATCTAAATTGAATGAAATAACTGGAATATTATTACAAAAAAAAATTAATTACACTATATCTTAAACAGTTATTCATTTTCATGTTTTCTTCTGATATCCAAAGTAGGGAATCCTTCACTTCTCCCTAGTTTTGATTGACTTCGATCATTTCCCTCATTATCTGATTTGAGGAATCCTCAGTTGCTCCTTGACCCTGATTGAAAACCACTTCACCATCCAGCTTAAAAGATTTGAATTTACTCAGCTACCTTGCCCTGTGAACACTATCTTTAGAACCTGATTCAGTCCTATTTTCTCGACACTTGACCCCATAGCCCAATGGTAAAGGACATCCCTCTATCCATCTAAGTCGGTAATTCCACCACCAAATCAAAGTCAAAACCCAATCAATCTTAAATAACTAGCCTAAAATCAATTAACTCAACAAAGTTAAATCATAAGGAGCTATCTAAGCATTGGGAAGGCTAGATCCTGATCTCAAAATTAGGTTTATGGTTACCTTTAATATTTCGTTTAACACCAGATAAAAACCCTAGGGAAATTTTAGAGTGATAACAAAGCCTAGATCATTTGAGGAGGCCATTCAGAAGCTAAAGTGTTATTATGAGCAATCGAAGTGAAGAACTGAGACTAAGCTAGTCTGGAGAGGTAATGAAAGGAACAAAGGAAAATGGGATAAAAAGCAGGCAAGGCCATAGAGTACAGATAACAAGGAAAATTTTGCACCACCTAAGAGGTTCAATGCATCAAATATAGGACAAGAACATAGAGCTAAAGAGAAGACAAGGATGGAGGTTGGAAGCCCATATAGTGTTGGACTTGTGGCAAAGACCATTGTCGGAGAGATCGTTCGCAGAATCAGGGTGGTAGACCCAAAATATATAGTGCACAAGAGGCATAAACTGTTGGAGATGTTGGCCAGAGTATTCCTCGTATTTACGCAACTGTGGACAATAGGCAAGCAGAACACCAGGCATCTATCATTGAGATGGATAGTAAGGTTTGTGATCAAATTATTTCTATTTTGATTAACCCTGTATCTAATCATAGCTATCTTAGTCATGACTTGGTGGGTAAGTGTGGTCTGAGTAAGGAATTGCATGCAGAGTCTTGGTTAGTTCATTTGGCTATAGGTATGAAGAAGCAAATTCATCATTGGGTAAGAGCTTGCACATTTGACTTAAATTGTATGCCTACCACAACACATTTGAATGTTCTACTGTTGGGTTAATATAGTATGTTATTGGGAATGGATTGGTTGTATCTACATAGAACCAAGGTTGAATGCTATGACAAATATATTGAATGTGTTTATGACAATGGGGAACTAAGAGTTTTGCAAGATAAGAGGAAAGCCACATCAATTAAGATGGTGACATATATTCAAGCAAAGCGTAGTCATAGGAAAGGGTGTAAGCTATTTGCAGTGCATATTTCTAGTGACAAGGATAAGGAGGTTTAGGATGTAGATGTGTTGAACAAGTACCTAGTTTTATAGCAATTTAGGGATGTATTTCCTAAGGACATTACAGAGTTTCCACCTCATAGGGAGGTGGACATTTCTATTGAGTTAGTGCCAGGGGAAACTCCAGCATCGAAAGCACCTTATAGGATGATCACACCTGACTTAGTTGAGTTAAATTTTCATCTGAAGGAGATGTTGGACAAGGGATACATTAGGCCAAGTGTATCACCTTGGGGCGCACAAGTCTTGTTTGTGAGAAAGAAAGATGGTACCCTTAGATTATGTATTGACTATAGGTAGTTGAACAAAGTGACTATCAAGAATAAATACCCTTTGTCAAGGATTAATTACTTGTTCGATTAGCTAAAGGGAGTAGCAATGTTCTCAAAGATTGAACTGAGATCCAAATACCATCAGGTACGCATCAAAGAGGAGGATATATACAAGACTGTGTTTAGGACCAGGTATGGTCATTATGAGTTTTTTGTTGTTCCATTTGGCTTAACTAATGCTCCAACTACATTCATATGTTTGATGAATAGTTTGTTGTGTTCATATTTGGATAATTTTGTCATTGTGTTCATCAATGATATATTGTTATATTCTAAAAATTAGGAAGAGCATGCTGAGAATTTAGCAACGGTATTGAGGTTGTTGAGAGAGAATCAGTTTTATGCTAAGCTCAACAAGTGTAGTTTCTTTCAGACTGAGGTGAACTACTTGGGACATGTTGTATCCAAGGAAGGTATTGCAGTAGATCTAGAGAAGATAAGGGCCATCATGGAGTGGGTAGCTCCTAAGAATGTGGATGAGGTGAGATCTTTCATGGGTTTGGCAGGATATTATAGGAGGTTCATAAGGAACTTCTCACAGATTTCTTATCCTATTACATCATTGCAGAGGACAAGTAAGAACTTTGAATGGACCATAGAAAGTGAGACTAGCTTTGAGCATCTTAAGGAGTTACTGACACATGCACCAATTATATGGATTGTGGATCTAGATAAAGAGATCATAGTGTGTAAAAATGCTTGTAAGAGAGGGCTTGGTGGAGTCCTTAGGTAGGATGGAAAATTGATATGTTATAAGTCCTAGAAACTAAACGAGCACGAGTAAAACTATACCACGCATGATCTTGAGTTGGTAGCGATTATACATGCATTGAAGATGTGGAGACACTATCTTCTTGGCAGGTGGTTTGTGCTTATGCATGATCACATTGGGTTGAGGTATTTGTTTGACCAACCGAATCTGAATTCCACGTAGGCTAGATGGTTTGCCATGATCAGCGATTTTGACTTCGAGATTAGGTACATCACAGGAAAGGAGAACAGAGTGGTAGATGCTCTTGGTAGATGGATATAGATACATCACTTGGCAGCTATGATATCATATGGGACATACTTACAGGATAGGGTCTTGCAGGCAGGACAACAGGATGTCAGATATATGGAGATTGTGCATAGGTTGCCGCAGAGTATAGGTATATGTACAGGTATAGGTGATAGTACATGTACATGTACAGGTGATAGTATAGGTACAGGTACATGTGATGACACAGGTACAAGTACTGGTATTGGTATAGGTACAGGTGTATGCGCACAAGACTTGGATCATTATCTTACAACATATGGGTTGGTTATGTTTCGTGACAGGATAATGTACCGGATGGGAGTGAACTTAAGAAGGTGATCTTGAGGGAATTTCATGCAAAACCATATTCAAGTTACCCAGGTTATAAGAACACTCACATTGGTGAAGAGATATTACTCTTATCTAAAAATGGATGTAGCAGAGTTTGTGGAAATATATTTCAATTTTCAGTGAGTGAGGGCAGAGTGAAAACATCCAGGTGGACTGCTACAGAAGATCACGATTCCAGAGTGGAAATGGGAGGTTATTTCCATGGATTTGATCACGGGGTTGCCGAAGACGGTGAAGCAGCATGATTCCATCATGGTCATTGCGGACAGGTTAACAAAGGTTGCACAGTTTGTTCTAGTGAAGTCTACATTCTCAGCTAGTGATGTGGCACAAGTATTCATCCGAGATGTGGTTGGACTACATGGTGTTCTAAAGAAGATTGTGTAAGATAGGGATGTGAAGTTCACTTCCAATTTTTGGAAGGATTTATTTGCACGTTTGGGCACCGAGTTGGCCTTCAGCACAACTTATCATCCATAGACAGATGGAAAAGCAGAGAGGGTCAACAGGATATTGGAGGACATGTTGAGGATGTACGTGGTGCATCAACAGAGGAAGTGGTAAGAGTATCTCCCTTTGGTCGAGTTTGCATACAACAATAGTTATCAGGAGTCATCGAGGATGAGTCCTTTTGAGGAATTGTATGGGAGGAGTTGTAACACTCCCATTAGTTGGAGTGATCCATTAACAAAGTATTGATTGGACCATATATGTTGGCAGACATGGAACAAGAGATGTAGGTGATCAATAAGAACCTCAAGGTAGCACAAGATAGGCAAAATAGTTATGCAGACAGGAACAGGTTGTTCAAGGAGTTCTAGGTTGGGGAACAAGTGTACTTTCGCATCAAATCGAAGAAGAACTCCTTGCGGATTGGCTCATGTGCCAAGCTGGCACCACAGTTTTGTGGGCCCTTCATTATCATTGAGTGGATTGGGCCAGTAGCCTATTGACTTGCACTGCCTGCGACGGTGAAAGTCCATGATGTTTTCCATGTATCTTTACTTAAGAAGTATGTTAAGGATGTTGATCATGTGATTGACTGGTCTGTATTTCAGGTAGACCCAGATGGAGAATTCCAGTCGAAGCCTCATTTTATATTGCAGAAAAAGGTGTTCATGCTTCGACACTGAGCAATAGAGCAAGTTAAAGTGCAATGGAAGCACTTTAAGCCCGATGAAGCTACATGGGAGATGGAAGATCAAATGTGGGCCATGTATCCTTCCTTGTTTGTTAGTTGAGGCAAAGTAGCTTGATATGGTGGTTTGGTGGTTTCTTATGGTGGTTTGGTAGTTGCTTTATAAATTATGGTGGTTTAGTGTTTGCTTATGATGGCTTGGTATATGCTTCATGGTGTTTTAGCATTTGCTATATGTTGGTTTAGTATATGCTTTATGATGATCGATATATGCTTTATGATGGTTTGATATATGCTTTATGATGGTTTCATACATGCTTTATGATGGTTGATATATGTTATATTATGTTTTTGATATATGCTTAGATATGGTGCTTAGTATATGTTTGATATATGTTTTGGTATATATAATTTTGTTGATGTTGTTGTATGTACACCCATGTATGGATGTAAATACCATAACGAGTTGTGTTATAAAGCTCCACTATGTGGTATTGGTGTTATGTTATTATGATATCATGTGGTTATGTTATCATGATGTTATGATGCCATATGAGGTTGTCTTGAGAAGGACTTTCATTGTAAATACCGTAACGAGTTGTTTATAAAGATCCACTATGCGGTATGTCTTGGTGTCATGATGTTATGTCTTGAGTAGGTCCTTCATTGTAAAAATTGCATCGAGCTATGTTATAAAGATCCATGAGTAGTATGTCTTATGTCAACAATTTATTGAGGTATATAGACATGGTGATTGTGGGTTTACTTTCATTGCTTTGTTTTGGTTGGTTCTCATGTTTCCTTAGCTTGGGTTTAGTTACTATTCCTAGAAGCCCTGGTTAGAAAAATGTTGTGGAAGCCCTTGGTGGGTTGAGTTACTAGTCTTGGAAGCCTTGGTTGGAAAAACACTCTAGAAGCCCTGTATATGTTATGGGTTGAGTTACTAGTTCTGGAAGCCTTGGCTGGAAAAACACTCTGTAAGCCCTGGAAGGCTTGGATGGAGACCAATCTGATGATGGTTTTTGGTGATGTTCAACTGTGAGGTGGAATCATTGTTTGATGGGTTGAGGTGGATGGCCTCTAGAAGCCCTGGATGAGTTTTGATTGATGTGTTCTATGAGATCCCACATTCATTCTTGGAATATGGTATGGGGGTGAATGGTTGAAGAGATATTTGGCTCAACCATTCTATGGTTAGGTGGAACATGGTAGTCCCATCTCCGGTTGGTTCATTGCATTCATTAATGAGAAATTCATTCCCTTGATTTTCATGTGTAATGGTATTGATGTATTTATGGATTTGATGGCTAAGATGTTTATTATATTTTTGTTCCTATTATGTTGGTTATATGCACATTTTATGGCAGTAGCTATGTATGGCTCTCAGCATGTTTTTACTTGTATGTGAATGGATAATGTGTCTATGAATTAATGGAGGATAATGAAACAAATGGCATGAGGGAACAATGGTTCATATAGATTCTCAGATAAGTATGAGACCCCTACACTTAATTATGTTATTTACACCTGTAGATTACATTTCAATGATATGTTTAACAAAACTCCTATCATGGCTAGTAGGGTTATGGTTATGGTCTTGTTCATTTTATTGCTCGCATCCTTGTTTCCTTGCATTCATACGAATTTTAAGTGATCATTCAATTCTAGGTAGTGTCTCGGGCTCTGGCCCAAAAACGGTGGCTCAAATCCAGTAATGCTAGAAAAACAAAGTGTTAGTTTAGAGACTAACTGACTTGGGCAGTGTCTGGGGAGCGTTATAAATTGCCTATCCAGTGTCTTGGGAGCATTACTCTGCCCTAACTTTCTCAAACAGTAGTGGAACCTAGGGACAGGCTGTCTGAGTGGTTGACTTATCTCCTGAAGGTTTTGTTGATGATATTGGATGATTGTGTGTGATGTCCCATCGATTACATTTCCTTAAAGTCACCAAGGAGGTTGAATCTTATCATAGTGGCCTCTCATCGCATGTTTACCCCAACTGGTCGGTTGCTTGGGTAGATTTGGGAGGAGGGTGTTACAATTCATAAGAGAAGGTGAGGGAGTCCGAGATGGAGGTGGTGAAGTTTCCCTTGCCTGCAGATCAAAACAACCCTGTAATCATCACATGAATATACCCATTTATCAGTGACAAAATGAACCAATCAATAGTGGAAAAGATGAGTTGAATTTAAATGTTATCTACTCTTATGCCAAAACTCTGATCTAACCAAAAAATCAACTCCTCAGATATTGTAAGCATATGTAAAACAAGATGGCCAACATACATCTTCTTCCAGAAATCATAAACATAATTTTTCTAGGACTGTGGTTGTAAACCCTTCTACTCATACTCCCGTGGGAGAGGTGAGGTAGAGGGAAGTCACATATTTTTGATGGATTTTTCTCTAAGGAACTGCAAGAAACTAATAATCACTTTGAACTAAAAAGAGATACAAATACACAAGAGGGACCTAAGCCACTAGGGTTGGGCCCAAACCCAAGAGCCTCAACCCTCTGGAACTAACTAAATGATGAACCAATAAGAAGTTTCTCATTATCATTGCATCAATGTCTAATACATCATATAACAGTAAATAATAACAATGCTAATTAATTGAGCTCAATCCTACCTAGCTAAAGACAAAACTCAAATCTTAATGCACTCTTTCACACATTTATTTATACTATAGGGTAGCTACTAGGAGCTCCCTAGAAAATAGGAATGTTTGTCTCTCACAACTCAAGAATGGTGGATCTTGTTCCTCATTAACTACACTTGCTTGGCTGCCAATGACCTTGTCTTACTTGGCTGCCAATGACCTCGAGCTGATGAGAGAGAGTGTTGTGATTTTGGATTGATTGAAGGAGTTAAAGAGGTGGAAAACCTCCTAGAATCTCTCCTTGTTGTCTACTCCAAGCCCCTACGTAGAAATCATCTAAAAATTCTCCATTTCCCGCAATTAAACCATATTAGGCCACATGACATAGAAAACATATTTTGCCCTTCTCACTAAGCATAATATAAAAAAAAAAAATTGTAAATAAATGTAAGAAAGAGATAGTTCTAAAGTTGGAGGATGACATCATGGCCCTTATAATGTACTTATTGATGAGCCTCATAATTACCCCCTTACTGAAATTATTTCTCATCCTCTGAGAAACTCAGTCATCTATGTGCATCTCTTTCATGTCCTTGGTGGCCTGCTTGACATTCCAGGGTTCCTCAAATTGTTTTCCTTCTTGTGGATAGAAACCTGCATTCTTTTCTATTTTTTCCCACTCCTGCTCTTCTACTTCATTTCTTCCTTCCTGTAGGTCTAGCAGCAAGGGTGGACTAAGATTGAGTCATATCCACTTAAATTTTAATCTTTGCATTATCCTTTTGTACAGTGGTGTCCTCTCGAAGGCATTCCTTAGCCTTTCAAGTGACTGATATTCTCTGATCTAGAGGCTGTGATGTAAGGCATGCCATCTCCTCTAGTGGACTTTCATGATTTCATTTCCCAACAACCTGAATGTGTCTTCAAAATTTAAGATGGATTGTTCCTAATTGGAAAGATATTTAGGTGCTAAGTCAACATCATTGGAGATGATGCTATGATTTCTAATGACAACCATTGGGCTCACTACCTTTTCCCTGATATATAATAGTTCATTTTTCTCCTTTTCCATGACTCTATTTACTTCCTAAACTTGTGCCTCCTCATGAGTCATCTGAGATGTTAAGGCCATTAGTTGTGTGTCCCCCAATATTTCATTGGGATTGTTGGGAGTAGGATCCCCTAAGGACAGTTTTGGGGCTAAAAGCCCATGTTTAAGTCAATTTTTGTAATATTATTGTAAAGACTCCGCATTTTGTGGTCGTGGAGCGTGAAGGTGTTATGTGTCATAAAGGGTAGTCCACCCTGAGTTTTGTAAACTAAATTTAGTTGTAAGAGATCTACCCATGGTCCGCCGACCATGGGATTGTATAAAAAGAGCTAAGATATAAGTAGTTTGAGAACAACATGTAAGAATGTCATAGCTTAGAGCAAGAAGTCTAAGTCTTGAGTTGTAGCGTAGGTAGAGGCTCTGCAGCTAAGTGCACAGAGGCCTAGGGTAGAAGTCTGCAGCTGAGTGTACGGACCCCTGCAGCTGTGTGCGCAGGGTGAACAAAGTCTGTAACACTTGGAAGATATTAATAAAAGGAGTTATTTTGCAATTTCTGTGTATTTGTTCTGTTGATGAGTTTGGATATTTTGTGTATGAATTTCCTTTATTATGCTTCTATGATGCACGAATGAATATAGCTACATTGAATAATTAAACGCAATTATAAATATTTGATTACGTAGTGATAACATTAAGTATTTGGAAAAATAAGCAAATCACTTAGGGTAATTGAGGAATCTGCACGACGCGCTACCATAACAGTGTGAAAGTACTTGAGACACATGTTAGGGCTGCACGAAGGTTGATCGTATACTTTCGCGAAGGTATTGAAATCCAGAATAGAGGATTTGTCTTACAAGACCTAGAGCGGGATCACCTGTGCGAAGGCAGGGATAGAAGAAATCAAACAACATCAAAACCATCTCAGGGTGCGGAAACTTGGTTCCAGCATCCCCCCATACTAATTCAAGTGAGACTTATGTCCGCACTCCACGGGCTGATGCCAAAAGGGCTAGTAGTGTAGGGATTTGTTTGTCTAATTAATGTTGAACCTGGGTTAGGCCCCCTCAAGCCAACAAATGGTTCCATTGTCAGGACCGAAATCTGCATAAGAGATGTCTGATGTCGTATCACTGGAATCTAACTAAGAAGGAGATTGGAGATTGGTTGGATAGAAAAATCCATGAATTCACGGCACAAGAGAACAGAAACTTGTGACTGACAAAAGAACAGTGGTTGGACAGATACCTATATACAGAGATCCACGAGATCTTTTTCTACTCCTTCCCTATCGAGCTATACGAGCAGATCGTGAAGCTAGCAAATAGCCAAGGAAGGTGGAAACTTGATGGTCCTATTATGTGGACCCCGGAGCTAGCGTGAAGGTTAGAAGCATCGGAGGATAAGATCACCCGTGCTGTTGATCATTGGCTCGATCGCGTCATATTAGGATTTTTGATTGAATTCATGGTCAAAACCTCAGTCAGCTATAGCGAGGTGGAGTGACGCTTTTTCAAAGGACCGCGAGGTAAGTATGTAAAATATTTAAATACTTGGATTAAAATGTTGTTGTGCAAAAAATGGGTTATGTAGCTACCTTGATGTTCGGGACTACGTGAAGCAGAAAGACTTACAGGAACGAAGGAAAAAAGGGTCCGCAGTATAGCCCCTTGATTTCACCTCTGCGAAGTGACGAGGAAGGGATAGTGAAGGTTTCTACGTGAAGTGCTATTTAGTTAATAAGACAAGGATTCCTGCGAATACCACCTTCCCCCACACCAACTCCAACTTCACCACCCTCACCTCCAACTTCACCCGTACCACCTCCACCTCCACCGTGGTTCAGTATGGAAAATACAGTGAAGTTTCCTTTGTTCAAAGGCTTGGGAAATGAGGACTCGGATCAATTCTGGTTCGTTGTAAGCACTGTATGGGAAGGTCAAGGTGTTACAAATGATCATATAAAGAAGGTGACATTGGTTAGTGCTTTTCAAGATCGTGCGCTAACCTGGTATATTAAGTACTCTAACGATAACTCAAAAGCTGGAGTAGCAAACATCCAGGCAGCATTAAATAGGGAATTTAGTAGTCCTAAATCTGAGGTAGAGTTGATTGTGGGATTCAAAGAGATTGTGATGCAACCAGGCGAGACACCTTGGGAACTAGATCAGAGGCTTAAATATACAATCTGTGAAGCCAGCATGAAGTTGACAGATGGACAACATTGCAAGTGGTTTGTGGCTTCGCTACTACCACACTTAAGGAGTGTATTGTCATAGAAGAAGATAACAACTCAGGAAAAGGCCTTGGAGATTGCCATGAGACTACATGAGACTCTGATGCAAAATCCTAATCTAGGAGTTCAGCAAATCCATGCACAGCTGAATAATTTGTGCCTTCAGATGCAAAGTCTGAGGCAGGATAGGACGGTTCAACCAGAGGTACGCGAGGAGGTATGGTGCTTGAAATGCAAGAGTCAAGTTCATGACAAATACCATTGCCCAATATTTCCAAATTACATTGCAGGAGGAGGATCAATGCCTTTAAGGCCAGAAGCTTAAGCAAGACCTAGTGCAGGGCCTGCATTATGGTGCGCTATCTGTCAAGTAGCCGGAAAACATGCCACGGATAGCTGTCACTTTCTATGGAAGTATGTACAAGAACCGTAACAGTTGTTCTGCAACTCTTGTACGTTGGTAGGACATGATGAGTGTACTTGCAGGAGCTATGAATTGATGATGGATATAACTCCCACCTATAGGGTTCAAGCCTAAACACAACCCCTTGACCAGAATGTAGGGATGGCACGGATAATATTTTAGGGGCACAGATGAGGCCGAGGCGAAGGAGGAGCTGGCAGAGGTCCAAGATAGTTGATTTGCTACAATTGTAGAGGACCAAGAAACTATGCCCACAATTGCACTAATCTAATGCGTCTGTCGTGCAATTATTGCATGTTGTTTGATCATGAAATAGAAGACTATCCTACGTTGATAGCTCGGATACATGAGAAAGGGATGCTACCACCTCCATCGACTCAGAACCTGCAGATGATGAGGTCTGAGTCGTGCAAGGAAGATCCAAACGTAAATATAGTGCTCAGAAGTGGAATCGCGACAGGAGATGACAAGGGGAAATAGCTAGAAGGCAGTACATGGGTTCGCAAAGCCCCGGCAAAAGAGGTTGAGTTCAATTTGGAGTGCACTCGTGAATCCTTCATGGAAGCTAAGAATAGCTTCGGTGAGGCCTCCACCTCAGGAAGCAAGGATAAGCCTAACCTAGAGATGGACCCCTCTATGCTCACGACTTTCCTTGAAACCTGTATGAAGCTATTGCGTGACAATAAGGTTATGAAAGGGTTACAAGAGCTCATCAATAGATGCGTTGGAACCACGCCAGGTGAGCCGCACATAGTACGAAATATTGGCAAGCATAAAACAAGAACAAGACGAGAGATGAGACTAGCCGCACAAATAGGAGAGTATGAAATGGATTAGATCATTTTGGACTTGAGGTCATATGCGAATGTCCTACCAAAATGGACTTGGGAGCGAATGGGGAGACCTATACTGTAATGGTCTCTGATTCAGCTACGGATGGTGAATCAACAGAAATCATCCCCATAGGGTGGCTGCAGGGGGTGACTATGGATATTGAGGGAGCAAGTGCGCTGGCTGACTTTGAATTAATAGAGATAGTGGATGATAGAAATCCCTATCCTGTGCTCCTAGGAATTGACTAGGCTACTGATATGAATGGGGTAATCAATCTGAAGAAGTGAAAGATGATCTTTGAGAAGAAATTGTTGCGTGTAATAGTACCCCTCGATCCTACTGAAGGACCGCACTATACTGAACCTGTCCATGATTATGACAGTGATGACGACCTGGATTGTATCTATAAGATAATAGGGCGAGACCAAGATTGGTTAAATCCCACCGCAGATGGATGGATTACATGGGATCATGAGAGTTCCTGCACTTTGAAGTCCGATGAAGAAATAGAACACTGGCAGAATCGGTTACATGAAGTAACTACCTTGAATTGCAACATGATGACCCTGTCGCTGCATTGTGTTTCGTCAGAGTTAAGAAATATTCCTATTTATGATGGTCTGAATGAGGTAGATATATTTTTGGATGCATTTGAAAGGGAGGTACCAGAAAATTAGTGCTTCCAGGCCTTGGACTGGGCACTGCACTCTACGCCCGCAAGATGGTGGGGTACGCACAAGGGAAGCTTTGATGATTGGTGTGAATGTAGGAGGATGATGAGAACATGATTTGGGAAGCCTAAGATGAAATTGACAGACAAGTATGATGGATGGAATGATTTGTGCTCGCATCTGGCCAAATGGACGCAGGCTTATGGAGAAAAGCCCCAACCTGAGTGGGTGCACCTATTTTGTCATACCCTGGATGTTATCCTAATGAATTGGTATATAGAAACAAAGCTCTACCATGGGACAAGTGAATGGGATATCCTGTGTGAAAGATTTATGATGACATTCAGTTTTTAGGATGGGTTTGACAGTATTGATGAAGTGCTACAAGAGGTTAAAGCAACTATCTTTAGGATACCGCAAGATCCTTTAGACTTGATTCAGCCTAAATGGGCTACTCAACTGAGTCACGTGATCAAATGTTATAATGTAACTACTGAAGCAGAGAATGAGGATCCACAGAAGATTAACATTCCAGAAACAAAAGGCCACCACGAGGTTCAAGGACCGGAGAATGAGAACCCTAATATAACCGTTCCATTGAAAACAAAACAAGTGAACATAGGTATGGAGGTAGAACCCAAATTCGCAAATATTGGAGACTACTAGGATGACACGATGGTGGATAAGGTCACTGAATTGCTCTGCGAATACCATGACTTATTCCCCACCAAGTTTACAAATTTGAAAGGAATAATCGGGGACCTAGGAATGATGAAGATCACGTTAAAGCCCGACGTGAAGCCAATTAAGCAAAGGCCTTACAGTCTCAATCCGAAATACAAGGAGAAGGTCCGCTTAGAGCTAGACAAGATGCTAGCAGCAGGCATCATTGAGCCTATGGAAGAATCTAATTGGGTAATCCCAATGGTGGTGCAAGAGAAGAAGCAGAAGGATGAGATAAGGATCTACATGGATCTTAGAAAACTGAATGATGCTTGTGTGCTTGATCCTTTCCTGACTCCATTCACGGATGAAGTGTTGGAAAATGTAGGTGGCTAGGAAGCATATTCCTTCTTAGGGTACCACCAAATCAAAATCACGCCGGAGGATAGGAGCAAGACAAACTTCGTGACTGAGTGGGGTTGTTTTCAATACATTGTAATCTCGTTTGGATTGACCAATGCTCCTGCAATCTTTTCGCGTGTGGTTGTTACAGCATTCAAGGAATTTATTCATAAGTTCCTGGAGGTATATTTTGATGACTGGACTATATTTGGGCTAGTTAAGCTCCATGTAGAGAGCTTACTCTTGATGTTGGATACCTGTCGAAGATACCAGATCCAGCTCAATCTCAAGAAGTGTCAGTTTTGTGTTCCTTTTGGGAACCTATTGGGGCATGTGGTTTGTAGACAATGACTGATGGTAGACCCCACGAAGATCGCGGTGATATTGAACTTGGAAGCGCTGAGGAGTGTGAAATAGTTGTGTGCTACTCTGGGACATACGAGATATTACAGAAAGTTTATCAAAAGCTATGCCTAGATCACTGCGCCTATGGAAAATTTGTTTAAGAAGGATGTCACGGTCTGCTGGAATGATGACTATAAGAAGATCTTGGATATATTGAAAGAAAAGATGGTTACTGCGTCGATTCTAGTTTTCCTGAACTGGAAGAAAGAGTTTCATGTACATGTCAACATGTCATGTATAGCGTTGGGGGCAGTAATAACACATGTTAGAGGAGAAAACCATCCTATCATGTTCGCAAGCTGCAGATTATCCAAAGCAGAGAAGAAATATTCTACCACTGAATGCGAGGGGTTATCTATGGTGTATGCACTCTAGAAGTACCGGCACTACTTGCTAGGAGGCCATTTTAAGATGTATACAGATCACTCTGCGCTGAAGTACCTGGTCAATAAGCCTGTGTTGGGGGGGGGGAATCTGCAGATGGCTCTTATTTTTCCAAGAGTATGATTTTGAAGTTGTTTTGAAGCTAAGATGATTGAACGCGGGACCAGACCACTTGTTGCGCATTGAAACAAGGGAGGAACCTACTAACTTGGAAGAAGGATTGCCTTACATGCAGCTATTTGCAATGCGTGTCGTGGATGGTCATTTTGAGGATATAATACACTTCCTAACAACAGGAACTGCACCGAAAGGATACTCTGTCCAGCAAAATAAGAAATTAGTGGTGTGCGCTACAGATTTTTCTGTCACTGTTGGGCATCTATACAAAATGGGTACTGATGAGATATTGTGATGGTATGTACCTGAGTTCAGGAGAAACAGCATCCTTGCAAATGCTCATGGGGGCACCACAAGAGGACATTATGTAGGGAGAGCAACTGTACAGAAGATCCTACGCATAGGGTTGTGGTGGCCAACCCTTCATCAGGATTCAAAAGAATATTGTAAGGCGTGTGATGTATGTCAAAGAACGGGCAGGCCATCGCGAAGGGATGAAATGCCTTTGAATCCACAAATGACATTGCAACCCTTCGAAAAGTCGGAAATAGATTTTGTATGACCCATTTAGCCACAAGGGAATACAGGAGCAAGGTACATCATCACTGTGATGGAGTATTTGACTCATTGGGCAGAAGCACAGCCGGTGAAGGATTGCATGGGCGCGATGGCCACGAAGTTCCTATTTGAGCATGTACTAACACGATTTGGATGTCTAAGGATCTTGATGAGTGATTGTGGTACGCAGTTCCTAAATGAGACTATCAGCGCACTAACATAGGAATTTCAGGTATATCACCAGAAGAGCACAGTGGAGGCGTTCAACAAAGTGCTTGAGAACACACTGACCAAGGTTTTCAATGCTCAACGAAGTGATTGGGACCTACGCATACCTACAGTATTGTTGGCTTATCGAATGACATGCAAGAAGTTGACAAGACAAACCCCTTTTAGGCTTGCCTATGGTGTGGAAGTCGTAATGTCTATGGAATAGATTGTGCCTAGTCTTCGCATAGTAGCGGTCACAGGTATGATGGATCACGAAACCTTGGAAAAGAGGCTCGCGTAGCTGGATGAGCTCGAAGAAGAAAGATTTTTGGTTGGATTTCACCAGCAAGTCCAAAAGCAGCGCGAAAAGGCATGGCATGATCGACACATCAAGCTGTGCACATTTAAGGTAAATGACCTGGTTTTGTTATATGATAGTAAGTTTGATAAATTTCCAGGGAAATTCAGGATGCACTGGTTAGGGCCTTATGTTATTAAGGAGATTACCGACGGAGGAGCGGTATAGCTGGTCAAGTTAAATGGAGAATCCTTTTTAGGAAAGGTGAATGGTAGTCACTTGAAGCCATACACCGGTGGTCCAGCCATGTGACTAAACGAAAGTAGCACAGTCTTAGCACTCCAGGCAGCTAAAAGGAGGTGCGGGACTATAAACTACACTACCCGGGTTGGAGATCTGCGCGATTGGAAGATGGTGTGGAGTGAGGACATTTCATTGGGTCCGCGGTAGCATGAAGGGAGTTGCGCTACCTAGGAAAAAATCATGTAGGTCGGCTGGAAAGTAACTGCTAAAGTCATTTGTCATGAAAATATAGCAGAAGTGAGGCTAAATGGAGCGTGAGGCTGGCATTTAAAACAAAATTTATGGCTTATATCCTTGAAAATTTGCTGCCAATCTGGCATCAATGAACCGATTTTGGGGGGAATGGTCGGATTTGAATTCAAAATTCCCTATAAATTACAAGTGGCTGCCCAGCGAAAAACACTTGGCATTTTGAGTATTCAGTGATTGAGCTCTCAAGCGCCTATGAATTGTGAGCAATACGACCTTCTGATAGTTTTTGGGGTATTTGCAACTTCGCTGGCAGACACATAGGAATTCTTGCGGAAGATCATGTCTGCACCCCCAGAAGTTATCAATACACAACAAGTAATATAGGAGCCGTCATAGGAAATAAAGAGAGAGACCAACGTAGCTGCCCCAAAAGTAGCTAAAGTATTGGTGAAGGTCCCTAAATCCCCAAGAACATTGAGATTGAAGCCAACCCCAACCAAGGAGACCATGAAAGACAAGAATGGCAAGAAGATTGCCATATAGGTGCACGCATCACCAAGATGAAACCCACCAAAGCCCACTTCCCAGGAGAAACGCAAGGCTATAAACCTAGAAGCAGAAAAGGAGGATATCGAAGACATCTCCATGGACGATGAGGATGTGGGAGTGGAAATAGAGGAGTTTGAAGCCTAGGGTGCGAACCCTATTACATAGTTGTCGGAGTATGTCCCTCCATGCAAGCCTAAGTCCAAGGTCCCAAAGGACATTAATGAAAGTAAGACTCCCCTACAAACCCCTCTGCTACCAGATGAAATCACTTTTGATTGTCCGTGTTTGGAACAGGTGTCGATTTTGAAGCTCGAAGATTGGGACTTCGCAAACCATGAGAAGTTCCCTCACCTGGAAACCAAACAGTTGATGTGATGCATCATAGACACAAATATGGGGATGATTGCACTGGAGCCATGGAAGTGGCTCAAAGGAGTAGAGAAGGCAGGATTACTCAACTTGCTCTGGGTGTCGCGCTATAACCGCACCCTCGTGATAGTTTTAGTCATCAAGTAGCTGTTGTGCTTGGTGCATGATGGGTGTCTGTGGCTGGAGGAGCCGATACCCATCACTGATATGTTGATTCACCATATAACACACCTTCCGTATACAAGCAAAAATCCAACTATGATCTTTGGCAGCAAGGGTGGCGAGCTGGTGCTCGCATAATCAACAAAAGAAAAGTTCAACTGGAGAAGAATTTCTAACATCTGTGACCCTATTGTGAAGGTCGAGATGCATATCCTTGCAAGGAAGGTGATGTGGAAGTGTCGTGCTGATGAGGTACCAACGCCTATCGTTGCGCTTGCACAGCAGTGCGTGAAAGGAGTCTAGTTTAACGAGTCAGACTACCTTCGTGCAGAGTTCTTGGCAAACTGTCGCGAAGCACAAGAGCAAAGCAAGATATTCCACTATGTGTGGCTCTTTATGTTGATTATGCTTGCAGCATGGGAGATACCAGAGGAGAGCCAACTCCCCTCAGTCGCCCCAGACCTTCTTGAAGTAGTGAAGTACGCTTCGCTGTGGGCGACCAAGGATGCGGAGCACGTTCGGGACAGCAAGATCTTCTAGATCTTGATGGAAATGAATATCAGGATGGCTATCAATCGCAAGCTGCGATTGTCACTCACGGTATATGCTAACCTACAGAGCTATGGTGAATTCAAAGCTTATTTCAATCAGATATCAATCAAGGCACGGAGGGACCCTGCGCAGAAGTGGTACGATTTTCCATACCTAGCTACAGATGATGCCATCGATGTGGTGTTGGATAAATGGCAGGTGGCGGGGCGCACCACCACGGACTTGGTGGTGGGTGGAAGCAAGTCTGCCGCATAAAAGAAGAAAGAAGAGGCCGAGCTGAAGATGGTGCAACTGGACGAGGAAGCAGGAGGCCGCTAAGAAGGCCAAGGTAGAATAGACAGGAAAAGAGGCAGGAAAACAGATAGGTGGCATAGATCGGGGCTCTGACAAAGGTGCACGGTCGCCTTCACCTGAGACCGAAGAAGAGGACATAGAGCAGCACGGCGTAGACCCTCAAGAGACGTCTAGCTGCATTACATGCCCAAGAGAACTGGAAAAGGGAGGGTCAGAAAGAAATCCAAGGCGACCAAGACCTCACTAGACCCTACCACACTAACGGAGTGTGACTTATATGACATCGGTGAAACAATCATAGATGCCACCATGAAGGCCCTGCAGTAATTTGAAAAGAAGCAGAAAATCATCCTAGGGTCCATCTAGACAGGACTACAGGAGTTGCAGACCTGGCTATTGGCACATCAGAGGTTGTTGATATGCTACGCACGAAGTCTTCTAGTGTGATATTGTTTCCAGATGGAGCACTGACAACAGAAAATGAGGCTGACAGGCCCACTATCATTGCCTTGAAGAGAGTGGGAATGAACCTAGTAGTGCTCCCACGCGAAGCACTCCACTTCTTGCAGGATGGAGTAATTTTAGAGTTGAGGGCCCGCAAGCACTGCGCCCTCCAAGTGATCAGTGAACAAAAAATAAACAATGAGCAGATGGCCTTACAGAGGAATGTTGCCATCGCCGTCGAGGCTGAGGCAACCAACCAGAGCAAGAAGATCATACAGGTTGTGGAGGCGGCCTATAGAATGGTCCCGGAAGTGGCCATTCTGGAGGAGGAGCCAGTTGAGGTCTGCATCCATAAATTGGCCACAGGAGTGCGTGACACTCAGACGAAGATGGCGCGGGTTCAGCTGGAGTTGAACCTACAGATTACAGAGCTCCAGTAGATGGCTCAGCCTTCAACACCACCAAATGTAAAGGAACAGCGGGTGGCTACTGTCATAGAAGTAGTTGCGGCAGTGGAGAGTGCAATAGCAGACTGTACATAGTTGTTCAAAAAATTGTTTGAGGTCCTGACCGGCTTGCAAGAGGACCCAAACATCCATAGGCTAGAGATGGAAGTGTATGAACTCCAACAACACTATGATGAAGTTAAGGGAATAGCGTGAATCGTCACGCTGACACAGAGGTTAGCCAAGCTACAGAAAGCGAAGCAGCTGAAGGAACAGATGGACGCAGCGCTGCACAAGGAAGGAGTGTTGAAAGCACGACTAAAGCCTTGGCTGGAGGAAGCTTATGCAGTCATAGGAAACATTGAAGGTGATTTTGTGACTCTGCAAGCGATGCAACAATAGCTTCAGGCCGACAGCGTAGGGGCAGTAACTAAGAAAACAGTTGAAGATGCGAAGCAGGTAGAAGCTCAGTGCACAACCGAAGTTGAGGTCATCAGGGTCGAGTTGGATGGGCTTCGTACAAAGATCTTCATGCCTACCGAGTGACTCGAGGGGGAGTCATGATGTTTTTGTTGGGGGCCTATTGGGAGCGGGATCCCCCAAGGGCAATTTTGGGGCTAAAAGCCCATGTTTAAGTCAATTTTTGTAATATTATTGTAAAGACTCTGCATTTTGTGGTCGCAGAGTGTGAAGGTGTTATGTGTCATAAAGGGAATTCTGCCCTTATTTTTGTAAAGTAAAGTCAGCTATAAGAGATCTACCCATGGTCCGCAGACCATGGGATTGTATAAAAAGAGGTAAGCTCTAAGTATTTTTAGAACAACATGTAAGAAACTCATAGCTTTAAAGAAAGAAGTCTAAATCTTGAGTTGTAGCGTACATAGAGGCTCTGCAGCTGAGTGCGTAAAGGCCTAGGGTAGAAGTCCACAGCTGAGTGTGCGGACCCCTGCAGCTGTGTGCGTAAGGTGAATAGAGTCTGTAACACTTGGAAGATATTAATAAAAGGAGTTATTCTGCAATTTCTGTGTGTTTGTTTTGTTGATGGGTTTGGATATTTTGTGTATGAATTTCCTTTATTATGCTTCTATGATGTGTGAATGAATACAGTTACATTGAATTATTAAACGCAATTATGAATATCTAATTACACGGTGATAAATTTAAGTATTCAGGAAAATAAGCAAATCACTTAGGGTAATTGAGGAATTTGCATGGAAAACCTGAGCCACAGGTTAGGGATGCGCGAAGGTCGATCATATACTTTCACAAAGGTATTGAAAGCCAGAATAGAGGGTTTTTCTTACAATCCCTAGAGAGGATCACCTGCGTGAAGGCATGGATAGAAGAAACCAAACGACATCACAACCATCTCAGGGAGCAGAAACTTGGTTCCAACATCCTCCCATACTACTTTGGGTGAGACTTCGGTCCGCACTCCGCGGGCTGATGTCCAAAGGGCCAGTAGTGTAGGAATTTGTTTGGATAATTAACGTTGAACCTGGGTCAGACCCCCTCAAGCCAAAATGGACCCCAAAAATTCCTGTCAATTAGAGTGAGTTTTTGTAAGTAAAACTCAGCCAATTTTGCTTTGTACTCCATGCTAGCCTGGTTGCAAAATTCAATGAACTATTTGTAATCCTGAAAGGGTGCAGATACATGTTGTGCTCAGGTTTTGATTTGGAATTACAACCATTGTTCTTTGAGAAAGAGTTCATAAGACTTGGATGGTTTTCTACACTATAATGCCTCCATGGAGAGGCTTTCCATTATGGTAAGTTGGGTTTCTTTCTCCTACATTCCCTCTCTCAACCACATATTTTTTTCCTGTAGCTTCTCCTTCATTGTGGACGCCCTCATTCTCATCTCACTTAATTATTTTCTCATTTCAAGGACCTTTTCTTCCATGAGGCCCACATCCTCTACCTTCTTAGATTTAGCAATTTTCATCCACCTATGGGTTCTTCCTCTTTATGTTTCTAGCTCATAGAAAATTGGGACTGCAAATTTTTGGGGAATAATCCTCCCTTATTCAATGAATTTGTAGTAGGAGCTTAGGCTAGGTTATGGACTAGGATCCTGGAGCTCTGGTAAGCCCTTTTCAAATTTTTTTGGGGAGGTTGCTACCTCCTGTAGTTGTTGTGTCACATTATACCCCTCCTGTAGCTCATTATATCCCTCATGTAGCATCCTTTGTCCCTCCTGTACCATACTTTGCCCCTTCTATAGATTTTCAGAACCCTCCTGTCGCTTCCCCTTGTATTCTTGTTAGAGGGTATTTGGTGTCTTGGGTTGTTTGAAGGAGGTTGATCTGGTGGTGGGCCTCCTTACATATGCTACAAGAGTCTTTGTTTTGGGTTTTGGAGAGGTGACCTCTTCGATTTTTCCTTCGGTTGGTCCCACCTCCTCTTTCTTTCTTTGAGACTCATCAATCGTGATGGGGAAATTTGCGAGTGTTTGTGGCCTCCCTTGCTTGATCTTGGTGCTTTTCCTGGTCTTAAAATATGGGGGGGTTGCCTTTGTCTCTTCCTTTTAGGTTTGATTGGGGTGCTTAAGGTAGCTAAAATTGCAACTACCTCCTATTCAGTGGTTCCTGGATACAAACGTGTTTTTTTTAGGAGTATCTTTGTGTCTTTGGGCTCAGTAGTCTTCTTGGGTCTTGATTTTTCCAGTGCCTCACCCTCTTCTTTTTCATCTTGTTCTCCTCCTACCTTTGCCTCTACTTCTTCTTCCTCCTCTGTTTTCATTTTTGCTTCTTCTACTGTCCTTTTTTCTTATGTTTCTCTTCTTCTAACCATGTTGCTTCTTCCTCTCATGTCCTTGCCCCTTCTTCTTCTTCCTCTAGAGGTTGGGGTCTCACCTGGTGTGAGGGTTTGTGTCTCAATGAAAGTTTCTCTATCTGTATCTATTAATTTGGACCAAAGGACATGGATTCTCAAATTGCTCATGGCATCCACCACTATCATTTTAATGAGGCCATGGTGGCCTAGGTGTTGGTGTTTTCCCTCTCTCACTTTTTGACTCATGTCCTTGATGGACTGTAGGAGGAAGTATGGCATAATGAGTCTTTGAGAAAGAGGTATATCTGGCTGGAACTTGAGTTAATGAAGTAATATAAAGTGGTAAGAATATACCACACTCATTCTTCCCTCACATGATATTTATTTCAGAATATGGTAGGCCACCTCATCCCAAGGATAAGGTAGGATTTCCCTCCTAACTCCATTCTTTTCCTCAACAGGCTTTTCATTGGAAGTGAAGAATTTATTTTTAGCAGTGACACTCGTGGCTTTGTCTGCAAGGTCATCATCATATCCTTTAAACAACTTGAAGAATCCTATCCACTAGTGTCTTCTAAAAATTTCTACCATAGGAGGGTGTAGGTGGATTCTCTTGGTATCTGAGGGCTCCCTTTTGTTAGATACTCCCCCCATCTCTTCTCTATGATTTTAACTAAGTGAGGGATATATACTTATTCAATAGATTTAGTTTTTAATTTAGTGGAAGCAGTGAGTTAAAATTTCCTTGTTAATGACACCTGTATTCCCATTACTCTACTACTCGAAAATACTTTTTAAGTTCACAATTAGACATGCCACTGCCTGTAGAATTTGAAGTGAAATTTGCATGCAATCTGATGGATGGATGAAGGAGATGGTGGAACTTCCTTTTTATCAAGTAGTATGGGATGAAGGTGGTAATTTGGAGACCAATTCGAACCTCTATGGCTTTCCTCCACCTTCTCAACCTTCTTGTAGCAGTCTCTCGGCCCTCCTGTAGTAGTTGCAGGGTTGCTTGTAGAAATTGGAGAACGGTGTTCGAAACTCCTCGATGGCACCCTAAGCTTGTCCTCTCCCTAACTATTTTTTAAATGAGTGATTATACAAAATAATTTGAGCCCCAGTACATAATATGCCATTTTTGGCTTAGGATTGGAGCGTTGTGGTGACCTGGCAGTCACACGGGGTTTCCTCTTTTGGATTGTTGTCCCCACTCTAAGTAATTATTTCTCCTTTTCTCATAATCACCACCCATTATATGTGATCCCAACTTTTTTGATGTAACATATCCATGTTGCACGAGTGCTTACCATCACTTTTAGTTTACTAGCTGAGGGTGGCTAAGATAACTGGGCAACTCAAACTTATTAAAACATCCCCTCTCGACATTTACACATTTTCGTTATTCGCACATAGTGAGGAGGTGAGAGTTTTACATACATGTTCCTACCTCCTGATCGAAATACTATAGGGATTTTCATGTTGGAGCTGGACCACATCATTGGCATCAAGGTAGTTGACTTGTTGGCTTATTTCCTATGTATTTCTTCATTGCTCCTCACGATATTTGATTGTTGTGTTTGTTGTGTGTGCAGGTAGGTTGTTGATGTTTAAGATGCTATTGCTGATGGAGAGTCCTCCTAGGAGTGATATGATTGCTTCAGAGTGGTCTCATAAGTTTCCATCACCCCCACCTACTGATGAGAAAAAAAAAGATCAATACTTTCTTTTATGCATGCATAGGCTACTACAGAAGGAGGTTTTCTTCCTCTAGCAGTCCTTTCCTTTTCCTCTGGGGTCTTCAACCTTTATGTGGGGTGATGAGAGAAGTTGTAACAGGTCTTGAGGACAATGATTAGACCATGAGGGAGTATTTTAGACTTGTAGAAATTAAGATAATGGCTTATGTGTGTGTTTTTTTTAATTTTTAAAAGGGGTAAGGTAGAGTGAGTGAATAGTGAGTGAATTTTTGTGAAATAGGATGGTTGAGTGATAGATGGATGATGGAACATGATGGGGGAACCTTATTCTTCATTATGAAGGTCATAGGGTCCATGTTGGTTTGTCCTTGTCCTCGGATATCCCTCCTGTAGCTTTTCAAAACCCTCATGTAGCACTGTAGGACCTTCTTGTAGCAATTACAGGGATTTCCTGTAGTAGTCTAGAGAAGGCGTAAAACTTGAATTTGGGGCTAATGGGATGGTGGAGAGACATGATCACATGAGTGGAGATGATGGATATGAAGTGTATGGATGGAAGAATGAAGGAAATATTGAGAATTTTGGCCCTCTAGCCATGGAATCTGTTATTGTATATAATCCTGCAAAACAAAAAAAAGGTCAACAAACATGGTAAAAATCCTTTCCTTGTGTGTATTTTATTATTTTTTTCTTTCTTTTCTTGAGACACACAGGCTGCCTCAGAGGAGTGTTTCAACATTTATGCCTTCCCTAGGTTCCTCAAGAGATGTTTTCACCTAGGGATCTTTATCATTTTTAATTTTTTTCTCCTGGGTTGCCTCATAGAGGTATTCAACCCATGAGTTGGCCTTAGATGACTCATAGAGGTTTTCATCTATTCCTTTTTCCTTTTTTTCTTTTTATTTTTTCTTTCTTTCCAACAAAAATATCTAAGAGTGTTGTGGACTAGGAGCCATGACACCCTCAATCACATTGAATTCTTTGTTGATTGTACTGATGAATTATGCCTTAGACATAGGTTTCATGTATAACTTCAGCTCGTAACCATTGAAAAGAAAGGGGATCCCTTCCTCATCAATGGTGTGGATTTGAATAGCTCTATTGTCATGACATTTTTCTATTGGGTATGAGCCTAACCATCTTGTCATTAGTTTTCCTTTAAAATATTTGAACCTAGAATCATATAATAATGCACAATCCCCTTCTTGAAAAACTTTTTTCCTTTATATGCTTATCATGCCAGACCTTCCTTTGCAATTCTTTAACTTTAGTGTGGAGGAGGGCCTGCATTTTGAACTCATCCAATGCATTCAATTGGAGAAACCTCTCTTGATATGCTTTGGTGACATCTAAGTCCAATTGGGCTTCCATTCTCAAATTATTATACTCAAACTCAATATAAAGTAGAGTTTTCTTCCCATAAACTATATCATATGGAGTGAACCCAGTAGTTGTCTTCCAAGTGGCCTCCACTAATCTGTCTTCCCAATCTCTCTTGCTACTTCTCACAACCTTGGTGAGGATGCTCCCCAATGCCCTATTTATAACCTCTACTTGCCCATTTTCCTGAGGGTGATAGGAAGTAGATGTTTTTTGTTTGATACGGTGTTGCCTTAGGAGATTCTCAATTAGATTTGATGTGAATTGAGAAATATTTTCCTTTACAAACTCAGCCACTTTCTCCTCTGTTGTTGCTTTGACAGCCCTTGTCTTAGCCCACTTTTTCAAGTAATCAGTTCACACAATGATGTAATTTTTCTTCACTGATGGTGGATCAATTGCCCCAATGAAATCCATGCCCCACTTTTCAAATGGCTCTAAGGCCACTTGAGTTTGTAGAGGCATTTCATCCCTGGGTGTGGGTTTTCCCATCCTCTAGCACTGATCACATCTACTAGTATACCTTCTTGCATCTTGGTGGAAGGTGGGCCCATAGTAGATAGCTTGTAAAGCCTCAAAAGTTGTTCTCTTGGAAACAAAATGACCCCCACAGGGCCCATCATGGAAGTTTGAGGGGATTTCAAAGAATTCCTCTTCCTTTCACATCTCCTTAAAATATAATCTGGTCCCACCTTGAAAAGATTGCCCCCAATCCAGGTGAAATGGGATCTTTTCCTTACAATTTTTCTCTTCTCCCTGGATGACAGATTTGTAGGGAATATCCCAGAAACTAGGTAGTTGGTTATGTCAAAAAATGAGGGAAATATCACTGAGATAGAAAATAGGTGCTTATCTGGAAGATGATCATCGACCATCCCTTCATCATCTATAGGCAATGTAAGTCTAGAAAAAAATTTTGCAACTACATTTTCTTTTCCTGGCTTGTCCATGATAGTCAAATCAAACTGTTGTAAAAATATAAACCACCTAATGATTCTAGAATTCACATCAAGCTTATTCATCAAATATTTAATATTTGCATGATCAGTATGCAAAAAAGTTCGGTATCCAGTGATGTAGTGCCTAAATTTGCTTAAGGAGTGTACAACGGCTAAGATCTCTTTTTCAGTGATAGTGTAGTTCAATTCAGCCTTAGATGGATTTTTACTAATGAAATAAATGACATAGGGTAAATTATCATCTATTTTCACCAAGGATGCCCCCACAACTTGGTCTAATGCATCAGTATGGATATGGAAACATAGGGGCCAATTGGGACCCCTAAGTATGGGTGTAGTGGTCAATTTTTATTTTAATATCTCAAGGGCCTCTTGGCAGCTACTTGTCCAACAGAATTATGATTCCTTGGAAAACAAACCAAACAATGGTGAAGCCACTTTACTGAAATACTTGATGAACCTCCTATAATATCCAGCTAATCTCAATAAACTTCTAACATCCCTTTGCTTTTGAGGAGTAGGGACCCTTTTTATGATGGCAATCTTGTTTGGAACCACTTGTATCCCCTCCTAAGATATTGAATGGCCAAGGAAAATCCCTGCATTCATTAATAATTCACATTTATTAGGACTAAGCAAGAGGTTCATTTCAATGCATTTTCTCTAGACTTTTCCCAAATTAGAGGGAGCCTCCAGGAAGTCGCAACCATAGGGAATGAAATCATCCATGTAGATCTCCACAGAGTTATGGACAAGCTCACAAAAAATGCTCAGAAATTCCCTTTAAAAAGTGGTAGGGGTGTTGCATATATCTAATGGAAGGACCTTGTAAGAAAAGGTACCCCAAGGACATGTGAATGTAGTCTTGTCTTGGTCCTCAAGGCTGATCTGGGTTTGATTGTAATAATTGAATCCATCCAGGAAAGAGAATAACTTATTCCCTATAATACCATCTAAAACCTTATCAATGAAATGAAAAGTGAAATGGTCTTTCTTTGTGGCCTTGTTCAATTCTCTGTAATCCACACAGATCCTCCCCTGCCCATTCTTCTTTGGGACTAAAACTAGAGGGGACACCTACTCACTATCTGAGATGGGGTATATGAACCCTGCATCCAACAAATTTTGTAACTCTTCCTTTACTATGTCCTTGAGGGCGAGGTTCATTCTCCTCTAAGGTTGGCATACAAGTTTTCATTCCTCCTTGATGTATATGTGATGATTACAAACTAAGGAATGCATCCACTTCACTTCTTTATAGTTCCAAGCAAAGGCATCTAAGTGTTCTCTCAACATCTTGCACAGTTTCTCTTCCTGGTTGGCTAAGAGATAGGGGTTAATATTCAAGTTTCTAGATGGGACAAATTATACAAATTTTACATGGGTAGGACTTGGGTCAACTCAGCATAATTAAGTACAAAGACTACTCCCAAATTATTTCACTAGCTTATCAAGAGGCCTACTATTAGGGGGTTGGTTTTGAAGGATCTCATCAATGAGGTCATCTTCATCAGGTTTTCCCCCTCCTATAACATAATCTAGTGTATAAATTAGGTAGGATGTTGTATGATACACTTCATCTTCCTCCTCCTCTTCTAGACACAAAGGTAATTCATGCTCAATGGATGGATGAGCAAGAGGATACAACACTAATTGTTTAGAAAATTGTCCACTCTTAATGGTCATGTTCCCAACCTTGCAACTAATGTAAGCATTTGTAGTGGCTAACAATGGCCTTCCCAATATGGGAGGATAGTCATTGAACTTTTTTTTGGGCTGGAGAATCAAGAAGGCAGTAGGATACTCCCAAGAGTCGATGGAGACCATGACATCCTCAACAACTCCCTCATGAGCTACTATAGATCTATCTGCAAGTTGCAACACTGTAGTGGTCTTCCTCAATGATCCTTGGAGGTTTAGCTTTAGCATGGTATATTTAGTCATCACATTGATGGAAACCCCAAGCTTAATCAAGGTATGAGGTACAATGATGCCATCAATGTGTACATCTACTACTAGACTCCCAGGGTCTAAATATTTTGGACAAATCACTCTCCCCAACATCAAATTAGAAAATTGACCAATAAAATTGATGGTGGGGGTGTATGTTTTTCTTCTCCCAGTGTGTTTGAAAAATTTTGTCGTGATAATCTTATTATAGATGGGAACATCCTTAATATCTTGGATAAGGGGTATTTTAACACATGGATTCTTCAATTCTCCCAGAATTTCAATCTCTTCTAGGGTATGCTAGCTAGGGTGGATCAATATCTCAGGAAAATGAGGTGGATTTACTTGAGGGGTACTCTCTTCCTTTTCCTCTTCAATTTATTCAGGTGGAGATGGTGGATGGTTATCTGGAAGCACTCTTCTAGACCTAAGGTTGATCTCTTGGATCTCCACAACATAGGCAAGGTAAGATGTCTCTCCACTGTAGACATCTTGTTCTGCCTTGTTATTTGATCCATATTGGGTTGAGTAGGCATCTGAGGTTTCTTGGGTGGATAAGGATGAGTGAGTTGTGGTTGAGGTTGAGGTGGAGGTAGTAGAGAAGGAGTTTGGTTGAGTTGAGGCCTCCACCCTTGTGATGGGTTGTTCCATTGAGGAGGTTGGGGAGCATATGGCTAAAATGGTTGATTTATAGGTTGAGGAGGATATTGAGGAGAATAAGGCCAAGAAGGAGTTGTGGATCATGATGGATGAGTGGAAGAGTACCAGGGTGGCAAGGGTGCATTCTGGTTGGGATCATAATAAGAGTAAGATTAACCTTGCATGCCCTGCTAGTATGGACGAGGTCCTTGGGGCCTCCTTTGATTTATAAAGAAGAGCTACTCAACCCCACCTTCTGCCCCTTGGTATACAAATTTTAAACTAGGTAAATAAGGGAATTTATTTATGGCATGGTTTTCCTCAAAGGTTGAGAAAACCTCTATGACATTTAATGGGCATTCATTTCTAGGTTGCCTTCCAGTGCATTTAGGGCAGAAGATAACTAGGGCTCTCTATGCTTCCTCTTGTTTCCTCTTGATCTGCATGGTATCCATTTGCAAAAAAAAGGTATGCAACATTTCACTTTTAATGTGCTCCAAGATGTTCCCAATCTCATTCTTTACGGACGTTGTAGAAGGAGAGGAATTGGCTAAGCCTTGACTAGCCCTACCCTTCTTTCTAGCAACCCTAGAGTGATTATTGAACATAGTTTTAATGTCATCATAGGATAACTGATTAGAAATCATGTTGAGGGTCTCCAACATGTCCTCCCTAATCCCTCAGAGAAGAACTAGTTTGAGTGATTCAGGATCAAGGGTGCATCTAGCCCTCCTATAACTGAGTTGAAATCTCTCCTCATAGTCTTCTAGGGATTCATCAAGTCCAAGAGTCATTCTAAATATTTCTTCCTTGGTTTCTTTGGACCTACAGTATTCCATGTACTTTTCATTAAAGGCTCGTTGCATTTGAGTCCAAGTAGTGATGTTACCCCTAGGCAGACCCATAAACCGGCGCCAGGCTACATCCTTAAGGGTAGAGGTGGATAACTTCAGCTTTTGGTCACCAAAGACATAGTCATAGGTCCTAAAAACAAAAGAAAATTCAAACATAAAGGTATCAAGATCCTCATAGGTTAAGCCATGGAAGTGTGGAAGGGCAGTAGGTCTTATATTCTTCATTCTAGCCTCTCCATTAGTATCCCTGATAGGGAAAGCCTCATTTTTCCTAGTTTCAACCATAGGTTGGGTAGGTAAGGTGGGTTATTCTTCTTCCCTAATAGGTTCTTCAAAGATTTCAGGTTGCTCACCTAGAGGGTCTTCTAGCTCCCCTGTAGTCAAAGAGGGAAGCTAGCAGCCACTGAAGAAGAGTGAAGGTTGATTGCTTGAGGGTGTGGGGGTGTTTGGTAAGAATTTATGTTGAGTATCTCTATTCCTATTAGGCATGAAAGAATTTTTTTCTCTTTTTCTTTTATGTTATTTTTTCAAAATTGTATTCAAAACATAAAACAATTCTTAATCAGAAATAACATCTACCTAGACACCTCCCAACAATCATGAGAAAAAGTAGTGATCCCTGGAATTGCATCAAGAGTGTTGCAATTCCCAAGGGATCCTCAACTCTATTTATAAACCCAGGGTTCGTACAAACTTCGAGGTGACAGTGCTATATGCACAGTAGATGGGATTCGACTCATGCCACCTTCAACTAGGAAATTTGATCAATAGTGCTCCAAGACCATTCCTCCTACTAAATTAGAATGAAAACTAGCTAATGATGGTGAAATTTAGAAGCTACCTCTAAGGGAAATTCTATTAACTTCCACTTGCAAATGCTATTGAATCAGTTCATGAAAATACAAGAGCTATATTACTTGCAGGAAGGAAACTACATTAACTTGTAATCAACCATCTAACTACCAAATCTACTCGCAAACAAGAAGCTAACCTACCAAACCATAAACCAAAATGCTATGTATCATCTAACTAGCTCACATTTACATATAAATCAATGTTCTATTGTGCCAAATCTATGAATAGGACACTAATTCTATTATGTTTTGTAGCGAAGGAAAAGGATGCGTTGGAGTGGCCTAGGAGCTTCCCTTGATCATGGAGTCATAACTGGGGTCAACTTACTTCTAAGCCAAGTCAAAGTTGCAACAAAGGTCAAAACTAGTGAGGAAATAAGTGGTGGGCCCCAGTATTGCAGCAATAATGCTGCAACTCCTAGGGCTCCCTTCTTTAATTTTATCAACCCGGTAGTTCGTAACAAACTTGGAAGCGACAGTGTTGTATGCACAAGTACTAGCTCTTGCCGCAGCTGTCACTTGGTCAGCTGGCACAAGTTCGTTAGGAGCTTAAGCCAACTTCTATGAGCTCTGAGAAGAAGCTTTTTAACTGGTGGATGAAAGCTAACTCAAAGAAGGCTAATCTACTTGCAGAAAGAAACTAGAAAGTTGAAAGGAAACGCAAACCCTAGCAAACCCTAATTTTACCAGCTAGCCCTACTGATGCAAGAAAGAGGATGCAAGCTACTAAAATCTCAGGTCTGCCAGTTTTTACCCGCATGCTCCTTTTTGCCTTAAAATACATGGGAGGCTCCCTCTTTCACTTCCCTTTCTGATTTGGAGATGTGCTTAGGGTGGCCAGCACAGCTGCTGCCTCCCTCGCTAAAATCTCAGGCGATTTTTCCTTTTGTTGCCCTGTTTCTAGACTTCCTGTAGAAAGTCCTGTGCTAACTGTTTTCTGGCTTCCTGTAGAAACGGTTTTCATGCTTCCTGTAGAAACTGTTTCAACTGTTTTGGTCTGCTTGGCTGGATGTGGCTCTTCCTCCTTTTTTTTTCTCTCTTCTTTTGTCTTCTCTGCCTCTGTTAGCTTGCTTCCTCATGCTCTGTTTTGGCTTTCTTCTCATCTTGTTTAGCTTCTGCCTTCTCTGTTGTAGTCTTTTTCTTTTCTGTTCTTCCTTTGTTTTGCCCTCTGCTTGAATGATTTGTGCTCCCTCATCATTGGTTTTTTCACATTCTTCAGGCTTGATTCTTCCCTAGAATTGCATCGCTTCTTTTGCATAAACATGCAACAAATAAAACTGTTTGTTTTCTTCTTCTCTTGAAGCCAGAAATTTTGCAAAAACCCATGTTTTCTTCTAAAAAGACAGCTCATTGCCCCTCTTGTAAACTTGTTACTGCTCTTAGAATGTTAGTGTTTTTCACAACAACAACTTCCAATTTTTTTCTCTCTTCAAACTTTTCCAACCTGAATTTGCTTCTTAGTTTTTTGAAAAGAAATCAATTTTCAGATCAGAGAACAAATAACATAGTTTTTTTCTTTTAGAAAGTGGACAGTCTTGCAAATTCATTCTTTCACATAGGCTTAGTTCCTATGGTTGCATCTCTCTTTTCAGAAGAATGTGAGAAAGAAAAAAACATATTTTGGATGCAGAGCAGGAAAACGGAGAGACTGTGAATAACCCAAAGAAGGAAAAAAACACGGGTAGTCTTTTAAGCTTCACTTTCCTTTCTTTCAACCCAATATTGTGTCTTTAATCCTCCACCTTATATAAATATCATATGCAGAGCAGTTTCCTGAGCCTACCTCTTTTCAAGCTCCAAACTTGATGAAGAAAAACTCGGGCTTCTCTGCTTCGGAAGGATATACCGTACTTCCTGTAGAACGCCCCTGCGCCTCTGAGCGAGCCCGATACGCAGCAGAATCTCGAAGACAGGTAGAAAAACTGGTGGAGGATGACTAGTTAATCATTTTGTGCATACTTCAGTTGAGGATGTTGCAAGTGCAAATGAGCAGCAGTTTGTGAATTTCAGTCGAGCATTCTTTAATTGCTGCGTGATTCGTGGTGAGGTGGCAAAAATGTGTGCTGGCCCATGCAGATGGCAGTGTTGTTCATGAACTATATGTTTTCCCCCTGTAATCACTACCATCAATTGCACTGAGGTTTAAACGGCCAACACTCCCTGTTGTTTTAATTTTCACGTGAGTCAACTATCCATGTATACTGCATGACTTCTGGCTGAGCGCTTAGAGAAGGAAATGTCGGGTTAACCTTGCTAGATTCATGGCTTAATCCCACCATTCCATTCATTCATGCAGTTCTTAAATTAGATTCATGTAATAGAGGAATGAGTTTTAGTCACATACCTAGAAGTCGAATGTGGTTGACGTGAGGTGCTGTGGCCTTTCATTTGTTACATGCATTGGTTTTTGTGGTTAAATGATGGCTTGGTGGCTGATTCATGGCTATTTTTTTCTTGTGCAGGTATCCTCTGGCCAGATCCATGCTGTAGGAGCTGGCTTCACATTTAGATCTGCACCCTCAAGCTACTGATGTTGAATTTTTACAAGGCAGAAACTTGTTTTTGCCATTGCTCCCGAACGATAGATCAGATCGATCTGAAACTTGTTGAGCATGTTCCTATCATCATTATGCACCTCCCATAGCAAAATTGTGATCAATGGATGCACAGATTTCGAGAAAAATGGAAAATGGCTAAATATTACAGAGATCAATTTCTCGAAAACTGTGCATCGGAATCAGCTGAAACTACTTGGGTAGGCTACTATCACCCAAGTGCATCTCCCCATGAAACAGGCTTTGAAATGGATGCACGAATATGGAGAAAATGCAAAAATGGCTGAAGGTGATGGAGGCTGATTTCTTGGAAACCATGCACCAGAATTGGCTGAAATTTCTCGAGCATGTTGCCATCGTCCCTGTACAACTCCCCCTGTAAGAGTTTTGCAAATGGATGCACAGTTTTCAAGCTAGGGAAAAAACAAATTCTATTCTATGTATTTTGTTTTCAAAGCATTCTGCAAGTTTTTGCATGGTAAAGAAAAATGAGCTTGGGCTGTGATGCAGGCATGGAGATGATGGAGGAGGAGTTTGAAGATTGTAGGAGGACTTCTGAACCCTTGAGGAAGATATCATGTTCGCCAAACTACCTTTTTGAAATCCATTTCTAGCTTCATGTAGAAATCCTGTAATTTCTACAGGAACTTCCTATAGAACACACAGTTTTGAGGAAAGAAGCACAATGAGATGGAAAAAATGATGGAGAAGGGTGAGGGATAGAAACATGGATGCTTGCAGGCCTCATGGATAGATTCCCGGCCTTCAGGTCCTCTTCAGAGATCAATTTTGGCTTGTTTGTAGGCTTCCTGTAGAAGACACAAAAATTCCTGTAGAAGGCACGGAACTTCCTCTGTCTTTGTTTTGAGCGATTCTCCTGACCTGCAATGCCCTTCTTGCAACCTGCAATTATTCAATAGAAATTAGGTTTATTTTTTCTCTTTTTTCTTCTTTTTTTCTCTCTTTTTTTTGAAGACAACTAGGGCGCTTCATGGAGGTTTTCACCCTAATTTCCTGCCCTGGGCGCCTCCAAGGGAGGTTTTTACCCAGAGATCTTATTCTGTTTTCTCTTTTTTCCCAACCCATTGACCACCTCATGGAGGTTTTCAATCAATGAGCCAATCTAAGGCGCCTCCGAGGAGGTTTTCACCTTAGATTTTTATTTTCTTCTTATTTTCATTTTTTTCTCTTTTTTCTCTTTTTTCTTTTTTTTTTCTACCCTACCCTACTTGAAAAACAAAATCATTTTCAAGTGTAAGAATACTTCCAATGGAGCCATGTGCACATCGAGATTAGAGACAAAATGATGTGGCGGCTTGAGATGCATGCTTTGACAGTTATCCGGATTTCAGAGACCAAATGATTTGACTTTGAAGGGATCAAACATAGCTGAGGAAGAGAGTACTGCTGCAACTTAGTGACCGTCTGAAACCATATCTCAATATAGCTCTGATATCCTTGGTCCTTTTGCTAATCTGGATCATGTTTCATGTCACCTTCTACCATGACTTTCTCATCTTCCTCTTTTTGCTGATCTTTCTCTTGATTACATGGAAGATTTGATGGTAACCATGAGGGAACTCTCTTGATCTCTGATTTTGATGCCTTCTCTTCATCAAGTGCAGCCCATGGTTCTTTGATATTTTCTTTTGAATCTTCTTTTGCCTTTGGTCTTTCAATGTTGTCAATATAATCTCTGTTTTGCAATACTCTTCCTGAGCCATGGTAAAGATCATCGAGCTCAAGAGGAGTCATTTGGACATGTTGTGCCTCAACTTTGCAATTGGGTTGAGCTATTCCAATGTGCGGGTTTGGAAATGGTGGCATGGGTAGTTGAGTGGGGGTGTATATTTGAGATGGATGTGGATGGGGTTGTGGTTGGGCAGGTGGTGGAGGAAAATGAGCGGGATGAGAGTTGTACTGGGGCCTCCACCCCTGATGAGGTGCATTCCACTGAGGCTGTGGCTGAGCATAAGAGTGAAACGAATGAGCAACTAGAGAAGCATGGTATTGAGGAGGATACGACCAAGGAGGGGATGTGGACCAGGAAGGATGAGCAGGGGGGCCCCAAGAAGGCATGGAAGTGGCTTGATAGGGGTCGTAATAGGTCTGGGATGTCCCTTGCATTCCTTGCTGGTAGGGTATGGGTCCATGTGGCCTCCTTTGGTTCATATAATAGATTGATTTAGTGGCTCTTTTGGCTCTCTGATATGCAGCTTTAAGTCTAGGCAAGGAAGGGCGCTGATTCGTAGGATGGTATTCTTCACAGACGAAACACACTTCTAGGGAGTGCATTGGACATTCGTTCCTAGGATGCTTCCTAGTGCATCTAGGACAAAAGATGTCCAAAGCCCTCTTGGATTCCTTTTTCTTCCTTTGGATCTGCAAGGTATCCAGTTGCATGGCAAGAAACTTCCTCATCTCGCTCTTGAAATCTTCCATCTGATTTGCAAATTCATTTTTGGATAAGGTACTGCTCCCAACATTTCTGTTTGTAGCCATTTGCTCCAGAGGAATGTTTTCTTCTTCTTCTTCCCTTGAGGTTCTTCAAATATGTCTTGCTGTCCACCTAAGGGTTCTTTAATCATAGCCATAGAAGAAGAGAGAAGGTTGGTTGTGTGAAGCAGTGGGGGTGTTGTGCAATCATTTTTCTGAATTACCTCTACTCCTACAAGGAATGAAAGGAAATCTTTTTGGTTGATTTTTGCTTTTTTCTGCTTGTACCTACAAAACTAAAATAGATTGAGCTGCAACTAACTATCTTTCTGAAATGAAAATGCGGAATTGAATTGAAAGCAGGAAAGGACTAATCTATTTTGCTCAAATGAAATTGCAGGAATGAAATGCTAGGCTACACTTGCGGAATTGAAATGCTAACCTACACTTGCAGAAATGAAATTGCGGAATTGAAATGCTAATCTATGAAAGAGGGAAATGCTAATCTACTTTTGCAGAAATGAAATTGCATAATGGAAATGAAATAAACTACTTAGCAGAAGGTTGTAGTGGAAAATAGAAGAAAAGCAGCAATCACCAATACTCTAACGCTTCCTCGGCAATGGCGCCAAAAATATGGTGGGCCCCAGTATTACAGCAATAATGCTACAACTCCTAGGGCTCCCTTCTTTAATTTTATCAACCCGGTAGTTCGTAACAAACTTGGAAGCGACGGCGCTGTATGCACAAGTACTAGCTCTTGCCGCAGCTGGCACAAGTCCGCTAGGAGCTTAAACCAATTTCTATGAGCTCTGAGAAGAATATTTTTAACTGATGGACGAAAGCTAACTCAAAGAAGGCTAATCTACTTGCAGAAAGAAACTAGAAAGCTGAAAGGAAACGCAAACCCTAGCAAACCCTTATTTTACCAGCTAGCCCTATTGATGCAAGAAAGAGGATGCAAGCTACTGAAAGAGATGCCATTGACTTGTAGGAAGGTAAAATGCATGTGTCTAAGCTACTTCTATAGTAACATCTGAAAAGAAACATCTTTTTGTATTTTTGAATAAGTAGTTAGAATTATCATGCATGTGCTTTTAACTGGTTTTTGACTGTGCAGAGGTGGATTGGTGAGAGGAAATGCTTGGAGGAGGTCGAGAAGGTTCAAAGAGGGCCTAAGGGGTCCCTAACACCCTTCCAGAGAGTTTCACAGAGTTTGGTTATCAAGAAACCTCATTCGTGAGCTTCTACAGGAAGTCTGCAGGGGTTCTACAGGATGTCTGTGATTTTGTACAGGATGTTTGTAATTTTTCTACAGGATGTTCAGAAATGGGATTTTGGAGGATGGATGGAGAGAGAAAGGTGAAGGAGTGAGTATGGAGGTAGGATAAGGGTTTGAGGTGGTCCAGTACTCGGTGGATGGAGTTGAGGAAAGATGTAGATGGCTGGATTTGTTCAAGGAGAGGTAGAGCAATGTTGCACAACAATAAGGGAATTTAGGGCAGAGTGAGCAAATGGAAAACGTAAGGCAAGGATTCTAAGTAGAGGATGAAGCAGGTGGGATTGATGGAGAATGGGCAGATAAAGAAGGATATCAGGCACTCTGCAAGTTATCCTTCGAATTAGACAAATGAAGACTTGGAGAATCAAGAAGCTAATTACTTTGACCTAATCTGACCTAGATAACAGCAAAGAAATGGAACAAAAGTCTATTTGCAATGAAACCATGTGAAATAACTATGCAACGAAGCAATCAAGAATCTGAACATGTAACCAACTTCTGCAAATAAAAATCGAACACTAATGATTGCATGGTGAAGCAAAGTCGGTGTTTTTGGTGGCAGCAAGATCACATTGATCCCAGCTCCTAATCCCACTGAGGGAGAGGTGAAATCAAAGGTCCTTGATGGCCTTTTTTCTGAAGATATTCCCTGTTATTAACCTATCAACTAAATCTAAACATAAAAATCCTTTTTTAATCATCAAAATCAACCTAAATAACAAAACAATATTTAAATCTAAATAGCATATTTTATTCTAAGAATGAAGCAAAAACACATAAAAGTAAACAAAGGAGGTACTGGGCACTTGAGATGGGCCCAACCCCAAGAGCTACAGCCTCCTAAGAGAGATTTAGAGCTGGTGAAAAGCTGGATTCATCTTTATTCATCAAAAGAATAGTTACATTCCAAAAAATGTCCACAAGGAAAACTTGAAAATGCGCTGAAATGCGGAGCTAACTTACTGCCTAAAAAATGATTAAAAGAATGACTAAAATCGAACCACAAACTAGCTAACTTCTGCCTACAAAGTGACTAACTGAAATGAGGCCCTAAGCCCTCTTATTTATACAAATTGAGGACCCCAACATCCCTCCTAAACTTTAGGAACTCGGCTGCCAAAACTTGTAGTTAACAACACTTTTACTAGCACTTTCTCAGCTGCCCTTGTGATAATCGATTTGGTGGCCCTTGAACTCCGAGCTGATGGTGGAGAATTCAAGGTAAGGGCCCATAAATGAAGGGGACACCTTCCTAAAAATCCTTTCCACGAATTTGGCTGCCAAGTGCTCATTTAAACTTTTGATTTTGTCTCCAAATTGACCAAAAAGACTGCATAAAGCACACATTAGACTTGTTGGCATAATGACTAACCCAATTCACTCTATTAGCATAAATATAATCAAAAACATGCAATAAAATAATGAGAATGGTGGATTAAGTCGAATTAGGAGGTTGAATGAGCCCATATAATTATCCATTTTTGGGGCTCATCAATAAGCTACTACAGGTGTGCTAAAGCAGGCTGCTACAGGTGCCCTGTATTGCTACAGGAAGGTTACCGAGAAGGTTTAACAGGTGGAAATGATGGGTTAAAGGTATGGCAAGGTGGATGGAGGTTGAGGTAAATGAATGTAGGGTTTCCAAAGCCACTAGCCAAGACTATAGTCTTTTGAAGGCCCGATTTTCACTAGGATAGATGCTCATGGTGGTCTAAGAAAATGATCTCATGAACAAAACTTTTAGGACATAATTTTGGATTCATAAGAGAAGAGGAGGAAGTCCAAGATGGAGGTGGTGAAGGTGCCCTTACTGTAGATCCAAACACTCCTTCAATCATCACATGCATATACCCATTTATCATTGACAAAATGAACCAATCAATAGTGGAAAAGATGAGTTGAATTTAAATGTTATTTACTCATGCAAAAACTCTAATCTAACCAACAAATCAGCTCCTAAGTTATGGTAAGAATATGCAAAACAAGATGGCCAACATATATCTTCTTCCAAGAAATCATAAACATAATATTTTTGGGACTATGGTTTTAAACCCTTCTACTCATACTCCTAGGAGAGAGGTGAGGTAGAGGGAAGTCACAAATTTTAGATCGATTTTTCTCTAAGGGACTGCAAGAAACTAATAAGAACTCTGAACTAAAAAGAGATACAAATACACAAGAGGGACCTAAGCCACTAGGGTTGGGCCCAAACCCAAGATCCTCATCCCTCTGGAACTAACTCAGTGATGAACCAATAAGCAGTTTCTCATTATCATTACATCAATGTCTAAAACATCATATAACAGTAAACAATAACAGTGCCAAGTACTTGAGCTCAATAGCTACCTAGCTGAAGAAAAAAATCTTGAATCCTAATGAGCTATTTCACACGTTTATTTATACAAGAGGGTAGCTACTAGTATCTCCCTAGAAAATAGGAATGTTTGTCTCTCACAACTCAAGAATGGTGGATCTTGTTCCTCATTAACTAAACTTGGTTGGATGCCAATGACCTCGTCTTGTTTGGCTTCCAATGACCTCGAGTTGATGAGAGAGAGTGTTGTGATATTGGACTAATTGAAGGAGTCAAAGAGGTGGAAAACCTCCCATAATATCTCCATGTTGTCTACTCTGAGCCCCTACATAGAAATCATCTAAAAAATGCTCAATTTCCTGCAATTAAACCATATTAGGCCACATGACATAACAAACATATTTTACCCTTCTCACTAAGCATAATATAAAAAAAATTGTAAATAAATGTGAGAAAGATATAGTTCTAAAGTTGGAGGATGAAATTTTGACCCTTATAATGTACCTATTGATGAGCCTCATCACTTGGCAGGTCTCAGAATCGGCTAAGTATTGGCTTCAACTTGTCTGGGGAGCAGTGAGATAGATAGAGATAGTGTAGAGATTGCTTGGGCTTGAGAAAAGCATTGTAATCTTCTCATATTTTTTTATTAATGCAATATACAGATAGTAGGGGTTTTAAGCTATGGATTCCCCCAAAAAAATATTGTGTTATATGTGATTGAATCATTTCTCTTTTATGCTTTGTAATTTCATTGATCGTTTATTGTTTCTGTTGATGAGTAGAGTAGATTCAAGTTAATTGTTTTAGCATATTACAATCTTCAGTTTGAATCTATAAGGAATTTCTACATGGTATCAGAGTTGAAATCATTATAGAAGAGGAGAATACTATTTTGTCTTTTGCAGGTGAAATCGAATTTGTAGTATCATACTTCAGAGTCAACATGATTTCATTCTACGGATTGAGACTTGAATATTCCCCTTGAGGGTAGTTCAAATTATATTTCTTGGAAGGATAGGATGGATGCAGTGTTGGAAGACAACGGGCTTAAGGAATTCATAGACAAAGACATTCCTAAGCCAGTTGATGCTCAAGATCTAGTAGAGTTGAGAAAATGTGTAGCAAAGGCGAGAAGGATTATCCTAGAAGGAGTTTGAGATAATATTGTCTCAAACCTCCACAGTAAGGAAACTCCATTTTTAATGTGGAAGGACGTGACAAACATGTTTCAAAACAACAGTGACCACGGCAAGTTAGCACTGAACGACAAGCTCAGAAATATCAAGATGGAGAAGGGCGACTCAATACCGAAGTACTTGGCCAAGTTCACCCAATGTCAGGATGAGCTTGGAAGTGTCGTTGTTATAGGTGTTGAAGATAATATGGTGAGCCTAGCACTTCTAGGCCCTCCCAAGAGCTAGCATAGCTACCAAGACTCAGTTAATAAGAGGGAGAAGCTACCAGAGTGGGAACGATTGTGGTCTGACCTGATACAAGAAGAGATTTGGTGGAAAACAAGAGATGGATCCTCATCCAAGCATGATGATGAGGAGAATTTTGCCTTAGCTAGGAAGATGAAGAAAGGAAAGGGGAATTCATCCCATTCCAAATCAGATTCTAGTTAGGGTGGCAAGAAGAAGGACATATCGAAGATTAAATGTTTTCATTGTCACGAACTGGGACATTATGCCACAAAATGGCCGCAGCAAAAGGTCGTTAAGAAACCCTCAAGAGAAGAGGTAGGTGAATCTCTTGCTTCACAATTCGAGTTGGATTTCACCCCTCATCGCTTGCATGGTGATATCGGTGATGAGTAGTGTGTGATACCTGGATAGTGGAGCCTCATTTGATATAAGTTACCAACAACAAAGAGTTCTTCAGTGACTTGGAGGAGAAGGACCTCCATATGCACATCGATATGGGAGATGATGGCAAGTATAGCGCAACCGACATCGATAATGTTACCTTTCAAAGGGATTTTGGTTCTCCTCTCACATTAAAATATGGCATATATGTTCTGATTTTTGAAGAATAATTTGGTTTCAATTTCCATGTTGGAGGATCGTGGCTATGGTGTCATATTTAGCTAGGGAAAGGCTTTCCTTTGTCACATAGCCTTAGGACAGGTGAAGCGGATCGAGGTTCAGGTGAAGAGCCTCTTCAAATTGGATGTAGAAGACTATGCTGCTTTGAACACAAAAGTAGAGAAGGTGCAAAGCTGAGATATTGGTGAGTTGTGGCATAGAATATTCGGTCACTTGCACCATGGTGCTTTAAAAATCATACAAAAAAATTCTACAAGGCTTCCCAATGGTACACTAGAGTAGAGAGACATATGCAAAGGGTGTACATTATGGAAGTACATCAAAGATTCCTTTCATGATAAAGACAGTCGAGCACAAGTGATCCTTGATAGAGTTCACTCAGATGTGTGTGGATTGTTCTTGATAGTATCCATGACCCAACACAAGTATTATGTAATATTTGTTGATGATTTTCTCAAAAGTGTTGGATTTTCTTCATGCAGAAGAAAGATCAGAAGTTTGCTAAATTTTGTGAATTTAAAGCACTTGTCGAGAAAGATACTGGTAGGAAAGTTAAATCTCTCTCTAAAGCAATAATGGTGGAGAATATGTGTCAAACGAATTCAATGAATTTTGTGCATCTGAAGGCATTTGATGGGAGTTAATAGCACCTCATAATCCACAATAGATTGGGGTGGATGAAAGGAAGAAAAAAACTATTGTGGGAGCTACATGGATGAGTCTACATGATTAGGGCCTACCGTAGCACTTGTGGGATGAAGCATGCAACACAGTTGTTTATATGTAGAACATAATCCATCATCGAATTTTCAGGATGAGTACACTAGAAGAATCTTTTTCAAGTAAGAAACAAAATGTGGCACACTTCAAAATATTTGGTTCATCATTATATTATCATGTTACCAAGGATGCATGGAAAAAGTTAGATCCAACACCTGAGTTGGGCATATTTTTTGGGTACACTGATACACCTCATAACTATCGGGTTTACCTGTCATCCTACAAGATGACAATGGTTCGTAGAGATTTGAATTTCGATGAAGAGAAGGCCATGAGGTTTTCCCTTGAGAGGGATCTTCAGTTACATGAAGATGAGGCTATTTTAGCTCCAAAGGACGAACCTTGGGATGATGTGTAGCAACCACATGCAGAGGAGCAAAGAGTGGAAGAATCCACTCATGTAGAGATTGCCAGAACAGATAGATAGCATGATGCTAGAGAGAATGTGGGAGAACCCACATCATAACGTAAGCATAAGAGGTCACCAAATCAATACACTAGCTATATGGCTCTGATGAGCGAGAGTGTAGAGGTTGAGCCATCCTCATTCAAGGAAGAAGTGAAACAACCAGTATGGGTTTATGCCATGGTAGAGGAGTATGACTCCATTATTAGAAACAGTGTTTGGAAAGTGATCCCAAGAGTAGAAGACAAGTTAGTGGTGAGTTCCATATGGCTTTACAAGGTAAAGCAAGCAAAAGATGGGAGTGTGGAGAAACACAAGGCCAATTTTGTGGCTAGAGGATTCTCTCAGGTGGAGGAATTGACTACAATGATACCTTTTCTCCAATAGCAGGGTCATCTTCAATCATATCTATTCTAGAACTATCAAATGGGATGGAAGATACATTAGATGGATGTGAAGACAACATTCCTCAATGGTTTGATTGAGGAAGAGGTGTATATTAAGCAGTCGGAAGTATTTGAGACCTTAAACATGGAGTCACATGTGCAGACTCAAGTGAGCATTGTATGGACTAAAACAAGCACCTCGTGCTTGGTACACCATAATTGACAATTATTTCACCAGGTTGGGATTCACCAAAAGTGAAGCAGATGTGAACCTTTACCATATTGTGGTTGAAGATAAAAATTTTATTATAGTATTATATGTCGATGATTTGATTCTAATAGGTGATGAGAAGATAATAAAATATTGTAGAGAGGCTATTGCAAGAGAATTCGAGATGAAGGACCTGGGGCTCATGCATTACTTTCTTGGTATGGAAGTATTGCAAGGAGATGAGGAACTATTTGTCTCTCATGGAAAGTATGCCAAGGAGATATTGAAGAAGTTCCATATGGAGAGAAGAAAACCCATGGAGACTCCTCTAGCAGGTAATTAGAGGAAGGAAGATGCTACTTCAGGTGAAGTAGTGGAGGATACTATTTATAGACATATTTTGGATTCACTTATGTATTTGGTGAACACATGACCAGATGTGTGTTTTGTAGTTAACCAGCTTAGTCAAGTCATGGTTAAGCCAACCAAACTCTATTGGAAGGCATCTAAACATGTGTTGAGATACCTCAGAGACACCACTCAGTTTGGTATTTGGTATCGATAGACAGAGGGAGTGAAGCTTCAAGGCTTCACAAATGCAAATTGGGTAGGGAGTCCATCTAACAGAAAGAGAACATCAGGGGGAATATTCAGTATTGGGTCAACAAAAATTTCTTAGTACAATAGGAACTAAAGATCAATTCCACTCAGTTCAATAGAAGCAGAGTATATGGCTGCTATGCAAGCATCTTGTGATGATATCTGGATGAGGAAGATCCATGTTGGGTTATTTGGTTAGCAAATGGATCCTACAGTGATTTACTATGAAAATCATAGTTGTATCAAACTCTCTGAGAATCCATTTTTTCATGATTGGTCCAAGAATATCGACATGTAGTATCACCATCTACAAGATTGTGTGAAAAGGAGAATCATGTTGTTGGAATACATTCCTACAGAGGAGAAGGATGCAGATATTTTGACGAAGGCATTGTCAAGATGAAAATTCGAGTTTCATAGAAACAGGATCGAGGTAGCAAATAATCCCTTTATTGATCAGAGGGAGCATTGAAAATGCAACAAGAAAATCCTAATTTAATTTCGTCCTTTAATTAAATTGTAATTCCACATCTCATGACAATTTGTAATAGTTAAATAAGTTAATTTGACTTCGTTAGTGTTGGGATAGGGTCCCCTAGGATTGATTTTTGGGTTAAAAGCCCAAATTTTGGGGCAGAAAGCCCAAGTTTTTGTATGTAAAGTGTAAAGTCTCCACAATTTGTGGTCGTGGAGTGAGTAGATGTAAAGTGTCATAAAGGGTTTCCACCCTTCTTTTATCTAAGTTTTGTCGGCTTTAGAAGATTTACCCATGGTCCGCGGACCATGGGATTGTATAAAAAGGAGAGTCTTAGAAGAGTCTAAGGTAGTAGTTGAAGTTGGATGATGATGAATGTAATGGTTCAGTAGCAAAAAGAGCGAAGAGTCTTAGCGAAAGGCTCTGCAGCTGTGTGCATAGAAGCCTAGGGTAGAAGTTTGTAGCTGAGTGAGCGGACCCTTGCAACTAAGTGTGCATGGTAGTTAGAGTCTGTAAGAAGATGTGAAGTACTAATAAAGAAGATTACTCTGGAAATATATGTGTTTTATCTATTTACTTCTGTTATGAATTAATGCAGTTATGTTATGTTGAATAATGGTTTCATGATTTAATGTTGTCTTGCTGAGTGAATCTATATGTTTTACATTGTTATCTGTACGCAAGTAATAATATATGTTTGCGCAAAGAACTTATTAATACATATTAAAGTTATCAGATGCTTAAGCCGATCTGGGTCCGCGAACAACATTCGCCTTCGTGAAGGTCTAGAGGTTGATTCGGAGAAGTATATCAATAAACCCTAAAAGGCTTATCAATCTGTGCGAAGGCAGAGTTAGGGCATAAAATGACATCACTACCATCTCTGTGTGCAGAAACTTGGTTCCAACACCCCCCCATACTACTTTGGGTGAGACTTTAGTCTGTACTTCATGGATTCATTGCGAAAGGGCCAGTATTGTAGGGATTTGTTTGGCTAACTTAATGTTGAACCTGGGTCAGGACCCACTAAGCCAAAAAATGGTTCTGTTTGAGGGACCGGGATCTGCATAAAGAGATGTGTGATGTCGCATTACTACAATCCGACTAAGAAGGAAATTGAAGACTGGTTGGATAGGAAGATCCATGAATTTGCAACGCAAGAAAAAAAAAATCCACGATTGATGAAAGAATAGTGGTTGGACAGATACCTGTACATAGAGATACACGAAATATTCTTATGTTCCTTCCCGGTTGGATTATACAAGTGGATCGCTAAATTGGCAAACAACCAAGGAAGGTGGAGGCTTGATGGTCCAATAGTGTGGACCTTGGAGTTAGTGCAGATATTGGAAGCCTCAGAAGGTAAGATCTCATGCGATGTCAACCACTAACTTGATCATATCATAGGACAATTCGTGAAGATTTTGTGGTTGATACTTCGGTCAGTTACAACGAAGCAGAGCATCGCTTCTTCAAGGGACTGTGAGGTAAGTAATTAAGGTCTTTAAATACTTGGATTAAGATGCTCTTGTGTGAAAAGCGAGTTATGCAGTTACCTTGATGTTTGGAGCTACACGAAGTGGAAATATATTCAGGGATAGAGGGAGAACAAGCCTTGAATATAGCTTAATGATCGAACCTCCTCTAAGTGATGATGAGGAAACAACACAGGCTTCACCGTAGAGAATTGTTTAGTTAATAAGGCTAGGTTTCCTGCGAATACCCCATCCACCCAGCCCACCTCCGAATTCACCTCCACAGCATACACCTTCATCCACACCGCCACCACCTCCGCCATCGTTCAATATGGTGAATGCAGTAAAGTTGTCCATTTTCAAGGGTTTAGGAACTGAGAACCCGAACCAGTTTTGGTTCGTCGTGAAGGTCGTATTGGAATCTTAGGGTATAATAGATGATCAGATGAAGAAAGAAACGTTGGTCACTACTTTACAAGAACGCGCGCTGACATGGTACATTAAGTACTGCACTGATAACCCGATGGCTTCATTGGCAGATATTCAGACCGTGCTGAATAAGGAATTTAGTAGGCCTAAGTTTGAAGCACAATCAATTGTGGGATTCAAGGAGATCATGATGAATCCTGGAAAAACACCCTAGGATCTGGATCATATATTGAAGTGCATGACCGTGAAGCCAACATGAATCTTACGGACGGGCAGCAGCAGGAATGGTTTGTGGCTTCACTTTGGCCTCATCTGAGGGTTCCTTTATCACAACAATAGATTGGGACCCAGGAAAAAGCCCTGGAGATTGTGATGAGATTGCATGAGACATTGATGAAAAATGCTAATTTGGGAGTTCATTACATTCACGTGCAGTTGCAGAACCTTTTTCTAGAGTTTCAGAGTCTAAAGAAGGATAGAGTGGTTCGACCAGAGGTGTGCGAAGAAGTTTGGTGCCTGAAATGAAAAAGTCAGGGGCATGACAAAGATCATTGTCCAGTCTTCATGAATTATGTTGCAGCAGGAGGGTCTATGCCTCTGACGCCGGAAGCTCAAGAAGGGCCAAGTACAAGGCCCGCATTATGGTGTGCTATCTGTCAGGTAGCTGGAAAACATGTGACAGACAATTGTCACCTGCTGCAGAAATTTGTACAAACACCATAACAGCTCTTCTGCAACTTCTATCAATCGATGGGTCATGATGAGCGTAATTGCCATAACTATGAGCTAATTATGGATATAATGCCTACATATAGAGTTCAGGAATAAACTAGGCCTCTGAATCAAGGCACTGGGGGAGTGCGAGGAGGATTTTAGGGGCGCGGGCGAGGCCAAGGTGAAGGAGGACCTGGTAGAGGTCAAGGACAAGTGATTTTCTACAACTATGGGGGACCAGGACACTACACATGAGAATACACAAACCTAACACGCCTGTCGTGTAGATACTACACTCAATTTGACCATGCAACAGAAGAATGCCCTGTATTTCTAGCTAAGATACGTGAAAAAGGGGCACAGCCTCAGAAGCCTACCCAGAATCTGCAGATGATGAGGGTTGAACCCTGCGAAGAGGACCCTAATGTGAACATCGTGTTGCAAAGTGGAATGATGACTAGAGAAGACAAGGGAAAGCAACCTAAATAAAGTGAATGGGTCTGCAAAGCTCCAGAAAAGGAGGTTGGGTTTGATTTGGAGCGCGATGGAAACTTTTATGGAAGCAAAGAAAAGATTCATTGAGGCTTCTACCTCAGGAAGTTAGGATAAGCAGTCTAAAGAAATGGACCCATCCATGCTTACTATATTTTTGGAGACCTGTATGAAGCTTCTTCGAGATATTAAGGCCGTAAAGGGATTACAGGAGTTGATCAATAAATGTGTTGGTAATACTCCTGACCGACTGCACATGGTCAAGAAAATTGGTAAGCATAAGGCAAAAACGGGACGGGAGATGAGACTCACCATGCAAATAGGAGAATATGAAATGGACCAAGCTATTCTGGTTCTAGGGTCTGATGTGAATGTTTTGCCTAAACGTACATGGGAAAGAATGGGGAGACTTGTGTTTCAGTGGTCTCCTATTCAATTGAGAATGGCGAATCAACAAAAGATTATCCCCATGGGAAAACTACAGGGAGTGACAGTCGATATCGAAGGCGCGAGCGCATTGGCCAGTTTTGAAGTGATAGAGATTATGGATGACAACAATCCCTACCCTGTGCTCCTTGGGATCGACCAGGCTATCAACATGAATGGGGTAATCAATTTGAAGAAGTGGACAATGTCATTTGAAATAAAATCACTCCGCGTAGTAGTACTGTTGGACCCTGTAGAAGGATTATGCTACACTGAAACAGTTCGTAATTACGAAAGTGATGATGATTTGGACCATATTTATAAGATAATGGCACATGATCAATACTGGGTGAATCCGACAGCTGATGGAAATATTGCATGGGACCGCAATAGCTCTTGCACATCAGATTCAGACGAGGAATTAGAACACAAGTAGAATAGATTGCACGAAGTGTCTATGCTACGATGTAACATGATGATGAAATCGTTGCATTGCGTATCCTCGGAGGTAAGAAGTCTTCCTTACTATGATGGTTTAACTGATGTTGATAAACTTTTGGATGAATTTAAAGGGAAATGTCGTAGAAGCATTGCTTCCAAGCCTTGGACTTGGCGCTGCGCGCTATGCCTGCAAGATGGTGGGGTAAGCATAAAGACAAATTCAATGGATAACGCGAATATAGAAGAATGATGAAGGTGCGGTTTGGAATCCCAAAGGTACGACTCATAGAGAAACATGATGGAAGGAGTGACTTGCGTGATCACTCAGCCAAATGGACCAATGCATATGAAGCAGAATTGCAACTGGAGTGGGTGCATTTGTTCTGTCACACCTTGGTTGTAATACCTATGAATTGGTACTTGGAGACAGAGCTCTGCCATGGCAAGGATGAATGGGATATTTTGAGATAGGGATTCTTGATGACATTCAGCTTTGAAGATGGATTTGAGTGCATTGATGAAGCGTTGCAGGAGGTCAAAGCAGCAATCTTCAAAATACTGCAGGATCCCTTGGATTTGATTCAACCTATTGAACCACACAGTTGCACCATGCGTTGGAGTGCTACAATGTGACCATTGAAGAAGAAGATGAGGATCCAAGGAACATTAATATCCTGAAAACAGAAGGACACCACGAAGTTGAGGGGTCACAGATCGAAAACCCAGATATCATCATGCCGCTAAATACAAGACAAGTGAACATTGGGACAGAGGCGGAACCAAAGTTTATGAAGATAGGCGACTATCGGGATGATGCTAAGGTGGTTAAGGTTGCTGAGTTGCTCGACGAATACCAGGGCTTGTTCCCTACAAAGTTCTCAGACCTAAAGGGGATAGTAGGGGACCTTGGAGTTATGAAAATTATGTTGAAACCAGACGTGAAGTCGATCAAGCAAAGTCCTTACCTCCTCAATCCGAAAAGGTTCTCCTAGAGTTGGATAAAATGCTTGCGGTAGGTATTATTGAACCGGTGGAAGAATCTAATTGGGTGAGCCCAATAGTAGTTCAGGAAAAGAAGCAGAAGGATGAAATAAGGATATGCATATATCTCAGGAAGTTGAATGATGCTTGCGTGCATGATCCTTTTCCGACTCTGTTCACCGATGAAGTTTTGGATAATGTAGGAGGACAGGAAGCATATTTGTTCACTAATTGGTTCTCAGGGTACCATCAGATCAAGATCGCGTCAGAGGATAGAAGTAAGATGATCTTCGCAACCGAATATAGATGTTTTCAGTATACTGTGATGTCGTTTGGACTGAAGAACGTGCCCATGATATTTTCTCACGTAGTCATCGCAGTGTTCAAGGACTTCATTCACAAATTTCTGGAGGTATATTTTGATGATTGGACGGTGTTTGGGCTAGTGAAACACCATGTAGCTAACCTATGCTTGATGCTAGATACATGCCAGAGGTATCATATCATGCTCAATTTGAAGAAATGTTTGTTCTGTGTTCCTTTCGAAATCTTGTTGGGCCATGTGGTATGCAGACAAGGATTAATGGTGGACCCAGCTAAGATAGCAGTTATAATTAATTTGGAGGCACCAAGAAGTGTGAAACAGTTGTGCTCAACATTGGGGCATACGGGATACTATATAAAGTTCGTCAAGAGTTATGCCCAGATTACCGCGCCGATGGAAAAAATGCTAAAGAAGGATGCTACATTCTTTTGGAATGAAGAATGTCAGCAGAGCCTAAATGTGTTGAAGTAAAATATGGTCACTGCATTGATCCTAGTCTTCCTAGATTAGAATAAGGAATTTCATGTGCATGTGGATGCGTCATGTATTGCGCTCAGAGCAGTACTGACACAGTCCGGTGAGGGAGAGTTGGATTACCCTATAGCGTTTGCAAGTCAGAAGTTGTATAAAACTGAGAAGAACTATTCAACGACAGAGCGCGAAGGTTTGGCTATGGTGTACGTGCTCCAGAAGTTCAGACACTACTTGCTAGGTCGACACTTTAAGATGTATACAGACCATTCTGCATTGAAGTACTTGGTTAACAACCTGTTGTGGTAAAAACACAACCCCCCCATTTTTGACTTGTTCACTTCAAATAATGGGGACCCTTTCTATAAAAATTTTGGCTAAACACCATTTTGGATTTTTATTTAGTTGATTTCCCTACGCTTTTGTTAATTTTACATTCTCTTTGGATTCTTGTTTTGATTGCTTTGTTAGAATCGATTTTTTACAAGCTTCCCATTGATGCTTGTTTCGCCTCATTTGGTCAACTGATTTGAAAATGGCACTCCTCTGAAAGTCTGATTATTTATGTAATCTGGGTTAAAAATGCATAAAATGTACAATATTGTATTTTGTAAATAAATTAATTCAATAATGCAATCATTTTAAATATTAACTCATAGCAAGTTTTACTAACATTTTTTCATTTTTAGTTATGCAGCCAAATCATTAATTATCGGGATTTTAAGAAATTCACTCCAATCTCCAAATCAAATCCTAATCTCGAAAACCCAAACATTCAAGTGGTTGTAGTTTATTTTTATTATTTTTAATTATTTTTTCAAGTGGCTGAAGTTTAGATAATTTCACAACTTAACTAAAATTCATTAAAATAAAATCAAAACCAAAAAAAAAAAAAAATATTAAATCTTAATTTAATTAAATTTAATTAATATAATTAATTAAATTAAATTAAAATTTAATATAAAAAAATAAATAAATAATATATAATCGCATCGGAGGTTTTATTCGGAACATATTTTAAAAAGCCCCGACATTACACCATGCCCCGATGCGATATCGGATCGGGAAATTTAACTTGGCACATTTTAAAAACTCCGATGAACTCATACCCTCCCGACGTCGATTGCCGATTTAGTTTATATCGCATCGAGGACTTTGACATTATAACACATTTGAGAACCCCGATACCCTCACTTCCCCCGATCGGCGATAAAGCATAAAGCATAGGGCATTAAAACAAAGACATGTTTTAGGTTTTGTATTCATTTAAGTTTTCTAAATCACTCATGCGTATGAGTGGAGTGAATAAAAAGTAGTGTAGGTTATTATATATTTTTAATATTAGTTTGTATATTAATATGTTATATATTAATTAAATTAATTAATAATATGTAATATATTATATTAATTAAATTAATTAATAATATGTATATATTATATTATTTAAATTAATATGTAATATTTAATTAATTTAATTAAAATTTAAATATCATTTAGATTAATATTGATTAGTTTTAATTAGATTAAATTTGCTTATAAATCGCTAATTAGATATCAGTTAGTTAAATTAATAATTAGTTATTAATAATTAGTTTAGTTTATAATTAACAATTAATTTATAATTAATTAAAATTCTAATTTAGGATTTAATTTTTAATAAGAATTTTGATTTTTAGCCCAGCAAGAGAATTTCCAGATTCATACCAGATTTGATCCATCAACTTTGGAGGCTCATAGATTGAGTTATACTTGGCCAAATGAGGCTCAGGACGGCTCATTGGAAAGATAAAATCAAGGAGAATATTTCTGAGGAGATTTCATTGACAGATTTGGTCATTTATTAGGTCAAAAATCAGGCAGAAGATCAAGTTCCGAATTTTGAAAACAAAATCATTTTTCTGAGTTTTATTTTCATTGGTCCAGGCCTCTTCTAATTGCAGATTCACTCGTCAATGATATTCTTGGCCAATTAAATCATCCCAGGCATCAATAGAGAATTTATATTTTATAGAATTTGATTGGATTTGATTTAAATGCCAGCAATGCCATGTTGATTTTATTGTTGCATTTTAATTTATTTTGATTTCTTTTTGCAGGAAAACAGTGGAAGAAATATGGAGAAAATGATCTCAATCAATGAGAATGCTCCAGCAATTGGATTTGGCAGATTTCTCTTCACCAAACTTTCCTCTCAAGAATTCCTTCACAAATGGTATAAGTAATAGATTGCAAAATGGAATAGGGGCTGCTCTCCTCTGCAATGCTAGACTTCTAAAAGCACTACTGTAATAGGAATTTAGAGTTGTAGGAGAGAGGAGAGAAAATCTTAGATCTGGGGATTATTGAGGATTTTTCCTTTGTATCTTGAATTATGTATGAGGGGAAGAGTTTTCACTATTGTGGCTTTAGCTTTGAAGGCAGAAGTTCAAGCAATGTAAAGGACTGTTGGAGACCAAGATCAGAGAAATGGATACAATAAATTGGTATTTTTAATACTACTGTTTCAAATATCAGTTTCATTTTTATGGTAACAGGAATGTCTCATTTTATTCATGTTTGTGCACTATTGTCAATATGAGTAATTTGTCTCAATCTTGTTATTAGGTATCTCTGTTCTTATGAATTAAAATTTGATTTCTGAGTAACTATTTACTCAGAAATCTGTCTTATAAAACTGATTTATTGAATGGTAATGTGTTGTGAACTATTTCCACATGTCATTATTCAATTATTGGATTTACTGATTTGATAATTAATATCATTTTTGTGAACTACTTCCGGGAATGTTGTTGGTTTATTATTTCAGTTGATAGGTCTCAATAGGATGTGTTTTGGTAACCATAATATCAATTAATTGAACTACTTCATTAACTTGGTATTCATTATAAACGAGACATATGTAAATCCCAATACTTTAATTATCTTGCTTTTAGTTGGGTTAGATCTATATCTGCCTAATTAAGATAGGATTTAGATTAAGTTTCTTTTGCTTGCATCATAGAATAAGCTTGCATTTAGAGTAAATTCTACATTCTTTTAAGTCCTCTCCTCAAAGAGGCAAAACTTTAGTTGTGGCTTGGCTGAACCCAAATCAGCTTAAGGGTCATTCTTTTGCCTGATCAGCAAGAAGAAGTGATCTGATATCCCTGTCTATTGGTAGTTAAAATACATCATAAACCAATAGCGATAGGGAGAAGGTAACTGGACCTAGTTAAACCAGTTGGAGCCACCACACCAAACGGAAAAGAAGCTGCTTTAAGGTCCGGACTGGGTGGTTATCCCCCAATGTTGTTGCAGCGATTTTCGAGGCATCAACATTTTTGGCGCTAGAAGGAGGGCCTGAGATTTTTTGTCTATTGGAGTCTTTTCAATTTTAATATTTTATTTATTGTGATGGCTCCTCTTAAACTTCCAATTTGGAGTTGTATCCATGGACGTGCATCTTCCAATACTCCACCTGAAGTGGTAAGACTCTTGTCTCAGGTAAAGTTCAATGGTAAGAGAAATTCTTCTGCTTTTAACCATGTCTTTCAATTTATTCAAAATGTTTCAAATTACGATTTTCGAGGAATTGATGAAGGCATCTTATGCATAATTTTTACTCTCATATTTGCGGCGAAAGCTAGAAACTGGTGCAAAACTCTTCCAGTTGCCTCAATCCATAGCTGGGATCAATTTGTTACAATTTTCATTTGTAAATTTGACAGCTACGATTATGAACAGGTATGTGAAGAAATTGAATATCTACGAAGGTTTAAAAATGAGTCTGTTAATGATTTTCATATTCGATTTCACTTGAATTGTTTAAGATTTAAGGACGAAGATAAACCTACGGAAGAAGAATCATTAGATTGTTTAAATATATTTGTTCTCTTCCAACCATTCCCAATCCATATGAAATTGATTCAAGCTTTGTTCCATCCTCTTCCAATATAAATGAGAATCCCAATTTGGATGTGCAAATAAATTGTGATGAAGTGGTTTCACAAAGCTTAGAAGATATTTCTAATCAAATGCAAGAAGACAGCAGCAGCAATTTTGGAGAAAAAACCGCCTTGAAATCTGAAAGCTACTTCGAAGTAAATTCGGAAAATCAAATCGCAAATCAGCAAGTACAAGCAGCAATCAAAGTAAATAAAATGCAAACTGCTGTACAAATTTCTGAATTTCTCCATGATGAGCAAATGCCAAAATCACAGCAACAAAGCAGCCTTCTTCAAGAAAGCATGAGTATGCAAAGGAATGATCTGCAATCTGAAATTTACAATGAGCATAATGCAGAAGAGCTCTTAAACAGAGACAGTTTTAAATGCATTGTTTCAGGTTCACATTTTTCCCTTTATCCTGATATTTTTAATGATGGTAATTTTTCCCCTCTTGGTATTAATGATATTTCAGAAATTACAGAGGCTGATCTAAATGAATTACCATTAAGTTTTTATCAAGATAGAGAAGCAATTAATGATCATTCTTTTGCCATTAATGAACATGAAATTCTTGTTCCTCCTTGTTTGGATATATTGGATGAGATTGAAGGGAATTCTAGAGAATCTTGTGAGGTCATTTATGATGATTACTCTGATATTGAAGATGTTGATTTCAATTTTTCTCAAGAGAATCCTCATGATAAAATTCAAATAACATCTATAAATGAGGAACGTTTCAATGTAGAAATTATTCCAACCAATCCTCATTTTAGAGTAGCAAATTATTTTCATGATTTCACTATTCAAGAAAACATTCCAATTTATGATTCATATTCATATCAAGCTCTCATCCCTACTCATAATTCGTTTTCTAATTCACAAGTTGGAATTCAAAATTATTTAAATTCCATAATTCTGGCCAATCTTTGTGAAAATGAAATCATTTCAAAATAATCCCAATTGTGTTGTAACATTAGTTGTACAAATAGTGATTTCATTTTAGTTTTTCTTTCACAGTTATTTTGTTTAAATTTAGATTTATTTTCTGATTTTATTTTGCAAAATTTTCACACTTTTCGGTGGCATATTGAACACCTTACTATCAAACACTCAATTGATGCATTGCCCGATTGGGAAATTGAAGTTTCATATTATAATCATGAGCATCAAAAGATATCAATATTTCAATTTCAATCAATGTTAATGTTTCATCAAAAGCTTCTATTTTTTCAAAGGCAATGTCAACAAAAGAATGTATTTTTGCAATCTGGCCAGCAATTCAATTCAATTAATAATTTTCTTTTTCATTTGAAAGATTTCCATCTATTTTTCATTAATTCATTTGAAAAATATTTGGAAATTTTTCTCTCAAAGGAAATTGTTAATAGCTTAACATTTGTACATAACACTAACAATTTTTTCCAGGCCTTTGAATTTGAAAACTCATATCCACAATTCGGATTGTCATCTCTTCTTTTGAACGTTTCCCAATCATTAATGGAAATCCATCCAGATTTTTGTGATCCAATTGGTATTGAATTGGAAAGCAAATTTCAAGAGAAAGAGATTTTAATTAAGTTGCTAACAATAACTGTACATTCTGATTTTATATTTATTTTCCTCAGTTTAGTTAGATTTGTGTGTTTATTACTAACATTTGAACTGTACATACATGCAGCAATTAAAATGAGAAAATGGCTACACTGGAAATATGACTATACCTAGTCATTCTCATTTATATACTTAGAATAGGAGTAGAATTAATTTAGTTAGTTTGTTTTATATAGTTAATTTATTTTCAACAGTTCTGTAGATTAAAAAATAAAACAAAGCAATCAGCCATTCTCATTCATGTTCACTGAAACATTTTCTCCTTATCCGAAAGTTTTAATTCTTGCTTGCCTTTTAAAATTTCTTGCAGCAATATCTCTATTCTGCTTATTTTGAATAATGTCTGGATTAAATTCAATTAAGGTTGCACTTGGCATCGATCACCTCAAAGCCACTCTCCTTCATTTCGAGATTTCCTTCTAAGATTTTCCTTTGGAATTTATATGATAAAGGTTGAGGATATAAGAGCTTCATGATCTCATTATCCCATGAAATGTATGACTGTCCATGATAAGCTTAATTCTAATTCAATCATTATTAGTCAGTCTAACCTTTCACGGTAATCATATGAAGTTCATATTATCTTCCTCGAAATTTGTTAAGGATGTCCATTTTGCTAAGTGCACACATTCAAATCTGTTTTGATACTTTTTCACAATTAGTGGCTTTATCCCATTCTGATCTTTAGTTTATTATTTGATGCTACAAAACGCATCATATTCATTTACTAAAGGTATTATTGAACAGTCGCTATAACAATACGGATTCTTCTCAAGTTATTCAGAATAAGCAGAGATTATAAATTGTTGTTTCAATTCAAAAGGGGAGCCTATTTTTATATTTATTTCTGGTAAATTTTATATTTCCTGAACATGAATAAACAGATTTTATTTAGGCTGATTGCACACTTAGATTTAGAATAAATGATGAGATGATTTTGAACAAAGTCGAAATTTTGATAAATCAAAGGAAGAATTTGAAGATTCGTAAGGTAAAATTTGCAAACAATTTCCTTCCAGGTACGCATTTGCAAGTTCGTTCTCATCTCTTATTAGTTTCTCTTTTCCTTAGTTTATTTTTGATTCGTGTTCTATTTTATTTACAGGTTTTCATTTGTTTTCAAAAACTTGAAGTAAGCAGTAAACCCATTTCAAATTTGCAATAGGCTCAGGGAAATTTTATTTGTGATGCATTAGAATTTAAGCATTTTTTAATTTTGCTTTTATTCACTTAGAAAACCCAATTGAAATTTCAAGGAATATCATAAGACCATTTGCATCAAAAGATTTCATCAGAAGTAATTCTTAACATTTCGCATACCTCCGATGTATTATCTTACTCATATGCCATATCGCATTTCGCATATCGGAGCTTTGCAGTTGACATATACTTCCATTATCGTGAATCGCCGATCTCTGATAATCGACTTTACCGATATTGCGATAAACACATAATTCTGGACCCGATATGAAATTCAAATCAAAGTCATAAAATTATCGCGTCCGTTTAATCGCAATAATGGTAAGAGCATAACTTTTAAAGGGCCGATGTCTCGGATCCGATATGTTATCAAATTTTCATCATAAAGTTATCGGGTCCACTCTTCATCGCATATCGGCATATCAAATATTGTTACACCATGTGCTTAAAATTTCCGATCGCCGACTAGCCACGTCATTCATCGCATATCGGCATCGCAAGAATCATATCGTGTTACATCGGGTACCAAAAGTTTGCCAATCGTCGATATCGCAATCGCTTCGTCGCATTGTTATTTATGCTTACATCAAATCTCTGATTCTGCGATGTGCGATGCGCGATGTGGGAAGCACAGTGTAAATATGCCTCGACCCCCGATATAATATTTCTTTAATGATGCGATCGCTCCATCTCATAGCACAACTTCTCATCGCATATTTTCATATCGGCGATTCGCCATTGCAACCTTTGATGCGAGAACTTCCAATGCATGCCTCTAAGCCGTTAACATTTAATCAATATATGGCATAGCAATAAAAGTGAAGTTTTGCAAATTAAAATTCAAGCATGGTGAAGAAACATGTTGTGTGGATCATCCGATGAGGCGATGTGTTAAAACGAGCTTGGGTAACCACTATGGGAAAAAGGCAATTGATGACAAATTTGCAGCATACAAAAATCATTTCAATTTCTCATACATTTTAGTTTTAAATATATAATTCCATAATTAAAAATGGAATTCAAGACCTCTATCTTCATATTTAAATTTTATTATCTTGGATTTGGTCTTGATTCTGAACAATTTATCAAATCATGGAGTTTATATGAAACGTATAATATTCTGAGGAATAGTCATTACTGCAAATTCTCATTCTCATCTCTGATGCATTTCTTATAATTTCAATTTCCTTGAATACTAAGCATTCCATTTTTATATTTTACTGTTTGCTTTAGTTTAAATAAAATAAACAATGATTTTGGGTTATAGGATTTTGGTTAGTTTAACTTCTTTATGTTTTTAATGATAATTAAAATAAAAAGTCAGCTAGTTTGGAGACACTGATACCTTTCAGGTAAGATCAAAAGCAATTATCCAATGGTAAGATTCATATACTCACTTTCATTAATTCGTTACTTTAGTTTCAGTTTTGTTTTTCTGATATAAAAAATCTGTTTTGCAGTTCTCCATTTGAAGCTTCCAATCCTCCGCCGGATCATATTTTCGAAGTCCATACTCTTCTCCTGGCTTAATTTCAAGAAGCAGCGATGGTCTTCATCAAAATAGCTACACCAGGGAATTTCTGAACCTTTAGTTTGTTTCTTTGAGCATTCCTGTTATTTAAAAAATGATTAAGATGATGCTTTGAAACAAGAAGAATAATATAAGACAGAAAGGTTTTCATGGTGGCTGAATTTTATCATCGCTGCTATTCAAAAAGCCTAAAACACTCACAACTCTGCAAGGTATGTTTTTCTAAATCTCAACATAAGAAGGAATGATTACATGCTTATTTTCTTTTTCTTCATATTGTTGGAGACATTGGTATAAACATTCTTGTTTGAGTTTATCTTGCGAAACTTGGATTTTCCTTTTCATTTTTAGAGATTTCTTTGTTTTTATTTTTGTTCATTGATTTCTTTTCTCATTTTAGTATAAGAATTCTTTTCCTTTGGATTTCAGCTTTGATTTTGGTGACTTTGCCATTATTTATATGGAAGGCCTATTTGTTACCTAACAATGGTCAGGATACGTGGAGAAAAATTGTTAATAGTCACCTATTAGCTTTTTCTTAAATCTCTTAGTAAAGTTTGATTTTCTTATTATAAAGGTAAACATATTTAAGGAAGAGATTACCAATCAAGAGAAGTTGGCAAAGTATCATAAAATCTGAAAAATTTCTTTTTCATCAAATTGTAATCATTTTGAGATTTCAAAATTTCATTAGGATCTTTCAGAGTTCTATTATCAGTCAAGAAAAGTTATTTTAAACCAAGTAAAGACACTTTACAGCAAAGCACCTTTAACTCTGAAATTGTCATTCTTAACTCTTAAGGAGTCAATGATTCTCCCTGTCCCAAAGAGTCTTATTTTTCTAGAGTATAATCCAGAAATATATTTAAACTTAAAAGATAAGAGGTCTCATCATGAGCCTTCTTACCATAATCATAGGGGAAAAATAGGCTGACATTACCAACACTGCTAAACAAACCAGGCTAATGGCTTATGATTGCAAACAATTATAAGACAAGGGGTCTCATCACGAGCCAGCTTGTTCAGTCTGATTATAGCCAGTGAATGGCATTGTCAACTATCTTGCCACCAAACCGGGACAATGACTTTTAAGATTTATAAAAAAAAAAAAAAAAAAAAAAAAAAAAACATATATAAATGGATTTATCTCTAGATCAATAATTCTTAAACAGATGGAATTCTGAATCATTTATGATTAAAAGGTAACCCTGTCGAAACTATAGATGTTTGTTGGCAGCAGTGGCTCTACCTATGACAAAGGAGTATATTTTAAAAGCTAAGCTGTAAAGTGACCCCTGCTTTATCTCTACAACTAATTAAGGACTGATATAGAGTTTTGAAATATTTTAATTTATGAGAAATTTTGAGGAAAATTACAGTGAGATGATTCTTGTTTTTATTAAGATTAATGAACCTAGTCAAGCATTCCAAAAAATAATTCTCTCTTCTTTAATTATTTTTTTACTTTAACTTTAGGAAAATCTCATTCATATCAAAGAGAGATAACTGGTTCTTCTCCCGTGTGTCGCCATTGTTGTGGTAAAAACACAACCCCCCCATTTTTGACTTGTTCACTTCAAATAATGGGGACCCTTTTTATAAAAATTTTGACTAAACACCATTTTGGATTTTTATTTAGTTGATTGCCCTACGTTTTTGTTAATTTTACATTCTCTTTGGATTCTTGTTTTGATTGCTTTGTTAGAATCGATTTTTTACAAGCTTCCCATTGACGCTTGTTTCGCCTCATTTGGTCCACTGATTTGAAAATGGCACTCCTCTGAAAGTCTGATTATTTATGTAATCTGGGTTAAAAATGCATAAAATGTACAATATTGTATTTTGTAAATAAATTAATTCAATAATGCATTCATTTTAAATATTAACTCATAGCAAGTTTTACTAACATTTTTCCATTTTTAGTTATGCAGCCAAATCATTAATTATCGGGATTTTAAGAAATTCACTCCAATTTCCAAATCAAATCCTAATCTCGAAAACCCAAACATTCAAGTGGCTGTAGTTTATTTTTATTATTTTTAATTATTTTTTCAAGTGGCTGTAGTTTAGATAATTTCACAACTTAACTAAAATTCATTAAAATAAAATCAAAACCAAAAAAAAAAGAGAAAAATAATATTAAATCTTAATTTAATTAAATTTAATTAATATAATTAATTTAATTAAATTAAAATTTAATATAAAAAATAAATAAATAATATATAATCGCATCGGAGGTTTTATTCGGAACATATTTTAAAAAGCCCCGACATTACACCATGCCCCGATGCGATATCGGATCGGGGAATTTAACTTGGCACATTTTAAAAACTCCGATGAACTCATACCCTCCCGACGCCGATTGCCGATTTGGTTTATATCGCATCGGGGACTTTGACATTGTAACACATTTGAGAACCCCGATACCCTCACTTCCCCCGATCGGCGATAAAGCATAAAGCATAGGGCATTAAAACAAAGACATGTTTTAGGTTTTGTATTCGTTTAAGTTTTCTAAATCACTCATACGTATGAGTGGAGTGAATAAAAAGTAGTGTAGGTTATTATATATTTTTAATATTAGTTTGTATATTAATATGTTATATATTAATTAAATTAATTAATAATATGTAATATATTATATTATTTAAATTAATATGTAATATATTATATTATTTAAATTAATATGTAATATTTAATTAATTTAATTAAAATTTAAATATCATTTAGATTAATATTGATTAGTTTTTAATTAGATTAAATTTGCTTATAAATCACTAATTAGATATGAGTTAGTTAAATTAATAAATAGGTTATTAATAATTAGTTTAGTTTATAATTAATTAAAATTCTAATTTAGGATTTAATTTTTAATAAGAATTTTGATCTTTAGCCCAGCAAGAGAATTTCGAGATTCATACCACATTTGATCCATCAACTTTGGAGGCTCATAGATTGAGTTATACTTGGCCAAATGAGGCTCAGGACGGCTCATTGGAAAGATAAAATCAAGGAGAATATTTCTGAGGAGATTTCATTGACAGATTTGGTCATTTATTAGGTCAAAAATCAGACGGAATATCAAGTTCCGAATTTTGAAAACAAAATCATTTTTCTAAGTTTTATTTTCATTGGTCCAAGCCTCTTCTAATTGCATATTCACTCGTCAATGATATTCTTGGCCAATTAAATCATCCCAGGCATCAATAGAGAATTTATATTTTATAGAATTTGATTGGATTTGATTTAAATGTCAGCAATGCCATGTTGATTTTATTGTTGCATTTTAATTTATTTTGATTTCTTTTTGCAGGAAAAACAGTGGAAGAAATATGGAGAAAAGGATCTCAATCAATGAGAATGCTCCAGCAATTGGATTTGGCAGATTTCTCTTCACCAAACTTTCCTCTCAAGAATTCCTTCACAAATGGTATAAGTAATAGATTGCAAAATGGAATAGGGGCTGCTCTCCTCTGCAATGCTAGACTTCTAAAAGCACTACTGTAATAGGAATTTAGAGTTGTAGGAGAGAGGAGAGAAAATCTCAGATCTCGGGATTATTGAGGATTTTTCCTTTGTATCTTGAATTATGTATGAGGGGCAGAGTTTTCACTATTGTGGCTTTAGCTTTGAAGGCAGAAGTTCAAGCAATGTAAAGGACTGTTGGAGACCAAGATCAGAGAAATGGATGCAATAAATTGGTATTTTTAATAATACTGTTTCAAATATCAGTTTCATTTTTATGGTAACAGGAATGTCTCATTTTATTCATGTTTGTGCACTATTGTCAATATGAGTAATTTGTCTCAATCTTGTTATTAGGTATCTCTGTTCTTATGAATTAAAATCTGATTTCTGAGTAACTATTTACTCAGAAATCTGTCTTATAAAACTGATTTATTGAATGGTAATGTGTTGTGAACTATTTCCACATGTCATTATTTAATTATTGGATTTACTGATTTGATAATTAATATCATTTTTGTGAACTACTTCCGGGAATGTTGTTGGTTTATTATTTCAGTTGATAGGTCTCAATAGGATGTGTTTTGGTAACCATAATATCAGTTAATTGAACTACTTCATTAACTTGATATTCATTATAAACGAGACATATGTAAATCCCAATACTTTAATTATCTTGCTCTTAGTTGGGTTAGATCTATATCTGCCTAATTAAGATAGGATTTAGATTAGTTTCTTTTGCTTGCATCATAGAATAAGCTTGCATTTAGAGTAAATTCTACATTCTTTTAAGTCCTCTCCTCAAAGAGGCAAAACTTTAGTTGTGGCTTGGCTGAACCCAAATCAGCTTAAGGGTCATTCTTTTGCCTGATCAGCAAGAAGAAGTGATCTGATATCCCTGTCTATTGGTAGTTAAGATACATCATAAACCAATAGCGATAGGGAGAAGGTAACTGGACCTAGTTAAACCAGTCGGAGCCACCACACCAAACGGAAAAGGAGCTGCTTTAAGGTCCGGACCGGGTGGTTATCCCCCAATGTTGTTGCAGCGATTTTTGAGGCATCAACACAACCCTATGTTGGGGGGGAAGATATACATATGGTTGTTGTTGTTTCAAGAATATGATTTTGAAGTCATTGTGAATCCACGATGATTAAATGCAGGACCAGATCATCTATCACACATTGAAACAGGAGAGGAGCCTACTAATTTGGAGGAAGGACTACCTGACACGCATCTCTTTATGGTGCACGTAGCTAACAATCACTTTGTAGATATCATACACTTCCTGACGACGGGAATGGCTCTAGAAGGGTATATTAGTCAACAATAGAAGGAGTTGTTGGTGCGTGTAACAGACTTTTCTGTCATTGCAGGAAATTTATATAAAATGGGCTTGGATGAAATTCTGCGATGTTATGTGCCTGAGTTTGAACAGAACAACATCCTTGCTGAAGCTCATGGAGTAGCTGCGAGAGGACACTATGCAGAAAAAGCAACAGCACAGAAGATTTTACGCAATGGGTTGTGGTGGCCAACACTGCATAAGGATTCCAAGGCTTATTGTAAGGCATGTGATGCATGCTAGAGGACAAGCTGGCCATCGCGAGGGGATGAGATACCCCAGAATCTGCAAGTGTCCTTACAGCCATTCGAGAAATGGGCAATTGATTTTGTAGGACTGATTCAGCCTCCAGGAAAGAAGACGGGTGTGTGGTATATCGTCACCGCGACGAAGTATTTGACCAGATGGGCGGAGGAGCAGTCATGAAGGAATGTTGAAATTAAGTACGAGATCTTTGAAAACCTACCGCCAATCTATAATTTATGCATGGATTTTGGGGGGAACAGTCAAATTTGAATTCGATTTTTCCTATAAATTACAGATGGTTGCCAAACGAAAAACACTTTGCATTTTGATAGATTTTGTGTCATGCTATCGGTTGCGCATGAATCCTGCGATTTTTGAGGATTTGGTGGCCAGTTCAGTGTTTGACAAGTTACCTAAGGAAACCCAGGAGCTCTTGAATAGCCTCATGTCGGCACCTATAGAAACTGCAAGTGCTGGAGGATCTATGGCCTCTGAGGGAGTTGCACTTGAGGTTGTAAGTGTGTATATGCCCACCGCAGTACCAAAATCACCAAGGTCACCTAAGCCGAAGCCTACTCTAGCAGGAGAGGCTTCCAAGATGAAGAAGGAAAAACAGAAAGTGACACAGCTAGTGCGTGAGTCACCAAGGAAGCACCAAAAGAAAGAGAAGCCCACCGCGTAGGAGAAATGCAAGGTGGTAAACCTAGAATCCGACAAGGGCATAGAAGAAACTAGTATGGGCACAGAGGAAATTGATATCGAGGGAGTCAACCCTATCTCAAAGCTACCAGAATACATCCCTCCACACTGGGGTAAGGTGAAGGTCCCAAAGGACTGAGACGAGGGAAATTTCCTGCTTAATACACCCCTGTTACCAGAGAAGATCATGTTTGAAGGACCGCACTTGGCGTGTGTCCCCCATCTAAAGCTTGAAGATTGAGACTTGTAAGACACGGAGCGGTTCCCCACCTTACTATTGATAATTTCATGCAGAGAGTATCTACAAGGAGTCAGGTGTCACCACGTTGGTGCCGGTGAAGTAGATTCGTGGGGTGGAAAATGTAGGATTGATGAATATGCTATGGGTGTCGCACTACCACCGTGCACCCATAAATTGATTGTTATCAAATAGTTGTTGTGCCTATTTCACGACGAGTGCCTGTGGTTGGATGATTTGATCCCTATAACCAACATGCTGATCCATAGGATCATCTTATTACCACATTCAGTGTTGTATATGGCCAAGGGATTTGGCGGAAAGACGGTTGAGTGCGATCTCACCGAAAGAATGATGGACAAGTTTAAGCTTGTCAAGAAGTCGCCCGAATACTCAATTTCGAGTATTATGGACCCCGCAGTGAAGGTGGCCACCTAGATCTTGGTTGGGAAGGTAATGAGAAATGTCGTGCAGATGAGGTGTCGACACCAGTCATTTCATTAGCGGCCCAGTACATGGAGGGTGTACAATTCAATTGGTTGCGCTACATGTGTATCGAGTTCCTCGCAAATAGCAAGGAGGCATAGGACCACAACAAAACATTCCACTACGCATGGCTCTTGTTGTCGATTGTGTTGGTCATGTGGAAGTTACCGAAGGACAGCAATTTCCTCAAATCGCAATAGATTTGTGAGAAGTAGCGAAGTTTTCTTCGCTATGGGGCATGAAGGACGCTGAGCGGGTCCACGAGAGCAAGGTATTCTGGGTATTGATGGAGATGAGCATCAATATGGCCATCAACCATGAGCCAAGGCTATCACCAACTGTCTTTGAGTAGTTGTCAGGATAGTGAAGTTCAAAGTTGACTTCCACTATATCTCCATCCAGGCACGGAAGGACCCAGAACAGAAGTGGTATGATCTCCCATACCTTGCGACGAATAATGCCATAGCAGTGGTCCTCGATCATTAATTAGCTGAGTGGTGCATAGCCTCATATTTGTCCGTCGGGTCTAGTAAGTCTGCAGGAAAGCAGAAGAAGGAAGAGGCCTATTTGAAAATTCAGCAGTTGGCTGAAAAGATAAAAGAAAGAGGTTGCGGAGAAGGCACACGCGAAAGCAGAGCGCACTACCAAGGAACGGGAGGAAGAACGTAACTCTGATAAAAGTTAGAAATCCCCTTCACCACAAACAAAAGAAGAAGAACGATTAGAGCAGGGTGGTGCATATCTGGAAAGCACTCCCTTCCAGGTGAAGTGGAACAGGGAGCAGGAGAAGGAAGGGTTGCGTAAAAATTCCAAGGCCACCAAGTCGTCACTAGACCCAATCACCTTGACAAAGGGCGACTTGGATGACATCAGGGATAAAGTAAGGGGCGTGATGGCAGAACTGCTGTAGCAGGTTGAGCAGTAGAAGAATCAAGCCTTGGTTGCCATTCAGACGGGTTTGATTGAGCTGCAGATCCAAACTACTCAACTGCAGGCAGGTGTAGGGCAGAGCAACTTGGCATTGACTAGTTTGGCACAAGGAACCACTGGAGCAGCAGAGATGGTTTGCTCTTTGGATCCTTGAGCCGTCACACTGCCTGATGGAGCTCTAAGCATGGAGACAGATGTTTAAAAGGTTGCCTTAAGTAACATTGGTCTCAACTTGGCCACGGTCACAAGCGAATTCCTTCACACGCTACAAGTAGGTGTGATCACGGAACTAAGGGCCCGAGAGCAGCGCACGTTGAGTGTGATCAGCGAGCAGAACGTTAACAATGAACAATTGTTCATTGAGAAAAAATTAGCGACAGACACCTGGAAGAAGGTCTAGGAGAAGAATGAGCGCACAGCAGTAGTGGTAGCAGAAGCATGCAAAATTCTTCCGAAATTGCACATTCCCGAAGAGGCGCCTGTGGAGGCCAAGATTCAAAAGTTGGCTGTAGGTGTGTGTGATGCGAGGACCGAGACGACCAAGGTTAAGTTTGAGCTGAACCTTAAGATTATAGAGCTCGAGTTGTGGGGACAGAATTCAACTCCACCAGAGGTCAGAGAACAGGGCGAGGCAACTATTAAGAATGTAGTAGATTCCGCAGTGGAAAATTGCACTGCACTCTTCGAGCAATCAATGGAGGTCCTCACAAGTCTGTAGGAAGATCCAACCTGCATAGGTTGAATACTGGAGCAAGGGAATTACAGCAGCAGTATGATGAAGCTAGAGCGATGTCACGCACCATCGTCATCACACAGAGATTGGCCAAGCTACAGGAGGCAAAGGAATAGAAAGAACAGGTGGAAGCAGCGCAGTGAAAAGAGGCAGTCCTCAAGGCCATATTAGCACCATGGCTAGATGAGGCCTATGTACTTTCGCTTCCATTGGGGAGAAGTTGACCAGCCTACAGACAGCACAGCGGAAGATCCAGGCGGATAGCACAGGACCAGCAATGGAGCAACTGGTGGAGTAGGTCAAGCAGGTGGCTACGAAGTGTACAGAAGAAGTTGTAGTGATAAAAGTGAAGATGGGAGGTCTTCGCAACAAGATATCCATGTCAACAGAGTGACTCGGGGGCGAGTCACCATATTTGTGTTGGGGGCCTATTGGGACAGGGTCCCCTAGGGTCAATTTTGGGGTTAAAAGCCCAAGTTTTGGGGCAGAAAGCCCAAGTTTTTGTATGTAAAGTGTAAAGTATCTGTAATTTGTGGTTGCGGAGCATGTAGATGTAAAGTGTCATAAAGGGTTTTCACCCTTCTTTTATGTAAGTTGTGTTAGCTTTAGAAGATCTACCCATGGTCCGTGGACCATGGGATTGTATAAAAAGGAGAGTCTTAGAAGAGTCTAAGGTAGTAGTTGAAGTTGGATGATGATGAATGTAATGGGCCATTAGCAAAAAGAGCGAAGAGTCTTAGAGTAGAAGAAAGGATTTGTATCTTTGTGCACAAAGGCCTAGGGTAGAAGTTCGTAGCTGAGTGCGCGAACCCTTGCAGCTGAGTGCGTAGGGTAGTTAGAGTCTATAAGAATATCTGAAGTACTAATAAAGAAGATTAATTTGCAAATATTTGTGATTGATCTATTTACTTTTGTTATGAATGAATGTGGTTATGTTATGTTGAATAATGGTTTCATGATTTAATGTTATCTTGTTGCGCGAATCTATATGTTTTACATTGTTATTTGTACACAAGTAATAATATATGTTTGCGTGAAGAACTTATTAATGCATATTAAAGTTATCAGATGCCTAATCCAGTCTGGGTAAATATGGAAGTAAGAGTAATTACAGAAGTGCGTAAGTGGTTGATTCGCCTAGTTAGGGTCCACGAATGACAATCGTAGGCCTTTGCGAAGTTTTAGAGGCCGATTAAGAGAAGTATATTGATAAGCCCTAAAATGCTTATCGATCTGCATGAAGGCAGAGTTAGGGCGTAACACGACATCACTACCATCTTTGGGTGTGGAAACTTGGTTCCAGCATCCCCCCATACTGCTTCAGGTGAGACTTCAGTCTACGCTCCACGGATTGATGCCGAAAGGGCCAGTAGTGTAGGGATTTGTTTGGCTCATAACGTTGAACCTGGGTCAGGGCCCACTAAGCCAATAGTTGGATAATTTTATTTGATTTTAGGGTCTAACTTGAGTCATGTAGAGTTTATCCTACTTTTTAGGAGCCCCGGTTGATTTTAATTTGAGTTTTAACTATTTAATTCAGTTTAACTAAGTTAAATCTAGTTAAACTAGTTCCAACTGATGGAGGAATTAGTGGGAGATCTAGTAGTGGGGTGTAACCTGCAGTGGGGTGTAACCAACACTGATCAACATGTAACATGAATATTCACTCATAATTAACTCATGCATATCAGATCAGAGAAAGACCCAGTTGAGATTGGAGTTCAGGGACAATGTATTATCAGTTGTATAATCATCTGAATTGTACAGGCGGTGCATGCAATAAGAGGAAGGTCTATGTTGATTGCGCAATTCATATTTGTGGAATTTCCCAATTAAATATGGGCTAAATCCCTAGGAAAATACACAAGGAAATAGGAGCTTGACAAGCAGCAGAATTGAATAAATATTGGCTTGATCTTGTCTGGGAAGCAGTGAGATAGATAGAGATAGTGCAGAGGTTGCTTAGGCTTGAGAAACACATTGTAATCTTCTCATATTTTCTGATTAATGCAATATATAGATAGTAGAATTTTTTAGGTATGGCTTTCCCCATAAAATTATTGTGTTATGTGTGATTGAATTATTTCTCTTTTATGCTTCGTGATTTCATCAATCATTTATTATTTCCGCTAATGAGTAGAGTATATTAAAGTCAATTATTTTAGCATATTACAATTTTAATTTTTAATCTACAAGGAATTTCTACGAATGCATCAATAAATGGAGACACAATCACCAAATTATTGTTGGAAACTTGACTATATTGATAGGGGGGATGAATTAGTTTAGTACATTAATGGTAATCTCTTTTCTATTTTTTATTTTATTTTCAATAGTTATATGCTATTAGATGAGTAGAAAAATATCATATGAATAGAATATTTAACTTATAAACAACATTAAATCACAACATAAGAATCAACACATAAAAGAAGCACATGTAGACACCAGGTATAAGTAGAAACCCATAAAGGAAAAAACTATGAATTTGTTGTTTTGATGTAAAGAAAGCACCCACTCCCTTTTTACATGAGATTTTGTAGCCACCCACCTACAAAAGGTTCCAACCTCTGCTTTATTTTGCAAGCTAAAACTTTCTAGAAGAAACCACTCCCAATTATATCAATTTTATGTAGGATTCTACCTGCAGGAGGCTTCAACATCACTTTTATTTTGTAAGCTACAACTTGATAGAAGCACCCACTTCCACTTATAGGTCCCGACCTGTTCTCTTTCAGGCTACTACCTGAAAGGAGACACCAATCCCCTAATACATGAAATTTTTAATATGCTAGTTTACTGGTCTTTAATTTTGAATACCTTCATCTCTTTGTCTCTGTTCTACACTCTTTCTCTACCTCATTTTCCTCATTTCCACTTCACATCTTCTCCTCTTCCCCTTTCTCTCTGTTCTGGGAAATGCAATAAATAGCTCTCACAAAAGTCAATATTCTAATCCACTATTTTTCCATCCAAAAGAACATAGTTTTATATACATAGCTTGTTGATTGTTAGTATTCCATTTAGGAATCTGAAATGAAAGGCAAACTTTATGTGTTGCACCTATTTGTTTCACATTTTTTAGATTTGAATATTAAAAAAAAATTAATGATCCTCCAAATAATATTAAAATATTAATATCAACCAATGTAATGATTACATAAGCCAAGGAAAAATAAATTCCAATCATTTACATCACAATGTTTTCACTTTTGGTAAGGCCATAGCTCTGACAAGCTTCATACTCACTCAACTTTACATGATCAGCAACTTTACATGATAAAAATACACACATAGGGACAACAATACATACACAACAATATCAATGATGAGTACATATAATATTGAATGCCTTTGAATATCAGTCTCCAAGGTCATATCTTTGTTGTACATCACTCATTGGACACTCAAACTAAACTGAGCATATTGTTAATGAACATTTGAGCAGGAATTGAACTCTGTGAACAAGAATTACATTGTGTGAATAGGAAACCTTCAACTGACACATAAACATTGCTCTCTTTGACATCATTGTATCTCGTAAACCTTAAACCTTAAACATTTGTGGCCTTTATGTCAATGCTTACAAGTAACTTATTCATATTACACAATGATCAACATAGGAAGGTTCCTTCGACTCCCTTTTCCATCAATGGAAACTTTTCCAACAATCACCCCCTTATCATTGATGGAAAAATTGATTTGATCTCCCCCTTTTGTCCTGAGAATCACTTCTCCTTATTTCTACTTACCACCCCTTTGACATTAATGGAAATGGGTTCGGTTTATGAAGAAAATCAACAAGAAAGTAAGACCACAAACTCTAGTGTTTGTATCAATGGAAACTTTTCCAACAATCACCCCCTTATCATTGATGGAAAAATTGATTTGATCTCCCCCTTTTGTCCTGAGAATCACTTCTCCTTATTTCTACTTACCACCCCTTTGACATTAATGGAAATGGGTTCGGTTTATGAAGAAAATCAACAAGAAAGTAAGACCACAAACTCTAGTGTTTGTACACTATGTTTTAGGTTACATCTCATGTATGCTTACCTCACCAATTTCATGATCACCACAACATACTATAGAATTGTCAAAATAATTGTAGAAACCTTCTCTTTAGCTCCAATGACATGTTATCGACAAACTAGGGTTGCGTGAAATTATCCTTCTCTAAAGTAGTGGAAATTCAATGAAGTCTATTGTTAGTTATGTTAAAATTATAGACATAATGAATTGATTTAAACAATTAGGTCCATTGATAGAATTTCTCTGTCTATCCCACTCTTTAAGTAATAATAATTCTTCCACAAAAGTTTTTGATTCAGAAAGGTTTTTTCTAAGGAGTGCACTATGATCCTTGATAAACATATCATCCAAGATACCCTCATTGTAATCAGTTTTAGGTTACACCATGCCTCCTACTGGAAATCTAAAACATTGTTGCAAATAGGGTCAGCTTCGAGAAGTCAAATACTCTAGCTAATACTATTGGAAGGTTTTGTATTACAAATTCATTTGTAGTGTCATTGTCCATCTCCATTGGATATATAATCAAAATTGGTTTTATGGCATCATCTTGAAAAGTTTACCAACCAATGTTTTTAACAATAGAACTTTGAGCTCATATGATTTTTAACATGAACATGATAAAGATGGTTCAAAAAATATTGTTTCATGATAACATTCCTTAGGTATTCACACAATAAGGTTGATTTTTAAGAATGGTTTTGTTGTTGCCTTAAGTGCATAACTTCCAAAAAGGACCTCTTATTATAATTCCTTAATAATATATCAATATTTTTTTTATATTCACCATCAACTACACTTATTTATATAGACTGTACATATTATTTGAATAAAGAGACACATACTCTACAACACCCTCTCATATTTTATTTATATGCGACCAATCCCCTCTCTCTCCCTCAACCAACAATCTGAATGGATTGGATATGAGGCTCTTAGTCTAGATTTATGAGGATGGTAAGATTCAAAACACCATCGTCCGGCTTTGCTTTCACCTCCTTGTGGAGCCTAGCATTCCTAGGAATAAAGAAACAACAAGAGAAATAGTCATGCACTATTTAGAAATGGTGAAACTTATTCTTTTCATCCACTTGTTCCTCCTTTGGTAGTTCATGACTTATTTACAATACCCACCAACCCTTTTCCACTTGAATTTTGACATCCTCTTTACTCATACAAGGAATGTTTTCCTTGAATATATGAGCCTCCTACGTCTCTTTGTAGTCAACTACAAAGTTGGCATGACCCATCACATTAACAAAATTCCGGTTAGAGGCCAGGAAGTCGAGGAAATCAGGGAAATTGCACATATCCAAAAATGATGGCTTGAAGACATTCATCATATGTGATGGTACCAATGAAATGGTATGCCTTAACTCTCAATTGAAATAAAAATCAATGTTTATTTACTGGTAAGAACACATGCACTATTTGTTTGTCTGAAATTGAATGCATGGCAATTCACTTGCCATTCCTTTGGCACACCTTTAGACAAACATACCTTTGGCATACTTCAACGCACATGAGATAATGAATACTACCTCTAAAATAATGAATAATATCTTAATTCATTCCATACCTCTAATTTCGTAGAACCATACAATTGTAACCGTACCACTATAACACATATTGGCATAGGTTCGACACATGCTGCTAATACAGAATAGGTAATAAAGTATGCAATTTATACTTGACTTGATTATTTTGATTTGATGCCTCTAATTTAATACTTTTTAATGTATGTCCATGCCATAGTTCCATCAATTCTGGTGTTATAACGTTTCCACTGCCATGACTGCTAGACTATTAACGTATACACTCGAGTTCACCTGACACACAAGTTGTGTAACAATGGAAATAATGAAAATCATGTCAACCCTCTTCAGGTGGATTTTGTAACGTAGAGTCTTATTCTAGATCAGGTGTCACTATGGTCCATACCTTACATTTATTCTGAATTCCTCAATCTCCCACCATTTCTTTTATATTTGTGTTCTTAATCGTTGAGGTTCCTATGGATTATTGTCTAATTTGTAGTGTACTCACGATGTGTGTGTTAATTTTGCAACTGCAGTAGATTCCTATTTTCGAGAGGACCAAGATAGACCTGAAGATTGCATTAGATTCCTATTTTCGAGAGGACCAAGATAGACCTGAAGATACCAATATAATGATTGCATTAGATTCCTATTTTCGAGAGGACCAAGATAGACCTGAAGATCACCCAATTTGGTTAAGCGGAAGTTGATTTATGAATTATTTTATTCATACATGTATTATGGAAAGGGCCGACCCTAACCACATGAGTAACTACTTAGGTTAGTCTTAACCCCAAGTGAACCCTCAGGAAAACCTATAAATAGAAGATACCTCAAGATAATTTGGACACATCTTCTCTTCTCTTTTGTCTTGGTTTGCACAGGTTCAATGGAAGGAGTTCGCTCAAGGGTCAAAAATCATAGGTGAAAGGTTCGCTTTGGGTTAGGGTCTTCTGGATCTTGATCGGTGGGACAGAATAGGGCATTCTGGTCCCTGGATGTTGGCACACAATCCTATGAGAGTGACCATAGACCCATATTCAATGGCACAGAGGCTTATGGGAGAGACTATGGCCTCAGAGACAAATATGGAGGTATCGGTCCCCGACCGTTCACACATAGTGGTCCTGAGAGAGACCAAGACATCTTGGTCTCTCACACAACAATAGTAAGAGAGAAACTTTGGGTTTAGAGGTAGATCAGAAGGTTTTGGTCTGCAGTCACTCACACAAGGTATCCCTGGGAGTGACCCTATCATCTCGGTTGCTCGAACAACTCAGCAAGGGTGCGACTTTGGTTTGTCGGTCGCTCGCACAGCTCGGCAAGAGTGCGACTTTCTGTTTTAACAGTATAGTGCCACAATTTCTTGCATCAAGACCTCCTAAGAGTGACCCTATAGTTACTGTCACTCACATACAGTAACAGAGAGAGTGACCAATTAGTTTTTAGTCACACAGAGATAGTTCGATGAGAGCGACCAAGGTTATGAGCTAGGGTTTGACATATTGGCTTCAATTGGCTTCAATGATCTGGTAGATCTGGATTTCTCTATGTTTTTATACAGATCTATAGATATGTAGATCTGATTTATTATTATCTGTTTCAATCTTATGTATTTGGGTCATTGAAAATGATAGTAGTGCTCAGCAGTGTTTGACACAATAACAATAGTATAAAATAGTTGACGTCAGTTTGTGAGAGCACATTATAGTCATCAGTATGAGGGTTTTGATTCCTAGCATGATTAGATCTGTTTCATAAGCATCATTATTGTTTTGTTGCATAGATAAAGTTATGGATCATTTTACTCTCTTTTGCTGCATCATTTGATGACGATCTAAGAAGAAGAAGATTTGCAAGGGTTTCCCCATAGTGGGTTTTTCCTTGGTCTTGGACCAATCCTAGTGTCTCTATATGTGTACATGCTTTCTTCTATTATTTCTTTTATGTTCCGCTGCATTTATGATGATGATGGTGATGTTGTTTCTTTCTATGTAATTGCATATCCTTATGTATAATGGTGTATATATGAATAATGTAATGATGATATGGGGTGAACTTAATGTATTAATGATGAAATGAAACTATAATAACAAAGAAAAATGTGTCCCTAAGAAAATTTAACATGGTATCAAAGCTGGGCTGAAGAAAAGCCATGGAGATTGTTATGGCCTAAATCTACCTCAAGCTGAGAAAGGCAGGATCTAGGGTAACATCAAACCATGCTTAACCTGGTAGCTAGCCTTACCAGGTCAGGAGAGGCCTCTCTCCTTGTAAATCTTAGGAAAATATGATCAATAAGGCTTGAGATGACTGATAAAAAGACTAATTTTAGGTTAGGTATGCTCAAAGGAGTTTGATTGAGTTTTATGTTGGTTTGCTGGATCAAATGTGAAAGGCAGTTTTGGGTCCGGGGAATGGACTTAGTCTTGCAGAGGTTTATGTGGGGCGAGGTAGGAAAATGGTTTAGTACTTTGAAATAAGTGATATGGAGAGACTTAAGACTGGTGAGGAGTTGGAGAGGGCATGAAAATGTCAGGGATCCTCTTCAAACAGTTGAAAACATGAAAAACTAAACAAACCCTAGGTAGAGCACTACACATCAATGATTTCTACTTTTATCCTTGATTCATTTAGTTAGGCTGAAAAGAGAGAGATAATGGAATACATAAACACATGTAAACTTGAATTATAGAAGGAAAAACAATACAAAATCAACTTGCCACAAGAATCCCACAAAATACTACAAACCCTGGTCTATTCCTTTGCCAAACTGCAGAGGTGAATGTACAATAATGCTCAAAGCATTCACAAGAATCCAAACTTTACAAATGACTGAAAAACTACTAGATATAGGAAAAAAACAACTCATGTTATGCTTTAGGGGTCTAATTCATGAGTTTAGGAGCTGCTTCAACAAGATCTAAACTAAGAACTGAAAAGTAGGCAGTGGAACAGTTTGCCTCTAAAACCTAGGAAACTTATTCATTCAGTTCAAAACTACCTTTTCATGATGTATCTACCTCCATGAGTGAATTTTCAACATTTTTACACAAAATTCCATAAACTTACATAAATTTACATCAAGAGTTTGACCATGAGAGAGAGAAAAGTCAAACTGAGAAAATACTAGGCGAAAAACAAAGTTTTTTGGCAAAAAAGTCAATTTTCCATCCTGAGCGTCGCGCCACTGTCCCTGTGCATAGTGCCTTTTTGCAGTTGATTTTGGAGACCTTCCCGTGCACTAAATTTTCTCCAAGTGGGCTTTTTCGAAAGGTCTATCTGTCTACATTACATAACAGGTGGAATTTCTAAATTTGGTGTCCATTTTCCCCTCCAAAAGTGAGTTCTCCCAACATTGCTTCCTGTGTGGCCAAAAAGGGGCAGAAAGGGCATTTTTGAGGTGTTTTTGACCCTTTTGGAAGCTCAAAACTTGACAAAAATTTCTGTAAATTTCTAGTCATTCATAATTTTGCATGAGGAATCCAAAATTGTAGAGTTTTCCTCTAGAGGAGGTCCCTAGCAAAAGCGAGCGCCGAGTGGTGCTACGCACCAGGCAGAAAAATCTGTGTTTTGCTTCAAAAATTCAAAATTGACAAAAAGTGTGCCAAATTTCTTGAAATTTGGGTTGAGTGACCTACATCAAGTGCTATGTTGGGCTAAGGAAGCCTCAGCCAAAATCTTGAACTTGTCTTTCTATTTCTTCCTCCTCAAAGTTTTCCTCAACTTGGCCTTCAAGGTCCTTATTCTTGCTTTACAAACTTTGTTTATTGCCAAATAGTGATAGGCCATGTGCCTCAACATATTTTTCTCTTTGTTGGCCTTCTCTAGCATCATCTCCAAGTGCATGTTTTCCCTCTCAAGCCAAGATTCCTGATCAGATTCAATATCTTGCTCTAGTGGTGTCAACTTGATTTTCCTCCTCTTAGCTGCTTGCCAGTTTTCTCTTATGTTTTGTAGCTCCATGATAGTTTGTTGGTCTTCTAACTGCTTTTTCCTTTGCTCAAGATAGTTTATTACCCACTTGGATCTTTCCAGGTTGAGAGACAAGTCATGAATGTCAGCTTCTTGTTCCTTGATGATTTCCCTGAGCTTTGAGCTTTGGGAGCCCAAATCAATGTCATCATCCTGAATGAGAATGAACTCCCTCTTTTGACCTTCTGAAGGCCCCTCATCATGCAATGGCTACTTACCTTTGTCCTGTACCTGCTTTGTTGTTGAAGGAAACAAGACCCCTTGCACCCCGAGTGGAGATAGTACTTGTTTTGCTGCTACAAATAATCTTCTTGTGCCCTTTTGGTAAGTGACAAACACTGGCACACTAGTGGTTTGAGTCTCATGCACCTCTTTCTGATGTGAAGGCCCTCCTGCCTCATGAAAAACTAACGGTGTCACTTGAGGACTTGTGAAGACCTCATGTGAAATGAAATCATCCCATGAAACATTCAGTAAACTAAGCTGATGCAAAACCACAATCTTGATCAATGCAAAATGATAGATATTGTTGTACTGTTGATGAGGAGGTTTCCTTGGTGCATGAATTTCTTGGGAGGAATCACTTACTATTTCTTCATCCCTTTCATAAGGTGAATCTATCTCCATGTTTGCCACTGTTTGTTGTGAAATGATGAGTATGAAGAGATTTTATATTAAGAATAGGTGTTTTCTATTTAATGAAATGGATTGATGGGTGAAGACAATGAATGAGGGATTTTGTTGCTGACAGTAGGGTTTTTTGGGAGTGGCAGGGTTTGGGGAATGAGGATTAGGGTTTAGGGTAATAATGGGAATTTGTTGTTAGGGTTTTGGGGATAAGTAGGTAGGATTATTATAGGTGAGAGAGGGGTAAGGGAAATGAAATGAGGGGATTTTAGTGAAGAGTAAAATGAAAAAGGTCCAGGGGACAACAGCAAAAATTGCAACTTTGCAAACCCTAGGCAGTCTTTCAATGAAAATGTACAACAAACTAGGGTTTGTATTTCACCTATTGAAACACCATCAAAGAGGATGAAAATTGCTTGCAAAGGGACTTTTGGATGCTTGACTTACTTTTTGAATGAAGATTGCACAAATTGGAGCTTGGGCAAGTTGTTGGAGTGAAATTTGGGCTAAGCAAGCAGGTGTGTCGCGCCACTACCCAGGTGCGTAGTGCCTTTTTGCAGACCCATTTTGGAGGCCTTTTTGGTGTCCAAATTTGGAATGGGATAGCTCGCTGTAAATATTATTGAGTCTACTTTCCAACACAACTTTAATTTTTTAATTTGGAGTTCATTTTCCCTATCAAAAGTCAAATCTCCCAAGACTGGTCAAAATGTGAAAAATGAGGTTTCCTAAAGGCAGAGTGTTGTTGCAATAAACTTTTGAAGGTCTTAATCAACCCAAAATTGAGATCATGATAGCTCATTGAAAATATATTTGTGTCTAGTTATCATGTGACTCATCAAGAAAGTCATTTGGCCAACCAAGCTAGGATAAATCTTGATTTTCCCAAGGTCACTTCAGAGGTGCATCAATTCTCCTGAGACAACTGTATTTTTGACATTTCTCTAAAACCATGACACCTGTGTAAAACGTGAAGGAATTTTTTATTTATTGGCCTATTTTGGACAAAAACCTCTCTCATTTTTCCCAAATTCATCTTTCTTTCTCAGAAACATCATTGGAGTAAAACCTATCCCGATGTGTGGAATAGGGGATTTGTCGAAATGAAGTGAAATGAAGGGGATAAGGGGCTTCTAAATTCTTGAGAAAATTTTTGGAAGTAGGGAGGGATGTTAGGAAGTAGGGGAAAGTGGAATTTCAAATATTGAGTGATGGGAAGGGGTCCAAAAGGGCAAAACACAGGCCTAGCCTAGAAAATTGTCAAATTGTAGCAAGAAACTAGGGTTTGTGCGAAAATGAGTAATTTAAGGGATATCAATGATGGGAAGTGTTTAGTAAGGTACATTAAGGATAGGGGAAGGTGTATGAACATCAAGATATACGTTTTTCTGATGATTTTACCATTCAAGAGAAATTACCTTCAAAACCCTAGGAGAGGGAAATGAACCTTACCTAGGCACAACTGAAGTATGAACAAGGTGTAAAATGACCCATTGGGACCTAACATGATGATGAAAACCCTCTGAATGATGGTACACTTAGCTGAATGGTGACATGGACCAACATTTGGACAACTTTGAAAGGGGTGAAAACAAACCCTAGACCTAATACCTAGTGACCAAATTTTTCTTGAAGACTCATTGAAATGACAAAATTTGACCTTGACACCTTAAAATCACTTTGTAAGAGAATGTTTGATCACTGGAGGAACTTTTCAAAGACTGACACTAACAGAGATCACCCCGATGATGACACCATTGATGGAATCAAGAAGTGGATGGTGGAGACCTAAAATAATTCTAGGGTTTGAATAAAAACCCTAGGTAACTTGATTATTAGAGATTGATGGATTCGATGAGGTTAGAGTTGAAGAGAAAACCTTGGTTTATGGAAACTATATGAGATATGGAACCTAGTATGGTCAATGAGAAGATTCTCAAGCACTTGTGGAAGATTTGATGAAGCCTAGATGGGATAATCCTTAGCAGACCTAGTTGGATACTTGAAGGAAACATTGGTATATGGGCCATGGACATTGATGGCTCTTGAAGATTGGTTCAAGAGGGATAGGGTCACCTCTCATTGAAGATAATTATTTTTTGACTTATGATGCTTCTTACTTGTTAGACTTATGGATCTGATGATTATGTTTATTGCTTGTAATTCTTACATATGTATTTGAGTATATGGATGTTTCTAACCTCCTTGATGAGATGTGATGAGTAGATCCTTCTTGAGGATCATTTTGAGATGCAGATCTGGAAAGAGACAAAGAGGTACTTGATGAAAATATGGCAAAGTACTTCAAGCGGCCTATGTCTAATGAGTAGGTGCTTAGGTATTTGAATACCACAAGATATGCATGGTATGTTGTGTTTCATCTATTGGCTCGGTAAGCCCTAAGGTATGATGAGAATTACTCTTTCTTTAATGGCTCATACATATGAAAGTGACTTGGATATATGTATCCTATGATGAATTTCATATAGAAGGATATTTCATTGACTCCTATACATGAGTCAGCTGGTAATGCTTGTGAAAACCATGATGAAAGCATACAGAAAGAGTGATTGACACCCTTGTTGTTTTGATAAATATTTATTGAATGACCTAATCTGATCTCATTGGTCATGACATGCATGGTAACCTTGATGTGAGAGGTATAAGTGTAAGATTGATATTCCGTATATCTTACTACCTGTGGTCTTGAATGTCCTAACTTGGTTGGGTGACTTGATAGAAAGTGATATTGTGTTCATAATCTTTGAGAACTATATGCGGCTTTGAGTCTAAAACTTTTATGAAAGATTGATATCATGATGTTGATAGTCATATGTTTATGATCTAATAGATATGTTGTTGCATGACTCAAGTAGAGCTAGGTTACTTACATTAATGAAGATGAATGATGTAGATCCTCAGTTAGAGGGAGAATCACTTATCAATATTCTTTCCCTTATTACTATTTGTATTCTATGTTGTTGAAGTATGATTTATGTGCATATTATAGTATTGATCTGCAACAGAGTCTTAGATCTAAAGCTCTTACAAAAATTAGGGTTTATGCTCTAGACATAGTCATAGATCTAGGATATTTCGTCCCTGGACGCACTCATGCTAAGGTCTAGACAACGTCCAAGCAGCTAAAGTCACACCCATGCTAACATGAAGAGAGCGACTAGGAGATTAACTATTGTTGACCGTCATCTGAAGCTTTCTGAAGCTATCTAAACTCTGAATCATGATGTCCCTGACATATTCTTCCACTATTAACTAATTTTTGAACTTTTTGAGTTAAATTGTTGATCATATAATGAAGTATTATGCATGAAATCAGATGGTCACCTGGAATATATCAGTACCATAGATGTATTGTAGAGATGTATTGTAGATAACAACAAGATATGATAGTAGGAAAAGGTTGAATGTTTTCCATAATATGAATATGAAGACTGAACTTTTGTTTGCAAGTGACTGGGACATACATATAGATATGTCACTATGTTTTTGCTACAAGAGTTTGGCATGATTTGGCATTACTGGTATATATGAAAAGTGTTGTGTCATGATGCTTGACAATAACTTTGAATTGATGATTGAGATGTGCTTTGAATATAGATCTCTCTACAATAGCATTTGGACTTGATCTGATGTCTAGTGATTTGATTTGATGATTGTTGATTTTCCCTTAGATCGATACTATGTGGGCATGATGACTTATGTGGAAATTGGTCTCCTTGTTCTTAGCACAATGATTGAAGTAATGGTAGTTGTGATTTGGCATCAAAAATGGAACCTGCATGACTCATCCTTGATGCATGGATTTGCACCTAGTGATAGGATTACTTCTATTATGATTATGAGAATGAATTAATCAAGTTCAGATTGATAATGCATCACTTGTTGGCATGATGAAATCATTTGATATGAGCTCCACCTGACTCCTAGTTGAAAGTATTAATACTATGATAATTATGACTCTAATAATGGTCGTGATCTGGCTTATAAACTTGGATGAGTTGACCTTGTTGATTGATGGTACAACATTGAGTTATGTAAGGATGATTATGTTGGCTTAGCAAGGCATTATGCTTAGAGCATTGCAATCCAAATATTTCTAGATTTGACAGCTATCTGATGAAGTCGGGATGACTAGTTCCAAGTTATGGATTTGATATTGATTGTGGTTTTGGTTTTATATCCTGATGATCTACTTGTGACAGATGATGAACCTCTGATGATCTAAATTAGAAGGAGATGACCTATGAAGCCCAAAATAATGTATCATAGCATGATGAATCGATTTTTGGAATTTGGGAAAGAAATTCCATATTGCAAAGCTATTGGAAAATGTTTTTGAAGAATGAAAATTGCAAATCCTTGAATACTCAAATTTGAAGTTCAAGATGTTGTTAAACTTGACTTGGCATTCAATGGTTGAAGCATTGATGTTCCATTTTGAACACCCATCTATATATGTATGATATACATATAACCTAAATAAATTCATGAGTGAGTTGCTTCACTCACATAGAGTTGCCACCGAGCATGTTTTGAAATATTTGCATGAGGTATTCTATTTTGAGAATGAGATATTTCTCCTATGATATGTATTGTTGTATTGTTGATACTTCAGATTATTGTTAATAAGTACATTTGGATGTTGCTTTAGTATGTGATATGCCATGCTATCTTGGATGAGAGGTCCATATCATGACCAAGGCTGATCATGATGTTGCTAGCATGGCTATTTGTGAGGCAAGATACAAAAGCTCCTTAGAGAGTTGTTTGAGCATGATCCGGATATGACATGGATACATTGTGATGATATGATTGGAAGTAGGTCCCATATTTATAGTTCAGATTGAGATACTCTCATATATTGAGGCAATGCAGTCGTTTGAAACAAGCTCAGGCTTGTGGTTGGCACCTCCTTGAGAGGGAGGATGATTATGGTATCCTTTTTTGATTCATATGATTATATATGATTTGACATGATATTTGATTTGATGTCTGTATGAACAGAAAACAACTATTATTGATACAAGTTGATGATGAGAGCAGTGTTGATTGAGGACTGAGCAAACCCTTCCTACCCTTCTCGAGCTCCCAGGGTGAGGAATTGAGATAGAAGGCTCTTGGGGTTGAGGGAACTTTGGACAATAGGGTGTTACCCTATCTGTTACCCAGAGTTGAAGAATGTTACTCCCCTATCTTAATAGGGTCAGAGAATGTTTCTCCCCTCTTGGTCTTTGTAGAGTATACCCCAGTTGGCATCATACCCTCAAGCAAACCAGCTTGATGGGAATATCGCTCCTTTTTTTGTCTAAAGAGTTGAGAGTGTACTTGGGGTATGTTGTCGCTCCCAGAGATAGCCTTGGATTGCTTACAAGACTAGTGCCTGGGAACATCTAGATTTTGTGTGTCTCAAATGATTCTCGGGAAACTGGAGACATCACATGTATTATATATATATATATATAAGGAATGGGTTGGATCATTCATCCAAAGGTATAAGTCATGTATTTTTTGTGCTTCTTCAGATATGCAGATCACAAAAATATGTGCATAAAATAGTGGAGGCTGAGTAGTTCAAGGACTTACAATTTAATAATATTTTGTAGAGAAAATGAGATAGGATAAGGAGAAAGAGAAACTCATCACATAAAGCCTAAAACATCAAGAATTCTATACTTAACACATAGATCTTGAAGCAATAATAATTTCTAAGCTTATATGAGTTACAGGTGGATATAATGGACAAAGGATAAATTGGGTGCTATGATTCATGGAGCACAACTTTGAAGATATAATTTCAATTATCCATACAGGCACATGCATTAACAATGTCGATACAAATGAATCTGTGAGGAAGTTACAGGCACATGCATTAACATTTCAATACAAATGAATCTGTGAGGAAGTATGAAATATTTCTAGCAGCTATAATTACATGAATTCAGAGAAGAAAGATGAACATAATGATTTTTAACAGAGGGATAACATATTGTAATACTTGAAGGGAGAATCACCACCATTTACTTTATATTCTGAAAGATCTGTAACATAAAGTTATACAGTATGGAAATCACATGTAGATTTTCTTTAGAATTTCTGAACCTTTGTGAAGTGTTTCTTCCCCCTATTCATCTGGATTGGGGGAGCATTTGAACATTCATTACAACAAAAATCTTCAACTTTGTCTCAACTGTTAGGTCGACTAGCTGTCTCGGCCAAGGATGGCTTTTTGGCTCAAAAACATTACAACACAATAAATGCCTCATTAAAGGGAAACACATTACATGACAAAAATTTGGTCAATAATCAGATGAAAATATTAATAAGCCATTTTCATGGCCATCCATGTGATCGCTCCTACATCAGGTTGTAATCTTCTCACGGTATGGCCTCCTGTGATGCTCAGTCGATTCCCATCGCTTCATCCTTTATTGCTTGGATCATCCCTCCTTCAAACCTAGGAATGGGCACTATTAGTTCATGTCGCAGTACTGAAGTAGAGGACCCTTGGGTGGTACCTTGTCTCCCCTCTGCCTGGTAGCACCATGTCGAATAGTTAAGTCCTCTTGAGCTTCTAAGTCCTTGTTTAATTCTGTCGGCATCAACCCTTGTTCCGTGTCACAAAGGACTTTTCTGGATGAGTCCACGCCAAGTTGAATGTTCCATCTCTTTTAGTAAATGCCACGGCTATCAACCCACAGCACCTTTAAAGTTTTGTGAAATAGTGTCAGCTCCCTGATATGCCTGGTGATGCACTTTTGGTGTAATATGGAGGACTTTCCAGTGCCAGCCCTTATCACTAAAACATCACGAAACCGGTGAGTTCTGATCCCCCTTGGCCCTTTATGACTTAGTCCCTTCCTATGATTCTCTTCATATGACTGGGGTCGGGAACCAGGTGCTCATCCCTAAGGTGCTAGAGCCTTTAGACTCTTGTCTCGGGGCCTTTTTCCTTTTATATATAGAATCCTGCACTTTGGTAATCTCTGTTGCTTGCCTTTGATATCCCTCTTGACCCTTGCGATCATCAATCTACGAGATTGGTCCTAGCCATGGTATTGCAATCACAACATAGAATAGGGCCTTCTTATCATATTCCCTAGAGTCATTCCACTGTCCGGACGCGACAGTCTATAGAATTAATTGCATAAAGTATCGCATCCAAAGGGTTTCTCGCATATCGCAATCGCAACATCGGAAGGGACATCGGCGGAGAAGGGATCTTGCCTTTGTGCGATCGTCGATCGTTAATTTGTGATGGGTGACATCATCACTGCCATGTGTCACCCTGTGAGTGGTGACATGTGTCACCTGGAAATGCCCCCATAGGACCCATGAAAATGTCGTATCTGTGTGCCATGTGTCCTTTGTACCGCCACATCAGCTCCATACTGCCACATCATGATGATGTCAGCTTCCATGTGGATTCATAAGGACCAATGATATTATGCCTTGTGATCCCCTGGAGGAGAGAGAAAGGGGCCACCTGCCCTTGGTTTTTCATTGATTTTCTTTGTTAATCGTTCTTTCAACCTTTTGGCGCTTTACAAGAATCGCAACATAGCAATATCATAAGTTTTTTAGAGTTGTAACCCCACTGTCACGCTGATTGGGATGCCCTAGACCCATCGGTCGTCGATAATCCTGGACCCTAAACCACTCGATATGCCTGATACACCAATAGACCAGACCCACTGATATGCGATTTGCGATATCGGCGATCGGTCGATCGCAACTTTCGATGTCTTCCTCTTTGTTGTTACTCCATTAAGCTCTGATTTGTGATTTGCGATGAGCCTGACCCTTAGCCATTTCTCCTTTGTTTTGTGGCCTTGAAAGGGTATATTCAATGTGCTCTAACTTCTAATCCAAGAGTCCATTTTCAGACTTTTGTATACCGTTGGAAAGCTCGTTCCGAGCATTATACAATGGAGAGGGTTTTATTTGGTTTTGAGTGATTCTGTGGCCCAAAAAATGGCTTCAAAATTAAATACTCTTTACCAACTTTGATCAACTAAAAACTCATAATGCAGTGAGTGACAACATTGGCTCCAACTGGGGATAGTGCCTTGCTGGCAAGGTGTTGAGAACCTGTAGACCATTAGCTTTCCTTCCATTGGGCATGGAGTCATTTCTAAACAAACGATAATTCTGTAAAAGTTGACTTTTCAACATAAACTGGAAATTTCATCTAACAATTACAATACACACATCAGTATTTATAATGAGTGCAAGGCAAGTACCTCTATTTTAGGAAATAGAGTTTAAGGAACTGACCATTTATTGGTAGTTCCAAAGATTCATTGTCCAGATTTTTAAGCATGTACATGTTATTTCCTCTTTCTTCTGCACTCTTGAAAGGGTCAAACCATACTGGATCAAATTTTTTGTGTTTTCCTTTGTCTTCCCGTTGGACATCCCAGCGGAGAACTAAATCTCATGGTTGAAGAGGTTGATCCTTGTCCTTTTTGTCAAACAGGGACTTCATCCTTTGTTTGTAATTTGACAATTTAGCCCCCACCTACTCTTTGCTTTCATGAAACTCGACCAGTTGATTTATCCTTCGTGTCAAGGCGCTTGGCTCCTCCTCAGCTTCTTGTAGTAACTTTGCCACCGACGTCACTAATTGGATCAGGAATACCGTAGCCTTACCATACACTATCTCAAAAGGTGATTTCCCTGTGGATCGTTTAGGAGTTACCCAATTGGACCATAGGGAAAACTTTAGTTGGGAGTCCCAATTCCTCTGATTCTCAACGATAGTCTTCTTCAACACCCTCACCACAGTTTTGTTTGAGGACTCAGCCAAGCCATTACCTTGAGGATAGTAGGTAGAGGAGTTCTTGATGATGATATTGAATTTCTGGCAGAAACTGGTGAATTTGGTATATTTGAAAACCTGAGCATTATTAGTGATAATTTTGATTGAACAACCAAAGCAAGATAATATATTCTCCTCCATAAATTTAATTACCACTAAATCTGTAGCGTTTCTCACTAGGATGGCCTCTACTCACTTGGTGAAATAGTTAGTGCTTGTTAATATCCACTTGTGTTTGTCACTGGACGGTGGGTTTATTTCTCCTATGAGGTCTAGTCCCCACTGTCTAAAAGGTTCATCCACATGCATTGGAATTAGGGGGATAGGAGAAATATTTTGTCTCTCAGCAAACACTTGGCATTTCTGGCATGACCTAACCTGGGAATGAACATTTCCGAATAGCGTAGGCTAGTAGAATCTTTCCTTGAGGATTTTATGTGTTGTGGTCTTCCAACTGTAGTGGCATCCACAAACTCCTCCATGAAAATCCTCAATCACTTTATTGGTTTCCCCCTCTACTATAATAACATCAATACTCCCTTTAGGTCCTTCCAATAGAGTAGACCATTCACTATGATATATTTTTGCGCTTAAAATCTCAGAGTTCTATATTTGGATTTATCCAGTCCCAGTGGGCACCTCAGGAATAAGAGATAATGAACAATGTTCTTATACTAGGGTGATCCCTCATATTTAGCATAAATCTTCTACTCAGATGTTTTAATCTCGCTCTGATGATCCTGTTGTCACTCAGGTTGTCCCTTAGCTCCTTGAGGGATACAGCCGAGGTAACCACAAACCAATCTTTGGACTGCAGGTGCTAGCCCACCAGCAGTCAGAGAGGGCTCTCTCTTTAGGATTTAGCTTTGTTGATGATGATTTTAGGCTAGTTATTGAGTACAAGGGGTTTTGTTTTAGTTTTGGTGGGATGGATGATGCTTTCAAGTAAAGAGGCAGGGATAGCATGAAAGTTTTAGAACCATTGGGCGTGGAGTCAAGGAGTAGGACTGCTGGTGCATTTTCTTGGTCACAAGAGGGAATATGGAGCAAGATAGCTGCACATGAAACAATGATTCAATCTAAAGGATGGAATGAAGGCTAGGAATGAGAGGCAGTTAAGAATCTCTCGTTCAGCTTAGCAGAGGGAAGGTGAATGAGCTCTATCTAGGAGCAGTGAAGAATCCCTAGATAACTGTCAAACATGAGTGAATTAGGGGAAATATGAGCCACAGGGAATTCATATTCATTACTAATTCAGATGAAAACATATAGAAACAGCAGAAATTGAGCATAGAGGGCAATTAAACCAATTCTAAACTATTCATTCTTTCTGCTATTTTGGATGGTACATCAATGGAAAACAAAGGTAAGAAACACTTATTGAGTCATGTTGCAGCACAAGAATTCCACATTCAATTCTTCAAAACATTGATACACAGCACACAGTCATTCCTCCAAGCTTTTCAGCAGTCTTTGATTAAGTAAAACATCAGGTATACAGAGCGAGTCTCTCTTGGAGCTATACAACCAACCAACCCTTAAAACAATGAATTAGGGTTGTTTTATAGATAAAATATCTACAAAAAGCAGATCTCAGACAGATCTGCTGCAATAAGTGTCTTTAACCTAACACATGTCTGAAATAAATGCGGGAAAATATCCTCGAGCTGCGCTGGGTGCAGCTGTACCAAAAAGGAGTTTAATGTGTTGTCTTTATGGCTCTGTGCTGATCACTTAGCCATAACTATGCTTTGGGTTTTGATCCATGCTCTTGAGTGGTTCTGAGGTGCATTAAGTGTGATGGGAGAGCCTTGATTGGCTTTTACTGCTTTCTTTGACTTTGTTGGAGGTCATTCAATGTTCACCTGCATTGGGAATAAAGGTTTTCATTTAAAACATTCGACTGATACTCTTTGTCGCTTCCTTGATATGCTTTGGCACCGAATGTGCGCCTTTCTCACTTTCGATACTCTTTAAATTGTTGCATCGACCATTCATGGTTGTCGTTCGGCCCTCTATTTGCTTTTAAAACTGTGTTTTCCCCTTTCTTAATGCTGCGCGAAGAAATTCATGTCATTCTGCGCCTTTTGGGCCTGCTGGAGGCCGAGCCATGAAAGGGATTTCCATTTTGGCCTATTTCCCGTAGCAATGTGCGATTAGCGCTAGGCACTAATCGCGCATCAAAAACTGCCTCAGATTTTGATTCTGGGCTTCCTAGGCTGCGATTTTCGCCTTTCGCGCTTTTTGACGGTGACGTTAGCATGACGTCATGCGGTGGGTCCCAGTACGGCGGGTGACGTGGCAGGGTGACGTCAACAGGGTGACGTCAGCAGTACGGTGGGTGACATGGTGGTACGGTGGAGGAGGTGACGTGGCAGTGACATGGCAAGGACACGGCGGCAAGAGGCCGACGCAGGATGATGACGTCAGCATGACGTGGCGCTGACGCAGGAGGGGGAAAGGTGGTATCCGATTTCGGGCGCACCGCTTTTGTGCGCAGGTGGTTTCGGAGGAGGGGGCTCCGCCACAGCCGAGAGGGTGATGCATGGCGGGAGTACGACGAGAAAACCACCCATCTCCCAGGCGCTAACCCTCGGCATATCAGGGCACAAAAAGGCCCGCCCACCGTAGATCTTGGGCACGCCAGATCTGACGGTCGGCGGCACGAGTAAGGCGGTGGATGGTTAGGGACGGGGCCCGCGTGCATTTTTTTGTGTGTTTTTATATGGCGGGGGGGGGAACTTTAATGATGTGGGTTTTTATGGGTTAATGCGGCATGGGTGTGATTCGAACCAACTTTATCACAAAATATGAACGCGGATGGGTTAAATATAGGTCCCAGATGGACTTAATATTTCCCCAAACTTGATAAATGTGGCTAAAATGCCAAGGGGTGGGAATATGTACATAGGGGAGTTATTAACATATTTTTAGTAGGGGAAGGGGAGATAGATAGGGAGCTACATAGTAAAATTAGTAGTTAATATGACAAGTGATAAGAAAGCGCTAAGTATGTGAATATTAGGCTATTAGGGGGGAAAATGATTCATAGAGGAAGTATGAACATGCCTTGAGCAAAGCAGATCTTTACCAAGGCAAATGATATGGAAAATGATGAAACTAAGAGGTATCAAGCAGATCTTGACCCCTTCAGGGAAGTTAGTGAGTGACTTGGGAAATGAGAAGAAGGGGGAGTTAGACATGCCTCGCTTGAGCTCCTCCAAATGGAAAACTGCATCATAACTGTGATCTGTGAAGATATAACACCTGAAAACATGAAATGGACCACACAGCTTGATTCTGCAACACAAAACTACCTACCCAGCCTACTTACCTAACATTTTTTCTTCTTTTTGCATGGGTGCACTTGGACTTGCAGACCCTGATTATCCTTTTTTCTTTTCTTTTTTTTGCTGTCCTTCTATCTAAGTCTACACTTATTTCTTCCAAGGGCCCAGATTAAGCACTTGGGCTCCTTTGCTTCTCTACCTATCTACAAATCTGCCAAGATTAAATTGTTTGGACAGATATTCATTCTCTATATTCTAAAACAAGAAATTGAAACCTAGGGAGGCCAAGATTAAGCTGTTTGGCCTTCCCTCGATAGAAAATTCTTCAAAAATGGATAACTCATCAAAATTGGGATACAGTAGTGGCATTTATACTGGCACACTTTCATGGCTTCTTCTTTGGCCTCTCTTAGAAAATATGGAGCTTTGCAGCATGGATAGTATGACATATTTGGCATCTAAAAATGTCAATCATGAAAGATGAACACCTGTTGCAACAAGAGGCTAACAGATCCTATGGTCTGCATTCCTCTGCTATCAGGTTTATCCCTAAAGCTTGGTAATTATATTTGGATAAAACCTTGGTCAAACCCTAGCCTTTTATGAGCTTGGTAGGCTTTATGTCTAGCTCATATTCTTGCATCTTTTCTATCCACCTACCCCTTTTTCCTTCACTATCTCCTTGCACCAGGATGTCCTTGACTGCTGTCGTTGGGACAAATGTTGTGATTTCTTATTGTAGCACATACATACAAAATGCCTTCAAAGCCTTGACCAGTGCATAGGCTTGCTTCTCTGAGATGTTATATTTTAGCTCAACATCCCTCAGAAATTAACTGAAGAAGGTGAGGGGTTGTTCATAACCATCTTTATTCTTTTGTAGCAAGACTGCGGAAATATTATGTGGAGAAGCAAAGGAGAAGATGTAGAAAGGTGCTGAATAGTCTGGGCTAACTAGTACTGGGGCTTTAGCCAAATCTTCTTTATATCTAATGAAAGAATATCGGTGGGCAGGGCTCCATTTGACTTCATTTTATTTCTTAAGCATGTCTGTAATATCCTTTACTATCTCTGCATAGTTGGGTATGAACCTCCTCAAGAAATTTATTCTTTCCAAAAAGGCTTTGACCTCTTTCTTATTTCTGGGCAGGGGAAAATTATTGATGGTTTTGATTGTTCAGGATCGATCTTTACTCCTTCCTGTGCTACTATGTGTCCTAGTAGCTTCCCCTCACTCAAGGCGAACTGAGGTTTCTTAGGATTAAGAGAAATACCATACCTCCTGCATTTCTCAAAGGTGAGCTTTAAGTGGAGGATGTGCTCTTCATCAGTCTTAGAAAAGACTATGATGTCATCTAGATAGACCACCATGAATTTCTCTTTCTCCCCTACGGAAGTTATGTCGATGACTCTCTGAAATGTGACCCCTGCATTAATAATACTGAAAGTCATGCGAGCGTACATGAATGTTCCCCACAGGGTAGTGAAGGCAGTCTTCTTCTGATCATCAGGGTGGACTGCTACTTGGTTGTAACAAGAGAACCCATCCATCATGGATATTTTTCCTACGTCAACCACCTTCTGCAATATATCATCCATCTTAGGCAACAAGTAGTTGTCTTTCAGCGATGCCCTATTAATATTATGAAAATCTACACATAGCCTTATTTCTCCGTTCATTTTCTGGACAAGGACTAAGTTGGCCACCCACTCAGAGTACCTTAAAGGCACTATGATCTTTGCCTGTAACAGCTTTCTCACTTCTTTCTCAATGGAGGGGAGTAAGAGTGGATTTATCTACCTAATTTTCTACTTGCATGGCTTTATTCAACTCTTCAAAGGAGTCTTATGTTGAATGATGTTAGTATCAAACGCTTTAAAATCCTCATAAAATCAAGTGAAAACATCCTTATAGATTTTGAATATATTTAAATACCTTTGTATGTAGTGCAAGGGGATTCCTTTTGATATCCTGATCATCTGGGGTTCCTCCTCTGAGCCGATATTGCAGCCTTCTACTTAATTGTCTATCTCTAGAGCCATTGGTTTTGTGGCTATGTCATCCTTATTAAAAATCCTTTCTAGTGGGACTAGCCTGCGAGGGATGGTATTCCCTTTCAATTGCATAATTTTGCGCCCAGCCATTGTGTCTTTCCATGAAGTGGCTTCTTGATCTACTTCTTCTTCTTCTTGATTGATGCTGGAGTGGGCGAAATCCCCAACGAATTTTGTGAATTGTTTCACTTTCTTGTCGTCCTTGAATACCTACCAATGCTTGCATTATCAGGTATTGAGGGTCTGTATATGACTTCTACCTCATACCTGAGGAGCGGATTTTGAGGGGACCTGAAACTACTTGCAGCTATAGTAAGGGAGTCAGTCATTCTATTTCCTTCTCTAGGGAAAAATTTGATATTAAAGGCTAGGAATAAGTTATCAATTAGATCCCACACTTCATTCTAGTTGGTCCTCAATCTGGGGTGTTTGGCCTAGCACTGATTTTTTATTTTCCTTACGACCAGCTCAGAGTCTCCTTAGATTATTAGGCATTCAATATTCATATTGTTTGTCGTTTGTAATCCCAGGAGCAATGCTTCATACTCTGCCATGTTGTTGGTTGCCTCAAACTCCATCTTGAATGAGAGGGGTATCAAGCTTCCCTCTGGAGATACCAACAATACTCCAGCTTCATTTTCCTCTTTTGAGTTTTATCCATCAAAGTATAATTTCAATACTTAATTTTCATTTGCGGGTTGGTGTTCTAACTGCCTGGTTAGATGTACTGATGTTTCCTCTAAGATGGTCTCATCTTCTTCTAGGAACAGGCATGAGAGGTCACTTTCCTTCCCATGTACTGGGGATTTTTCAGAGCCTTTAGCTGGGGTCACAGTTTTTACAAACCTAGACTCTCTATACAACCTCCTTTTCTGTCCTCCAAAAGTGGGAATACTGGCATAAGTTAGATCTAACTTGATAGAGCCCCCCACCTTGGAACCCCAAGATCTAGATAGGAGCATGTCAAACTGAGGGAGGATGCCTGCCACTACTGTGTCCATTACCACGCTCTTCACAATTATCTAAACCAGGTTTACCACCAAATCCTTTATCGTTCCTAAGCATTTGACTCTCTTAGAGTCAAAGGAGTATAGGTCCTTCTAGGGCTTGGTGATCTGTAAGCCCAGTTGTTCCATCACTACTAGGGGCATGAGTTTTTGTGAGGAACCAGAGTCCAACATGCAATTATGCAACAAAAGGTCATGGATTACTAGGGTCATGTAGAAGGGTGCAATAGAAGGATCAAGTTCTTCCACATGTGGCCCAAAAGCAACCATTGGCCTCTCCTCTTGAAGGTTTAAACTGCCATGGGTGGTGCTGAGGTGGATGGATGCATGAATTGAGAGACTTGCATTTTATAAGTAGGCTTCTTTAGGAGCTCAATCAGAGGAACAAGAATCTTTACCTTTTCAAGATCCTTCTGAATATTGAATGTGTGTTGTACTTTTTCTATACTTCTTGGATTTGCTCTTTCTTCCTTACCACTGGCAGTTTTCAGCAGAATAGGTGCCTCCTTTTATGTGTGTCCCTCAGAACTATTACTTTCCTTATTAGAGGAGACTTTTATCTTGGAAGGGTCAGGATTTAGCTTACCTTTCCCTTTATCTAGTACTGGGGGAATAACTTGGGGAGCAGTTCCCCCTTGTTGTTATGGTTCTCTTGACCTCTTCTTTGAATATCTTAGATCATATTTATGGTGTGGTTGTGCTTACATCAAATCTACAAACTATTTAAAATAATAATCTATATCTTCCTCATTTGTTTCTACTTCTCTATTATGATTGGTCTCATGGTGAGCCAAATTTTTATGTTCTTCTTCAGAGAAAGCAGAATATAAGTTTCCCTGCATCTCATATGTATCTAACGATTGTTCATCGGGATCATATACTAAATATATAGGATGCGGGATATGATCAATTTGTTCCTTTCATTCCCTTGGAAGTATTTGCAATGGAGGCCTCCTATATTGTGGGTTATAACCCCAGTTGTTTCCTTGAGAATTCTGTTTGGAGAGACTCTTGTTCTCAAGTTCAAGCTTTCCAACCTTTTGTGATAAACTCCTAATGAGTTTATCCAGCTCATCCAACTTCAGGTCTGGTGATTCTCTATTTTTACCATAGGAGGATGCCTCTTATTTCCCTCTCTTATTCTTGGTAGGTTCCTTCTTTCCTCTTGACCTCCCAACTGAGGTGAAAATTTATTCCACCTCAAGCGCATCTATTTGTAGTTTATCTAAAGTGGGAGACTTCCTTTCTCTTAAGGTGAAACCAAAGTCGGATTCAAAGGCTCCCAAAGAAGCTACGCAAGCAGTAGCTATAGGAGGCTTTCTCTTAGCAGGCAGGTTGTTATACTGCTTATTGAACATTCTATTAAATTCTGAGATATCCTCCTTTGGCTTCTTCCTTATAGCATTAAACTTTATGAGGAGGTACTCATGATTTCTCTTTTCACCCCATTTTTATGTGAAAGAGTTTTCAAGTTCCTCCTAGGTAGTGATGGAGGAATTAGATAGGGCTTTAAACCATTTTATAGCTTCTCCATCGAGGGATTGTACAAAAACTCTTAGGACACATCCAATTGTTCTACATTTAGGTTATCAACAAAAGCACAGAAGGCTTCAAGGTGTCTCTATGCAGTGTTTTCATCCTCGCCATTGAACCTAGGAAGAAGCTTTAAGTAGTCCTGGGTCATAGCACTTAGGGGTTGAGGTAAATTAAGAGAGGCATATTTATTTAGAAAAAAACCCGAAGATCCATCTGGATTAATGGAGGGGGATTGAGACTTGCTTGAGGAACTTGGGCCAAAAAAATAGTGGTAGGAGTGGCTAGACTGAAAGTAGGGTATGTAAGGGTTTTAGGAGTGATTCCTAAGTAGTTAGTAACAACAGGTTGGGAGTTGGATGAGGAATATTCAAAGACTGATGGGATGGTAGCACAGGTAGTAAGAGTTTTCTCCTTCCAGACTTTCCTAAAAATTAACTTCTATGGGTCAGGTACAAATGGGGATTTCTACTAAGAAGTATCTGAGCGAGTGTGAGGCTTTTTAAAATCCAAGATGATAAATGATGATGGGGTGTGTGGAGTCACCAAGGCGATGTGAATGCAATTAGAGCGTCTTTGCTCACCTACACAAAGAGTGTTGAATGTATCATATCCCAGGGGAAAAATTCTTCAATACGTTTCCCGGCAACGGTGCCAAAATATGTTGTCGCTCCCAGAGACAACCTTGGATTACTTACAAGACCAGTGCCTGGGAAAATATAGCTTTTGTGTGTCTCAAATGATTCTCAAGAAATTGGACACATCACATGTATTTTATATATATATATATATATATATATATATATATATATAGGAATGGGTTGGCTCATTCATCCAAAGGTATAATTAATGTATTTCTGGTGCCTCTTCAAATATATAGATCACATAAATATGTGCATAAAATAATGGAGGATGAGTAGTTTAGGGACTTACAGTTTAATAAGATTTTTTAGAGCAAATTAGAGAGGATAAGGAGAAAGAGAAACTCATCACATAGAGCCTAAAACATCAATAATTCTATACTTAACACATAAAGCTTGAAGCAATAAGAATTTCTAAGCTTATCTGAGTTACAGGTGGATATAATGGACAGAGGAGAAATTGGGCGCTATGATTCATGGAGCGCAAATTTGAAGATATAATTTCAATGATCCATACAGGCACATGCATTAACATTTCAATATAAATGAATCTGTGAGGAAGTTTGAAATATTTCTAGTAGTTAAGATTACATGAATTTAGAGAAGAAATATGAACATAATGATTTTTAACAGGAGGATAACATATTGTAATACTTGAAGGGGGAATAATCACCATTTACTTCATATTATGAAAGATCGATAACATAAAGTTATACAGTCTGAAAATCACATGTAGCTTTTTATTTATAATTTTTGAATCTTTGTGAAGTGTTGCTTCCCCCTATTTATTTGGAGAGGGGGAGCGTTTAAACATTCGTGACAACAAAAATCTTCGGCCCTGTCTCAGCTGTCAGGTCAACTAGATGTCTCGGCCAGGGATGGCTCTGTGGCCCAAAAACATTACAACACAATAAATGCCTCATTAAAGGGTGACACATTACAGGACAACAACTCAATCAACAATCAGATGAAAATGTTAACAAGTCATCTTCGTGCCCAACTTTGTGATCGCTCTTGCTTCAGTTGTAATTTACTTATGGTATGGCCTCCTATGTTGCTCAGCCGATTCTCGTTGCTTCAGCCTTCACTGCTTGAATCATCCCTCCTTTAAAGCTGGGAGTGGGCATTATCATTTCATACCACAATACTGAAGCAGAGGATCCCTGGGCAGTACCTCGTCTCCCCTCTACATGGGAGCACCATGTTGGATAGTTAAGTCCTCCTAAGCTTCTAAGTCCTTTTTTAATTTTGTCAGTCTTGACCTTGGTTCCATGTCGCAAAGGGATTTTCTAGATCATTCCATGCCGAGTTGAATGTTCCATCTCTTTTATTAAATGCCACAGCTACCGACCCACCGCACCTTTAAACTTCAGTGAAACAATGTTGGTGCCCTGATATGCCTGGTGATGCACTTTTGGTGTAATATGGAGGGCTTTCCTGTGTCGGCCCTTATCACTAAAACATCACAAAAATGATGAGTTTCAATCCCCCTTGGCCCCTTATGACTTAGTCCCTTACGTGATTCTCTTCCTATGACCGGGGTCTAGAACCAAGTGCTCAACCCTAAGGTGTTAGAGCCTTTAGACTCCTGTTCGGGGGCCTTTTTCCTTTTATATATAGAATCCCACACTTCGGCGATCTCTGCTACTTGCCTTTGATATCACCTCTTACCCTTGCGATCGTTGATCTGTGGGATTGGGCCTACCCATGGTATCGCAATCGCAATAGAGAAGAGGGCCTTCCTATCACATTCCCTGGAGCTAGCCGATTGTCTGGATGCAACGGTCTATAGAATGCATCGCATAAAGTATCGCATCCGGGGGGTTTCTCGCATATCACAATCGCAACATTGAAAGGGACATTGGCAGAGGAGGGATCTTACCTTGTGTGATTTTCGATCGCTGATTTGCGATGGGTGATGTCATCACAACCACTTGTCACCCTATGAGTGGTGACATGTGTTACCCATAAATTCCCCCTTAGGACCCCTGAAAATGTCATATCTACCTGCCACGTGTCCATCATCCTACCACGTTAGCTCCGTACTGCCACGTTATGATGATGTCATCTGCCATGTGGATTCATAAGGACCAATGATATTCTGCCCCGTGGTCCCCTAGAGGAGAGAGAAAGGGGCCACTTGCCCTTAGTTTTTCATTGATTTTCTTTGTTAATCGTTCTTTCAGCCCTTTTGGTGCTTTACACTATTATTGAAACATAGTGATATCACAAGGTTTTTAGATTTGTAACCTCGTTGTCATGCCGATTCGCTGATTTTGATGACCCAGACCTGTCGATCACCGATAAGCCTAGACCCTGAACCCCCCAATATGCTTGATACGCCAATAGACCAGACCCGCTGATATGCGATTTATGATATCGGCGATCGATCGATTGCAACTTTCGATGTCTTCATCTTTTTTGCTGCTTTAGTAAGCCCTGATTTGCGATTTGCGATGAGCCTGACCCTTAGCCATTTCTCCTTTGTTTTGTGGCCTAGAAAGGGCATATTTAATCTGCTCTAAGTTCTGATCAACGAGTCCATTTTTAGACTTTTATACACCGTTGGAAAGCTTGTTCCGAGAACTATGAAATGGAGAGGGTCCGATTTGGCTTTGAGTGATTTTCTGGCTTGGAAAATGGCTTCAAAATTCACTACTCTTTAGCAACTTTGATCAACTGAAAACTCATAATGCAGTGAGTGACAACGAGGTGTACATCCTAAGTCGATTATGATGTAGGTGTTCTACGACATGACTATTTTGGGTCATCGATGGGAAGATCATTAGGAAATACGATGGGTTGAGATAAATCGATATGATTTTGGGTTGAGGGTAAGATCCTCGATGAAATTCTAAGGTCGAGAGTGTACTCCCTTGTGTGATGAGTTATCACATTTCTCGGTATGGGTGGAAGCTATTTCTCCTCATTGTGGTTCTAGGTTGAGACATGTTGCTTGATGATATGATTTTCGATGATTATTGATGATGATATACCAGGTGGTAGCTCGTTGACAAAGATTCCATATAGCAGCCTGATTGGACAAAGGGTGGTAGCTTAATCTCCCATCCGGTAATAAATTCTTCTTCTTCTAGATCTAAGAATGTTCAGGATACGAGTATGAACAATCAAGTGATAAGAAGGAATAAGCAAAGGATAGATCGATATGTAAAATGATGATTTGTGATTATGAGACGCTTGATATGGACATGGCATGATTACTATGTGATAGAGATGATCTATGATGATTCGTGATGACACTTGAAGATTCCAAAATAGCATATTGTTCGATTGACAGGTATTGGCAGGTGGAATTCTCCCTAGTTGAGAGTGTGTTGATTTTTGCAACTACGATAAAATTCCACCTTGGACATCTCAAATGACCGAGATAATTATTTCATTAGTTTCCTATTTTTGAGAGGACCAAAATAGACCTAAAGGTCACCCAATTTGGTCAAGCAGAAATTGAGTTATGAATTATTTTATTAATAAATGTATTATGGAATGGGTCGACTATAACTACATGAGTAACTTCTTGGGTCAGTATTAACCCCAAGTGAACCCTTAGGAAAACCTATAAATAGAAGAGACCTCAAGATCATTTGGATACATCTTCTCTTCTCTTTTGTCTTGGTTCACATAGGTTCGACAGAAGGAGTTTGCTTAAGGGTCTGAAATCACAGGAAAAAGTTTCACTTTGGGTTAGGGTCTTCTAGATCTTGGTCGCTGGCACATAACAAGGCATTCTGGTCCTTGAATGCTAGCACATAACAAGGCATTCTAGTCCCTGAGCGCTGGCACACAAGCCTATGAGAGCGAACAGAGACCCATAGTTGCTTGCACAGAGACGTATGGGAGCAACTATGGCTTCAAGGATAGATCTAGAGGTATCGATCCCCTGTCACTCGCATAGAGTGGTCTTGAGAGTGACCAGTACATCTCGGTCACTCGCACAACAACAGTAAAAGAGTGACTCTAGGTTTAGAGGCAGATCATAAGTTTCTGGTCCCCAATCACTCGCACAAGGTATCCCTGGGAGTGACCCTTTCATCTCAGTCGCTCGCACAACTAGGCAAGGGTGTGGCTTTGGTTTGTCGGTCTCTCACACAACTCGACAAGATTGCGACTTTGAGTTTTAGTAGTATAGTGCGATATTCACTCGCAATAAGACCTCTTGAGAGCGACCCTGCAGTTACAGTCGCTCGCATATAGTGACAGAGAGAGTGACCAAGGAGTTTTCAGTCGCATAGAGATAGTTTGATGAGAACGCCCATGGTTATGAGATAGGGTTTAACATCTTGGCTTCAGTTGGCTTCAGTGATCTGGAAGATTTGGATTTCTCTCTATTGTTATAAACATTTTTAGATCTGTAGATCTGATTTATTATTATCTGCTACAATCATATGTATTGGGCTCATTGACAGTGACAGCAGTGTTCAGCATAGTAACAACAGTATACATCAGTTTGTGACAGCACACTACAACCATCAGTATGAGGGTTCTGATTTCTAGCATCATTAGAGTTGTTTCATATACATCATTATTGTTTTGTTGCAAATATAAATTTATGTATCATTGTATTTTCTTTTGATGAAGATCTATGAAAAATAAGGTTTGCAAGGGTTTTCCCTATAATGGGTTTTGCCCGAGTCTTGGACCAATCCTGGTGTCTCTATATGTGTGCATGCTTTCTTCTATTGTTCCTTTTATGTTCTATTGCATTGATGATGGTGGTGATGTTGTTTCTTTCTATGTAATTGTATATGCTAATGTATAATGGTGTAGATCCGAATAATGTATTGATGATATGGGGTGAAATTAATGTATTAATGATGAAATGCAACTATCATAGCAAAGAACAATGTCGCCCGAAGAAAATTTAATAGTGTTCCATCAAATGGGCAAGTCAGACTAACATTTTCATGAATGTCTCTCCTTGAGGTATTCCAACTGATCATCTGATGCAATAGAACATATTGGTCCTAATTCTTAAGCTGTATGCCAAAGATGATGTTTGTTAGTATGAAAATTCTTAGAAAGTGTACCAAAAATACTTCACTTAAGTCACTAGTGACAAGTGACCCTAACAACAATATGTGGTTGTTTATGCTTCAAATCTGCAATGACAAAAGAAGAAAACCTTGCAAAAAAAAGATCATATAACAATAAGACATAGAAAAACAAGAAATAACTGATGCAATAACCCAATAGAAGAAGACTTTAAATGAATAATATTTTTATTAATAACACCTGGTGAAGAAGATCTACAACATGGGTTTGTAAATCCCCTTCCGTGGGATGGGTCCTTTGATGTCCTTGTGCTTCAGTGATCTGTTTCTCTCTCTCAATATGCAGAAAACCCAAAACAAAATAGAACTCAAGTGGGAGCTCAAATGGCATGAGATGATAATGGTGAAAATGATAGTGATCATGGTGAAAAATGAATAGAAAACCCTCTAATTTATAGAAAAGTATTAGGCTAGATTAGAACTTGGAAAAGAATAAAATATTATTGACCAAACCAAGATCTAATACTTAGGAATACTTTATTATATTTTTTGGAGAGGGAAAAGATATTCAAAATGGTGAAACAGCTTTATTTAGAAAATGGTTGATGTAATTAACAAATAAAATGATTTATTAATTACTTTGCAAGGATTAAGAAAAGTGTGAATTTGAAATAATTATTAAATAATGAGTTAAAAATTATTCCAAAAATAAGATTAAGTAATAATAAATAAATAATGATTTATCTAATTATTCCTTGGTGATTTAGTCAAATGTGTTAAGAAACAATTATTAAATAATTATTTAATAATTATTACTAGAGAAAATTAAATAAATATTCAATTATTCTCATGGGTTTTTTTTTATATTTTAAACAGAAATAATTTAATAAAAATGGTTTACTAAATTATTTCCTATGGTGAAAGTGATTTTACTATGTAAATTTAATCCTACCTGGTGTATTTCGATTCACCTAGTTAGAAATGGTTAGGAGGTCATCTTTTAGGTGATAACAATGTTTCTCATCATGATAATACATTAGGAATATCCATCTCAAGAAAATTTGCAACCTTCAAGAACTTTCAAATGCATATCTTTTATTACCTGTCTTACATATCTGCTATTAAACTTAGATCGAGAAATATATTTATCATTATTCTCATCAAAAAAATCTGATACATAGAATGCATTACACATAGCATTCTTGATAGAGTGCCCTATGTCTCTGTTTCTTGTGGGATTAAGAATTTTTTCCATTTTCAAATTATAGCCACGCTCCACCATTTTATAGAAATACATCTCGTACATCTCAGTTGCCTCTTTCAAAATCTTGTGCATGAAAGGCCTAAGTTTCGTCCACGTTTACAGGGACATCAATCTGTACAATCTCTTGCTTGTGTCTCAAACTTCTAAACTAGCATTCAATACTCTTGTTAGGTATGTTGACGTGATGTATGGATCCTCTTCACAGGTGTTTTGGCTATGTTTGCACAACCACTAGGATCTATTGCTCCATAGTATTAGCCTTAACAAGACTACCAGACACAAGAGTATATGGAATGTGACAAGAAGTGTACAAATAAATAGGTCCCCAAACCATTAAATAAAATCAATTATCCATGCATAAATTTCCCTATCTAGGGTTTGAGTTTAATACCTAAGATGCATGTCAGTTGATGGTGAGTGTTATACCTAGTGTGGAGAATTCCCACTCCAGCCAAGAGATCATATCATCTACAATAGATTTGAATCTTGCACACAATCACCACCAAACAAAGCACAAAAATGCGCTTTTTTTTAGGACCATCAACTCAAACAAATCAACATGAAAAATAGATTATAGGCACATATTTAATGGAAGGGAATATTTACTTCTATTTATCACAAAATGAAATAGATACAAATGTTTTTATACCATTACATATGGATCTTCTCCTACATATCGTGACAATCTCCCATTCTCCAAGTAATATGAATTTAAGATCAAAATAGCTCACAATCTCTCATTAAATCAGAATAGCAGAATGACTCCCTAACTCTGGAACTAGCTTGACCCTCAAGGGTGGACCAATATATAAATACCTTGAAGAATTACAAGGAGGACGAACATAGATGCTTAGGGTGAAGAGAATTTAGGAAGCTTCTCTAAAAATGCACCCAAGCCAACTCAAATAGATAATATACCATGTGGCTTCGAATTGATCTCCTAGGGAATGTGAGCCTCTAGAACATAAGCTAGGGTCATAGGCACTGAACTAGGAAACTTTGACCGCAGTTGTTATGAGTCTAGGGTGCACAATGCAAATCTAAGGTTAGGGTTGCTCTGTTAGACATTAGGTCTCGATGATTGTGGAAAAAACTCGATCAAAAGAAAGGTCAAAGCTCAATTAAGTAGTCAATAGTAAAAGGACTCATGATTATTGACTATAGGGAGAAAAATAGGCTGATAACAGATGCCCCCCTAATGCATGAGGTCAAAAGAGTAACTGATGGCCAAAATAAATTACAATAAAGCTCAGAGGTCAAAATGGGAGGAAGGAGACAAATCCAAGAAGTCAAATTGGAAGAAGCCAAAGGTTGAAATCTCATATGTTGTAATATATACCTAAGGTGGGCATACCCATGCTCTATCATAAACAAAAATTAAACATGACCTCAAAAAACATACATTGTGTATCCATGACATGAAATGTTGGTACATGGCCACAAACAATACATAGTGGACCGATTTGACTCATCAAATAAATCATTGCCACCAACATATTCAATGTGAATCCATGTCACAGTATACATTAGTAAGACTATGGAAACATGATAGAGGATGTGCCCTAGAGTATTCCTTAAAGTACATAATGAATACATAACTCCAACGCAACCTGGAAAGGGTTCCATGTAAGAGTGATATGTCCCTAACTCAAGATCTTCGACATAACCCCGATGCTACGAATCTATGGCATGTGAATATATGAGATAATGTTGAACATGGTAGAAACCGTTTGATTATCGATCAATGAGGTATATGTTAATAAACACCAGGGGACCCACCAATGATGAAAATGGATCCTAAGGTACCTATCACAATCCACTGAGTGTGAATAAATGAGCTAATGTCGAACACACATGGACTTGACCAATCAGGAGTAAATAATGTAAACCCATTTTCGATCATGAGGAAGCTTGCCACTAATGACTGCAAGCTCCAAGGTACTACTTGCTCCTGGATCAAACTCTAGATAATGAGCTAAAGTTAATAGGAGCAGATCCATCAAAGGAGGGCCTTGATGTATCTCCCATCAATCAACACAGAACAAACCGAGATGATGTAGTGAATTGATGAAGTCATAAAGCAATGAAGTACAACTGACACAGGGATGGCTGACTCAAAAAGGTAAAAAAGAAACTACAGATGGCCAACACATGCTAAGATTTACCTTGAACATATAATAGCAAGACACAAAAGTGGCTTGGGAGTACGACTAATGAGCACCACATGATATCATGCAACAACACATAAGGCAATGAAGCACACTCCATAGTGACTGGAAGATTAACTAGTCAAAGGAGTAAATAGACTCATATGTATGGTATGGCTCCTAAACAAGGTAAAACCAAATTTTAAGATAATGATGCAGATAGGTGCCATGTTCAAGGTTGATGCAAGTAACTCTGCCATTTTTATGAATAACAAAAATAATTGTTCCCTTCCCATTTTCTCTTTTTAGCCTCCTTCATGGTTTAATGAGCACGAAAGAGAAGACAAGTATGCTCAATAGGTTTCTTTTTCATGAAGTTTAACGAGGTTGAAAAGGAGATAAAATTACACTTGTACCCTTCTCACGATTTAATGAGCTTTGAGAATGGAAAATAGATCACTCACCAAATTTCAATTTAATTAACGAGCAAGAAAAGACGAAAATAACTCTACATTTTAGTATAGGTTTTATGAGCATGAAAAGATGGATAAAGAAGCTTGGGATTTTCATAAGTTTAATTAATCATGAAAAGAGGAACAAAATGAACTTGGAATTTTCATTGATTAATGAGGATGAAAACAAATAAAAAAGGATCACATTTATGTTTAGGGTTTAATGAGCTTAAGAAGGAAACTAAGGAAGCTCATCCTGGAGGAATGAGTGGTATAAGGGTAGCAACTAGTTCTAGTATGATGAAACCACGCAAAGCATAAGAAGGCAGAGAGGTTGGAAAATAAGACCACTCATCACAGTGGTCCCTCTAGGAAAGGTTAAAACACCAAGTGAAAGCCAATGATAGGCTAAGCAAAGGATGAAAATAGTGGAGAAACAAAACCAAGGCTCATCATGTAGAAATAGGCTGATAGAATGTGGCAATCACAAGGGATAAATAGTGGAATCCTCTTGGGATAAGGCCAGAAAGTGACGAAGAAGAGAAAAATGTGGCTAATGTTCTAAGTCGTGGTGGTTCAAATGGAGGAATTTCAAAAAGAGAATAGAATCGATACTATATGGATACCAAAATGGAAAAAATGTGCTAAATTAAGGCATCCATGTACATGCAGTTTCTACTTCCAAGTTACGACATGAATAAAACATAGGGATAATGTCGAAACTTGATGAGGTCGGTCCTAAGGCACAATGAGGATGGAAATCACGGTCAATAATGCAATGTAGATGGTGATATGTGACCTACTCCTATATGCAAAGTTCAGAGAAACACACCTAAGGTCCAATGGATGTCGCAATTAAAAATGCCACCCTATCCTATAAAAACCATCCAAAATGACTAGACCCGTGGCTAAATCACATAATTAAAGAGACAAAACATGGATTAGGTGAAAACAAGACCATATTTTTTTATTTTTTGGATTTTATATTTTTTGTATTTTTTGGCATATATGATGTACTAGAAAAATGCTCACATCGTAGAACAAAACAAAAGAAGATTAAACATCACACATACTCTATGTAAAAAATGTACAAGTGCAACTCAGTCTAATAGGTCATGTCAAGGTGTGACCACTGCTAGGCACATGCCAACGATTCCCATACATGAATTCATGGAGGAGTGGAGGTACCATATGACACACCATGATGGGGCCATGCCTTAGAAAGTTGAACTGCTTGATTCTTAAAAGTTGATGATGCCAGGGAACACCTAAAACAATATTGTTATCAGGAATGACCCAAGGGCATACAAAGTGAGTGATATCATGACCTAGTCGATCTCCTTCACAAGGAATATCAAGACACGGTAGAGACATACAAAAACATCTTCACTTTACTTGTGAGGGTGCCTCTACACTGTCAATTCAAGCATTAAATTAACTTGATACCTACTTCTCCTTGACCTAATGACCATATATCCATACATATATATGTGTGTGTGTGTGTGTGTGTAATGCTCTCTTATAGAGAAATATTAAATAAAACATCATATTCATGAGCTCATCCAAAAGGGCCACATTTAGCCAAACCCCTTACCTTGTGAGAGCCCAAGTGTGTTGGTGTAGAAGAAGGATGGGACGTAGATACTCTATATTGATTATAGATCCCAAAACAAAATCATTGGAAATAATATATACTCGATGCCTTAGATTGATGATCTTCTTGATCATCTTAAGGGTGTGTTGATGGCCAAAAATGATCTCATCGACATTTAGGGAGACCACCCGATCAGAGCCCCAAATTACACCCTTTTCCATTTTGTATGGTGGTTCTGACTGGTTCTATTGGATTCAGTTACCCCCTCACCCTTCCCGCCGACTTGTGATATCTCTAATTTACATTCAAAAAGAAGAGGAAATTGAACTTACCCTCCTACAGTGCACATGCAAGAAATAAGTCCTCAAGCTGATTTAATCATTCAGCCAAGCCACATATAAGACTAACTTAATGTTAATCTAACCTAAACTAACTGTGTGAAATATGTACAACTCCAATCAAAACCTCTAAAGATATTGAATATGGATTTCAGATCATATGTGGAGAATGGTTGACATGTGGACTCAACCAACCTACAAATGGTGTTTGCCTCTACGAAAGAGGACTTAAAGAAAAGGAAAAAGAAATGCAAATGCAAATGCAATCCTAATCTATGATATAAGTAAAAAGAAAGGAAAATTTATCTTGACTAAGAAAAAGGATAGCCTTATTCCTAATCAAGAGCAAAAGAATCAAATATTAAGGGGAAAAAACTGCGATCCGATATAAGTTTAAAATCTATTTTGTAAATCATCAAATCAGTTTGACCGTCTACAAATTGTTTAAGCAAATATGTAATAAAATTTCAACAAATAATTGTTGAAATATCTCATACATATATCTAGTTCTAATCATGCAAAATGTATTCATTGTAAGATTTATACTAGACAAAATAAGTAGTGCATTTTATTCTAAAATAAAGGAAATCAAAACAAGTTGCAAATGAAAAATAAATAGTTATTATTCATCACAACCAAATCTCCCTGAATCCACTATCCAACTCTTATCGGATCCTATTTAGACATGCAAAAATAGCTTTAAACAATCGACGTATAGATCAAAAATACCAACAATAGCGCTAAATATTCTTCACTAATATGTGAATTAACACAAAATTAAACCAAGTTGAAAAAAGCATTAAAAATAACAATAAATTTGCCATCTTGAAGCAAGATTATTTATCTATTGATATTTTGAGCTGAATAATGATTTGATCGAGGGAATATATTTCAACATATTTTTGTTGAAATATCAAAATATCAAAATATAAATAATCTTGAGTGCCTTCTAACCTGCATAATGTATAGTGGGATTCAAGTAAATCGTGAGGTGTTTTAACTGATTTATGGAGTACTCATCACGGAGGTTCCCGCATGGTAAAAATAATAAGGGTTTTGTGATTAACTACTTGGGTGCTCTCCTCATATATATCAATATAATTTAAAATATGTACAAATGATATATAATGTATAACAATATATAATTAAAAAGTTTTATTTCTTTATTTTCAATATGTTCGAAATATATATGGCAATATTTATATACAACATTAATATTTACCATATATGTTTTTGTATTATGTTTATCCTATATATTATTATTATAAAAAAATTATTATTATATGTTAAATATTTATAAACTATATATAAAATTTACAATAAATTAGTTACAACAATAATTAATTAATTAAAGTAATTAGTATATACATGTTTCACAAAAGAAATAAAATGTGTGTTTACATGATTTAAATTTGGGTGGTGAAAAGAAAATGACCAACTTTCAACCAGTGGAGACTTCTAAATATTACAATATATTTGTGTGAAATCTCAATCATTGGAAAGCGAGTAGTGAGACAAGCATAATAGAGCTACAAGTGATGGAAATTGAAATAAGTTGAAAGCACTCAAGAGCAAAGGAAAGCAAGCTTAAAAAAGAATGACATTAACCAAGTGACATGGAGGTTCCCCGTAGCTTTTTTGCAAAAAAATATATGGGGTGTCGTGGCTTCAACAGGGTGACAAGATCTTTTTTAAGATTGTCTAAAGTCAGGCTACCACCAAATTCCAATTGAATAAATTGATGGATGGAAGATACCCTTCAAATATAAGCAAGGTCATTTTGAGTGATTAGTCATTCCTTTTTGCTTGAATAATGCTCTAGCAAAATTCATGAGGATGATGGTTGATATCATATAATCGTTCATAGAATATTCTTTGGTTGTATATTCGGATGACATTCTAATTTTCAGATTCAACTTGGATGGAAATTTTGCAACACATTTCGCAGGTCCTTAGCACTCTAAAACAACACAAGTTGTATGTCAATTTAGAGAAATATTCATTTGGCATGCAAAAAATTTAGTATTTGGAATAAAATTTCAATGAACATGAGGTATATGTGGGCCCAGCCAAGATCCAATTCATTCAATATTAGTCTACCTTGATGACTCTTACAAATCTCTATAGTTTCTTGGGCCTTGCTAGCTTCTACCAAAGGTTCATGTAACTTGGGGTCTCTCATCTCACTTGGACCTTAATTCAAGTGAGAAAGGGTGGAGTTAAGAAAAGTTTTCCTAGTCAAAGTCACAACATAAATCATTTAAATATCTGAAACACCATCTCTTTTTCGTACTAGTCCTCACCTTTCCAGACCTAGAACAAACATTTGAGGTTGAGACATATGCCTTTGACTATGTGTAATGGTATTAACTTACAAATAACATTAGAATGCTAGAAAATAACTGAAAAATAATGCCAAAAATGAGACAAGAAGGAAATATTTTATTATGAGCAGCGGAAAATAATGTTCACTTGCATATTTGAGGGGGCAATCTTTAGCAGAGCAAAGCTTAATTACAAATACTTGACGAGACTTCCCTTGCTATCTTGGACTATACATAGTTTCATGAGATCCAAAATCATAACTACTCGTGGTCCCTTGCATAATGTGGGTTAACCACTTTATTTATTATCTATGGCTCATTTATTCATCATCCTTAACTAAACTAACTAATTGTGGTCCCTTTTTATAATACAGGTCAACCACTTACAATCATCATTAATGTGGTTAACTGCTTATGGGATTTATTTACTAAAATAATTAATCATGACTCTTACAAAGCCCCTTGGGCCTATTACATTAATAAAGGAGTCAAGGTCGGACCTAACATGCCCTCCCCCTTCAAAAGCAGCCTTGTCCTCAAGGTTAGAGCTACAAAAATTGTTGGGGAATAGATTTTTATTCCCATGTCGCATCTTCTAGTAAGGTGTATTTCCATTGAATGAGGAATTCCTTGATAGTCTAGCCTTGAATATGCCTTTCCTATGAATCCAATACTAGTTCTAGTCAAAGCCAAAGAGAACCTTCCTTGTCCAATTCTGGCAGTATGGTCTGAACCTTGCAATTGTGTCTCACTACTTTCTTGAGGCAATAGACATAGAAGATTAGGTGAATTTTTGAAGTGGTTGGAAAGGCCAATTTATAGGTGACTAAGCCATTATGTTGAATCATCAGATAAGGCCCATAGAGTTTTGGAGATAATTTTTGGAAGCACTTTTATTTGAGAGACGTATGCTTATAAAGCTGGAGCTGAAGAAACATGGTAACCCACTTGAAAATACCTTTTGGAGTGATGGTCATCATCTTGTTGCATCATTCGGTTTTGACCTTAATGGAGACTATCCTTCAAAAGAACGAGATTGATGGCGCGGTTCTGAAGCAGCTGATCCACTATCTACACTTTAGAAGATCTTAGAAGATACGAAGTTGGCGAAGGTGGGAGTTGGCCATACTGCCTCATACAGTGTCATCTTGGTTTCTTCATGATAATTAGTATTATACCATAATTTTGCTAAAGTTAACCACTACACCCATTGATGTTGTTTTTCTGAAGCAAAGCACCTCAGGTAAGTCTCTAAACATGTGTTTACTACTTCAGTTTGACCACCCATTTGGGGGTGATATGTTTTACTCATTTGGAGTTGCGTGCGGGTGAAAGCATGAAGATGGGTTACAACTTTTTACAAGATAGGGTGCATTTGAGTGGAAAGAATTATGGCTCAATCGAGTCATTTAAGCGCTCAATGGATCCTTTTTTGAGCGATTAATCGAGATGTTTGAGGGCTTAAACAATGTAACCCAAGGTTAGCCAGGAGCTCGATCGGGTCATTTTTTTTAAATTTATTGCCAATACAACCTAGGCATGGAATTAAAAAAAATTGGCTTGATCAAGCCTTAAAGGTCGATCGAGCCTTAAATCTAGACCTAGCCTTAAAGCTACATCGAGTTATAGGCTAGATAGATCTTTAAAGTCAGATCGAGGCTTTACCATGGTAAGGGATCAATCAAGGGTTTTTTAAACCCTCAATCTAGATATTTGAATTTCGAAATCAAGCGCTCGATCGAGTGTTTTAAGTGCTCGATCAAGCCTCTTAAGTCCTAAAATCCATAATTTCAGCACCCCTTCTGTGAAATTTCCTACAACACTATTTTTTACCCTAGCAAACTTAGGGCTAAATTTGTCCTTAGGTGGCGGAGTTGATCACGTTGGATTCATGAAGGAATCCTCTATCTAATGGCATATGGATTTGAAATTTACTAATTTGTATGATATTTATCATCTAATTTCTTTTAAACATAATGTTTGAAATTTTTTTGAACTGTTTTAAAGAGGTTGAATAAAAAATCAATATCATAAAATATACACAACGAAAAAATTTCAAAAAACACCACTATCTTCGTTTACAAGTCCTCATCAAAAAGGTTCTTTTGGTTTTTCAATTTATTTAAATAGTTGAAAAAAACTTTATGTGAACACATGTGTCTACAGAATGCAATTGAAATATTACTTTGTCAACTTTGAAAAAAAAGAAAAAAATTATATTTTTGCATAAAAAATAAATTTTTAATATGAAAAACTTATCTCTCTTAAGATGTGTGAAAAATTGCAAGGACAAACATTTCATTTAATGGAAATTGACATATTATACGACACTAAATATTTTTGCAAAAAATATCATTAGGACCACAACATAATTCTCCACAATTTTTCTTTTTACTCTGAATCAAAATCCACAATGCTTATATGAATTTTGAGGGCTTCAATTCGATAAAAGAGGAAAAGTTTGAAATTACATCGCCACATTTGGCCCAAAAGTGTAACCCATCTTCATGCTTTCACCCATGCCATGTAGCTTGAATAGCTCCTGCCAAAAGTTGCTAGTGAAGTTGGGATCTCGATCAGACATAATAGAAGTAGGCATGCCATGCAGTTTGAAAATTTGATCCATGAAGACTTGAGCCACCAAATTTGGAGTGAATGGGTGTGGTAGGGCACAAAAATGGGCGTATTTGGAGAGGCAATCAACTAGCACCATGATAACTAACTTGTATGATTTAGGTAGACATGTAATGAAGTCCGAAAAAGCATCCATCCATATAGAAGAAGGTAGTGGCAAGGATTGTAAGGTTCTTGGTGTCTTCATTATTTCCCCTTTGTTGCGCTAGAATATGTCACATTCAACTACAAATGTAAGAATTTCTTATTTCATCTCGGCTGAAAAGAAGGAGTTGTTGGCCAATTTACATTGTTAGATTATGGCATTTGGTATGTTGTAATTGATACCAACTTGACTAGCATTGAGGTAGAGAGATTTGCATCCATGTTTCAGTGAACAGGTGGGCTCAAGCCTACATCGGACCAACTGTATGTGGAAGCCTAGAAATGGCCATCGAGATCAAAAGTTATTGATAGCTAAAGTAAAGGAGCTTGGATTCATTTGAAGTAGTTCAAAATCTGGATTTGAATTTCGAAAGGCCGAATATCAGAAGCAGGGAGCCATCAGGACCTCGGTAGTTTATTTAAAAGACACCCGAAAGGAGCAGCCAAATATCGGAGCTGATTTTTGGAGGTTTGGAACCTCGGGAGCCTAGAGATTTCGGAACCCGAAATATCAGAGTAGGCCAGATATCGGAGGTCAAAGTCCCTTATAATTAGTTTAAGAAAAAAATTTGATCCGATATCAGAGTTCATAGCACATCGAGACCCGATATCAAAATCTCAAAGTAGAGGGAATATCGAAAAATTGGAAGGTCGATCTCATCGGAACCTTGGAACCTCGTAAGTCCTTATAAATTGCAATTCTATGAAAGTGGATAGGTTTGCAAAGGAAAAGAAATAAAAAGGAAACCGTTAAAAAACCAAGGACCGACAGGCCTTTTCTCTCTCCTCTATTTGGACACATGGTAGTAGGTGATTGGATCTAAGGACTTGATGTGGTAGATGACGTCAGCATAACGTAGTTGTACAGTGAACATGTGGCAATTTGATTTGGCATTTTCAGTGGCCTAATGGGGAAAAATTCGGATGACATGTGTCACCACTAAGGAGCCCTCACGTGGAATGACGACCACAGCATGATGTCATCTCGGAGGTCTGCATATTGGAGGTTGGAGTTTTCATAACTCATGTCTAATTGTTTTATAATAAAGGTTATGATCTGATAAACGAGATTCGTGGTAGACTAGCGCTTGGTCGTGGGAGACCCAAAGTACTAAGGGCGTAAAGCGGGGTTAGCACCTAAGTTCTATGTGATGCCATGTGGGAAGTATTTCGGAGGTCAAAATTTTAGAACTCCTCCATAATTGAAATTTGAGAAAAGTTACGAAATGAGGAGCTTCTGATGTATTGGTGCCTGGACGAGAAGCTAAAGGAACCAAGGGCAGAAGAGAAAATACATAGGGATAAAGACCATTGACAGAATCTTGAAGGCCTTAGCACCTCATTGTTATGCCCCCAGTCACAACACCTGGTCCTATGGAGGAACTGCGATAAAGGGATATGCAAAAGGATCTAAACGCCAATTGGGATTTTGCGATTTTGTAAGGGATTTTGAATAAAATTTACGATATTCATGGGGTTCTATATAACACTACAGTGGTATATGAACCCGTCAGTCATAGCTCCTAGTCCCATGGTGTAATAAAAAGAGGATCTAAGCATGTAGGGGCTAAAGGCATCACATTGGTGTGATTTTGTAACATTATTTTTATATAATTTACGATGTGTTATAGCTCCAATACTGCAGTACATAAAGTTAAAGGATGAATGGGTCGGAAGCCAGAGAGTAAATGCAAGCGAAAGGAGTTAGTTAATGGAGTTAATGGCATCTGCAGAGATCACTAGGTCAAGGCAATGAGGATAATGATTCTCATAGTAGAACTATTGGTATTGTTCCAATGTTGGAAGAAAGTCATCTCTGATATTCCTTGCATGCATTATAAACTTAAATAAGGAACAGAGAAACCATGTTGTGGTACAATCAATATCTGTGAGATATTAGCAAGCATGGGAAATCTCTTTGGAGTGCGCAGGTGGAGGGAGATTAAATTCTCAAAATGGAGGATCACACAAAGAGTTAGTGAAGCGCTCAAGAGCTCATCCTCATGTTTAATACAGTGGAATAATTCCAATATCACACACAATAATGACATGGAGGGGCCATACAGAGGTACACTTGAGCAGTGTGGAAATAGGCAGCATTGTGTAGAGTGCAACAGAGGATCAAAACAAGTGATTTCCATTGATCAAAGGGTCAAAGAGAGTAGTTTTTCCTGTATTGAAGAGTGTAGAGCAGACTGTGTGAGAGTCGAGCAACTAGCCCAAGTGTTGAATTAGAGCATAGTGTTGCAAAGATCATATGGAATAGACGGCAAAGTGCAGAGGATAGGGTGTTTTTGTATGAGGCCAAGAGAGCCTATGGAATAGTAGAGGACCGAGAGAAGTTGATTCTACAGTAAACGAGAGTGGTGTTTTTCTGTATTTGTATTTTCCTCTGTTTTTAGTTTGAAAATTATATGTAGAACAATGGCTAGAGCAGGTGGTGGACTGCATTCATACAAGGTTCGTGTCTCTTGGCAAGTAGGTGCTTGCTATCCTAAGGGGGTTGGTGCCTCTTGTGAGTGGGTTCTCACAAAAAAACTTATGTAATTAGTAGGTGATTAATTTACATCATAACAACAAACAGATTGGTGGTTTTCTCCCTTTGGATTTCCACATAAAAATATTGGTGTCACTATGTGTATGTTGCTCATGCGATGGATTGTATGTACATGTGAATGTATTATCTTTTTTTTCATTTGCATTATGTATGAATTCTCTCATAAGTAACAGATAGTAGAGGAAAGAACTAAAGACATTCACCCCCCCCCCCAATAGTTCCTTATTTCAACGGGAGTGGCATGTACAAGCATAAATTTTCTAAAAGTTAGAATGCTATGTAATGGGTGAGGAATGTTTCTCTGCTAGAATGTGGGGTTTGAGTGTGGAGTGAGGGGAGAGAACCACACGATCCTTATATCAAAAAATATCTTACTGCCAAGTATAACCCACTAGGGGGTTAGGATCCCCTTGTAACCTTTTGACTATTTGGGAAAGAGGTGGTTGAGTAAACCATTTGTTTTGTGCCTCCTCACTCCAAGATGGTATGGTAAAAGATAGGGATAATAGGGTGTATTCCTCCTCAAATTTTCTATACAAGGCATCAGCCACAACATTGTCTAGACCCTTCTTATAAACAATCGCATAGTCATAGTCAAACATTTTATAAATCCATTTATTTTTTTGCGGAGAGGATAAGTGTTGCTCCAAAAATACTTCAAACTATGATGCTTAGTGCAAGTTTGGAAACGCCGCCTAAGTAAGTATGGTGGCCAAGCATCTATTGCATGTATGATGGCCATCATCTCCTTCTCGTAAGGAGATTGACCCAAATTCCTGCCACTTAATTATTGGCTTGTGAAGGCTAGTGGTCTACCTTCTTGTTTAAAATTTCTCCAATTCATATTCCTAAGGCATCACTTTCGACCATAAATAGTTTGGTGAAATCTGGGAGGACCAACATAAGGGTGGAAAAAATGGCTTGTTTGAGAGACAAGAAGGCCTGTTGAGCTATGTCTGTCCAAAGAAATGCATTTTTCTTCATAATATTCATTAACAGTTTAGTGTTACATCCATACTTTTTGAAAAATGTGCAATAGTAGCCTATGAGGCCCAAAAATCCTCACAGACACTTCAAGGTATTAGGTTGTGGCCAATCTTGCATTGCCTAAATTTTTTTGGGATCCACCTGAACACCTCTGCAACCCACAATGTGCCCCAAGTACTCCACCACTTCCATTCCAAAAGAAAACTTGCAAAGTTTAACAAATAATCCATTATCCTTAAAAAAGTACAATATGAGTATAACATAAAAAAATACTAGGACAAACTTTCTAAGATATGGCTTGAGAAGATGATTCATGAGAATTTGAAAGGTCGACGTTGCATTACAGAGACCAAAGGGCATAACCAAAAGTTCATAGTGACCTTCATGGGTTCTGAAAGTTGTCTTGGGAATGTCTACTTCCTTCATTCGTATTTGGTGATAGCCCGAGTGGAGATCCAACTTGGTAAAGAATTGGGCGCCATGGAGTTCATCGAATAGATCATCGACTACTGGAATGGGAAACTTATCCTTGATCGTGAGCTTGTTGAGGACCTTAAATTCAAGACAAATGTTCCACCCCCCATATTTCATCAAGACCATGACCATTATGGATGAATACAAGTTGTTGATAAGTGATGAGCCTCATAAATGGGTAATTATATGGGCTCATTTTACCTCCTAACCTAGTCAAATCAACCATTCTCTTAGCTTATTGTATGATTTTCTGATTATATTTATGCTTATGGAGTGAGTTCAGTTAGTTATGATGCCATGTGGTCTAACATGTTTTTAATGCAAATTATTGATGAATTTTGAGGTCAAAGTCAAGGATCCAGTGGAAAAATGGTAGTAATAACTTGAAGTGGACAAAGGAGAGGACTTGTAGTAGGGAATCCCCCTCATTTACTACTCCTCACTTTGAATTCCCCTTCATTTAGCTCGGAGTACAAGCATCCAAATCATGCACTAGAAGGAAGACGAGCAAGTGGAGGATGACTGATGATTATCTCAAGTTTTAGGAGCCAAGCCTCCCTAATTTTAAGGAAGTTGTTGGTAGCTTCATTTGTATAAGTAGAAAGGCCTAGGGCCTCACTAGGGTCATATTTTTTATGGATTTTTGCTTATGTAAACTCTGCTCAACTTCGAGCTTATTATTTTGTGACAGTTTCATGTAATCTTGCTATTGTTTTGGAAATAAAGATGGAATCCTTTTTGAGTTAGCACAGAGTTACCTTAGAGGGTTGAAGCTCTTGGGTAAGGGCCCAATCCAAGCAGCCAAGCTACTCTTTACCTGTATTTGTATGTTTATTTCAGTTTGTAGATTAGGTTGTTGTTAGATGTATTTCTTTTATGGTTAAGAATAGGTTGCTTTGATGATTTAGTAGTTTGCTTCCATTTTTGCTCTCCATAGCAGGTTAATCAATGATAAAAAGAAGACTCAAAAGGCTAGAAATAGTGCCTTTGCCTCTCTTCCTCCCTTTGGGACCATGATTTGAGGCAAAGACCCTCTTGCTGCCCCAAAAACACAGATTTTCCTCATTCATAGGACTTCTATTGTTTGCAGCTCTTAATAGGTTAATAGTCCAACTTTGCTTTGCTTCAAATATTCTTCATCATGCTCACTTCTTTATTTGCAATATTCTTATTTCATGCTTTCTTTTCTTGCAGTATTTCTCAGCATTTCCTTTCATAGATCATAGTCTAGACCATTTTTATGCAAAACTCTGTTTTTCTAGATGCACTCATTTCATTGCTTGTTTGATCCTATTGGTTGACTGTCAGTTCCTTTGTAGCAGATATTTTCTAGCAGTAGGCCAGCCTATCAGCCATCCCATCCTCCATCTGATCCATGCCCTACAGGTCACCCAAGCCTCACCTCAATTCTGCCTTAGTTTCCTGCATTTTCCATAGAACTTCTTCCTCTCTCCTTGAGCAAACCCAATCATCTTCCTCTCTCTTGGTGATTCTTGGTAGACCCTAGGAACCCTAACACCTCATTCCAACCTTCATCCACCTTTTCCACCCACTCTTACACCCTCAAAACACTAAAAACTGCTATCGGCCTCCTCCTGTAGTTGCCCTGTTTTCCTCCTGTGGATTTCCTGTGTCCTCTTGTAGATTTTCCTGTAGGCTTCCTTTTGAAGGCTGAGTGTGGGAAAAGCCTCTAGAAGGCCACCTAAGACCTCCTAGGACCCATCCACAACATCCTACATCCTCTCAAGTCCCAAATCCACCCTCCAATGCCACCTATTCGCTGCCACATTCACACACAATAAATTATATGCATGTCAAATTCACATAAAAATCCCAAAAGATGTTTTTTTCTTATTTACTTCCAGAAATAGCTTAGGTAGATGTTGTTTACTTCCTTGAGTAGGTAATGGCATTCCTTTCATGGTTCATAGTGCTTTCTGCAAAAGTAGGATTAGTTGGTTAAGTAGGGTTTACTAGGTTTGCTTTACATTTCAGTCTTTCTCCTTTCTGTAGTTAGAGTAGCATCTGTAGAGTAATATTTCTCTCCTTTCATCACATATAGAGCTTCTTCTGGAATCAATAGAAGTTGGCTTGAGCTCCTAGTGATCTTGCGCCAGCTGACCAAGTGACAACCTGCAGTAAGAACTAGTACTTTTGCATACAGCACCGTTGCTTCCAAGTTTGTTACAACTACCGGGTTGATAAGAGTAAAGTAGGCAGCCCAAGAGTTGTAGCATTATTGTTGCAATACTGGTGCTCACCACTTTTTGGTGCCATTGTTGGGGAAGCGTCAAAGTATTCTATGATTACCGCTTTCTTCTATTTTCTATTACAATATTCTGCTAATAGTTTATTTCAGCAAAAGTAGACTAGTCATTTCTCTTCTTTCAAGTTCTGCATTTCCTTGCTTTCCTCTTCAATTCTGCAAATTTCATTTCAGCTAGTTGCAATTTGTTTTGTTCAATCAATTTCAATTTTTGTAGGTACTATCAGTGTGGGGAAAAAGAAACAAAAACCAACCAAAAAAAGATTTCCTTTCATGCCTCGTAGGAATAGAGATAACTCAGGAAAATTTTTGCCCAACACCCCCACTGCTTCACACAGCCAGCCTTCTCTCTTCTTCGGTGGCTGCGATCAAGAAGAACCCTTAGGTGAATAGCAAGACATATTTGGAGAACCTATATGGCAAGAAGAAGAAGAAAACATTCCTTTGGAGCCAATGGCTGAACACAGAAATGCTAGGGGGAATGGAGAAAGAATAGAGGGTACCTTTCCCATTCGAGAGACCAATGGGGACACCAAAATGAAGAATATAAGCCCTTCCGCCCTACCTCATTTCCATGGTCTAACTACAGAAGATCCTGACACCTTTTTGTTCGAGTTTGTTGTTATATTTCAAACCTATGACTATGTAGAAGATGAGAAAAAGTTGAAACTATTCCCTTCTACTCTCAAGGATGTAGCACTACGTTGGTTCATGGGATTACTTGGCAATAGCATCACAACTTGAGCTCAGATGCAGCAAGCCTTTAACAACAAGTATCAAGACTACTGCAGGTCAAAAGATACTAAAGAAGAAATTTTCCTAATGACTATAGGAAGTGATGAGCCCCTGGAAGACTATGAAGAGAGGTTCCAGCTCAGTTACAAAAGGGCCAGGTGTACACTTGACCCTGAGTCTCTGAAGCTAGTCCTGCTCAAGGGAATTTGGGAAGATCTTTTAGACACCCTCCATCTACTGGCTGGGGGAGACATCTACCAACTGTCCTATGAGGACATAAAGACTGTTTTTAGAAACCATTCTAGAGCAGCCAGAAAGAAAGGTAGGGGGAGTCAACCCATAGCCAGTACCTCTTCCTCTAACTCATCCATTAAAGGAGAAATTGGAAACATGTTGTAATACTTCAAGAGTGAGATGTTGCAGAATCTTGCCATGCAAATGGATACCTTGCATATCAAAAGGAAATAAGAGGAAGCAGAGAGGGCTTTGGCCATTTTTTTCCCTAGATGCACCAGGAGGCATCCTAGGAATGAATGCCCATTGAACTCTATAGAGGTTTGTTCAGTCTGTGAAGAAAATCATTCTACAGATAAGTGCCCTTCCTTACCCAGACTTAAAGCTGTATATCAAGGGGCTGAGGGAGTCACTGAACAACTCTATTATATAAACCAAAAGAGGCCACATGGACCTAGACCATACCAGCAGGGGATGAAAAGGACATCTCAGGCATACTACAACCCCAACCAAGTCACCTCCATACCTTCTTGGGGCCCTCCTGCCCATCCTTCTTAGTCCAAGCCTCCTCCTTGGTCCTTCACATCTCAATATCATGCCCAACCAGCCACCCATTCGTTTCAATCCTATGCTCAGCCACAACCTCAGTGGAATGCACCTCATCAAGGGTGGAGGCCCTAATACAACTCCCTTCTCGCTCTTTTTCCTCCACCACCTACCCAACCACAACCATTATCTCCTACTCCACCAAAGAAACCCCAAATGCATACCCAGCCAAATCTGAACCCGAACAACAGACAGGTTCAGCAAGTGTATAGTGGGGAACCATCATGCCCAACTTATGTTGTGGAGATTCAGGAAATTAACTTGCGATCTGGGAAATTTCTCCCAGAAAACGAGCCTCCACCTAGGGAGGTTGAGGAAGATAAAGAGGAAAGTGAACCTAAAGCAATTCCACCCTTTCCTAAGAGACTATCCATGACAGTCCAGCCTACCCCAGAAGAAACTGAACTCTTGGGAGAATTGAAACATTTATGTGTGAAGATACCACTTCTCCAAGCCATTAAAGATGTGCCTATCTACAATAGGTTGATCAAAGAGAAGTGCTTTAGGCATCCAAGAAGGCGCAAGAGAGATGCCCCAACTATCAATGTCATAGGGAAACTGTCGACCTGATGCTAGGGTAGGTAATCTATCCAAAATATCTGGACCCTGGAAGCCCAGTAGTTGATGTCCACATCAATGGCACCATGATCCCACACACCTTGATTGATTTGGGAGCTGCCATTAATGTGATGACAAAGGACACAATGCTCAAACTCAACCTCCAGGGCTCCTTGAGGAATACCAAGACCGTGCTACAGCTAGCAGACTACTCCACCATGACTCCTGAGGGGATTGTGGAAGATGTGATGGTCTCCACTGATTCTTGGGAGTACCCTGCTGATTTCTTAGTTCTCCAGCCAAAGGCAAATTTCACTGGGTATCCTCTCATTCTGGGAAGACCCTAGTTGGCTACCACAGATGCCTACATCAGCTGTCAAGCTGGGAACATGACCATAAAGAACGGGCACATGCCCAAACAGTTAATCCTATATCCTCCTGCCCAACCCTTGCTAGAACATGATCTACCTCTCTGGTTGGAGGAGGAAGATGAGGATGAAGTCTATTATGCACTGCTTTGTGCATTAGAAATCACCATGGGGCGAAAACCACAAGATGAGGATGATATGATTGAAAATCTAATTCAAAATCCACCTCCCACTGTATCAGCATTAGAGTACATAGTAAGAGAAACCCAAAACAACCACTCAGCTGATCTCTGTGTGGCGAACTCCACTCCTCTCCGTGTTAAGAATATAGAGTTTGGCCTAGAATGAACCTTGAAAATCAATCCATCCCTATCCACTTCCCAGGAGAAGGAACTGTGTAGCTTGCTGAGAAAACACCTAGATGCCTTCGCCTGGAGTTATAAGGAGATGAAGGGAGTGCATCCTTCAGTATGTACTCATCATATATACATCAAGGAGGATTGCAAGCCAATCAAGTAGCCTCAAAGGAGGATGAATCTAGCACTTAAAGATATTGTTCAGGAAGAGCTGCAGAAATTGCTTGATGCAGGATTCATCTATCCCATCTCTGACAGTGAATGGGTCTCTCCTTTGGTGCTAGTGCCAAAGAAAAATGGTAAGTGGAGAATCTGTGTCAACTATCGAGAATTGAACAAAGCCATTAAAAAGGACCATTTTCCTTTACCTTTCATAGATCAAGTGTTAGACAGTCTGGCAGGGAAATTTTTTTCTCTTTCCTAGATGGGTTTAGTGGGTACAATCAGATTCAAATCAGCCCGGAAGACCAAGATAAGACCACTTTCACTTGTCCTTGGGGTACCTTTGCATACCGGGTCCTTCCTTTTGGTTTGTGCAACGCTCCAACCACTTTCTAAAGAGCGTATTGAGTATATTTTCTGAACTGGTTCATGATGCAGTAGAAATATACATGGATGATTTTACTCCATATGGCTCTGACTTTCAGGAATCTTTGTCTAACTTAGGAAAAGTTCTAGATAAGTGTATTGAGATGAACATGTCCCTCAATCCAGAAAAATGTGAATTCTTGATGACTGAAGGGACCGTGCTAGGTCATGCAATATCTCAGCAAGGACTGCAAGTGGACCCCAACAAAATTGCCATCATCCAAAGGGTCCCACCTCCTCAAAAGGTGAGAGATGTCAGAAGTTTCCTAGGCTTAGTTGGGTATTACAGGAGATTCATTAAAGATTTCAGCAAGCTATCCTCTCTTTTGTTTGGCCTCTTAGGCAAAGATGTCGAGTTCATATGGTCGGAAAACTGTCAAGAAGCCCTAGATACCTTGAAGAGCAAGCTCGTGACTGCCCCAATTCTGAAAGGCCCAAACTGGGCCTACCTTTCCACATTCACACAGATGCCTCGAACAAAGAAATAGGATTATCCTTAGGACAAATTGATGAAAAGTTACCTTATGACATATACTTTATAAGCAAAAACTTGTCAAAGGCAGAGTTAAACTATACAATGACCGAGAAGGAACTCCTAGCTGTCATGCATTCCTTAAACAAATTCAGACATTATATCACAGGCTATCAAACCTTTGTGCACAGTGATCATGCTGCAATTAGATATTTAATGAAAAAACCAAATGTAAATACTCGCATTATTAGATGGTTTCTTTTACTGCAGCAGTTTGATTTGACCATTATTGATAAGCCTAGTAAAGAAAATGTTGTTGTTGACTTTTTGTCTAGAGTAAATTTGCCTGCAGGTGAAGAAGGAATGGTGGATGACCAAATGCCAGATGAACACCTGTTTGCTATCTCAGTACTCTCCCCATGGTTTGCTGATATAGCAAACTACTTGGTTTCAACACAGTTCCCACCACACCTGTCCTCAAAAGAGAAGAGCAAGATAGTAAGGAAAAGTGCCCCTTTCACCTGGATTGGGGGAAATCTCTTCAAACTTGGCCTAGATCAGATCTTGAGAAGATGTGTCAGGGAGGAGGAAGTCTTTGACATCCTCCTGACCTATCATGACGGGCCTTGTGGAGGTCATTTTGCAGCAAAAAGAACTGCCTTCAAGATATTGCAAGCAGGCTACTACGGGCCCACTCTTCATCAAGATGTGAGGAGATATACCAGCCAGTGTGATTAGTTTCAAAGGATGGGGAAACATACTCCAAAGGATGAGATGCCCATGCAACCTCAAGTGACCTTTGAGCCATTTGAGAAGTGGGGCATGGACTTTGTGGGTCCTATCATCCCTCCTTCAAAGCAGAAACAATACATCATTGTGTGCACTGATTACCTGACAAAGTGGGCAGAGACAAAAGCAATCAAAGCAGCGACAGAGGAAAAAGTAGCTGAGTTTTTGAGAGAGAAGATATTCTACAAGTTTGGGTATCCAAGAGAGTTGGTCACAGATCAAGGTAGTCATTTCACTTCCAATTTGATTGAAGACCTGCTCACTCATCATCGAATCAAGCACAGTACTTTGACCCCTTACCATCCACAAGCCAATGGGCAGGTGGAGGTCACTAACAAATCATTGGAAGGGATCCTGACCAAGGTAGTGAGCAGCAGCAGAAAAGACTGGGCGGACAAATTAGTTGAGGCCACTTGGGCCTACAACACAACATGGAAGACTACCATAGGGTTCACACCCTATGAGCTGGTCTATGGGAAGAAGGCTTTGCTGTCAATAGAATTTGAATTCAATACCCTAAGGATGGTAGCCCAGCTGGACCTAGACCTCAAGCATGCACAGAAAGAAAGATTACTTCAGCTCAATGGATTGGTTGAACATAGATTGTAGGCCCTTCTCCATACAGAGGTAGTTCAGCTTCAGAGAAAGATATGGCATGAAAAAAATATCAAGGAGAAGCAATTCCAAGAGCGAGATTGGGCACTACTCTATGATTCAAGATACAAAGATTTCAAAGGCAAGCTGAGGACAAGATGGCTGGGATCCTACACTATGGAGAAACGCAATGACAATGGTTTAGTTCTGATCAGAACCATTAATGATGAAGCCATCCCCATGCTTGTCAATGGACACCGGTTGAAAGTCTACAAGAAACCCCTCTCCAAGCGAGAGTTCATTGAAGATCTGAATAAGACAGTGATGGTAGTGGAGCATGTCTTAGCCTCCACTTCACCCACTCACTAAAGAAAAATAAAAAGAGAAATAAAAAAATAAGGACTCAAGTGAAAACCTCCATGAGGCGCTTGAGTCCCATAATTGGGTTGAAAACCTCTTCTGAGGTGGCCTAGTGATATCAAAAAAAAAAGAGAGAAAAATAAGCTCCCTAGGTGAAAACCTCCCTTGGAGGCGCCCAGGGTAGGCAATTAGGGTGAAAACCTCCCTGAGGCACCCTAGTTGTTTTCAAAAAAAAAAAGAGAGAAAAAGAAAGTGAATTTTCATTTGCATTGCAGGTTGCAGGAGGACTACAGGAAACAAAAAAAGGTTCCAAGGGAGCCCTGACATCCACGCCAGTACCTATCCTACCTTCCCACACTTTTCTCCATCATTTTTGGCATTTCTTTCATACCACTATGCTCCTTTTTCAAAAACTATGTTTTCTACAGGAGGCTCTGTGTTTTCTACAGTAGGCTCCTGTAGGAATTACAAAGAGCCAGAAATGGATTTAAAAGGCAGTTTGAGGGACAGGGAAGCTTCATAAAGAACCTATAAAACCTCCTATAGTCTTCAAAACTCCTTGTCATCATTTCCAAGCCTGCATCAAACCCTAAGCACCATGCTTCTTCTTGTCCAAGAAAAACACAGAAAAAACAGTTTTTCAGGAAAAGAAAAAAAAAACAAAAAATAAGAGAGGAAGCAGCACCATCCACCTCACCTAAAGCCTACCTATTACCTCTCCATCTCTATCTACATCTTTGGCATCCTCCTCAAAGCTCCAAGCACAGAAAGAAGCTGAAGTTTCAAGGGGAGAAACAGCTACAGGAGCTCCTATATGAATTCCTGTAGCAGCTGATCCCATCAAAATCCAGCACCAACAGCAGAAGAATGGACACATGAAGGTTGAGAAGGCACCTGAAGCTCAGACCCAGCCAGAGAAGAACTTGCACAAGACACAACCACACATTAGCAAGCAAACAGCATGCATCAAGATAAATCAAGGCATGCAGCAGAGAGAGAGCCACAGCACCTCACAGCAAATACATTTGGATCACAGGTAAGTAACTAACCCGCTCCTCTGTTTGCATTTGCGTAATTAGAAGTCATGCAAAAGCAATGAGATGGTTGAGGTTGAACGAGAGAAAGGTAGCCAGTGAACTTGGCCACCTTCATCTAGTTGACTCCACTCATCCGAGATGTCACCCACACGTGCGCACAATCAACTCAAGAAAGATGTCAAGGCAAGTCGTGGAGGAAGTGTGAACTCTGATGCAATCATGAGGGATGATTACAAGGAGGGGCCATGATGACAAGGCAGGTGGGGACCAATAGTCTGAATATGGCCAACGTATACTTTTCCAGCTCATCCCCCATCACCAGAAATATCCATAAAGGGTAATAAGTACTCCTCCCCGAGCACTCTCACCACCTTTTCCTTCATTCTCTCCTCGTAACTCAGCTACAGTAGTTTCCTTGTTCTCCCATAGCCTCGTAACCATCGTCCTTCATTGATATCTCCCATATTCCTGTTCTCGGCGTTTTCTACAGGAGCACCTACAGGAATTCTACAGGAGGGACAGCAGGCTACTACAGCAGGGGCATTGAGTTGTTTTGAAGAGAGAAAACACAAGTTTTAGCACGATTTTCAGTTTGAGGAGGTAGGTTCCATGCATGCCCCCATTGAATATCAATATATGCAAGTAGTGGTTTCAATTTGAGGAAATACATAAAAAATTCTGCTTATTTAATTAAAAAAAAAAACACCAGTCTCCTCTATTTCTTTGTTTTTCTCAAAAATTGTTGTCTCCATCTCCACATTTGGTTTCCCAAAAGAGTATAAACAAAATGACAGGAGGATTTATGAGAAAGGAGCCCACCAACTCCACCAGGCTCCATGCACATCCACAAGTGGTTGACATCTTCACAAGGGAAAATTGGATGAATTTCTTTGAGAAATTCAAAGGGTTTGATGAGGAGATTGCCCAAGAGTTTGCTCTCTCTCTAGTACCCCACACAAGAACTCAGTCCACTATCACCTTTAGAGGTCTTTTCATGGAGATAACCCGTGAATTTATCAGTAGGGTCACTACCCTTCCTCTTGGGTTGCCTTGGAGTAAGGATGAGAAACCAATTGGCCAGGCTGCCAAGAAAAACTTTTTCCAAAACAATGAAACCCCTGTAGAGGATAAAAATGGCATTAGAAGGGCTAGCATACCATATCCTTGGGATGAGGTTAGCTACCAGATAATTAAATACATTTCCTGTGAGGGGAGGTACAGCATTGTCTATGGTTATCACTTTAGAATCTTTCTTGAATTAAGGTATGGCATGGACACTCCAACCCCTCAGAAGCGTAGCATCCCCTACTTCCTCCTGCAATCCCTCATTGACTCCAGCACTAAAGTTCAAGCAGGAAATTTAGAGCAGCTAGCTCACCACGGGTTAATCAAAATCCTAGTGGAAGAAGCCCTCCATACATTTACACTCCCTATATCATGGGAAGTCTTCCGAAACATGACAGCTGAGGATGACATAAAGGCCCTAACCTATGATATCAGTCCTACTAGCAGTGAGGAGGAAGAGCAACAAGGGGGAGAAGGTGAAGCCACTGGTGACTTAGCAAAACAAGGAAGGAAGGAGGAAGAAACTAAGATAGAGGAGGAGAAAGCTGAAGAAATAGAGCAAGAAGAAACGGAGCAAACAGAGACAGAAAAAGAGACAGAAGGAGGAGAAAAAGAGGCAAAAAAGGCAGAACAAGGAGAAGGGTCCCCTGAGACTCTAGAAAGGGAGGCAGCAGCTACCCTCACTGCCCTCAGTACACCAATCAAGCCAAAGAAAAAGAGGAAAAGGCAGGCCTCCATGTATTTCAGGGCTAGGAAGAGCACAAGAATCAAAACAAGAAAACCTCAGCCCTCTTCAAAAGTGCCAATTACAATTGAAGATTCACCCTCTACCCAAGGAAAAGAATCCCCTTCCAAGGCACCTATCACATATGAAAGGGGGACTCCTAGATCTCCCACATGGAAAGAAAAGGTAGAACTATAGGACCCAAAAATAGTCGTATAGGAGGCTCAGACAGCTCTACAGGAGAGACTGTCAAAACTAAAAGAGACCCAAAAGCTTAAGGAAAGGATGGAAGGATAGCCACAAGTAAAGGAGGAAGAAACAGAGCTACAAGAACCTGATCCCCGACCTAGTCTTGCCTCCTACTACAATCTACTTGAGGGAGGAAGGATAATTCCAAAAAAAATTGCAATTCCACTATTCTTTGAATTAGAGAAAGAGAGAATAACACATAGGTGGATGCAAATAGCCAAATCCAAAGGAGTTGAGGATATTGGCCATATGGAAAACAAACTCAGAGAAATGGGCAGAGAGTTGAGTGCTATCAGACACAGGGAAGCAATTACAAGAAGCCACCTTGAAACTGAAAATGAATTGCTAAGGAGGCAACTGCAAGAGAAAGAGACCTAGCTGGCATGCATGGCCAGCTTATCCATGGAGGCATTGCAATGTAGAACACCAGCAAAATCCTATGGCCTATATCTCAAGGACCAATGGTTACAATTTCAGATAAAGACTTTGGCACAAAGAGGCACAATGCCTTTCCAAGATTACAGGTAGTTTATGGATCTGTGTGACCAAAGCACATCAGAGGATAAGGCAAATATGGCAGAATTCTACCTACATAACATGGCCCTCACAGACATGAATGTGTGGGACCCCAATGCCAGGCTAGGGGACCTGCAACTAATGGCCATGGCCTCATGGATGAACCATGAAGAGTTAAGGGCAGCAGAAATAAGAATATTGATGATAAAAGAGCAGAATGAGCCATTAATGATAAGAGCTGAGCCATCAGATCCCATGGCACTCATCAGTACACACAACCTACTTGCCAATAATCCTCAGATTGCCTCTAGATATATAAGTGATCAAGCACAAGCCATTGCACACTTTAAGGATATGCAAAGGCTACTTGGGGATGACTGTGTGCATGCATGCATGAGGAGATGGAACACCTTACCACACAATTTGCAGATCAGGGAATATCATTCCCCCATGAGGATGAAGGAGGCATTAAGAAGAGTGCCAATGTACGAGCACTCCATGCAAAGGCTGAAGGTCAACTGGATTGGCCTCAAACTGAGTCCCCCACTGCTATTAGGCATGCTGGAAGGCAGAAGAGAAGAAGAAGAGGAGGAGCAGTGGGAAGAGATATAAAGGAAGGCAGGATTATATGACAAGGAAGAGGAGACAACATAAGAAGCTTGGGATGCTATGGAGGCCACCAGGGCCATAAAAGATGTGGAGATGGACTAAGTTGCTCAGAGGATGAGCAACACCTTTAGTAGGGGGTGATGATGAGCCTCATAAATGGGTAATTATATGGGATCATTTTACCTCCTAACCTAGTCAAATCAACCATTCTCTTAGCTTATTGTATGATTTTATGATTATATTTATTCTTATAGAGTAAGTTGAGTTAGTTATGATGCCATGTGGTCTAACATGTGTTTAATGCGGATTATTGGTGAATTTTGAGGTCAAAGTCAAGGATCCAATGGAAAAATGGCAGCAATAACTCGAAGTGGAAAAAGGAGAGGACTTATAGGAGGGAATGACCCTCATTTATTACTCCTCACTTTGAATTTCCCTTCATTTAGCTCAGAGTACAAGCAGCCAAATCATGCACTAGAAGGTAGTCGAGCAAGTGGAGGATGACTGATGATTATCTCGAGTTTTGGGAGCCAAGCCTCCCTAATTTTATGGAATTTGTTGGTAGTTTCATTTATATAAGTAGAAATGCCTAGGGCCTTTCTAGGGTCGAATTTTTGTTGGATTTTTTCTTATGTAAACTCTGCTCAACTTTGAGCTTATTATTTGTGACAGTTTCATGTAATCTTCCTATTGTTTTGGAAATAAAGATGGAATCCTTTTTGAGTTAGCATTGAGTTACCTTAGAGGGTTGAATATCTTAGGTTAGGGCCCAATCCAAGCAGCCAAGCTCCTATTTAATTTTATTTGTATGTTTATTTCAGTTTGTAAATTAGGTTGTTGTTAGATGTATTTCTTTTATGGTTAAGAATAGGTTGCTTTTGATGATTCAGTAGTTTGCTTCCATTTATGCTCTCTATAGTAGGTTAAGCAGTGATAAAAAGAAGATTCAAAAGGCTAGCAATAGTGCCTTGGCCTCTCTTCCTCCCTTTGGGACCATGATTTGAGGCAAAGACCCTCTTGTTGCCCCAAAAACACAGATTTTCCTCATTCATAAGACTTCTAGTGTTTGTAGCTTTCCAACTTTGCTTTGCTTCAGATCTTCTTCATCATGCTCACTTATTTATTTTCAATAGTATTCTTTCATGCTTTCCTTTCTTGCAGCATTTCTCAGCATTTCCTTTCATAGATCATAGTCTAGACCATTTTTATGCAAAACTATATTTTTCTAGATGCACTCATTTCATTGCTTGTTTGATCTTATTGGTTGATTGTCAGTTCCTTTGTAGTAGATATCTTCTAGCATTAGGCCAGCCTATCATCCATCCCATCCTCTATCTGATCCATGCCCTATAGGTCACCCAAGCCTCACCTCAATTCTGCCTTAGTTTCCTGCATTTTCCATAGAAATTCATCCTCTCTCCTTGAGCAAACCCAATCATATTCCTCTCTCCTGGTGCTTCTTGGTAGACCCTAGGTGCCCTAGCACCTCATTCCAACCTTCATTCACCTTTTCCACACACTCTCACACCCTCAAAATAGTGAAAACTGCTCTCGGTCTCCTCTTGTAGGCCTCCTATAGTTGCCTTGTTTTCCCCCTGTAGATTTCTTTTGTCCTCCTGTAGATTTTCCTATAGGATTCCTTTTGAAGGCCAAGTGTGGGAAAATCCTCTAGAAGGCCACATGAGACCTCCTAGGACCTGTCCACACCATCCTACATCCTCTCAAGTCCCAAAGCCACCCTCCAACGCCACCTATTCTCTACCACATTCACACACAATAAATTATATGCATGTAAAATTCACATAAAAATACATAAAAATCCCAAAAGATGTTTTTTTGCTTATTTACTTCCAGAAATAGCTTAGGTATATGTTGTTTACTTCCTTGAGTAGGTAATGGCATTCCTTTCATGGTTCATAATTCTTTCTACAAAAGTAGGATTAGTTGTTTAAGTAGGGTTTACTAGGTTTGCTTTACATTTCAGTGTTTCTCCTTTCTGCAGTTAGAGTAGCATCTGTAGCGTAATCTTTCTCTCCTTTCATCACATATAAAGCTTCTTTTGGAATCCATAGAATTTGGCTTGAGCTCCTAGTGATCTTGCACCGGCTGACCAAGTGATAACCTGCAGTAAGAACTAGTACTTGTGCATACAGTATCGATGCTTCCAAGTTTGTTACGAACTACCAGGTTGATAAGAGTATAGGTAGCCCGAGTTGCAGCATTATTGCTGCAATACTGGTGCTCACCACTAGGATGAATAACTCTTGCTTATAGTATCTCCTCAATAAACTTTTCAATCCCATTCTTTTGTGTGAATGGATACCGATAGGGGCGACAATTTGGAGTTTGTCTACCTAGAATCAAAGGGATTCTATGATCATTCTCACCTCAAGAGGGGGGTAGCTCCTTGGGTTTTTCAAATACCTATTGGTGGTGATCCAACACCTATTGCAAATTGGGATGAATGTTCGTAGGGTTGGATTCAATGGCTTGGATTGCATTGAATTGAGAAACTACTCCATGGTGACCCTTTTTTAAGATCCTCTCCATTCTATGCAAGTTAATGATAGTAAGAGAACCTATTTGGAGGCCCCTCAACATATGAGTGTGTCCATTCTTCTTGAAGCTCATATATAGCTCCTGTAAATCCATTGTAATTTGGCCTAGTGTCCTAAGCCATTCTTCTTTGAGGAGGATGTCGCAGCCCCCCATTTCAATGTGAAATGTGTGGTTTTTAAGGTGATAATACCCCATCTGGAGATTAATGTTCTCACAACACCCTTCCCATTTCATGGTCCCCCCATTAACTATTAGGATATGAAAATTCGATACTGCCCACACAAAACAACGAACTACCTCAACTACCCATTCATGGGAAAAATTATGTGTGCTACCATTTTCAATCAATACCACCACATTTCTATGCTTAATTAAGCCTCTGCTTTTAATTTTTTGTGGAGAAGAAATGCCAGCTAATACATGGAGTGATGTAATCAGTTCATCTGTTGTTGCAGTAGTATTTGTTACTTTTTCAGTGGTCATTTTAGGTTTTGCTTCCTCCTCTCCAAAGACTTCCGGTACCTCATATGATGGGCTATTGTCATGATAATCAATCTAGAAGAAATTTGTTCCTTACATTTCTATCTTAGTGAATATTTGTCATCACAATAGTAACATAGTCCTTGTTTTCTCCTTTCGTCCATTTCTACAGGTGACACATTTTGAACCTTAGGGTTTGGGTGGGGCCACTAGCAAGGGTGGGAAGTGCCTTTGATGAAATGACAGGTGACTGTATTTAGAATTAATAGTGGTTTCGACATCTAATGCTTTGTGGCAAGATTCCATCCAAGTAGCACATTAATGCATTTGAACAGGTGCCTAAATGGTTTCCTTGAGGCCACTAATGAAAAATTCCATATAAAAGGCATCCCCTAGACCCTCGACTTGGATAGCTAGTTGTTAAAATGTCCTGATGAATTCTTGGACTGTACCAACTTTTTTTACCTTAGTGAGGTGACGTAGAAAGTGGGAGTCCTCCTCAAAATGTGCACAAATGGGTTTAGAGAACATACTCCAAGATGGTTTTTTTATGTAGGATTTATGATGCCATTGCCACCATTGCCAACATTCTTAGTCCAAGTAAAGAGATCCCACATGTAGTTTGGTGTCGTCATCCCATACATTGTTGAGTTGAAAATATTTTTTCATTTTTGCCACCCACACTGACGAGTTAGAACCATTAAATTTGTGCATGTCAATTTTGGGTGTCTTATTGCTAAAATATTGGTGACCCCCATGGAAATGATGATACCCCTCATATTTATGGTGGCTAGATTCTCCTTCCAAGTAAGCATAGACATTCTTCCCTTCCCCCATGTGGTCTTTAGCCTTGATGATTTGTTGTATGGGTTTTAGGGCCTTTGTAACCACGTCTTGGATCTTTAACTCTAGGCATGCTTCAAGATTGGTAACCATTTTCGCGAGGTTTTCCATAGCTTCAACCCTCGTAGCTACCATACAATTGACTAGGTCAAAATTGTGGTTTATTTAAAATTAGAATGGTTTCAATGGGTGTGAGACAAGGAGTTTGTTGATGTAGGTCACTTGAAAGCACTTCTAAAAAAATTGGGACCGCGTGATAAATGGAGGCTTACTAGCAGATGGTATCACTATAATCATCTCGTTGTTCTGAATCTTGTGGGCTAGGTCTCTTGCAAGCATAATTTTTTGACCACCATACTTTTTTTTTAAACTCTGATAGGATTTTTACTCTCATCTGATCAATATTGTGATCAACGAAATTCCAAAATCTCAATATTGCAAAATGTATAGGAATTTGGTGGTCCAACTGATTAATATTGCAGCGGTAAAAAACCCAACTTCTGGATACTGTAAAATGTGTAGGAATTTGGCTATCCCAAATAATCAATATTGTGGCGGCAGAAACCCCAACTTCTGGATACTATAAAATGTGTAAGAATATGATGGCCAATAGAAGGAAGTGAGGGAACTATGGTAGTAAGGAGTGTTAGGTTTTATAGATCATGATATGCTTTAGGGGTCCAATAGTAGTACTCGGCCCAATATTTCAGATCACCAACTAAGGAGGATCGACTGTGCCCTCAGCCATACTACCTGACTACCCTTGGTATGTGTGAGAAATCTCCTTGAGTGTTGTTCTTGGTGTAGTGTAGCAACAAGATGGTCGACAGCTTATCTAAGGTTGGTTTCAGGGTAGCCTAGGGGGACTTCTGATATACCAGTGGTATGTGGAATAGCATTCCATGTACATTTTTTGTCTAATGCGCCACTACATGAAGGGGTACCAACAAGGGTTACAAGGGCGTCCAAAAAATGTGACCACCTCTTGTAGTTCATTCGTGTAAGATTCCCCGGCTGCAAGTTGATGCGTGTAACGACAGATCTCTATAGTTTAATGACATCGGAACAAATCTCTATCCTAAAAAAGAATTGCTAAAATTGGTGGTGTGGTTGGCCTGGGAAAGTTCTTTGACACAAGTTTTAATGCTCTTAACCTGAAAATAACATCATAATGCCAGAAAATACCAGAGAAATAATGCTAGAAAAGAGACAAGATGGAATATTTTACTATGAGCAACAGAAAATAATGTTCACTTGCCTCTTCGAGGGGGAAACCTTCAACAGATAAGAGCTCAATTACAAATTACTCGATGAGACTTCCCTTGCTACCTAAGACTATATACAGTTTCAAGAGATCCAAAGCCCTAACTACTTTTGGCCACTTGCATAATGTGGTTTAACCACTTTATTTATTAGCTATGGCCTACTTATTCATCATCATTAACTAAATTAACTAATTGTGGTCCCTTGTTAATAATACGAGTCAACTGCTTACAACCATCATTAATGCATCTAATTGCTTATCGATTTTATTTACTAAACTAACTGATCATGACTCTTATGGGGCCCCTTGGGCCTATTGCATTAATAAAGGGGTTAGGGTCCAACCCTAACACTATGCTATCAATGAATTCCTCACTCAACTAATACATTAGGTGCATTCTCATAGTGAAACCTCTCTAATATTATTTGCAAATACCCCACTTATGACAATGATATGTACTCCATCATGTAGGAACGTTGCTAGTGGAAGCATTATATTGTAGGGAAGGAGACAATCATCCACAATGATCGTAGGCCTCTAAAATTCATGTAGATGCAAGGAAATTTATAGAATTATCACCATTAGAAATGGTCCAAGTTCCTACAAAAATTCCACTTAAACATCAAGTATAGTAAGGGAAGCACCAATTGCATTGTAGATTTCCTCAGTCGGACCCCCAATTGTGATGTTAAACACACTTTTGAACTCCTTTAGGAATGAGACCTATGTGTGGTCACAATTATACAATATAAACCTTGACTTCATTGTTACATTCCAAATGTTGATCACAAAAAAAAAAGGTTATATACTTCCACCTCTAAGATTTCCTTTTGTGCTTCCCAGGCCACATTTGTGTTCCATTTGTTGGATTCCACAATAAATTGAGAGGGGGGTGAATCAGTATAATAACATTTTTTTTCTTATTTTAAAACCAAGCAAATATCATAAAACATCAATCTCATAAATTTAACAAGTCACACAAGATATAAGTGGAAACCATTATGGGAGAAAACCATGAAAATTCCTTATATAAAATATCATCTAGGCACCAACCTACTAGAGACACCAATCCCCTTTTTCTTTTCAGGCACCAATCTACTGGAGACACTAATCCCCACTGCTTCATAGGAACCAATCTACTGGAGACACCAATCCCCACTTCTTTATAGGCATCAATCTATAGGAGACACCAATCCCCTCTACTGCTTCATTGGAACCAACCCATAGGAGACATCAATCCCTTCTATTGTTTTATAGGCACTAACCTATAAGAGACACCAATCCCCTTTTCCACTTCGTAGGCACCAACCTACAGGAGACACCAATCCATGTATTTCTTCGTAGGAACCAATCTATGCGAGACACCAATCCCCTCTATTGATTTGATTTGGAACCTATTCATGTCCAACTAAGTATTCTCCTTGTTGCATCTCAACAATCTTCTTCACTCTTTTATAATTTTGTAGCTTCTTTGCCATTGCTCAACTCTAGGTTAGTGTATCAATAGCTTTCTTTGTTTTTCAACACTCATCTCACATACTTCATGCAGACTACTCCAACACTAGACATTACTCTATCACTTTATTAAAGATCATTCTTTCTCTTCCTATGGTTTGAACACCTTTTGTGTTGATAATCATTATAGTGCAACTCTTCACATCCATAAACTTTTTTACATGATGCCACACTTTCCTCTCTTAGATCTTTCAATTTATGGAGACTTCCTCATTCAAAGGCTTAACCAGGTTCCATGCAAATGATCCTTCTTATTATTTATGCTCCCTTACATCAACCTTGAAACCCCAAGATTCATACAGGTAAATTTTAACTTTAGTAGGAATTTGGGAAATGCCTCAGAATTTGGCGAATACCTAGGAATCCTTTAACACTCAATAGTCTTAGAAAGCTAAGTTTATTTTGGGCCTTTAATGGAAAGAAGAAAAATTGTTAGGATTAAGCCATAATTCTATTCCCCCAGGATCATTAGCCAAAATATATTTGGCTATCATACATCATGAGAAAACATCTATTCATATGTTGTTCAACACCCAAGTATTAGGATAGTAGGTGCTTAGAACCTTGTGTTCTAACTAATATCCATATCGAGTCTCAAGTTATCAGGGAAACATGAACATACTTTCCTAAGCATTAATATAGGATTTTGGGGGTCTGAGGGAAATAAGCCCTTAGATGTTGTACATCAACCCCATGTGACCATACTTTGTGACTCTAGGCCAAACCTTATTAGGTAATCGAGCTACCCAGAGAAATTTTGCAAAATACCACCCCAGGATTCTAGGGCTCCAAGGACTTGGTGACACTAATATACAAGTTAGTTATCGAAAAAATATTCTAACTCTCGAGCTTGTAAACTAATGAATCCTAGGATATCATGTGATTTGATAGAAAAACACATGACTCTTGGATTTCAAGGTTCTAGGGGCCCTGGCGATGCCAAATATTTTGTCAAATACTAGAAATTTATTCCGTCTTTCAAGCTTGTCAAATGATGGATATCGGATTATTGGGGATTTTTCCAGCATGCCTTTTTGAAACATAGTGGTGCTTAGCCCTTATACGATACTCCTTAGTTCCCTTTGACTAAGTCCTGTGACTAGAAGATGATACGTATCAAGAGTTAGCCAAAGAAAACTACATTGGAGAGTGTTGCAAGATGCAGGTATGGTGATAAGCCTGAGGGTATGAACTCTAACACCTAATTACACTATACTCAATTAGAATTTTACATGTGGCCTATGTTGACATGTCCTCTTCCATGTGGAAATGCTAACACATGCCATGTGTCACTCATCTTTACATAGATATCCATATAAAATTGCTAAATTTGAGTGAAACATGTCCACTGCCACATCAGCTACCGAAACTGACATGCCACATCACTTCCTTGTCACCTGCCACATCACCTTTCTAGCTGGAATATCCTAGGCATTGGGTCATCAAGGAAATCATAGAGCATTTGTTTAACAAATTTACTTATATGTCTGAAGGTTTGGGGACCCGATTAGGATTTTAGCCCTTAGGTGTTAAATATTAACACTTTGTGACCAGAGGCTTAACCAAGTGCTAATATTATTAGGTATTGGAGAAATCTATAAAAAATTGAATTGGAAACCATCCAATTCACTTATTCTTTAGCCACTTAGCTCTTGGGAACAAAACCTCAAACGCCTCATGACTGGGAGCTAGACTACTTGCCATGACTATTGGAAATCAAGAAAAACTTAGCACTTTTACATTGAAAACCATTTTATGGACGAGCATCCAAAAGATGGTCGAACACTTGACAACATCCTGTCCTTCCATTAACTGAAGAGAACTTGACACATATGCTCCCACCAATGCCACATCACCCTACTCTAGTTTTGTATCATGTTAAGTTGTTTCGAAAGGGGTAGATGATGGATTTTTCAAGATTAAGGGGGGGTGGAAATCCATTCATCAATTCCCATATGCCATCAGTGGTTTTCTTGATTTACATCATTTCAGACACACCCTAGAGTTAAGGGTCGAGCAAGTTAGGACCCCCCGAAATTAATAAGGACTTTTGATATGTTAATACATTGATCCACTAATCTATGTTTTTCTTGCTCACCTTCTAATCACACCTTCGTTGCTCCTCTGTTATGTGACCTCGCTCCTATACTAGTTCTTGAGCCTCTACTCTTCGCTTGTGACATCAATGAAAGCTCATTATATGCTACTATGTGCATTGACCAACCCAAATTGTTTTGCGTTGATCCAATTTTGCACCCCCTGGAATGTTGACATTGATGAAGACACATTTTCCAACACCTTCATGCATGCATACCAAGATAATTTTGGAGACATATTACAATTGGGTGCAATTCCCTTTGGTGTGGAGAAGACAATAGAAGTACTTCAGAAGTATTTCTACTAACCAAGTTTTGACAAGCTGTAGTCGATATATTATATTGTGCATTGGTTGTGACATTGTTAAACCGACCATCAAGAAGCAGGGGTTGTACACTACTCTACCTACCCAAAATAATTCCTAGGAGTTAAATTCCATGGATTACACATCAATTTTCCCTCCACTAAGCATGGTAACAATTATGCGTTTTTGGTTTTTGATCAATTCTCTAAGATGATCATTATTGAACCATGAAAGACTAGGTATCATAGTCAAAGCCACTATTAAACCCTTCTTTGAATGTGTTTGGATTCATTTTAGACAGTGAAAATAGGTTCCTCAACACCTTTTGGTCCATCCTATGGTTTTTTATGGATACCAAGTTGACCAAATCCATTTCCTTTCACCCCCAAACATATCAAAAAACAAAAATTATCAACAAGATGATTACACATATCATGTGTATGTACAATTTCAAGCATCTATGTCCATGGGATTGAATCCTTACATATGTTCAACATATCTATAATATATCCCTCCACGACCTTATTGGCCATAGTCATTTTCAATTATAATTGGGGTTCTAGCCATTGGCCCCCATTGATGTAGCTCTGCCCATTGCATCTTCACTAGAAAAGTCCTCCCATCCTCAATATAAGGGAAATGGAGCAACCAAATTTGTTGATAAAATCCATAGCCATCTATTGAAAATGCAACAAGAAAATCCTAATAAGATCCATAGCCATCTATTGAAAATGCAACAAGAAAATCCTAATCTAATTTTGTCCTTGAATTAAATTAGGAATTAAATTGTAATTCTAATTCTCATAGCAACTTGTAATAGTTAACTAAGTTAATCTGACTTAGTTGACTCAGCTAATTCGAGTTGAGGGTCTAACTAGAGTCATGTAGAGTGTCTCCTATTTTTTAGGAGCCCAGGTTGAGTTTAATTTGAGTTGTAATTATTTAATTTAATTTAACTAAGTTAAAGTTAGTTAAACTAACTCCAAATGATGGAGGAATTAGTGGGAGATTGTTAGGCGCGGGATCCCCCAAGGGAAGTTTTCGGGCCTAGAGCCCAGATTTTGGTTCGATTTTGTAATTCCAATGTAAAGACTCCGCATTTCGTGGGCATGGAGCGCATAGTTGTTAAAGATTCATAGGTTTGTCCACCCTTATTTTGATAATGTAATGTCGGTTGTAGAAAATCTACCCATGGTCCGCGGACCATAGGATTGTATAAATAGAGCTAAGCTCTAAGTAGTTTAGAGATAACTAGATGAGTAATGAAGATATGATGTTGTGAGATAGCTCTGAAGTGTAAGTCTAAGTTTTGGGTCGTAGCGTAGCTAGAGGCTCTGCAGCTGATTGTGTAGAGGCCTAGTAGTCCGAAAATGAGTGTGCAGACCCCTACAGCTGAGTGCGCAAAGCGAGTCGAGTTTGTAATCATCTAGAAGTATTAATAAAGAGAAGTTTTCTATCATTTATGCATCTTTATTTCCTATTTACACATCTGTTATATTGGGTATGGATTTCACTTCTAATGCTTATATGATGCGCGAATGTGTATAATTGTATTGGTTAAGTGAACACAAGTAAGAACATTTGTTTTCGTGAAGCTAACTAAGATTTGTTATTAAGATAAGTAAGACACTTAGCATAGTTTAGGATATATCGCAGTTCACTGCCTTAGCGGCGCGAAAGCATCTCAGCCCCTGGTTAGGGCTGCGCAAAAGCCGATTGTAACACTTCGAAAAGCTACTGAAGGATAGAGAAAAAGGATAAGCAACTTGCATGAAGGTAGGTATAGTTGGAATAAACCGACATCACACCCGTCTCAAGGGTGTGGAAACGTGGTTCCAACATCCCCCCATACTACTTCGGGTGAGACTTCAATCTGTGCTCTGCAGGCTGATGCCAAAAGGGATAGTAGTGTAGGGATTTGTTTGGCTAACTAACGTTGAACCTGGGTCAGGCCCGCTCAAGAAAACAGAGATCCAGTAATGGGGTGTAACCTGCAGAAGTGGGGTGTAACCAGCACTGATCAACCAGTAAACTAAAGATTCACTCATAATTAACTCATGCATGCCAGATCAGAGAAAGACCTAATTGAGATTGGAGTTCAAGGACAGTGTACTATCAGTTGTATAATCATCTAAATTGCATATGTGATGCATGTAATCAGATGAATGCCTATGAGGATTGCATAATTCATAATTGAGGTATAGTTGGAATAAACCAACATCACACCCATCTCAAGGGTGCAGAAACTTGGTTCCAGCATCCCCCCATACTGCTTCGGGTGAAACTTCAGTATGCGCTCCGCGGCCTGATTCCGAAAAGGCCAGTAGTGTAGGGATTTGTTTGGCTAACCAACGTTGAACCTGGGTCAAGCCCCCTCAAGCCAACAAATGGTTCTGTTTCCAGGACTGGAATCTGCATAGAGATGTGTGATGTCATATCATTAGAATCCAACTAAGAAATAAATTGAAGGCTGGTTGGATAGAAGAATTCACGAGTTCGCGGCACAGGAAAACAGAAACCTGTGACTATCAAAAGAATAGTGGTTAGATAGCTACCTGTATACAGAGATCCACGAAATATTTTTCGTGTCCTTCCCTACTGAGCTATATGAGTGGATCGTGAAGCTAGCAGATAGCCAAGGAAGGTGGAAACTTGATGGTCCTATTGTGTGGACACTGGAGCCAGTGCGAAGGTTGGAAGCATCGGAGGATAAGATCATGTGTGCCATCGATCATTGGCTCAATCACAATATAGGAGGATTTGTTTCTAAGTTCGTAGTTGACACCTCAGTTAGCTATAGCGAGGCAAAGCGACACTTTCTCAAAGGACTGCGAGGTAAGTACGTAAATTCTTTGAATACTTGGATTAAAATGTTGTTGTGCATACTTGCAAAAGTTATGAATTGATGATGGATAGAACGACCACCTACAGGGTTCAGGCTGAAACGTGGCCCCTTGATCAGAAAGCAGGAATGGTGTGGATAGGATTTCATGGGCGCGGACAAGGCCGAGGTGGAGGACCTGGTAGAGGTCTAAAATAGTTGATTTTCTATAATTGCGGAGGGCCAGGACACTATGCCCGCGATTGCACTAATCCAACATGCCTTTCATGCAAGTATTACACATTGTTTGATCATGAGACAGAATATTGTCCTACGTTGATAGCTAGGATCCGTGACAAGGGAGCGCTACTGCCTCCCCCAACTCAGAACCTGCAGATGATGAGGTCTGAGCCACGTGAGGAAGATCCGAACATAAATATAGTGCTCTGAAGTGGAATCGCGATGGGAGATGATAAGGGGAAACAGCCGGAAGATAGCACCTGGGTTCACAAAGCTCCATCGAAAGAAGCTGAGTTTGATTTGGAGCGCAATTGGGAAACCTTCATGGAAGCTAAGAAGAACTTCACTAAGGTCTCCACTTCAGGAAGCAAAGATAAGCCTGAGTTGGAGATGGACCCCTCCATGCTCACGACTTTCCTGGAAACATGTATGAAGTTGTTGCGTGATAGTAAGGTAGTGAAAGGGTTACAAGAACTCATCAACAGATGCGTAGGGACCACGCCAGGAGAACTGTGCGTAGTCTGGAAGATTGGAAAACATAAAAAAAGGATGGGGCGTGAAATGAGACTCACCGTGCAGATTGGAGAATACGAGATGGAGCAAGTCATTCTAGATTTCGGATCAGATGCGAATGTGTTACCGAAACAGACATGGGAGCGAATGGGAAGACCTGCATTACAATGGTATCCGATTCAGCTGAGAATGGCAAATCAATAGAAAATCATACCCATGGGGCGATTGCAGGGAGTAACCGTGGATATTGAGGGAGTGAGCGCGCTGGAAGATTTTGAAGTGATAGAGATTGTTGATGACAGCAATCCCTACCCTACACTCCTGGGAATTGACTGGGCCACTGATATGAATGGGGTAATCAATCTGAAGAAGCGGAAGATGATATTTGAGAAGAAGCCACTACGAGTAATAATACCCTGGATCCTATTGAGGGATCGCGCTATATGGAACCAGTCCATGACTATGAGAGTGATGATGATCTAGACTGCATCTACAAGATAACAGCGCAAGACCAAGACTAGGTGAATCCCACCGCGGATGGATGGATTACATGGGAGCGTGAGAGTTCCTACACTTCGGATTCCGATGAAGAAGTAGAACAATGGCAGAATCAGTTACACGAGGTAACTACATTGAATTACAATACGATGACCCGGTCGCGGCGCTGCGTGTCGTCAGAAGAAAGAAATATGCCTACTTATGATGGACTAAATGAGGTAGATACCTTCTTGGATGCATTTGAAAGGGAGGTGCCAGAAAAGCAATGCTTCCAGGCCTTGGACTAGGTGTTGCATGCTATGCCCACAAGATGGTGGGGTACACAAAAGGGAAGCTTTGATGATTGGCGCGAATGTAGGAGAATGATGCGAGCATGATTTTGGAAGCCTAAGATGCAACTGACAGATAAGTATGATGGGAAGAATGATCCACGCACATGGATGAAAGCCTATGGAGAAAATCCCCAACCTAAGAAAATTCACATGTACTCCACGCTAAAGTACCTGGTCAATAAGCCTGTGTTGGGGGGGGCGAATTTGCAGGTGGCTTTAATTATTCCAAGAGTACAATTTCGAAGTTGTCATGAAGCGTGGACAATTGAACGTAGAACCAGCTCACTTGTCGCACATCGAGACAGGGGAGGAACCTACTAGTTTGGAGGAAGGATTACCTGACATGTAGCTCCTTGTTGTGCGTGTAGCGGATGGACATTTCGAAGATATAATTCACTTTTTAACAACTAGAACTACGCCAGAAGGATACTTTGTCTAGTAAAAGAAGGAATTAGTGGTGCGCGCGAGAGATTTCTCTATTATTGTTGGGCATCTATACAAGATGGGGAATGATGAGATACTGTGAAGGTATGTATTTGAGTTTGAATGAAGCAGCATTCTCGTGGAAGCTCATGGGGGCACCGCGGGAGGACATTATATAGGAAGTGCAACCGCACAAAAGATTCTACGCGTAGGGTTGTGGTGGCCAACCCTTCATTAGGATTCAAAAGCATATTGCAAGGCATGTGATGTATGTCAAAGAACAGGCAAGCCATCATGAAGGGATGAAATGCCTTTGAATCCATAAATGGTGTTGCAACCTTTCGAAAAATGGGCAATAGATTTTGTAGGACCCATTAAACCTCAAGGAAAGTCAAGCGCGAGGTATATTATCACTACGACAGAGTATCTGACTCATTGGGTAGAAGTGCAACTGGTGAAGGATTGCACAGGCATGACTTCCGCGAAGTTTTTATTTGAACATGTACTAACACGATTTGGATGCCCAAAGATCTTGATGAGTGATCGCGGTACACACTTCCTGAACGAGATGATCAGCACGCTAACGGAGGAATTTCAGGTGTATCACCAAAAGAGCACACCTTATCACCCATAGGCTAATGGGACAGTGGAGGCATTCAACAAAGTGCTTGAAAATGCACTGACCAAGGTATGCAATGCGCAGCGAAGTGATTGGGACCTACGCATACCTGCAGTGTTATGGGCTTATCGAACGACATGCAAGAAACTGACGGGACAGACACCTTTTAGGCTTGTCTATGGAGTTGAAGCCATGATGCCTATGGAATACATTGTGCCTAATCTACACATAGTAGTGCTCATAGGTATGACAGATCGCGGAGCCCTGGAGGAGAGGCTCGCGCAGCTAGATGAGATCGAAGAAGAACGATTTTTGGCTAGATTTCACCTGCAGGTCCAAAAGCAGTGTGAAAAGGCATGGCACGACTGACATATTAAGTTGCGCACCTTTAAGGTGAATGATTTGGTGCTATTGTATGACATTAAATTTGATAAATTCCTCGAAAACTTTAGGATGCACTCGTTAGGGACATATATTATTAAGGAGATTACCAACGGAGGCGCAGTATAGCTGGTCAAGTTAAATGGAGAACCCTTCCCAAGAAAGGTGAATGGTAGTCGCTTAAAACCATACACCGGCAATCCGAAAATGTGACTATATGAAAGTGGCACAGTCTTAGCGCTCCAGGCAGCTGAAAGGAGGCATGGGACTATAAACTACTTTGCCCAAGAACTGCACGATGTCATAACTGCGTGCAGTAGCGAAGTGTCACAGGGTCTGCGACAACGCGAAGACAGCTACGCTGGCGCGTAGGTCTGCTGGAAAGTGACAGTTAAAGTCACTATTCACGATTTGATGGTTGGTTTCAAGCCAAATGGAGTGGGCGGCAGGCATTTAAGGCGAAATTTATGAGCTAGATTCTTGAAAGTCTGCCACCAACCTAGCATTAATGGACCGAATGTGGGGGGAACGATCAAATTCAAATTCAAAAGGCGCTATAAATTACAAGTGGTTGTCCAACAAACAACACTTGGCAATTTGAGAACTGAGTTGTTACGCGCTCAAGTATTCATGAACCCAGACTTATTCGAGACTCTGAAAGCAAATTCGTTGTTTCAGAAACTACCAGAGACACTGAAAGAACTGTGGAGTAGCGCTATGTCAGCACCTGAAGATGCCATGGACATAGGAGCAGTGACAGCCGAGGAAGCCACGCAAGAAATTGCAGAAGTGGAAGCCCCAAAGAGCGCCAGAATAATCGTTGAGGTCCCTAAATCACCACGAACACCGAGACCCAGGAAGGATAAGCAGGCCATGATGTCGGTGTGCATCTCACCCAGAAATCCACGGAGGACCAAGCTCACATTGCAGGAAAAGGGGAAGGCCATTAATTTGGAGGCCGATGAGGAGGAGTTTGAAGAAATCCTGGTGGATGAGGAGGGCGAGGATGTAGAGATGGAAGTTGAAACCTAGGGTGTAGACCCTATTACTCGATTACCCGAATATGTTCCTCCACAAAAGGGTAAAGCTAAGGTATCGAAGGATATAGATGAGAGCAAGAGCTCTTTGAAAACTCTGCTGCTCCCAGACGATATTATTTTTTAGGAAGCGCACTTGGGACAGGTTCATGTGTTGAAATTTGAAGATTGGGACCTCGCTGACCACGAGAAGTTCTTGCATTTAGCGACTGTGAAGCTAATGCACCAGAAGATGGATCTGAAGGATGGAATGATTGAATTAGAGTCACGCAAATGGCTCAAAGGTGTATAGAAAGTCAGGTTGCTAAACCTGCTCTAGGTGCCACATTACCACCGCACCCCAGTGACTATTTTCATCATCAGGCAGCTGCTCTGCTTGGTGCATGATGGGTTCTTGTGGCTAGAGGAGCCCATCCCCATCACAGACCATCTGATTCACTAGATTACATGGCTACCTTGCTCCATGGAGGATCCAGCAAACATTTCAGAGGGAAAAGGTGGCGAGTTGGACCTCGCGGAGGCAATGAAGAAAAAATTTAAGTTGGAAAAGAAGAAGCGAGGATATGCCATCTCCAGCATCAACAACCCTGTAGTCAAGGTCGCAACACAAATATTGGCAGGGAAGGTGATGTGGAAGTGTCGCGCGGATGAGGTACCCATGTCAGTGGTTGCACTAGCGACGCAATGCGCAAAAGGAGTCTATTTCAACTAGGTGAACTACCTATGCGACGAGTTCCTTGCGAACTATCGCGAGGCACAGGAGCAAGGCAAAACATTTCATTACTCATGGCTCCTATTGTTGATAGTACTAGTGGCATGGGAATTGCTCAAAGATAGCCAATTCCCTTCGGTTACGCAGGACCTTCCAGAGGCAGCGAAGTATGCTTCGCTGTGGGTGACCAGGGACGCACAGAGGACAAAGGAGAGAAAGATATTTTGGATATTAATGGAAATGAATATCTGAATGGGGTTCAATCACAAGCCAAGGTTATCGCCCACAATCTACAACAGTTTGCAGAGCTTTGCAAAGTTCAAAGCAGACTTCCACCATGTCTTCATCAAGGCACGGAAGGACCCTACGAAGACGTGGCATGATTTACCATATTTGGCAACTAACGATGTGATATTCACAATCCTTGAGTCTTGGTCGCCGAAGTGGCGTGCTCCAGCTGGCTCCGTGGTGGAAACAGAGAAGTCTGCCACACAGCGCAAGAAAGAAGAGACAAAAATTTGGATGGCGCAGCTGGCGAAGAAGCGTAGAAAGGAAGAGGTACAAACTAAGGCCCAGGCAGCGCACGACGCTACAAAGTTGGTGGAACAGCAGTAGAAAATAGGACAAGAAGAGCGCGAAGGACAGAAGTCACCTTCGCTTGAACTAGAGATAGACACAAAACAAGGTGGCGCGGACCTGCAGACAACATCCACCCAACTCAAGCTTCCGCGACCACGAGAGCAGATAGTGTCACAAAAGAAGACAAAAGCATCAAAGACTTCTTTTGACCCAATCACCCTCACTGAGGGGGATTTACATGACATTAGAGAAATGGTGAGGGATGTCACTGCAGAGGCCCTCCAGCAGTTTGAGGAACAACAATAGTTGGTATTGGGGGCTCTTCAGACATAAATACAGGAGTTGCAGGTGCACATTCCACAGGCTGGCACAGTGTCCACCAACCTCGCAGTCGAAAATTCAGTTGTCGAGGAAATGTTGCGCACAAGGATGACCAATACGATAGTGCTACCAGATGGGGCACTTACTACAGAGAAGGAAGTCGACAGACCCATGGTGAGTAGTTTGAAAGGGGTAGGATTGAACATGGTTGCGCTCCCTCGGGAGACACTCTACCTCTTACAGGATGGAGTCACCGCAGAACATTGGGCCCGGGAGAGTCACGCAATGTAGGTGATGAGCGAGCAACGCATCAACATTGAATACTTGGGCCTGCAGCACAATGAGGCAATCGAGTAGAATCAGCAAATTATGCAGGTGATAGAGGAAGCCTTCCGAATGGTCTCGGATTTGGACATTAAGGCAAAAGAACCGGTGGAGGCTTGCATCCATAAATTGGCCACAGGGTGCGATGCTAGAGAAGAGATGGTCAGGGTTCAGCTGGAGATGAACTTATAGATCGCAAAACTGCAGTTGAAGGCTCAGCCTTCAACTCCACTAGAAATCATGGAACATCGAACCACTGTTGTTACAGCAGCAATAGCGGCGGTTGACAGCGCAATGGCAGACTGCATGCAGCTGTTCAAGCAGTCATTCGAGGTCCTAACCACCTTGTAAGAGGACTAGAATGTAGAGTTCCTAGAGATAGAGGCGCGCGAGCTACAATAGAAGTATGACGAAGTAAAAGGGACCACGCACATAGTTTCCCTTAAATAGAGGCTTGTAAGGATGCAGGAGGCAAAGGTGCTCAAGGAACAGGTGGATGTCGCTCGGCATAAGGAAGCAGTCTTAAAAGCGCGCCTACAGCCATGGATCGATGAGGCTTATACAATTACAGCCTCCATTGAAGTAAATCTTATGCAACTGCAAGCAAATCAACAGAGGATTCAGGTCAACAGTTCAGCAGCAGCAATCACCGACCAGCACATGGAGGAGGTTCAACAGGCAGCTGCTCAGTGCGTTGTTGAAGTTGTAGCGATCCAAACAGATCTAGGAGGTCTTCGCTCTAAGATCTCTGCACCTACAGAGTGACTCGAGGGCGAGTCACGATTTTTGTGTTGGGGGCCTATTGGATGCGGGATCCCCCAAGGGAAGTTTTGGGGCTTAGAACCCATATTTTGGTTCAATTTTTTAATTCCAATGTAAAGACTCTGCATTTCGTGGGTGCGGAGCACGTAGTTGTTAAATATTCATAGGGTTATCCGCCCTTATTTTGATAGTGTAATGTCTGTTTTAGAAGATCTACCCATGGTCCACGGACCATGGGATTGTATAAATAGAGCTAAGCTCTAAGTAGTTTAGAGACAACTCGAAGACTAATGAAGATATGATGTATGCAAGATAGCTCTGAAGTGTAAGTCTAAGTTTTGGGTCGTAGCGTAGGTAGAGGCTCTGCAGCTGAGTACGCAGAGGCCTAGTAGTCTGCAGCTGAGTGCATAGGGCGAGTCGAATCTCTGGAAGTATTAATAAAGAGAAGTTTTCTATCATTTCTGTGTCTTTATTTCCTATTTACACATCTGTTATATTTGGTATGAATTTCACTTCTAATGCTTATATCATGCGCGAATGTGTATAATTGTATTGGTTAAGTGAACACAAGTAAGAACATTTGTTTTCATGAAGCTAACTAGGATTTGTTATTAAGATAAGACACTTAGTGTAGTTTAGGAGATATCACAGTTCGCTACCTTAGCGGCATGAAATCATCTCAACCCCTGGTTAGGGCTGCGCGAAAGCCAATTGTAACACTTCCCGAAGGCACTGAAAGATAGAGCAGAAGGATAAGCAACCTGTGCGAAGGCATGTATATTTGGAATAAACCGACATCACACCCATCTCAAGGGTGTGGAAACTTGGTTCCATCATCCCCCCATACTGCTTCGGGTGAGACTTAAGTCTGTGCTCCACGGGTTGATGCCGAAAGGGCCATTAGTGGAGGGATTTGTTTGGCTAACTAATGCTGAACCTGGGTCAGGCCCCCTCAAGCCAACAGATATCCAGTAGTGGGGTGTAACCTATAGAAGTGGGGTGTAACTAGCACTGATCAACTAGTAAACTAAAGATTCACTCATAATTAACTCATGCATGTCAGATCAGAGAAAGACCCAATTGAGATTGGAGTTCAGGGACAGTGTAATATCAGTTTAATAATCATCTGAATTGTATAGGTGATGCATGCAATCAGAGGAATGCCTATGAGGATTTCACAATTCATAATTGAGAAATTTCCCAATTAAATATGGGCTAATTCCCAAGGGAAAAACGCAAGGAAATAAGAGCTTGGAAGGCAACAAAATTGGCTATGTATTGGCTTGAGCTTATCTAGGAACTAGTGAGATAGATAGAGATAGTGCAGAGGTTGCTTGGTCTTCAGAAAAGCATTGAAATCTTCTCATATTTTCTTATTAATGCAATATACAAATAGCAGGGGTTTTTAGTTGTGGCTTTCCCTAGAAAATTATTGTGTTATGTGTGATTGAATTACTTCCCTTTTGCGCTTCGTGATTTCATCAATCATTTATTGTTTCCACTAATGAGTAGAGTAGATTCAAGTCAATTGTGTTAGCATATTACAATTTTCAGTTTGAATATACAAGGAATCTCTACATGGTATTGAAGTTGAAATCACTATAGGAGAGGAGAATACGAGTTGGTGTTTTGCATGAGAAATCAAATTTGCTAGTATCATACTTCAGATCCAACAGGATGGTGTTCTACGAATTGAGACTCGAATATTCTCTTGAGGGTATTTCGAACTATATTTCTTGGAAGGATGGGATGGAGGCAGTGTTGGAAGACAACGAGCTTAAAGAATTCATAATCAAAGATATTCCTAAGCTAATTCATGCTCAGGATTTGGCAGAATGGAGAAAGTGTGTAGAAAAGGCGAGAATGGTTATCCTATAAGGAGTTTCGAGATCATATTGTATCGAACCTCCATGATAAAGAAAATCCATTTGCAATGTGGAAGGCCTTGATGGACCTGTTTCAAAATAGCAATGACCACAGGAAGTTGGCACTAAAGGACAAAATCAGAAAGATCAAGATGGAGAAGGGCGACACAATACTGAAGTACTTGACCAAGTTCACCCAATGTCAGAATGAGCTTGGAAGTGTCGGTGTTATAGTTGTTGAAGACGATCCGGTGAGCCTATCACTTTTAGGACTTCCCAAGAGCTGGCATAGCTACAAGGACTATGTTAGTGGGAGGGAGAAGCTACCAGAGTGGGAGCGATTGTGGTCTGACTGATGGGACTCTAAATTAGACATAAATTAAGGCATACCTCTAAATAAAACATTAATTTAAGGCCTATGACCATCCTTCAACACATTAAACCTCTCTTTCTACATTAGATAATGTATTTTTAACTTTAATATATTTATTAGGAAGGTTTATGAATAATTGCATAGTTGTGCCTAATATTATTTATTTTTGTGGAATATTATGAGAATATTGGGCAGATTATTAATATTTGGAGGAAGAGATCATTTAGGGACTTGTTCCCTACTATAGGAGGATCAATAATAAATAATAAATCAACAAGATATTACGGAATTATGGCACATATTGTGGAACTCCAATTATTGAGAAAATCTAGGAATGTGTTCCATGTCATTTAATGCAGATTCCTAGTATTGGGGACCAAATCCACTAATCAAGGGATTTTGGTGGGGAAATCTTCATCCTTTCATGGGGAATTATTCCTAATGATCTTTAGTAAGTACCAAGTTTAATTTTCCTCTAGGGATAGATTTTCATTAGTGTTCTTGTGGAGAGAACTTGTATTTTTGCAGCTCCATTGTATTTTCTTGCAGGGATGTAATTCTATTGATGAAAATAATGAATATTGGTGTCATGTTCCACTTCTAAGTCTTGTTCTCCTCCATAGGTATCTTATTTTCCTTGGGCTTGGCCATCCCAAGAGCCTCATATCCCTTTTTTATCATTTTCTTTCCTTCTTTTCACTTCTTATTCACATGCATCTCTTGTTTCTTTTTCTTTCTATTTTTGCATTTAGTATTAATGATTTCTTGTTGTAGGATTGAGTTAAATGGTTGGTGTAAGTTATTTTGCAGGATCACAAGCATTATTTCATCCTTGGAAAAGCTTTTTAAGTTCATAGTAATCATTGAGCTACTTGGATTAGTCTTCTTATTCCCAAATCTAGATTCCTAGAACTCTTCTGTGGAAAAGAACAGTAAATTTCTGCTATTTTTTAGAGCATGCTAACGAGCTTCAATCGAGTTGGTTCCACTTGAATTATATCAAAAAAAATTATAGTTCATAACAAAAATTACCCCACTACATTTTCACTTGATTAGGTTAGGCATTTTTTAGATCAGCTTACTAGTTCTCGAATTTCTAGATTTTCAACTAGTAATGTTTTTCTATTTTTAGCATGGGTTAACGGAGGTCTTTTTGAGTGATTCCACTTGGAATGGGGACCTAATAAATCCTAGTTAATAAAAAAAATTTGTCCCATCCAATTTGGATTTTATTATTTTGGTCATTTGATGAATTATAATTTTGTATAGTAAATTTGTAACATCCTATAGTAAATTAGGGGATCGTGTAGGAAATCATTGTAGCATCCTATAGGAAACCTTGTTTTGAGCCTGAATTGAGAAAAATCATCATTGAAGCCGGGATTAGGCCTCTACTTGACCTCCATGCCATCAAGATCATTTTAACCCTCTTGCTCCACACTTGTCTCCCCTGCCGAAGATCAAGGAAATATTAGCATTTGCATTCATAAAAAAGAAAAGATTTAAAAAAAAAAAAAGTTCTTTTATATTTACACATGCACACGGCAGTTAGTACTCTCTAGATCAAATTTCATGCTCAATTAGTGTAAATCATCACATGTGATAAATAGGGTTAAGCTAAGTTTCTTTTACATTTAGTTCATGATCTTTATGCAATTAGAATAGGTTTCTTTCCTTGTACTTTTTTTCTTGCAATAGGTTAAGATTCCATTTCAAACATTTCATATTCTGCAATTAGTTTAGTATTTGGCTTCAATACATGCACTCCATTACATCATTACAACAAAGGAACGACACATTGTATTCCACACATATAGTGTTGATACCTCTTAAGTTTGTACGAACCCCGGTTTGATAATTAAAGTCAATAGCCTTGGGAGTTGCAACATTCTTGTTCCAATACCAAGGCTCATCATTTTTTGGCACCGTTTCCATGGAGGTGTCAAAGTTTGCATTATTTTCTTCCATATTTGATTAATTTCTTTTTACTTTTTGCAAAAAAAAAAAAAATTGCATTAGGAATATTTCATTTCAAAAATAGAAAAGTGCATTACATTAGTATTTTCATTCAATCATAAAAACAAAAACAAAATTTCTCCAACACCAACCCAGCCCCCCACTTGATCACGTGGTGCAGTAAGAGCCACATCACCATTCACTTTTGTAGGTAGAAGAAGAAGAGATGGTAAATAATGTAGAAGAAATGGATGGAGATGATGACAATGAGGAATATCCTTTTAGATTTCTCATTCAAGATACTAATGGTAGTGTGCACATGAATAACATCCCTCCATCCTTTCTTCCAAAATTTCATGGTCTAAGTTTAGAAGATTCGGAAACCTTTCTCTTTGAATTTGAAATTGTATGTAGTTCTTATTGTTACTTATTAAAAACTCAAAAATTGAGATTGTTTCCAGCAACATTGAAGAATAGAGATCTTAAATGATTCATGAGTTTAGGGACTAATTCAATAAGATCATGGAGTGAGATGTAAAAGATATTTATAGAAAAATATAAAGATCATGATCTTAAAGAAGAAATATTTAGAATGAATCAAAGAGAAGATGAGAGCCATGAGGATCTAATAGAGAGGTCATGTATAATGTTAAGAGGGAAAAACTACATTAAGAATCCGACGCACTAAAAACCATCTTACTTAGAACAATTAAGGATGAATGGATTGATCTCCTTAATCTCATGAGTAGAGGTGATGTATAACAATTATCGTTTGATTAAATTTGTGAAACATGCAAACACATATCAAGAGGAAGGGCAAGAGTAAGTCAATCAGCATCAAGATCGGTAAGTCAAACTAAACTTGGAAATTTGTTTGATGACTTTAAAATAGAAATTCTTAGCAATCTAACCAAACAAGTAGAAATGTTAAGAATACAAAATGAGAAAAAAGAAGATGTTTGTGTTGTCCATGCAGAATCACATGATGTTAAATGTTGTTCCTCATTACCAAGGTGGAAGGAAGTTCACCAAGAGGACAATGGAGCAAGTCAATTTCCAGTGTAACTATGTTGTGTAGCTCCAAGAGGACCATGGCAGCCAATTCAGCCTGATATGATGCAAGAGCCTAATTCACAATTTCAAGCTTATGCACATTCACCTCAAAGTAATTGGAACTCACCCTTTCCTTGGCAACGGCCATCTCAACCCCAAAACCAATATTGGCAACAAGGTTGGCAAGGGACATACGGAATCCATCCACAATATCCTCAATATTTTCCTCAATATCCTCCATACCCAACTCCATGTTATCCCTACCATTCATCTCCTCCACAACCACAACCCCAACCACATCCATCTCAAATATTCACTCCCACTCAACTACCTGTACCACCATTTCTAAACCCACACATTGAAGTTGCTCAGCCCACTTACAATGTTGAGGTACAACACTTCCAAACATCTCCTCTTGAGATCAATGGTATTCACCATAGCTCAGGAAGAGTATTGCAAAAAAGAAATTATCTTGGTATCATTGAAGGACTACATCTAGAAGAAGAAGATTCAAATGAGAAGACCATAGAATCATGGGTTGCACTTGATGAAGAATAGACATCAAAATCAGAGATAGAGAGATCTCCCTCATGGTTACCATCAAATCCTCCAAGTATTTAAGAGAATAATCAGCAAAAAGAGGAATATTTGAAGGTCATGGTAGAAGAAGACATGAAGAATGATCCTGATAAGCAATCAAACTGAGGGCATGAAAGTTATATTGAGGTTTGGTTCCATACAGTCACTAAGTTGCAACATCACTCTCTTATTCAACTATGCTTGATTCTTTCAAAGTCAAATCACTTGGTCTCTGAGATCCAGGTACATGTCAAATCCTATATTGCAAACCTACACATCAGTTTGTTTGTCATCTTAATGTGCACCTAGCTCCATTGGAAGTATTCTTATACTTGAAAATGATTTTGCTTTTCAATTAGAGTAGGGTAGAAAAAAAAAAAAAAAATTGAAAAATATGAGAAAAAATAAATAAAAATCTCAGGTGAAAACCTCCTTTGAGGCGCCTCAGATTGGCTCATTGATTGAAAACCTCCATGAGGTGGTCAATGGGTTGGAAAAAAAAAAAGAGGGAAAAAAAGTATCCCAAGTGAAAACCTCCTTTGAGGCACCTAGGCAAACCTACTAGTTGAAAACCTCCTTGAGGCAGCTAGTAGGCATAGAAGAAGAAAAAAAAAATTGCTCCATGTATCTCTCTGACGAATGCATGTACTCTCCAACATCTATAAGAAAAAAAAAAAAAAAAAACAAGTTGGTACCAAAAGAAAACAATTGGTCAAGCCTAGTCAAAAGAAGTCAAACTTTGACTTTGTCCTCCTTTTCTCAAATGCTCCAACAAGGCCAAGGCCATGAAAATCCATCACCCTCATCTATTTCCACCATCCACCCATCACTCTCAAGCTTCTACCATTCAGTTTGCTTGTTGTCCTTTACTACAGGATGCTTTATTTTACTACAAGATACGAAAATACATAGAGCAGAGCTTTGTTTTTTCCTTAACTTGAAAACCATGCATCCATTTGCCAAGATGTTTCAGGGGGATATGCATATGGATTATGGTAACATGCTCGAGCAATTTCAGCAAATTCTAGTGCAAAGTTTTCGAGAATTCAACCTCCATCACCTACAGCCATTTTTTCATTTTCTCGATATTTGTGCATCCATTAAAAAAGTTGTTTCATGGGGAAATGTATATGGATGATGGTAACATGCCCAAGAAATTTCAGCAAATTCCAATGTATGGTTTCCAAGAAATCGGCCTCCATCACCTTCAACCATTTTTAGATTTTCTCGAGATTTGTGTATCCGTTGTCCAATTTTTTTATGGGGAGGTGCATAATGATGATGAAAACATGATCGGAAATTTTCAGGTCAATCCATTCTACCGTTTGGGAGATATGGACAAAACAAGTCGGTTACAAAAGGTTGTCCTGTAAACCTACAGGATTCCCTAAAAACCTACAGGATCCTACAGGAGATTCTACAGGATACAGAACAACACCTACAGGATTGGCAGTGAGTAGTTTTAAAAGGGAGAAACAGAGGTTGGCTTCATCAGAAAGTGATAAGGAGGTAGGAGCTAAACTTTCCCACATTTTTCCAAGTGAAAAGAATATAGAAAAGCCTTCTATTGTGTTGAAAAAGATTGCAGTCTAGGGGAATTTTATACACAGAATTTTCATCTAAAATTCCTCATCCATTAAATTTGATAAGGAGACATATACAACCCTCCACATCCATCAGAGAAACATGACAAGGGGATTTAACAAGAGGGAACCCACCAGCACAGTGAGGATTCATCAGCATCACCATCTAGTACCTGCACATCAAGGAACAACATTAGAGAAAAAAAAGAGAAAAAACACATGCAGCAAATACAAGCAAGGATTTCACTCTCCAACAAACAGCATCTACAAGAAGGCCATGAGGTAGGTATAGGTATGAAATATTCTTGACCTTTTCTCTTGAGCATATTATAGTTAGAAATTTGTTGTCAATGCATGAGAGATGAGGTTTTATACGCTAAGGATGGGTCAACAATCTCAACCGCCTTCAACTAGTTAATTGCAGCTCACTCCTTCGCTCATGCAATGTTGAAAAGTCAAATCATGAAGGGTGATGATTTCAAGGAATGAGGAAAGCAGCTAAAAGAAGAAATTTTTGCAAAGGCCAAGTCACCACAGCACTCCAAGCCCTCCATCCACTTCATATTCACTATATATTCATCATTCATCCATTCCATTTCGTTCTTGGAAAAAGACAAATAGAGGATACTCTCCATTTTCACAAACCTACACTACTCCCTTTGAGCCCTAGCATCATCATCCAATCCCTCTTCATCATTTCTCATCACTCCCATACAGTTAGAAGACCCTGAAAGAGGAGGAATGACTACTACAAGAAGGCAGAATGTTGCTACAAGAAGAAAGAAATGAACAAATTTTGCTAAACCCCAAGATGGAAGAGCTTAAGAGAGACCTAATCAAAACAGAGAACTCCAAGGCCATTAGGAAGCCAGCTAGGCCACAAGAGAGAAGAAGAAGGCAACAAAAGCAAATGAGGCATTCACCATCAAAAAAAAAACTCAAACTGCAGTGATGAAAAGATGTTTTCCAAGAGGTCTCCAATCTCTTGTCCAAGGCCTAAAAATGGGAAAAGGGCATGGGAGTCAAGTTGAGGGCCTGTCCTAGGCTCATAATATCATTTATACTCAAAAAGGGTTTCATGTAGTTTTAACAGGGTTTCCTGTAGGTTTCCTATAGTTTTGATAGGAATTACTACACGATGTCCTAGTTCTCATCTAAATGCATTTTGAAGGTGTTAGAGGTGTCCAAATGGCGAAACAAGGTATCAGAAGGTTGATAACAGTGTGGAAGACCTTGCGAAATTGAAAGATTTTCAAGTACCCATCTTGAATAAGGGGAAGAAGGCAAGCTAATGATCTCAAGAAACAATGATTTTTCTTTGCACAAATATGTTTTTGGGCTTGTCCTTGTAGAACTTATATCCAATATTCTTAATGCACAAAAGAGAGGCCACCAGGGCCATGAATGAGGCACAATGAGGTCACTAAGTTGCTTAGAGGATGAGAAACACTTTCAACCAGGGGGTATCATGGGCCTCTAAATTAGACATAAATTAAGACCCATACCTCTAAATTAAACATTAATTTAAGGCCTATAACCATCCTTCAGCACATTAAACCTTTCTTTCTGCATTAGATAATGTATTTTTAACTTTAATATATTCATTAGGAAGGTTTATGAATAATTGCATATGTGTGCCTAATATTATTTATTTTTGTGGAATATTATGATAATATTGGGCAGATTATGAAGATTTGGAGGAGAAGATAATTTAGGGACTTGTTCCCTATTACAGGAGGATCAATAATAAATAATAAATCAACAAGATATCATGGAATTATGGCACAGATTGTGGAACTCCAATGATTGAGAAAATCTAGGAATGTGTTCCCTGCCATTTAATGCGGATTCCTAGTATTGGGGACCAAATACACTAATCAAGGGATTTTGGTGAGGAAAGCTTCCTCCTATCATGTGGAATTATTCCTAATCATTTTGTATAAGTAATAAGTCAAATTTTCCTCTAGGGATAGTTTTTCATTAGTGTTCTTGTGGAGAGAACTTGTATTTTTGTAGGTCCATTGTATTTTCTTGCAGGGATGTCATTCTATTGATGAAAATAATGAATATTGGTGTCATTTTCAACTTCTAAATCTTGTTCTCCTCCATAGGTCTCTGAGTTTCATTTGGCTTGGCCATCCCAAGAGCCTCATATCCCTTTTGTATCATTTTTTTTCCTTCTTTTCACTTCTTATTCACATGCATCTCTTGTTTCTATTTCTTTCTATTTCTGCATTTAGTATTAATGATTTCTTGTTGTAGGATTGAGTTAAATGGTTGGTGTAAGTTATTTTGCAGTATAACAAGCATTATTTCATCCTTGGAAAAGCTTTGCAAGTTCATAGTAATCATTGAGCTGCTTGGATTAGTCTCCTTATTCCCAAATCTAGATTCTGGAACTCCTTTGTGGCAAAGAACAATAAATTTCTGCTATCTTTTAGAGCATGCTAACGAGATTCAATCGAGTTGGTTCCACTTTCATTAGATCACAAAAACATTCTAGTTCATAAAAAAAATTACCCCACTACATTTTCACTTTATTAGGTTAGGCATTTTTTATATTTACTAGCTCACTAGTTCTCGAATTTCTAGATTTTCGACTAGTAATGTTTTTCTATTTTTTAGCATGGGTTAACAGAGGTATTTTTGAGTGATTCCACTTGGAATGGGGACCTAAGACATCCTAGTTAATAAAAAAAATTGTCCCATCCAATTTGGATTTGATTTTCTTGGTCATTCGATGAATTATAATTTCATATAGTAAATTTGTAACATCCTGTAGTAAATCAGGGGATCCTGTAGGAAATCATTGTAGCATCATGTAGGAAATCACTGTAGCATCCTGTAGGAAAGCCTGTTTTGAGCCCGAATTGAGAAAAATCATCATTGAAGTTGGGATTAGGCCTCTACTTTACCTCCATGCCATCAAGACCATTTTAACCCTCTTGCTCCACACTTGTCTCCCCTGCCAAAGATCAAGGAAAGATTAGCATTTGCATTCATAAAAAAGAAAATATTTATAAAAAAAATAAGTTCTTTTATATTTACACATGCACAAAGCAGTTAGTACTCTCTAGATCAGATTTCATGCTCAATTAGTGTAAATCATCACATGTGATAAATAGGGTTAAGCTAAGTTTCTTTTACATTTAGTTCATGATCTTTATGCAATTAGAATAGGTTTCTTTCCTTGTACTTTCTTTCTTGCAATAGGTTAAGGTTCCATTTCAAACATTTCATATTTTGCAATTAGTTTAGGATTTGGCTTCAATACATGCACTCCATTACATCATGATAGCAAAGGAAGGACACATTGTATGCCGCACATATAGTGTCGATACCTCTTAAGTTTGTATGAAGCCCGGTTGATAATTAAAGTCGGTAGCCTTGGGAGATGCAACATTCTTGTTGCAATATCAAGGCTCATCACTGACCTTGTACAAGAAAATATTTGGCGAAACACCAGAGATGGATCCTCATCCAAGCATGATGATGAGGAGAATTGTTCCTTAGCTAGGAAGGTGAAGAAAGGGAAGGGGAATTCATCCCATTCCAAATCATATTTTAGTTAAGGTGGCAAGAAGAAGGACATGTCGAAGATTAAATTTTTTCACTGTCACGAGCTGGGACACTATGCCACAAAATGTCTGCATAAGAAGGTCAGTGAGAAGCCCTCAAGAGGAGTGGTAGGTGAAGCTCTTGCTTCAAAATTTGAGTTGGATTTGACCCCCAATCACTTGCATGGTGACATCGGTGATGGGTAGTGTGTAGTACCTGGATAGTGGGGCCTCATTCCATATAACTAGCAACAAAGAGCTCTTCAGTGACTTGGAGGAGAAGGACCTCCAAATGCACATTAAGATGGGAGATGATAGGAGGTATAGCACCACTGACATTGGTATTGTTACCTTTCAGAGGGAGTTTGGTTCTCCTCTCACATTAAAACATGTCATGTATGTTCTAGGTTTGAAGAGAATTTGGTTTTAGTTGCCATGTTGGATGATCGTGGCTACGATGTGATATTTAGCAAGGGAAATGATTTCCTCCATCACATAGCCTCAAGGTAGGTGAAGCGGATCAGGGTTTGAGTGGAGAACCTCTACAAATTGGATGTATAAGATTGTGTTGCTTTGAGCACTAAAGCAGAGAAGGTGCAGAGCCGAGACATCGGTGAGTTATGGCATAGAAGATTGGGTCACTTTCACCACGGAGCTTTGAAGATCATGGAACAAATTTATACAAGACTTCTGAAGGGTACACTAGAGAAAAAAGACACATGCAAAGGGTGTATATTAGGAAAGTACACCAAAGCTTCCTTTCATGACAAAGATAGTCAACCGTAAGTAATCCTTGATCAAGTTCACTCAAGTGTGTGCATTGTTCTTGACTGCATCCATGGTCAAGCACAAGTATTAGGTAATATTTGTTGATGATTTTTGTTGTAAGTGCTAGATTTTCTTCATGCAAAAGAAATATCAGATGTTCGCTAAATTTTGTGGATTTAAAGCACTTGTCGAGAAAGATACTGGTAGGAAAGTTAAAGCTCTCAGAAGCAATAACGGTGGAGAATATCTGTATAATTAATTCAAGAACTTATGCATCAAAAGGCATTCGACATCAGTTAATAATACCTCATAACCCACAGCATAATGGGCTGGCTGAAAGGAATAACAGAAGTATTGTGGGAGCAGCATGGGCGATGTTACATGATCAGGGCCTACCATTGCACTTGTGGGCTAAAGCATGCAACACAGTTGTTTATTTGCATAAAAAAATCCCTAATCGAATTCTCGGGATGAGTACACCAAAAGAAGATTTTTCAGGTAAGAACCCAAATGTGGCACACTTCAAGTTCTTTCATTCATCAGTCTATTTTCATGTTACCAAGGACACATGGAAAAATCTAGAGCCAACAACTGAGTTGGGCATATTTTTGGGGTACGGTAATACACCTCACAACTATCGAGTGTACCTTCCATCCAACAAGATGACAGTGGTTCATAGAGATGTTAATTTCCATGAAGATACTGCCATGAGATGTTCCCTTGAGAGGGAGCTTCAGTAACATGAATATGAGGATCTCTTAGCTCCAAAGGAGGAACCTCAAGATGATGTTGAGTAGCCACATGCATAGGAGTAGAGAGTGGAAGCACACACTCATACATATACTTCTATAGATTGAAGGAAGTGCACCAGAGAGGCTGATAGATTGATGCATGATGCTAGAGAGAATATGGGAGCACCCACATCATAGTGCAGGTAGAGAAGGTCACCGGATCGATACACTGGCTACATGGGTCTAATGAGCGAGAGTGTAGAGGTTGAACCATCCTCATTCAAGGAAGCAGTGTAGCAATAAGTATCGGTTGATGCCATCATTGAGGAATATGAATCCATTATCAGAAACACTATTTGGGAAGTGGCCCCAAGACCAACAAACAAGTCAGTGGTGAGTTTGAGATGGCTTTACAAGGTAAAGCAAGCAACAAATGGGAGTGTGGAGAAACACAAGGCCATATTTGTGGCCAGAGGGTTCTCTCAGGTAAAGGGAATTGATTACGATGATACCTTTGCTCTAATAGTAAGGTACTCTTCAGTCATATCTATTCTAGCACAGTCAATGCAGATGGGATGGAAGATACATCAAATGGATGTGAAGACAACATTCCTCAACGACATGATTGAGGAGAGGTGTATATTGAACAATCGGAAGGATTTGAGACCTTCAACAGAGAGTCGCGTGTGTACAGACTCAAGTGTGCATTTTATGGACTAAAACAAGCACCCTGTAATTGGTACACTAGGATTGACAGCTATTTAACCGGTTTGGGCTTCATCAAAGGTGAAGCATATGTGAACCTTTACCATATTATGGTTGAAGGTAAATTGTTGATTATAGTATTATATAACGATGATTTGATTCTAATAGGTGATGAGAAGATGATAAAATATTGCAAAGAGGATCTTGCAAGAGAATTCGAGATGAAGGACCTAGGGCTGATGCATTACTTTCTTGGTATGGAAGTATGGCAAGGAGATGAGAAATGGTTTGTCTCTCAGGGCAAGTATGCCAACGAGATTCTAAAGAAGTTCCACATGGAGAGCAACAAAGCCATGGAGACTCCTCTAGTAGGTAATTGGAGGAAGGAGGATGCTACTTCAGGTGAAGTAGTGGAAGCTACTATTTATAGACATCTTGTGGGTTCACTTATGTATTTGGTGAACACACAACCATACATGTGTTTTGCGGTTAACAATCTTAGTCAAGACATGTTTAATCCAACCAAACTTTATTGGAAGGAAGCTAAGCATGTGTTGAGATACCTTAGAGGCACCACAGTTTGGCCTTTGGTACAAACAAACAGAGGGAGTGAAGATTCAAGGCTTCACACATTCAGATTGGGTAGGGAGTCCATCCGACATGAAGAGCACATCAGGGGGAATCTTCAGTATTGGTTAAGCAATAGTTACTACAGCAAGAATCAGTGATCAGTTTCACTCAGTTCAACAAAAACAGAGTACATGGCTGCTAGTCAAGAATATTGTGAGGCTATCTAGATGAGGAACATCCTTGTTGGGTTATTTTTCTAGTAGATGGATCCTACAATGATTTACTATGACAATCAAAATTGTATCAAACTCTCTAAGAAACCAATTTTTCATGATCGATCCAAGCATATCGACATTCGGTATCACCATCTACGAGATTATTTGCAGAGGAGAATCATGTTGTTGGAGTACATTCCTACAGAGGAGCAGGATGTAGATATTTTGACAAAAGAATTTTCAAGATGCAAATTCGAGTTTCACATAGGCAGGATCGGGGTAGAATATAATCCCTTTCTTGTTGAGAGGGAGTGTTGAAAATGCACAAGAAAATCCTAATTTAATTTTGTCCTTGAATTAAATTAGGAATTAAATTGTAATTCTAATTCTCATGGCATTTTGTAATAGTTATCTAAGTTAATTTGACTTAGTTGGCTCAGTTAATTTGAGTTCAGGGTCTAACTAGTGTCATGTTGAGTGTCTCCTACTTTTTAGGAGCCTAGGTTGAGTTTATTTTGAATTTTAATTATTTAATTTAGTTTAACTGAGTTAAAGTAAGTTAAACTAGCTCCAACTGATGGAGGAATTAGTGGGAGATCTAGTAGTGGGGTGTAACTTGTAGTAGTGGGGTGTAACCAACACTGCTCAACAAGTAAACTAAATATTCACTCATAATTAACTCATGCATGTCAGATCAGAGAAAGACCCAGTTGAGATTGGATTTTAGGGACAATGTACTATCAGTTGTATAATCATCTAAGTTGTACAAGTGGTGCATGCAATCATAGGAAGGCATATGAGGATTATGCAATTCATAATTGAGGACTTTCCCAATTAAATATGGGCTAATTCCCAAGGGAAAAATTCAAGGAAATAGGAGCTTGGTAGGTAGCAGAATTGGCTAAGTATTGGCTTGATCTTGTCCAGGAAGTAGTGAGATAAATAGAGATAAGGCAAAGGTTTCTCGGGCTTGAGTAAAGCATTGTAATATTATCATATTTTCTGATTAATTAAATATACATATAGCAGGGGTTTTTAGCTATGGCTTTCCCCATAAAATTATTGTATTATGTGTGATTGAATTCTTTCTCTTTTATGCTTCGTGATTTCATCGATCATTTATTATTTCCATTGATGAGTAGAGTACATTCAATTCAATTGTGTTAGCATATTACAATCTGCAATTTGAATCTATAAGGGATTTCTACACCATCAACAACAGGTTCATGATATCTTATATAAATCCAATGCCAAGTACAAGAAGAAACATGAGAAACATTGAGTTCCACATATGTTTGAAGTTGTTGTAAGGTGTGGTAGCATTTACAAAAAGAGTACCTCACAAGCCCCCATAGCAAGCTGAAAGCACTTTGATATGGGCCTTACAAAGTCACAAGCTATGGGTGAAAATAATTTTGAATTGAGTATTCCCCCTTCCTTCGGTTGCATTAAATATTTAATGTGGAGCTACTTCAACCATATTTTCCACCTCCATTGGTCACCTCAGAGGTGACTCAACAGTTGGCCCAAATAGAACTCAACACTAACTACATTGAATAGGCTACATTCATTCAAATAATGGACACCAAGACAAAGGATACCTTCCATCATAAAATACAACTCTACCGACTTTCCAAAAGTGGGGTAGCTTCTTCACCTAGGAAAGTGGCTCACTAGGAGCCAAATTCACCAAAGTTTCCCCATCTGATGAGGGAACTTGACATAATGGATACCATTTCTTGCCAAGGAGGAGGATTGATCTAGGTGGATATCAGTGGCCACCCACCTCTTCCATTGAATTAACATTTCTCTATTTTCTTGGTAATTTTTTCTATGGATTTTCAAAGTCCTAAACTTCTGGGGCCATTTTGAGGTCTTAAAACATGTTTTTGGCCATTCAAGGGACCAAGATTTTCATGGTTTTCCTTGGACCCAACCAAAAGTTGCAATCCTTGGATATTTCTTTATAACGATCTATTATGTGCTCCAAACAGAGCTTGTATGCAAAAATTCCACCCGAGGAAGTTGATATACCAACTAATTACCTTGGGGCCCATAAACCTTTTAACGCTTCATATTATAGGGTTAGGGTTTTGAAACCTTATGGCTTTTTCCTTTCCATTAAAATGTCATTATTTTGGCCTCTTGAAATGCTTTTACAAATGAGCATAATTTCCATCTCTCTCTCTTCAGAAATAAGCTACCACCATTCTAGCGATTTTGTGTTTTACATATTCTACTATTTTATTTCTAAATAAAAGTTGGGTTTCTACTAGATTACTATTCTCTATGCTATATTTTTTTTTGTGTGTCACATTTCCTTTGTTTCCTTTCATTCTATTCTTAATACAACTCAGATCACCTCATAACCATCTCAAGAACATCGTTTGATGGTACGTCAAGTACAAACTCTACTAAAAATGTTGAATGCTTCATTAGACGCATGAAAACTACAAAAATTTGTGAACACTATTACCTTTATAAACTACCCATAAAGTCAATGATGTATGGGGATGAGGACTTGAGTTCCATGTATGAAAATAAAAGATGAGATTTTATATGCAATGCTTTGGTATCAAAAGCCATTGATGCCAAATTGCAAAGAGATAAAAAAGAGAACATTGTTCACTATGTAATTTGGCACCTTTGATGTTTTTCAAAATGAATGGTACAAGTCTTATGACTTACCCAAATGTAGTCAGTACCACTTGTTATACTCCTATAGTAATAGGTGTCATATTTCATGATTGACTGGTTGAGCTCTGTAGTATGTTCATCCTTTCCTTGCTGTAAAGGTTTCCATATTATGAAAAAATAAAAATAAAAATAAAAAAAAAAAAAAAAAAAAAAATTATTAATTAAAAAATGTAAATAGGGTATACCCTAAAAGAAAAATTAAAGGGTGAAAAAATAAATGGTCAAAAGAAAAAATGAAAAGAAATGAACCCCAAATAAAAATACCAGGAAAGTGTGCAAGTCCAAATGCCACTACTATTTCATTTTTGCAAATAAAGCATTGTGTGCAGCTTGTTAACTTCATGCCACAATTGATGAATGGCCAAACAGCTTAATCTTGGCCAGTTCATGTTTCAATTTCATGTTTTAGACAGAGAATAAAAATCTATCCAAACTGTTTAATCTTGGCAGATGAGTAGATAGGTAGAGAAGCAAAGGAGCTCAACTGTTTAATCTGAGCCCTTAGAAGAAATAAGTGCAGACTTAGGTAGGCTTATCAGGCAAAAGAAAAGAAAAGTGGAGAAGGGTTTGCTAGTCTAAATGCACCCGAAAGAAAGAAGAAAAAATGTTAGGCAAAATAGGCAGGGTAGGCAGTTTTGATGTTGCAGAATGAGATTTGTGATTGATTTTGTCTCTCAAAGTGTCAATTTTATCTCTATCACAAGTACTAAGGCATATATTTTTGGAGCATCTCAAGCGAGACATGACTAATCTCCCCTTCATACTATTTCCCCAAAACATTTATTAATATCCCTCTTGAAGTCTCTCATTCCATTTCATTCGTTGCCTAAGTGAATTCCTACTTTACTTAGGAAAATGGTTACATTCCACATATAAACTCTTTTTTCCCTTTAATCCTAAGTTTCCTAAACATTATACTTAGCGCTTTCAATTCAAATTTCATATTAACGATTAACTTTAATATATTAAAACCCATGTAAATATAACCCTTTCCCATACTGTATATATAATATAAACCCCAATTATTAATATTTCCCGCCCCTGGTTAAATATGTTATGCTCTTAACCTGCAAAATGATACCCAAATACAGAATACACGAAGAAAAGATACTCAGAACACATAATAGCAATGATTTTATTATTCAGAGAGTAATGTTCACTTGCCTCTTTGAGGGGGCAACCTCCAATAGAGCAAAGCTCGATTACAAAATAAGACACGATGCTCCTCGCAGGGAGTCTCTATCCTTTATATATGACTCATACATGCAATACCACAGGCCAATACCGTGGGTTTTATTAATACCATCTATCTAATACTACGGCCCATTTGCAACTAACTGTGGTCCCGTCATTAATTGCGGGTTAACCACTTACAATTATTAATATGGGCTTTATTGACTCTTGACTATGACGTGATCCCATTACATAAATAAGGGGGTTAGGGTGGGACCCTAACATGCCCTCCCCCTTAAGACTAGCCTTGTCCTCAAGGCTGAAGCTGCGGAAACTGCTGAAGAATAGTGGTTGGTTCCCAAGTTGCATCTTCCGGAGAGGTGTCTTTCCATTTGACGAGGACTTCCTTAATCATGTGGTCGCGCAGTTGCTTGTCTCATGTGTCTAGGACCTATTCGGGTTGAAGCCAGATGGACCCTTCTTCGTCCAATTCAGGTAGACTAGTCTAAATTCTGCAATTATTCCCAATCACTTTCTTGAGGCATGAGACATGGAAAACTGGATGGATTTTTGCAGTAGGTGGGAAGGCCAACTTGTAAGCCACTTCTCCAATGCACTAAAGTACTTGATATGGTCTGTAGAATTTGGGAGATAGTTTTTGACACCCCTTGTCTTTGAGTGATGTTTGCTTATATGGTTGTAGCCGTAAAAAGACCTGATCCCCTTCTTGAAATTGGCGCTCTGAGCGATGCTGGTCTACCTGTTGCTTCATGCGGTTCTGAGCTTGATGAAGATTCTCTCTAAGATGGGCGAGCATGGTTGCGCGGTGTTGTAGGAGTTGATCCACTGCTTGTACTTTTGAGCACCCCTTGAGATACAAAGTAGGTGAAGGCGGGAGTTGACCATATACTGCTTCATAGGGAGTCATTTTGGTGGTGGCATGATAGTTGGTGTTATACCACCATTCAGCCAGAGGTAACCACTGTACCCAAAGGTGTTGCTTTTCTGAAGTGAAACACCTAAGGTAGGTTTCTAGACATTTGTTGATGGCTTCGATTTGACCATCTGTTTGCGGATGATAGGAAGTACTGAGTTTTAGTTGAGTGCCTTGTATCCTGAAGAGTTCCTGCCAAAAATTACTGGTGAAGATCGGGTCGCGGTCGGACACAATAGAAGTAGGCATGCCATGCAATTTGAAGATTTGATCCATGAAAGATTGAGCGACCAAGGTTGGTGTAAACGGGTGGGGTAGGGCGCAGAAATGAGCATACCTTGACAGTCGGTCCACAACCACCATGATGACTGACTTGTTCCCTGACTTTGGAAGACCTGTAATGAAATCCATAGAAACCTCTGTCCAAATTGATGCCGGAATGGGCAATGGTTGTAATGTTCCTGGTGTGTTGACGGTTTCCCCTTTGTGGCGTTGACAGACATCGCATTCTGCTACGAAAGTAAGGATGTCATTTTTCATGCCTATCCAAAAAAATGATCTTATGGTGCGAGCATACATCTTCTGAAAGCCCGCATGTCCTGCAATGGGAGATGAGTGCAATTCTGCCAAAATGCGACTTTTGAGGGTGGATGTTGGTGATATTACGACTCTGTCCCTGTAGCGAAGAATATCATCCTGCCACGAGTAGCCCTTGGTGGAATTTGGATCTACCTGCAAATGAGAAATGAGTTGGGAGAGCCCGGGGTGTGAAAACCATTCCCTGCGAGCCTCTTCAATCCATTCTGGAATGGGGAGGGAAATTGCTAGCAGAGTACTTTCCTCCTCAAATTGGCGAGATAATGCATCTGCTACACTATTGTCTTTCCCTTTCTTGTAAATGATCTCATAATCATATCCCATCATTTTGGCAAGCCATTTATTTTGTTGTGGGGAGGATAGGGGTTGCTCTAAAAAATATTTAAGACTGTGATGATCTGTGCGGATTTGAAAACGTCGCCCCAATAAGTAAGGTAGCCAGGTCTCGACTGCATGTAAGATGGCCATCATTTCCTTCTCGTAGGTAGATTGGCCCAGATTCCTCCCACTTAGTTGTTGGCTTATGAAGGCCAAAGGTCACCCTTCCTGCATTAAGACCGCCCCAATACCTGTACCCGAAGCATCACATTCAATGACAAAATATTTCGTGAAGTCAGGTAGTGCTAAGATTGGAGTGAAACACATGGCATTTTTTAGAGCTGTAAAGGCCTGTTGTGCTTCCTCATTCCAGAAGAATGAATTTTTCTTTAGGAGTTGGGTGAGGGGCTTCACTATGCGACCATAGTTGCGAACAAATTTACGATAATAGCCTATGAGACCCAAAAATCTCTCAAGCTCTTCAAGGTCTTAGGTTGAGGTCATTCCTGCATTGCCTGGATCTTTTTGGGGTCCACCTTAACACCTTCATGCCCCACAATGTGGCCCAAATACTCTACTTCTGCCATGCCAAACGAACACTTGGACATCTTGACAAATAATTTATGCTGGCGGAGCAGTTATAAGAGTAGATCTACATGCTGAAGATGTGCGGCCCAAGTGCAACTATAGATGAGGATGTCATCGAAGAAGACAAGGACAAATTTCCTGAGATATGGTTTGAGAATGTGGTTCATAAGGCTCTGAAAAGTAGAGGGGGCATTACAAAGACCAAATGGCATGACCAGGAACTCATAATGGCCTTCATGAGTTCTGAAAGCAGTCTTGGGAATGTCGACTTCCTTCATGCGAATTTGGTGGTAGCCTGAGTGAAGATCCAGCTTAGTGAAGAATTGAGCCCCATTGAGTTCATCCAGCAAATCGTCAACCACCGGGATGGGAAATTTATCTTTGACTGTCAACTTATTGAGGGCCCTGAAGTCGAGACACATCCACCACTCCCCATCTTTCTTGAGCACCATGACCACTGGGGATGAATAAGGACTAATGCTGGGACGAATGACACCTGCTTCCAAAAGTTCCTTGATTATTTTTTCTATTTCATTCTTTTGGGTGAACGGATATCTGTATGGGCGCACATTTGGGGGTTGGGCCCCTGGAACCAAGGTGATGCTATGATCATGTTCCCCTCGCGAGGGTGGAAGCTCATGAGGCTTGTCAAAGACCGGCAGATGGTTATTTAAAATCTGTTGCATCTCATGATGAATTGGCAGAGGCTTGGTTTCGACTGCCTGGATGGCATTAAATTGAGCTACAATTCCATGATTGCCCTTTTTTAACAATTTTTCCATCCTATGCGAGCTGATGATAGAGGGGGCTCCCGCCTAGAGTCCACGGAGGGTATGTGTGTAGTTTTTCTGCCTAAAACTCATATATAACTCCTGGAAATCCATTGTGATTGGCCCAAGAGTGCGAAGCCATTCAGCGCCGAGGACAATGTCGCAACCCCCCATGTGTATGGCAAACATGTGGGTTTTCAACTGATAATCCCCCATTTGAAGTTTGAAATTTTCACAGCGGCCTCCACATTTCATTGTGCCTCCATCTGCAATTTGGACTTGGAAGTTAGAAACTGCTCGTACAAAACAATGCACTGCGTCTGCGACTTTTTGATGGATGAAATTATGTGTACTTCCACTATCAATCAAGACTACTACTGGGCGATGTTTAAGAAAACCTTTGATTTTTAGAGTTTGAAGGGAAGAAATCCCTGCCAACGCATGCAGCGAAATAACTGGTTCGTCAGAGACATTGTCCTTTTGGTTGTCATCTTCTAGCGCCTCATGTTCCTCAAGTGGTGGATCTCCCTCTGTTGAGTTGTAGTCAGTGGCATCTATTTGAAAAAATTTGGGCTCCTTGCATTTATGACCTGGGGAGTATTTTTCATCACAGTAGTAACATAGTCCTTGCTTTCTTCTGTCGGCCATTTCCGCAGGTGACACCTTTTGGACCTTAAGTGTTTGAGTCGTGTTGTGAGCCTATGGGGGCCGACCTTTAGCAGAGAAATTTGGGCGACTGTATTGGGCTGCTAATGCACGTTCCACGTTACGAGCTACCTTGCAAGCCTCCGTCCATGTGGGAGGGTGGTGCAGTAGGACTTGGGCTTTGATAGCTTCTTTAAGACCGCTGATAAAACATTCCGTGTAGAACACATCTAAGAGACCCCAAGTGTGGAAGGCTAAGGCTTCAAAAGCTGTAATATATTCATCCACTGTACTAGTTTGTCAGAGCTTAGTAAGACGGCCCAAAAAAGATGATTCCTAGTCAAAGCGGTCTTGAAGAGCTTTGGTGAATTTGGTCCAAGTCCTAAAAGGTCCAGTGCAACGTTGATGCCATTCCCACCATTGCCACCTTTCATTCTCCAAGTACATGCTCCCCAACATAAGCTGAGTCTCATCATCTAAGATGTCATTCAGTTTGAAATACTGCTCCATTTGTGTTATCCATGCTGACGGGTGAGAACCGTCAAATTTATGCATATCCAACTTGAGAGGTCGCTGACTAGGTTGTTGGTGGGTGTGCCAGACATGAGGAGAGTGGCTAGACTCACCCTCATTGTGTCCATTGCCATTATACACCTCCTCGTGGGCTTGCTCCTTGCCCTTCGGGATTATTTTCTCGACCATGCTACATAGTCCATTAAGCTGAATGTGGAGGGTTTGCACTGATTCTTCAAGTTTGTTCATCCTTTCATTGGCCATCGCTTAAGCTCTAGTTTCTACCATACAACAACCTGATTTTTTGAAAATTGGGACCGCCTAAAAAAAAATTTCACTAAGAAGTGAATGGTACCACCGTCCTCAGCTCGTCGTCCTGATTTTGATAGGCTAGATCACCAATAAGCACCCCGAAAGATCTCAGACTTTCGGGGCGCTTTTTTTTTTTCTGAAAACTCCTAATAGAGTTTTACTCCTTCCTTATCAATACTGCAGCCGCCAAATCCTCAAAATGTCAATGCGGCCAAAAGTCCTGCGAAAATTATACCCCGGTATAGGAACCCTTCACAAAGACTCCGATCTGGTGGATCTGAGAGATCTGAATGGCGGATCTGATAGCTCTGGGTGGCAGAACAGACTGCTGCTGTAGATCTGATGGATCTAATAGATCAGAATGGATGATCTGTGAACTCGCGACTGCGGGACTGATGTCTGCTGCTGCTGCACCCCTTTGCAGAAGCGGATCTAGAAGAGATGATGTGTGATCCCCCGATAGAAAACGGAACTATGGTCTTGAGGAGTGTCAGGTGCTACAGATCGCAATATACATAAGGGTCTGGCAGTAGTACTCGGCCCAATGTTTCAAGGCTCTGACTAAGGAGGATCGACCATACCCTTAGCCGTACAACCCGACTACCCTATCGTACGGGCGAGTAATCTCTCCGAGTGTTGTTCTCAGTGTACTGTAGCCACAAGACGGTCGACGATTTATCTATGGCGAGGTTTCAAGGGAGCCTAGGGGGCTTCCGATATACCCAGAGGGTACGTGGAAGACAGTCCGCGGTTCTGTCTAATGCGCTACTACTCGAAGGGGTACCCACAGGGGTTACAAGGGAGTCCAACAGACATGACCACCTCTTGTATTTCCTGCGTGCATGCCTCCCCAAATCCGCAGGTTTATGCGCTCAACGACAGATCCCGTGGTTTAAAGACGCCGGAACATGTCTCTAGCCAAAAAAAAAAAAAATCTAAGAAATGGAGATCCCATCGGCCCTGGAAAGTGCTCTGATACCACTTGTTATGCTCTTAACCTGCAAAATGATACCCAAATACAGAATATATGAAGAAAAGATACCCAGAACGCAACCTCCAATAGAGCAGATCTCGATTACAAAATAAGACACGATGCTCCTCGCAGGGAGTCTCTATCCTTTATATATGACTCATACATGCAATACCACGGGCCAATACCGTGGGTTTTATTAATACCATCTATCTAATACTACGGCCCATTTGCAACTAACTGTGGTCCCGTCATTAATTGCGGGTTAACCACTTACAATTATTAATATGGGCTTTATTAACTCTTGACTATGACGTGATCCCATTACATAAATAAAGGGGTTAGGGTGGGACCCTAACAAAATATATAACCATAAACGTGATTTCGAGAATTGATTGGTTCATTTTGGAACCTTTTAAATAACCCACCCTGTGCAATCTTTTGGATAATTAACCACCCGGGTTAGTTATAAACCAAGCCCCGATAACCCATAAAACAAACCCCTGACACCATTAAAAAACGTTAATTACATGCATCCCCTGCACGTTAACCATTCGCCATCTCCGCAAAGCGCCAACCGTCAGATCACCGGCCCTGCATCCGATGGCGGAGATCTGTTTCGCGACCCCCCCATCAGCCGAAAGTTAAGTCCTGGGGAACTAGTGGTTTTTCGCCCGTACCTGGGACATGCGTCGACCTCCCGCGTTGTTCCCTGCCCCTCCGCCCGAAACCACCCAAGCCCAAAGGCGGTGCGGGAAAAACAGCTTACCACCCTCCCGCTGACCCTCCGCTAACGTCACTGCCACGTCACCGTCCCGTACCCCCCGCTGATGTCATGCTGACGTCACCCATCCGAAAAATCAAATTTTCCAGCCAAAAATATTTTTGTTCAATAAAGGGTAAAACGTCATTTTTTCTATAGTTTTTTGCATTCAACGCAATGCACTCTCCTGTGGAGTAAAGTCAATAGGGTCGCATTTCCGCCTCCCGACCAGGAAAGGCTGCACCGACGAGCTCATGGCCTCAACCAAAGTTTCCATTGTACAGTCTTCTTCCTTTTTTTAGTTCGAGGCAGCACTGAAAGACTTCCAAGCCCGCATAAGGTAGAAATGGATATTTACAGGGATATTTGCTACCCTGGCCTGTGAATCTTCAAAGGACATGATTTACCAAGAGGAAAGGCATTCAAAAGACATGTTGTAGTTCTATTTTTGCCAGACAGCAGTGAGCAGGGTCGGTTCAGCATTAAAGAAGATGATTAAAGTCAAAGAGTATCAGAGGAGCCATAAAGAGTATCAGTGCAGAATTAAAGACAAATCAAATCAGCATTAAAGAGTATCTGAGCCGACTAAGGAAAGCAGATCAAAATTAATGCATCAGTTAAGTCAGAGAGTTGGTGCACAGCTACTTCAGACAGCTGCAAGCCGAACCCTAATGGGCCTGTATCCAGAACAACATCAGATATTTTTCCCGAGCCGTTTCTATCTTCTCTTGTAAAGTATTTTTAGGTTAAACTCAGATATTATCTCATAGATTTTATGAGACATCCTGTTGTACATATTTTTATTGTATAAACAGCCCCTTCATCAGAGTTTTGAAGAGGTTGGGTATCTGTAGATTTGTCTAGACTTTGTTGTAAATATTGAACTTTGGAATAAAAATTTGTTGGGATCAAACTGTTGTCTGGCCTACTGGATGAAGAATCGATGCAGAAGACCTGTTACAGAATTCTTGAATCAATCCATGGATCAATGAGTACTTTCTACCTTGTGTTTTATAGTTTCTTGTCTGATATATCATCTGTGTTTCATGATCTGAATAGTAGAGAAAAAGATTAATCCAGAATTTTCTTAGCTGCACTTTGTTTTGAGTATTTACTGTTCTCTCTGTTTTCTTCAGAATTATAATAAACAGTGAATTCTTAATTGCTCCTGTTTCCCCTGATTCTTTCACATTGAGTATTTGCTAAGGAATTCTTAATTGCTCCTTAACAGTAATCATCCATTTTCCCTCTGTCAATATGATGAAGGATTCTTAACTTCCCTTCACCCATTTGAGTCCATTCCATCTGATTCCATCCTTTTAATTGTTCCATGTTTGACTACCTTACTCTGTGATGCCATCCTCTGTTAGAAACCAAATCCAGGAAACCATCCTCCTTTTGACTCCATCATGCCCAATGGACTGAACTCTTCAATTTTTCCTCATTGTTCTATTGTATCTCACCACCCAAACTCAAAACAAAACCCTTGTACTTCACAACTAGCCTAAAACCTTTAAAAACAAAGCTAAATCATAAAGAGAGAGCCCTCTCTGGATGCAGATCGGCTAGAATTTGTATCTAAAAGATTGGTCTGTGGTTACCTCGGCTGTATTCCCTTTCTTACAACTTTGGGGAACAACCTGAGTGATAACATCATTGGTGACTCCACTGGGGAACTGAATAATTGTTTGTTTCTACTTTTTTCTGTATAAGCTATAGATGGAGCCTGAAGTTAGCCAGGTAGCCTTTAAAACTACTTTTGCTTTCCAATTGCAAAAGTAAATAAATGATGCTTCATTCTATCTCCAGTCTAGTTTATGTTTTGAACAGTTGTTTCAAATTCTTGATCAATTCCTTCCTTTCAATAAATATTTAGGAAAGTTCAAAACTCTCACATTCAAAACCTCCTAGAAGATATTATTAAAGTTGTATTATCAAAACTACTTCAAGAAAAAACCAAAAAACAGATTTAGAAACTGGCTGCAAAAAAGATTCGTTACACCAGATCAAATCCTGATCCAAATCCTCCACCTGTGTTTGAAAATCCTAATCTGATTTCTAGGATCCTTAGAAGCCAAGAGAGCCAAGAAAATTCTGCCAGTTCACACCTTGACAAAAATTTGCGGAACCCCATCCAATCTGAGCTTACCTCTGAAAAAGCACCAAACCTTTCTGTCATTGCTACAACTTCTCCAAGTTCCCCATCAGCACCTTAAGCCACCTTTTTCACTCCTCCATCTTCAACATACATTCCCACTGTTATCCCTGTTCTTCCAGCTGTCACACTTATTGCTGCAACCATGGCAAATCGATATACTCCCCTAAACTTACCTGCAAATCCAGGGGCTATGCCTCAAGATTATCAAAGTAAAATCACCTATTTTGATGGTACTGGCACTTACACAGCGCAGCAACATACCAAGAAAATGACTGACTATTTTGAAAACTATGAGATTGATGATGATGATGTCAGAATGAAAGTATTTGTTCAAAGTTTGACTGGAGATGTTAGAACCTGGTTTAGGGCCCTCCTTGCAAACAGTATCAATGACCCACAAGCTCTTTATCAGACTTTCTTGAACAGATGGGAAAAGAAGAAAGATCCTCTCCACATTTCATCTGAATATGAGAACTTAAGAAGAGGCACACAAGAAACTGTCCAAGATTACTGTACCAGATTTAATAATATCTATAATGCTATTCCGCAGAATCTTAGACCTCCTCCAGATTTAGCCTTAATAAAATTCCCTAATGCATTTGATTCTGATATGGCATACCAACTTAGGGAAAGAGCTCCTCAAAACATAGAAGAAATGCAGAGTATAGCTGTAAGTGTTGAGGCCAATCTAATATCCAAATGGTCTAGAGCCAGAGCTGAAAGAAGATACCTTTCAAAGAAGAACCATCTGCCTTTTTACATAAATTAGATGCAATCATTAAAGGAATGGACAAACTTGGAGATAGAGTGGAAACAATTGAGAGAAAATCCCCCTGGGATTTTCAACCAAACAATGCGGGAAGAAATCCAAACTTCAGGAAAAATCAAATTCCTAACACTGGAAAGATGGGGCTTGACCAAAATATCAGGACCCATTTCAAGAAAATTATGCTAAAGCCTCAATTTCTGATGAACCAACAGAAGACACTCAAATTAATCTAATGGGACTAAACAATGAACAACAAGTTTTCTTGACCCATGAATATCAAGAAGCTAACATTCTTGAACAATTCCAAACTCAGACAGGTGAATCATTTGACTTTAGGGAGGGATATGATATAGCCATTTATGAAGTCCACAAACAATACAATCTGAGGAGCAGAAGAATAGATGTCCCTGAAATCAGCAAACAGAAAGATACCAAACAACCTAACAAAGGTAAGGTTAGTAACCCCCCTGTACACATTCTTGCTAGAACCAATCCTAACCCAACTAATCCAATTGTGGAAGATATATCAGACAATCAGCCACCTAACAGACAATCTTCCACTGCTATTCTTTCTAAAGAAAAAGAAGAACAACCTCTAGAACATGATTTGGAAAAAAAATTAGCACATAATCCCACGCCTGAAAAAAATAAAAACGCAGAAAATTCAGCTGTCCAAATTACAAGAACTCAGACCGAAAAACCTTTCAATCTTGAGACAGAAATAGGCAAACTAAAATTTTGTTCCCTTATCAGAATTAGCTAAACATGATGTCTACAGAAGTCAAATCAGTAGATCACTCAAAATTTCTGTGAACAAAGATTCAGAATATTTAATAAATGTTTTTGATGACCAGCCTGAACTAATATTTGGCCCAGAAGCAAATGGAAAAACAGTTGAGGGACAAGTTCCTCCTTTTTATGTGGGTTTAAACATTCATGAGAAAATACTTCATAATGCCATGTTTGATTCTGGTGCTTCCCATAACTTAATGCCTAAATCTATAATGGAAAAACTTGACCTTGACATCACCAGGCCTTATAAAAACCTTTTTTTCTTTTGATTCAATTCAGGTCAAATATTTAGGTTTAATCAAAGATTTATGTGTGTCACTAGTCCATTATCCTGCCAAAACCATTTTGATGGACATAGTAGGAGCTGATATTCCTCCAAAATATGGTATGTTATTGTCTAGATCTTGGGGTGCTAAACTCCAAGGATGGGTGCTAAACTCTAAGGATCTCTGCAGTTAGACATGTCCTATGCTACTATTTCAGTGTTTTGTCAACCAAAGAGACTGTACAGAGAAACTTTAATGAAATATGTAGTAAGAAGTCAAGAGAAACCTCAAAATTTCCCTATCTACTCAATACATTTAGACATGGATTCTTTTATCTTGTACAATGCTGAAATTGGTCCCCCACATGAAACAAAACTCCCAGCAGATGAAACAAAAAGGGCAGCGCATGCAAAGACTAGTGTCCGAATCCAAGAAATTGTTGAAAATCATGAAACGTTGGATAAACCAAAACAGTCTGAAAAACCAGACCTCCCTGCTAAACAGATCCATGAAACTCCATATACAAATCATGAACATAAAATCCTATGGTACTTAGAATTTGATGGTTCAGTAAACAAATTAGGAGCATGGGCAGGGGTCTGGGTGCACAACCTTGAAAAAAATCATTCTGAAGGCCATGCCTACATGTTAAACTTTAGATGCACCAATAATATGGCTGAATATGAAGCTTTGCTGCTAGGTCTTAAACTGCTGAAAAAGTTAGAAGAACCTAGACTGTCGGTCCTATGAGATTATGATTTAATCATCCAACAGATAAAAGGGAAGTTCCTGACAAATGATCCCAGATTAAAAGAATACAGAGGAACAACCATAGAAATCCTTAACACATTTCTGGAAACTCAGCTTGCCAAAATCCCAAGAAAACACAACTTGCAAACCCATAGCCTAGCAATGTTTGCCAGCACCTGTAAACTGCCATTTGAACCAAATCAACATTTTACAGCAGAAATTAGACACAAGCCAGCCATACCTAATAATTTGAAGAACTGGCAAGTGTTTGAAAGTGACAAACAGATCAACAATTTTTTGACCCTAGAAGAGGAATTTTCCAGCACTAACGTAGATGCAGACACGGTTAGTGAGTTTGATTCAGAAAATCAGATAGGAACAGACATTTCAGCAGAAAGCGCAACTCAAATGCTTCATCCTACAAAATTCACCAAAGAAGAAATACAAGAGGTGCTCAAAGAAACACATGTTGATGAAATTGTTGAAGAAGAATCTGAAGTCATCAATTTAAAAGACAATCATTTGCCCAAGGGATTAACTCCTTTGGAAGATTTCTTTGATTTTAACGATATTCCAAAGAAACCTCAGATGGAAACTCCAAAAGCAGACATTGAAGACTACAACATAGGAACCAAAGACAATCCAAAAATGATAAACCTGTCTAAATCTTTGTCCCCTGATCAAAAGCTTAAGTATGTTGAATTGATTAAAGAATTTCAAAATGTTTTTGCCTGGAGCTATGAAGACCTAAAATCTTATGACACCTCTGTAATTCAACATACAATACCCCTCAAGGAAAATCAGAAACCATTCAAACAAAAACTAAGAATAATCGACCCTATACTGCTTCCTTTAATTGAAAAAGAAATCAGACGAATGCATGATGCAGGGATAATTGCTCCAATCAGATTTTCAGAGTGGGTGTCTAATTTAGTACCTACTAGGAAGAAAACAGGGGAAATCAGATTATGTTTTGACTTAAGAAATTTAAACAAGGTTTCTTTGAAGGACAACTACCCATTACCAAAAATGGATCATATTTTACAAAGGGTAGTAGGTGCTTCTAGGATTTCACTTTTGGATGGATTTTCAGGTTTCAATCAGATTGTAGTTCATCCTGATGACCAAGACAAAACTGCATTTACAACACCATGGGGTACATTCAAATATGTCAAAATGCCATTCAGACTTAAGAACGCAGGGGAAACCTTCCAACGAGCAATGGACATAGCTTTTGCCAAAGAAATTCATGATTTTCTGGTTGTATATCTAGATGACCTCACTGTGTTTTCCAAATCAGATCAGCAACATTTAAATCATTTGAGACAAGTGTTTTTAACATGCAGTGGTATATCACTGAATCCTAAAAAATCTATGTTTGGTCTAGAAGAAGGGAAACTCTTAGGCCGCATCATCTCCAAAGATGGCATCAGAATTGACCCTACTAGAAGTGAAGCTATTCTGCAAATATCTCATCCCAGAAATGTCAAAGAACTTCAAGCTTTCCTAGGGAAGATTAACTTTTTGAGAAGATTCATACCCAATTTAGTTGAATTAATTAGATTGTTGAACAACATGTTAAGAAAGGATTCAAAGGTTAAATGGACAACAGAATCCAAACAAGCATTTGAAGATATTAAATTGGCTTTAACTAAAACATCAGTCCTTACAAGTCCGAAATTCGACTGAGAATTCATAATTTTCTCATTTGCATCAGAACACACCATAGCTGCTGTTTTATTTCAAAAAGATGATCAAGGATGCGAAAAACCCACAATCTTTTTCAGTAAAGCACTTAGAGATGCACCTCTGAATTATAAAATCATGGAAAAACAGGCCTTTGCACTTGTGAAAGCCATTCAAGACTTCAAAGTTTACATATTGTACTCACATGTAATAGCTTATGTGCCAAATGCTGTTGTGAAAGACATCCTGACTCAGGATGGAATTGAAGGCAACCGAGGTAAATGGATTGCTAAGATATTGGAGTATGACATTGAAATAAAACCTACAAATCTGATAAAAGGATAGGGATTAGCTAAACTCATGACTAAAACAAACTTTCAAGCCCTAGATATTAATGAACTGGATAACGAACAAGAGATGGTGACTCCACAAATCAGCCAAGCCTTCTTAGAATCACCTTGGTACGCTGATATAATTCATGTATTATTAAACCTGCAGGCTCCTACAGGGTTATCCAGAACAAAGAAAAGGTTTTTAAAGATGAAAGCTTCAAAATTCTATATTGTAGATAATGTTCTTTTTTGGAAAAATCATGAATGTATTTTATTAAAATGTTTGATAAAAGAAGAAGCTGACAAGGTTCTCAAAGAATTTCATGCAGGGGACTGTGGTGGACACCTGTACTGGAAATCAACTGCAGACAAAATCCTGAGGGTTGGATTTTACTGGCCATCCTTGTTTGCTGATGTGAAGAAGTTTGTCACTACTTGCCATAAATGCTAAATTTTTGAAGGTAAAAGGAAACTATTGCCCTTACCCTTGAGACCAGTTTCCACTGAAAGACCATTTCAACAATGGGGTTTAGACTTCATTGGAGAAATACATCCTCCCTCTTCTGCCCAGCATAAATGGATCCTTACTGCCACCGACTATTTCACCAAATGGATAGAAGCCATTCCTGCTAGACAAGCTAATGATACAGTGATCATAGGATTCCTGGAGACCAACATCTTGTCCAAATTTGGTTGTCTTGAAAAGCTCATAACTGACAATGTTGCTGCCTTCAAATCCAAGAAACTGATAAATTTTTGTAGCAAATACCATATCACTTTAGGCCATTCCACAGCCTATTACCCTCAAGGTAATGGTCTAGCTGAGTCTTCCAATAAAAGACTGATCAATATCATTACGAAACTGTTGGAGGAGAACAAGAAAAACTGGCACAAGAAGCTTACTAATGCACTATGGGCAGACAAACTTACTACAAAAAGGTCAATTGGAACCAGCCCTTATGAGCTAGTCTATGGCATGGAGGTTGTATTTCCTTCATCTTTAGGAATTCCTGTAATAAAATTGTTTCAAGAATCTCAAGTGGAACCCAATGCTATTCAAAGAAGAATAAATCAAACCATCCATTTGCAATAGACCAGAGACGAAGTGCACCAAAGATCTCAAGTGTTACAAGAAAAACTTAAGAAGATATTTGATAAAAGGACCAAAGCAGGAGATTTCTACATAGGCAACAAAGTACTAAAGTGGGATTCCAAAAGAGAAGACAAAGCAAAACATGGGAAGTTTGACTTCCTATGGAAAGGGTCGTTCATCATCCATGCATTACAAGGGAACAATACTTACTTTTTGAAGAGCCTGAATGGTACAGAAACAGAAGAAGGACCAGTGAATGGTCGAATGCTCAAACATTATTTTGATCCAGTTTGATGATTTATTCTGACTCTGACATGTACATAAGAAAATTCAAGTTCAAACAGCTTGAAAGAAGTAATCAGCTCGTTCATTGCAACAATAAGAATGAGGAGGAAAGTGTAGAAAATATAGAAATCAATGAAGGAACTTTACCATTCTGTTTTGCCTCATTTCATTTTGCCAGAGATTGCAGAAGAAGACTTGGGAACAAAAAACATAAGATCAGATAATCCAAGCAGACTATCCAAAAGATGTACAGTTGTTGTTTGAATCAGCTCAGCAGTAGTGTATATAATTTACAGAATCCTTTTGTATAGTTTCTACATTCAGCAAAGGAAGATTTCAGAGCACAGTAAAAGGTATTCATAAGGCCATCTGACCTGTTGTTCTTGACTTTCCACCAAGGAAAGCCATCCCCAAGTGGAGCCAGTGTTATACTCCTATAGTAATAGGTGTCATATTTCATGATTGAGTGGTTGAGCTCTGTAATATGTTCATCCTTTCCTTGCTGTAAAGGTTTCCATATTATGGAAAAATCAAAAAAAAAATATATATATATATATATATATTAATTAAAAAATGTAAAGAGGGTATACCCTAAAAGAAAAATCAAAGGGTGAAAAAATAAATGGTCAAAAGAAAAAATGAAAAGAAATGAACCCCAAATAAAAAGACCAGGAAAGTGTGCAAGTCCAAATGCCACTACTATTTCATTTTTGCAAATAAAGCATTTTGTGCAACTTGTTAACTTCATGCCACAATTGATGAATGGCCAAATAGCTTAATCTTGGCCAGTTCATGTTTCAATTTCATGTTTCAGATAGAGAATAAAAATCTGTCCAAACTGTTTAATCTTGGTAGATGAGTAGATAGGTAGAGAAGCAAAGGAGCTCAACTGTTTAATCTGAGCCCTTGGAAGAAATAAGTGCAGACTTAGATAGGCTTATCATGCAAAAGAAAAGAAAAGTGGAAAAGGGTTTGCTAGTCTAAATGCACCCAAAAGAAAGAAGAAAAAATGTTAGGCAAAATAGGCAGGGTAGGCAGTTTTGATGTTGCAGAATGATACTTGTGATTGATTTTGTCTCTCAAAGTGTCAATTTTATCTCTATCACAAGTACTAAGGCATATATTTTTGGAACAACTCAAGCGAGGCATGACTAATCTCCCCTTCATACTATTTCCCCAAAACATTTACTAATATCCCTCTTGAAGCCTCTCATTCCATTTCATTCATTGCCTAAGTGAATTCCTACTTTACATAGGAAAATGGCTACATTCCGCATATAAACTCTATTTTCACTTTAAGCCTAAGTTTCCTAAACATTATACTTAGCACTTTCAATTCAAATTTCATATTAACGAATAACTTTACTATATTAAAACCCATGTAAATATAACCCTTTCCCGTACTGTATATATAATATAAACCCCAATTATTAATATTTCCCGCCCCTGGTTAAATATATAACCATAAACGTGATTTTGGGAATTGATTGGTTCATTTGGAACCTTTTAAATAACCCACCCTGCGCAATCTTTGGGATAATTAACCACCCGGGTTAGTTATAAACCAAGCCCCGATAACCCATAAAACAAACCCCGGACACCATTAAAAAACGTTAATTACATGCATCCCCCGCACGTTAACCATTCTCCATCTCCACAAAGCGCCAACCGTCAGATCACCGGCCCCGCATCCAACGGCTAAGATCTGTTTCGCAACCCCCCCCATCTGTCGAAAGTTAAGTCCTGGGGAACTGGTGGTTTCGCGCCAATACCTGGGACACGCATCGACCTCTCGCATTGTTCGCTGCCCCTCCGCCCGAAACCACCCAAGCCCAAAGGCGGTGCAGGAAAAAACAGCTTACCGCCCTCCCACTGACCCTCCGCTAACGATACCACCACATCATTGCCACGTCACCGTCCCATACCCCCCACTGACGTCATGCTGACGTCACCCATCTAAAAAATCAAATTTTACCGCCAAAAATCTTTTTGTTCAATAAAGGGTAAAAACGCCATTTTTTCTATAGTTTTTTGCATTCGGTACCTTGCGCTCTCCTGTGGAGTAAAGTCAGTAAGGTCGCATTTCTGCCTCCCGACCAGGAAAGGCTGCACCAACGAGCTCACGGCCTCATCCAAAGTTGCCATTGTATTGTCTTCTTCCTTTTTACAGTTCGAGGCAGCGCCGAAAGACTTCCAAGCCCGCAGAAGGCAGAAATGGAGATTTACAAGGATATTTTCTACCCTGACCAGTGGATCTTCAAAGGACATGATTTACCAAGAGGAAAGGCATTCAAAAGACACATTGTAGTTCTATTTTTTCTAGACAGCAGTGAGTAGGGTCGGTTCAGCATTAAAGAAGATGATTAAAGTCAAAGAGTATTAGAGGATCCATAAAGAGTACCAATGCAGAATTAAAGACAAATCAAATCAACATTAAAGAGTATCCGAGCCAACTAAGGAAAGCAGATCAAAATTAATGCATCAGTTAAGTCAGAGAGTCGGTGCATAGCTACTTTAGACAGCTGCGGGCCGAACCATAATGGGCCTGCATCAAGCACAACATCAGATATTTTTCCCGAGCCGTTTCTAACTTCTCTTGTAAAGTTTTTTTAGGTTAAACTCAGATATTATCTCATAGCTTTTATGAGACATCTTGTTGTACATATTTTTATTGTATAAACAGCCCTTCATCAGAGTTTTGAAGAGGTTGGGTATCTGTAGATTTGTCTAGACTTTGTTGTAAATACTGAACTTTGGAATAAAAAGATGTTGGGATCAAACTGTTGTCTGGCCTACTGGATGAAGAATCGATGCAGAAGACCTATTACAGAATTCTTGAATCAACCCATGGATCAATGAGTACTTTCTACCTTGTGTTTTACATTTTCTTGTCTGATATATCATCTGTGTTTCATGATCTAAATAGTAGAGAAAAATATTAATCCAGAGTTTGCTTAGCTACACTCTGTTTTCAGTCTTTACTGTTCTCTGTGTTTTCTTCAGAATTAGAATAAATATTGAATTCTTAATTGCTCCTATTTCCCCTGATTCTTTCACGTTGAGTATTTGCTAAGGAATTCTTAATTGCTCCTTAACAGTAATCATCCATTTTCCCTCTGTCAATATGATGAAGGATTCTTAACTGTCCTTAACCCATTTGAGTCCATTCTATCTGATTCCAGCCTTTTAATTGTTCCATGTTTGACTACCTTTCTCTGTGATGCCATCCTTTGTTAGAAACCAAATCTAGGAAACCATCCTCCTTTTGACTCCATCATGCCCAATGGACTGAACTCTTCAGTTTTGCCTCACTGTTCCATTGTATCTCACCACCCAAACTCAAAACAAAACCCTTGTACTTCACAACTAGCCTAAAACCTTTAAAAACAAAGCTAAATCATAAATAGACAGCCCTCTTTGGATGCAGACCGGCTAGAATTTGTATCTAAAAGATTTTTCTATGGTTACCTCGGTCGTATTCCCTTTCTTACAACTTTGGGAACAACCTGAGTGATAACACCACTATAAGAGACTTTAAAATTAGTGACAAAAATGTAGTGAATGGTAATAGTGGTTACAATAAAGATAAAATATTGATGCAACATTTGCTAGTAATATTGTGCAGATAAATTTACTTGTTATAAGCCAGTTATGATGCTCTTGTTCCTGATTCACTGCTCAGGCTTGTGGGCTTGAGCCCTGTCAGTTGTTGCAAGCCTTTGATTCATCACTTCCCTCATTTTTCTCTCCCCGATCCCTTTCTCCTTTAATTGTTTCCTCTGCTTTTGGCCTTCTTGTTCGTTTCCTTGGCCAAACAGTAAGTCATGGTTGTGTTGGCCTCTGATTCTACCCTTGCCAAGAAGATCAAGGCATTTAACTTCTTGGTTGTTGCTAGTCCCAAATTTCAGAAACATGAACCCTCTTGCTTCATAAATAAACTCGATTATATCCCTAAGATTGACATCAATGCTCATAGGTAAGGATTCGAGCCCTCCAACTTGTACATCGGGCCCTCATTGCATATTTTATGGGACTTTGGCCCTCTCCCCGATCAGTCTTGGTTTTGATCAAGAAGAATTGGAAGTCGTTGATCAAGGGGGAATTGGTTTCCTCCTTTTGTGGGTATGGTTTTTTCACATTTTATTTTGAAAATAAAGCAGATCATGATTTGATATTTAGAAGTGATATGTATTTTACGGGAGCGCGAGGTTTGTATGTAGATCGATGGACCCTTGACTTTAGCCCAAACTGTGATATCCCCACAGCAGTCCCAGTCTAGGTTAAACTCCCTTATATACCGCTCCATTGCTAGAATGATGCTACCTTCACGCTGATTGGGAACACTCCAGGGAAATATATAGATTGTGTTAAGCAAAGGGATGGCATGTTTTCTTGTGCCTACATTTGCATTGAAGTTGATATGGATAAAGTTCTCTCATCTGTGATCAACCTCAGCATGGATATTTGGTCTTATATTCAGGAGGTGGATTACGATCAATTACCATTCAAATGTAAATTGTTCCATGAGTATGGGCATTTCGCCCGAGTTGCCCTAAATCACAAACTCCCAAAGAGCGACAAGGTGAACCTTCTAGGAAATGGAAACAAACTAAGTGGTGCAAAGGAGGTAATAGACAGCGACAACCAGCAACTCAGGCTATGAAGAAGCCCACAGTTGCGAGCGGGTAGAGCTTAGTCACACCAGGTGATTCAGTAGGTGGCACATCCCAAGGAAATGTTGTTATTGATAGTCGCTCATGCTCTGCATTCCTATCAGATGCGACTACAACTAGATATCCCCCTCAGCATATCTTTGAACCCCCTCCAAAAGCAGGTTTGGATCCCTCCCATAGTCAGGAGCCATTCTAGTCCCAAAACCCTCTGAATCTAAAAGGTATGAGTATCAACTCAGAAGAAAAATTAGAAGAGGAATAATATTAACTCCTATCATCCAAGGAAGTAACATGACCATTGATCAATGCAAGTTTAGTGGATGAAAAATCTGATAATGAAAACGAAAAAGAGTATGCAAGGAAAATCTGTGGATCGGGAAGGAAATCAAAATAAGAAATCAGAAGGGAACAAACTAAAAAGGATAAGGAGTTAGGGTTTCAACATACAATCCCTCTCCAGTTGGTTAACCTACGAAACAAAGGAACAAAAAAAATATTTGCAACAAGCCTTGGCAAGGGGACATCCTTCTCTAAAAGTAAATGATGAACATTATCTCGTGTAATTGTAGGTGTCTTGGATTAGAAAAAAGGATAGCATAAGAAAAGTATTTTATCTATAAGGAATGACCCTCATTTTCCCTATTCCCCTTGATTGCTATCTAGCTTCTGACTTCTTCCTTGAATCGAATCTTCTCCTCCTCTCCTTCATCCTGTCATGGAATGGGTCTAACCACCACCTCATCCGTCTTTCTCTCTTGCCTCCTTAGAACTTAGGTCTCATCCCCTTCAGATTTCCCCTCTATGGACTCACTCTCCTAGATTCTTGGATTTGGTGAAGGCTTCCTGGTCTGTTTTGGTTGAAGGTAGCCCTATTGTTGTTTGGGAGTCCAAAATTAAAAGGTTAAAAGCCGACATTAAAAAATGGATAAAAAATGAAAAGAGTGAAAACCAAAACACAATTAAGTAAATTGAACAGTAGCTGGCCCAAATTAAAAATAAGATGCAATATGAACTAGTTTATTTGGGTAGCACGCAGAAAGACGCTCACACATTCAAAACTTATCATAAACTTCTGTAGGAGAAAGAAGAACTTTGGCGACTTAAGTCTCGCAGTGTATGGCTTCAGGTTGGAGAAAAAAATACGAAGTTTTTTCATAAGCAAGCAAAGTTCAGAGAAAGAAACAATAACATCTCTGAGATACAGGTACATGGGCTGCAAGTCACTGACTTTTAGGAAATCAAAGGGGAAACCACCTCCCATTTTGAAAATTTATATCAAGATGATTAGGGCAGCGATCTAGCAGATGTAGACTATATGCTCGAAATGATCCCAAAATTAATTATTGAGGAAATGAATGCCCAACTTACTTGGGCTCCTTTTGCTGAAGAAATTAAAATGTTTGTCTTATCCTTCCACCCATATAAGGCCCCTGGGTCGGATGGCTTCTCTTCCTCCTTTTATCAGGTCTTTAGGGAAATTATCATTTCTTATCTTTACAAAATGGTTGGTTACTCTCTTAAGCGTCTGTGTATGGGGGGATGAATTAACTCCTCCTTCTTGGCCCTAAACCCCAAAAAGTCTAACCCCTCTTCCTTCTCTTGATTCAGCCAAATTTCTCTTTGCATTGTGTCTTACAAAATCATATCCAAACTCCTGGATATGCATCTAAAAAGATTCCTTCCTCTTTTGATTTCAATCAACAGGGGTGGGTTTGTCCTAGGCAGGAAATAATTGAAAACATCATCTTGATTCAAGAAGCAATGGAATCTAGTTGGAGAAGAGGAGATCAAGGTATGATTATCAAACTTGACAAGGAAAATGTGTTTGATCGAGTGTGTCACGGATTTCTCTTTAAGGTCATGGGAAAGAATGGATTTGACGGGAAATTTATCCAATGGGTTGAACTGTGCATATATTATTGTATCATATTCCCTCAACCATCGTCTGGAACATGAAATATCCTCCTTAAACCTCCCAGGCATCAGAAGTTTAAATCATGGCTATTTTACAGATGACATTGTTCTTCTAGGTGGAGCCTATGTTTTAATAGAAAAAATATTCAAGTCTACATTGGATAGATTTCTCTCTACCTATGGAGGGCTTGCTAATGCTGCCAAAAGTCAAATCTTCACCTGGAACACATTGGCAGTGAAAGGGAAGAAAATTGGAGATGTATTGGGTTATCAAGTAGCTAAAGGTTGGAAGGAGTTCAAATACTCATGGTTGCTAATCTACCTTAGAAAAACCTCCCCCAAAGCTTGGAATAACATAATAGACAAGATCAAAAAAAAGATGGGAAAATGGGGAGCTAATTGGCTCAACCTGGTCAGTCAAACAGTTCTAGTAAAAGTTATCCTCTCTGCAATCTCAGTCTATTAATTTTCTTCTCTCTTGTCTCCTATATACATTCTTCAGAGAATTGGGGTTTATTTGAGGAAATTCTTGTGGGAAGGTGGAAGATCGAAGACCAAAAAATTCCATGTGGTAAATTGGCAAAATATAAGAGCGCCTAAACTTCATGGAGGGTTGGGCATCCGAGATACCTCCCTAGATAACATTACAATGGGATCGAAACTATTTTGGAAGTTGAAGACGCAACCAAAACTCTAATGGGTACAAGTAATGAGATCCAAGTACTTGAAAAGTCCCATCTCGGATATGTTTAATAGGTTGCACCTACAAGGCCCCCCAATTTGGAAATTGATATAATTTTCCTCCTCATTGATAATGGATCATATTATTTGGATCCTTGGCAATGGAAACGATATAAATATTTGGGAAACTTGCATTCTTGGAAAAATGCCTTTGGGTTAAAAAGAATCCTTTCTACCTTTAAGAGAATATCTTAATCAATAAGGTGTCATCTCCCTAGCTCATTTTTCACAATGGAATGAAGTAGGGGATTGGAGATTGTTGGGAATCACAATTGTCATTAGACCAAAACCCATAGGTGTTATTCAACGATCGCATCGCCAGATATAAGGATCTATGAGAGGCGATTAGTCCTGTTAGCTACCTATACCAATAGGTTTCATTTTTCATGATTGGCTGGGGAAGTGCCAAATATGCCCTACTTTGATGGTGCAAAGATCTCATATTTGTGTGGAAAAAACCTATCTGCAGTTGCTTGATGTTGTCCTACTTCTGAATGGGTGATCCAACGGTCTAAGCTGGGTCATGCGATATTTCAATTGTTGTTATAGATTAGAGAAAGAAATCTGTCCAAACTGTTCAATCTTGGCAGATCAGTAGTTAGGTAGAGAATGAAGGTTCCCAACTGCTTAATCTCGGGCCTTGGAAGTAATAAGGCTAGCCTTAGATAGAAAATCAAAAGAAATGCCAAAGGAAAAGAAAAAGGCACATGAGGGTTTGCAAGTCCAAGTGCACCCTCCTTGAAGTAATAAAAAAATGCTAGGAAATAGAATGGGTAGGTAGATGGGGTTGCAGAAGCATGATTCCTTTCATATCACTGGCCTAAGCAAAGAAAACACATGGTGGCCAGTGCGGATCTTCCTATTCAGCAGTTTTGTAGCAACAAAGTGAAGCATGTCTAACTTCCCAATCATTCCCCATCAAATTCCTGGCTAACATCCCACTATCACCTTGGTTCATGAGAGAAATCAAACTCATTTATTGATCCTTGTTGTATAGAAGAGCCACATTTCCTGTGTAAAAATATTTTCATTTTGATCTACTCTCCTAACTAAGTTTGTTCCCTAAAAACTTAGTGTTTGCCTCCTCCCTTCCATATCTCCTATCCAATACTAACCACTAACTCTGTCTACACTTAACTCCCTATGTTCCCCTTTCCCTATTACTATATCACCATTGTATATAAAAAGCCCCAAAGTATATATTCCCCCTTTCCTAGGAAATATAGCCTTAAAACTTCAAAGGTTGGAGCGCTAAGAGATTTAAGCGCAATAGGCAAAATAACGCCAAAAACAAAGTTTAGGGATTAATCCAAGATCTGCTTGGTTTAATAGCCCTAACCCCGCTTTGCAAACAAACGTTAATTAATCCATTTGGCTTATAAACCATCGCTAAACCCACTTTTTCCGCTTATCCAAAGTTCTTGTTACAATGCGCATTTCACAAAAAACAAAAGGAAATTATTAAAATAATGCGCCGGGTCCCGCCGTATCGTGTTGGCAATTTGCCATCCCGTCGTCCGTCGGATCTGGGCCCTCCCATCCGACGGCTCACATTGATTTCGGACCGCCTCCGATGCCCGGACGATAGCTCCCGAAAACTGTCAGAGCATGACGTCAGGGCTCGGACGCGTGTCGTTCCCAAATTGTATCGGGAGGCCGCCTGCCAAAACCGTTCCCGTACAACAAGCGGTCCGATATTACCGCTTACCGCCTTTGTTTACCGCCCACCATGTCACGCCTACGTCACTGCCACCTCAGCGTCGCATCACCGCTCCATTCGCCATCGCCCTGAGCTGTCCGCCACGTCCCCCATCCACGCGGACCACTCACTGGCCGCCACGTCATCACTCCGTACCATGACCCCACCTATGACGTCATGCTGACATCATACAAAAAACGCGCCAAAAGCCAAAATTTTCTATTTTGCCCGAAAAAGTCAGTTTTTCACATTATTTTCAATATCCATGCACTGTGCTCTTGCATGAGTTAGAACGTCGTTCTCCACCAACTTTGAAGATTGCTCCCGTGCTGCCAGCACCCTGAATTCACCTGCATTGCCACCATTGCCCGAGTTTACCAGGTATTTATCAAAGTTTCCCCTCCGCGCCTGGTTTTTTCCATAATTCTCTGAGGAAACTAAGAAAAGAAAAACACTGTGAGTTCAAGAAATCTTCATGAACTACTGGTGCTCTTACACATTGTGAGCCCAATTTTACCTGCAGAAGTCCCTATTGTGTCCAATTCCCACAAATTTACAGTCTGTTTGCGCATTCACAAACTAAAACCTTTGCTACACAAGTCCACCAGGAAAACGACTCTTAAATCCCAGTATTTGCTCATTAAACCTTTTTCAGGAACATTTCAACTTGTTTTCACCCTCATTCACCCTGTTTCTCCTGCAAATTTCCCTGCTCCTGCAAAATTCATTGCTCTGTGTTGTTGTGCCCATAAAAACAAGTTCAAATACAATTCAAAGTACCAATTGACAATGGAAACTCCAGTGGCATTGAACATTGCACCCTTAAATGCCCCACAAAGAGAGATAGAATGGCAGGCCCTGGTTGACAGAGACTACCAGATGGCAGAAGTAATCCCACTGTACAGCAAATATCATATTCATGTACTCAATGAGCTGAAAGCCAAACATCTCAGTGGAACTGATATTCTGGGGATTTGGGACTCCAATTTGCCCATCTTCAATCTTCCTCAAGTCAATGTCCTCCCAGATTTAATTCATCGATGCAGTGCCAACTATGATCCATGTCAAAGAGTTGTCCTCAGTCCCTCAGGTTCAGTTTTGTTCCATGTCACCCCTGAGGCTATAAATCAAATGCTGCACTTTCACACTACAAAGTCATTGACTCCTCTGTCCATGATGCACTTAATAGACCAAGGAGGCAAGCTGTCCAGTGCCCAAATCATAAATATTAATCAGCTATTCATTGAACCAAGCTCTCAAACTGTGAGGACCCCTCCTATGGGAAATGTGTATTTCAATGAGTTGGGCAGGTTGCTTGTAGATATGATCAGTTATGTCCTGGGTTACAGGTCAACTAAGGATGCTGATGAAACCATTCTGGCAATGATGTCTATCTTCTCCCCTGGAAAGCCTCCTTCTGTTCACTATGATTATGCTGCATACATTGCCAATAAAATTCATGAGCAATTGATGAATCTAGAGAGGGAACGCATATTTAGATACACTTCTTACATCTATCACTTGTTCCTTTTTTACCAGCCTGATAGCTTCCCTATTACCCTCAAGAATTTTGATGCTCAGGGAAACCAAAGGTCTGTGGTATTTTGGTCTTCAATCTTTCATCACACATCTTATTCACCATACAGCTACTGTGAATTCATAGACCTTTTTATCCATCCAGCCATGTCCTTGCTGTTGAGCTCTCCTCCTCCAAGATTGACAGATGAGATGCAAAGAATCCTCCAGCTCTCAAAGGCCTACAGCATTGGGGATTGGTACTTTTACCAACACCATACAGTGATCAGAATATATGGTTGTGAGTTAGCCCCATATAGGCTACCAAGATATGTCCCTATGAGACTCTTTGCCTTAGAGTATTTCAGACAATTTGGAAATGCAGACATGGTCCATTTCCACAGCAAAAATAAGAAGGTACAACTCAAAGTCAGAAACCAGCTAGGCCCATTTATTTATAATAAAAGAGAAGAGGCATGGCAAGAAGCGGATAAGATCCTAAAGTGCCGCGAGTTGCAAACCAGTTTCCTCTGGATACCCTATGATCCCAATCATTTCATTAGCCTTAGAAGGGTCAAATATAAGTTGGCTAGCTATGATCATGTCAGGTTGCCTCATATTGAGAAATATGCAAATCTGTTGAGATGGAAAGAGGGCACTCTAGAAGAGGCAAGTACTAAAGAGGAAATAGCACAAAAAGAAGCAAAGAAACTTGAGAAGGAAGCTGACTTGGAATATTGTGGACAGGTTTCTTTCTCTTATCATACTCAACTTGGAGCAGCTGCCTCATCTTCTACAGCTCCCTAGCAAGCAGCACAAACTATTCCTCAAGCAGCCAGCACAGATAAAGGGAAAGAAATGGAGCAGGATCAGCTGCTCCCAACAGTAGAACAGCAGAAAGAGCAAACCAAACAGCAAGAAGAAATGGCTGAGGTCCCTGTATCTACAGAGCAACAGGCTCAAGAGAGTGTGCCTCCAAGGCAGGAAACAGTAGTGGATACCTCGGTGCTCCAAACCCCGTTGAATGAAGAGAGAACCAGGAAGAGGGATAGACAACAAGAAACTCCCCTCACTACATCAGCAAGTCAACAAGGGGAGAAAAGGCAAAGATTAAATCCTTTTTCTGAAGAAGAGATGCCTATTGGGCCATCCATAGGTATGGGCCCCCCTAGCATGGAAGCATCAGCCAGTTCCTTCCAACAGGAACAAGAAAGACCACTTGGAGGAGAGGTCAGCTCCTCAAGCCAGCAAAGAAGGGCAGAATCCAGCATAAAGCAGCAATTTATTGATATTAAGAAGAGGAATGAGCCAGTCAGACTCCAGCTTTACAATCATTTGCTCAAGATGGCTCCCACAAACCAACAGAGGCTCATGTCAGCATATGACATAACAGAAGGGAAGATGACTATGAGTCATTTCATGCCTACTATGCTGCAGCCACAGTCAGCTACAGATTACATAAGAACCAACCTGGAAGTATTTGCAAAATACATCCACCCAATGGACCAAATTGAGCTACATAAGCAAACGGGTGAGATGGTCTACTCCTCTCTTGCAGATAAAACCTTTCTAGCACACAAATTGCAAAATAGTCTCCATAATACTACTGCCCAATTAGAATTGGAGAAAGCATATTCTCAAGCCAAAGACAACAGGATTAGGTCTTTGGAAGATATTATTATAGAGCTTGGGCATGACCCAAGTGATCCCAAAGTTGTGCAGGCACTACTAAAGAAAAAAGAGGAAGATATAGCAGCTTTGAGGAAAATGGTCAAAATTCCAGCAACCCTTCACCCTCAAACAGAAGATGTTGCTCAGCAGAGAAAGGACCAAGATGTAGCAGCCATGCTGCTGACACTACACAAACAATTGGTAGAAACAGAAGGGAGATTGATAGCAACAGAGGGTGCATTACAGGCAGCCCTGAAACAGAAAGAAGGAGGGCAGACATCTCAGCCCCCTCAGCCAGTGATTAACCTTGAGGAACCTCCTCAAATTATAAGTCCTCCCACAGGACAAACAGCTGGGACAGGCCCTTCAACATCAGCGCCAAATACAGCACCAGCACCAGCAACAACATCAGGACAGGCACCCAGCCTGGATATGCAAAATATGATGAAAGAACTTCAAGCTCTGGAGGCCCAGATGGCAGAGCTAAATGAGGCCAAGGAAAAATTAGCTACACTTAATGAAAAGTATGATAAATCAAAGCAAAGTGTAGCTGAAAAAACAAGAGAGGTGAAGGCCCTTGAGAAGAAAATAAAAGAACTGGAGAAAGAGCTCTCTCTTGACAAAGTGGTGGCTGAAATCAAGAAAGTCCTGTGGGCCAATATTGGTCAGTCTATAACAGATCAATGGCAATATATTGAAACCATCCATGAGCACATAGATCTCATAGGCAGGGCCCAAAAAGAAAGTCAAAGAGCAAGGGCATCTCTAGGCAATATGCCTGAGATAGCCAATAGGATGATCAATGTCCTTAATAATCGCACAGGCCCCCAGCTAGCAGCAATGGGTATCTCTAACAGAACTGATACCATTTTGCTTGTAAAGAGGGTGCTCACTTTGAGAAATCTTGTGCAAACATTGGATAGAAGGTGCCAGGAAATGCAGACTGAGGTGAACAAGTTCATAGAGAAATTTACAGCATTGCATAACAGAGGTCTTCCCAGCTTACTAAACAGTGCAGGAAGGTTATTATCTCATGAAAACTATGCCAAGAGGGTAAATACATTTGCTACAAATCAGATCACTGCAGCATCAAGTACCCCAGAGGAAACAGGGCCTGCATCTGGGCAGACTCTCTATGACAGAATAGAGAATTTGTTTTTTATCATGAATGAGATTAGACATCTATTTGAAGTGCCTCCAAATTACTACAAATATACTGAGGCGGATGAAACCTTAGGCACAATTTTGAGACATCAGTTGCCTACTCAGGAATGGTGGACAAGCATGATACAGACATTGCTGTGAAGAAACAGATTTTTCACCAAATTTTTGTACATCAATTATAAGTTATCATGTTCAGAAAATTGATATATTCATTATGACTGGAGAGGAGTGGACAGAGACAACTCAGCAAACAAATTTGGACACTAAAGCAACACCAACAGATGCAGATGACAGGTTTGAGATAGCTACAGCACGACAGAGCAATAAAGGGTGTATTATTCAGAATCAATGCAAAGCACCCTGCAGAGCCAGTTGCCCTCAAAAGTCAAGGACTTCTGACAAACAACTAGCAGCTGTTGTATTTTCATTAAAGTAGCTTTTAATTTTGTAAGAAATATCTTTGAAAGTTGGTAAGAGCAGTTATTGTGCAATAACTCAGAACTGAGATATTTTTATGATATTTTTGTATATATGCACCCCCGCACAGTTTATTGGGGGTTGTTGTTACTCATTTGTTCAAGAGAACTCGGCTGTATTTCCTCTGAAAGATATAATACAAAGGAGCTGTTGGTTTCCAGGAGATATGTTTGGCTTGGACGTGCTGTGATGAAATTACTGACTGCTGCAGGATTCTCATGTTATGGCGTGATACAATAAGTGTTTTCTAACTGTATTTATGTTTTATCTCTTCTGTAATCTGTTTGTGATGTATGGTGTTTAATCTTGGTAGAAAGGTAAAAGACTAGTTCAGGATTTGTCCATTAAAGACACCCTAAACTCAATCCTTACTACTAAATATGTTTTCTTCAAGGTTGGTTGCAACTGTGGAATTCTTAAATGCTCCCATTTGCTCTAATCACATGATAAGTCTTTATTCAGTAATTCTCTGTTGCTGCTGAGTAGGAAATGTTCTTCATTTCGTATTGCACTGTGAAAGAACTCTTAATTGCCTTTCCTGGTGTAATTTATACTGTTTTCTTTGCTAAAAATCAAAGTTTGTATCATGAATACCCATCTAGCCTTGCAGTGAACCTCTCTTTATCACAGACATCAAATCCTACTCATTTCTGGACTCCATATGCCCAATGGACTGAACTCTCTTTGATGCTTGCATGCCCTTCTTTCAACAACAGCCAACAACCAAAATTCAAACAAAAATCTTACCTCATAACTAGCCTAAAATCTTCACAAAACAAAGTTAGAACTAAAAGAGAGAGCCCTCTCTGATTACAGGTAGGCTAGAACCTGTAATCCAAAGCTTGGTCAGTGGTTACCCCGGCCGTATTCCCTCAGGAGTCAAAGGGAACAACCTGGGTGTTAACAAGTCCATGTCACGAAACTCACGGGGAGCATTGGTTTATCCAGTGTCCAACAATCCCCCCCCTAATGCGAGTCGGTTGTGTATCGAACTTGTGACCTACGCTTTGATACCACTTGTTGGGAATCACGATTTTCGTTAGACCAAAACCCACATGTATTAGTTAACAATCACATCGCCAGAGATAAGGATCCATGAGAGGCGGTTAGTCCATGTCACGTAACACACGAGGAGTGTTAGTTTATCCAATGTCCAATAGAGATGTTGGAATCTAGAAGTGATCTAGAAATATGGAAGCCCTTGGGAGAAGATTTAATGTAGGAGCTCTCAAGATGTGCCCCTATTATCAAGACTCACCAGGATAAAAGGGGGTGGAAGACCTCCACATACAAAGTGTGGGAAGGGTATATCTCTTTGCTATTTCAGTCCCAAGTTCCAATGAAATCCTCTATATGGAACAAGATCTAGACTTCAAATGTGATGATGAAGGTGAACTCCTTTGTTGGCTTTTACTCCATTTGTGGCCAGCAACACCCCCCCCTTTTTATTTAGTATTAGTAATAAAACTAAATAAATGGGGACCCTTTTAAAAAATTAAAAAGTAGCACTTGTAATTCCCTTCGAATAAAACACACTATCATAAACTTAGGAAAAACATCTGCAAAACCCAAAATCTTAATTATTATGATAAATTTCAAATAAAATCGTTCTCCTAACAATGAACATCGCATCGCAAAAGGGTAATGGAGGATATCATATAAACAAAATTTCGAAATTGCAAAAACGTGATTATGTGAGATCGTGTGCTTTACAGATTTATAGCACATCGTAGATGTCATGTGTTGCAAGCACACCTAAGATAAAACATTCTGATCCTGTGATATGCGATAAATCATCTCGCAAATCGCATCTCGTAGTCGCAAAAAGAAATAAATGATTGTTAACGAAAAGGATTAGCAATATTGCGATCTGCAATATTGCGAAGCAAATTGCAAAATCGCTTTATTGCAGATCAACAGGGCTCATTGTTCAATGAAATATTTCTCGTAATCTGATACCGAGTTATGCACATTAATGTCAACTTAGTGGTTTATTGATGGTCATTTATGAGAAAATATTTATATCTAATCAAAAGTTTGTTTCACGTAGGGTGATATATTTGATATGATTTCGAAATTAAAGAGCTTTCCCGTCACCTTATCACTTACCATTATTCGTTCCTTACTTATGAACTTGTAGGAGCGGTAAGCGGAATAATATACAGACCAGTGTGCAGAACGTAATGGGAAAGAAGGGAAAAGCTCTGATTGCTGAGAAAACAGAGATGACGCCCTTATTCACAGAGACCACTTGTACCAAAGAAGCCGGCATATCCACTTGGGAAGGCATGTATAGTCTGCTAGAAGAGGAAAACCCCAGAGTTATGGAAGTTATAGTGACAGCAGACGCACGCGGGTCATCTGAAGCATCAGTTACCGAACTTGCATGCTCATTCCTGCACCGCATAGCAGCAAGGCCTAAGATACTTCCCTACACAAACATGGTCAAGTGGGTATTGGACAGCGCTGATATAATAGATAGGAAATTCAAGTCTCGGAGCCAGGAGCTTATTGGGTCATTCACCCCACAGGATTTAAGACTCATGTATCATTTACCAAAGCTGCAGGCAAGCTACAACAAGCAGTTTGTGGAGAAATTCGCCAAAGAAAACGAAGACTTGGCGGAGTGCACCAAGAACTGGTTGGCAAAGGAAGAACCATTGAAAAAAGACAAACATGGTATGTACAGTACTGGTTCCCTCTCCTCCCCGTATTGTTTTGCTGTTGCTATGCTATGTAGGCTATTTGGAAGGCCTGATATCAACAAGTTTTCATCCGAGTGGCTAACCTTATTAGATGTGGCCACTAACGCCACTATTATGGATTGGGCCTATATATTGTCTAATAATTTAGCCGCGGCTACTTGGAACTACCGATCTAAAATAACTCCCTCTCAAAGGATTTATCCTCCTTTCTTTTTAGATGCTTATGTTATGGATGCAATCTGTTCTATTTCTAGATTTCCTCTAATGGGTTGGAAGTGGACTATACAGAATCCCTTGCCCATTCACGTCTACCATAAGGAATTGTGGGATTCCAAGTTTACCCCATATTTTTACAGAATTTGTCATGGAGTTATGTTACCCCTTCACGGAATGTTGTATAATAAAGACGCCCCAAGATTTTCCCCCAATGCTGAAGTTGATATTCTCCCTGTCGAAAGATGGTTCGGAGAAGAGTTTTTCAGTTACATTAGAGTATTCAAAAGCATTTCTTCCCCTCATGTGCTTCCCTTGTATGTTCCTCATAAGTTATTGGCCTATTAAATAGCCTACCAAACCTGTGGGGTTGGAGGAATGAGCAAAGAATTGAAAGACAAGAAAAAGGCCATTTGGCTGCAATTCCCTATGGCCTATGGGTCATTTTCATGGTTTGATTTAGGTCATGCTTTCAAAGAAGTAGACAACATGCTGAGTCTACGACTGTTTAAATTTCTAGGGAGATAATTCAATCCCTTTGATGTCATAAAAGAATTTACTATGACTGTCAAGATAAAGGTATTCACTAAAGAAGATGATCTCTTTGATGACATCTTCCGACAGAATAATACAATGAAAGACATTTTTCATATGGCTCAAATTCAATTTGGCCTAGCGGAATTCCAGGAATTCAAACTATACAGAGAGCAGATATTAGCAAACATCCCCTTGGATAAGTTGCGCTTAGAACCAATAAGGGAGCCAACTCCCAGCATCAGTTTAAGTGGAAGCTCGGGTACATACAAGTCCAGGTCTAAGTCTAGGAAAGAATCACCAAAACGCTCTAAACGGTCCGAGAGTGACCATAATAAAAGTGAAGGGTCAGTCAGGGATACTGCCCAATCTAAAGAGCACCCAGAGCAACAAGTGTTGTCAACACCACAAGTGAAGGTTCCCTCTCCCCTCATCCAGCTACCAAAGCCAGTGAGAACTGAGCTGGAGAAAAAGTGTGAAACATTTAATGAATTGATCAATACCGATGAGTAGAACATGAAGATACCTGAGAATACAGTGCAGATAATGATAGATATGGTCATTGAAACAGTCAGCAACTCTCCAGGAACGGAGCATATTCCCATAGTCCCATCATCTGAAATCATGCTGAAGATAGAGGAGATTCCTCCTCTAGATGTATTTTATAGTCCGCAACACAAAGCAGTGGTAAGAAGACAAAGAAAGAAACGAAAATTAGACAGCTTGCTCTCACCTGAGGCAAAGAAGCTAGATGTCCTTTGGCGAGACCCTACCACTGATCCTACAGAAAATTTGACTAAGTTATCCCAGACCGTAGGAGTCTATGCTTCTACTACTATTGATAAAGCATCTGAAGTACAGTTATTACTCAAGGATAAAGAGGAAAAAATCTTAGTTTTGAAACAACTGTTACAGCAGGCTAACGCTAACCAGGAAGCAGAAGAGAAATTAGAAAAATTACAACAGGACTTTCAACAGATGCAGCTGGGGTATCAAAGTAGTTTGGCTGAAAAGGAACATCAATTACAGACCATGTTAGAAATGCATAAATATGACCCCAAAAACACAGAATTTGTCTCAGAAGCCCTTGCCTTGAATGACCAGCCCTTGCAACAGCAAGAGGCACTCTACCAAAAAATATCGCAATGGAGTTCCCATTGCGAGATGAGTGATAAAATTACAAGTCAAGTCGTGGATTTGTGACTCGATTATGATTTAATTAATAAGAAAATTTCTGATTATTTGAAATGGCAGGAATTGGAGGAAGGAAAGAAATCAGGTTTACTCAAGATCAATGAAGCCCACAAATAAATGTTGTTCAATAAGTGGGATGCACAGATTAAAAAGGCAGAACAGGCAACAGAAGAAGCAACGACATCAACAAACAATGTCATTCACTGTGCCAATGAAAATATGCCTCGAGCAAACCTGATATCAGAAACCGCTCCGATATTTCTCCCAAATGCACAGCAACTACAGACAAGCTGGAAACAGAAAGCTGAAGAAAATGTAGAGTCAATCAAGAAGTTAACCAAGTTGAATTAGGACACTTACTGGCAATACTTGGTTAAACCACACAGTCAATGTATGACTCTGAAATGCCTCACAAATTCTGTCGAAAAGATAGTGCCAGCACTTGCCGATTCTTTTTTCGCGGGACAACTAAAATCAGAGGTCGGCCAACCGATGCTCCTGAAGTCGATGTTGAATGCTTGCAGTCAAAGAGAACAGATGCATAGTTAATTTTTAGATACAGTTTTAGTTTTATTTTCGATTTATTTTTGCCTTAGATGAGGATGGTCATTTAAACCTCCTCTTATATTTTTGTAATAAACTATTTTTAGTCTTTAGTTAGAAGTATTTTAATCCCTCTTATGCATTTAGAGAGGGGTCCAGAAATTTGTCAAAAACGTTTCTTGAGAACATTCACTTCTGCACCCTCTGAGGAGGTTTTGATGAATGAATGGAACGAGATTTATTGATATCTGTGTTTAATGTCTGCTCCTGAAATGCACTTCTCTACTCTTAGTAGATATTGAATTATGAGAAGATAAATCTATATTGCTGAAGCTCATGAGTAGGACTTATTATCAATGGTATTTTTATCTCTTAATGATTTCTGCTTATGTGTCAAGTAGTATGCTATGTTCAGTTGTTTATATATGAAAGCTTAAATTTTTAAGTTATCATTTGGCACTTTTGTAAGATGGTGACTATTCTGTTTATGCTTAATGTATGAATAGTTTATTATGCGATATGCTTCTCACAATTGTTTCAGCTAATTTCTTATACGAAACAATTCACTTTTAATGAATTCTTTTCTTGTAGCAATTAAATGATCTTTATTACCAATTGTTGTTAGAAACTATTTTAGATCGCATAAGTGAAGAGTTAATCGTGGGATAGTTTTAGAATTAGATATTTCTTTTGATTAGAATAAAATTGCATGTTTTAGATTAGATTTAGATTAAAAGCATTCTATTTAGAAATCTTTAGAAAGGGAAACATCAATACTTATCATCATCACAAACAAATTGGGAAACTGGTCCCAGTATCCCTAGTCGGACCCACCATCCCAAACGGAAAAGGAGTTGATTTCAAGATCCAGACCGAGTGGGTATCCCCCTTTTTATAGACCCGATTTTCGGGGCTTCAACATATTTGGTGCTAGAAGGAGGGCCCGAACTGTGAATGGCTAGTAAATCTAAATCTAAATACCATTCTGAGAGTAAATCACCCTCAACATCTCCCCCGACTTCTCCATTGCATTCCGAGTCTTTAAATCTTAAGCGAGAAGTTGAGAAAACAACAACCACTACCACAAACCCAAACATTTCAGATAGATATACTATCAAACCTCCTAAAGTTGAGTCTTTGATCCATAAACTTCAAGGATTTTCCATATCACCGCAAAATTCTGAATTATCTCAAGGTAGTGTGACTTCGCAATACAATCCTTCTCATCCTCTTACCAGATTATAGAGTGAAAAGTTTGGTATCGAACCAACTGAATTACCTCTGCCTAAAAGGAAAAGAGCAGGGAAGACACCTCAAGGGTCTGATAGTGAAACTCTTTCATCATCATCATCCATTCCATCTTCTCCATTGTGTAGTCAACCATCCACTCCCCTACTCCAAATTGTCATACAACAAGGTACTGGAACTTCAACATCTGCTTCTCAACCATCTGGAACTGTAATATCTGCTCCTTCCCAACCACAAGGATCTTCTTTTGTGCTTTCCTCTGTTAGTAGTTCAACGATGGCTCAAAACCCATGGAGCAATCCAAGGGCAGTGTCAATGCCTGTGCCCTTGAGTCAATTACCGACCCATCCTAAAAAATGGTTGCCCAAGTTTAATCCTAAAGCAGGCATGCTAGCAGAAGAACACATAAACAAATTTATGTTGTCAATAAATTTAAATGGAGTTACAAATGAAGACGTTGTTGTTAGACTTTTTCCTTATACTTTACAAGTAGCAGCCGGATCCTGGTATTTTTCATTACCATCAGGGTCCATTACTAGTTGGGACATTTGAGCAATTCTTGACAAAGTTCGGCGATGATAGGTTTACAGCAACATTGATCAATGATCTATCAAATCTTAAAACTAAATCGAGAGAACCGATCAAAAATTTTAACTCACGTTTCAACAAGCTTTTGAATAAAATTCCGACCGCTTCCAAGCCTAGTGAAGAAGTTCGATGCGAATGGTACATATCTACTCTACCATCAAACATAGCAATCTTTGTTGATAGGGCTGCCCATACAACATTGGCTGAAAACATGAAGGAAGCGATAGCAGTAGAAAAACGTATCTTAGCTTTAGAAAATAAAAACGTTGTTGATGAGAGAAAATCTAAGAAGGTTACTTTTAAAGATGACCCTAAGAAAAAACAATCAAAGGACCCATTTGATTTAGAAGGATTGGAGAAATTTTTAGAAACCATGTCTAATGAAATGGTTAACATTAAAAGACAAGTAGCAGAGACTTCTTCTAAGAAACCCTACAAGCCTTATAAAAAAAATCCTTCAACTAATTCAAAACCTCCCAATTCTATAACAAATGCAGAGTCTGAAGGAGAAGAAGAGGAAGTTTCTAATGAAGAACCTACTGATGAAGATGAAGTTTTAGAGCTACAGGGAATGTGGGACTTCATTCTTCCATACGAAGAGGATCAAGAGTCATCGCCAGTCAGTACCAGAAGTAGAAATCAACTTGATCCCCCACAGCCTAGTTCTAAACAGAAGAGCGCAAGCTCGATATCCAAGGATAAAGTCGCAGGTAAGAAATCATCACAAAAAAAGACTCAAACAAGCCCAGTCCAATCCAATTCATCAACTCCATCTAAAACACTGATTGTTTCTGATGAGATGGAGTATAATATCGTTGAAGACATGAAGAAGACTAGGGCTAACATTACTTTTCATGAACTGAGCAAATTAAAACATCAACAGAAATTACTTTTGAAAGAGTTACACGCAATACCCGTTTCACCTCCTCCTGCCGCTGTAATCTCGCAAGCTTCTCACGAGATGGGAAGACCTCCAACTAATATGGCAAATAAAGTTGACCCAAATGATATTGCTTTAATTGGAGGTAGGTCAAAATCCCATACTCCCCCATTCCTTCTTACTTATGAAATTTTCAATAAAAAATTGCATAATTGTTTGGTAGATTCAGGTGCTTCATCTAATATTTTGCCTAAAACAATTTGTGCAAAATTAAACGTCCAACCTCAAAAATTTGTAGTACGCATAGTTCAGCTGGACCGGTCACAAGTTGAAGTAATTGGTGAACTAAATGAAGTTACCATAAGGTTGTTATCGAATCCAAAGGTATGTCAAGTCATTGATATTTTAGTTGTAGATATTCCTGAATTTTATGGTTTAATTCTTAGTAGGGATTGGTCTAAAAAGCTTCATGGATACTTTGCGACCGACTGGTCACATATGTGGCTCCCTTACAATGGTAAACCAAATCAGATAAAGGTTGAGCGAGAAAGACACCAAAAATACATAGTGACGGAATTGGAAGGAGAAAATGAACCTATAGCATATAGCAACAATATAATTGGCAACTATTCTGTTGACTCTTTCTTAGGAAATTTTAATGCTCATAATTCGCCTTATTTAGAACATTCTATTTTGTCTCAAGTAGAAAAAATTTCTCAAACAGATAGTTCTAAATGCGTTAATTTTGTAGATAGTTCTGTAAATAACTCTTTATTTTGGAAATTATTTTTTGACGGTTCTAAGTCTAATGATGGAGCAGGAGCAGGATGTGTATTAGTTAGTCCAAAAGGGAATAAAACCATGCTAACCTGTAGACTTGAGTTTGATTGTACAAACAACACTGTAGAATATGAAGCTCTAGTACAAGGGTTGTACAAGGCAATCAAACTAGACATCAAGTATCTACAAGTCTTTGGAGACTCTGAGATTGTTATTAAATAGGTACGAAATACTATACATTGTCTATTAGGTCATTTAAAGCATTATCAATCTTTAGTGCAAGATCTGACTAAACATTTTATAGAATTCAATATTTCATCCATTCCCAGACTCCAAAATGCTAGTGCTAACCTCCTGGCCAATGTAGCTTCCAAGCTCATTCCCTCAGAAGACTATAGCCCAGACAGATTCTCAATCGAATTGATCTTTAGGCCCTCCATCCCTGATAATGTTACCAACTGGAGAATTTTTAACAATGACCCTGATATTGTAAGTTTCCTGACATCAGAAGGATCTTACACTAATCATATAATTGATGAGGACCAACATGACAAGCAGTTACAACAAGAGAGCACTAATAATGCCATACTAAAATCTGTAGTCAAGTTGGAAGACCTATATGATTTGAAAGACAGATTTAAAAGGTCTACCAATTCAAAACTTCAGAGTTCAACTCTAAACTATGAATTAACAAATCTAGGAACGGATACTAAGCCACAGAATATCAACCTAGGTCTTGGCCTAGCCCCAGAAGAAAAATTAGCCTTTGTTTGGCTCCTAAAACAGTATAAAAGTGTCTTTGCCTGGAATTACGATGACCTTAAGACTTACGACACTTCAATCATTCAGCATACTATCCCGATGATAGCTGATGAAAAACCTGTCTAGCAAAAGCTAAGGAAGATCCATCCTAATCTAGAAAGTTAGATTAAATCTGAGCTCAATAAATTATTGAAAGCCAAAATCATTTTTCCCGTTCGAGATTCTAGATGGGTTTCCAACTTGGTTCCAGTTAGAAAGAAAAATGAAGACATTCGAATTTGTAATGACTTTCGAAATCTTAACAAAGCCTGCCAAAAGGATAATTTTCCCCAACCTCCTATGGAACAAATATTGCAAGCGGTTGCAAGATCAAAATTAATGTCCTTTTTAGATGGTTTCTCCGACTACAACTAAGTTTTGGTTCATCCTGCCGATCAGCTAAAAACCACATTCAAAACCAAATGGGGTACTTACGCATATCAAAAGATGCCTTTTGGGCTTATTAAAGCTGGCGCCACATTTCAAAAGGCCATGGATATTGCATTTAAGGGATTAGTAAACAATTCAGTGGTGATTTACTTGGATGACATAACAGTATATTCTAAAAAACATGGTAATAACCTCATATTCTTAAAGCAGATCTTCCATCGTTGTCAAAGGTATGGAATTTCACTTGATCCAAAAAATTCCTTTTTTTTCATTAAGTGAAGGAAAACTTCTTGGATTTATAGTGTCAAAATCTAGAATTCATATTGATCCAGATAGAATTAGGAAATTTCCGAAATATCCTTACCACATAATAAGAAAGCAATGCAATCCTTCCTTGGTCAAATTAATTTTGTTAAAAGATTTGTTCCAGACTTCTTGAGAATTGTGTCACCATTACAAGCAATGATCAAGAAGAATTCACTCTTTAAATGGGGCCAAGTAGAGTATGAAGCATTCAATCTGATTAAGCAAGCGATTTTTAATGCCCCATCCCTAGTGACTCCAAATTTTTTCAATCCTTTCATTTTGTATACATTTGCCTCTGAGAAATCATATGCTGCAATACTCACGCAAGCCAATCAAGACAAAGCGGAAGCCCTAATTGCCTTCTTTAGTTCAAATTTGCAAGGGGCTGAATTAAATTATTTTGATGCTGAGAAACAAGCTTATGATGCTTTCAAAGCGATCAAACATTTTAGACCTTTTCTTCTTAAGACCCATACAAAGATAATAGTGCCATTTCTAGTAGTAAGAAATATCTTAGTGCAGGAAGACATGGGTGAAAACAGAGAAAATTGGGTCACTACCCTACAAGAATACAACGCTAAGATCAAGCCAACAAATATTGTAAAAGGCCAAGGCTTTTGCAAGATGTTGGGTGGAGCATCTCTTATATCAGAAATACAATCTCATAATCAAGAGGTACAAATGTATGAGGTAAGCCTAAACGATATTGAATCGAGATATGTTGATATCATGTTTTATTTAACAAATGGATATGCTCCTTCAAATCTGAATTATACAAAGAAAATAGCCCTAAGATTGAAAGCCAAGCAATATCAACTCGTAAACGATGTGCTTTTTAGGATGAACTATGATTCTATTCTTCTTCGATGTCTTGAGAAATCTGAAGCTAAAAAAGTGTTGCAGGAACTCCATGATGGACCAGCAGGTGGACATTATGCAAGAGATGCAACAGCTCACAAAATTTTGCGCGCAGAGTACTACTGGCCTACACTATTTAAAGATGCACATAGCTATGTAAGGAAATGTCAAGTTTGTCAAACTATTAATAGAAGACATAAGAAACCATCATTTCCATTGCAACAAGTCAATATCGATCAACCATTTGATCAATGGGGATTGGATATAATAGGTGAGATTGTTCCTCACTCTTCTAAACAGCATAGGTACATCCTTACAACTACATATTATTTTACTAAATGGGTAGAAGCAGTTCCTCTCAAGACAGCTAATGCTGAACATATCATCAATTTCATAGATCAGTTCATAATTACCAGGTTTGGCTTACCTTCTGCTTTAATGTTTGATAATGCATCATATTTTTCTAGCAATGCTATGACTAAATTTTCACTTAAAAAATGTTTTAAGCTTAGATATTCTGCCAATTATTACCCACAAGGAAACGGATTGGCCGAATCAACAAATAAAAACTTAATCAGAATCATTAAGCGAACTATTGATCAGAATCATAAAAATTGGCACAAATCTTTGATGTATGCTCTTTGGGCAGACCAAATAACTCAAAAGGCTTCAATTGGCACTTCTCCCTTTAATTTAGTTTATGGGAAAGAAGTAGTTCTCCCAACTCATCTAGCAATTCCTTCTTTGGCCTTAGTTCAATTTATAGAGGAAACACCATCTTTGTCTTTACAACTAAGACAATTGCAGATCCTTAAGCTAGAAGAGCAATGAAAACAGGCTAAAATTACACATGCTCATCATCAAGCATTAGTAAAGGCTTCCTTCGATTCAAACATGGTATCTAGGAAGGATTTTCAAATTGGAGATTTAGTATTGAAATGGGATAAGGCTCGCGAAGAAAAAGGCAAACATTCTAAATTCCAACGAATGTGACTTGGACCATTCCAAATTGTTGAAATTATAGGTCCATCGACTTTCATGTTGCAAGATTTAGTAGGGAAAATAGAATATCTACCTGTTAATGGGCAGATCCTTAAAAAATACTTTCCATAGAAGATGACCTCTTCTATTTTTGTAAATTATTGTTTATAGCTTTATTTTGATAATAAAACAGGTTGTAAATGGTTACCTTTGGATTTCACGAAAAAGATTAGTGTTTCTTTTAAAAAAAAAAATTCGCTTGTATAAATATAATTGATTTGGAAAATTAATCATTATTATTGAAAGATACAGTCAAATGCTACAAGCCTGAAAATTTTACTAGTTTCAGCCTTACGAATTTTGATAAAAACAACCTTTAGTGGGAATTTGTTTTATATCATTCATGAAAAGCATCAATTAAAAAACGAAGGTTCTATGTAGAAAATTTGTCTTCAAAAACTCTATAATTGTCATCCAGAGCTATTCTTAAGGAACCAATGACTTCCTCCCCACCTAGGGAATTACAAGTTTCAAGGAGTAATCCAATGATACACTATAGACTTAAAGAATAAGAGGTCTCATCACGAGCTGACTTATCATGATCATAGAGATTATAACTTGCTGACATTGCCAAACTGCATAACAAAACAGGGCAATGACTTAAGATTGTTGCAATCAAAAGACAAGGGGTGTCATCACGAGCTAGCTTGTTCAGCAAAGTTATAAATCAAGTGAATGGCACTGTAATAATTTGGCTACCAAACCAAGACATTGTTCTTTAAGAGTTAAAAGAAAACAAAAGCAATAAGTGTGGATATGGATTTATCTTTAAAAATTTGTATATTTCTCGAAGTAGGATACAGGATCATTGTTGGGTAATAGGTAACCATGTCGAGGCTATGAACGCCTGCTGACAGCAGAGGCTCTACCTACTACAAATGAGCATACTTAAAACTGATCTACAAAGATGTATTTGTTTTTATCTTTATAAACCAAGTAGTGGCTGATGCAAATACAATGACTAGCTTTGGGAAGAAAATAGTCAGAATTAGCATGAAAGAAACAAACTATTATTAATGGCTAAGAGCATGATGCACTTTATATTTCTATAATAAAGTTTGATTTTCTAGAAAACCTTTCTATTTTGGAAGTTTTAGAAAATTCAAAAGATAATCAGAGATAATTGGTTCTTCCTAGTGAATCGCCAATTGTTGTAGCCAGCAAAACCCCCCTTTTTATTTAGTATTAGTAATAAAACTAAATAAATGGGGACCCTTCTAAAAAATAAAAAGTAGCACTTATAGTTCCCTTCGAATAAAACACACTATCATAAACTTAGGAAAAACATCCGCAAAACCCAAAATCTTAAGTATTATGATAAATTTCAAATAAAATCGTTCTCCTAACAATAAACATCGCATCGCAAAAGGGTAATGGAGGATATCATATAAACAAACTTTCGAAATTGTGAAAACGTGATGATGCAAGATCGCACACTTTACAGATTTATCGCACATCGCAGATGTCATATGTCGCAAGCACCACCTAAGATAAAACATTCTGATCCTATGATATGAAATAAAGCATCTCGCAAATCGCATCTCACAGTCGCAAAAAGAAATAAATGATTGTTAATGAAAAGGATTAGCGATATGGCAATCTGCGATATTGTGAAGCAAATTGTAAAATCGCTTTATCGCAGTTCAACAGGGCTCATTGTTCAATGAAATATTTCTCGTAATCTGATACCAAGTTATGGGCATTAATGTCAACTTAGTGGTTTATTAATGGTCATTTATGAGAAAAGATCTATATCTGATCGAAAGTTTGTTTCATGTAGGGTGATATATTTGATATGATTTCGAAAGTAAAGAGCTTTCCCGTCACCTTATCACTTACCATTATTCGTTCTTTACTTATGAACTTGCAGGAGTGGCAAGCGGAATAATTTGTAGACCAGTGTGCAGAACGTAATGGGAAAGAAGGGAAAAGCTATAGTTGCTAAGAAAACAGAGATGACACCCTTATTCACAGACACCACCTGTACCAAAGAAGCCAGCATATCCACTTGGGAAGGCATGTACAGTCTGCTAGAAGAAGAAAACCCCAGAGTTATGGAAGTTATAGTGACAGCAGACGCACGCGGGTCATCTGAAGCATCACTTACCGAACTTGCATGCTCATTCCTGCACCGCATAGCAGCAATGCCTAAGATACTTCCCTATACAGACATGGTCAAGTGGATATTGGATAGTGCTGATATAACAGGCAGGGAATTCAAGTCTCGGAGAAAGGAGCTTATTGGGTCATTCACCCCACAGGATTTAAGAGTCATGTATCATTTACCAGAGCCGTGGGCAAGCTACAACAAGCAGTTCGTGGACAAATTCGCCAAAGAAAATGAAGACTTGGCAGAGTGCACCAAGAACTGGTCAGCAAAGGAAAAACCATTGAAAAAAGACAAACATGGTATGTACAGTATTGGTTCCCTCTCCTCCCCGTATTGTTTTGTTGCTGCTATGCTATATAGGCCATTTGGAAGGCCTGTTATCAACAAGTTTTCATCTGAGTGGCTACCCCTATTAGATGCGGCCACTAACGCCACTATTATGGATTGGGCCTAGATATTGTTTGATAATTTAGCCTCAGCTATTTGGAACTACCGATCTAAAAGAACTCCCTCTCAGAGGATTTATCCTCCTTTCTTTTTAGCTGCTTATGTTATGGATGCAATCTATTATGTTTCTAGATTTCCTCTACTGGGTTGGAAGTGGACTATACAGAATCCCTTGACCATTCACATCTACCATAAAGAATTGTGGGATTCCAAGTTTACCCCATATTTTTATAGAATTTGTCATGGAGTTATGTTACCCCTTCACAGAATGTTGTATAATAAAGACACCCCAAGATTTTCCCCCAAAGTTGAAGTTGATATTCTCCCTGTCGGAAGATGGTTCGGAGAAGAGTTTTTCAGTTACATTAGAGTATTCGAAAGCATTGCTTCCCCTCATGTGCTTCCCTTGTATGTTCCTGATAAGTTATTGTCCCATGAAATAGCCTACCAAACCTGCGGGGTTGGAGGAATGAACAAAGAATTGAAAGACAAGAAAAAGGCCATCTGGCCGCAATTCCCTATGGCTTGTGGGGCCTTTTCGCTGTTTGATTTAGGTCATGTTTTTAAAGAAGTAGACAACATGTTGATTCTACGACTGTTTAACTTTCCAGGGAGACAATTTGATCTCTTTAATGTCATAAAACAATTTACTACGACTGTCAAGATAAAGGTATTCACTAAAGAAGATGATCTCTTTGATGACATCTTCCAGCAGAAGAATACACTGAAAGACATTTTTCATATGGCTCAAATTCAATTTGGCCCAGCGGAATTCTAGGAATTCAAACTATATAGAGAGCGGAGATTAGAAAACAACCCCTTGGATAAGTTGCGCTTAGAACCAATAAGGGAGCCAACTCATAGCATCAGTTTAAGTGGAAGCTCGGGTACAGACAAGTCCAGGTCTAAGTCTGGGAAAGAATCACCAGAACGCTCTAAACGGTCCAAAAGTGACCTTAATAAAAGTGAAGGTTCAGTCAGGGATGCTGCCCAATCTAAAGAGCACCCAGAGCAACAAGTGTTGTCAACACCACAGGTGAAGGTTCCCACTACCCTCATCCAGCTACCAAAGCCAGTGAGAACTGAGCTGGAGAAAGAGTGGGAAACATTTAATAAATTGATCAATACCGAGCAGCAGAACATGAAGACACTTGAGAATACAGTGCAGACAATGACAGATATGGTCATTGAAACAGTCAGCAACGCTCCAGAAATGGAGCATATTCCCATAGTCCCATCATCTGAAATCATGCTGAAGATAGAGGAGATTCCTCCTCTAGATGTATTTTATAGTCCGCAGCACAAAGCAGTGGTAAGAAGACAAAGAAAGAAATGAAAATTAGACAACATGCTCTCACCTGAGGCAGAGCAGCTAGATGTCCTTTGGCGAGACCCTACCACTGATCCTATAGAAAATTTGACTAAGTTATCCCAGATCGCAGGAGCCTATGCTTTTGCTACTATTGATAAAGCGTCTGAAGTACAGCTATTGCTCAAGGATAAAGAGGAAAAAATCTTAGTTTTGCAACAACAGTTACAGCAGGCTAGTGCTAACCAGGAAGCAGAAGAGAAATTAGAAAAATTACAACAGGACTTTCAACAGATGCAGCTAGGGTATCAAAGCAGTTTGGCCAAAAAGGAACATCAATTACAGGCCATGTTAGAAATGCATAAAGATGACCCCAAAATCACAGAATTTGTCTCAAAAGCCCTTGCCTTGAATGACCAACTCTTGCAATAGCAAGAGGCACTTTGCCAAAAAATATCACAATGGAGTTCCCATTGCGAGATGAGCGATAAAATTACAAGTCAAGTCGTGGATTTGCGACTCGATTATGATTTAATTGATAAGAAAATTTCTGATTATTTGAAATGGCAGGAATCGGAGGAAGGAAAGAAAGCAGGTTTACTCAAGATCAATGAAGCCCACAAAGAAATGTTGTTCAATAAGTGGGATGCACAGATAAAAAAGGCAGAACAGGCAGCAGAAGAAGTAGCGACAGCAACGAACAATGTCATTGACTGTGTCAATGAAAATCTGCATAGAGCAAACCTGATATCAGATTCCGCTCTAGGATTTCTCCCAAAGGCACAGCAACTGCAAACAAGCTGGAAACAGAAAGTTGAAAAAAAGGCGAAGTCAATCAAGAAGTTAACCAAGTTGAATTGGGACACTTACTGGCAATACTTGGTTAAACCACACAGTGAATGTATGACTCTGAAATGCCTCACAAATTCTGCCGAAAAGATAGCGCCAGCACTTGTCGATTCTATTTTCGCAGGACAACTAAAATCGGAGGTCGGCCAACTGACGCTCCTGAAGCCGATGCTGAATGCTTGCGATCAAAGAGAACAGATGCATAGTTAATTTTCAGATACAGTTTTAATTTTATTTTCGATTTATTTTTGCCTTAGATGAGGATGGTCATTTAAACCTCCTCCTATATTTTTGTAATAAACTATTTTTAGTCTTTAGTTAGTAGTATTTTAACCCCTCTCATGAATTTAGAGAGGGGTCCAGAAATTTGTCAAAAACGTTTCTTCAGAACGTACACTTTTGCACCCTCTGAGGAGGTTTTGATGAATGAATGGAACGAGATTTATTGATATCTGTGTTTAATGTTTGCTACTGAAATGCACTTCTGTACTCTTAGTAGATATTGAATTATGAGAAGATAAATCTATATTGTTGAAGCTCATGAGTAGGACTTATTATCAATGGTACTTTTATCTTTTAATGATTTCTGCTTATGTGTCAAGTAATATACTATATTCAGTTGTTTATATATGAAAGCTTAAATGTTTAAGTTGTCATTTGGCACTTTTGTGTGGTGGTGACTATTCCGTTTATACTTAATGTATGAATAGCTTATTATGCGATATGCTTCTCACAATTGTTTCGGCTAATTTCTTATACGAAACAATTCACTTTTAATGAATTATTTTCTTGTAACAATTGAATGATCTTTATTACCAATTGTTGTTAAAAACTATTTTAGATCGCATAAGTGAAGAGTTAATCCCAGTATAGTTTTAGAATTAGATATTTCTGTTGATTAGAATAAAATTGCATGTTTTAGATTAAAAACATTCTATTTAGAAATCTTTAGAAAGGGAAATATCAATTTTTATCATCATCACAAACAAATTGGGAAACTGGTCCCATTATCCCCAATCGGACCCACCATCCCAAATGGAAAAGGCACTGCTTTCAAGGTCCGAACCGGGTGGGTATCCCCCTTGTTGTAGACCCGATTTTCGGGGCTTCAACACTCCACAAAAAAATACTAACATTTGAGAATCTTAAGAAGAAAGGAATTTTTGGCCCTCACATTGCCCTCTTTACAAAAAAGAGGAAGAATCTATTTCTCATCTATTCCTCTCGTGTCCCTATACAACATTTTTGTGGTCCTCTACATTGGGACCTCTTTTCTCTAGAATCAAATGACCCTCTGACATCCAATTCTTTTTCTCCGCAGGGAACAAATCCTATTCGGGCTCCCTTCAAACCAAATCTAATTTTAAGATAGTATGGATCGCTCTCCCAAAATACCTTTGCTAGTAGATATGGCTATCTCGGAATAGTGTCATTTTCAAATCTTTGTCTATCCCTATTAGATATGTTTCTTAGAAGGCCCTCTCCTTTTACTTTGAAACAAATTCAATCTCTATTGATCCAGTCCTAGACCTAATAGAGCAACAACGGTTATCTCCTTGTATTTCTAATCATTCGCCTTACCCCTTTGTTAAGCCCCCAACCCCCAAGCCACAATGGATGATTCACTTGTCATTTCTAGAATTTAAAGATTGGAGGAGAAATGTTAAGTCTTGGATCCTATAGTTCAATGGGGCCTCAAAACAAAACCTATGGGTGTGAAGAGAGAGGGATTTTCATTAATCCTGAAAAATAATCATGGATAACTTCTCATAAAACTTTTAAAAAATATATAATAACTAGGCAAAAATTACAAGATTTTCATGAAATTAACAATAACTCAAAAAAAATAACAATTTTGAAGGACTCCTTCCTCATAATCTCCTATCTGAAACTACAATGTACTCAAGATATTGTTTTTCATAATTAAAAGTAAAGCCTTCTCTTCGGCTCACACTTCCACATCCTTTTGATCCCAAAACTCGGAATCTGACATTCTTGCCAACAAGGCTTTTAATCTGAATGAAGGTGATACTGAAATTAACGGGCTTGATGGTTTTGCTTTCATACCGTAATGATGCTCATGGTAATATTTTTTCCCTTATATAGTTCTTCCCCCCTCTAGTCTTATTGTACCGAAGATATTTTATTTTCCCCCCTCATTACTCCATTCTACCCATGATCTCCTCCCTTCCCGAACTCCTTTGGCATACATGTATTTGGCATGTTCCGCCACCCTTACCCTCCCGAATCGCAGGTTCCGTGTCAGAATTTTGGGCGCTCAGTCGTGACAACACCTCAGACCTTTTGCGCATGCAATTGTACCTTCCCGTATTGTACCTTCCCGTATTGTTATTGATTAGCCTTTCCCAGGAGCAACTTAGGATTGGAGTTGTCGTAAAAGGTTGGAATCTTGATAAAACAATTTTAAAAAATTTTATAGAGGTAGTGTTTGAATTATGTTTTTATGGTAGAAATAGATTCAGTGCTATCAAAAACATCTAGGATCTCAAAATTTTGAAGTTTAACTATTATAATTTAGATTTACAAAAATCTTTGCTGGATTTTTTCTAAATATGATCAGAATTTCCATAACTTTCCCAGTAACTCCTCCTCCTCGTTACACTACGCGCTTAGGATTTCTAAGTCCTGCCCTTCCATTTCACAGCATGTTTCCATTAAGGGCCAAGGTGAAGCTCTGGTTTGCGTGCGAGATTGGGCGCTTGAAAGATGCGCAAACAATCAATTCAGATGGCACAGAGATGTTATGGGTAATTTGGCACGAAAGAGAAATCTCATGGATAGATTCCATTTCTCTTGTGTGGAAGCTGAATGGAGTGGGAATTACGTCGCAGAGTAAATTTGGGTTGAGGCGTGACGTCGTGGAGGTCAATTCAGATATAACTTCAAAGACACAGGCACATTGGGATGTTGAAACCAATTATGGCAAGATGAAGATCCTCGTGCAGGAATTTCTCAGCCGTTTAGTTAAATTGAGAGGTAATCAGGCCAAAGCTCTCACTCGTTTGGTCACAAGAAAATTCAGTCTTTCTTTTGTCTGGGAGTGGTTGGATGGTTATCTGGGCCTGCAGTGCGGCGTCGAGTTGGTTGAGATCTTGGGTGCTCTGGACAGTGTTTTTGGTTCTCTCTGATTCTGGGCTCTGCCTGTGGTTGAAGCACCATTGTCGTTGGCTCTCTTTGTGCTTCATTTTATCAAGTTCTGAGGTAAAAGTCTCGTCTCCTTTCCGTGAGGATCTGGTCCTCAGTTCTCTTGAATTTGACAGTGTAGAAGCCTTCAAAGGCTAAGCAATAATTTAAAGAAGAAGTTATGTCTTAAGTATGTTTGTGGGATTATAGCATTCACTGTGAGAAGTTTTGTTGGAAGTCTCGGGGCAACAGGGTATCTCTCTCTGAAGCCGGAGATTTATATTGGCCCTCAATTGCCTATTGGATTCCTGTTCTTTCCATTTAGTATCCCCATTATCATTTACAAAATGGACTCTGGCCTCTTTGATTCGGATTCCTCTGCCTCTTTAGTATGTTCTCACTGTCGGAAGGCTCATGCTCAGTTAAGTCAGAAAATTTATGATCTTCAAGTAATGGTTTATCAGCAGAGGAATTCTGGGAATGCAGCGATGGATCTCACTGAAGCTCAACAACACTGAATGGCTTGTTTGGAGGACGAAGTGGATTCCCTGAGATCCATTCTTGTCAATCTTCAACTCCAAGTCGCAAATCCAGACAGCCCTGTCCTGGAGGTAGTGAGAGACTTTGATTTAAACCATCCTGCTGATCCTTCTGCATAGGTTAATAATGAATGGTTTTAAATGTATCTAGCTTTTGTCGCAGTTATCAGGTAGATTAACAAGGGTACTTTGTATAGCTGGGACTTTTGATGTAAAATGGGTCTTGGTAATCATAGTAGCTATGTTATCTCACAAGGACTTTCGATGTAATATGGGTCTGGGTAATCATGGTAGCTATGTTATCTCAGAAGCTCATGAGCGGATATTTTCCGCGACCGGGCATACAATCGAGTACTCGTTCTTGTTAAAGTACTCAAAAATTATTTTGGAGTTAAATTTATATAAAGTTTCATGTTTAATTTATTGAAAATATTAAGATAAAACAAGTGGCTTCTCAAATCATTTTTTCAAAAATAATAAGTTAAAACAAGGAACTTTTCAAACTATTTCTTCAAAAATAATAAGATAAAACAAGGAACTTCTCAAATCATTTCTTCAAAAATAACTTAGGGTTCACTTTTTAAAATAGTTAACAATGATGTAATTAGCTTGGATCTTCCTTAACTATCACAATCCCATTTTTATCCAACTATCACAATCCCATTTTAACATAATAATGAGAAATATATTGAAAAATGTGGCAACTACAAAAAAATCACTTTTTTGCAAAATGTCATGAATATTTCGTTCTCAAAGAAATTTTGCAAAGATGCCATGAATATTTCGTTCTCAAAGAAAGATATTGACAAGGAGAAAAAAAATTGAAAATATATTTCCTTCTCAAGGAAAGAGACTTTCCTTGATAAGAGAAGGGAACGATTTTGGCATGCAAAGATAATTGGTTGGAAAAATGTCTCAAAGGCTTTGACTAATCCATTTGAGAAAAATGATTATTCAAGAAATAATTTATAGCCATATATAATGTATGGATTAGAAATAAGGGTTAATATACAACCAATAGAAGATTCCATGGAATTTATAGCCATATATAATGTATGGATTAGAAATCAAGGTTAATATACAATCCATAGAAGATCCCATGGAAGTATACTTGAGGAAAAATTTCTACACTATTTACTTATATTAACAAGTCTGGAAAAGAATTCTCTCCAAATTATGTGTTGTTGGCTTTCAAATACTCATAGTACAATCAACATATCTGAATTTTTGCAATATGGCTAGCAAGGGAAAAGGGAAATTAAGATTCATGTGCTATTTTCAAGTCTTACAAGGTAGAAGTTGAATGGTGGAATCCCACTTCAACATCAAATGTAAACAAAATTTTTTACATAAACCATTTATATTTAAAATTCAACAATGGTTGGCTAGAGTAACAAGAATGATGTCCATTGATTTTAATAGTATCATATGAGGATGGTCACTAAAGGAAATATGTATAGGGGAAAATTTGAAAATAACTAAGGGTTTTGAAATGTTTAAGGCACAATTAGCTCTTAGAATGGAACAAATAAGTCAAAGTGAGAATGATTCCCATTAATAGAATAGAAGGAATGATGAGTATGCATTTATAGTCTTTATTTAATACTTGTATTTAAACCATTTAAAATCAATTGTTTTTTTTTGTCCTAGCATGGTATAATAGTTTTTGTGTATATTGCCTTAGTAATATAGTTCTAGTGCTTATGGATAAGCTAACCAGGTTGGTATGTAAGATTGATTAATAGTTTTAATTTTGTATGGATATTATGCGTTATCATGTATGGTGCTAGAATTAATCCTTAGTGTACTCTTCTTTAATGATTAATGAATTTATATATCAATATATTAAGAATGTATGACAATTTTATCCATGCACATATATAAATAATTTTGGCATCAACACTAGAATTACAAATACACACTTGGAATCTAAATTCACATTATCACAATTAAAACATACACATTTGGACTTTGATATTCACACTTTTGGAAATAAAATCACATTTTTAAAATTAATATTCACACTTTTAAAATTTGATCACACATTCAAAATTAAAATTCACACTTTCGAAGCAACAATATTCACACTTTTAAAGCAATGATATTCACACCTTAAAAACGTTAATTACACACCATTGAAAATAAAATTCACACTTCTATAATATAGCTTCTATCTTATAGAACTAAAATTAGTCAAATTGATATTCATTTGTTTAACCTAAGACAAATTCTTTGAGCTCAAATTATTAAAAAAAAAAAAAAAAACAATTTAGTGTTTGTTCTTCGAAATATAATTTAGTTCTTAACTCAAACTCTAAATTATAAACCTTTTTTCGTCTAACCGCCCATAATATGCAAACAAAAAGAGATCATGGTAAAGTAATCAGGAAGCTACGTAATGTTTTCAAAGGTAGATGTAAATCAATAAGCAAATTCCGTGCATATGGATATGCAATATCTAACAAGTTAGAAAATACAAAGGTGGTGTTTCCATCGAGAGAGTTCATAAAGTTAAAGAATATATATCAATGAATGACCTTGTATAATATATAGAAGAGATAATAGAAATATAATGACTTTGAAAGTTATTAATACAACTACCATTATAAAATATAACCCATTTAAAATAGATTTCTAAGAGTTGAGAAAGACCAACAACGAGAAACCCAAAATTGTATCCCTAATATGGTTATCAAATATGTTGATGCCCAAAAGAATGGTAGTTCAAGTCACCAATATATCAAAAATTACCATAGAACTAAGTGGAAAGAACAAGACAAGCTACATATTCAAAGCCCCATGTCATCATAATTCTTGATTTCCTCAAAAGGTACTCATGTAAGTTATGAGTAAGAGAAAGATGGGGAATTTTGTTAATTATAAATTAGTACTTCTGATTTCATATTATATCTGTTTTGTGTTTAATTTTTCAAAATAAAATTTTAATTTAAATAAATATTAAAATATGTTTAAAAATATTAAAGTATAATTTCAAAATTTTTTATATTTTTTTTTATATTTTATGAGCCTATAAGATATAGAATGGTTGGTGAATGGGTGCACTATTAAGGTATTTTTTTTTTGTAATGTTCATTAGTTTGAAATCTCATGGGTGCTTCACTTGCCTGACCCTCCAATTAGACTATTATAGTGGTATCTATAGGAATCAACTAGTGGCGAGTACAAGACCTATTAATTATTGATTCCTCTAGTCAAAAAATAATAAAAAACAACAACAAAAATAAGAATTATAGGACGGGAGCTCAAGAGGGGCTATGATTTGCTCTAATGACTCAATTAAATTAAACTTCTCGTGGGGCCAGGAAGGAGTTGCAATAATCAAGTTGAAGCTTATGTTATTTTGTAGGAGTTAATGCTAGCTCGAACACTGAGGATATCAAGTATTTCAATTATTGGAGATTCTGGGATTATTACTCAAATCCTAATAAGGAAGATGTTCCCAAAATATCTATACTTGAAATCCATTATTAAAAAAAAGGACTACTGAAAAAACAGGTTCATATGAATTACATCATGTTTTGAGACAGCACAATCAATTGGCAGACTCATTGGATAATATTTGGAATTCAATAACCTTGGGAAAAATTAAAATAACAAATAATTTTTCAATTTGCTCCACCCGATAAAATTATGGAAGACAAGAAGATTAAGACAAAAATTAATCAATAGTGGTGGTGCCAAGTAACACTAATCTAGTTAAAATACATGCAATGGCAAGCTTATAAAAACTCAAGGGAGGCAGGCTTCGATGACTCCATCATTTGGCTTTGTATGATTTGGAATGTAGAGGTTATGAACCTTTAATTTAGAGTAGTCTAATATGCCACAATTTTGCCCAGAAAATAGTGAAAATTTTGGTGTGATTTTGGTAAAAATATAACAGAAATTTGGAGAAATTCGGGTTACAGTGGTGGGTTTTTTATGGTGTTGAATGCATTTTCACCATTAAAAAAATGATTCAAACACTTTTATAGCTATATTTTTTAAAACAAAAATGGTCAGATTACGGCTAAAAAAGACTTTCAGAGTAAAATTGTGGCCTCTTGAGATAACGCCTTTAATTTTTGGAACGTGTCAACAATCGACTCATTCAGTTATCTAGGAATTACCCACGATAGGATTCACTTCTTTGTGCCACTAGAGGTCAACATGGCCTCTCCACATAGGGATGTTGTCCTTGGAAATCAGATATGTTCTTGGTTCATCGTTTACGAAGCCTTATCAAAGGGGTGGCGCAATGGTAATATGGGAGTATAGGTCTATTGGAGGCAGAGGAGTTGGCTTTACAAAACAAAGGTTATCCAAGATTACACTCTCCATTCTTTCAGGCACGAAATTTGATTATATGCAACCCCCATCTTTTGAAAATCTCCACTTTTCTCTTTTGTTAAGATTGGAAAACGGTGGTATATGCGATGCATTGTTGAGCGGATGGCATGTTACATTAAATTTCATGGAAATTTGGGGAGAAATTGAATTCCATTTTGGGCTTAAATCTATTTGGCTAAGTAGGGGCTCCTCTGTTCGTCTGCAGCACTAATCCATCTTGGTTTAGAGCTTGGGTGGAATTGAGAGTCTATTTTTATGTACTGTGAGGCCTTGAAAGTCATGGTAGTTAGCCTCCGACGGTTTGTGAGGTTCTCGGCTCTACTTCGTGGGTTTTGCTGTGTAAAGTTTTGGGGCCCACCTCCATTTTTAGGGTTGGTTCCTTTCTATTGTGTCGGGGTCCGGGGAAGCTTGGTCCTAGTGCATTGATATAATTGAATCGACTTCCTGCCCCGGTGTTGTCCCATGGTGGGAAATTTGGGGATTCTAGTGTAGTGGTGATTTTGTGGAACAATTGGCCTGGGTCTTGTCCAGTCCTAGGAAATCCACTTATCTGTAGGTATGTCGCGCCAATGAGGAAGACCCCGGAGAAGGGGTGGAAAGCATAGACATCTAGCCACTCGTGTGGGTGACGCCTCATCTTCCAGTGAGGAACACTTGGCTAGATTAGATAGGGAGGAGGAGCTAGCCCAAAACCTAGCTCTTTCTCCTAGTCATGTTGTTCAGCCCTCTTCCCGGGAAACGATCATTGATCAATTACGAGGGATGTAGGCCAACCTGGATATCCTCCGAGAACATATATATGAAGATCGAAATGAAATTTTGGCATATATGAATGATATACAATTCTCTCAATTGGAAATCCTAGAACAATTGGAGAATGTTCGCGGAAGCCAAAGGCGAACAAAGGATCACTTGCAAGAGTTAGAGGCCCGCGTGGAGCACATTGACTACCACATGCACGAGCAATAGGGTCAGCTAGAAACTCCGACAATGCACCATCTGCATCCGCCACGTTGATATGTCATTGACTAGTTGTTTACTTATTTGTCATTTTTTTGGCTTTTATGGCTTCGTAGCCCTCCATAAATAAGAGGTCAATCGATAAATCTTTTGTTTCATATTCCAGATCTCCTCACCAACAAGTCTAGTCAGAATAAGGCAGGAAGGACTCATGAAAATATGAATGTACTTGTTTTCTTCATGGTAATATAAATCCAGTTTTTGATGAATATATATATATATATATATAGATGAAAATATGAATGTACTTGTTTTCTTCATGGTAATATAAATCCAGTGCTTTTGATGAATATATATATAGCTAAGTTATTCCAGCTCTCCTCACCAACAAGTCTAGTCAGAATAAGGCAAGAAGAGCTGATGAAAATATGAATGTACTTGTTTTCTTCATGGTAATATAAATCCAGTGCTTTTGATGAATATATATATATAGCTAAGTTATCTAGTAATGCGCCAGCTCCAAAACAAAAAGAAGGTTCAATTGGAGGATAAAAACTCAATATTTACAATATGACAAGATTTTTAATCATGCATATTTACCATGGATACTATAACTTCTAGGTAGGTTTTTTACAATACCATGGGCCAATACCCACAAGATAAAGATAGAGAGGGAGAGGAGGGAAGAAAATTATAATACCATGGGCTACTACCATGGTTTATCAATACCATGGGCCACCTAGACTTTTGATTATTATTTTACGAATCTAGCCTTTTAATTGTTACAATACCATGGGTCAATACCATGTCTTATCAATACCACATGCCCAAAAACAATAACTTATTTAAAAATAAAAATATTTTACAAATATTTTATTTTAATTTAATTTTATAACATTTTTTAATTAAATCTAAGAGCAAAAAGGTTATAATTACTTTTGAGGTATATCTAAACCCTACATCCTCAGGACTAATAACAATATTTTTCATATTAGAGATTTCTACTCCTATTTGATTTCTTTCACTAGATGCATTGATTTCAGTGTAGATATTGATTTCTAATCCTATTTAATCACTTGCACTAGATGCATTGATTTCAGTGTAGATGCTGATTTCTAATCATATTTAATAACTTACACTAGATGCATTGATTTCAAAGTAGATGTTGATTTCTAATCATATTTGATGCTTGCATAAGATGCATTGGTTTCAGTGTAGATACTGGTTTCTAATCCTATTTTATTTCTTGCACTAGATGCATTGATTTCAGTATGGATGTTGATTTCTAATCCTATTTGATTGTTTGCACTAGATGCATTGATTTCAACGAAGATGTTGATTTCTACTCATATTTGATTGTTTGCATTAGATGCATTGGTTTCAATGTAGATATTGATTTCTAATCCTCTTTGATTTCTTGCACTAGATGAATTGATCTCAGTGTAGATGTTGATTTCTAATCCTATTTGATTGTTTGCACTAGATGCATTGATTTTAGTGTAGATGTTGATTTTTTATTTGATGCAACAAGATGTATGATGTACATTAATTTTAAAGTAATTAGATTAATAGTGTGCATTGATTTCAGTGTAAGCACATCTCTACCTCCTCCATCTATATCTTTATCTCCCATTGTCTCTCCTTCTCTATCTCTCTATCTCAACCCCTAAACATACACACTCTTTCTCTCTATCTGTTTATCTCTCTCCCTCCCTCTCTCTCCCCTCCCTCTCTCTCTCTTCCCCTTCTCTCTCTCTAAAATTTCTCTCTCCATATATATATCTCTTCCTCCCTCCCTGTCTTTTCCTCTCTCTTCTTCCCTCTCCCCCCCCATCTAGATCTCTATCTCCTCTTGTCTCTCCTTCTCACCCGCAAAACACACACACTCTCTATCAATGTAGGCACATATAAATTATTCAACCATAAATACAATACTTGAATTTTCATCCTAAATAAAATGTTTCCTTACCCCAAATGTTTTCTTCTTGAAACTATAAACTATTTATAATTGGGTACATTCTTATTATTCTCATTGAAAATTATTTGCGGTTTAACACTCCACAAGTCACAATTATTGACTTTGGAGAAAACTACTATTAATATTAGAGAGCAACAGAGACAAGGTATGTTGTTTACTACAGTAGCTCAAGTTAAATATTTGATATGTTGTTTACTACAGTAGCTCGAGTTAAATATTTGAATGGTCTATGATTCCAACTACTCTTTTCATATGATCGATATGAGAAAATGGAAAAACTAATGGTTGTGACAATAGGAACAGTAGAAGAAAATAGTTTCACATTGATCGCAATGAAGATTGTTTGTAATTGACTATATTCTTATTATTGACATTTTCTATCAATCAAAATTGTTACATTTACACTTTGCACTCAAAATTTTTATTTCATCATTTTTTAAATTGACCAAATTAATCTTAGACATATTTAGCATATTTAAAATGATCAAAATAATTACATGTTCAGCAAATTTTGTATGATCGCACACGACTGAAACCAACCTAGATCCATCTTAACACTGGATATATCAAGCGGCGAGAGGGATCAAATCTCTCGAGGTGCAAACCTTTCGTCAAGTTTTGCACTCAAAAATAGGTTTGCACCTCCAGAGATTTAATCCCTCTTGACACTTGATAGATCCGGTGTTAAAATAAATCTGGAAGGGTTAATACAAATGTTATCATTCTAATTAAAAAACTAATAAAAACTTTAAAATATATATTAAATTTTTTAAATATTAAATTTTATAATTTTTTAAATAAAAACCTTTAAAATACATACGGAAATGTTGAAAATTTATGAAAATATTATCAAATCCCAATAATTTCACTTATCTAGAATAAACAAAAATAATAGAGAAGAACTAAACAAACTCACCCATGTATTCAAAAACCCAAGGCTATCATAATTATTTTGATTTCCTAACAAAGGGTGTTTTTATCAATGGTGAGAGAATGATGGGTAAATTAATCAACAAGGAATTACTACTATTTTCTAATTTTTATTTATAAATTTTCATAATTTTATATATCTTTTTATTTCATTTCTAAAATAAAATTAATTTTGACTATATAAATTATAAAATAATATTAAATAATTTTTATTTATAAATTTTCATAATTTTATATATGTTTTTATTTTATTTTCTAAAATAAAATTATTTTTGATTATATAAATTAAAAGATAATAATAAATATTAAAATATATTTAGAAAAATAATTTAATTAACAAATTAGAGTTAATATTGGATTTTTCTTTATTTTTTATTTATAATTTTTTATAATTTTATATATGTTTTTATTTTATTTAATTTTCTAAAATGAAATTTTGATTGTATAAATTAAAAAACAATAATGTCTTAGAAAATTAATTTTAATTAACAAATGAGAGTTAATATTAGATTTATCTTATATTGAATTTTTCTAAATATTCTAAAGGCGTGAAGTTACTTCTTTTTAATTTTGATATTTAGAGAATTTGATTCATAAAGGTAAATGTGCAAATAAATTTTTTTTAAAGAATATATTTATCTCCAAGATTAAACAAAACATGTAAAGAGCTCACCATGCTAATCAAGTTATGCATGTGTAACTTGAATGGGTCATGGTCTCCCTAGGTTTTTTCACCTTATAACTCCTAATAAGATATACTTTAGTCTTATAATACATGCTTATTAATAATTATAATGCTTTATTATGAGAGATGGATGGAGCTCTGAAAATCCTTGCGACGGTTAGGGTTTTTCCCTAGCTAGTTGATCTATGCTTACATCACGTGGATTTCTTTTGCAAATCTCTACTACAATCTGAACAATGATGAATCTTAGTGATCTGGCGAAGAAGATAGTATATTTTGCAGGAATGGTTGTCGGTCCAACAAGTTCTTCGATTTCGTATAAAGCCATGCTAAAATCTGGATCTATTCTTTTGCTAGTTCAAGAAGTTCCTTCCCTCAATGTTCCTTTAGAGGAAGCTTTCAATTGTGAAAAAAAAAAAATCAAAGCAAGGTTTGGTCTACAAGTTTAATGGATTTTGGCAGCAACTAGAAACTTACTGATCTACACAAATGGATCTCTGAGACATGGAAACCTCTCTTGATGGATGATCTGAATATTTAAGGCTATGGCTCAAAGTTTTGTTGTTTTTTACAATATTGAGGACAAGAAGGCCATTTGTGAATTCAGATCGTGGTTTTGGGGTATTTTCGATCTCTTCATGCATCCCTAATCTCCCACCTTTGATTCGATTACAACATCAATCTCCATGACTCCTGTTTGGGTAAGGATTCTGAATTTTCCCCTGCATCTTTAGAAACTCCCATCTTTATCCTCTATCGGGAATGCATTATGAAAGTTTTATTATCGCAACCCAAAAACTGAAAATTTTTATAAGACTAATTATGCTTGAATATGTGTGGAAATGGACTTCAATAAGGGTTTTCCCATTGAGATTAATCTGACGACTCCAGACTATGTTTGGGTTCAAAAGATCAATTATGAAAATGTTTCATTCCAGTGTAGTTTGTTATGAAATGGGGCATGTAATAAAAAATTTCCCCAAGCATTTGTAGAACAACAAAGATCGAGAAAAATAAAAATAAAAATAAAGACTAGAAGGCCCAAATGGTGGGAAGGAATTCAGGGTGATAATTATACATTATACAAAGAGGATAGGTCTCAGGATAAGAAAGAACCATAAGATAAGTAGGAAGTAGATATTGTCAAAGAATAGCATCAAAGGAAACAAAAAACAGTGAGGAAAAAACGCATGTTAGTGAAGATCCATTGGACTCAACGAAAGTGGAATAGCAGGAAGCCCTCATGGAAAATGGATCCCCTCCTGAATCCACAAGGAATAAAGCTGGAAAGACAACTTCTTGAGCAGATCAGATGGACAATGGATGAGGAAGAATTCAAAAATAGCAACACTCACTTGCCAAAGAATGGCCCGCAAAAATTAGTAGAAAACACGGGATGGATCCAATTTGGGAAGGAAAAAGTATTTTGCCAAGGAAAACAAGAAGTCAAACTAAATCAAATCAAAAGTCGTGAAAAATGGTATGTAAATGTGTTTGGATATTTAGGTTTCTTCGAAAAAAATTAGTTACAAAGGGACTAAAAGTTTTGTATCATGGGGCATGTGCTTGAAGGTTTAGATTGAGCCTTTGTGCTCTATCTCAAACCTGAAAGGAGATTGAAATAGGTAAAGGTTTTGGCCTTGTAACTGGACTTATATTTAATACAAATCACTACCCATTTCTTAAAATATATATATATATATATATACCCTAATCATTTTAATTATTTTAGTATTACCCCCTCCTTTTCCCTTTTCAAATACAGACTTTGTAACGGTCACAATGAAATCATTAATTCGCAGTGAACTAGGGACTTGAGCTACATTAAATCGACTTTCCTACACTGCACTTAAAACTTGCAGGGATCATCTGTAATGACCTATGGCTTGTGATTGATGCCTCAGCCACCCTCAAAGCTAATAAGGAAGGATTAATTTCTAGAGATCGACAATCCCGTAAAATTCATAAACTGGAATCTCCAAAAAATTATCATGTTAACAAGAATGTTACCTCCAAAACGGACATTCTTGTAACAACCAATAACATATCTAATACTCCATCCAACGATAACAACGATGATAACCTGTTGAGGCCTCGAAAATCATTGCTTCAACACAGGGGGGAAACCACCCGGTCCAGACCTTAAGACAACTCCTTTTCCGTTTAGGTAGTGGCTCCGACTGGATTGTATGGGACCAGTTTCCCAATGAAAGGTGGTCAAATGAGTGTTTAATGCTTATAGCGAAGTGAAATGGATGGATTTGCAGTAATGAATTAAATGGAAAAATATATGCATTAATCTACTCTATAACCTAGGATTGTTTAATAGTTATCTAGATGCGATTTATAATGATTTTCCTTAGTAAATGACAATATAGATTGCTCAAACACCAATGGAAATGAAACTATTTCAAGATTATTAGTTTGATTAAATATTTAATCAAAATAATGTGTAAACTCATATCACACTTAGAATATCAAAGAAAATTTCTTAACATGTATAAAAATATCAATGGCAACATGATCAGTGGTGAATACATGTAACATTGTTCTTTAAATATCAAGTAATAAGCAATCTGAAAAGATAAATTTACTATTTACTTATAAACATAACATAGGTACAATGACAGAAATACCAGATACACTTCGCTAAGCTCATAAAAGAAATAGCAGCAGTTTATTCCTTCCCACAAAGATGATTCCAAGAGTACAGTAATGCAACTTCTCAAAATTCTTTATGAAAATTCCTAAACAATGTTCTAGTTGTTTTATTGAGAAAAGGATGAAAGTACAGTAGTGCGAGCTTTCGTAAGCCTTTCTTCATAAAATTTTGGACCTTGCTTAAATAGAAATAAACAATTGAATCTATTGTGCAGAGCATTGAGGGCCTTTAAACAGATCCCTTCAACAATGCTTAAAGGAAAATAGTATTTTGGTAGAAGTTTCTGAAAGTGATTTGATGTCTTCATCAGCTTTGTTTGTTCCATCGAATTATTTGGATGTTTGTCTGCTTGTTTGGATTGATATGCCCCTTATCAGCACAGTTGTAATCTTTTGTGATGAACTAAACTGATAAGCAAGTTTTATTTGAAACAAATCGCGTTTTAAAGGAAATCAAGAAAAACGTAGAGCGCAATAAATCCTGACACAGACATCATGGAGATGAATGCGGAGTGGAGAGGTGGGCTTTACGGCTTATTGCAATCGGAAATCAAAGTTTGTGGCGGATCATAAAACAATTGAAATCGGATTAGACTAGGAGTATTTCAAATAAAATTCAAAGGGGGCCTTCTTAAACCACATCGCAATTGCAATCAGAATGGGTGGAAGAGGCAAGAAGCAGTTATCCTTTATTATTTGTGATAGCCGCAGATGCGGGGTATTTATGAGTGGAATTGAATAATCCCGTCGGGTCCGGTCTAATCGCTATTGCAATAGGCAGGAGTCTTTGGAAATTGCGATAGCTCTAGATGTGGGGAATTTATGGAATGGATTTTGTAATCCTATCGGGTTCGGTTTTAATCACAAATCACAAAGGTAATGGGGTATAGACTTTTGGAAACTACGATAGCTCTAGACGCAAGGAATTTATGGAATGGATTTTATAATCCCACTAGGTCCGGGGTTTATCGCATATCGCAATCAGATAAGGTAGGAGGTATGGACTTATATAATAGCGGATCATGCGATTGAGATGGACGCGAGGTTCTTTTTAAAAGCAGTTAATAACCCATTCGGGTCTGGTAATTGTCTTATGTTTATTTTTTATGGGATATGCGATGAGGGGTATGGATGTGATGCAAGGTATAGTGGAGTGTTGAAGTTTGTAAAGACTTCAACCTTCGGAAATCTTTAAAAAAAAATCGTTTTATTTTGTTTTTAATCAAATAACCCATAATGTTTAATACTTAAACCTAAGTATAGTTTGTGTCTGGGGGGCTATTTAATTTGGTTTTTTGGGATAATCAAGGTTTAATATTTGGGTTTTAATTAAAAATCGTAAGTATTAAACTTTGATTATAATTTTTTTATTTTTTTTTAAATTGAAGGGTCCCTATTTTAATATGATAAATTTCATGGAAAATGTTCTGGGATCTGATGTGGCCACAGGCAGGCAGGTGACGCACGCGCATCCCTACACCTGCACAGAGACAGAACATCAATATTTAATTCAGTAATTTTGGGTTCCCGCGATAGATGTTAACATCTCCTTTCGACCTGTCGGCATCTGTTTCCTGTGCGCATGGTCAACTATCTTTCTGGTGGTTTCGGTGGCGGTTTCCGTCAATGGACAAGATGGACATTGAAGAGGAGGCCCTTGATTATTCCTTGGATCCGTTCGAGGGACAAACCATTTTCGGCAGTCGTAGCCCTAACCCTAACATTGACTGCACTGCTCTACCTTACTAGGGTTCATTGCCGATTGTCTCGCTTCCTGGAACCTCCTCCTCGCCGCTACGTTTCAGATCTCTCTCATTGGAATCAGCGGGCCTTGATTGTCCCCCACTTTCCCCCGGCACTCTCGAGCTCCTTACCACCATATCGCCTCCTTCGCCTGCTTTCGATCCGCTCCCCACCCATAACCCTACGCCCCCTCCGTGTTCTTCTCCCCCGGTTTCCGCAAACCCTAATACCCTCCCTTCGGGCTGTTTCGACTCTCCGGTCATCAAATCAAAAGCTGCGACTCCTCTGAAGGATGTGGGCACGGATCCGTTGACAGAACACCCATCAGCGCCAAGAACAGGGAAGAGAAAGGTCAAGTGCGTGAAATCTTCAGCAAAGGACCTCACCATTACATTTGGCAAAGATATCCCAATGGGCGAGGTGGTGGATAAGGCCAATAGGGTTCTTGTTGGGCATGTGAGAGGAAGAGCTTACTCAGCAACCAGGCTCACAAATTGGGTAAAAGAGATCTGGGGAGGCATACTTCAGGAACTTCCAGAGGTTCAGAGCTTGGCTAGAGGTTGGTTTGCCCTACATTTTTCTAAGGCAGACTATACTGATCTGATACTTGCGAAATACTGGCATATAGAGATGGCACCAGTCCTCCTCAAGCGGTGGTCACCACTTTTTGATCCGGAACGGGAGAAAATTGGAGCAGGACCTATATGGGTGCGATTACCAGGCCTTCCTCTACAATTCTGGTCTAAAGCAGTGTTTATTAGGATTGGAAATGCCCTTGGGACTTATCTGGAATATGATAAGACCTATGTACAAACAAAAAACCGTGCGCTGGCGAGAATTCTGGTACATTTGGACACAAGGGAGGGTCTGGAAGAGAAGATTACCCTGAAGTGGAGGCACTACACCAAAGTACAGATTTTGGATTATGAGGGTGTTCCGTTCCGCTGTAGAAGGTGCCATAAGGTAGGGCACGTATTCAAGGAATTCCCTTTGCTCACGAAACCAGCAGATCCCCTGGGCTCACCATGGCTTCAAAAAGGAAAAGCAGTTTCGGCTTCTCGGATCAGCATCTCAGCTCCAAAACAATTCAACTTGGGTGAATCCTCAAAGGCTGCAGAGGAGACCTTCAAGCCGCCCTCGCCCCCTTTGACTCGGGCAAGAGCTGCTGCAGCTGCGGAGTTGGCACGAAAATCGGGTACTACTCCTCTCTTACCCTTTTCCTCTCACTTATCTACATTGTCTCATTCCGTTGTTTCATCTTTGGATTTTACTTCACCTCTGGCACCTGCAATCACATGCGAGATATCCATCCCTCCGCCCATCATCGCCCCTTCCTCCCTTACCGTTCATCCGACCCCATCCTCATCTGGGGTTTCAGCCGGCTCCCATTCGATATTGCCTCACTCTTACAATCTTCACTCTCGGCACTTACCGGGTCCTGACTCTCAATCTGGGCTAGGTCTAACCTACCCTGGACCTTCTTCACAATCTTCCTGAGGGCGTAAATCTTTCCTAACAAAAGCCATTCAAAAAGTCGGAGCCGAAGTTGCCTCTGGCAAGAAATCCACCATGGAAGGGGTTCTTAGAGCACTGCATACCCCTGGAGGGGTTCCACCATGAAATGCCTCTCCTTTAACTGCAGAGGTCTGGCTAGTACCTCCAAAAAACTAGCCATGCAGAGGTTGATTGAAAATGAGCCGACAGATATTATAATGTTGTAGGAGACCTTGGGCAATGTTGTTTCTATTGAGCAAACCCTAACTACCATCATACCTGGGTGGCACTTCCATGCCCTGGATGCCATAGGTAGAGCTGGGGGTTTAGCCATAGGATATAATCCTCGATCCATCAATGTATCTGCCACTTGGGGAGGAGTGGGATTTATAGGAATGGATCTTTTCTCGGCTGAGCTTGGTGTGACCTTGAGAATCATCAATGTATATGGTCCTTGCCAGAGGAGAGAAGATTTCTGGCAGTTCTTTCTTCAATCAAACATGACATCTATGGATCAGGTTATCATAGGGGGCGATCTAAATTTCTCCATAGGATATGGGGAATCCTGGGGATCACAAGCCCAAGTTGACCCCATGTCTGATTTCTTTAAGGACATTATGGACCAGCACAATCTTACAGATGTCCCCATGAACAAGCCTATGCCCATGTGGAGGAACCGAAGAGTAGGGGAAGCAGCCCTGGCTAGAAGGCTCGACAGATTTCTGATCAAAATTCCCCTGCTTCAAAGATTATCCAGATACAGACAATGGGTGGGGTCAGGGGGAATATCAGATCATTCTCCTATTTACCTGGAGATTCTTGGACCTGATGCCAAGCCAAAGGCCCCCTTCAAATTCAATCATGTCTGGCTTCAAGATGAGGGATATACATGTTTAGTCAAGGACTTTTGGACCTCCCACCCTATAACAAATCACAGATCAGCGGCTAAAGGTTTCTGCCACAACTTATCTCAGCTTAAACAATTAACCATGGCTTGGGCAAAGGAGAAGAAGGCTAAGGATGAACAGTCAATTACAGCCATTGAAGCTGAGTTGAACAATTTGATGGATGACAGAAATCTTGGCTTTACCTCAACAGAAGAGAAAGCTAAGCTGATTAAGCTTGAAAAGAAGAAAGACAAGATTCTCAAGGAGAGAGAAGAATCATGGAGACTGAAGAGTAGGGCTATTTGGTTAAAGGCAGGTGATGAAAACACCAAATTTTGCCAAGGGAAGGAAGACTGCAAACACTATTTGGAAAATGCCCCTACCTGATGGAGAGCAAGCTGACAATTTCCAAAAGCTCTCTAGATTGGGCACCTCCCACTTCCGAAATCTATTTAGATCTCCCCAAGAAGCCAATCTAGCAGATATCATACAAGTGGCTGGACTATTCCCTAGATTTGTGGGGGAGGAAGCTGCGAATGAACTAAATTCTCCTGTCACCCTGGAGGAACTTGAGGGGGTCTTAAAGTGGTTTAAAAAGGACAAAAGCCTGGGTCCAGATGGGTGGACAATCGAATTCTATTTGGCTTTTTATGACCTATTGGCCCTGGACCTACTACAGGTTGTGGAGGAATGTCGATCATCAGGTAGATTGTATAATGCTATCAACTCTACCTTTATTGCTCTCATCCCTAAAACTGATTCCCCCGTTTCCTTTAATGATTTCCGGCCCATCTCCCTCTGCAACTGCCTTTACAAGATCATTACCAAAATCATTGCTAATCGTATCAGGCCTATCCTATCTCAGCATATCCTCCCTGAACAATTTGCCTTTCTCGAAGATCGCCAGATACATGAAGCCATTGGTACTGCTCAAGAAGCCATTCATTCCATTGGCATCCGAAGACTAAAAGGTATCATCCTCAAAATTGATCTGGCCAAGGCATTTGACCGAGTGAGTTGGCTTTATATCAAAATTCTTCTTATCCACCTGGGCTTCCCCCACTCATTTACCACTTGGATAATGGCATGCATATCAACCCCCACCTACAGTCTTCTCATAAATGGCTCTGCCTCTCCTTTCTTCCATGCTGAAAGAGGACTCAGGAAAGGCTGTCCACTCTCTCCTCTCCTCTTCCTGATTGTCATGGAATGCCTGAGTAGACTCATCTATCATGAAAAGCATAATGGAAGATTATTAGGTTTAAAGATCACTGATCAGTGTTACCTGACTCATCTCCTGTTTGTGGATGATGTCCTCATCTTCTTGGATGGAAGTATTCGTTACTCGATCGCTCTTGAAAATATCCTTGCTACTTTTTTCAGAGCTACTAGTATGATGGAAAATCATACAAAACCCACCATTTCTCAGGCATACACTTCTGCACAAGAGTCCAATTTTGCCTTGCATCGATTCCCTTATAACCCCCGACCACTTGACCAGGGCTTCAAATATTTGGGTTTCTGGATCAAGCCCTTGGGACATAAGATAGCCGATTGGACTTGGTTGATCACCAAATTTGAGAAAAGGATATCCCACTGGAGCCATCGCTTTTTATCCAAAGCAGGATCGCTGATGCTTACTAAATCTGTCCTGGAGGCTACCCCAGTTTTCTGGATGGCATTAGCCTGGATTCCTAGAGGCATTCTAGCTCGTCTCAAGCAAATCTGCTACAGATACCTTTGGAATGGAGGTCAGGACAAATGAGTCTTTGCGTGGATAAGCTGGGACAAGATTGCCCTGCCAAAAAAGTGGGGAGGATGGGGCCTTAAAGATCTACCATCCTTTGCACATGCTCTGGCTGCAAAAATGGGATGGACATTACTTACCAAGCATAATCTCTGGACATCCATTTCATACCACAAATACATCTGGCCCCTCCAAGTCATGGATTGGATTAGATTGCCTGGTTGGAATAGAACAGGCATATCATCAGTTTGGAAAGCTCTATTGTGCTCACTCCCCCTCATTCGCAGTCACCTTACTTGGAGAATCAATGCAAGAACCAGTGCTCGCATTGGGATGGACCCATGGACCGGAGGAGGGGGTAGATGTTTCCTCCCACGAGAGCTTATCCGATTACTTAACCAACAGAACATAAAAGTAATAGCCCATATTGCGGATCATGAGAATTCCTCCATTCTTTCACAAGCTTGGAAATCGGTCGTGCAGCTTAACTTGCCTCCCCACTGGCACCTCATTTGGGATGAATATACTAACGCATTGAGTGAATCTCATATACGCATCAAGGAAGGCCCAGATGAGCTCATGTGGAGCAAGGCCGAATCTGGTTTCTATTCTCCTAAGGAAGGCTACCTGTGTCTGATTCAAAACAAACAACCAGAAATCATACAGAGATGGTGGAAGCTCATTTGGCAATTAAAAACTCCTCCCCGGACCAGACTTTTTTTCTGGTGCATCCTTCGGAATAAGGTTCCTACAGGGGACTCGCTTATGCACAGATCCTTGTATGGTCCTTATTGGTGCATACTTTGCAAACAAAACACTGAATCGACAGAACATTTGTTCCTCTCCTGCATTACTACTAAACAAATATGGAAAGACGTGGCTGCTGAGATCAGGTTCACGGGAACATGGGAAGGTGACAACATATCAGCAGCATGGGAAGCCTGGAACAGAGCACATGCAGGAACAAACCTGTTGTGCCTACCTCTGATCATATGTTGGGTAATATGGCTGGCCAGAAATAAACTAACTTTTGATAATGGCACGATCTGTTGGCAGTCCACTATTGCTAAAATCATTGCATCCTATCATGAACTGCCTGAATATACCCCACCTCGCCCACGCAGACCTGCTACCCCCGACCCTATAGACTACTCCTCTCCATGGGCATATTTCGATGGAGCTGCTCAGCAACACAGATGTGGGGGGGGGGGGGGTTCATACTATACCTCTCAGAACAGCATTACTTCAAAGTCAAGATGGGTCTTGGCGTAGGAACGAACAACTTTGCAGAACTTATTACTCTTCGACATCTTTTGCACTTTGCTTTATATCATGACTGCAGAGACATACAGATCTATGGTGACTCAAATAATATTATAAATTGGATCAACAAGAATACTAGATGTCACGCACACACACTCTTAAATATTCTGGACGAAGTAATGCATTTCAAATCTCTTTTTAATTCCATCCTTGTTCGTCATATCTACAGGGAGCATAACCACAGTGCCGACAAATTATCCAAGGAAGCCACGCACCTGCCAAGAGGACAATGGATAATCCAAGAATAGAGGGGTACCTCTCAGTACCAGTACTACCACAGGCCTTATATAGATCAAATCTACCATTAGGTGGATGGTTTCTAAACTTTGCAGCGCTATCGGCCATATATGATGATGTAAATAACTTAGTTTTATTTATGAACAACACCCTGCAAGGTGTAAATATGCTTATATGAACTCTATACAACATCATCCTGTGTGATGATTTTTTTATTTTTGACACATCCATTCACAGGAATGGAATTGTAAATATTTTGGACATACTGACACAAATCGCATATGCTGAATAGCATATACTATATGTAATTTTTCACCATATAATGAAAGATTACAATTTTTCCAACAACAAAAAAATGGTAAATTTCATAAGAAATTTATAATATATTAAAATGGGGAATGTCGAATATTATAATAGTTGATGATTCACTAGAAGAACCAGTTATCTCTGATAAATGAAATTTTCCAAAAATTCAGTAAAAATAATCTAAGTGAAAACTACTTTTCGAAATATTTAGATAAAAATATTACTCTGGCTATCAAATTCATTAAATTGAAATCTCTTTTAAAAACCTTTTTTGAATGACAAACACCTATTTACATGTATAAGTCATAATCAGTTTATAAAAATAAAGTAGGGGGCCTTTTACGACTTATCTTAAAATGTACTCGTTTGTGACAGGTAGAGCCACTGCTACTAGCAGACGTTCATAGCCTCGATAGGGCTACCTTTTAACCAACAACAATCCAGTATCCCATCCATTTAATGGTGCAATAATTTAGAGGTAAATTTTATTTTTCTTTTTTCTTCTCTTTTGTTTTATGCTAAAAAGCCATTGTCCTAGTTTGGTGAACAAATAACGACAATGCCATTCATTGGTAATAATCAAAACTGGACAATCTGGCTCATGATGAGACCCCTTATCTTACAATTAAAAATTATAAGTCATTACCATGATTTAGTGTTCAGTGCAGTAATGTCAGTTTAATTGGTTCCCTATGAACATGGTAAGCAGGCTTGTGATGAGATCTCTTATCTTTTTAGATTTATTATATTTTAGAATTACACTCTAAAAAAATTCCCTTTTTAATGGATGGGGAGGACTATTGACTCCTTAAGATTTTTGAATGACAAATTCGAGTTGAAAGTGTTTTAGTCGTAAGACGGTCTTTACTTTTTAAGGATAACTTTTTTGACTTAAACTAGAGTAAAATGATATAATTTTTTGAGGTTTTTAAATATTTTACAACTTAATGAAAAAGATTAATTTTAGAGTTCTATAATTTTTATCTAATTTTCAATTTTGGTAACCACTTCTTAAAAATTCTTACCTTCAAAATGAAAAAGTAAAAATAACTTCAAGAGATCTTTGAAAAGTCAATAGAGTACTACTTAAAATTTTATTAACAAAATCTGTAAAAGGAAAAATAAATTGCAGCGGGATGTACAATGGGAATGATTTTTTACATATTTTATTCTTTATATATATATATATATAAGAAAAGACTTTATTTAAGATGAGCCCATTTTACAGGAAGAGGATCTCTCTTTCCTAATAAATCTTGATGTATAAATGTATATGGGCTTATCTGTTCAACAATCTGAAATGGGCCAAGCCATGATTTCTAAAATTTGGTATGTTTCCCTTTTTCTTAATGTGTTTTGTCCCACTTTAGAACTAGATCCTCAACTTGGAAGGATCTTTGTGTGACTGAACTTGCATCAAAAGAAGCTTTCACCATCTGTTGATGTTTAGTGTGTGTGAGTTTGGCATTTTCCCTTTCTTCTTCTAGTTTTAGGATTTGTGAATTTCTTAATTGTAAGGAAGACTGTGTTTCTTCAATAAATTAAACTAGGGCTAATGAAGGAAGAGATAAATGTGATGGGATGATGACTTCCTTCCCATAGACTAGGTTAAAAGGAGAAGTGCCTATAGAGGCCTTCTGAGTTATCCTATCAGCTCATAGAGAAAATATTAAAGCTTTATGCCAGTTTCTTTGATTTTGATCTACAATTATTTTGATTATTCTAAGGAGATTTTTATTAGTGGATTCTACCAAACCGTTTCCCTGGGGATAGTAATTAGTAGAATATTTGAGTTTAAAACCTCTCCTAATTGCAAATTCAATCATACTGGTACCCGAAAAATAAGATGCATTATCAAATATAAGTGCAGAAGGCAAACCAAATCTTGTAATGATAAATTGATCAATAAATTCAATAACAGATTTAGAATTGACTACCTTTAGCAGAATTTCTTCCACCCACTTAGTGAAGTAATCTGTAGCAGTGAGAATATATCTATGTTGTTTAGAAGAATGAGGAACGATCTCACCTATGATATCCAGTCCCCATTGTTCGAAAGGTTGTTCGATGTTGACTGGCTACAGAGGCAAAGCTGGTTTCCTTTGTCTTCCAAAAGCAGTTTGGCATGTTTTGCATTTCCTCACATATGCGTGGGTATCTTTGAATAAAGTGGCCCAGTAGTATCCAGCATGTAAGATTTTGCGTGTTGTAGTATCTCCTCCAAAGTGTCCACTTGCCGGTTCATCGTGAAATTCCTGCAAAATTGTTTGTGCTTCAGACTTTTCTAAACATCTTAACAATATGGAATCATAGTTTCTCCTAAATAACACGTTATCAACAATCTCGTAATTTTTTTATTTTAATCGTAAATCTCTTTTTCTTTTATAATTGAGTTAAGGAGGTGCATATCCATTTTTTAAATAAAAAATTAAATCAGCATATTGAGAATCAACGTCAAATACATTTATCTCATAAATGTGTTCACTGTTACATGTGTCCCCTTCGGATGGTATGTTGGATTCTCATGTAAGCAGCTTGCAAAAACCTTGCCCTTTGACAATTTTGGTCTGTTTAATTTCAATATCTTATTCATGTAGATTTGTTACTCAATTCACTCTCTTTTCTTCTAATTCTTTTTGCATTAATAATTGTCTCACTGCTGGGAATGAGACTATTACTTTCATGTGTGTTTTTAAAAGAAAATGTTGAAAATGTTTTATAGATTTATATACAACATATGCTTGTTTTTCTACTTCTAAATAATTCAATTCATCATCTTGGAAATTTGAACTGAAAACTGAGATGGGTGCTTCAATTTTATGATTATCAATTTGTGTCAAAACAATGGCATAAGACATTAAAGAATAAAAGGTATATAAGATGAAATGATTACAGAAATTTGGAATATTTAAAGAGGGAGCATTGATAATTGCATTTTAATTAAATCAAATGATTGCTTTTCACGCTGGCCCATTTTAAAACTGTGTTTTTCTTAATCATTGTTCTAACCGTAAAATGATTTGTGAGAAATCAGGGACAAACCTTTTTAAAAAAATGATTTGTCCAAAGAATGATTGCATGCTTTTTTTTGTTATATGGTAGAGAAATTTCTGAAATTTATTTCTATTAGGGTCAATGTAAATTCCATTTTTTGACACAATGAATCTTAAAAGTTTCCCTTCACTACAAGCGAAACAACAACAAAAAAAAAACAAAAAAGACCTTTTTGGATTTAATGAAATGCAATATTTTCTACTGCGTTCAAAAATGTGTTTTAAGTCTTGTAAATGACTATTTCTATGTTTTGAATAAACAGTAATATCATCTAAATAAACTACGACTGTTTTATTTAACAGACCTTTGAATGCTATATCCATGGCTCGTTGGAAAGTGGCCCCTGCATTTATTAACCGAATGGCATTTTTTGGTAGGCATAAGTTCCCCATTTGGTTCTTAAAGTAGTCTTTAGCCTATCATCTAGGTGGACCATAATTTGATTATATCCAGAGAAACCATCAATGAAAAACATAAGTTCGGAACGAACAATTGATCGTAAAATTTGTTCCATAGTGGGTAGTGGGAAATTATCCTTTTAATTGGCCTTATTAAGATTCCTGAAATCTATACAAATTTAGATATCACCATTTTTCTTCCTAACAGGTACCAAGTTGGAAACCCATCTTGAATGCCTAACAGGAAAAATGATTTTATCCTTAAGGAGTTTATTCAATTCCATTTTGATTTGATTTTCTAAGTTCAGATGAATTTTCCTTAACTTTTGTTGGACTGGTTTATCATTTGATATCATTGGAATTGTATGTCGAATGATGGAAGTATCAAATGTTTTGAGATCTTCATAACTCCAAGCAAGGAAAAATGATTTTATCCTTAAGGAGTTTATTCAATTCCATTTTGATTTGATTTTCTAAGTTCAGATGAATTTTCCTTAACTTTTGTTGGACAGGTTTATCATTTGATATCATTGGAATTGTATGTCGAATGATGGAAGTATCAAATGTTTTGAGATCTTCATAACTCCAAGCAAAAGCATTCTTATGTTTTTTAAACAATTGAATGAAGGATAATCTTTTTTCAGACGAAAGACGAAGTCCTAAATTAACATTATGAAATTTAAGATCTGTCCCAAGGTTTATTAATTCAAATATCAGAGTTGAATTCTGTAGTTTTGAATTGGTAACTCTTTTAAATATGTCTTTTAAATCATAGAGATCCTCAAGTTTTACTACAGATTTGGGTATGGGATTATCATCAATTTTATGTTTTAATTTATCATCGTGTTCATCCTCATCAATTATTTGATCATCATATGATTTTTTAGAAGTTAAGAAGCTTAAAATGGCTTCATCATCATTAAATACCCACCGGTTGGTGATATTATCTAGAATGGATGGTCTAAATATTAATTCTACAGAAAATCTATCAGGACTGTAATCTTCAGATGGGATCAATTTTGATGCAATGTTAGCAAGAAGGTCAGCACTGGCATTCTGAATCCTATGAATAGCTGAAATGTTAAACGCTAAAAAATGTGAAGTGAGAGACTGAACCAAAGACTAATAATGCTTCAAGTGTATAGAGATATAATGTATCATCTTTCTCACTTGTTTAATTACAATTTCTGAATCTCCATAAACTTGAAGGTATTTAACGTCAAGGCTAATTGTGTTATACATACTTTGGACTAATGCTTCATATTCTGCAATATTGTTTGTGTATTCTAACTCCAATATGCAAATCAGCATTGTCTTCACACCTTTAGGATTAATCAATATGCAACCTGCTCCTGCACCATTGCTTGATTTCGACCCATCAAAATATAATGTCCAGAATAAAGAACTAACTAATGGTTTTTCTAACATATTTACACGTCTAGAAAAGTTTGTCTGTGAAAAATTTTCAATTTGAGAAGTTACATAATTACTCAGAAATGGTGACGTTTGTGCTTTAAAATTCTCAAAAAATGATTCAGTAGAGTAGTTTCCAAGAATGTTGTTATTAAATACTACTGCCTCATTTTCACCTTCAAAATTTGTTACTGAATGGTTCATGTGTTTTTCTCGGTTGATTCTAATTTGATTCGAATTTCCATTAAATGGGAGCCATAAGTGAGACCAATCAGTGGCAAAATAATTGTGTAGTTTTTCTAACCAATCTCTACTAAGAATTAAACCGTAGAAATCTAGGATATCAGCAACAAGTGTATCAATTATTTGACAAACTTTAGGATTCTAAGATAATCTAATAAGAACTGAATTCATTTCTCCTATAATTTGACTTTTGTCCTATCGAGTTACACAATGTCAACTGGGGTTTTCTAGGGTGACATGTTTAATTTCAGATGAACTGAATACGACATGATATTCGAAGAAGCCCCTGAATCTACCAAACAGTTATGTACATTTTTATTAAATATTTCAAAAGTCAAAAGAAAAGGAGTATGTGAGTTAGACTTGTCATCTATCAAAATAGAATCAGAGCAATCGAATAATGGATGACCAGGAGGTTTACCCATTCCTTTAGAATATTTGGATACCACAGCAGTAGGAAAAAGAGAAGCAGGTACTGCATTCAATTCTATCAGTAAAAATTTATGTTGTTATTTGAGTTTAGTGAGTTCATGGAGGAAAATGTTTGCTTTTATTTTCTTCATATCCTCAACTATATTGTACTCAATAGTATCTAAAACTACTAAGGTTCTGGGTGAAGATGGAGAATTGGATGAAGATGGAATTACTTGGGGAGAAGTGGAAGTGCATTTTTTAACAGCAGCTTTATCTTTAGCAGTGGAAGTTGAAGGTTTCCGTTTTTGAATTGTTTGTATAGGATCAACTGTACTTTTGCTTCTTGTCTTAACAGGTAATGCTTCATGTTCATTTTCACTATCAGAAATAGGAAGAATGAAATCCCATATTACATTTAACTCAGCTATTTGTGTTGGGTTGTGTTATATTCTTTCCACGACTAGCCCACGTAGTTAACCGGGGGGTTAGAGGGGGGGCGGAGCCCCCCCTTTGTTGCGCTGATTGCATTGCTGGGGCATCACAGGGGGTTTGAGGAGTGTAGGTAACCTCTCTCTATGGGGTCCGGGGCAGCGCCCCAGAAAATTTTGTTTTTTGGACCCTATATTAGGTTGGGCGGACCTACCTATGGTTTTGTGCATGATTTTTGCACATGGTTTTGGACGCGATGTTTTTCGGTCCATGGTTTTGGACGCGATAGTTTTTCGGTCCATGGTATTGGATGCTTCGGCATGTATAAATATGTATTGTAACATTGAAAGAAATATAATGAAAAATCAAGCTGGTAGTCCCGGTTTTGGGATCAAGGAGAAAATCTCTGTGTATATGTGTTTTATGTGTTATGCTCTCGCATTGTTTATTTTATTTGCTTTAGAATTCGTATGTAGGTAATTTCTGTACAGGGTTAAAACCTACAATTTGTTCATCTTGGGATTCATCAGCAGAAAATGTTGCTTCTTCCTCATCTTCATCATCAGTTTTTACATTAGAGATCGTGTTTGGAGGTTGTGGATTAGGTGGTTGATTTCTTCTGAATGGTCTAAAAGGTTTTTTGGAAGAGGATTCAGCTACTTGTTTTTTTATCTCTACCATCTTGTTAGATAAAGTTTTAAGGACTTGTTGTAAGCCTTCAAGATCAAAGGGATATTTAGGTGCTTTCTTTTTAGCTTCATCCTTAAATGTAACTCTTTTTAATTTTCTATCTTCCTGATCTTTTTTCTTTTCTAGTGCATTTATCCCCTTCTCTACAGACACAGCTTCTTTCATGTTTTCTACCAAGGTATTTTTATTAGCTCTATCTACAAAAATTCCTATGTTAGAAGGAAGAGATGAAATATACCATTCAATTTGTACATCGACACCAGGTCTAGAAGTAGCTGGGATTTTATTTAACAATTTGTTAAATCTAGAATTGAAATCTTTTATCTTTTCCCCTGAATTCGTTTTTAAATTGGAAAGTTCATTGATAAGAGATGTGGTTGAGTGATCATTACCAAATTTAGTCAAAAATTATTCTTCAAAAATATCCCAACTAGTAATAGAATTGGTTGGTAATGAAAAGTACCAAGACCCTGTTGATCCTGTAAGAGTGTACGGGAATAATCTAACAACAACGTCTTCTTCATCTACCTCATTGAGATTGATGGCTAACATATAGTTATGAAGGTGCTCTTCAGCAGGTAACCCATCATTAGGATTGAATTTGGGAAGCCATATTTCAGGATGTTTTGGTACAGGATGAAATGGGGATGACATTTCAACAGCTCCTGGATTGGACAATGGTCTAGCTGCCATTGTAACACTTGGGGAGGTGGATGTGATGAAACAAGAATTGGTAGATGTGATAATACTGCTTGAGGTAGCACTAGTTGTTTGTGTAGAGGAAATGGATATAGATGAAGTGAATGGTAGAGAGAAAGGAAATGAAAAAGGAAGAAATGGAGATGTTGGTGAATGAGAGAGTGAGGTAATCGCACTAGTAGATGTTTGGGAATCTGATGTAGCAGTTTTCGCTCGGCGAGATTGAAGTGGAAATTCGAATGGCGAGATGCCAAGTTTTGCACTTTGGGACCGAGTTAAAACACCAATTTCTTGAAAAATAGAGGTTATTCCTCCTTCAAAATCTTCGGATGATCCAGGCTTTTCTGTTGAAATGGAGACGTCTTCCAATTTCTTTATCAAAGTTGTAAGTTCTGGTGATTCTGGAGTATGATCCACAGGGATTACCTCAGGAAGTATTCTAGGAGACTTGTGAGGTGATTGTACAACTCCTGATCTAAAAGTAGGAGATTCTGGAGGAGATCTGGAAGTTGTAGGAGATTTGGAAGGAGAATGACTCTTGGAATGGCCTTTTATTTTTGGATTGGACTTACTTTTCATTCATAGTTTTCATGCCCTCCTTCTAGCGCCAAAAATTGTTGAGGCCTTGAAAATCGTTGCTTCAACACAGGGTAAAAACCACCCGGTCTGGACCTTAAGATAACTTTTTTTCGGTTTACGTAGTGGCTCTGACTAGATTGTATGGGACCAATTTCCCAATGAAAGGTGATTGAATATGTGTTTAATGCTTATAGTGAAGTGAAATAGATGGATTTGCAGTGATGAATTAAATGGAAAAATATATGCATTAATCTACTCTATAACCCAGGATTGTTTAACTTTTATCTATATGCGATCTATAATGATTTTCCTTAGTAAATGACAATATAGATTGCCCAAACACCAATGGAAGTGAAACTATTTCAAGATTAATAGTTTGATTAAATAGTTAATTAAAATAATGTGTAAACTCATATCGCATTTAGGATATCAAATCAAATTGCTTAACATGTATAAAAATATCAATGACATCATGATCAGTAGTGAATACATGTAACACTATTCTTTAAATATCAAGTAATAAGCAATTTGAAAAGATAAATTTACTATTTAATTATGAAAAAAACAGAGGTACAATGATAGAAATACCAGATACACTTCGCTCAGCTCACAAAAGAAATAGCAGCAGTTTATTCCTTCCCACAAAGATAATTCCAAGAGTACAGTAATGCACCTTCTCAAAAAAATTATGAAAATTCCTAAACAATGTTCCAGTCGTTCGATTGAGAAAATGATGCAGCCTAAGTTGCGCTTACCCACAGTATGCATATAAAATACATGTCCCAGTAATTTTAATATCCCTGTTTAGTAAAACCTTCCATGACCCAAGGTTTAACTCTCTTTAATTAAATGATTAAGCGAAAGCTAATAAATCACATCTTAATCAGATTATACCCGCAGATCTTCTTACCGTCTAATTCACAACAAACCTGACCAATCATCGTCAATCATGTGTTGCATAGCTAACATATTTATTTCAACACTTGACTTTTTTGCACCCCAAATCTCCATCGTCGATCTATCCTGTCTGATCCAACATCTATCGCGTCACCCGCTCGCCAACTAGCTTGGCTGATCTCCACCGTCAATCAATCTCGCGTGATCCAACGGCTATCGCGCAATCTCACGTGAATTCTTACACGACCGATATCAGACCGAGAGCACGTGAGAAAAGTGGTTTTCTCGTGCTATGTGTCGTCCGCTAAGGTTAATCGCGTGAAATTGAGGAATACCATTTACAGCTTTTAGGGCGCGCAAGATACCGCTTACCACTTGCAAAGACCGCTCCATCCTTCTGCTAACACATGGTTTTAATCTGATCCATTCACTTCTTGACTTTATTTTGCGCAACTTAATCCTAGCCATCTATCTCCCTCACTCTCATCGTTGATCTAACTGATCCAACGACTGTGCTTTGTTGCTACATTCTTCTGCATCTCACTGTGTAATAGTCTTCTCGTTTCTATGCCTGTGTAATTATTCTCATCTTACGGTCTTCAATTGTTCTGATCCCGATCTTCAACTCCATTATTTCACTCCTTCGCACCTTTACGTTTCCTTCGTGAATCCTTAGGTTTTAGGAAACCTTACAGTTATACCTTCGTTATAACATTAAAGGTTTTCACCAATACTGTCTGTGTGCAAGCCCATAACACTCCTCTCTGCACTTCGTTTCTAGTCTTGCACACCTGCAAACCTATGTTACGCAGATTTATTCTAATCCACACACAATTTATAATTCAATTACTCAATCCACACTTGCACAATTTAGAATTAAAATCTTTGTGTATATATAAAAAATAATTACATAATGAGTCTCTCTCTCTCTCTCTGGCCTAATTTTCTAATCAGTGGCATTTTTCTTTCCTGCCCGTAGGCTTACAGTCAAACCCTATCTAATCTCTGAACTCCAAATCTCTAACTAACTAACTCTCTTCTATGCCTTTTAGGCTTACATTTATACAAAAGGTTTTGTAACCCATTTCCTGGTTTAGATCCATAACCTTCTCAACAAAATCCTAAATCTCTTCTTTATCTCTAAGGATCCTCTCTAATCCACAAAATCATCAACTAATTCCTAATCTAAGCTTTTACAATTAATTTCCAAACCTATCAATCCCTATGAACTCTCAACTGTCCTAATTCTCTCATGTTCTCCAACATTCAAGAACATTTACAAAATCCTCTCAATATTTAATTAATTCCTATTCCAAATCACTCAAAACATTAATAATTACATTAATTTGATACATAGGAATCCAACTTCCTTGAAAACACAAGACCCCCTAAGTTAACTAGAATATAATGAATTGTTGAGCTAGATGCTCATGCATCAGAAAATTATGAAAGTACAGTAGTGCAAGCTTTCATAAACCTTTCTTCATAAAATTCTGGAGTTTTATTTCATACAAAAAGTAAGCTTAAATAGCAGAAAACAACTGAATCTATTGTGCAAAGCGTTGAGGGTTTTTAAACATATCCCTTCAACAATGCTTAAAGGAAAACAGTATTTTGGTAGAAGTTCCTGAAAGTGATTTGTTGTCTTCATCAGCTTTGGTTGTTCCATCAAATTCTTTGGATGTCTGTCTGCCTGTTTGAACTGATATGCCACTTATCAACACAATTGTCCTCTTCTGTCATGAACCTGAACAAGAAAAACAGGAATCGATAAGCTAGAAATAAATAAAACTGATAAGCAAATTTTATTTGAAACAAATCATGTTTTGCAGAAAATCAAGAAAAACGTAGAGCGCAATAAATCCCGACACAGACATCATGGAGATGAATGCGAGTGAAGAGGTGGAATTTATGGCTTATCGCAATCGGAAATCAAAGTTTGGCGCAGATCATAAAACAATTGCAATCAGATTAGACCGAGAGTATTCCAAATAAAATTCAAATGGGCCTTCTTGAATCACATCGCAATCGCAATCGGAATGGGCGGAAGAGGCAAGAAGTGGTGATCTTTTGTTATTTTTGATAGTCGCGGACGCAGGGTATTTATGAGTTGGAGTGAATAATCCCGTCGGGTCCGGTTTAATCGCTATCACAATAGGCATGAGTTTTTGGAAATTGTGATAGCTCTAAACGCGGGGAATTTATGAAATGTATTTTATAATCCCATCGGGTCGAGATTTAATTGCAAATCGGCTGGGGTGAAGGATTTATTATAAGTTATGTCCCTTTGAACTTGCGATTGTAGGATCCTGGGGTGGCGTGGCAGTGATGTCACGAATGACGTGATGAGGTGACGTGGAGGATGATGTGGATCTGACGTCATATCAAAATCGGCATTGGGATGTATATAGCAATCAACATTGGGATGAGGCATGACTTTTTAAAACTTTGCGATTGTGATATAGGTCCCGGACGCGATATTTATATAAATCGCAGTGTGTAATCCAAGCGCATCCGGACTTTATCGCATATCACAATCGACAGTTCAGAGTGGGGCAGGACTTAAGCCTTTGAAATTTGCGATAGCCTATAGATGCGGATTTTATGAACTGTCATTAACTTTCCCGTCGGGTCCGAGCCTGATGACAGTTCGCAAATCACAAAGGTAATGAGGTATGGATTTTTGGAAACTACGATAGCTCCAAACACGGGGAAATTATGGAATGGATTTTATAATTCTATCAGGTCCAGGCTTTATCGCATATTGCAATCGACTAAGGTAGGAGGTATGGACTTATATAATAGTGGATCATGCGATTGCGATCGACGTGGGGTTGTTTTTAGAAGAAGTTAATAACCCATTCAGGTCTGGTCATTGCCTTATGTTTATTTTTTATGGGATATGTGATGCGGGGTATGGCGGAGTGTTGAAGTTTGTAAAGACTTCAACCTTCGGAAATCTTTAAAAAAATCCATTTTATTTTGTTTTTTAATCAAATAACCCATAATGTTTAATACTTAAGCCTAAGTATAGTTTGTGTCTCGGGGGCTATTTAATTTGGTTTTTTGGGATAATCAAGATTTAATATTTGGGTTTTAATTAAAAAGCCTAAGTATTAAACTTTGATTATAATTTTATTTTTTATTTTTTTCCAATTGAAGGGTCCATATTTTAATATAATAAATTTCATAGGAAATTTATAATATATTAAAATGGAGGATGTTGAACAGTGTAACATAACCCCAACGCTGAGTTTAATAGTGGTAATGGCAATAAAAGTAGCGCGATGTATCATATGACAGTGATTGATGGCAATAACATTGATGTGACCACATTTAACTCCCTGGGTTATAAAAACATTGAGGTTAGGCACGCTAACAATATCAATAACTTGTCCTCCTCTGATGTGTTATGTAACTCAAGTGATATGGAACAACGACAATTGCACTCATTTAAAATAACCGCGAAGCGTAGTATTAATGCAATCACTGAAGAGATCGACAATAGTAATTTTCCTTCTGTCAACAATTTCGCTGCACCTACCTCTTGAGCTACCATGGATATTAACTCCACCCATTCAAACAAAAAGGTTGTCAATATCTCTTCATAAAATTTAACAAATGATGAACTCAAGGTACTTAATAAAGGCTTAGGATTCGTTATTGCCCCAAAGTGAATTCCCTTTGAGAGCATCATTTGTAGTGTGGAGGACGGTATTCAAAGATTAAGTGATATAGATAAAGAATGAGTTGTCAAGATTGCACTCTTATCATGAGAAAATTCAAATCTCTGAAATCCAACTCTTATCATGAGAAAAGTCAAACCTTTCAAATTCAATTTAAGTCAGATTATTAACCGCTCTCAAAAACTTGAGAAATAATGATAATATTGTTATTTTAAAGGCAGATAAAAGTGGAGCCACGGTGGTTCTGGATAGAGAGGATTATAACTTTAAGATGAGAGATTACCTCTATAATAGTGGTAGTTGCAATAAGCTACAACATAATCCTATTTCAAGAATTATTAAGGAGGTCAAGCAGCCATCAAATAATCAAATTTGAATGATTATATATAAACAAAAAAACCTTAGTGCAGTGAGATCACCCCAAGGATTTATGGTCTCCCTAAAATTCACTAAGGAGTTCCCTTGAGATATATTGTGAATACCATTGGCTCTCCCACATATATGTTAGCAAAATATGTAGTCGGTATCCTCAACCCTCTTGTTAGTAACATTGATTCCTTCATTAAAGATTCAAAAAACTTTGTTGATCTGATTAAGGATGACAAATATGACCCTGGTGATTTAAACATGAGCTTTGACGTTGTTTGATTATTTACCAAAATTCCTCTTAATGAAGCAATTGAGTTTGTCAAAGGCGCAACTGACCCCAAAACTGTTAAACTCACTGAAATTTGCATTAGATCAACTTTTTTTAGTTTCCAAGGGGAATTCTTTGAGAAAATCATTAGTGTAGCAATGGGCTCTCCCTTATCACCCATTGTTGTCAATCTTCTAATGGAGATGTTTGAGAAAAAGACATCAAATCTTACCCCTTTAAACCAAAAAGATGAAAGAGGTATGTGGATGACACCGATGTAAAATTGATCCAGGTGGATATTGGTGGCCAACCGCCTATTCCACTTGGACCTCCAACTCTGTCTCTTTCAGTTTTTTGGTTTCCTTAATTGTAGCACAGTTTACTATTTTTGGCAGTTTTTCGGGTCCTAAACTTCTGGAGCTGTTTTGAGGCCCTAAACGACGTTTTTAGGGAAAACGGAGAGACTGAAAATGTCCCAATTTAAATTGTTCATAATTTTTTGGCCTTCTCTTCAAGATCTTCGAAACAAGGTATTATGATAGCCAAACGGAGATCGTATGCCAAAGTTATGACCCTGGGAAGTTGATATACCAATTTACCCAAATGGGGCCTACAATTTTGGTGCTTCATCTCCTAATGTTAGGTTTTTGGATGTTTAGGGTTTTCCATTGTTTCTCAATAATAAATAGGCCTTTGAGCCTCATTGTAACACAGTTCAAAGGCACGTAGCTGCCACATTAGAGATAAGCTACCATTGCCTGAGCTATCTTTTCTTCTGTGTTTCTCTATTTATGATTATATATGTAAGTTGTTGCATTCATGTTTAAGTTCAAATAAAAAATGGCCCCATGGTAAGTTGGAACTTGCCAAGTTTTTGGAACATCTAAATGGAATTTCTGATGATATCAAATTTACCATGGAACTCGAAAATAATAATACCATTCCTTTCTAGATGTTCTCCTCAGAAGGGAAAAAGATGGAAGCATAGGGCATCAAGTATACAAGAAGAAAATTCACACAAACAATTATCTCCAGGTTTATTCTCACCATCATCCTGCACAAAAAAAATGGGGACCCTCAATAAATTGATCAGTAGAGCCTCAAGATTATCTGACAAGGAGTATTTGCATCAAAAAATTGACCACCTTACTAAGATTTTTCTTGATATTGGCTATAATTACAAAGGCATTTACAGAGCTATCAAAAGAGCCACAACGAGCTCTCTTAATCCTAATTGAAAATCATTCCTCTCATACATTTGTGGTACCACTGACAAAATTGCTAAGGTCCTTAAAAGAAATGGAATTATTACATCATTCAAACTCCTTGAGACCATCTAGCACAAAATGAGATATGTTAAAGATAAGGTTGACCAATTTCAGTTTAAAGGAGTTTACATGATTAACTGCTCTTGTGGAATGTGCTACATTGGAGAGACTAGTCGATCATTCAAAATAAGACTCAAGGAACATGGGCAGACATAAAGAAAGAAAAAAATCGCCCATCTACCCTTGCTAAAAATTCGTCAAAAACTAAGCACCACTTGTGCCTTGAAGAAACTAAAATTATCACTAAATGTCATTATTTCAAGCGCAAGTTTAGAAACGTTAGAGATCATTAAACATCCCAACGATCTTAATAGGGATGGGGGGGCTGAGGTTAGTAATAGTTGGGTTCCTTTACTCTCACACATCTAACCTCCCTTATCTCCCTTCCCTCCCCCTTTTTCCTTCTCTTTCTTTCCTCCTTCATTTCTCCCTCTTGCTTTTTTCCTTTTTTCTTGGTGGGCTAACTCATCTATTATTTCTTCTCTCCTTCCTTGTATTCATTTATATTTATATATTTATTCATTTGTCTTCCTCTCCCTTCTCTCAACAAACACGTCCTAATGATGAGTCATGTTTGTGACTTGAAACATAGACCTTAAAACGACTACTTTGGATTTATTTCTGGAACATCATTCTTCAAATTTCTAAGATTTTCCTTTACACTAATTATTATCAAAGCATGTGCTTATTTAAAATAAACATGATGAAATTAAAGCAACATAACATCTAATGAGATAAAAAAATCAACATAATGCACCATAACATATAATGGTGTCCTTCAGATCATTAAAAAGCTCATTAAAAAGAACCACATTGCAAAGTCCACACATAACTAGACATTGAGTAATAAAAAAGAAAATAGTATATAAAATTGGTACAATGTGCTACTAAAATTGATAACAATTAACCCCAATATAGCAACTACATGCAATTTTATAGTGTCTTCTTTAGAAAATTGTTCCTCCTCGCAATGAAGTACACTCTTTATACTACAAATCTAAAAATAGTGTCTCAAATTAAGAACAAGGATGGTTTGGGCCATGTAGGAATCATATCAATGTTAATGGGAATCTCTAGAACGTCTCTAAATTCAAAAAATATTTAATACATAGGGAGACATATTTTCCATTTGTAGTACAATAATTTGTTATGCAACCCTAGCATAGTTTATCTAATCCCAATATAAAAGTAACAATTTTCATTATGATATGTGAATACATAAGCAATAGAATTGGGTAATTTATAGATAGATTTCAACCATTCATATTACTATAAGCATATAGCCTGTTTATTTATAACTTTGAGTTAGGGTTTATAAGTGATACTTATCTCTTGCTACTAGCTCGCTTAGTGATTTTACTCCCTAGGAGCATTAATTCACATGCATAATGACTTTCACATCAATATTTTCTAGTTTTTGTTATTGAGTCTCTTGGCAATGCATATGTGGTTGCATGTTGGGCTTGCCTTGTTTTATTGCCCTTATCAATGTATTTTCCATGTCAAAGGTTTTTAATACTCCAATCAATAACCTTACAAAGAGTTAAAGCATTGGGAACACAAGATAACTTAGATGAGTCATGATGTCCATGAGACATCCTACTCCTCTAATCCTATAGCATAATATGATAATTATGATAAATTGAAGACCAATGATATTGTCATGCTTGGGATGCCCTAAACGTTTTTTTTCTTATTATCATTCTCTACATTTCAATCAAAATGAGCATGTGACAAATCTTTCTTGTGAGACAAGTCAAAGCTTGAATATTTGCTTATATGCATGCCTTACCACATTTCATTTAATTGAACATTTTATGTGAGCTTTGTGATTTAAATGCATTTACTCAAGTGCACTACCACATGTCTACAAGTCTCCACATAATAGCTCCATCAGATACTCGAGTTGTATGCATGTTTCATTTTTATTAGATTGTCATGCTTGGGATGCCCTAAACGTTTTTTTTCTTATTATCATTCTCTACATTTCAATCAAAATGAGCATGTGACAAATCTTTCTTGTGAGACAAGTCAAAGCTTGAAAATTTGCTTATATGCATGCCTTACCACATTTCATTTAATTGAACATTTTATGTGAGCTTTGTTATTTAAATGCATTTACTCAAGTGCACTACCACATGTCTACAAGTCTCCACATAATAGCTCCATCAAATACTCGAGTTGTATGCATGTTTCATTTTTATTAGCGTACTTGAACACGTTTGGCCTCCCATTGGGATTCTACGATGTTGCATTTGATTTATGTCATAATAAGTCTTCAACACACAAGAGTTCACATGATCAAGGGTGACTTGCCATCAAACATGAGTTCTGCCCGCATGTCAAAGTGGGAAAATGGTAAAGATTGTACCATGCCAACCTAGTTTTCGAAATGAGAAGCCCAAATCATGGGAACCACATCAATGAAAGCAAGGTGGGGTGAGCAAAAGTGCTCATTTATCAACTTGACTCTACTACTCATAGCATAAATGTTTTTGACATAATGTATATGCATGATCAAATAAAGGGACAAACAAAGATAAATCCAACACTTATAAAATCCAAAAAAAAAATGTCATAAAAAACACAAGATAGAAGATGAAGTCTAACCTAACATCATATTTAAAAATGTTATTTCATATTAGTAAAACATCGAAGGCATTTTTTAATTTCACAATAATAAACATTGCTTCCTATCAATAAACTCATTGAATAATAATAATCCTTTAGTAAATTAGTAGGAACAAACTAAAAACTCAACGCAGTGATAAAGCCAATGCACAAACACAATATGCCACTATTTCCACCAAATTAACATCAAAACAAACTTGCAATCTCTAAAATCTTTCATTATACACATTTAAGTCGGCCATTTAGATTACATTTGGCAAAAACTTACACACATCCATCATAGCCCCAAATCCTTGTGATGATAACATTGAGACTCCAACATTATACATATGATGTCATGATATGACCAATGTAATGTTGTTTTAGTTGTCTTGCACATTCCATATGTTGCACATGATTGCGAGATAATGGGTGCAAATCCCAAAGTGTGCCCACCATTGGTACCCTAAAGCCCAATTGAAAGAAGTATCCATGGATTTAAGATATATCAATTGCCTAAAGGTTCCCAAATCCTCATTGTGATCCTATTAATGGTCACATCAATAACACTAGGGTTGATTGCAATAACATCAAGGACCTTCATACTTTCCTTACAAATAGGAACTTGCTTTTACGAGAAGATAAGCCTTATCAACAAGCCATGTCTTTGTGTGTTGGGTATACTGAGATAATATTTTTTTGAATAAATAAATGGTTAGTCTATTTTGTTCTCAAAGCATTTTACTTTCATATCTCAACTTGCAACCCTTGACGCTACTAAAGACGATCCTTTCATAAAATGTGCTCCCTTCACCTACCCACCTTTAACATGATTTTTAGAGTCACCATTTGGCATTTGCCACAATTTAAAAAAGATTTTAGGTTTTCTAACTATTATGACCATTAATTTCAACCTCAACCTAAAGGGGTGCATAAATTTATGAACACACAATTGGATTAAAAAATGTCATTAATGCATGATCTTTGTCAAACATGTCAGACACACAAAGACCACACCCTCCAAAATATAAACCTGTGCTGTTTAAATGGCAGCAACATGGCAGTAACACAGTATAGGCAATTATTATATATAAATCTCACCGTATAGCAATTATTATATATAAATCTCATCCTGTAGCAGTAGTGCTGAATATTATAATACTAGTCCCACAGTTCCTATACAAGGATAAAAAAAAAAATCCCAATCACATTCATTGAAACCAACTTAGCTCGTCAAACATGCTTTTCATATTTTCCCAAATATTCAAAAGAAACACACATCATAAATCAAAGAAATAACCAACATACAGGATTTCATATCCTAACAAAGCAGAAAGATATCATAACAGAAATGCACATCCAGGATAGGAGCATACAAGCAAAAAGGTATTGTAATAACAGTGATGAAAATATCTGGCGAAACACTCATTTACGCTAATCCTATACGAAAAGAAAGCATTGAGCAAAAGACTGGCATTGGCAATAGCCTGTACGAAAGTACTATAACGGACTTGCAGTAACATACATACATATGAAAATCAATTCTGCTTATTCCTGTGTAATATCACAGCAAAAATTCTCATATAATAAAAGACCATTAGCGCAAAGTTAAGAGAACAGCTGCTGGCCTTAACCAGGGACGGTAAGACCCAAAAAAATACACAAAAGATATGGTATCGAGGGCACAAAGACAAACAAGGTAGCAATTAGGATAGAAAAAAAGGTGTTATTATACTAAGTGCTTCCTCAGTTAAAATAGAACACTAAGACACAATCGTCTTACAGAAAGAAATCACAAAAGCATAAAACTAGTGTATTTTGGGCATTTCAAAAGGTGACTGGGTGAAGACAATAACGTCAAACATTTTCTTGCAGAGATGTTGGATCAGAAACTTCTCTTAAAATTGGCAGCAGAAAAAGATAAGTCATCTCTTCTGGTTTCAGAAACTCAGTAGTTATAACTTGGATGACAGGAAAACTCAAGATGAAGAAACTGTTATTAGGTCCTGTTCAAATCGCAGCAACCCATCCCGCAGTACAAAACAGTTCTTGCATATAAGCCTCAACCTCTAGTTGCTGAAATTTTATAAAAATAAGACTAGTGCATCACAATTCTTATTTCATAGATAAAGTATCATATCAAAATTTACTTGCATCAATTTGGTTTGCAAGTCAAATACTTTCCCTCTCACAGACACATGAACTCAACACTTTTGGAATATGAATTTGGACTATTTACATGATTGCTAGCTGTAACACAGTATAGGCAATTATTATATATAAATCTCACCCTATAGCAGTAGTGCTGAATATTATAATACTAGTCCCACAGTTCCTATAGAAGGATAAAAAATCCAAATCACATTCATTGAAACCAACTTAGCTCGTCAAACATGCTTTTCATATTTTCCCAAATATTCAAAAGAAACACACAACATCATAAATCAAAGAAATAACCAACATACAGGATTTCATATCCTAACAAAGCAGAAAGATATCATAACAGAAATGCACATCCAGGATAGGAGCATACAAGCAAAAAGGTATTGCATTAACAGTGATGAAAATATCTGGCGAAACACTCATTTACGCTAATCCTATACGAAAAGAAAGCATTAAGCAAAAGACTTGCATTGTCAATAGCCTGTACGTAAGTACTATAACGGACTTGCAGTAACATACATACATATGAAAATCAATTCTGCTTATTCCTGTGTAATATCACAGCAAAAATTCTCATATAATAAAAGACCATTAGCGCAAAGTTAAGAGAACAGCTGCTGGCCTTAACCAGGGACGGTAAGACCCAAAAAAATACACAAAAGATATAGTATCGAGGGCACAAAGACAAACAAGGTAGAGCAATTAGGATAGAAAAAAAGGTGCTATTATACTAATTGCTTCCTCAGTTAAAATAGAACACTAAGACACAATCCTCTTACAGAAAGAAACCATAAAAGCATAAAACTAGTATATTTTGGGCATTTCAAAAGGTGAGTGGGTGAAGACAATAACGTCAAACATTTTCTTGCAGAGATGTTGGATCAGAAACTTCTCTTAAAATTGGCAGCAGAAAAAGAGAAGTCATCTCTTCTGGTTTCAGAAACTCCTCAGTAGTTATAACTTGGATGACAGGAAAACTCAAGATGAAGAAACTGTTATTAGGTCCTGTTCAAATGGCAGCAACCCATCCCACAGTACAAAACAGTTCTTGCATATAAGCCTCAACCTCTAGTTGCTGAAATTTTATAAAAATAAGACTAGTGCATCACAATTCTTATTTCATAGATAAAGTATCATATCAAAATTTACTTGAAATACTTTCCCTCTCACGCACACACATGAACTCAACACTTTTGGTATATGAATTTGGACTATTTACATGACAGCTAGCTGTAACACAGTAATAGGCAATTATTATATATAAATCTCACCCTATAGCAATTATTATATATAAATCTCACCCTATAGCAGTATTGCTGAATATTATAATACTAGTCCCACAGTTCCTATACAAGGATAAAAAATCCAAATCACATTCATTGAAACCAACTTAGCTCGTCAAACATGCTTTTCATATTTTCCCAAATATTCAAAAGAAACACACAACATCATAAATCAAAGAAATAACCAACATACAGGATTTCATATCCTAACAAAGCAGAAAGATATCATAACAGAAATGCACATCCAGGATAGGAGCATACAAGCAAAAAGGTATTGTATTAACAGTCATGAAAATATCTGGCGAAACACTCATTTACGTTAATCCTATACGAAAAGAAAGCATTAAGCAAAAGACTTGCATTGGCAATAGCCTGTACGAAAGTACTATAACGGACCTGCAGTAACATACATACATATGAAAATCAATTCTGCTTATTCCTGTGTAATATCACAGCAAAAATTCTCATATAATAAAAGATCATTAGCGCAAAGTTAAGAGAACAGTTGCTGGCCTTAACCAGGGACGGTAAGACCCAAAAAAATACACAAAAGATATAGTATCGAGGGCACAAAGACAAACAAGGTAGCAATTAGGATAGAAAAAAAGGTGCTATTATACTAATTGCTTCCTCAGTTAAAATAGAACACTAAGACACAATCCTCTTACAGAAAGAAATCATAAAAGCATAAAACTAGTATATTTTGGGCATTTCAAAAGGTGACTGGGTGAAGACAATAACGTCAAACATTTTCTTGCAGAGATGTTCGATCAGAAACTTCTCTTAAAATTGGCGGCAGAAAAAGAGAAGTCATCTCTTCTGGTTTCAGAAACTCCTCAGTAGTTATAACTTGGATGACAGGAAAACTCAAGATGAAGTAACTGTTATTAGGTCCTGTCCGCTGAAACAAATAAAGTTTCCATAGATATCTCTTTGCAACCTATAGATTGGGGGCTTACAACAGTGGCAGATTCCCTCTAGGGTGCAGATAACAGTAGATTCCTGGCTCTAGTGGGGTTGAAGAGGGAGTTACTAAATATCTTTGTTAATGGAATCTAAATATCTCATATAACCTGTTAGACTCCGTCTTGTCAGTCAATGAGAGATTGATTCTTCTTCAGCAAGTTTGTATCTGGTCAAGTGTGATATAACACTTTTCCAGAACAGAGCATCGGCTAGGTGAAAAGCAAAGTAAGGCAAGGAAATTTTGCAGTGGCATATGTCTGTTCCTTGTTCTGATGTGTGTCCTTTGGGCTCCTATGTTGATGTACAGTAGTGGCAATCCAACTAACATTGCAAATCCAATTAAAGATGTAAGCGCCCAGATTGATATCAAAACAGGAGGCGGTAGATTGACACTCTACCAAAACAGTCTTTGTCGTTGTCTTTCTTGGGAGGATATCTTAGCAGCAGGGAATAACCTGGATCCTGATGGTTATCTGAAAACATATAACTCCGAAGATATTCAATTGATTTGCTGTCAAGCTGATGCAAACACATATTGGTCGGTTCCACCTTCAACGGTTAAGAGTCTCATGAAATTTGTCTATGAGAAATTTGAGTTCACAAGGGAAAGACCAAAAGGAAAGGAGGTTGTAAAATACAATCCAACTAAATCAGTTAACTCTTCAGGTTTACTAGATGTCTTGAATGGGACAAGTAATGCAGTCAACGTGTTTGACATTTATCCAAGATATCTCCGTGTAACTGGCTCCGGAGAAGTGCACATGCTGGAGCAAACAGAAGACATGAACTAATTTCAACGGCAGCTGAGTACATCGGTCTCTATAAAGTGTCAAGGGACATGGGATGGCCAGAAATTATTTCTGGAGTTTCCCCTCTGATTTTCTATATTTTGCTTTGCAGTGCCCTACATGATTTGGAGAAAGTGGAATCTGTAAGGTTTTCTCTTGTAAGGACTTCAAGAGTAACTTGCAATGAGTACCTGTTGTCGCAGTCAAGCAATAATATGACACAGCATCTTCTGCCTCCTCAGCAATCAATTTCATCTCCTGAATCAATATACATTCCTATGTGGAATGAGGAGGTGGCAAAGGGTGTCATTTTCCAGCATATTGTCATCAATTTCTTCACATATGGTTTTCCCGTGTCTCTTCTTGCTCTTGCATTAACATATGCATTCAACGCAACTTTTAATGTGTGGAGGAAGGAGAGTAAAAAAGGATACTAAAATTTGGGACGCAATTGGGCTTTTCCATTACTCTATTCCAGGGCTATTCATTTTTGCCCAGTTTTTTCTTGGTACTCTTGTGGCAGTGGTTATCTATGTGAGTAATTTCATTTGGAGCCTGAAAAATGACAACTTGAGATCATGCAAAGATGAACATAAGATGGAAGGGCAACAGAAAGAAAAAAGGTTTTGATTTTTGCTGTAGTTGCATGGTGTTTCCGCAAGAGCTCACGTTCAATTTCTTTGTTGCTTATATTCCTTTTGGGAGTGAAACCTGGGCTACTCCATGCCTTTTATATGGTGTTTTTCTTGATATATTTGATGAGGTCAACAGTGGGCAGACAAACACGGAAGCTTCTAGTTCTCCTTTGTGAATTACATTTTTCATTTCTGTACCTACTCCAGCTAGATCTATTTTCGGAGGTTCTGGACAGCAAAGGGGATTCAATAAGGTCAATTCTCCTTCACTATGGTGTATCAAGTCATGCAGGTCTTTGGGATTTTCTAAGCATTGCAGTATTATTATGCTTTTCTGCAGTTCAAGATCATGGCATAGAAGCACTCCATTCATTTTCTGCAATTCTGAAGTGTAGCCCGCAATCACCATTTGGTTTTGGCTTCATGAAAGATGGGTTCAACAAATCTGTACTGTGGACAATATGTTCATCCCAGAATTTGACAGATAGTGATCCACACCACACTCAGCAAGTGAACTGGATAAAAAATATATATATCTTTTAACCATAGGCCAAATGTTTCAAGCAACATATCGCTCCTGTGGGACCTACATTGCATGTTTGACCATACTTGTCACAGTATACGTGGTCAATCCTAATTACATAGCATTTGGCTACCTCATCTTTCTTTTGGTTTGGATCATAGGCCGACAACTGCCGGAAAAGACAAGGAAGCGTTTGTGGCTACCTTTACTGATTTATGCCATGCTGGTCTTTATCTTCACCTATGTTTTGAGCAGCTTCCCAAGTTTACAGATGTGGCTCTCTAGAAGGATATTGCTTTATCCATATACAGGGTCGAAGCCTGGAGCTTCTTTGTTTGAGAATATTTGGGAATCTCTTGCAATTTTGATTGTAATGCAGTTGTATAGATATGAAAGACGATCATCTCGTCGACTTCCCAGCTTTTCATACATATGACCGAAATGGCCTATTAGTTCGTCTGGGATCAGGATCAGGAGAACATTTGTCCTCCTCACTAAAACGTTACATCCAAGAGCTTTTGAAGGTGAATATGCAGAGTGCATATGTAGCCGAATGGGCCGCGGAAGAGAAAATAAAACGCAGAGAAATGGTTGCTCCTGAAGCGCGATATATTTTTGGAGTTGTCTATAATGCGACTTTTTGGAGATTCCGGTGACGGAATCCGGCGGAAGAAATTGAGGTTAAATCTTGATTTGTTGCAGTTAAAATGGATTTTTAACTGCATATTTGGATTCAGCGCCCTGAAAAACCCCTGGGACGCTTTCATTGTGCAGAAACTAGCTATCAAACTTGTGATTCCAATAAATTCCTGCCGGATTTCGACCGAAAAAACCCGCCAGAAAAGCTTTCAAAAAGTCGCGTTATAAACAACTGCTATATTTTTGTGCGGAGTATTCAAAGTGCTGACAATGAACATCTTTGCAATATAAATAATAAAGAAGAGGTGCATGAGTGTCAGTGGACAGGTGATGGAGACCCTGCGGTTGCTTTTGTGCATTATCGATTCATTGTTGAGGAAGAAATTCCTGTAGTCTATGTTTATAAACTTCAGTTACAGAAATGTGTGCAAGGAAGAGGGCTTGGCAAATTTTTGATGCTTATCGCACGCAAGAACCAGATGAAGGCAGTGATGCTTACTGTTCAGAAAAGAAATATATCTGCAATGAATTTCTACACTAGCAAACTAAGATACATAATTTCCAGCATATCACCATCACGAGTAGATCCACTGATCGGAGCAGAGAAGAATTTGGCGCACATCCTTGACACCTGGCCCTTCACTTCAGCTAAAAATAAACAAAGACATCTGTTACCAGAAGAATAGGATTCGTATTCTTATCTATGACCTCAGTTAGTCACACAATGGGGTCTGCGCTCCAATTTTTAGTCTTTTTGGTTAGAGAATTTCGAGGAGAAAGTTGTTCTTTGTTCTATTTATGTAACTTCAGGTGAAACAGCGCCCAGGTTTTTGGGTTGATCTGTTTTCTCCTACAACAGTCTTATTTAATGTATTAAAAATCATTTGTAAGAGTGGGAGAGGAGGAGAGAGTTTCGAGAGCTGGTGGAGAACAGAGAGCTTTTATTGTACAGTCTTAGACAGAGATTTTAATGAATAATACCGCTCTGACCCCTGAGATTCCTGTGGTATGACAATTTAGCATAAGTTTTCCTTCTGTTTCATATGTAACCTGTTATGTTTTCATTTCACTTCATGATCATTTCCAATTGAACAAATGAAGTGTTTAGGTAGAATTCATAATATTTTATGCTCTGCCTATAAGTTTGTTCATATTTAATGTTTTCTTCTGTTTGACAAGGATTCATCCTCTATGCCCTTGTCAGCTCCTCAGCAGTCTTGCCATTCCAGATACAAACTTGCTGAAGAAGAATCAATCTCTCATTGACTGACAAGACGGAGTCTAATATAACCTATGTTGCATGAGTTTCTGGAAAATGGGAACGTTGGGAACTTGGGTATGGGTGTCGGGAACGGGTAAAGGTTTCCCCAAAATTTACAAGAAACTGGGAACAGTAATATTATATAATAAAAAAAATAAAAAAATATATAATTATATAATAATCAAAATTAATATTAAATCAAAATATTCAAATATTAAAATCAATTTAAATATATAATCTCTCTTATATATAAATATATTCTCTGGGTGTTTCTCTTCCTGAGTCTCTCCCTTTTATATATATAAAATATTAAAATGTCAAGTTCATTATCAGTTCTCTGACACATGACCAGTATTTGAAACAATCGGTCTTAAAAATACAAAGGAACAATTTTACCTATGTTTCTCTAGTTATTCTTATGAGAAAAAGTAAAGTGACTCTAATGGTTAAGCATTGACTGCCACATACAACATGCACACAATCTTCTACAATACATATACATAAACAAAAAAATAAATACTCATCAGCATGACATCCCAGATATCGCCCTCACATTGAGGTGTTACACGCTTCCTTAACCCATCAAGAGATTGCTCCAGTTTCTCAATTAAGGATATCGATGTTAAGGATGTCTTTGGCCTTTCTTCCTGCGAAGGTTTCAACAAAGCTTCATGTTTTGTGGGCAATTCAACATAGTTATCTACGTGCTTTGTATTCCCCAACCCCAGGGAACGCGGGAACTCCAAAAAAAAGTCTTCAAAGCTCCCGGAACTTTCTCAAGCTCCCGTTGCAGCTCCCACAAAAGAGGGAATGTTCCCATACAGTTCCAAAGCTTCCGGGAGCGCGAGAACCACTGGAACGGGTTTCCCACCTCTAGGGAGCCGTTCCCGTGTAACAGAGCATATAACTTTACTGAATCGTTTGTTGTTATGTTGATCCTTGTATTTTTATTCAATATTTAACTTTTGAACTTTTTGCCAATTGTTGTGATGCATGGACCATTTTTGCGGACTAATTTGTAGGAAAGATCAAAAGAAGCAGAAAAAGTGCTTGCATGCTGCTATGATTTTTAACCAGAAATATATCATTTCGTGGACTTTTTGTATACTAACAAGGCCTTTTTTCGGAACACGTGCTTATTGTCGTTTCTTTGGGGAAAGATTAGAAGCTAGGACTGTTTGCATGCGTCTATGCTTTTTAGGAAGAAGATTAATATGCTTATGAAAAATGTAATGTTGTATAAATATTAAGAAATTTTGGATGGTTTTACAAGGAAAAGAATAAAAAAACAAATTAAGCTTTAATTCAACTCCAGATGGGGGTCTTTACTCTTAACACGTGCTTGTGGAGCTATTTTATGGTGGTGGATTTCAATTTTCTCAATACTATTAAAGAGAACTGTTTTTGTAAACGCGTGAAATCCAAAGGTATGTAAAATTAAAAACCTATTTCTCATACCTACGAATAGCTAAATGGCAGCACTAAGAATCACTTAATTAAGCGGTCGAGTAATAAATTGTACAATAGATAGGCTTCATGATTAATATAACCCCTGCCAAGATTAGTCAAGCTAAAACTCTTCTTCACTTGACAAAATAAACCCACCTAAATTTTCTGTTTTTCTTGGGTCCTATCGATGAATGTAATCAGATTTCTCCCAGACAGTCTTGAAATGTAGAGCCTTGAGCTATTACACTGGTAGCAGATTCAGACAAAAACTGAAAAGTTGTAAAACAGCAAAAATGTACTTTTTTATTCAAAGGAATAACAAAAAAGTAATATTTACAGTGAAAAAAATAAACATAAATGACCCTAGCATGTCCTCCGAACTATAATAAATTAAAACACCAGAATACGAACCATTCATTCAGTTTAAAAGAAAATGGTAAAATTCATTATTACATTGCAATTCATTATCTAATTAACATTAGATTCATTGTTTTCACATTATTGAGGTTATCTAATAACTGAGCCAATAAATGAGGCCTAGCCATGTTGCAAGCCTATGCCAAAACATGCATTGATTAGAAAGGACCCTAGCTTTTCTATAACATTGAGATAGTATAAGAGAAATCTACTCACACAACATGTGCAAATCTTGAAACACTCTATAGACCGTCCCGAAATAAATTTACCGTTCGATCATATACATACAGCATTAGCATGCACATGCATAACACAGACACTTCGATATTAATTCAAAGTAATACCCTCGGTTATTTTCCAAGGAGAACGAGATTGAAAGCCCAAACGCACAGCCAACCTTTTTAAAACTCTTCAGGTATACTTTAAATGGTAAAATCCATTGCCCTTCCTCTCTCAAATGCCTGCAATCCCACTTTACCAACACGCATTTTTCACAACAAACAGAAAAAAATGTCTACTTATTGGCCACAACATTCCAAGGCATCAAATTATCACAAGTCAACAACACTAAAGCAGATAGACAATGACAAAAGTAGTTGTAACGTGATATTCCCAAACGCACAGCCAACCTTTTTAAAACTCTTCAGGTTATACTTTAAATGGTAAATCCATTGCCCTTTCTCTCTCAAATGCCTGCAATCCCACTTTTACCAACACGCATTTTTCACAACAAACAGAAAAAAATGTCTACTTATTGGCCACAACATTCCAAGGCATCAAATTATCACAAGTCAACAACACTAAAGCAGATAGACAATGACAAAAGTAGTTGTAACGTGATATTCCACTCGGAACGCACTTACCAGCAAAGGTACTTATAGATAATACAAGTATTTTTTTCAGTAATGAAAACAAAAGTATTGAAAAAAAACCTAACAAATTCAATATTCAATACTCTAAAAAGCACTGAATTCAAAATAGGGTAACACTAGCAAAACGTTAACAAAGTATTGTCCATTGTAATATTTTCAATATTCAATACTCTAAAAAGCACTGAATTCAAAATATGGTAACACTAGCAAAACTTTAACAAAGTATTGTCCATTGTAACATTTCAACTGTAGCGAAATATTATAGTCCGATAGTGGCAAATAACAAGAAACGGCCTCTGAAACGCATGTAGAGCGTATGTTTCCATGTGCTACCCCTCTGATGAAAATAAAGATGAGAACATCCAAGCAGGCTACACACCATGCAAAAAATTGCATTCTCCACCACAGCAAGGGCTAGGAAGCACACCATCAAAAACTGCAAAAAACAGTATTAGATGTCTCCAGCATCCAAAGCTATTCCGGAAACAGCCACCCATGTTAAGTTACTTAGATCTCTGCCTCATCTTCCTGCGCTTCCTTTTGAGCCTCCTCATTCGCTTCTTCTTCCACTGTGAAGAGAATAAAGTAATTTAAAATTACTATTTAAGGGAAAAATATCCACCACTGGAGAAACCGGAAATAGAATAAAGTTTCAAACTAGATAGATCCTTTACATAATGTAATACAATGTCAGAGATATCTAAAACCAGGAGAACCAACAATGACAGCATGAGCAAACATTTACATGAAATAAACTCAGTCTAACCGATCTCCTACTCGAGCACCTTCAATCCCATGGAACAGAAAATACAATTTTATTTACAATACAAGTTCTATATTCTCCAAATCTGATGAAATGAAATGAAAAGATCCCAAAGTCTTGACCTTCAATCCCGTGGAACAGAAAATACAATTTTATTTACAATACAAGTTCTATATTCTCCAAATCTGATGAAATGAAATGAAAAGATCCGAAAGTCTTGACTGAATATCTATGACAATTGATGTATTTATACATTATGTCAACAAAGGCCATATATGTTGAAAGTAAAAACTAGACATTTGAAGGCCATATATGTTTGAAATTAAAAACTAGACATTGAAGATTGAAGAGACTCCACTTAATTTTGGATAAGAAAACCCAATACACAAGTAGTAAAATGCAATAAATATTAAAAATAAGGATACACTTGCAATTAAGTGCTCTAAAAATGTTGAACAATAATTAGAGATTACACATCTGTTACTCCTTTTTTCAGTCTTTTTTGGAGAGAAGACAGTACACATCTATTCGGCTCTGAATGTTATCGAAAAGAGACATGTCTATGTATATTCTGATTTCAACTATAAAATATCAAATATAAATACTTGCATGGATTAAATATAGAGACTTTCGTGGATTACAAATATTGCGCTATCAATATCCAGATTCCAGATTGAAGAGAGAGAAATTTTTCAAGTTCTGTTAACGTCTACGTTCAGACGGCAATTAATTCAAATAACCTTAAAATGTCAATCAGGAGATTTACAGGCCATGGAATAGAAGAATGAATATCCCATTTGCGTAGACCCATTAATTACATACAAGGGCATCGATTGTTTCCTAATAGAATAATGGAAAGACCTAATCGAGAATGGGAAAAATGCTCCAAATAATAGACAACTGCAGTCTACAGTGCAGGCCTTCCAAGACTTGTTACATAAGAGTGTAAATGCAAATGGAGCATTGGGTCACTCAAAATCGTAGCAGTGAAAATTCCTCTGAACGGGGAAAGACTGAAACTGTAATTACATCTCAATGCGGCCCATTTACTAGATAACCTCTACAGCAAAATTACAGCAAAATTCCTGTCCTGGACAGCCAGATGATAGAAGAGGAAAACAAACAACCAAGCCATAAATTTGTAAATGGAGCAAAAAAAGGAAAAAAACGAAGAATACAGGCATCTCAAAGAAAAGCCTTCCATCTGAATTAAGGGACATCCAAATAAATAACCAAAAAGCAAAAAAACCATAGCATAATAACAAACCCAAGCAAAGGACGAACAAATATACGCAAGAGTCCGTAAAATCGAAACGAAGACTAACCTTGGCCCTCATTGCAGGTGCGAAGAGTAAAACCTTCCGATCGCTATCAAATCGCCAGAACGCTTACTCTAACCCTCCAACAGAGTTGCCTTCCACATCTCCAGCCAGACGCTAAAAGGAAGCTCCTTAGGGTTTTACATTTATTTTGCAAATCTTAAGGACCATGACTAAATTAATAATTGGCTTAGTATCTTTTCATCTTCATGGTTGGTTGGATGTAAATAAAGTTGTATTCAATATACAAGATGAAAAAAGCACTAAGTCAATTATTGGCTTAGTGCATGGTTTTTAACATTTGCTTTCATTAAAAGATATAATATTATATAGTTTTTTAATTTGAATGGTTAATAACAACATATCATTGAGATGGAGAGATAAGAAGCAAGGAAGGAAGTCGGTGATCAACTTGTTGGTTACACAAAATGTTGCTATGAGAGTTGATAAATTTGTCTCTTCAATGAGCATGGCCCTAAGCACTCCTACCAAAGTAAATAAGTTAAGTTTTTGTCTCTTTAATGAGCAAGGTCCTAATCATGGGGTGAATCAATCAAGTTTCGTGGGCAAGTAGTGAATTATTTAGAAAAAGTGGGAAAGGTGTATAAATATGTATCTATAGCATAAAGTGTAAAATTTGTTAGGTTGTAAAGTATATAGTATCTACACAATTTTGCACTATAAGTTTTGTTGGCACAAATTATAAGGGTAGAAAGTAAAGGGGCATTTAATGTCAATTTTGTATCTAGAGGACCCAACTTGATTAGAGCCAGAGTTTGGGTTTTTTCATAGGTTTTGAATGGCCTAGGCAATATCTCGAGTTCATAGGAGGTTCTACATGGTTCAAGGTTTATAGGGAGTGGGTTGGATCTGGAAGTTATTAGCAAAAATAAGAGATCGATAATGAATAGTTAGGGCAATCTAGTTGAAAATAGGGTGAAAAGGGAAAATAATAGTGTTAACCAAATGAAGAATCAAGTTAGAATGATTTTAGAGGAAGACTTATTGTTGGATTAGGGCATTGAGTATTCTAAAGAAAACCCTAATATGAAATTTTCATGTCACCAATTTTCAAAACATACATGCTTCATTGGCTACAAAATGTAGGTTCTAGTACTAGGTTAAAGAACAAAAATTCATCTTTTCACAAAACTTTGGCTCACTTTTATGTTTAGATGGAAGGAAGCCTAGAAAAAAATGTTAGAAGCTCAAGGTATCAGGGGTCCTCATTCTTATCTCTACAGAGTTTCTCTACTTGTTTTGACCTAGGGATGGAAGCCTCCTATAAAATTCTGAAATGGGTTAAGCTTCCTAGGATTATATTGAGCTTTTATACTAACAAAATATTAAGAGGAATTAGAGATAGCCTAGACAAAACAATTAATGTTGATGACTCATACAAATCCAATGTTTATAGGACATTGACTTATATCTTGGTGGAGTTGAATTCAAGGAAGGACTCTCAAAAGTTTGGAGCTTGTGGCATGGAAAGTAACCCATATTCAAAATGTTTATGGTACATTTTGGAGGATTGTACTCAATCTTTTTCTAAAAAATTATGGCCAAAAAAGCCAATTCAAGGGACGAATGGACAGGATGGTAAAAGGATGCCAAGTGTTGTAGGATTGGCTTTGACACAAAAGAAGAAGAAGAAGAAAAACATACTCAAATCAATCCAATATAGCCTAGTCTTGAATGCAAGTGAGGATTACATGGTGCAAGGGAAGGTCAATCAAATATCTCAAGAAGAACCTAGCCAAAGTTCTCTTTCGAAAAGAGATGACACACAGGATAAAAAGCCATCATAGAAGAGTTGGACTCTATAACAATCAAATATGTTTCAAGTAACTATGTTCCTCGCAATTATGAAATTACTCCTCATTTGAAAAAGGGTACTTTTAATTTTAGCACACTGGCAGTTGGCTCACCCTTGTATAAATATGCAGAATCCCATCAAGAGGTTTTCAAGGAAATAAAAGGAATGAATCATCCAAAAATGGGTAGGGTGACCATAACATAGTCCCCACGAAAGAGAATGGTAACCCATCACTTCAAAATGGTAGTTGGTCCTAGGAAGATTTTAAACACAAGAGTCATGGTCCTTATAAACTATTTTGGAGGAGCCTCTAGATGCCAATAGTATGTTCAGATATCATTTAGGATCTAGAATGGGAGGAACATCCATTGGGGAAGAAGCTTCTGAATGGGGTTTAGGACTTAATCATTTGAGGGATCCAATCTCATTTCTCCATTATGTATTAGAAAAACCTCTAAAAGAAATTCAACGAGGTAAGAAAAAATCAATTAGAGGGGTCCTTGGAGGATGACAAACCCCCTCAAGGGTTACCCAATGATTATTTCATCCATGAGTGTGGAGGTCTAAGAAATTTCCCCAAAAACATGATGTGTCTCACTCAGTGGTACTTCACGAACCAAATGTGATTTTGTTGTAAGAAACAATGGTTGAAGGGCATAAGGTGTTATCACCTTAAAATTGTTCACTTGCATCAATCTAAGCAATTTTACTTGAATATATTGCTTTGGTATGCATAGCCATCATCCTTTGCTCCATTTCATCGTCATATGATTCAAACTTATTAGAATCAGTCAAGCCAACCTTAGAAATTAACCGAAGTTATCCAATGCAAGTATTGGCTCATTAACTGTGTGCAAATAGTGTAGATAAAAGCCCAAAAACTGCACTACCCCAAAATTCATTATTTTTCAACTATTTTTTTATCCAATTAATGCACTCTGTTGAAAATGCAAAAAGAAAATCCTAATTTAATTTTGTTCTTGAATTAAATTGGGAATAAAATTGTAATTCCACATCTCATGAAAACTTGTAATAGTTAACTAAGTTAATTTGACCTAGTTAGCTCAGTTAATTCGAGTTGAGGGTCTAACTAGAGTCATGTAGAGTATCTCCTACAATTAGGAGCACTAGTTGAGTTTATTTTGAGTTGTAATTAATGAATTCAGTTTAATTGAGTTAAAGTTAGTTAAACTAGTTCCAATTGATGGCGTAATTAGTGGGAGGTCTAGTATTGTGGCGATGTCTGCAGTCGAGTGGGGTGTTGCCTGTAGTCAAGTGGGGTGTTGCCTAAAGTATAGTGGGGTGTTGCCTGGAGTGTAGTGTGGTGTTGCTTGAAGTACAGTGGGGTGTTTTCTGAAGTGTAGTGTGGTGTTGCCTGGAGTATAATGTGGTGTTGCCTGAAGTGCAATGTGGTGTTGCCTGAAGTGATCAACCAGTAAACTGAAGGTTCACTCATAATTAACTCATGCATGTCAATCAGAGAAAGACCCAGTTGAGATTGGAGTTCTGGGACACTGTACTATCAGTTTTAAAATCATCCAAATTAAACAGATGGTGCATGCAATTAGAGGAATGCCAATGAGGATTGCACAATTCATAATTGAGGAATTTCCCAATTAAATAGCGGTTAATTCCGTGAGGAACAACGCAAGGAAATAGGGACTTGGGAAAGCAAGAAATTGGCTAAGTATTGGTCTACGCTTGTTTAAGAAGAAGTGAGGCAAATAGAGATAATGCAGAGGTTGTTCAGACTTGAGGAAAGCATTGTAATCTTCTCATATTTTCTGACTAATGCAATATATAGATAGTAGGGGCTTTTAGCTGTTGTTTTCCCCAGGAAATCATTGTGTTGTGTGTGATTGAATTATTTCTCTTGTATGCTTTGTGATTTCATCGATGGTTTATTGTTTCCGCTAATGAGTAGAGTAGATTCAAGCCAATTGTTTTAGCACATTACAATTTGTAGTTTGAATATACAAGGAATTTTTACACACTTGACTTGTCGTAATGGAATGCTAGATATACGTAGACCTCATCAAACCTTAATTTCTATCATTAACCATGGATCTAGTCATATTTAACCACTGCAAGGAAGACCGTGTTAACAAGATTGTTCACCCTATAACTATAAATAAAGTTGTTGAGGTCACTCATCCACATCAATCCATATAAGGTTATGTTGTAATAACACCACCAGAATCCTAAGAACATTCTTCTCTTGATTATACTTTTCAGAGTTTTGCCTTCTTTGTTAATCAAGGTTGGAGTTGGAGCACACCAAGGATGCAAAGGTCCCATCCCAAGGAGGGGCTTTAGAACCAATTTTCCTTCATCAAGCTTCTCCATCAAGTATTGTTGTACTTTGCCATACCATTAAAGAGATAAAATGTTCATATTCGTTATTTCTTTCTTCATGTTAAGTATATTTCTTCACATAGTTGGATTTCAAATCTTGTATCAATTAAGTTTCCATTAATGCAAACACAACTAAGCACTACAATTTTCAATGCATTTATCATTTGTTTGTTTCTTTATCCACAACCATTAAGTTAAGGGGCTTGTTTTCTCTTATGACAAAAACCTACCAACATAAGACTATAGGTTTTTTAGGAAAAGTAATGAAGGATTGGGATTTCTGTGTGTGGAAACAATAGGAAATTTTAGGGGTTCCTAATTGCTAGGAAAAATTCCATTTCCTTAGTCAATTATTATGGTATATATCAAGTTCATGGACATATATTAAATTTCAACAATTAGGTCAGAAGGTTTATGTGATTAATTGCTATGGCCCTTGTGATGAAATAAAAGCATATTAGGAGGATTATTTCTTTGTGGAGTGCACAATGAATGAGAGGCAATTGTTGGGGAAGACTTGAGTTTCACTTTAAATAGATCAAAGGTGTGTGTGGGGAGGGCAAGGGGGGGGGGAATGTAAGGTTGGATAGGATGGGGGATGTAAGTTTGGATCATATGGTAAACTTTTGCAAATATAAGATAGAAGAAGTGGGGTTGGTAGATGTTAAACCTATAAAACATGTGTTGTGTTATTTAGTCGTCACTAATAAATCCTTTACTTTGTCAATTAGGGTTGTAACTTGCGAGTTGTTGGCATAATATGTGAAGGAAATGAGATGGAGTATAAATTGTCCCACTGACTAATCAAGCAGAGCAATCACTCTATGGTCTAAATCAATAAATAAATTCTAGCTTAGTCCCAAAACTAATACTAAATTCAATTAATAGTCAAAAGCTTCTTATTTTGAATCCTATGAATGTAATCATAAACAACTAAGTGATCTATGCATAAGAGAAGACTTGATGCTAGTAAACACACTTTGATTTTAAAGGCCAATTACTATTCCTTTCCCTAAATCCCCTTGCAAAATCAAGGATCCAATCATTCACTCTGTGAGACAGTGTTCGTGTTATCAAAAGAAGGTTGGATTGAAGAATTAGTGGATTCTAGCAATTGTACTTAATCACACAAGACCAAGTGCTGGAAATTCAAATTAGGGCATTGAAAATGTCAGACAAAGTATCTACATTAAGACAATCAAAGAGCGCTCAAACAAAGTATCAAACCTAGGTGTAAAGACTATGAACAAAGTTGATGCTAACCAAATACTATGTAAACAGTGTATTAAGAATATGAAACAAATTAGCTATATAGAGGCAACAAATAACATCCAAATAGAATATCAAATTCATATGTGAAAACTATGAACTAAATCAATGCTTAATCAAATGTTGTTCAAATAGAATATTGAAACCCAAGTATAACAATTAGGAATGAAATGGTTGTTGGTTCCTATGACTTAATCTCGTAAATATTCAAAGCATTGTTGTACTTATAACAAATGTAATCAATTTAATATCAGAGGTTAGTGATATTCTTTTAAATCTCATGATAGACTAAGAGAAATTAAACCAAGTAAAGGAGCAATGTATTACATAGTGCAAATCTTAATACGATATTTAATCAAATTCAAGCCTAAGAATAAACATCAACATTGCTCATATATATAAAGTCACACAACTTTACTTTGACAAACACTTTACACACACAGTTACAAATATAGCATATTACAACACAAGTCGGAGTTAATATACCACTATAGGAAAGCAACATAGTTGTTGTAATGAAACCTTCTAACTATAGGCTACACTAACCAATGTAAAAAGTAGCAACATGTTCCAAGTGAGGGATCCTTCCCATTTGGTAGCATGTTAATTAGCTTTCAATCATAGAGAAAGAATCATAATGAAACCATCAAGATCAAAGTATGGGTCAGAGCTTCTCATTGAGTAGAGAGATAGGTTATTCACTTGCAGGTTGAGCTCAGAGCGAGCTAGCAATTGTAATACATTCTCTATTCATCTGATTAATGCAAACATGCTTAAGGGGTTTTTAGTTATTGCTTTCCCCTATAAAAAAATAATATGCGTTTGTGTTATTTCTTATTACATATAAGAGATTGTTGTTCTAAATTGTGAATTAATTTCCACGGAGCAATAGAGTAGAGATGTGTCTCTTGATTTAGATTAAAATTTCTTGAGCAGTTGCAATTCTATCACCATATGTTTGCATGGTATCATAGTGAGATTCACATTAGAATGGGAATTTTGAAGTTGTTCCTCAGGAGGTTCAAATTTGCAGCTTCAGTGTAGCAGGATCTCTTAAGAGTTGGGAATATGACCTTCAACGGGTTGAGATTAGAGTATGCCTTGGAAGGAAGCTCGAATTTCCTTGTATAGAGGCAGTGCTCGATGACAATGGATTGCTAGAATATGTCATGGCGGACATTGCAAAACCAATATCATCTGATTCCCATAACCTAGCTCAATGGAAGAAAGATGTAGCCAAGGCGAGGAGAATAATCTTGGAGGGAGTCTGAGACCACATTGTCTTAAATATACATGGGAAATAAACTCCTTTAGAAATGTGGAAGGCACTGATAGAGCTGTTCGAGAATAGAATTGATCATAGGAAAATGGCCCTCAAAGACAAACTTTGAAATATCAAGATGTAGATGAATGACACTATTCCGCAATATCTCTACAAATTTACACAAGTTCGTGATGAGCTTGGATGGGTTGGTGTGACTATTACAGAAGATGACCTGGTGAGCCTAACTCTTCCAGGCCTTCCCAAAAGCTGGCATAGCTACTAGAACTTGATGAATGGAAGGTAAAATTAACTGAAGTGGGAAAGGTTATGGTCTAATTTGGTTCAAGAAGATTTCAGTAGAAATAACTGGGATAGAATTTCATCCAAAGCAGAGGATGAAGAAAAATTTGCATTAGTTGGAAAGGGAAAGAATGGAAAAGGGAAAATATCAAACCAAACCAGAATCTAGCCCAAGGGGGAAGAAGAAAGACTTGTCCAAAATCAAATGCTTCAATTGTCATGAATTCGAGCACTATGCTACGAAGTGTCCACACAAAAAGTCTAGCAAGAAGAACTCAGGAGGAGCAGCAGGTGAAGCTTTGCCTGCATAGATCAAGCTTCACTTCACCCTTATCGCATGCATGGGCAACACAATGATGGGGAGTGTGTGGTACTTGGACTCTGGTGCCTCGTTCCACATGATAGGGTGTAGGGAGTTTTTCAATGACCTGGAGGAGAAAGATCTCTAGATGAATATTGAGCTGGGGTATGACAGAAGGTATAGTGCTACCGAGATTGGTATAGTAACCTTTCAGAGGGACTTGGGATCCCCTCTTCACCTCAAATATGTCATGCTTGTGCCAGGCCTAAAGAAGAATCTCATTTCTGTAGCAATTTTGGAAGACCGTGGTTATGATGTTATCTTTAGCAGAGCTAAAGATTCTAAGACACATAGGTGAAGTAGATCAGGGTTCGTGTGAAGAACCTGTATAAACTTGATGTGGAAGATTGTGCTACATTAAGCAGTAAGGCAGAGAAAGTGCAGAGCCGCAATGTTGGCGAACTTTGGCATGAGATATTGGGCCATTCGAATCATGGTGCCTTAAATATTATGCAACAAAAGTTGTGCCTTAGGGAAGTATGTAAAATCCACATTCCATGATTGAGACAACAAAGCACATGCAGTCTTGGAAAGAGTCCACTCTGATGTTTGTGGACCTTTCTCGACAACCTCCACTGCTAGACATAAATATTTTGTTATTTTTATTGATGATTTCTCAAGGAAGTGTTGGATCTTCTTCATGTGGAAGAAGGATGAGACATTCTCCAAGTTTGTAGAATTCAAGGCACTAGTTGAGAAAGAGACCAGCAAGAAGGTGAAGGCTCTCAAGAGTGACAATGGAGGTGAGTATGTTTCAAATGACTTCAAGGATTTATGTGCAAAAGAAGGCATTCAAAGAGAGTTGACAACACCCCACAACCCACAACAGAATGGGGTAGCTGAGAGAAAGAACCATAGCATTGTTGGAGTTGCAAGAGCTATGTTACATGACCAAGGCCTACCACTACATTTGTGGGCAGAGGCATGTAACATAATAGTCTGCTTGTAGAACTAGAGTCCTTATCAGATTCTTGGTATGATTACACCGGAGGAGGACTTCTTGGGGAGAAATCCAAATGTGTCTCGCTTTAGTATTTTTCGAGCCTTTGTTCACTGCCATGTCTCCAAAGATTCGAGGAAGAAGCTTGAGCCGACAACAAAGTTGGGAGTTTTCGTGGGTTACACCAAAACTCCACACAATTACATGTGTACTTACCTTCCCTGAGAATGATAGTTGTGCGAAGGGATGTAAAGTTTGAATTAGTAGAAACTGATGTAGTGCTCTCTTGAGAGGGAGCTTCAGATCCCACCAGAAGAGGAGCTTTTAGCTCCAATTTAGGAGCCTTGGGAGAAGCCTTAAGAAGTTGTGGAGCAACCATAATTGGAGGTGTAGAGAGGAAGCAGAGTGGAGACATTCGCTCAAGCAGAACCATCCATAGAAGGTAGAAAAAGAACCAGGGAAGGTGATAGATTGGTGCAAGATACGAGGGAGAATGTGTGAACTCCTTCAAATTTGCGTAGGCAAAGGAGGTCACCTGAGAGGTATGCGGGCTACATGGCTCTAATGACTAAGCTTGTAGAAATTGAGCCATCCTCTTTCGAGGAAGCAGTAGAGCAACTTGTTTGGGTTGATGCAATGGTGGAAGAATATGAATCCACTGTAAAGAACAGTGTTTGGGAAGCAGTCCCAAGATCGAAAGATAAATCATTTGTGGGTTTGAGATGGATCTTCAAGGTTAAGCACACAATAGACATAGGCATAGAGAAGTATAAGGCCGGGATTTGTGGCCAAAAGATTCTCTCAAGTTTAGGGAATTGACTATGAGGGAACCTTTGCTCCTGTAGCAAGGTATTCATCCATTAGATCAATTCTTGCATTGAATGTGCAGATGGGGTGGAAGATCCACCAGATGGATGTAAAAGCAACATTTCTCAATGGTGTTATTGAGGAGGAGGTGTACATTGACCAACCAGAAGGTTTTAAGACATTTGATCGAGAGTCTCATGTGTGCAGACTTAAGCGAGCATTGTATGGTCTCAAACAAGCACCATATTCTTGGTACACCATGATCGACAATTATCTCACTAGTTTGGGCTTCACCAAAAGTGAAGCAGATGTGAACCTCTATCATATATTGGTAGAAGGTAAATTGCTTGTCAATGTTTTTATGTTGATGATTTAATATTAACAGGTGATGAGCAGTTGATAATCTCTTGCAAGGAGGACCTTATAAGGGAATTTGAAATGAAGCACATGGGTCCCATGCATTACCTCCTCGGGTTGAAGTATGGTAAGGCGATGGGGAATTATTTGTGTCTCAAGGCAAGTATGCCAACGAGAAACTGCATAGATTTCGCATGGAGAGTTGTAAACCCATGGATACACCTCCAACAACCAATTAGAGGAAGGAGGATGCCACTTCAGGTGAAGAGGTTGATGCTAGCATTTACGAACAGCTAGTGGTTTGAATAATGTATCTTGTGAACACATGACTAGATATGTTCTATGTAGTCAACCAACTGAGCCAAGCTATGGTTAGGCTGACCAAACTGTATTGAAAGGCGGCGAAGCATGTTTTATGGTACCTCGGAGGCACTACCCAGTATGGATTATGGTACAGACGGACAAAAGGAGTGAAGTTGTGTGGCTTCACAGATGCAGATTGGGAAGGGAGTCCATCTAACTAAAAGAGTACATCAGGTGGAATTTTTAGTGTTGGGTCCGCAACGGTTTCCTGGAACAACAAGAAGCAAATAGTTGTGGTGCTCATCTCGGCAGAAGCAGAATACATGGTTGCAAGTCAAGCAACATGTGAGGTGATCTAGATGAGAAATATACTTGTGGGACTGTTTGGTCAGATTATGGATCCAACTGTGATCTATTGTGATAATCATAGTTTCATTAATCTATTTGAGAATCTGGTATTTCATGATCAATCCAAGCATATAAATATTTGGTATCATCATTGACGGGACTGTGTGCAGAGGCAGATAATGTTGCTACAATACATTTCGATAGAGGAACAAGACGTTGACATCTTGAAAAAGGCTTTGTCAAGAGGGAGGTTTGAATTCCATAGGTGCAAGATAGGGGTGGTTGAAAATCTCTTCCTTGCTGAGAAAGTATCAATTTGATTTTGCCTTGGTCAAATTGAGAAAATTCGAATTTCCACATCAACAGACAACTTGGGTGCAGTTAACTTGTTTGACATGGCTCTTGTCACTCAGTTACCTCGATAAATTTGAGTTAGAGGACTTGGAGTTAAGTTAAGTATGTGTTATTGCTAATTTGTAGCAATCAATGTCAATTATTTTTAATTGTATTCAGTTAAACTAGTTCTAATTGTTGATAGAACTAGTGGAAGGTTTAGTTGTGCAGTGGGACAATAGTCTAACTCAATGATCATTCAATTAACTGATCAATCAACTAAAAATAGCTAGTGCATGTAGAGAATTCAAGTTCCCTAGTTGTGGTGGAGATTCCAAGGCAGTGTAACATCAGTTGTAGACTAGTCTTGAGTGTACAAGTGTTACATGCAGTGGAATTGCGCAATCAATTGGAAGAAAATTCCTAAATAATAGGGACCTAATTCCTCAGGAATTACATAAGGAAATAGGGGCTCAAGCAGAGGCAGAAATTGACTAAGTATGGGTCAGAGCTTCTCTTTGAGTAGAGAGATAGGCTATTCACTCGTAGGTTGAGCTCAAAGCGAGTTAGCAATTGTAATAAATTCTCTATTCATATGATTAATGCAAGTAGGATTAAGGGGTTTTTAGCAATTGCTTTCCCCTAACAAAAATATTGTGCTTGTGTGTTATTTCTTATTGCATGTCTAAGATTGCTTTCTAAATTGTGAATTCATTTCCGCAGAGCAGTAGAGTAGAATTGTGTCTCTTGATTTAGATTAAAATGTATTGAGCAATTACACTTCTATCACCATATTTCTGCAAGTTTAAAACCTTCATCGTTTGGTTTGAACATGCAATGACAATATACTTCAAACTAATAGTCACTGCTCATCAACTCTTTGGTATTTTTTATAACCCTAGGTTTTTGTTATTGGAATATATATATATATATATATATATATATATATATATATATATATATATATATATATATATATATATATATACTTTGTCATGATAATCCAGCCATGACATTTAGTTTTCCAACTTCTAATACTTGTATAGTACATTTCGGCTCGAGGTTTCAGAGGGTTTCTCTTTGCGGTTCAAGTTAGAATAATTTATGCAAATAATTACTCTTACAACTACTTTACTTCCATTAAAGTCCTTAGTTGGAAAGCATATTTCTTATTTTACTCTTGTATGGGTTTATAAGATTACATTTCTCAATGATTTTGTTTTGGGTTGTCATTCTTGTCAACTTAGTTTGAACATAGGGTTAGCAACAAATGGAGTATTTAAAGCTTGATTTTTGCAGTGTATATTTTCTTTCATTTTCCCTTATGTATATAGATACACTATGTGACTGGGACTTTCTTTCTTACCCTAGATGTTCCACAGTAGGGTTTTAATTCTGACTCTATATTTCATTTCCAAGTTCAGCTCTATCTTTTGTTTTTCAAACTCGTATGTCTTTTACTATTAGAATTTGTATCTAAAGTTACATACCATAACCCTTTGGGTTATCCAGTGTATTCTTCCTAACTTCTTTGGACAAGTTTAATCCTGTTATAGGTCTTAATGTTCCATACATTTTTGCATATGCTAACATTTGCTTCCATTGTATTTGCATTTAATTGATATTACACAAAATGCAGATTCATTCATACTAACTCGAATTCCTTCTTAATGTAGATGAATGACAAGGTATTCTATATTTTCTAGACTTTGTTCAGGTAATGTTTCTTTTTATTACTTCCATAGCCTTTTGATAACTTCTTAATATATATATTATGTAGTATTTTCCTTTGTATATAAATTTTAACATAAAATATGTGGTGGCATATATGCACAGGTAATTATGGCTTGCAAGTTTCTTTAAACGTTTATTTTTTGATGAAGAGACTTAAAGTATTCTTCCTGCTCATGGGACTTTGTCAATTGATGTTTACCAGGTTGAATGACCCAAACCCTTGGTTACTTCATCTGCATGAGCATGATTGTTATGTTGTTGTGGTCAGGAACAAGATTTCAAGTTTTTCCTCTGATGCATATTTATTTTGTTTAATTTGAGAAATAACTTCCTGTGAGGAAGTGAAACATTCAAGGCTTATGCCTAATTTGTATTGAGATGTTGGGTAACTTTAATACCACATCCTGCAACCTGCGAGATCCGCTTTCCGCGCGATCTGAGCCTGCGAGCGCGCCCGCTATTCGTGCATTCTGAGCCTGCAGGGGTGTCCGCGGAAGACCTGCTTGGAGCCTGCGAGGGAGCTCGCGGCGGGATCTGCTCTATGCCTGCGGGGGTCCGCCGAGGGTTCGGCTTCAGGCCGCGGCCGCCCTGGCTGGAGCTATTGGCTCTCCATGGAGGAGCCATCTCCCCTTCCTCCTTCACCTTCCGCAGCAGAGGCCTTCAAAACCCTGCTGGCCTCCCTACCTAAGAAGAAATGCATGGAAGTAGCGAAGTTTGTGAAAAGACTTGAAGACATCCCCGAGATCGCTCTTCCGCCAGAAGGACCGATCCAAGTAGCACTTTCTCTGGCAGATCGGGCTCTGGTTGGACAGTTTACAGGACTTTGGCCTTCCACGAAGTCGACCGAGAACTGGGTAGCCAGGAATTGGGCACCTCTGATCCAAGAAAAGGTAACCTCTTACTTCCTCGGGAGAGGATATTTTTTGTTCGAATTCTCTGCAAAAGAAGACAAAGATCTCATTTTCAGGAATGGCCCCTACTTCATGGGCCCCCAAGGGCTGTACTTAAACAAGTGGACGCCAGACTTTGATCTGGCGGTGGATGTGCCCACAGTGGTCCTGGTGTGGGTGAGACTCCCCAATCTCCTAGTTCATTGCTGGAACTGGGATTCGTTGAAGCACATCGGAAATACCCTGGGAAAATTTATAGACAAGGCTAACAGTAAGGACTAGTACGATTGTGCGAGAATCTGTGTGGAGGTAGACCTGGAGGTCGGACTACCAGAAGCCATCAAAATAGTTGTAGGTCCCTAGACTCATATACAGAAATTGGATTATGAGCAGCTGCCATTCAAATGCCGGAAGTGCCACGTCTACGGGCATTTTGCCAGGGACTGCCCATCCAAAGGGGTGGAAGAAAAAGGAAAGGAAGATGGATGGAATCAGGCAAAGAGATCCAAAACCGCCCACAGGAAGAACACAAACAGAAGTGCCAAAACTCCTCAAGAGGGCCTTGCTCAAAAACCAGCCAGGGAAAGCCAAGGAAATAAATTTGAAATCCTCAGATCTGAAATCATGAACATGTAGGAGACAAAAATTCCAAAGGAGGCCTCCCCCCTTAAAGCCTCCCCCTCCATCAAAAGCATTCCAGAGAGATCCAAAGAGAAGGCTTCAGAAGAAGAGGAGGAAACCCAAGAGTCCGAGGAATCGGAGGAAGAAGGGGAAATCGAGGAATCCCAGTCCTCTCCTAGAAGATCTACAAGAGGACGCAAATCGGCAAAAGAAAAGAGAGAACAAGAAACCTATAAGGACAAGCTCCAGGGCAGCCAGCCAACGCTAGAGAAGCTTTTAGCTAAAACTCCAAAGATGACTAGGATTCAATCCCAGGGCTCTAAGGGAGCCCACCAAGGCAAAAATAAATGATGAAGATAGTCTCCTGGAATTGTAGGGGAATGGGTACCACAGCTAAGGAAGAAGCAATGCAGAGCCTAATAAGATTGGAATCCCCAGATATCCTCCTCATCCAGGAGACCAAATTGGAGGATGCAGCCTTCCTCCAAGCAAGCAAAAAATTTTGGAATAAAAATGGAGTGCATGCAATCTCTGCCCGCGGAGCATCGGGAGGGCTTGGGTCACTCTGGAACACAAATAAGTTTTCATTAATCTCTGAGTCCCTGAATACCCATTGGATTTTTTAAAAAATGCAACATTTAGAATCAAAGGAGATTATTTGTCTGTTCAATGTGTATGCTCCTAACAATGCAGGTGAGAAAAAGAACTGCTGGGACTCCATCAAAAGTCTGGCAAATCGAGAAAATTTGGAAAATATAATTATAGTTGGAGATCTAAATCTCACCCTCCTCGCATTAGAAAAAAGAGGAGGAAGCATAGTCAGGGATCCGGCAAGAGAATGGGTGGAAGACCTCATGCAAGACTGGGATCTGCTAGATATAAAACCAGTCACAGGCACGTTCACCTGGTCAAACAAGAGAGTGGGACCGGGTCATATAGCGGCAAGACTTGATCGATTTCTTGTTCAAATCTCCTTCCTCCTTCTGGGTTTAGAGGCTAGAATGCGTATTCTTCATAGTAGTGTCTCAGATCATAAGCCTATCAGCCTAGATCTGATATCTACTAAGGATCTAGGACCTATACCTTTCAGATTTAGCTCTCTATGGACCAAAGAGACAGATTTCTTGCAAAAAATCAGAGATTGCTGGAAAGAGCCAGTCAAGGGCTCCCCATTCTTTGTATGGGAGGAAAAACTTCGCAGAGTTAAAATGATGCTGAAAGGCTGGGTAAAGACCTTGCCCAATCCCGCATTAGAAAGGAAAAAAATTCAAATCGACCTGGAAAATCATCATCTTCACCTGGAAGTTGCCGAAATCACCAAAGAAGAGCTAGACAAGGAATATCAGCTCCAACAAAAATTCCATAGGGCTTGCCTGGCAGAAGAAGAATTCTGGAGGCTCAAGTCAAGGAGTTTATGGCTCAAGGCTGGAGATCGAAATTCCTCCTTTTTCCACAAGCAGGCTCAAGCTAGAAAATGCCGAAACTCTATATCAGAAATTAAAAATGATAATAGCACGCTAAAAGACTTTGCCAGCATCAAGAGGGCAGCGTCAAACCACTTTGAGAAGATGTATACTGAGGACGTGGAGGCCAGCCTGAACGACAATCTGATAGACGCAGTCCCCAAGCTCATCACTGCAAAAATGAACCAGGTTCTCGAAGATAAAATCACCACAAATGAAGTCAAAGAAGCTCTCTTTGCAATGGAGCCCGATAAAGCCCCGGGTCCAGATGGATTCACGCCCAGATTTCTTCAAACGTGCTGGCAGATAGTTGAGAAGGAATTTATGAAAATGATCCAAAAGTCTCAAGAGTGCCAGAAGATTGGAGGCTGCACAAACTCAGCATTCCTCGCCCTCATTCCTAAAGAAAAAGGTGCTAATTCTTTCAATAGATTTCGTCCTATATCCTTATGTAACATTGGATACAAAGTGATCACAAAGGTTATAGCAAACAGATTGAAGAAAATCCTCCCTAAAGTCATCCCGGAGAATCAAGGCGGCTTTATACAGGGCAGGCAGTTGGTAGATAATTTCATTTTGGTCCAAGAGGCGATCCACTCCAGTCTTCGTCGAAAAGAAAAAGGTATGGTTATTAAACTCGATCTAGCCAATGCATTTGATCGTGTAAGACATAGATTTCTGTTTGATGTAATGCACAAACTTGGTTTTAGTCAAAAATTCATCAAGTGGATCAGAGCTTGTATTTCCGAACCCTGGATTGCACCTTTAGTGAATGGCAGGGCTGCAGATTTCTTTAAAGCATCGAGAGGGCTGAGGCAGGGGTGCCCTTTGTCACCTCTCCTCTTTGTGTTGCAGGCCTCTGTCCTCAGTTTTCACTTAAACAAGAAACAACAAGATCAAGAGATAGGTGGACTGTGCATAGCAAGGGGGATCAAAAGCATCAACCATGCCCTCTTTGCAGATGATACTCTGCTTCTTGGGGCTGCATCTCATCTGTCGGCAAGTAAATTCAAAGAAGTGTTGGAAGACTACTGCCAAGCATCGGGCAGCGAACTGAACAGGGGTAAGTGCCATGTTTATTGCTGGAATATTTCAGCTACTGCAGCAAGTTCCATAGCCAGATGCCTGGGCTTTGCAGCTTCAGTATCTTGGACCTCATTTAAGTACCTTGGGCTGCCCATCTTTCATAAGAGGGCTCTAAGCAAGGACTGGCTCCCACAGATAGAAAAATTCAAAACAAAAATGCAGGCCTGGGGGTCAACTTGGCTCAACATTGCCGGGAAATCAGTGCTTATCAAATCCGTATTAAGCAGCCTGCCACTCTTTAATTTCTTTGTTCTTTTGGCGCCAATGGGAATTATCAAAAACATGGAGGAGCTTATTAGAATTTTTTTTTGGAAAGGAGGTAAGAATAATGAGAAGTGACTCCCCTTAGTAAACCGGGAAACAGTCTCGAGGCCACTTCAAGAGGGAGGATTAAATTTTAAAAATCTGAACACTCAGAATTTAGCAATGGGAGCCAAACTGATTTGGAAGACCATAGCACTAAAGCCAGGATGGGTTCAGCTAGTGCTGTGGAGGAAATATTTCAGGGGCCAGAGGCTTCGATGCCTGGAGCAGCCCAAAGACCATATTCGATCCCCTTGTTAGAGTCGGTCTTGTCAGTCCTCCATCAAAGATCAAGACTCTTTTTGCATTTCATTTTTAGGTGTCTCGCTCGATTCACTTCATTAAATTCCGCTAGGGGCATGCCATTCTTTGACGAAAGGGCTTGGTTTTCTTGTTTCCCTCATGCTTGTACCTGCCGGGCTGGTTAAAATCTCTCTATGATCGTCAAAACTTAGTTCATGTCATTCACAGTCATAGATGATTATTTTGGTCAAAAAGAATCTTTTAGTTTTTGAGTCTAGGGTTTAGTCTTTTGACATGTTTAATAAATGCCCACAGGCCATGAGGATGGTTTTCAAAGAAGTTCTCAGTCAGAATTTCATCATCAGGCATATTTGAGGACATTTCTTGTTCAAAACTTCGTTTTGAATAAGAAATTGTCAAATTTGTTTTGCAACAAAACACTTGTAATCTTTCCACCATAAAATATTTCAAAAGCAGGCCCTGGTCTCCCTTAGTCAAATCATGCCTATATCCCTGCAAAAAATCAACCAATTTCATCATTTTGAGTCCAGAAAATCAATGAGAAAGCCAAAAGACAGAGTTTCATTAAATGACAAAGTGCCAGAGTCAAAAACATTATGAAGTGGGTTCTTGAAGAAATAAAAGCTATTTATCCCTTTGCAACCAGTGTCTTTCATAATCCAAGGGAGAAATTGTGTTTTGAAAGCGCAAGAGCAAAACAGTGTGTGGAAGAGGCCGATTGTGTGACTTGGAGGCAGCGCGGCGCATATAACAGGTGGTGCGACGCACATAGAGCGCGCGGTGCACCGGGAGTTTTCACCCAGTGTAAATTATAACGGGCGCGACGCATATGAAGAGCGTGGCGCATATATCCTCAAGCCCGAAAATTGCTTGAAATTGCACCAATTCACTCATACCTTTCATGAATTCGCCAGATATCTGATCAGAATGCACATTCAGCATATGTTGATGCACCCTTGGGCCCTGATGCTTATCGAAAATACGAAGCCTTGCTATTGCAGGATTACCAAGAGCTTGTTTTGAAATCTGACTTTGCCCAAAGATTTGTAGAAACAGATGACGTTGGAAGCTCAGTACAAAATCAACAGGTGTTACGGGAAAGCATTGCTGTCAAGGAAGAGGATAGGTTGTGGCCAACTTCAAGTGAAGCCACAATTTCTGGTCTTGAAGACAATTCCCCTGGAAAGGGCTTAGATGATCTCAGTTCTACAATGACAAAGGAAGAGTCTTGGAAACAGATAAAAGTATCAGTGAAACACTTTCCTATGGTCTTTTGCCCACTTTCACCCAGATTCTTTGTTTTACCATCAAAGAATGCCATTGTAGAATCACGCCTATCTGACAAGTTTCAAAATTCTTTGAGCCTAGGGTTGCCACCAATTAGTATGGAATTGACTTCTGATGGGGATGATATTCCACCAGGAGCAACTCTAATTGCACACTTTCTTCATCATCTTGCTAGTCAAATGGATCTTAAAATGGAGATTTTTTACTCTGGGCCCACTGTCTCAAGCTATCGGAAAAGTTTTGACAGATTTATCGAGCCTTTATGATGTGGGATGGCGTACAAAACGATCAACAGGCCTACTACTTATAGACCGCTCTCTTGATCTTGTGACACCATGCTGTCATGGTGATTCACTAGTTGATCGAATGTTCTCAGCATTGCCTAGGAGGGACAGAAGCATATTCACTCCACAATCAACAGATAATGGTGCAACCAACACAGTTAGCTCATCTTCTTTGCGACATCATACAACCGATTTTAGAATTCCACTAGAGAGCATTTTCAAGCCAGGAAATTCTATGAACAATGGGGGCCATTTCTCTAATGAGGGTGTAACTGCATTTTTATCAGGTTGGAAGGGGAGTTCTGGTTTGCTAACTTCAGGTGCGCATGATGATAAGAGTAGAAATCTTCTCCTAGAGAAAGGGTGCAGTTAGCTAGATCCAATGTATGGGTCACTTGCTTCTTCTGGAAGTTGTAACGATGTGCACTGTTTAGAAGCATTACTTGAAGAGATGAACAAAAGATGGGACGCTGCTTATAAAGAAATGGCTCCAAGAAGCACTCTGTCAAGAAAAAGTTAGTATAAGAAGTCGCCTTGGTGCTGTTACAGCATCTGATTTGCGTTCCTTCATAAATGCCTTAGCCTCAAACCCAGCAAGCATCATGAGAAATAGAGGGATCATCCAACTAGCAAAAGCTGTTGAAGTGGCCTTGAGTGAGCCATGGAGTACATGTTGGGAGGCTTTTGCAAGTGTAGAGAGAATGTTGATGCTGAGTGCTGGAGATACAAGCCAAAGTCTCTCTAGTCAAATACAAGATCTTATTAATCGAAGTGTTATATGGAGAACCCAAAATCAAGGCAAGGGTCATGAACCACCTCCTGGTCTTCTTTCAATCCGAGATGCCATAATCCTTTCAATTGTTGGGTATTCCTTAGCTGGAGAAAGTTTCAGAAGTTCTGGCTCTGGAGGTCCATTCTCATGGGAAGAGGAACATTCTTTGAAAGAAGCAATTGTAGATGCGATTCTTGAATGTTCTCCAGGTATCAACATTGGTTTCCTTCATGGTTTAGAGGGGGCATTAGAATCACACTGGAAAAACTTACAGTCGAAGAATCTCAATGAAGCCCAACCAGAGCAATCATGTGAAGTTGAAGATCATAGTTCCATTGATTTTGGTGATCAGTGGGGCAGCTGGGAGGGTGAGTCCAGTGCTCAATGCGGCTACCTACATCGGCATTCACCGGGTGAGAGGCAGTTGGAATGGCGGCGGTGGCCCCTTTGGCATCTTTGCCAAAGAGAGAAGAAACAACCATCTGCATGTGTTTTTCATCACTAGCATGCCTCTCCCAATAGCACGAAGTGGGTGCCTGAATCTATTCTTGATACCTGTCATTAATTCTGCATAAGAAGTAATTATGCGTGATTTAATTTATAGTCTATAAGTGAATGCGTTGGGAATTTGATACCCCTTAACATTCCTGGTCAAGAAACCTCGAGCTTGCATGTCTATATCATAAAAAAGATTCCAGTTTTCACTCTGTTCAAATTCTGTGCTTAATATGTTATAATTTAGGTGGAAAATCAAAGACCGACAGCCAAATCAAAGTGAACAACAGAAAGAATGGAAATAATATAGAGCATATGGCGGCTATGAAATGTTTTCAGGACACGTTGGGAGATATGCTGGTAAAACTAGACATCTGGATGCTGATTATAAAAAAATTGGTTTTAATTCAAACGGGGAAGGTGATAAGTCAAAGCCCGAAACGCCACAAAGACATCTACCATGGCAAAGAAAAAAGAACCAACGGTCTATTTTTGGCTGCAGTTGCAAAATCAAAGGGTCTATGTTCCATATTCCGTCTTTTAATTGGTCATCAACAAACAAAATGTAATGCCACTCCTTTTTAGAGCAGACTTTTCCTATTCTCATGATTTTAGGTGAAACCGCCCCTATTCTCATCGATTTGTTTTCTCATTCCTGAGTCTATTTATTGTATGAAAATTATGTGTAAAGGGTTCTGAGTTCGGAGAGTTCTGAGAAAAGTGTGGGAGGAAAAAACCCAGCACTATCACTGTACAGTTTTGACAGAGGATTAAATAAATGGTGCAGCTCTGATTTATAAGATTCTTGTGGTATGAATTTGGCATGTGTTTCTTCCTTTATGTCTCATATGTCTTTGTTATGTTTTGCCATTCATTCATGATCGTTTCCAGCTGAATACTTTTAAGTGAGAAAGGTAGAAATCAGTCATTTCTATGCCTTGAGGAAGTGTTCAGACTTTGTGTGTTTTCTTCTTCCTGGAAAGGATTCATACATAATGCCCTTTTCAGCTTTCTTAAACAGTCTTCTCACCCCATTTAAATTCAATTTGATTGCTAAAACCTCATGCCTATCTCGCCTTATGAAATATCCTGTGCCTTTGGTTAAATCTCTGCTCATGCTGTCCTTGTCCCATACAGCCCAGAAACTCAGTCATTTATTGAATTCACTCTTTCATATCTATTTACTAGCCTAAAATCATTATCATTTTTGCATTTGGGTCATCCTCGACTCTATTGGATATCTTTTGCTGAGATAGACCCGGAGAGAGCCCTCTCCTGTCCTCGTAGGGCTAGCTACGAGGTTGAGCTTGGTTTGATGTTACCTTGAATCCTGCTTTCTGTCAGCCTAAGGCAGATTCGAGCACTAACATAGTGGCAACTCCACTGGGGAAAAACTGAAATCAAATCCCCTTGTTTCATAATAATTCTAAGCTTCCGGATGATGAGCTTAGGATTGGATAGGCTGAGTAAGTTGGTTGTGTCCTGTGATTTTCCTCAATAGCATGCTGGCTTCGAGACGATATACCAAAGCCAATCCAGACCCGGATCCTCCTCATATCTACGAAAATCCCAATTTGATTCCAAGACTTGTCATGCGGAAAGAGTCGATATTGCGGACAAAACCGACCTCCCTAGAAGCAAAGGCTTTCTAGTGACAAACAAGACAAATAAACACTACCTTTCTCTAAACATGCATTTAGAATACAAGTAATCAGGTGATTTTAACATACCTTTAGTCCAACGCTTTGTAGTAGTCCAGCCTCGCCGATCCGGATGAGCTCCTCCTTCTCTTCGAAACCTGCATTCACTAACAAGCCAAAAGATTAAATAGCACCTGATAAACTTATAAAATAACACATATCCATCATACATACCAAGGAGTATATGAAACAAATCATGAATAACAATCTGTTGAGAAAAATGAGTTCATTTGTATTAAGTGGAAACAAAAGAAACCATTACAACCTGAGCCTTGGTGTTGTGCAGGTCCCTCCTAGGGTCCAGCAAGAGTTTTCCTTTACTTTGATCAGCTCACCCACTTCCAAATAAGGCTAGGAAAGGATGGGAATCTCTCCTCTCAAGCTTTACAAGGGAGTCCTAATTCCAGCAACATCTACCCTTAGGAATGTTCAGCTTTCAACCTCCCCTCCCTCTGGCCCAATGCCTGTATTTATAGTGCTCTAGAGGAAGTTATTCAGGTCCACCATCAATGGGATAAGCCCCTCTTTGGATGGGATAGCTCCCCTCTTGATGGGATAAGTTCATCTTTCATAGGGATACATGAACCATCTGGAGGCGCTCCATACACGTTAAACAAGCTTCTAGAATGCTCTAGAAATGACTACAAGTAACTTTTTTAGAGTGAAACTTGCGCCTTTTGACCTTTACAGGAGTACGCACCCTCCCCTTTACAGACAGAGCGTACAAGTACGCAGGTATTGTGAACTTGGGGTGCGTACACGCAGGTAGGGCTAAGAGAAACTGCGTACCCAGAGATATATAGATTTTTAAAGACTTTCTCCCTTTCTTGGAGTTTGACATGGAGAGCAGAGGTATGAGACTTGCCAAGGAGGATAGTATGACAGTTGATGAGCCATACTAACTGCAAATAGTCATGGTGACAAATTTTAGTGTAACAGATTGCCCCCTAAAGTGCGAAGCCTGTAGTAGATTAGGGTTTCATATCATCTAGGAAGGGTGAAGTACTTTATCATTTCAAGGATTATCTTGTGGAGAGCCCAGTCGGAACCTGCAAGTATTCAACACAAAATACATATATAAGATCATATCATCGCTGAGGTAGGCATTCCCATGCTGAGATTGAAAACTTTAACTAACAAACTATCTATTGCTCTGATACAGGAATGATTTTGCAGTACATCATAATCATAGACTTTGTAGACACAGTATGGGCGCAACCATCTATTTATGATTAGTCTATTGTATAATGAATACAAAACTCCTCGCAGCCTGGATGGTGGAAACTAGATCCAGGGTCTTCATTTCTACTTCCCGAATAGGTACGATTCTATCCATGCGAATAAATGAGTTGATGTCGAACATGATAGAAACCACTTGATTACCAGTCAATGATGTAAACTGTTAACAAGCGTGAGAGAGACCACCAATGATGTCAATGGTTCTCAAAGTACCCAGTACAATCCATGAGATGTGAATGAATGAGTTGATGTCGAACATTTCACGGAATCCTTCGATCAAAAGTCAATGATGTAAACCGTCATCAAAGGCGAGAAACCTGCCATTGATGCATGCAGATTTCAAGGTACTGACGATTTCTAGGTCATCTTTCTAGATAATGTGCTGATGTCGATAGAAAGCGACCCGTTGCAGGCAAGCCCACAACACGAAATCATAGATCAAGTTGAAGAAATGTAGCTGTAAGGACTGACTCAGGGATGGTCAAAATGGATGACGAGTATTTTGCAGATGAATGGTTTATTTGCAGTGACCTCTTGAACACATGACGACACAACAGATGGCTTGGTGACATTTGACCCAAAGTTAATACCCGGCTGAAGACTTTCAATGTGGTTTGATCAACTGTGAGGCAAAGGATTTCCCAACCCAGGTGAATGAAAAAGTGTCGTGTTCAAGAGTGGTGATAAGGCTTCTTCTGAGACAAAGGATAACAAATAGGCTCATTTTTCTCTCTTTTCCCCCACCATTTCTGGCAAGTACCTCTTTATTTTTTACAAGCTTGAGGAGGATAACATATGCTTGATTATAAGCTCATCCTTCGGATGAGTCCAACTTAGTTTTGATTCGAACCCTAAGAAGGAGTGGTCCGTTCCTGTTTGTAATCGAACAGGTCCTTTACTGTGAAATTTTAACGAGTCCAGTATAGGAGAAACACGGCGTTTTTCAATTTTAGAGAGTCTGAAAAAACTTAAGAAGACTCCAGGTTGAACTTTTTCGTAAAGTTCTGTCTCCCAAGCCCGAAAAAGTATAAAATAATACTTGAGAGAACCGCTTGATCTTATGACCAAGGAGTACTTTCATGATTAGTGTCTTTGACCTGAAAAGTAAAAAGCGATCAAGGACACGTCGTTTTATTTCCAGTATTGAATTTGAAACGACAAAAATCCAGCAATCTTTTCCTGTTTTTACGGTCAGAAAAGGGCTATAAGGGGACCGTCTTTTAATTCCGTTTTAACGAGTGTAAAAGAAACGCTCGACAATCTTTTCATGTTTTGGGAGTCAGAAAAGGGCTTAAAAGATGACTCTGATATTTTTGTTTGTGAAAAATGACATTTTCCCTGAAAATCCTTTTATCCTGCACAAAAACCAACACATTACTCATACCTGTTTAAAGATAGATAAAAATACTTGAAAAATACCTTTTCATGGTGGAAAATAAACAAATCTGACATTTATTTACTCAAAAAACCTATAAAAAGGGCTTTTACCATTTCATTTTTACCATTTTACTGTTGAGGAGAGAAAAAGGGCTTTTGGCAAGAAACTTCCCGTGGAGATTGCGGAGAATCCGACCGTCAAAATCGAACGCCGTCTCATCAGGTATTCTACAACATCCTCCCTTGCATTTCCATCCGTTTAGAATTTGTTTTTAGGCTTTAGTTTTATTTTTTGGAGGCCTTGGGGGTTTCAAGGTCCGCTTTTCGGGGTACGTAGTTGCCCCATGGGTGACCTGCGTACCCCGACATTTTCTCCATTGGGAAAATACGGGCGTACGCAGCTTGCCTTAAGAGAAACTGTGTACATATGCCCTGTCTCTAAAGGGCTGGCTGCGTACACCGCGGAGTGGATTTTTAAACTCCAATTTCTCCAAAATGAACCAAAAACTTTCAAATTTATGGACTCTAACAGATGTTTTTATGGTGTGTAGATTGCCCACCATGCTTGATTGGTGTGAGAGGGAGCACGAAGATGTTGATTTGGCCGCGATTAATCACCAACCTTCCATTGATGCTTTGAAGGCATGCGGTCTTTACAAATACTGGGCCATACCTGGCATGAGGGCCCAGGTGCGCTTTCTAGAGTGGCTGGTCGAAAGGTGGAACGTTCAGGATCAGTGTTTCTACATTGGAGGGCATCAGCTCGAGATAGAGCCCTCTGATATTTACTTTCTCAATGGTTTGCCCAAGAGGGGCGAACAATTGACTCTGTTCGGGACTAGGCCGGGTGGCCAGTCCATTGCTAACCTCCGGCTAGAGTGGTGTAATAACCAAAACCAGGATAAGGGGATAGAAATCAAAAAGATATCCCGACCTGAACTTATGGTAATTGCCTTTACAGTTACCAGACTTTGCGGGGCTGCCGCTTTGCACATTGCCACTGGATCCCAGATGCGGATGGCGATTGATTGCTATCAGGGCACCATTTTCAACTGGTGCGATGCTGTGTTGGCCAACTTAAAGGGCCAACTGACTAGGACCAAAAACGGACAACTGAAGACTTTTGGTTATGGGCCCTTAGTTGTGAGTTTTGCCCTAGAGAGGTTTCCGATGCTGATCCCACAACAGCTTACTGTTGAGGTTAGGCCTCCCCGAGAGCCTAAGTTGATGCGATGGGTTGCGGTGATGGCCCATCATCCTGACGAGGGCACGGAGGTTGTTCGATTTAGACCGGAGTATTTTCACTGGTTAGAGAACCAGGTCTTCTCGATACAGGATTGTCCGTATGCCGGAGTTGATTTTCGCGAAGATCCGGACATGATTCTTCCACCGGGAGAACAGTGGGACGACACAAGTACTTCATTTTTCACAAGTTTTTAAATTATTTACTTTTTTTTTTTGTTTTTATATCGTCTCAAAACTGACAGTGACAATTTTCAAAATGCAGATGTAGGCCCACAGCGTTCGGCCAATCTCCGGCCTTTCGAGAGGAGAGTACTAGTTGCACCAGCACCGGCCCCACAGGATGCGGCCGCAGAGACCTTAGCGGAGTTGGAACAGGACCTAGAGCGTCTTACGGCGGACATACCAGAGAAGACTATAGATGATATCCCTATCAGACTTCAGCGCTATGTGGTCGCAGTCCCAGGACCTTTTAGGAGGTTCTTGTGTAGGGTAGCGCGTGCAGTGGTGTCGTATAGAGAGCACCACCAGTGACTGGCTGGTCACTTTTGTAGACACATGTGACATTTTGGTTTTTTGTACTTATCATTTTTGCCGATCATAAGGTATTTTTCAACCTCTGATCGAGGACGATGTATATTTTGACACACTCCTATCTATATATATCATTATTACCGGCTTATCTTGTAAAACATGTGTAATGAAATGTTTTTAAATTTACATGTATGATTATCGCAAATGTCTGTCTAACATTTGAGAAGAAATTGCATCTGCTAATGTATTTAATGACCTTGGAATATGCTGATATTCAATGTAATCAAATTCACGTTCCAAGAGGCGCACTCTCAAAAATAACCTTAATATTACTGGATTTCTAATGGCATATACTCTATTAAGCTGTAATACAACGAGTTCAGAATCTAACCTCACTATCAAACTCCGAATCCCAAACGAAATAGACTCAGACAATAACTCAATCACTGCACTGTAATCTGCAATGTTGTTTGTTGTTTGACCGAGGCTCACCCATGCATAGAAACTAACTCGTCAGAGGGCGAATAGATAACCCAAGCTGCGGAAGAGATATTCCGTGTACTACGACAAGCACCATCAGCGAATCCAATGTACGTTTGGAGAGGCGTCGACATCTGCAATATCAAGAGTAAAATCAAGATAAGCCAGAATAACGACGAAAAACACACTCTCTAAGTTAAGCACACTGTCTATACTAACAAACACACCAGCTAGAAAGAAAAATCTAACCTAACTAAATCTCCATACCCATCATTTAAGCATAATACCTCTTTAGGTAAAGTCCATTTCTGGGTTTACACAAAGAGTCCCCATCAAAAATCTACCAGCTCATAGGCCCCTTTTGCTAGCTTTCGCTTGACAATGTAGGGCCCATGCCACATAGGAAAAAAATTTCCAGCACCTAATTTATCGTTAGCTTGATCATATAATAGCACTAGGTCTCCTTCCGAAAAATTTCGAGGGGTCACGTTGCGATCATACTGAGCTTTCATCCGTTTTGCGTGAGTCTCGATTGCCAATGCAGCATCACGTCGAGTCTCATCTAATTGAGCTAAGTATAATAGACGCTTCTCCTCTTCGGAAGTAGCTGGAAGTAATTCGACAGCCATTTGAAGTGACGGGATTTCGCATTCAATGGGCAACACTGCTTCCAAACCATAAACTAGTTGGAAAGGAGTGAACCCTGTTGATGTTTTCACTGAGGTTCGGTACGCCCAAAGCGCGGAAAATAACATGTTGTGCCAATTCGACCGATGAATACCAATGATTCATCGGATCATGATAACTAAAACTTTGTTGATAGACTCAACCAGGCCATTGGCTTGTGGATAATAAGGAGTTGAGCTATCGTGACACAAACCAAGCTGGCCTGTAAGTTCTGTCATCATAATGTTTCAAAAATGGCACCCATGGTCAGTGATTATCGCTTGTGGGACACCAAACCTAGCAATAATGTGATTGAATACGAAAATCGCAGCTGTCTTGCCGTCTGCCTCGAATGTAGGCATCGCCTCGGCCCACTTAGTAAAATAATAAACCGCAAGGATGATATACGCATGCCCCCCGGCCGAGTGAGGGTTACATGTAATAAAATCGATACCCCATTTAGCAAAAGGACCAACGGCAATTATAGGGTGGAGAGGAGCAGGTGGTGTGCGCATCTTGCAATCAAACACTTGACAGTTGTGGAATTTCCGGACCGCAATAATACAGTCTTTAAACAAGGAGGGCCAGAAATAGCCAGCGCGCAATATCTTTTGGGCTGTGGCATACCCAGACATATGACCGCCACACGCTCCAGAGTGACAGTCATTCAAAACCCTTTCATCTTCCTCATGAGTTAAGCAACGACGAAAAACCAAATCTGCCCCACGACGATAAAGAGTATCTCCAATAATTTTGTACTGTTGGGATTGAAATCGAATTTTCCGACGTTCCGACTTTGAAAGTTCGGGCCGAAAGGATTGGGTTTGGAGATAGACAATTATATCCCCATACCACGGATCTAAAGTGCTGATGAGAAACAGAGATTCGTCCGCAATGGGTTCCTCTGCCACAGTTTCTGTGTCAGCACGCGGGAAATCACACATCAACTTTGCAAAAACTAAAGATTTCTTAGACTTAGACTTTTCAAATTCCAAGTCGAACTCCTACAGGATAACGATCCATTTAGAGTACTTGCCCCTAGCAATTGTTTAGTCAAAATGTAGATCATAGGGTTGCAATCCGAAATGACTGTAGTTTTACGGAGAAGAATGTAGTGACGAAAACGTTGGACAGCTTGAACAGCTGCCAAGCCCAATTTCTCCACATGTGAATATTTGAGCTCAGTGGGATTTAACGTCCAACTAAGGTAATATATCACATGTTCCGTTCCGAATTCGTCTTCCTGGACTAAGACCATTCCAATGGTGGAATGAGCGGCGGCGAGGTAAAAAAAGTAATCCTGGTTGTAGTTGGGAGGATGCAGCAACGGTGCATGGGTCAACGCGTGCTTGAGCGCATCAAAAAATTCCTGAGCTATCTCATCCCAAGAGAATTGAGCATTTTGTTTCAACAACCGGGTAAAACCCTTGGTAATCTCGGCGTAGTTCGGAATGAATCGGCGTAAAAAGTTTGCTTTCCCCTGCAAACTTTGGAGTTGGCGAAGACTCGAAGGAGGAGGCAATTTGATGATAGCTTCTACCTTCGAGGGATCGACGCGGATGCCGGCTTTTGAAACTACAAATCCCAGCAATCGTCCCACTTCAATACAGAAGACATATTTGTGTGGGTTCAACCGTATACGATAATGTCGACACCTCATAAAAATTGCTCGTAAATGGATAAGGTGATCAGCTCGATGTAAGGAGTGAGCGGGCAAATCATCGAGATACGGTTGCACAATGTGCTTGATGTCATGAAATGCATAAGACATCGCCCTTTGAAAAGTGGCTCCGGCATTTTTAAGCCCAAAAGGTAATTTGCAATAAGCAAATGTCCCCCATGGACAAATGAAAGCCGTTTTTGGTTGATCGGCAGGTAGAATATTGATTTGGTTGTAACCGGAAAAACCGTCCATAAAGGAAAATATTTCACTGCCGGCACAATCATCAATTATTTGATCGATATAGGGTGTTGGATAGTTGTCCTTGGGACAAGCACGATTGATATCCCTATAGTCGATACATATTCTTATTGTTCCCTGTTTTTTGTTAACCGGAACAATATTCGACACCCAATCAGTTAACGGGATTGGATAAATGAAATCTGCTTTCAACAGCTTCTCAACTTCTGCTTTAATCGCAGCCGCTTTTCGTGGGTGAATCTGACGCAAACGTTGCCGGACGGGTTTAGCGTCCGGGTAAGTCTTGATCTCATGGACAACAATGGCAGGATCAATTCCTGGCATCTCCTCGTAAGACCAGGCAAACACGTCGCAGAATTCTTGAAACAGGGCCTTGTATGTTTGAATTTCGTCATCTGAACACGAGGCACCTATATGAATGTGTTCAACAATTCCGGGCTTGACTGAAATGTCAATGGGAATAGTACGAGAAATATTTCCCAAATTCAGCTCTTAATCAGGATGTTTCATTGGACTCTGAGCTTCTTTGACATATTCAGCTGTAAAGATTGATGAGAAATCGTTTTCAAAACGATCATCCTCAGGTAAGAACGAAGATCTATGATGGAGATCTTCCCATGGTAAATCGTCTACGCATAGGACTTCACAAAGTTGTTCGTCAGATGACACAACTTCGGGAAACGTTATTAACTCCGAGGTTGACGCGAGAAGGGATTCCTCACGGACCACATTCATTTGGTCGATTTTGGTTGAACTTGGGTCGGAAAAAGACTGCACGGCTTCATAGGCTATCTCATATGGACTCAAAGGCATTGCGTCACCGAATGAGTCTATCTCAGATTCAGAAGGAATGATCCAAGGATCGTCATAAACAATGGTGTCTGAAGTAATCATATGAATAGATGCAAATGAAGACACGACGTTGATTGGAGGAAAAGGAAAAGTTCCCAGTAAACCAACATCTTTAACTAATCCTATGCCAACATCCTTGTAAGGGATGGTCGTTTTACCGACATGCTGGATACTCTCTGAAGAGGCTGGGTCGGATGAAAAATAGGCTAGCTGGTCTATGGTTACGATCTTGCCATTGTGTGGAAACTTTATTACTCTGAAGACCGATGAAACGACCGCTGTCATAGCGTAAGACCAACTTCGACCCAAAAGAAGGTTGTAGTCTAGAGGGGCATCAACCACCTCCACATCTAGACTAACGGTTTTTCCTTCAACCCCTATAGGCAAATCCTGTAGAATGCCAAACAGATGGAACCCACGGCCATCAAAGGCCTTAAGAATTGCCGGGGATTGATTTAGTGAAGGAGAACCAAGCGATCTCCAACACTGTATCGACATAATACATGTGGAAGCTCCCTCATCAATTATAGTCCGATGAATAGGCCTGTTTTTTACTATCACTGGGATCTAGAAAACCATCTGATGAGGCAAACGCGGTGTACTATTTTCTAGATCAAAGATTATGAGGTTCGGGTCCTGAACATCAACAGCTCCTATAGCCGACAAAAGTAATTTTCGCTGTGCTGGGCATGATTGCAACACTTCTAAAGCCGACATTGCTGAGGGTGAAACAGCTAAATCCTCAACAATGTTGTAATTCTGGGCCGCTCTCGCATGTGGATTGAAAGCAAACCTTCGAAGTACACCCTTGGCGGGCGGTTTGATTACTAAGTCAGGGTTAGGTTTCTCGATCTGTAGTGGATCGGAACCGGGAGCTGAGGTTGATGGATTTGAATGAGAAGATTCTGCTTCTTTCGATCCATCAACAGGACTCTTACTACCATAATCTTGCGATCGAGTCGCAATCCTTACATGAGACATCATCAATATGGGTTCTTTAGTGGCACCCGAGGAAGAACCTATCATCTTACTCTCCTGCTTTGGAAATGGATCTTTCAAAACAGCAGGAGTTGGGGAACCTTTGACGATTTTCACAACCTCGGCCCGATGGGGGCAATCTCTTGTAAAATGATCCTCTTCACAAATAAGACAAGGATATCGAGGTTTGCGCTTTTCGTCATTGGTTTCCGACTTTTCTGTTTTCTCCTTTGGAGTCTTGTCTGCTTTACTCTTCTTCTTACCTTTCTTCTTCCCACCGTTTTTTTATTTAGCCGTAGATGACTCTACAGCGTGGATATCAGCGGAAATTTCAGGAGAAGATTCTCCTGTCGGGGAATCTGGTAAGGTTATAATAGGCGAAGAATTCTTTGAAGACTTCTTCTTGCTTTTAGTATTTATCGTACCAATCATGCCATCAGCAGCATGAGATCCCGAAGGAGCAGCAACGATTTGATTTGACTTTGGAAGATCTGGGATCTTTTCGTGTAACGTACCTGACTGAGTGTAAACTAAGTCAAGGTACTGCGCTTGAGCAATCACTTGCTCCTCAGTAACTACTCCGGCCTTAGCTACGTCTTCAGTAATCTTCGGTAATAATGATTTAACAAACCATTCAACTAAGATTTGGTCCGGGATAAAAACTTTCACTAATCGCCTTCGACGTCTCCATTCATGTATATGATCGGAAATATAAGTGGACGTCGACTGTTTTAGTGAAGTTAGTAGCTCCGTGCCATTATCATATCTGACCGGCAACTGAAAATGAGTTAGGAACGAGGTAGCTAACTGACTAAAATTGTAAAAATAGGCCCGTGGTAACTCAATGTACCACTTGGCCGCGAGACCAATGAGCGTACGTTGGAAAAGACGTAAGCGGATCGAATCATCCGAGATGGAATTTGAAGCACACCAGAGGTGGTAAGTCATCACATGATTTGACGGATCCTCTCCAGACTTACCCTCAAACTTGGGAATATCACTAGGCAACTTATTTGGCATTGGCGGCCAGAACGGAAGATAATTTATTGGATCGTTCGTTAGGCGCGACAAGTCCGGTAAATCCAAAGTTGCGATAAACGGTAATTGCCGATTAGGATCCTGAAAACTCTGGGTCACAAGACCAGTCCCAGGAGGAGGATATCCAGGATAACTTGGAATAGGAATCGCATTCGGGATACTGTATCCTCCTGGAAAACCAGGATTAACCGGACCGTTCTGGGGTTGCTGAGGTTGTTGATAAGTGTACCTAGGATACGGTTGATACTGGTAAACTGGCTGTTGGATAGCAGGCCCGTATTGGTACTGTCCCTGGTACGGTTAATAAGCGAATTGTGGTTGACTAGTGACAACCGTACTTAAACCAGGTTGTCCTACAGGCATCTGAACCGTAGTTTGAATCGTGGATCCAGACAATGGTAAAGATGTCTGAGGAGTAGTTGCAGAGACAGTAGAAACCGGAGCTGTCGATACTCCAGAAGTAAGTGTGGTGGAAGGAACAGATGTTGCGGTAGTTGCAGCAGTCGTTTGAGATGGAGTACTAGGTGCAATGGGCGACTGAGTAACTACCGAAGGTACATAAGTTTGAACATTAGACTGGACTGGTTGCTGGGGTGAACTAGCAACTAAGGGTTGTCCAGCTTGAGATGACAACTGTACGCTTGGCTGCAATACCTGTTGAACTTGCGGTGGATCCCACACTATGTTCATTCCGGGGTATTGACCCATGACAGGTTTAGGATGTTGAGATCCATAACCGGATTGAGAGTAGGATTGATAATTGAAAGGTACATTTCCCGTACCTTGAACATAAGATTGACCTTGAGGTGGTTGATAACCTTGAGTCGAGTACTGACCTTGAGGTAGATACCCTTGAGGTAAGTACTGATACTGGGGTTGACCTTGAGCTGTAAATTGATACTGAGGTTGACCTTGGGGTACATATTGAGGCTGGGATTGACCTTGAGGAATGTATTGTACTATGGGTACATACTGTCCTTGAGGTTGCCCCCCAGACGCAGTTTGTGTACCTTGAGGTTGCCCCCCAGGCGGTAATTGGCCACCTTGAGGTTGAGAACCGGGAACTGAACCTGACATCATGTAAATGTCTCCTACACCCAACGGTTTATTACCATTGTTTCCAGCTAATAACCCATGTTCAATGGGTTGAGGAGATGCTCCCGCAAAAGTACCAGAAAGTGACTGATACCCAGAGGGAACAGAAGGACTGCCGTACAAGAAAGATTCAGGAGATTGAGTGAACACGGACGACTGACCAGACATATTTACAGGAGTATAGATACCTCCAGGTGGATAAGGAGTACGAGGCGGAGAAAAACTTATCCCTGAGTTGTCTAAATAATTGGTTAACGAAATGTACCAAGTAGTACTTCTAGGAGGACTGTAAATGATGGATTCACGCTCCCTTAGATCAATAGTAGGTTGATCTTCAAGGATAGAGACGCCAAATTCTTCCTCTGGAGCAAGTTCTTCAATAGCTATCAAACCAGCAGGAAGATTTTCGGTGATGACTCTTTCTACCCTAGGTGAATCAGGTGCACTAGAAGTTGGAGTAACAGGTTCAGATATTTCAGGTTCTTCGCCTATATCACTAGTAGATGAAAAACTACCAGCAAGCTCGGAAACTGCAACAGCTTCGGGATTATAACCTGTTTCTAGACCTTGGTAATCTAGATGGACTACCAACGACGACTCTCCTTCTTCAGGTGAACCTACTTTACTGCCACTAGGAGTTACAAGGACTTTCAAACCTTCGTAATGACCCGAGACCTCTTCAGGAGGTTCGCCCCGAAGTCTACGGGACTTCCTCAACAAATCGGCCACGGCAACAATCAAAGGAGACTTGCCCTGAAGTCTACGGGACTGTCTCGTTAATTCAGCCACAGTTAAAAACTTTAAACTACTGCACATGCAAACAAAGTAAAATCTCAAAGCAAACCACCTAAAGTCTCTAAAGAACCAAACAAATTCGAAGCACACGCCTAAAGAATCTAGGGCGTCAAACCATACACAAACAGTAGCCTTCCGGACCGAAAACAATAGTTGGAGATGAACCCCAACATCGTCGAATTCAGTACAGAAGTGGTGGGTGGAACAGTTACCCCGGCAACCTGCTTAATGAATAGACCGGCACAAGTTCCTCCACTTTAACCGTCTCGAGTGAAGTGAACCCCCCGGAAAATCCAAGTGAGTCTAGCCGACGTCTGCTCCAGGTACAGTGGGATCTTCCCTCCACCGTCACCTCAGTAGAATCCTAAAGATAATGGTCACTAAGGTTACCAACAACAACAAATATACCTGGGGGAACAGTCTACGACCCGATAGCACGCAAGGGCAGAGTAACAAGCTCAATCCCCTTGCCGGTTCCTTGACAATAATCCAAGGTTTACCGACAAGTGACCCCAGGCTCCTCGACAATAATCCGAGGTTTACCGTTTGTAGTACGTGCGTATCTGGCGTCTTTCCCAATGAAGGAGGATTGATCCCCTCACTAGTTCGGACACGGTCTCGTGCTTCTCCTTTAAGAGGAGCTTTCCCAGAGTACAAATGAAACAGTTGGATTTATCCTACCACAAGATGAGCTACTTGTTTGGTTTTACTATCTTGTAGAGTTAATTACTCTCCTACTCCAAGACACTAGCCTGATCTATATTGGTGTTTCAGAGCCCTAGTAAATAAAAAGTTACTAAGTTGATTTTACTTTAAGCGTTAATTTTTATGGCTTTTCTTTAAGACAAAAGGTAGTGGAGATGAAACTGATGGTGTGTAGACTCGACTCAAATCCACTAAAAAGATGCACTTAGGATGATTTATACTAATTTTCTTTTTCAATGAATTCCCTAGCTAAGAGAGTTGGAGAATGCAAAATTGATATAAAGACAACTTTCTTGGCAATGAAAATCAAAGAAACAAACTCTTTATCTTTTCCAAAACATACAACACATGACCACTAATTACTTCACGAAAATTCCTTTTCCTTGCAAAGACTCAAATGCTACCAAAGCAAACTTTTCTTCAAAATAGTGTTTTTTGTATTTTTCCTAATTAACAAAGCATGTAAAACTTACTTTAACAAAAATCAAAGTTAAAAAATCTATGGCAATCAAATCAACTCAATTTCACTCAAAAGCAAATCTAAGAGAAATGCACCTAAAAGTAAATCTAATGAGGCGAAAGCCTACCAAGCATGATTCCAGGATGTTTTACTCAGTCAAAATTTAACTAAGGACTAGTTAATGCAGAATCAAAAACCAGTCAAAAACAAAAATCAAAATCTTTTGTTCTTTTTCTCAAGAATAAAATTCAAAGTTCAATCAACAAACTTTTTCGAGATTCGCAAAGAGAAGACACAAAGGTAGGTTTTTCACAAGGGTGGATTCTATGAAAGGCTCGACTCCTAAGAAGACTGAAGAAAACCAGGGAGATCCAAGGTTTTACAACGTCTAAAGCCAAAGTCACTACAGGACCAGTGCAAAAATCAAACCCTAGGGCAAAATCTCTATGAATTTCACTAAAACTCTTGACACTGACGAAACAAGCTTAGGTGAAGATTTATGGCAGAAAACCAGTGGATCTGGGCAGAAAAAACAAATTAAAAACAAAATCTAAGAGGCAAAAAAGGAGAAAATTGAAATTTTCTCAATTTTGACAGGGTACGCAGGCAACCTGTTTGCACAGGTGCGTGTACGCTCTGTGCACAAAGCTGCAGTGCGTACAGGTACGCACTGTGCTCAACTCAGAGGGTGCATACTACTAGCAAAATTAAGAAAAACTAAAATCTAATTTAACCCTAAGCTAGCCCACCCAAATACACAGTCAAACAACCAAAAACCAGAAAACAAACGACTTTTCTCAGATCAAAGTTTCACACAAAGGAAAAATCATTCACATCAATGGATTCCCCAGTATGGTCGCCATTTTGTCATGCGGAAAGAGTCGATATTGCGGACAAAATCGACCTCCCTAGAAGCAAAGGCTTTCTAGTGACAAACAAGACAAATAAACACTACCTTTCTCTAAACATGCATTTAGAATACAAGTAATCAGGTGATTTTAACATACCTTTAGTCCAACGCTTTGTAGTAGTCCAGCCTCGCCGATCCGGATGAGCTTCTCCTTCTCTTCGAAACCTGCATTCACTAACAAGCCAAAAGATTAAATAGCACCTGATAAACTTATAAAATAACACATATCCATCATACAGACCAAGGAGTATATGAAACAAATCATGAATAACAATCTGTTGAGAAAAATGAGTTCATTTGTATTAAGTGGAAATAAAAGAAACCATTACAACCTGAGCCTTGGTGTTGTGCATGTCCCTCCTAGGGTCCAGCAAGAGTTTTCCTTTACTTTGATCAGCTCACCCACTTCCAAATAAGGCTAGGAAAGGATGGGAATCTCTCCTCTCAAGCTTTACAAGGGAGTCCTAATTCCAACAGCATCTACCCTTAGGAATGTTCAGCTTTCAACCTCCCCTCCCTCTGGCCCAATGCCTGTATTTATAGTGCTCTAGAGGAAGTTATTCAGGCCCACCATCAATGGGATAAGCCCCTCTTTGGATGGGATAGCTCCCCTCTTGATGGGATAAGTTCCTCTTTCATAGGGATACATGAACCATCTGGAGGCGCTCCATACACGTCAAACAAGCTTCTAGAATGCTCTAGAAATGACTACAAGTAAATTTTTTAGAGTGAAACTTGCGCCTTTTGACCTTTACAGGAGTACGCACCCTCCCCTTTACAGACAGAGCGTACAAGTACGCAGGTATTGTGAACTTGGGGTGCGTACACGCAGGTAAGGCTAAGAGAAACTGCGTACCCAGAGATATATAGATTTTTAAAGACTTTCTCTCTTTCTTGGAGTTTGACATGGAGAGCAGAGGTATGAGACTTGCCAAGGAGGATAGAATGACAGTTGATGGAGCCATACTAACTGCAAATAGTCATGGTGACAAATTTTAGTGTAACAAGACTCCTTCGTCGAGAAAGCAGCATAACTCCCGTGTTCAAGTCTCATTCATGTCCTGATATTTTTGAGTATCTTGAAGAGCTTGAGTTTGACGAACGGTTTGAAATATCATTGTTTGAGTCTAAGTCCGAAAGGGCTGTTGATTATACTGTCCCCAATCCTCAATTTCTTGTAGATATAGAAACATAAAGAGCTAACTGATTAATTGATAATTATATTGCGGCACAGCCTCAAACTCCTATTGCTAGCCCCTTACAAACTATGCACACTCCTCCAACACCTCCAAGGCCAAATCCACCGAGAGTGATGGCTGCCCGTTTCGCACCCCTTGTTCTGCCCCAAGTTCTAGATGATATGCCCTCAGATTATCAAAGCAAAATCCCATTTTTTGATGGCACTCCTAACAGCATTACTGCTCAGCAGCATGTAGACAAAATGGCAGACTTCTATGAACTTCATGAGATAGATGTGGAGAATGTGGCAATGAGACTCTTTGTACAAACATTTGCAGGTGAAGTGAGGAAGTGGTTCAGAGGTTTGCCGGCTGCACGTATCGCTACCTTGGCTGAACTACAAAGACAATTTTTAAACTAATGGGAAGTGAAAAAGAATCCCCTTCAAATTCTGGCTGAATATGAGCAAATCAAACGAAACGCTGGTGAGTCGGTCCAAGATTATTGTGTTAGATTCAATGCAGTTTATAACGAAATTCCAGATCATCTAAAGCCACCCGTGGGACTAGCTATGATGAAATTTCCAGATGGTTTTGACACGGATATGGCCTACCAATTAAGAGAGAGAGAACCGGCCACAATGGAAGACATGCAGAAAATCGCGGTCAGTGTTGAAGCAAATCTGTTGTCCAAGAGAGCTAGAGTGAAAGTAGAAAAGAAAGTCATGGTTAAGGAAGAGTATTCTTCAATGGATCAATTACTCAAAAAGGTTGAGCAAATGCTTGAAAGGGTGAAGCTCGAGAAGCCTGAGCCACAAGTTAGGAATCCTAACTTCCGTGGCCAGCAGTAGCCACAATATAGAATAAGACAGAGAGATCAGCGAACCCAAGAGCAGGCAGCACAACAGCCAGTACAGACACCTTTGCAGCAAAATTTTGTGCATGGACCGGAGTCAGATGAGGATGGGAATGTAATAGGTGAAGAGAACCACCTCTTTACTCCAGATGAGCTGCCTACTTACATTACCGAAGAAGAGGAGTGTGCGGTGAGTTCAGCTGCACACAAAGACACGGATTTCATTCTGGCTAGTGACATTGTTTTAGAAGAAGAATCAGAGGAATATCAAAGGGGGTATATGAATGCTCTGTCCGCACAGCAGCAGCAATATTCACTTAGAAACAGAGATGTGCCAGCCAAACCAATTCAGAAAAAGAAGGAGGTTGAAATAGCAAAGAATGATTCATCAGTTACACAAAGAAAAGGAAAGGAGGCGGTTGGTCCGAAGAGCAGCAAATCAAAATCAGCAGAACAATCACAGCAGCAAGCTGCATCAAAAGAAAAAGAAAAGAAAGAGATCCCAGTCAAAGAGGTAGAAAAGACTCCTGCTTTTAGCTTAGAGAATGAGATTTCTAAGTTAAAAGTATCCATCCCCTTGACTGAAATAATGAAGAACAACAGCTATAGAGGACAAGTATCTAAGATGTTGAATTTGGACCCAATGTCCGACATGGTAAATGTAGAAGATGATCAACCTGAAATGATTTTTGGGTCAGCATAGAATGGTGAGTCTCCTGACAGCGATGTGCCACCCTTTTATATCAGTTTACGATTTCATGATTTTGTGTTACATAATGCCATGTTCGATTCTGGAGCTTCTCACAATCTCATGCCCAAGGCTATCATGGATAAGCACGGTCTGGACATCACCCGACAGTACCACAATCTCTATTCATTTGATTCCAGCAGAGTGAGATGTATAGGATTCATCAAAGACTTGGTTGTGAGTTTGGATCAACTTCCCATGAAAAATGTCTTGATGGATGTGGTGGTAGCAAATATTCCTCCAAGTTTTGGTATGCTTCTTTCCAGGTCTTGGGTAGCGAAATTGAAAGGGACACTACAGCTAGATTTCTCCTATGCAACGATTCCGGTGTTTGGACAAATGAGGAAATTATATCGGGAATAAAAAATGAAATATATGATCACCAGCAAGGAGAAACCAATAAATCATCCAATTAACTATGTACATACAGATTTAGAGTCTTTTGTTTTGTTTTCAGATAGTTTAAATTATAGATAGTCAGTTAGTAAAAGCAGACGATATTCCGGAAATAACAGAAAATTTCAGAGAAATTTTAAAGAAAGAAGGACAAGAACAACAGAACAATGTTGGGCAATCAGCTGAAAGTAATGGACAGCAAGCAGACAAGGCACAACAAACAGATTTCCAACACTTGCAAGAGGATGAAGAAGGTTTGTGGACCATGGATTTTGATGGAGCAGTGGGAAATGATGGCGCTGGAATTGGAATTTGGGTACGCAGTCCTTTCTCCGCCCCGAACAAAGTGCCTAGCAATGTGCAGGTATGCTCTTACAAGTTGGCTTTTGAGTGTTCAAACAATGAAGCTGAATATGAAGCTCTGATTGCTGGCCTGAAGATTTTAAGAAAGCTGAATGCTAAAAGGATTTCGGTATATGGCGACTCCGAATTGGTAATAAAGCAGGTCAGAGGCGAGTATCAAGCAAAGCATCCTAGGATGCGGGCCTATCGTAATGCAGTTTTAGACATCTTAAAATTATTTTCAGAATACACCTTGACATGTGTACCTCGTATACAAAATAGTATTGCTGACGCTCTTGCCAAGGCAGCAAGTAGTTTGAAAATCCCAATGAACTCCAGCAATAAATTTGAAATCCATGTCAGACATCGTCCAACTATTCCAGACAATCAAAGATATTGGCAAGTGTTTCAAGATGATGAGGAAATTAATGATTTTCTGCAAAACAAAGGCAAGTTCAAAGAAACGTCAATTGATATAGAAAATGACGATGGCAAAGGGAATGGTACAGATGAAGTGCAGATCAATGAAATGGACGTGTTGCAGCTGAAGAATAACATTATTCCTAAAGTCCTGATACCTCTAGAAGAACTTTTTGTTCAAGATGATGTAGCCCACAAGCCAACATTGCAGCCAACAGAGAAGGGTGTAGAAGAGGTCAACATAGGAACAACTGCCAATCCTAAGTTGGTAAAATTGTCCAAAGCATTGCCGCTAAAGATCAAGGACAAATATATTAGTTTGATGGCTTCATTTGCAGATGTGTTTGCTTGGGATTATTCTGACTTAAAGACCTATGATACTAATATAATTCATCACACTATACCCATCAAGCCCAATCAAAAACCATTCAGACAGAAGCTGAGAAGGATAAATCCAAAGTTGCTGCCATCTATTGAAAAGGAGGTAAACAGGTTGTACAAGTTAGGTACCATTGTGCCCATCAGATTTTCAGATTCTAACATGGTGCCCGTACGAAAGAAGACAGGTGGTGGGCCCCAGTATTGCAGCAATAATGCTGCAACTCCTGGAACTCCCTTCTTTAATTTTATCAACCTGGTAGTTCGTAACAAACTTGGAAGCGACGGTGCTGTATGCACAAGTACTAGCTCTTGCTGCAGCTGTCACTTGGTCAGCTGGTACAAGTTCGCTAGGAGTTTAAGCCAACTTCTATGAGCTCTTAGAAGAAGCTTTTTAACTGATGAATGAAAGCTAACTCAAAGGGGCTAATTTACTTGCAGAAAGAAACTGGAAAGCGGAAAGGAAATGCAAACCCTAATTTTACCAGCTAGCCCTACTGATGCGAAAAAGAGGATGCAAGCTACTGAAAGAGATGTCATTGACTTCTAGGAAGGTAAAATGCATGTGGCTAAGTTATCACTATCTGAAGAAAACATCTTTTTGTATTTTTGAATAGGTTGTCACAATTATCATGCATACAATTTAACTGTTTTTTACAGTGCAGAGGTGGATTGGTGAGAGGAAATGCTTGGAAGAGGTCGGGAAGGTTCAGAGAGGGCCTAAGGGGTCCCTAACACCCTTCCAGAGAGTTTCACAGAGTTTGGCTATCAAGAAACCTCATTCTTGAGCTTTTACAGGAAGTTTGCACAGGTTCTACAGTATGTTTCAGGAATTTCTACAGGATGTTCAGAAATTTCTACAGGATGTTTAAAAATTGGATTTTGGAGGATGGGTGAGTGAGGGAAGATGCATGAATGGATATGGAGGTAGGATAGGGGTCTGAAGTGGCCTAGGGACTGGTGGATGGAGTGGTGAGAAGGTGTAGATAGCTAAGTTGGCTCAAAGAAGGCTGAAACAATGATGTACAAAAACTAGGGTTATGTGAGCAAATGTGGCAAACGTGAGGTAAGGATTCTAAGTAGAGGGTGGAGTGGATGGTGCTGATGGAGAATAAGTAGATGAAGGAGTGGTACAGGTGCTCTGCAAGTCGTTTTTCCAATCTGAACCAACAAAGACTTGTAAATTCAAAGACCTAGTTACATTGACCTAATTTGCTAGCTGTCAGTAAAGAGAATGAACAGAAGTGTGACCTGCAATGAAACCATGTATTTTAACTCATGCAACTAAGCAAATGAAAGTATGAACTTGTAACCAACTTCTACACATGAAGATCAAACACTAGTGATTGCATGGCAAAGCAAAATCAGTCTTTTTGTGGGCAGCAAAGTCATCCTAGTCACAGCTCCTAATCCCACTGAGGGAGAGGTGAAACCACAGATGTTTGTTGGCCCTTTTCTTGAAGCTTTTTCTGTTAACAACCTATCAACTAAATCTGAGCATGAAAAGCTATTTTACTCATCAAAAACAACCTAAATAATAAAACAAGGTTTAAATCTAAATAACAGATTTTATTCTAAGAATGCAGCAAAGACACATGAAAGTAAACAAAGGAGCTACTGGGCACTTGAGATGGGCCTAACCCTAAGAGCTACAACCTCCTAAGAGAGATTTAGAGCTGGTGCAAAGCTGGATTCATCTTTGTTGATCAAAAGAAATGTTACATTCCAAAAACTGTCCACAAGGAGAACTTGAAAAATGTGCTGAAAGCAAAGCTAATCTACTGCCTAAAAATCGAACTATAAAATGACTACAAAATGAATACAAAATGACTATAAAGTGACTAACTTAAATGAGGCCCTAAGCCCTCTTATTTATAAAAATTGAGGACCCAACAGTCCTCTTAAACTTTAGGGACTCGACTGCCCAAAACTTGCAGTTAACAGCAGTCCTACTTGACTTGCTTGGCTGCCCTTGTGTTAATTGATTTGGTGTCCCTTGAACTTCGAGCTGATGGTGGAGAATTTGAGGTAAGGGCCCATAAATGAAGGGGACACCTTCCTACAAATCCTCTCCCTTGTTCTCCCACGAATTTGGCTGCCAAGTGCTCATTAAAACCTTTGATTTTGTCTCCAAATTTACCAAAAAGACTACACAAAGCACACATTAGACTTGTTGGCATAATGACTAACCCAATTCACTCTATTAGCATAAATATAATAAAAAACATGCAATAAACTAATGAGAATGGTGGATTAAGTCAAATTAGGAGGTTGAATGAGCCCATATAATTATCCATTTTTGGGGCTATCATCACCCCCTACGGAAAGTGTTGCTCATCCTCTGGCTTTTTGGGAACATCATTTGCATCAAACATGTCTTCTAGTGGAGTGAGGCCAACCGGGAGAAAATTGTCCTTTAGATCAATGATTTCGGCCTCTGTTTTGGCTATTTCCTCCAAATGCATCTGTTTCAGCTCTTCTATGTTTTCTTCATCAAAGATGGTTGGCTGTAGCAATTTTCTAGTTGTTTTAGCTGTTACAGTTTGTTGGATTTGGTTTATTGCTTGCAGTGGATCATCCATAGCATCCATATCAATGTTTAGGCCTGAAAACTCATGTTGTAAGGTAAGAAAATTGTTGATTTGAGCATCATCCTCAAACACTTGCCAATCTTTACATTGTTAGGGACAGGAGGCCTGTGCTTTATCTCAGCAGTAAAGTGGTGATTGGACTCAAAAGGAAGCTTGCAAGTGCTAGCAAAAGTAGCTAGGCTGTGAGCATGCATGTTATTGCTTCTAGAAATCTTAGCAAGTTTGGATTCAGTGAAGGTATCAAGTATTGCAGTGGCAACAGTCCTATAAGCTCTTAGCCTTCTATCATTGGTAACGAAGTTGCCCTTCATTTGTTGTATGATTAAATCAGAGTCACCTAGAATGGACACCTTTGCAGCTCCTAGAGCTTTGAGCAGTTTAAGGCCTAAAAGGAGAGCTTCATACTCTGCCATGTTGTTGGTACATCTGAAGTTAAGTCTGTAAGCATGACCCTCTGCATGGCTATTATGTGTATTGTGAATCCATATTCCTACCCCTGCTCCTAGCTTATTAACAGAACCATCAAACTCTAAATACCATGTGATTTCTTGCTTGTGGTTGACATTAAGAGTTTCAGTCATTTTAGGATTGGGCAGACCTAGGTTTTGTGCTTCATGTGGTTCTTCTTGTATGCTGGTTGCGCTGACTGTTTTGACAGTTTCCTGGGTATGAGAAACCGATTCTTGATTGATGCATGTTTCTTGTTTTAAAGGCAAAGGCCTCTGATTAGTTGGAGGGCTTGTTTCATCATTAAACAAAATAAAAGAATCCATATCAGAATGGATTGAATAGATAGGGAAATTCTGGGGCTTTTCCTCACTACTTACCACATACTTCATCAATGTTTCTCTATACAGTCTCTTTGGTTGCCCAAAGACTGAAATAGTGGCATAGGAGAGGTCTAATTGGAGAGATCCTTGGAGTTTTGCCCCCCAAGATCTTGACAACAACATGCCATACTTTGGTGGAATGTCAGCAACCACCACATCCATGAGGATTGTCTTGTTTGGGTATTGGACTAAGGAGACACACAAGTCTTTGATGAGACCTAAACATTTGACCTGACTTGAGTGAAAGGAGAATAGCTCTTTGTAGGGTCTTGTTACATCAAGGTTTAGCTTCTCCATTACAGCTTTGGGCATAAGGTTGTGTGAGGCACCTGAGTCAAACATTGCATTATGTAAAACTTTATCATGTATGTGCAGACTGACATAAAAGGGTAGAACAGCTCCATGTGCTGATTTGCCATCAACTTCTGGACCAAAAAGCAACTCAGGTGTATCATCTAAAATATTCACATCATCCCTTTTCTCTGGCATTTGCAGTGATCTTTGGATTTGTTGCCTATACACATCATGCTTTGCAAGTTCAGATAAGGGGATGGAAATCTTAAGTTTGCTTATTTTTTCTTCTAAGTTGAATGGTTTCTCCAATGGAGTCTTTGTGTTGGCAATAACAGATTTCCCCTTTTCAAGTGTATTTTCTGCGCTTTCCTCTTGATTATCAGTGTTATGGTGAGTGATACCTTGCGGTATTTCTGTTTTGGGAAGGCTTTTAGGAGTGCTATTTACATTTTCCTTTGAGGACGAAGGTAGCAGAGGCTGATCATTAGAGGGCTGCATGTCTGGTGTGTCTGTTATATCCTCTATTGTGACTTCTTTCGAATCTGGGATTGTTTGTTTGGTCGGTTCTGTGGAAGCAGCTCTGTCCTTAATCTTCTTGGGCTGCTTTGTTTCCTTCTGTTTGGTGGGCTCGGTTACATCAATTATTCTAGTTCTCAGTTTATATTGTTTGTGCACTTCATAAACCGCTGAATCATAACCTTGTTTAAAGTCAAAAGACTCACATGACTGGGTCTAAAATTGATTAAAGTCATGCTCATCTTGGTCTTGTTGAGTTAGGAAAATTCGTTGCTCACCCTTCAAATCCACCAAGTTCATGTGAGTGTCCTTTATGGCATCACTAGATGTGGATGCTTCTGTATAATTTTCTTGGAAAGGAGGCCTTATATCACAGTCTGGGCTAGATCTACCAGCGTTTGAGTTCTGAGTTTTCCTGAAATTTGGGTTCCTTATGGTATTGGGTTGTTGCCCTTCCCATGATGATTTCCTCTCAACACTCTCTACTCTGTCTCCCAGCCTATGCATGCCATTGATAATAACATCTAGCTTTTGATCTAAGGCTGAGGGCTCTTCCTTGAAGGTGGTTCTTCTCTCAGTTCTAGCTCTGTTTCTTTTGGCAATTAAATTTGCCTCCACAGTGACAGCCACATTTTGCATGTCCGCAAGGCTGTTAGGGGCTCTTTCTTTTAATTGGTAGGCCATATCTGGGTCGAATCCATCAGGGAATTTATATAAGGCAAGGTCAGGTGGGGGCCTTAAGTTTTGTGGGATAGCATTATAAACGCTATTGAACCTTGCACAATAGTCCAAGACTGTTTCTTGTGGACCTCTTTTGATTGTATCGTATTCAGCTAGTATGTGCAAGGGATCTTTCTTTTTCTCCCATCTGTTGATAAATGACTGGTATAAGGCTTCTGGGTCTGCTATGGAATTGGCTGGGAGTGCTCTAAACCAAGTCCTGACATCGCCTGTCAAACTTTGGACAAAAATCTTCATTCTCACACCATCATCGTCAATCTCATAGCTTTCAAAGTAATCCTGCATTTTCTTTGTATGCTGAAGGGCTGTGCAGGCACTTGTGCCATCAAAATATGTGATTTTAGTTTAGTAATCCTGAGGCATAGCCCTGGGATTTGCAGGCAGCTGTAAAGGTGCATATCTATTCGCCATGTTGGCAGGGATAAATGGAACAACAGGGATAAACGGAATAGCTAGAACAACTGGGATAATAGGAGTAGTAGTGGTAGTATGTGTAGTGAATGGAGGTGTGGAAGGAGTGCTTTGAGAGGTGGATGAAGAACAAGGGGAACTAGGGGTTGAATGAAATAAAACTTTGACAGGGGTTGGGCCACAGCGTGGGTGACTTGCTTCAGGACTATTATCAGCAAAATCCTCTCTTCGCTCTAGCTTCCTGAGGTTCCTTGGGATTATATTGGGATTTTCAAAAGCTGCTAGGGGATTTGGGTCTGGATTGACCTTGTATAACGTGAATTCTTTTTGGGAGCCAGCTTCTAGCTTGTTTTTTGGGGATTTTTCTAAGAATATAAGGGTTAGAAAGAAACTTTTGAAGGTCTGGTTCCTTCCCAGTGGAGCTTTCCACCTTGATTTGTGAAATTATCTGAGGACGGTCCCCAGCGGAGTCGCCATTATGTTATCACTTGGGTTGTCCTTAAAGCTCCTTAAAGGATACGGCCGAGGTAACCACAAACCAATCTTTGGACTGCAGGTCCTAGCCTACCTGCAATCAGAGAGGGCTCTCTCTTTATAATTTAGCTTTGTTTTGGGTTGATTTTTAGGCTATTTATGATTTTCTTGGGTTTTGTTTTGATTTTGATGGGATGGAGGATTCTTTCAAACAGAGTTGGGATGCATAGTGTGAGAAGTTCAAACCATTGGGCATGGAGTCGTGGATTAGGCTTGCTGTTGTGTTTTCTTGGTCACAAGAGGAATACAGAGCAGGATAGCTACACATAAAACAATATCTAGCTAGAATAAAGATGGAACGAAGGTCAGTGAATGAAAGGCAACTAAGTAGCTCTCATTATGCTAACAGAGGGAAGGTGAATGAACATTTATATAGGAGCAATCAAGGATTCCTAAACAACATTCATATATGAAGGAACTAGTGTAAATATGAGCAAATCAGTATTCATATTCAGGACTAATTCAGAGGAAAACATAGATAAATCACAGAAATTGAGAACATAATACAACTAAGTGAGCTCTGAACTATTCTTTCTTTCTGCTATTTAGATAGTGAAACAATGATGGCATAAAACATATAAACTGTAAACAGAGATAAGAAACACTTATTGGGCTATGTAGAAGCATTAGGATTCCATAGTCACTCTTCAGACATTAAAACACAACAGTCAGTTCATCTCCCAAACATTCCAGCGATCTTTGATTATAGAGACTCTCAGAGAATACAATGCAAGTCTAGAGGAAGTTATCGACAGACCAACCCTTTTTTCATAATAGAGGGTGGTTTAAATAGAAAAAATATCTACAAACAACAGATTTGAGACATATCTCATCAAATAAATGCCTTTAACCTAATTTGTACAGAAGTAAATGGCAGAAATATCTATCTAACAGCTGCGCTAGGGCAACTAGCTCAAAAATGGATCAAAATCTGTCCTTATGGCTCTGTGCTGGCTCTTTTAGCCATAAGTGTGCTTTAAATTCATTCATCTGCACCTGCAAGTGGTTCTGCTGCCTTAAGTGGCAAAAACTGTGAGTCGGTGAGTCTTTATGGCTCAGAGCTGCTTTATTGACTTTGCTGGGAGGCTCTTTAATGATTTCCTGCTTCGGGTTCAAAGTTTCCATTGAACACCTTCACTGATACACTTTTCCGCATCCTGATACACTTTGGCACCGAATCTGGGCATTTTCTCACCGTTGATACTCTTTAAACTGTCCCATCGCCCCCTTCTGCCTTTTAATGCACAATAACTGCTGCAAATGCTTCCGTGGCCATTGGAATGCTATCGGTGCTCTGGCCGATCAAAACTAGCTTTAAACTTTGAAAAATGGTGCAAACAGGAGGAAAAAGTGTTGCCGACTGTGCCGAGGCCGATACTTGCCCCCTGGAGCAAAAACAGGGCTTGGAGCGATCCAAAATGATTAAGGAAACCATCATTTCCTTTATACCTGGGCGGGCACGGGCGCCGCACAGAAAACATTTAAATGGCCCTTTTATTATAAACAGGCGGAATGCCATAAAAACATGAATTTTCATTAAAAAACGGCCAAATAGTGACACTGTTCATTGAATTAAATCGTGGTCGTTGGATCCGGCGTGGGCCGATCCAACGGCCCAGATCTTATCGCAATATCGGTGTCAGGCGGACCAGGGGGTGGCACATAAACAATCGCCGAAACTGCACGGACCCGATATGCTATAGGCCCTTCCTTTTATTTGGAATCGCGTCCGGCCCATCGGCAATGTCATATCGGCGGATTTACAAAAATTTGGTTTGCGGACCCGAAATGCTTATATACCATGCTCTAATGTTATTTCGGCTCCGCCAGTAGGACATGGGGAAAGCCGCGAACAAATCATGACCGTTGATCTGGGAGGGCGATCCGACGGCCGGCGCTAAATCGCATTGAGGCGGACCATTGGTCCCAACACATCAAACTTCCGATGGAGCGATATAGCTTGCGGACCTGAAATGCCTTTGTGCCCATTTTTAATGGAGATCGGGTCCGAACCATCGGAACCCATCATATCGACGGATTTACATTTGAAATGGGTCCAACGGACCCGAAATCCCTTTCAAAACTGCCCTTTATAAATTATCGGCTCCGGAATATCGGAGACCTCCCTTTTCACTGTGCCCGGGGACCTTACGAACCTGATAGCTTTTATAAGACCCGCCCTTATAATATTTCGGCTCCGCTGGTTGGAGCCAAACACAAGGGGTGACCGCCGATCAAACATGGGCCGTTGATTTGGTGAAGGCGATGGACGACAAAGATTACGTCAGTATTTTGCTATCGGCGGGGTCATGGGGCTGCCACATAGAAACGCCGAAACCCATCGGACCCGAAATATATTTATGCCGCGCTTTATTACTTTTCAGCTCCGCTGGTCGGAGCCATTATTTGCACAAAAATGCAAGGCAAATGAATTAGGAGGGGTATTCTTTATGCTTTTGAATGGTTTATAAGCCATCGGAAGGGGTCTGATGGCCCAAAAAGGAGGAATTCATGCCTTGGAAGGATTCCAAAGGCACTTGGGAGGATTTCAATGGACTTGAGACGGATTTTTAGGCCTTTAAAATGGTTTGTGCCTTGGGAAAGGTAGAAACAAGGCCAAAAGATGGTTTTTTATACATATGAAGGGAATTTATGCTTTGTGAAGGAATAAAAAAGCATTAGAGGGGTTTTATGGAGTGATGAAGGGCTTTATGCATCGGAAGGAGTCCGAAATGCATATGGAAGATGGTTAGAGGGGGGCAGTGTGGGTTCTTGCTGAGTTTCTGATAAACTTAGCAATTCCCGAGGATGTATATGGTTATCTTTCAACCAGAGGGAGGGGATAAGTATATAGGGGAGTTATATACATAGTTTAGTAGGGGAAAGGGAAATAGATAGGGCTACATAGTAAAGTTAGTAGTTAACATGAAAAGTGATAAGAAAGCGCTAAGTATGTGAATCTTAGGCTATTTAAGAGGGAAAATGACTCATAAAAGTAGTATGGACCTTCCTTGAGTGAAGCAGACCTTCACCAAGGCAAATGATATGGAGAATGATGAAACTAAGAGGTATCAAGCAGATCTTGACCTCTTTGGGGGAAGTTAGTGAGTGATTTGGGGGAGAGGAAGAAGGGGGAAGTTAGACATGCATTTCTTGAAGTCCTCCAACTGAAAAACTGCCTTCAACTTGTGATATGATAGATATAACACTTGACAATATGAAATGGATCACAAGCCATGATTCTGCAACCACAAAGCTACCTACCCGACCTACTCACCTAGCATTTTCTCTTCTTTTTTGGTTTGGGTGCACTTGAACTAGCATACCCAGCTTTTCACTCTTTCTTCTTGCTGTGCTCCTATCTACTTCTACACTTATTTCAGCCAGGGGCTCAGATTAAACTGTCGAGCACCCTTATTTCTCTACCTATCTACAAATCTACCAAGATTAAGCTGTTTGGACAAATATTTATTCTCTATATTCTACAACAAGAAATTGAAACCTAGGGAGGCCAAGATTAAGCTGTTTGGCCTACCCTTAACTGAAAACTGATCAAAATGGATTACTTATCAAAATTGGAACAAAGCAGTAGCATTAAAACTGGCACACCTTCATGGATACTTCTCTGGTCATCCGTAGCAAATATGGAGCATTGCAGCATGCATAGTACGACATATTTGGCATGTAAAAAATGTCGATCATGAAAGATGATTAACCTGCTGTAGCAGGAGGCTAACACCTGGGAACTTGGTAGGGACCCTTCGTCTTGTGTTGGGAGGCCCCCTTTCCACATTGTGTTCCTGCAACCTGCAACAATTTCCATGGATTAAACTTGTTTTTTCCCTCTCTGTTTCTTCCTTCTTTTCTTTCTTGCTTTTCCTCTTGCTTCTCCTGTGATGGCTTGCCCTAGGTTTTCTTTCCCTTAGCTTCCTTACCCTTAGTTTTCTTCTCTGCCTCACTATCTTGCTTCCTCACGCTCTGTTTTGGCTTGTGCACTGATCAAAATGGGAATTCGGTATATGGTTTCCTCCCCAGAACGTGGGGGATAGTATCCCTCAAGTGTTTTTTCTTTGCAATCCATTCAACCAGTCCTGTCATGTTTTTCACTCTATCGAGTCTTGCCATAGAAAAGATAATGGGATTTTTACGGTCATCCAAAATACACATGTGTTCAGCTGTCTGTTCAGGATTGAACAAGAGTTCCTCAATTGAACCATGTAAAGCAGCAAGACGATGCTGCTTCTCTATATAAGGGAAATAAATCTGCATGTCTGCTCCAGGAGAAACAATGTTGAACTTGGGATAAAAAACATCAATTCCATGAACCACACGATAAAGACCAGGAAGGGTGAAAGCAGTGTGGCTCTCATACTATCCAACAGTATCCTTGCTTCCAGCAATATCTTGATATGTGCTAGTGATAATAAAATCTGCATGATTCGTTGCAATTAGATCTGCAGTAAACTGGTAAGAGAAATGGTATTTTTCTTCATATTTTTTTTTTCAGTATATGTCTGAATCTGAGTATTTGGTCTCCTCCAAAGCATGGGCTATGTTGCACTGAAGACAATTCCATGCAGCAATAAGAAAATGGCTTTTGAATTCATAGACAGACTTGCATTTACATTTTCCCTACCCCCTCAACATGTCGAATTCACCACCTTTTGAATTATTTGCATGGGAAAGTTATGTTCAGGCCTACCTCACTGAGAATTGCCACCCTCGATGTGAACAGTCCAAGCTTCTTCATATGCTGGGTCTCCTGTAGCGCAGCTTCCTGTAGAAACGCCTGTAGAGTGCCCCTGCGCCTCTGAGCGAGCCTGATACGCAGCAGAATATCGAAGACAGGTAGAAAAACTCAGTGGAGGACGATAGGTTAACCGATTGTGCACACTTCAGTTGAGGATGTGGAAAGTGCAGATGAACAGCAGTTCGTGAGTTTCATCTAAGCCGTCTTTAATTGCTGTGTGATTTGTGGTGAGGTGGAAAAAACATGTGCGCTGGCTTTTTTCGAACTGCAGTGATGTTATGAACTGCATGTCTTCTTCTATCTGTTAATCATTTGATATCCTGTGCGCTGGAGTTCAACACATCTACCACTGCCTGTGTTTTTCAACTTCCATGTGAATGACTATACACGCATGCTGCATGATTTTTGCCTGGATGAGTGCAATCGAATATGGCTAGCTTCCTGGCTGAATCCCCCCATCTCATTCGTTCATGCAGTGCTTAGATTAAATTCATGCAATAAAGGAACAAGTTTTAGTCACGTACCTGAAGTCAAATGGTTGTTGTGAGGTGCTTTTTTCTGCTGCATGCATATGTTTCGGTGGTTGCATGATGGCTCCTTTGTGCTATAAGCTCTTTGCTATCTGATGTGTGGTTATTTTGCTTGTGCAGGTATCCTCTAGCTGGATCTAAGTTGCAGGAGTTCGTTTCCACGTTCAGATCTGCACCCTCAAGCTGCTGCTGCTAGATTTTCTCAAGACCGAAACTTGTTTTCGCCATTGCTCCCGAACGATAGATCGGATCGATCTGAAACTTGCTGAGCATGTTCCTATCATCATGATGCACCTCCCATAGAAAAATTGAGATAAATGGATGCACAGATTTCGAGAAAAATGGAAAATGGCTGAAGATTTCAGAGATAAATTTCAGTGCATCGGAATTGGCTGAAATTGCTTGGGTAGGTTACTATCACCCATATGCATCTCCCCATGAAACATGTTTTGAAACGGATGCACAGATATGGAGAAAATGCAAAAATGGCTGAAGATGATGGAGGCTGATTTCTTGGAAACCGTGCACCGGAATTGGCTGAAACTACTCAGGCATGTTGCCATCACCCCTGTACAATTCCCCATAAAACGGTTTTTCAAATGGATGCATGGTTTTCACGTTAGGGCAAAAACAAATTCTGTTCTATGTATTTTTTTCTTCAAAAAATTCTGCAAGTTTTTGCATGGTGAAAAAGAATGAGCTTGGGCTGTGATGTAGGCATGGAGATGATGGAGGAGGAGTTTGAAAATTGCAGGAGGACTTCTGAACCCTTGAGGAAGCTACCATGTTCGCCAAACTACTTTTTTTCAATCCATTTTTAACTTCTTGTAATTTCTACAGGAACTTCCTATAGAAAACACAGTTTTGAGGAAAGAAGCACAATGACATGGAAAAAATGATGGAAAAGGGTGAGGAATGGAAAAATGGATGCTTGTAGGCATAACCAATAGATTCCAAGCTTTAGATTCCCTTCCAAAATCGAATCTGGCTCGCTTGAAGGTTCTACAGGATGTTTCCTGTAGAAATACAGAACTTCCTGTAGAAGGCACAAAAATTCCTTTGTCTTTGTTTTGAGTGATCCTCCTGACCTGCAATGTCCTTCTTGCAACCTGCAATTATCCAATGGAAATTAGGTTTATTTTTATTTCTCTTTTTCTCCTTTTTTTTTTGAAAAACAACTAGGGCGCCTCATGGAGGTTTTCACCCTAATTGCTTGCCCTGGGTGCCTCCAAGGGAGGTTTTCACCCAGAGATCTTATTCTCTTTTCTCTTTTTTTCCCAACCCATTGACCGCCTCATGGAGGTTTTAAATCAATGAGTCAATCTAAGGCGCCTCCGAGGAGGTTTTCACCTTAGATTTTTATTTTTCTTCTTATTTTCATTTTTTTTTTCTTTTTTCCTTTTTTCTACCCTACCCTACTTGAAAAACAAAATCATTTTCAAGTATAAGAATACTTCCAATGGAGCCATGTGCACATCGAGATTAGAGACAAGATGATGTGAAGGCTCGAAATGCATGCTTTGACAACTATCCAGATTTCAGAGACAAAATGATCTGACTTTGAAGGGATCAAACATAGCTGAGGAAGAGAGTATTGCTGCAACTTAGTGACTGTCTGGAACCATGTCTCAATATAGCTTTGATATCCTTGGTCCTTTTGCTGATCTGGATCATTCTTCATGTCACCTTCTATCATGACCTTCTCATCTTCCTCTTTTTGCTGATCTTTCTCTTGAGTACATGGAGGATTTGATGGTAACCATGAGGGAACTCTCTTGATCTCTGATTCTGATCTCTTCTCTTCATCAAGAGCAGCCCATGGTGCTTTGATTTCCTCTTTTGAATCGTCTTTTGCCTTTGGTCCTTCAATGTTGTCAATGTAATCCCTGCTTTGCAACACTCTTCCTGAGCTATGGTGAAGATCATTGAGCTCAAGAGGAGTCATTTGGACATGTTGTGTCTCAGCATTGCAATTTTGTTGAGCTACTCCAATGGACAAGTTTGGAAATGGTGGTATGGGTAGCTGAGTGGGGGTGTATATTTGAGATGGATGTGGATGGGGTTGTGGTTGGTCAGGCATTTGGGGTTGCCTTGGTGGAGCAGGAGGCGATGGTTGTGGATGAGCTGGTGGTGGAAGAAAAAAAGCAGGAGGAGTGTTGTATTGGGGCCTCCACCCCTGATGAGGTGCATTCCACTGAGGCTGTGGCTGAGCATAAGAATGAAACGAATGAGAAACTGGTTGGGCATAATATGGATCTGGGAAGGAACAAGGAGGAGGTGTGAACCAGGAAGGATGAGCAGGGGGACCCCAAGAAGGCATGAAAGTGGCTTGATAGGGGTCATAATAGGTCTTGGATGTCGCTTGCAGTTCTTGCTGGTAAGATCTAGGTCCATGTGGCCTCCTTTGGTTCATATAATAGAGTGATTCAGTGGCTCTTTTTGCCCTCTGATATGCAGCTTTGATTCCAGGCAAGGAAGGGCACTGATTCGTAGGATGGTATTCTTCACAGACGAAACACACTTCTAGGGAGTGCATTGGACATTCGTCCCTGGATGCTTTCTAGTGCACCAGGGGAAAAAGATGGCCAAGCCCTCATGGCTTCCTCTTGCTTCTTTTGGATCCACAGGGTATCCAATTGCATGGCAAGAAACTGCCTCATATCACTCTTGAAATCTTCCATCTGATCTTCAAATTCGTCTTTGGACAAGGTGCTGCTCCCAACATTTCTGCTTGTAGCCATTTGCTCCAGAGGAATGGTTTCTTCTTCTTCTTCCCTTGAGGTTCTTCAAATGTGTCTTGCTATCCACCTAAGGGTTCTTTAATCACAACCATCAAAGAAGAGAGAATGTTGGCTATGTGAAGCAGTGGGGGTGTTGTCTGATCATTTTTCTAACTTATCTCTACTCCTACAAGGCATGAAATGAAATCTTTTTGGTTGATTTTTGCTTTTTTCTACTTCTACCTACAAAACTGAAATAGATTGAACTGCAACTAACTATCTTGCGAAAATGAAAATGCGGAATTGAAATGAAAGCAGGAAAGGACTAATCTATCTTGCTCAAATGAAATTGCAGGAATGAAATGCTAGTCTACGCTTGCGGAATTGAAATGCTAATCTACACTTGCAGAAATGAAATTGCGGAATTGAAATGCTAATCTGTGAAAACGGGAAATGTTAATCTACTTTTTCATAAACGAAATTGCATAATGGAAATGAAATAAACTGCTTAGCAGAAGATTGTAGTGGAAAATAGAAGAAAAGCAATAATCACCAATACTCTGACGCTTCCCCGGCAACGGCGCCAAAAAGATGGTGGGCCCTAGTATTGCAGCAATAATGCTACAACTCCTGGAACTCCCTTCTTTAATTTTATCAACCCGGTAGTTCGTAACAAACTTGGAAGCGACGGTGCTGTATGCACAAGTACTAGCTCTTGCCGCAGCTGTCACTTGGTCAGCTGGCACAAGTCTGCTAGGAGCTTAAGCCAACTTCTATGAGCTCTTAGAAGAAGCTTTTTAACTGATGAATGAAAGCTAACTCAAAGGGGCTAATTTACTTGCAGAAAGAAACTGGAAAGCGGAAAGGAAATGCAAACCCTAGCAAACCCTAATTTTACCAGCTAGCCCTACTGATGCGAAAAAGAGGATGCAAGCTACTGAAAGAGATGCCATTGACTTCTAGGAAGGTAAAATTCATGTGTCTAAGTTATCACTATCTGAAGAAAACATCTTTTTTGTATTTTTGAATAAGTTGTCACAATTATCATGCATACAATTTAACTGTTTTTGACTGTGCAGAGGTGGATTGGCGAGAGGAAATGCTTGGAAGAGGTCGGGAAGGTTCAGAGAGGGCCTAAGGGGTCCCTAACACCCTTCCAGAGAGTTTCACAGAGTTTGTCTATCAAGAAACCTCATTCGTGAGCTTCTACAAGAAGTCTGCACAGGTTCTACAGGATGTTTCAGGAATTTCTATAGGATGTTCAGAAATTTCTACAGGATGTTTAAAAATTGGATTTTGGAGGATGGGTGAGTGAGGGAAGATGCATGAATGGATATGGAGGTAGGATAGGGGTTTGAAGTGGCCTAGTGACTGGTGGATGGAGTGGTGAGAAGGTGTAGATAGCTAAGTTGGCTCAAAGAAGGCTGAAACAATGATGTACAAAAACTAGGGTTATGTGAGCAAATGTGGAAAACGTGAGGTAAGGATTCTAAGTAGAGGGTGGAGTGGATGGTGCTGATGGAGAATAAGTAGATGAAGGAGTGGTACAGGTGCTCTGCAAGTCGTTTTTCCAATCTGAACCAACAAAGACTTGTAAATTCAAAGACCTAGTTACGTTGACGTAATTTGCTAGCTGTCAGTAAAGAGAATGAATAGAAATGTGACCTGCAATGAAACCATGTATTTTAACTCATGCAACTAAGCAAACAAAAGTCTGAACTTGTAACCAACTTCTACACATGAAGATCAAACACTAGTGATTGCATGGCAAAGCAAAATCAGTGTTTTTGTGGGCAGCAAAGTCATCCTAGTCACAGCTCCTGATCCCATTGAGGGAGAGATGAAACCACAAATGTTTTTTGGCCCTTTTCTTGAAGCTTTTTCTGTTAACAGCCTATCAACTAAATCTGAGCATGAAAAGCTATTTTACTCATAAAAAACAACCTAAATAATAAAACAAGGTTTAAATCTAAATAACATATTTTATTATAAGAATGCAGCAAAGACACATGAAAGTAAACAAAGGAGGTACTGGGCACTTGAGATGGGCCCAACCCCAAGAGCTATAGCCTCCTAAGAGAGATTTAGAGCTAGTGCAAAGCTGGATTCATCTTTATTGATCAAAAGAAATGTTACATTCCAAAAACTGTCCACAAGGAGAACTTGAAAATGTGCTGAAAGCAAAGCTAATCTACTGCCTAAAAATCGAACTACAAAATGACTACAAAATGAATACAAAATGACTATAAAGTGACTAACTGAAATGAGGCCCTAAGCCCTCTTATTTATACAAATTGAGGACCCAACAATCCTCCTAAACTTTAGGGACTCGGCTGCCCAAAACTTGCAGTTAACAGCAGTCCTACTTGACTTGCTTGGCTGCCCTTGTGTTAATTGATTTGGTGGCCCTTGAACTCCGAGCTGATGGTGGAGAATTTGAGGTAAGGGCCCATAAATGAAGGGGAAACCTTCCTACAAATCCTCTCCCTTGTTCTCCCACGAATTTGGCTGCTAAGTGCTCATTAAAACCTTTGATTTTGTCTCCAAATTGACCAAAAAGACTACACAAAGCACACATTAGACTTGTTGGCATATGACTAACCCAATTCACTCTATTAGCATAAATATAATAAAAAACGTGCAATAAACTAATGAGAATGGTGGATTAAGTCAAATTAGGAGGTTGAATGAGCCCATATAATTATCCATTTTTGGGGCTCATCAACAGGTGAGATCCGCTTATGCATTGATTTCAGAAATCTCAATAAAGTTTCATTGAAGGACAACTATCCACTGCCCAAGATGGGACGTATACTTCAGCGAGTAGTGGGGGCATCTCGTATGTCACTACTTGATGGTTATTCTGGATATAACCAAATTTCTGTCCATGAGGATGATCGAGACAAGACAACATTCACCACTCCATGGGAAACCTTTCATTATGCCAAAATGCCTTTCGGTTTAAAAAATGCAGGTGCCACATTTCAGCGTGCAATGGACTTGGCTTTTGCGAATGAGAATGATGTGTTTTTGGTGGTGTACCTAGATGATTTGACAGTGTTTTCCAAATCTGATGAAGAACACATGCACCATCTAAAAATTGTCTTTCAAAAGTGCAGAAAATATGGTTTATCGCTGAATCCTAAGAAGAGCTTGTTCGCCATGGAGGAAGGCAAATTGCTCAGGCACATTATTTCAAAGGATGGCATTTGTATTGACCCAGCACGTGTGCAAGCAATTCAGCAAATCGATCTACCTCAGAATAAAAAAGAGATACAATTGTTCAATGGTAAGATGAATTTTCTGCGTCGCTTTGTGCCTAATCTTGCTGAACACTTAAGAGAGATGACCAACATGCTCAAGAAGGACAACCAAGTGAAATGGATAGAGGAGGCTGTAAAATCTTTCAATTTGGTTAAATTGGCCCTTTCTTCAGCTCCAGTTCTAGTCAGCCTGGACTACACTCAGGATTTCACATTGTTTTCATTTGCTTCGGAGCACACTATGGCAGCAGTATTATTGCAGAAAAGAGATGATCATGAATGACCCATTGCGTTCTTCAACAAAGCCATAAGAGATGCAGCTTTAAAGTAAAACATCATTGAGAAGCAAGCCCTGGCACTGGTGAAGGCATTGAAGGATTTCCGGGTATATATTCTACATTCTCATATTTTGGCCTATGTTCCTAACGCTGTTGTAAAAGATGTTTTAGTGCAGACCGATCTGGAAGGAAGAAGAGGCAAATGGATTGCAGCCTTGCTGGAATATGATGTGGAAATAAAACCCACAAAGCTGGTCAAAGGACAGGGGTTGGTGAATTTAATGGCCGAATCAAACTTGCATGCCTTGGACATAAATCTGATTGCTGCTATGTCCGATGAGAATGAGGAAATATCATCCATTCAGGTATCTGAAATGTTTGTTTTGTCCCCATGGTATTCAGATATAGTATATGTGCTAAAAAATCTATCACCACTGCCAGGCATGACTAGAAATAAAGCGAGAATACTCAAGTTGAAGGCCGCCAAGTTTTGTATTCTAAATTCTGCGCTGTATTGGAAAGATCCCGGTGGCGTTTTGTTAAATTGTTTGGTGGAAGAGGAGGCAAAGAAAGTCATGGAGGATTTCTGTAGAAATTTTGAATAATATGACACATATTCACAGAGATTATCCTGATTATACACTTATAAGCAGAACATTCATAATACATAACCTCCTCTACATTGATCATCAATTTACAGAAGCAGAAACATTCACAGGCACACATAGAAGCATCAATCAAACTCATTAACACAGTATGTATCCTGGGGAAAGCATCTCGCTAAAAACCCCACACTATCTGTATATTATATTGATTGAATCATGTAACATTACAAAGTACAATGCTTATCACAAGCAATCCAGTACCAACTCCACCTGTTATACACAATACAGCTCAGATCTGATCTCCAAATCTATTCCACTGCTTGCCTGCCTCTCCAGCTCAATAACTGCTCAAGAACTGATGAGAATGGTTTACCAAACTCGTATTTCACCTACAAAGAATCACTCACACTGTGTTGGACGTGAGCACAAGCTACAATTCTTGATATTGGCCAATTCATTGGCATACTCAATCCCTCTGATTGTGCAAATCATCATGCACAACTATAGTCACAACTGATAGCAATCTGATCCTCTAACACCTGTCCCTGCTGAACTGAACATGCACTGACATGCAACTGAGTTAACTGATGTATTCTATAGTTGCATTATGAGTTAATAACTTGTGAATTAATTAATAACTAATTCACCCAACTCATCTCTAGTCTATTGATCAGTTAGACTAAATACAACTAGTTTAACAAAGCTAAATTGAACACAACTCCATCAACTGCACCTCCAGTCCACTAAACTCAACTCACTTGAGTTCTAATTGAAGTCCTGCATGCAAATATTAGTCTTCCCATAGGTAACCACGTATTTCCCTCTGGGATCTGCATGTACCACATCCGTAGCTCATCTTGAAGTGCTCCAAGAAAATAAGATCAAGTTTATAGTCCAAATATTATTATGAGACAATAATATTTGACTTTTCTATTTTTGACAGCCAGTCTAAAAATAGACTTTGATCACCCACACTGTGATCACTCACACTGTGGTCACCCACACTGTGATCACTCATACTGTGGTCACCCATACTGTGATCATCCCTGTTGGGATCAAAAATAGAACTTGCGCCATAATTTTCCTGCGGGCCCACTTAGTGAAGGCGACTCTTTTCACTAAGCTCCATCATCTTGTTGCAATCTCAACAAGCATTTCTTGTTGCACACTTTTCAACACTCCCTCTCAACAAGAAAGGTTTCCTTTCAAACCCGATCCTGTAACTCTGGAATGTTCTCCATGCAACACATCTGGCTGGTCCACTTGCTCTGTCATCAAAGTCTTTGACTGCTATTGCCTCTGTCGACTGAAGACTCTGCATCTCTGTGCTCTTCAGTATCTGACTGCTCTAGCCTCTGTCACTTTGATCTATGACTGCATCCGTGCCGCTGCTAGTTCTATCTCCCAGCATTGCATCCGCACTGCACCTCCCAACTGACCTCCCTGTTGGGCTAGAAACACCCTCTGATGCTGAAGCTCTACCTACTGCTGACAAGTGCTCCCTCTCTGACATCTGCGCTACTGCAACATCTCCATGCATCTCGCGCCATTGCACACCACTCTGTGCCACCTAGCACTGTGCAAAACACTTGTGCCTCTCGCATTGCTGCAGCCTGCTAGCTATGCGCTGTCCTGGGATTCCCTGCACTGCCGCTCCATCCGCTTCTGTCTCTACCCAATCAGTCAGTTCCTGCTACTACACATTGGGGCTCCCTTAGCAAGGTCTCATCCAAGAGGTTGGGTACCTCAAGGATCCTGCACCTCCTCCTTGGGATGATCAATCCACATCACCCCACCTCCTACCTGGAGGTATGGCTGCATGCGATCCCTCAGCCCACCTGGCTTGAAGTTTACCCCTACTGGAGGTCTCTGCATGAGTAGATGTCTCTACTCGATCTCCTCTCAGCTTCCCTTGTTGTGGTTGCTCCACAACCTCCTGAAGTTATTGCACCAATCGTGGTTCCTCCACAGTCGTCTGAGACTTCTTCTGGCTCTGCATGTTGAGAGGTAGTATACGCTTCCTATCAACCACCAAGTCTCCATCAATTGCCTCGTTGCTCAAGGCTTTGCATGCATCTTGAACCTCAAGAGCATACAGGTTCCTGACCCGTGAACCAATCTCATGAAAACGAAAGCATCTCACCTTCGACTTGTCAACCTTCTTCCCATCACTGGAAGAACTGGATTCGGAAAGAGAAACCTTCTCCTTCCCCTTCTTCGCCTTACTCGCTAAGGCACAGTTCTCCTCATCATGCATAGATGAAGAACTATCTTTGGTGCGCCGTCTAATCTCCTCCTGCATCAAATCCGAGCATGGTCGTTCCCAATTTGGCAGTTTCTCCCGACCATTGATAGAGTCCTGATAGGAATGCCAACTCTTCGGAAGACCAAGGAGAGCCAAGCTCACCAAGTCCTCATCATCGACAGTAACCCCCACACTTCCCAGCTCATCTCGACACTGAGTGAACTTCGTGAGATACTTGGGCATACTGTCACCATTCTCGCATTTGATGTTTCTGAGTTTATCTTTGAGCGCCAACTTCCTCTGATCACTCTTGCTTTGGAATAGATCTGTTAAAGCCTTCCACATCAGATATGGAGAAGTCTTTCCATGCAGGCTGGACACAATGTGATCCTTCACGCCCTCCAACAGAATCCTTCGACATTTTGCGGTCTTCTTTTTCCAAGCATCAGCTTGAGTAGCATCAGTAGGCTTCGGGACATCCATATCTATGAACTCCTTCAGCCCGTTATCATCCAATACTGCCTCCATCTTGTCCTTCCATGCAATATAGTTTGAGCTGCCCTCAAGAGCATACTCCAATCGCAATCCGTTGAAAGACATTGCTGCGTTGCCACCAAGAAAACACTGCTGCAAATTTGAATTCCACCAGCAACCAACTCAACTGCCTCGGATCTAAGATTCGTGAGAACACAATATTTCTTGTACAGAGATCGACTGTATGGGCATTCACCGGATATTTCACCTTCCAAAAAAAGGATGAATCCAGAGGCTACCTGGCCCGATTACAGACTCTACCTGAAGAAATAGAATGTAAACACTTCCTGAATAGTAGATCAGATGATCAATCCTCGCTTGATATCCTGTAAAAATCTCTTCTACAAATCAAGCAGCTCTGATACCATGTAGAAATTTTGAATAATATGACACATATTCACAGAGATTATCCTGATTAGACACTTATAAGCGGAACATGCATAATACATAACCTCCTCTACGTTGATCATCAATTTACAGAAGTAGAAACATTCACAGGCACACATAGAAGCATCAATCAAACTCATTAACACAGTATGTATCCCGGGGAAAGCATCTCGCTAAAAACCCCACACTATCTGTATATTATATTGATTGAATCATGTAACATTACAAAGTACAATGCTTATCACAAGCAATCCAGTACCATCTCCACCTGTTACACACAATACAACTCAGATCTGATCTCCAAATCTATTCCACTGCTTGCCTGCCTCTCCAACTCAATACCTGCTCAAGAACTGATGAGAATGGTTTACCAAACTCGTATTTCACCTGCAAAGAATCACTCACACTATGTTGGACGTGAGAACAAGCTACAATTCTTGATATTGGCCAATTCATTGGCATACTCAATCCCTCTGATTGTGCAAATCATCATGCACAACTATAGTCACAACTGATAGCAATCTGATCCTCTAACACCTGTCCCTGCTGAACTGAACATGCACTGACATGCAACTGAGTTAACTGATGTATTCTATAGTTGCATTATGAGTTAATAACTAATTCACCCAACTCATCTCTAGTCTATTGATCAGTTAGACTAAATACAACTAGTTTAACAAAGCTAAACTGAACACAACTCCATCAACTGCACCTCCAGTCCACTAAACTCAACTCACTTGAGTTCTAACTAAAGTCCTGCATACAAATATTAGTCATCCCGTAGGTAACCACGTATTTCCCTCTGGGATCTGCATGTACCACATCCGTAGCTCATCCTCAAGTGCTCCAAGAGAATAAGATCAAGTTTATAGTCCAAATATTATTATGAGACAATAATATTTGACTTTTCTATTTTTGACAGCTAGTCTAAAAATAGACTTTGATCACCCACACCGTGATCACTCACACTGTGGTCACCCACAATGTGATCACTCATACTGTGGTCACCCATACTGTGATCATCCCTTCTGGGATCAAAAATAGAACTTGCGCCATAATTTGCCTGCGGGCCCACTTAGTGAAGGCGACTCTTTTCACTAAGCTCCATCATCTTGTTGCAATCTCAACAAGCATTTCTTTTTGCACACTTTTCAACAATTTCCACGGAGGAGAGTGTGGTGGTCACCTTTTTTGGAAGTCAACAGCAAATAAAATTTTGAGAGCAGGGTACTATTGGCCCACATTGTTTGCTGATGTGTACAAGATGGTCAAGCGCTGTCATAAATGTTAGATTTTTGAAGGAAAACAGAAATTACAGCCTTAACCACTTAAGCCTATTGAAGAGAGCGCTCATTTCCAGCAGTGGGGGTTGGATTTCATTGGTGAAATTCATCCCGCTTCTTCTGGTCAGCATATATGGATCCTCACAGCGACAGACTATTTCACAAAATGGATTGAGGAAACTCCCACCAGACAAGCTACAGATACGGTAATCCTTTCATTTCTTGAAAATAACATCTTGTCTCGCTTTGGTTGTCCGAATAAGTTAATCACCGATAATGCAGCAGCTTTCAAATCAAAGAGGATGGTAGAATTTTGTCATAAATATCACATCATTTTGGGTCACTCAACTGCCTATCATCCGCAAGGCAATGGATTGGCAGAATCTTCGAATAAACCATTGGTCAACATCATCAAGAAGCTGCTGGAAATAAATAAAAATAGTTGGAATAAGAGGTTGGTCCATGCGCTTTGGGCAGATCAGTTCAGTCAGAAAAAATCCATTGGTATGTCACCGTTTGAACTTGTTTATGGAGTTGACACAGTGTTTCCCACCTCTCTCGCTACCCCGGTAGTCAGACTTCTTCAGGAGGCCGACAATGAAGAAGATCCCATGCAGAGAAGGTTGAATCAAATGGTCCACTTGCAGCAAACAAGAGAAGAAGTTTTCAAGAACACATCCAAATTGCAGGAGAAAATAAAGAAAATTTATGACAGAAAAGCAAAGGCAGATAAATTTCAATTGGATGATGTGGTGCTGAAGTGGGATGCAAGGAATGAAGAGAAAGGTAAGCACGAAAAGTTCGAGAATCTTTGGAAAGGCCCTTTCAAGATTGCAGCATGTAGGGGTCAGAATGCCTTTCTTCTGAAGGAAATGAACGGGGAAGATTGTCCAGGAGGGCCGATCAATGGTCGGCTGCTCAAGCGGTACCACTGCTGAGTTATTAACGCTGCTTCCACTATCATTGTAAATACCATTTTTATTTCAGTTTGGTTTCAGTCTGTCAAGTTAGTTTTTGAGTCATTTCAATGTCAAGTTTGAGTCAATTTCTTGGTCATTTCAGTTTCATAAATAAGTCAGAGTCCTGTGTTGTAGTCAAAATGATGACTCCATAGCCCAATGGACAAAAGGCACTGTCTAGCTCCTCCAGAGATCTGCTGTTCTTGGCACCTCCAAGGAGCTACCATCCCCCATTGGAGCCAATGTTAGAGTCGGTCTGGTCAGTCCTCCGTCAGAGATCAAAACTCTTTATGCATTTCATTTTTAGGTGTCCCGCTCCATTCATTCAGCTACATTCTGCTAGGGGCATGCCATAATCTGACAGAGAAGGTCATGCTAGTCATTTCCCCTCATGTCTGGCTCCTGCTGGCTTATGTCTTTGTGTCAAATAATAAAAAAAGTCCATAACATGCAAGGTCTGGTCCTTTAACAGACAAAAGTCATTTTTGGTCATTTGGTCTAGGAATTAAACAATTTGGTCTTTAATATGTCCAGTAAAGCCATGCAGGCCAGAGTGATGCTCTTGCAAAGTAATGATCCGCAGAGTTTCATCATCATATTGATAGACTTCCACTGTTCTTCAAAACTCTGTTTTGAAGAAAAGTCAAACAGTGTCATTTGTGACAAATTTTTCAAAAAGGGTCAACAGTTGATTTCTTCAGGTGCAATCATGGTTTCTATGACCAGATGCTATGTCATGCAATCCCTGCAAAAAGTGTCGAAAATTTCATCGTTTGAGCCAAAATTTTAGAGGAAAAGTGAAAATCAGGGTTGTTTTAAAGTCAGTGAAAAAAGTGCCAAACATGACATTAGAAAGGTGGGTTTTTTGAAAAAGTAAATTTAATCATGACCTCCAAGTCTTCTACACAAGTTTCCATCACAAATCAAACTCATTGTGCAATCAAGGCATAGGAAAAACATTGCAAGGTCGAGGAGCGAGCAATTGCATGGTTTGGAGCAGTTTGGAGGTGATTACAGGGGTGCGATGCACACAGGCAGGGGCGCGGCGCACACAGAACCCGCCCATAGTTCAAACTTATAACCAGCACGGCGCACACCCAGAGCGCGGCGTATTGGGCTTTGCGCACAACGCACAGAGACAAAGCGCCCAGAACATGCCAAAACTCTCTCAAATCTTTGGTGAAACCCCTCTAATTGCAGGGTAGGCTCTCAAACTCACTTGTTCATCAAATTGGATAAAGATATGGTGGTTTTTATGCCCATGGTTGAAATGAAACAAAACTCTTAAAGCAACCATAAAAAGACACCAAGAAACCATCTTGCTAGGGTTGTGTAACAGTGTTATTGCTGCCAAGGCTTATTTTTCCTACCCTACCCCTGTTCCTTATTCCCCTATGCCATTTTTCCTACTATCACTACCCTAACACTACCAAACTCATATTCCCTTACCCCTCCTCCTATTACTCAATACAAACCCTAAAACCCTACCTTACCAAAAAACCCAAACCCTACCCTATCAAAATACCCAAAACCCCCTACATATCCCCAAACAAAATTCTCCTATAACCCCTATTCCCATTTCATTACTCCCCTCCTAATACTCCCTTGTTTCATTGTCCCCCTTGGTGGCAGATTATCAAAACAACACCCAGCTTCACCATCATCAAAGGGGCAGCCTAAATACAGTTTATAAACAGCAGTCATGGCATCGAGGTTTCATCAGAGTATGAGGTGGAGACCCACAGTGATACAGCTTCAAGAGAACAGGCCCCCAGGAGACATCACCGGAGTGGCAAACATGTTAGAGATGAGCCAAACACCCTCACTGAGTTGCAGGCATGCCCTCTTGCTATGTCATGTTTCCAGCACCTAGCATGTTTTGAATTTTGTCAAAAGGTGGCAAATATCAGAGTTCATCATGAGTTGGCCCGTCTTTTTGCGCTTCACCTACATGGAGGTCAGTCTATCTTGGCTGGGGTCACTTTCACATTGACACCCGAAGCCATATCAGTGGCAACAGGCATACCAAATGGAACAGTGGCATAAGAAGAAGAAGGTGGAGAGGCATCATTATGAGCCTTACATTAAGGCCAGTTGTTTGAGTCAGCTCACGAGAGTTTTCCCATTCAGATTTTTGAGAGATGAGTATGCTCCGCTCATGAAATTGATCATGAAGTACTTCAGTTGTGAGGGGAGGTTTTCTCGCCTTTATTCCTATCACATTAGGTTGCTCATGCACTTTACCAGGGTGCGGATGATGAACCTCCCATTTTTCATTTGCGGGAACATAGAGAGGATGAAAAATTTCATGCAGCATAAGACCCCTCAGCAGCAGCTCAACAGTGTTTATCACTTTGCTCTTATCCGGATTTTGGTGGATCATCAGTTGGGATTGCAGGGTATTGCTTGGGAGGACTTCATCTCCCGTGACTTCTTCAGCACTCCACAGGTAGTATGAGAGGCAGAGCATGAGATAGGTGGTCCTTCACATCAGTATGAGTGCCACGAGACCGCTACTATGCCAGTATTCATCACCTATCAGAGAGGCAGTAGACATTTGTTTGCAGCGGCAAGGCGAGTGTTATCTCCACCCGGGGTGGAAGGTCCTCGCTTCCAACATCAGCATCACAGAAGCAGGGCAAGGGTAAGGAGCCAGTGCTGGAGGAAGGGCCATCAGGTGAACAAGAGACCGAATTCATTCTCCTCCATGATGATGAGACAGATATAGAACCAACAAATGCAGAGCTTACAGAGATCATCCAGGAGTAGCAATCAATGATTGAGGCCTTATCCCTTGACTTGGAGGGTGCCAAGTGGAACATGAAGTACCTGGAGTAGAGAAACAAGCAGCTTGAGGACCAGCGGGCGATTATGGAGCTGCAAAACATTCGTGAGCATCACCAAGCTGCTTAAAGGAGAAGAGTTGAGCTCACATCATTGGAGCAAGAGATCAATGAGGATCGGCAGGCCCATCTCGAGAGCGTAAACATGCACTTGGAGAGGCTGTTGGACAAGGCTGATCAGGACCTTTCCTTGATGAGACACATGGCTTATCATTACAGGACACGAAATATGAGTGCAAGGGCCCGGATAAGGAGCTTGAAGGCGAAATTGAGGAAAGCAACAAGAAAGGCAAAAGAGGCAAAAGAGCAAGATCGGCTTCGAATCTTGGCTGAGGCTTCCTTGGCCCATCATAACACCCCATAGAGAACCTCCAGCCCAAATTTCAAGAAATTTGGGGAATTTTTGGTCACATGACAAATTTTTGGGCAAAACACAGGGTTTTTCTCCCTGTGCGCCGCGCCACTGGCGCGATGCTAAAAATCGGGAGCTCCAAATGAGGAATGGTTTGCATTTTTGGATTCAGCATGGAAAATCATGACTACTGGTGCTCGGACAAGAAATTTGGGCAAGATATGAGTCTCCAAAAGGTTAAAAACACCCAAAAAATGGCCTCTCTGCCCCTTTATTGACACACAGGAAGCAGTCTTGGGAGAATGGAGATTTGGAGGGGAAAATGAGCACCAAATTCAAAAATTCCAGTGGGGTTAGAAAGTAGACAGGAAATTTCCAACAAGCCCACTTGGGCACATTTTGGAAACCTAAAAATGCCCCAAAATAGGCCCCAAAGTAGTGCAACGCACAGAGAAATGGCGTGGCGCACAGAGGAAAAATTGCCAAATTTGCTTCCGTTTAGCGAATTTTCGATTCGCGACTTCTCCAAGTGGGTCCGCTCATCTACACTTCAGTTTTTTGGCACCAAAGGCGACATTTAAAGTATTTTATCTCCATATTGGCTTCTATCCAAGTGGCAAAGGAAGGCAAACGGTCACCCAAGCCAAATGTCATGTTTGTAGCGTTGCACTTGTAGCTGATGGTTGGCTCTTCATCTCCATTTTGTAATGATTCGAGTAACTCCCCAACCCTTGCGCGTTCTATCTCTTCATGGCACATTCTATATATTGTATGTAAGCTATTTGCAAAGGGTTGGTTGGATTGTAACTTCTGGGAGACTGTGGGAAAGAAACTCTGTTTCTTCACTGTATATTTTTGACAGAGAATTAATGAAAGGCAGCGGCTCTGTTTCATGAGATTCTTGTGGTTGTGAGTGTAGTAAATGTGTCTCTTATGTTTTCATATGTATTTCGTTATGTTTCATAATTCATTTCATGTTCATTTCCAGTGAAATTAGGTAGAATTCAATTTTATTGCTCTGCCTGTGGGAAAATTTCATGTTCAGTGTTCTTCTTCTGTTGAAAAGGATTCATGTTCCTATGCCCTTTTCACACTCCTCAGCAATCTCTCTGTTCCACGTTATTCCAAACTAAATTGCTACACTTTCCGCCTGCCTTACCTCACGAAGTAATCTGTGCCTTTGTATTAAATTCTCTGTTCTTTGCTGATCGTTGGTCCCATACCATCCCAGAAGCTCAATTATTCATAGAAATTGTTTCTTGTATCCCTTATCACTTACTAGCCTAAGATCAATAATTCACTGTAAGTCATCTCAGACCGTTTTTTGCTTATCTATTCACTGAGCATGACTTGGAGAGAGCCCTCTCCTGTTATGGTAGGGCTAGCTACCAGACTGAGCGTGGTTTGTGGTTACCCTGAATTTTGCCTTCCTTCAGCCTAGGGCAGATTTAGGTGCTAACAACATCTTTGTGGACTATTCCACTTGTTGTTGTATGCATTCTTTTTGTTTGTGTGTTTCTATTAGGGTGGCACTATTAACTCTCTCTTAGAGGCTCACTTCTCCTCTCCCTTCACAGTAAAATAACTTTGACACACATACGGTCAAATACTCACCAAACACACCCCCTTGCTTTGAGAAGGCACATTTGCTGATCCAAATTTAAACAGGAATGTAAAAAATTATAGATATAACCATAAATACAAAGATGCAACAGAAATAACACTTCCTTTCATTAATATCAAATAATTAAATATGATTACAAACATAATGGAAATGAGACTAACTTGGGTGATTGTAGCTTATCCCTCAGAAGAGATGTGGTGGCTACATGCCTCTAAACTAAGTTACAATGAGGCTCAAGGGAGTTTTTATTATTGAACAATAACATAAAACCATAAACAACCAAAACGCTGACCCGAGGAGATGTAACACCAAGAGTTTATGGGCCTTGTTGGGGTTAGTTGGGCAGCCAACTTCCTGGGGTCGTAACTTGGTCATATTATCTTTGTTTGACGTGCATGATACCTCGTTGGAAAGATATCTCCAAGGACTACAACTAAAAACAAAATTTCAATGAAATAGGCCATAGGAATATTTCCAAAACAATGTCGTTTAGGGCCTCAAAATGGCTCCAAAAGTTTAGGACTTGAAAAACTACCAAAAATAGTAAATTGTGCTACAATTAAGGAAACTGGAAAAAAAAAAAAAAAAAAAAAAAACTGACAGAACAATGTTGAGGGTCTAAGTGGAATAAGTGGGTGGCCACCAATATCCACCTAGATCATTCCTCCCCCCTTAGGAAGAAATGGTCTCCATTGCATTGAGTTCCTCCATGAGATGAGGAAACTTCTGCTAAACTTGGTCCCTAGTGAGCCATTTTCCTTGGTGCAGGAGTTGGTCAGCTTTGACAACTTGATACAGTTGGATCTTCTACTGGCAAGTGTTCTTGATCTACGTTTCCATGATCCAATCAGTTGTAACTTGTTCCATGCAGTCTGGATTTAACTCTGTTGGTGTGAGTTGTTCTACAATGTCGAATGTGTCCAATAATGGTGGAAAGTATGGCCGAAGGTGATCCAAATTGAACATTGGGTGAAGGCCAAGGAATGGGGGAATGCTGAGCTCAAAAGAATTATCTTCCACAACCTTGGTGATGGTGTATGGCCCATATTGAAGCGAGTGAATATTGCAGTGGAGCCCAGCAAGGCGCTCCTTCTGCAAATGTAGCCAAACTTTGTCGCGCACCTGGAACTTGTGTGGTACACGATGTTTATCATGTCATTGCTTGTACTTAGCATTGGATTTGTCCAATATGTCATGGACCTATTGGAGGATGTGTTGAATGTGCTTAATGAAGCTATTTTCCTTTTCGGCTTTGGATTGGACATTAGCCGAATCTACCGAAGTCGCTGCAAATGGTATGGCCACATCAATGGGACATAGTTGTTGGAATCCCAAGCCCACCTAAAAAGGGTTGTGGCCAGTCGAGATGTGGAGAGATCGATTGTAGCTATGATGGACATAGGGGAGGCTCTCATCCCATGTGTATGGATGTTTGGAGTTGTACATGCGTAGAATGTGTATAATCATCCTGTTGACGACCTGTTTCTGGCCATCAGTTTGGGGATGGAAAGTTGTGGACTTAGTGAGCTTGGTGTCTAGCATCGACCAAAGATTGGACCAAAATGTACTGAGGAACCTATTGTCCCAATCTGAGATGATAGACTGTGGGATCTCAAAGTGTACCCACACTCGTTCAAAGAAGAGTTTAATAGTGGCTTCTGTTGTGATACTCTTCTTGCAGGTTGCCATAATGGCCATCTTTGAGAATTTGTCAACGACCACAAAAACACAGTCATTGTCATGCTTAGTAGAAGGAAGGCCTAACATGTAATCCATGGAGATGGATTCCCAAGGTTGACTAGCGGTAGGCAGCAAAGTATAGAGACCTTTCCTCTTGATGGTCGGTTTGGCAATGGCGCAGGTAGTGCAGGATCTGATGTACTTCTTGACATCCTGTCAAAGATTCGGCCAATAGAAATACTTCTACAGTACTACCACCATTTTCTCAACCCTGAAATGCCCAACTGCCCGACTGTAGTGTGCTTCCCAAATCATCTTCACACGCTCACTTGCAGGAACATGAAGGTGTCCTAGGTGGCATAAAAGAGCATCCTGGAGGTGAAAATCTGGAACTTGCTGACCCTCCAAGAGCGTATGGTATGTGCCGCCAAATTCTGGGTTGCTTTTGTAGAGAAGTGGTGAATCAGAAGTCTCGTGCCCAGAAGAGTTGAGCACGGTGGTTAACGCCATGATCAGTGGTTGGATGAGGCAGTCTACTACATTATTTGTGTTTCCCTTCTTGTAATTGATATTCAAATGGAACTATTGTAGGTATGTCGACCACTTCTGATGGAGATCATTTTGCGAATTCCCTTGCGTTTGTATGAACTGTAGGGGTTAACAATCTCTGTGGATGATCATTTCCTTCCCCAAATTGTAATGCTTCCATTATCGACAGGCCTACATAATGGAATACATCTCTTTGTCATAAGTGGGATACTTTCAAACTGTGTCTGAAAGTGTCTCACTATGATATGCCACTGGATGCCCTTGTTGAGTAAGGACTGCATGAATAGCATAGTCAGAGGCATTTGTCTCAATCTCAAATGGTTGTTGCAAGTATGGTAATGTGAGCACTACCGCAGAGAAGAGGTGATATTTGAACTCTGTAAATGCCTTTTGTTGAGATTTAGACCAAAATAATTTTTTCTTTCGCTCCTCCTTTGGTGACTTGACTCAAGGGCCAAGTGATATGAGAGAACCCAAACACAAACCTGTAGTAGAAATTGGCAAGACCCAGAAAGCTGCGTATCTCTGTTAGAGTGGTTGGGGCTGGCCAATCCCGAATGACTTGGATCTTGGCTGGTTCGACATGCACTCCCCATTCATCAATAATGTATCCTAGATACTAGCCTTGGGTCATGCCAAAAGTGCATTTCTCCAAATTGGCACACAACTTGTGTTGTCGTAGTGTTTGGAGAACCTGTAGGATGTGGTGTAGGTGCTCTACCCAACTCTAGCTGAAGATCAGGATTTCATCCAAGTATACCACTACAAATGAGTTGGTGAATGGCTGCAAGATGTCATCCATAAGCCTCATGAAGGTTGTAGGAGCATTCGTCAACCCGAAAGACATAATTAACCATTTGAAAAGGCCCACCTTGGCTGTGAAGGCAGTCTTCCACACATCAAAAGGTTCAATTGGTACTTGGTGATAATTGGACTTTAGGTCGACCTTTCTGAAATATTTTCCCCCTTGAATTGGTCGAGAAGGTCATCAATCCATGGGAATGGGTACTTATTCTGGACAGTGTTCTTGTTCAACGCCCAATAGTCAATATAGAGTCTTCAAGTCCCATCCTTCTTCTATACCAACACGATCGGGCTCCCACAGGGTGATGAACTCGGACAAATGTGACCTTTTTGCAGTAGCTCTTGAATTTTCCTCTTGACTTCATTATTCTCCATAATGGAGCATGGATAGATTGGTCCATTGGGTAACAACACACCTGGGGTCATATCAATGGAGTGTTTGACCTGACAATGCAGAGGCACCCCTGCGGGGGAGGTGAAGATGTCCTTGTACTCCTCCATGACCTTGTCCATATATTGTTGTCATGTAGAGGGACCCTGTCTAGAGGCAGTGGCCACCATCTTCTTCTTTCCTTGAGGGCGTATCACGAGGAAAATAAATTTTCGGGTTTTGGAAATGAGTTTGCTGCATTTTTTTGTAGTAGCCAGAGAGATAAGAGATAGTGGTAGGCAGTGCTACCTTTGGTATCCTGTATAACTTATTTCCCAATGTAACAATAACAGCACGAGGCCTTGACTCATACACAACATGTTGCTCACAAGTATGGTTGACCTAATAATACATCACAAACATCAAGGGGAGCAACCTCACATAATACCTCATCCGTGAAGGGCTTGATGTTGTATGGAAGGCGACATTGTTGGCTCACATGCAGATCCCATCCTTGGTGAAGCCACCTGATGGTGTACAGTTGTGTGTGTACTGTGGTAAGTAAGCCCAGCTGCTTCATGACCTATGCTGCAATGAGGTTATTTTGGCTCCCGCTGTCGATAATGAACTGTATCGGGGAACCCTTTACCCACATCTGGGAGTGGAATAGGTGCTCCTCCTCCTCTAGATCTTCGGGTTCCTCCTTCTAGATATTTGTGGTGGTGTCAGTGGTGTTGGGATCCAAATCAATAATTTTCTTCCTTTTTTCATTCCCCTTGTTGGGTTTTGACTCAGATTCGGAACATGCATCTGATTCTGAAGCCTTCAATTCAGCCACTAGTGACTGCTTGGCCCAACACTCACTTGTGTTGTGAGTGGAGCTCTTATGAAACTCACACCACTTTCCCGTGTCCTTCTTTGCCTTATCAGTGTTGTCCTTTGCTTGTGGCCTTGGTGGGTGCTCCTGGGCCATCTCGCCTTGGCTTTTCCCTTTGTTCTGCGGTTTGGGGGCACCTTTCCCTTGCTTCAAATTTGCAGATCCAAAGTCTCGCTTCTTCTGTTTAAACTTTTGTTTGATCTTGACAGTGTATCAGTACACAGTGCCAAGTGAGGAGATGTCCATGAACTCCATCTCATCCTAGATGTATCTATGTAGGAAGTCATGGTACTTTAGTACCAAATGTTTCTCAGAATCCTTGATACCCAACTTCGTGTGAAGGGTATGAAAAACATTGGTAAACTCCTGCACATCTTAGTCCCTTCCCTGCCAGAACATGGTCCACTTTATGTATTTTCCCTTGTAGCTCCCAACAGGGTAGTACTGCTCCTTGATGGTGTCCCAAAATGAATTCCAAGTGGGAGTAGCTGAAACAGTGAGGTCACACCTTCATCCTTCTGCTCACAATAGGTTTCCCACCAATCCTTGACATGGGGGGCGGCTTTGAGAAGAGAAAAAATAATCTTTTCCCAGCTGGAAAAATCATGAACAAAAAAATATCCTTCTAGCAGATTCAACCATTTATTTATCGTCTCTGCATCTATATGGCCCTCAAATATTGGAATGTCAAAGTTTACTTGTACCTTAAAAGGTGTGGAGCCTCCAAAGTGGCTGTTGGATGTGGATGCGTAACCGGTGGGAAACCGTTGAAGGATTTGGGGAAATTTATCCACCATCACGTTCCTTTGTTTCTCGGGGGCCTCCTTGAGCAATATTTTGATAGGATCTCCTGCTCCCTTTTCTTTCTTTTCTTCCCCCATGGGAGGCCATCGATATTTACGAGGCTAGTCTTGTAAAGGTTCGACCAGTTCGAGCCCTAACTCCTTTTTATCCTGACCTCGTTGGGGACATGCAAGGAAAAATAGGGAAAGAGAAGACTGCTTGGATACCATTGATCCAAATTTAAACAGGAACGCAACAAATTACAAATATACCCATAAATACAGAGATGTGGCAGAAATAACACTTCCTTTCATTAATATCAAATAATGTAATATTCTTACAAGCAGAATGGAAATGAGACTAGCTCAGGAGATGGTAGCTTATCTCTGAGAACAAATGTGGTGGTGTTGATACCTCTAAAATCGCTGCATCAACATCGGGGAAAACCACCCGGTCCGGACCTTAGTGCAGCTCCTTTTCCGTTTGGTGTGGTGGCTCCGATTGGATGTAATGGGACCAATTTACCAATGATATATGAGTTGATGGGTGATTGGTTTATAATGTATAACGAGAGTGATAAGTGCTCTATTCTAAAGTGCAAAAATATACAAAGATAACTAATCTATCCCGAGAATTCTTCTAACAATGCAATTCTTGATTGTTTCTATGAACAAATAAACATAAAGATGACTTATTCATAACATAGAAATACGCATTCACATGATGATTACTTTGTTTAATTAATTAAACAAAGTAATGATTAAAACATTATCACATTGATCATAATATATCACTGACATATATATTTAAAATATGACAATTCTGAAACATTCAAAAGTGACAAGTTAAAGAATTGTTTTAGAAACATATACATATCAATAATAGCAAAGTTGATAAATGTTAATTCACATAGAGAAATAAAGCGAAAACATAGATAATAGTACCGTATGCATTTGGATCTCCTCTGATGTAAATCACATTCAAAATATGCTTTCTAATTTGGGAATACTTTCACAGGATGCAAAAGTACAAATCTAATAAAAGCCTTCTTTGTCAAAATTCAGAATTCGGATCCAGTCTTTTATAAAAAATATATTTCGGAAGTACAGTAGTGCAACATACGATTTAAGTCTTAATACAAAATTGCGAACCCTTTCTAAAAACATGAAAGGGTCTTTAAATACTACAAATAACAACAAACTATGAAAGAAAGTCGTCATGCGCTGGTATAACAAAAACACATAAATCTGGGATTTATCTTGAAAATAACAGTGTTGCGGTGGTCAAATGGATTCACTATATTAGCTTATCTTCTTGTGATCACAGTTGACAATTGGCGAGCATTGGCTGGACCTCTGGTGGCTAACTCATCCGAGAGTGTAACTAAGCTGTATATGTGGCATTGACAAGTTCAGGGATCATGCAGTTGATCGCATCCGTGAGACACTTCATCGCCATTTGCTGACTGTGTGGTTTAACAAGGAAAAACTAGAACATTTCCCATGTTAGGCTTTGAATGCCTCTGATAAGTTTTTCTCTTTGGATCAACTCTTGTTTCCAATGTTGTTCCAACAATTTTACCTTTGGGAGTTTTCCTGGAGAGCAATATGTAATTAGATTAGATAAATACAGACTGTTGTTGATTAATTCAATCAGATTATTTGTTACTGCTCTGCATCTAGATGTAGCTCTCTTAGCTTTCATTAATTGAGACTCCCATTCAGAAAACAAGATTTCCTTATGTGACTGTTGTATTCTTGGCAGATTGGCAGCTTTTCCCTCTTTCGAATCTTGCCATGATAGAAAATTAGTTAATCTTTCATCTGCCTTCTCTAACTCAAGCCTTGCATCCACTGATTTTTCAATCATAGATGTCGAGATATCACATAAGGGGACGACCAATGATTTATTTTGACATAGGATATCGAATTGCTGGGACAAAGCCTTGGTCATTTCTAGGGCTTCAGTTCTGAATTCATTTATCTGGGGATATCCTTTGAATCGCTCTATCTGATCTTTCATTTGCGCGATTTGCTCTTCTTTTTATTTCTTCTCCTGCTCGCTCAATAGCTGTAGTTTGCTCAATGCTTGAGACAACTCTTGCTGTTTATGGATGGCTTGTTCATCAATCCTCTGCTTTTCATGTTTTAACTGCTCATTTAATTGTTCATTAAGCTGCCTCTGTTCCATCAACTGTTGTTCCAGCTGCTCTATTTTTTGTTGTCATTCCGCTGATTGTGCCTCTAGCTGAATGATTGCCTGGTATTTTTCCTTCAATAAATGACTAACCTATGAAGCCTTATCTATTTTCACTGCTATATACACTCTGGCATACTGAAACAGTTTTGTTAAATCTTCGAAGGGATTTACCTCTTATCTCCATACCACGTTCATCATTTCAATATGAGGAGTCAAAAGAGGACTATGATCAATTTTCCTCTTCTTCCTCTGTCTTTTGACTACAACCCTATGCTTAGGACTGTAGAAGACATCCAGTGGTGGTATTTCTTCAATTTGTAGTACAATCTCCTCAGTGGGATTTTCGGGGATAATCTCTATGTCTTTCTGGAACTTGGGTGGGCCACTTATTCCAACAATTGGAACTGTGTTGACTACTGTTTTCTGCTATGTAGACACTTCTGGTGTAGTGAAACCTTGGGATTTCTTGGGATTACTGATGATTGAATCAAACTGTTCCCATTCCTTGATTAACTTGGGATCAATATTAATATATGTATCAAGGGGTTCACTAGCTGTTACCTGCTTCTGCTCCCTTTCTGGTGTCTGCTTCTTCTTAGGAATCTTTTCAATTTCGGGAGTGTTCTCAGTAATTTTCTCCTCACTGTGGACTTGAGGTTGTTCCATAGAGGTTGTACTCAATAAGTCTAGAGGAAGTGTTTCCAATCTCTGTGCCCTGAGCCTATAGAATTGCTCTAGTCCTTCTACTCCCAATTTTATCTTGGCCATATGTTTGACCCAAGAAAATAATTCTGAAGAAACAAACAAGTCATCGAAGCTATCCTCCTCATGGTCAAATAAATTGGTGATTTTAGCATGAGAGGTAACATTGTAGGCAACCTTTCTAGGATCGTAGTGCCTTTTTGGGATAGTTGCAAGTTTTAACAACTTTATTTTCTCGGCTTCTTTCTCTGCATGTTTGAAATCATACAGAGTAAAAGCATAGCATCGAAGACGAAATGTTGGCCACATGTGCTTCTTGGAATCCCTAAGAGTCCTTGACATACCTTCAACTGTTATCTAATGTGCTAATTCCATGGCCAACAGATTATTAGGGATGTACAGAGGAAGAACATGAGGGTTGAAAAGGTTGCCGAAAAGTCTTATATAGGTGAATCTTTCTTCTCCAAACAAACTACCAATTGCAGTTAGGTCGACTGATGCTTCCTCAGATAACCTAGCAGCAAGCTTATTGAATATGGCATAATACACGGGAAGAATGAAACCATGACAAATTCTATACAGATGGCTCTTATAATGGGATTTCCATAGCTCCTTATGATAGATGTGAATGGGATTTTGATCCTGCGGAGTCCATTTCCATCCGAGAATGGGGTATTCAGAATTAAAATAGATAGTGTCCATAATATAGGAACTCATGTAAAAGGGAGGTATCACCTAGGTAGACACAAACCTATTTATTCTATATTTAAGTATCTCGGTGGCCATTTTATCAGATAGAATGTTTTCCCAGTCCATGATATAGCCATGAATTACAGCCTCCATTAATGGGACCATATCTATAGAGAATTTAGCAGAATCATGGACTCCGAAGAGTCTGCACATCATTGCACCAACATAACAATAAGGAGAGGCCAATGAATCTACATAGTACATACCCGATGTTTTGTGTTTGTGCTTAGTTGGAAAATGCCTCCATTGTTTGATAGGGTCAGATTCAATGTCGTTCTCCTTGGAGAAAGCCTCCAAAAACGCTTTGTTATACCGCTTCTCTGGCTAAGGTAAATGGTACATTTGTTTAAGATCCTCTGCTCTAAACGACCCAAACACTTTTCCATCAGTTGTAGAGAATGTTTTGTCTGTGGTTGCAATATTTTCAGCAATCCACCTAACCACATCATTATAAGGTAAAACCTTAGCACACGCTACTATTCTATGTAGATATGAGCAGGCCAATTCTTTAAGAGTATTCTCTGATTTGCTTGTGGAATCTACTGTTGCTTCTTCTTTGAGTTCTTCAGGCTCCTCTGCTTCCAGCAAATTGTAGATACTCTCCCAGCTTGCTTTTCCTAAGCCGAGGCAGGTAGTATCTGATATCAACCCTTTCTTATTTGGTTCTGGTTCTTTGACTACAACAGGGGCCTTGGTTTTCTTCACCTTCTTTCCCATTTTCTTTGGATTCATCAGCTCAGAGTAGCTCTGCACAGACAATGAAAAACGTAACAGAGAAATATACCCGCTCAAAGCTAATATGAAATGAAAAGAGTTAAGGTAATTCACACATGATAAACGAAATGTAATTAAGTATTACCACGGGTGAAATCCTCGAAGGATTCACCCTTAACTGCAAAATTAATGACCACCATAACCGCCAATCGTAGTTAATAAATGTAATAATTATCCGTCGCATCGCACATATGCTTGATGGTCCTTTAAAACGTAACTTTTGATCTTCCCGATCAACGATCAACGATAAATCGCAAATCGCAATCGGGAGGTTCATCGGTCTGGCTTAACATTTTGGGCTGATAGCCTCGATTGTGATAAAGGTAAGGAATATAATAAGGTGGAGGAATAATCAGCAGATCGTTTGATTTATTGCTTTTTCATTTATTATTCCTTTTAAGATTTACACCCACTAATAATACCATTTTACAGTCTTTTCTTGAAACACGTGCCTTACTTTATGATATCGCAATTGGGGAAATCGAAAGGGCTTTCGCTATGTGTCATGTGGTATGTGTGATCGTCGATTGCGATTACGTTATCGGATCGGAGGTTTAGTATAGACCTTTTGGGATGCATCCTTTTTTACTTTGCGATATGCGATCTCTGATCGCATTATCACATCAGAGATTTGCTTATGAGGGTTTTTCAAAGAAGGATATATCATATTATATCATATTGTAACAAAAGGTTTCGAATATTAGTTCTATCGGGTCAAACCTTTTGAAAAGGATTTCCATGTGTTTATATAATTAAATCCAAGCATGCAATTATTATTGAATCATTGAATTCAACTAAGTCTTAAAAAGGGACCCATTTCTATTTAAAGTTTTTTTTTTTTTTTTTGTAATTTGGAAATGGGGGGTTGTTGTACAGCACAACAATTGGTGATTTACTGGAAGAAACAGTTATCTCTGAGAATATAATGCAATATTCTAACTTTCTTAATTTGGAAACCTTAGAGTATAGAGAAAATAATCTAAGAACAATTAGATAATCATTAACTCTGAATATAATGAAAAAATGTTTCTGCAATTTCTTTCTCATCTTAAAAATAAAAACATTCTAAGTTTATTTAAGCCTTGATTGGTTGATAAAGATAAAACAAGAGGACTTCTCCAACTTAGCTTATATGATGACTCCGTTGTCATAGGTAGAGCCTCTGCTGCCAGCAAACGTTTATAGTTTCGACAGAGTTGCCTTTTAACCATTCAATCATTCATTATCCCATCCATCTCAGAGTATAATTTCTAAGAGTAAATCCAGAAAGATATGTTTACACATATTTTCCTTTTGTATTTTCCATCTTCTTTATTTTTCTTTTGTTTAAAAGATAAAAAGCCATTGTCCTGGTTTGGTGGCCAACTGTTTACAATGTCATTCACTGGTTGTAATTGAACTGAACAAGCTAGCTCGTGATGAGACCCCTTGTCTTATAATTATAAGCCATTACCCTGTTTTGATATGCAGCATTGGTAATGTCAGTTTAATTATTTCCCTATGATCATGGTAAGCAGGCTCGTAATGAGATCTCTTATCTTTTATATCAAACATATTTTAGAATTACACTGAAAAATCATAAACTTTGTGGATGGGGTGAATGACATACTCCTTAAGAGAATATGGATGACAATTTAAGAGTTGTAGATGCTAGGTTTGGATAAGTCTTTTCTTTTTACAGATAACCTCATTCGGGCTTTAAAAACTTGGAATGATTTATAGTATTTTCAAGATTTGTAAAATATTTTACAAAAATAAAAGAGGTTTTCAGAGTTTTATTTTTATCTAACTCCCTAGAACTTCCTTCTTTTCCTTTAAGGCTTCCATCTATCAAAAGTAAATATTTACACTATTTTCTTTAAGCAACTTTCAAAACAGCAAAGGCCAATAGAAGGCTATTTACAACCTTATTTCCTAACAAACAAACAAAACTACAAATTCAAACAAACACAACTGCAAATTGAATATTTACAAGTAAGAAGGGGTTACCTTCTTAGGTAAAGAATTTTTTCAAGATAAGCCCATTGACAGGAAGAGAATCTCTCTTTCCTGATAGATCTTGCAATATGAATGTTGATGGGCCTATCTTCTCGATGATTTGAAACGGTCCTAGCCACATTTTCTGAAATTTAGTGTGTTTACCTTTATCTTCGTGCGCTTTGTCCCATTTCAAAACAAGATCACCAATTTGTAAAAGTTTTGGGCCAGTAGAAATTGTATCAAAAGAAGACTTAATAACCTGTTGATGCTTTGCATGTGTAATTCTGGCTTTTTCCCTTTCTTCTTCTAATTTAAGGATTTGATTATATCTCAATTGAATAGAAGATGAGGGATTTTCTTCAATAAACTACACTAAGGCTAGAGATGGGAGTGCTAAGTTTGCAGGTATGACAACTTCCTTCCCATACACTAAATTAAATGGAGAAGTGCCTATTGAGGCCTTCTATGTTATACGATCTACCCATAATGCAAATACTAAAGACTTGTGCCAATTCTTTTGATTCTGATCAATAATTCTCTTAATGATTTTGATAAGATTTTTATTGGTTGATTCTGCTAAACCATTACCCTGAGGGTAGTAGTTTGTAGAATATTTCAATTTAAATCCTCTTTTAATAGCAAATTCAAGTATGGTATTTCCAGAGAAATAAGATGCATTATCGAAAATGAGAGCATTAGGTACGCCAAACCTGGTAATGATGAACTGATCTATGAATTCAATAATTGCCTCAGAGTTGGCTACCTTCAAAGGAATTGCTTCTACCCACTTTGTAAAGTAATCCGTGGCTGTAAGGATATATCTGTGCTGCTTGGAAGAATGTGGAATAATCTCTCCAATGATATCTAGTCCCCATTGTTCAAAGGGTTGTTCGATGTTGATTGGTTGCAAAGGAAAAGCTGACTTTCTTTGTCTTCCACTAGCAGTTTGACACGTTTTGCATTTCCTTACATATTCATGGGCATCTTTAAATAAAGTGGGCCAATAATAACCAGCATGTATAATTTTGTGAGCTGTTGTATCACCTCCAAAATGTCCACCTGCTGGACCATCATGTAATTCCTGCAAGACCTTCTGTGCTTTAGTTTTTTCAAGGCATCTTAATAAAACCGAATCATAATTCCTTCTAAACAACACATCATCAATAATCTCAAAGTTTTTAGCTTTCAATCTTATGGCACATTTATTTTTGTAAGAGATATTAGAAGGAGCGTACCCATTTTTTAAATAAAATAACAAATCTGCATATTGAGATTTAGGGTTTGTGATACTTATCTCATTGATTTCCTCAATATTGTTTGAACCTTCATGTTCCTGAATGTTAGAAGCTCCTACTAACAACCTGCAAAAACCTTGACCTTTGACAATTTTCGCTGGTTTAATGTCCAAATCATATTCTTGTAATGTTGTAACCCAGTTTTCCCTCTTCTCTCCTAATTCCCTCTGGACTAGTAATTGTCTCACTGCTGAAAATGGGACTATTACTTTTGTATGAGTTTTTAAGAGGAAAGGCCTAAAGTGTTTAATAGATTTGAACACAGCGAAGGCTTGTTTTTATACTTCAGAATAATTAAGCTCAGCACCTTGGATATTTGAACTAAAAAATGATATGGGTGCTTCCATGTTTTGATCATTGATTTGTGTCAACACAACTGCATAGGAACTATCGGATGCTAAAGTGTATAAAATAAAATGATTGGAAAAATTTGGAGTGTTTAATGCGGGAGCATTTATGATTGCCTGTTTAATTGAATCAAAAGCTTCCTTTTCTTTATGCCCCCATTTAAACACTAAATTTTTCTTGTTCATGGTCTGTAATAGTAAAACAATCTGTGAAAAATCTGGAACAAACCTTTTTACAAAATCTATTTGACCTAAAAATGATTGCATTGATTTTTTATTGTGTGGAAGTGGAATATCAGAAATCTCCTTAATCCTTTCTGGATCGATATAAATACCATCTTTTGAGACAATAAACCCCAAGAGTTTACCTTGGTCAAGAGAAAAAAATGATTTCTTGGGATTCAATGAAATCCCATAGCTTATTCAACGTTCAAAGATTTGCTTCAAATCATGTCAATGATTTGCTCTTTTCTTGGAGAAGACAATAATGTCATCCAAATAGACAACAACTGACTTATTAATTAAACCCTTGAATGCTATATCCATTACTCTCTGGAAGGTAGCCCCGACATTAATCAAACCGAAAGGCATTTTTTGGTAGGCATATGTTCCCCACTTAGTTCTGAAAGTAGTCTTGAGTCTGTCATCTGGATGCACTAGTATTTGGTTATATCCAGAAAAACCATCTAAGAAAGATAGTAATTCGGAACCAGCTACTGAATGAAGAGTTTTCTCCATTGTTGATAGTGGGAAGTTATCCTTTTGGCTAACCTTATTAAGATTTTTGAAATCAATGCAAATTCTAATTTCACCTTTCTTCTTTCTAACATGCACTAAGTTAGAAACCCACTTTGAATGTCTAACAGGGAAAATTATCTTAGCTTTCAAGAGTTTGTTTAACTCTGCTTTAATTTAACTTTCCAGGTTCGAGTGAATTTTCCTCAATTTTTGCTGCACTGGCTTCTCTTCGGACATCATTGGAATTGTATGTTGTATGATAGAAGTTACATATGTTTTTAAGTCATCGTAATTCCAAGCGAAAACATTTTTGTATCTATTCAAAAGTTTGATAAAGGCAAATCTTTCTTTTGAAGTAAGTCCTAATCCCAGATTAATATTTTGTGGTTTGGCCTCAGTGCCAAGATTTATTAATTCAAATCTCAAAGTAGAACTTTGAAGTTTTGAATTAGTAACTTATTTAAACCTATTTTTGATGTCATATAGATCCTCAAGCTTGACTACTGATTTAGGTATGGAATTTTCCTCAAGTATTTTCTTCATTTGAAGATCATGATCACTCTCATGAATAATCTGATCATCATAGGATTTCTCAGAAGTTAAGAAATTCAAAATGTCATCGTCATGATTGAATACCCGCTAGTTAGTGACATTGTCTAGAACTGATGGTCTAAAAATTAATTCAACTGAAAATCTATCAGGGTTGTAATCCTTGGATGGGAGGAGCTTAGAAGCAACATTGGCTAGTAAATCAACTGCTGCATTCTGAGATCTAGGAATGGGAGATATTAAATGCTAGAAAATGAGATATAAGGTCTTGAACCAAGGACTGATAATTCTTGAGATGTCCAGAAAGGCAATGAATAGTATTCCTTACCTACTTGATAACAATCTCGGAGTCACCGAATACTTTTAGATATTTCACTTTCAAGCCTATTGCTTTATACAGTCCTTGAATCAATGCCTCATATTCAGCAGTATTATTTGTACACTCAAATTCTAGTCTACAGGATAACATAGTTTTTTTCTCCCCCGGGACTAACTAAAATATATCCTGCTCCTGCACCGTCATTGGATTTTGACCCATCAAAATATAAAGACCAAAATATAGGCTTATCTACAGTTTTATTTACAATTTCTTCAGTAAAATTAACACACCTTGATGTATCTGTATGAGAAAATTTTTCTATTTGAAATGTGAAACTATTAACTGAGAAAGGTGATGATTGAACATTAAAATTACCAAAGAATGATTCAGATGGTAGTTGCCAAGAATGTTATTATTGAGTGCTATAGGCTGGTTTTCCTACTCAAATTATGTTATAGTATGAGTCATATGCTTCTCTCGATCGATCTTAACCTGATTTGGCTTTCCTTTATAGGGAAGCCACATGTGAGACCAATCGGTAGAAATGTAACCATGGAGTTTCTTAGACCAACCCCTGCTTAGAATTAAGCCATAAAACTTAGGAATGTCAACAATCAATATATCAATTCTCTGAACTACCCTTGGATCCGCTGATAACCTAATGGTAACTGAATTGATTTATGCTAATACTTGGACCACAGTTCTATCCAACTGAACAATATGCACTGCAGACTTTTGAGGCTTAATATTCAATTTTGAACAGACTGAAGCTGGCATTATATTTGATGAAGCCCCTGAATCTATCAAGCAAATATGCAAGTTTCTATTGTAAATTTCATAGGTCAAAAGAAAAGGAGGGGTATGAGAATTAGATCTATCTCCGATCAACACAACATCAATAGCTTCTACTCTATTGGATAGTGGATTACCTATTCCATTAGCTGCCTTGGACAATACAACATTTGGAAGAGGAGAAGAAGGTACTACATTTAATTCTTTGAGTAGCAATTTCTGTTGGTGTTTGAGCTTGCTAAGCTCAAATATAGAGATATTTGCTCTAGTCTTCTTCATGTCTTCGATGATGTTGTAATCCATAGAGTCAGCAACTACCAATGTCTTGGATGATGAGGGTGGATTGGAAGATGATGGCTGATTTTGAGTAGGCACTACTATAGATTTCTTTGTGGGAGCCTTATCTTTGGTAGTATGATTCACATTTTTCTTCTTTTGAGTTGGTTGAACAGGCTCTGCGGCTCCTTTACTCCTGGTACTTACTGGGAAAGCTTCCTGTTCACTTTCGGTATCTGAATTAGGAAAAATAAAATCCCACATACCATGACATTCTACAACCTCTTCTTCCTCAGTTTCCTCTGATGATAAGATTGTATCTTCATCTTCATCGTTATCCAGATTTGATTCTGCATTAGATATAGCATTAGGCGGTTTTGATTCAAGTCTTTTGAAGTTTCTAAATGGCTTCTTAGTGGAGGTCTCGGCTACTTGTTTTTTAATTTCTACCATCTCATTTGACATTGTCTTTAAAACCTTTTGTAGACCTTCCATATCATATGGATCTTTAGCTACTTTCTTCTTTGAATCATCTTTAAAAGTAACTTTTTTGGACTTTCGCTCTTTAAGGGTGATTTTCTTTTCTAAGGAAAAGATACGTTTTTCCATAGTGATTTCTTCCTTCATATTCTCTACTAAAGTGGGCTTTGCAGCTCTGTCAACAAAGATTGCTATATTCGAAGGTAAGGCAGATATATACCATTCACTTCAAACCTCTTCACTAGGCTTAGATGTGGTATGAATCTTACTTAAGAGCTTATTAAATCGCGAGTTGAAATATTTGATAGGTTCTCTTGATTCAGTTTTAAGATTTGAGAGATCATTGGTTAATGTCGCTGTAGACCTATCATCACCAAATCTAGTCAAGAACTGCTCTTGGAAAATAATCCAACTAGTAATGGATCCTGATGGTAATGAAAAATACCAGGACCCAGTTGCTCCTTGTAAGGTATATGGGAAAAGCCTAACAACAACGTCTTCTTCAGTAACTCCATTTAAGTTTACTGACAGCATAAAGTTGTTTATGTGTTCTCTGCCAGTATGCCTATATCTAGGTTAAACTTTGGCAGCCATTTTTCAGGATCAGCTGGCAATTGACTCAAGGGTGCAGGCATTGTAATTGCCCCTGGATTGTTCCATGGTCTCTGTGCCATTTTTTAGCTACTAACAGAGGAAATCACAGATGAAGTTACAAGTGGTTGGGAAGACGATGTTGAATTTCCAATACCCTGTTGAACAACAATATGGAGTTGGGGAATGGATGGTTGACTTTGCAATGGATTAGATGAAATGGATGATGATGATGAAAGAGTCTCACTATCAGACTCTTCAGGTGTCTTCCTTGCTCTTTTTATTTTAGGCAGAGGGAATTCTGTGGGTTCAATACCAAGCTTTTCACTCTGTAATTTGGTAAGAGGATGGGAAGGAATGTATTGTGAAGTCACACTGCCTTGAGATAACTTAGATTTCTGTGGTGATATTGAAAATCCTTGAAGTTTATGAATTAAAGACTGAACTTCAGGAGGTTCAAGAGTGGATTTATCTGAGATGTTCTGGTTTTCAGCAGTGGTTGTTGTTTTCTCAACTTCTCGCTTAGAAATTGGAGATTCAGAATGTGAGGGAGAAGTTGGGGGAGATGTTGAGGGAGATTTACTCTCAGAATGAGCTATGGATTTGGATTTACTCACCATTCATAGTTCATGGCCTCCTTCTAGCGCCAAAAATGTTGATGCCTCTAAAATCGCTACATCAACATCGGGGAAAACCACCCGGTCCGGAACTTAGTGCAACTCCTTTTCCGTTTGGTGTGGTGGCTCCGACTGGATGTAATGGAACCGGTTTCCCAGTGATATATGAGTTGATAGGTGATTGGTTTGTAATTTATAATGAGAGTGATAAGTGTTCTATTCTAAAGTGCAAAAATATACAAAGATAACTAATCTATCCTGGGAATTCTTCTAACAATGCGATTCTTGATTGTTTCTATGAACAAATAAACATAAAGATGATTTATTCATAGCATAGAAATATGCATTCATATGATGATTACTTTGTTTAATTAATTAAAAAAAGTAATAATTAAAAAATTATCAGATTGATCATAATACATCACTGACATATATATTTAAAAGATGACAATTCTGAAACATTCAAAAGTGACAAGTTAAAGAATTGTTTTAGAAACATATACATATCAATAATAGCAAAGTTGATAAATGCTAATTCACATAGAGAAATAAAGTGAAAACATAGATAATAGTACTGTATGCATTTGGATCTCCTCTGATGTAAATCACATTCAAATTCTGCCTTCTAATTTGGGAATACTTTCACAGGATGCAAAAGTGCAAATCTCATAAAAGCCTTCTTTGTCAAAATTCAGAATTTTGGTCCAGTCTTTTATAAAAAAATATATATCTGAAGTACAGTAGTGCAACTTCCGATTTAAGTCTTTGGTCCAGTTTTTTATAAAAAAATATATATCTGAAGTATAGTAGTGCAACTTCCGATTTAAGTCTTAATACAGAATTGCGGACCCTTTCTAAACACATGAAAGGGTCTTTAAATACTACAAATAACAACAAATTATGAAAGAAAGTCACTATGCGTTGGTATAACAAAAACACATAAATCTGGGATTTATCCTGAAAATAGCAGTGGTCGAATGGATTCACTGTATCGGCTTATCTTCTTGTGATCACAGTTGACAAATGGCAAGAATTGGCTGGACCTCTGGTGGATGACTCATCTGAGAATGTAACTGAGCTCTATATGTGGCATCAGCAAGTTCGGGGATCGTGCAGTTGATCGCATCTGTGAGACACTTCATTTCCATTTGCTGACTGTTTGGTTTAATAAGGAAAAACTAGAACATTTCCAATGTTAGGCTTTGAATGCCTCTGATCAGTTTTTCTCTTTGCATCAGCTCTTGTTTCCAATGTTGTTCCAACAATTTTACCTTTGGGAGTTTTCCTGGAGAGCAATCTGTAATTAGATTAGATAAATGCAGACTGTTGTTGATTAATTCAATCAAATTATTTGTTGCTACTTTTCATCTGGATGTAGCTCTCTCAGCTTTCATTAATTGAGACTCCCATTCGGAAAACAAGATTTCCTTATGTGACTGCTGTATCCTTAGCAGATTGGCAACTTTTCCCTCTTTCGAATCTTGCCATGATAGAAAATTAGTTAATCTTTCATCTACCTTCTCTAACTCAAGCCTTGCATCCACTAATTTTTCAATCATAGATGTCGAGATATCACATAGAGGCACGGCCAATGATATATTATGACATAGAATATCCAATTTCTAGGACAAAGCCTTGGTCATTTCCAGGGCTTCAGTTCCGAATTCATTTATCTGGGGATATCCTTTGAATCGCTCTATCTGATCTTTCATTTGCGTGATTTGCTCTTCTTTTGATTTCTTCTCCTGCTCACTCAATAGCTGTAGTTTTCTCAATGCTTGAGACAACTCTTGTTGTTTATGGATGGCCTGTTCATCAATCCTATGCTTTTCATGTTTTAACTACTCATTTAATTGTTCATTAAGCTTCCTCTGTTCCATCAACTGCTGTTCCAACTGCTCTATTTTTTGTTGTCGTTCCGCCGATTGTGCCTCTAGCTGAATGATTGCTTGGTATTTTTCCTTCAACAAATGAATAACCTGTGAAGCCTTATCTATTGTCACTGATGTATACGCTCCGGCATACTGAGACAGTTTTGTTAAATCTTCAGAGGGATTTACCTCTTCTCTCCATACCACGTTCATCATTTCAATCTGAGGAGTAAAAAGAGAACTGCGATCAATTTTCCTCTTCTTCCTCTGTCTTTTGATTACAACCCTATGCTTAGGACTGTAGAAGACATCCAGTGGTTGTATTTCTTTAATTTGTAGTACAATCTCCTTAGTGGGATTTTCGGGGATAATCTTTATGTCTTTCTGGAACTTGGGTGGGTCGCTTGTTCCAACAATTAGAACTGTGTTGACTACTATTTTTTGCACTGTAGACACTTCTGGTGTAGTGAAACCTTGGGATTTCTCGGGATTACTGATGATTGAATCAAACTATTCCCATTCCTTGATTAACTTGGGATCATTATTAATATCTGTATCAAGGGGTTCACTCGCTGTTACCTGCTTCTGCTCCCTTCTGGTGTCTTCTCCTTCTCAGGAATCTTTTCAATTTCAGGAGTGTTCTCAGTAATTTTCTCCTCACTGTGGACTTGAGGTTGTTCCATAGAGGCTGTACTCAATAAGTCTAGAGGAAGTGTTTCCAATCTCTGCACCCTGAGCCTATAGAATTCCTCTAGTCCTTCTGCTCCCAATTTGATCTTGGCCATATGTTTGACCCGAGAAAATACTTCTGAAGAAACAAACAAGTCATCAAAGCTATCCTCCTCATGATCAAATTTGGCGATTTTAGCCTGAGAGGTAACATTGTAGGCAACCTTTCTAGGATCGTACTGCCTTTTTGGGATAGTTGCAAGTTTTAACAACTTTATTTTCTCGGCCTCCTTCTCTGCATGTTTGAAATCATGCAGAGTAAAAGCACCGCATTGAAGAGGAAATGTCAGCCACATGTGCTTCTTGGAATCCCTAAGAGTCCTTGACATACCTTCAACTGTTATTTGATGTGCTAATTCCCTGGCCAGCAGTTTATCAGGGATGTACAGAGGAAGAACATGAGGGTTGGCAAGGCTACCGAAAAGTCTTATATAGGTGAATCTTTCTTCTCCAAACCAACTACCAATTGCAGTTAGGTCGACTGATGCTTCCTCGGATAACCTAGGAGCAGGCTTATTGAATATGGCATAATACACAGGAAGAATAAAACCATGAAAAATTCTATACAGATGGTTCTTATCAGAGATTTGCTTATGAGGGTTTTTCAAAGAAGGATATATCATATTATATCATATTGTAACAAAAGGTTTCAGCTATTAGTTCTATCAGGTCAAACCTTTTGAAAAGGATTTCCATGTGTTTATATAATTAAATCCAGGCATGTGATTATTATTGAATCATTGAATTCAACTAAGTCTTAAAAAGGGACCCATTTCTATTTAAAGTTTGTTTTTGTTTTTGTTTGTTTGTTTGTTTGTTTGTTTTTGTTTTTTGTTTTTGTTTTTGTTTTTGTTTTTGTTTTTGTTTTGTTTTTGTTTTGTTTGTTTGTTTGTTTGTTTTTTTTTTTTTTAATTTAGAAATGGGGGGTTGTTGTACAGCACAACAGGCGGCTGCATGCCTATGAATTGAGTTAAAATGAGGCTCAAGGGCCTTTTTATTATTTAACAATAAGAGAAAACCCTAAATAACCAAAACCCTTACCCAAGGAGATGTAACACCAAGCGTTTATGGGCCCGGTTGGGGTTAGTTTGGCAACCAACTTCCCGGGGTCATAACTTGGTCATATGATCTCCGTTTGACATGCATGATACCTCATTGGAAAGATCTCTTTGAGGAATACAACTAAAAACGTGATTCCAATGAAATTGTCCATAGAAATATTGCCAAAAAACATCGTTTAGGGCCTCAAAACTGCTCCAGAAGTTTAGGACCTAAAAAACTACCAAAAATAGTAAATTGTGCTACAATTAAGGAAACTAAAAAAAATAAAAAATTGACAGAACAATGGTGAGGGTCCAAGTGTAATTGGCGAGTTGCCACCAATATCCACTTGGATCATTTTCACTCCTCTCTCTTGCTGAAAGTTAGAGTCAAGGCATATCTTTAAGACAACTGGAAACTAGGCCATATTCCATATGGGGCTCCTATCCCAAATGGTGTGAGGTCTAATTGGGACCATATATCAGGGATACCCCTTGAATGTTGACAAGTCCAACACCGTTAACAATTTCCACCTAAAAATCTTGGTGTTCTCATGTGTTGATGTGTTTCTTATAAGTGATAGTTTATTCTTCTCTTATTTCTCATAGTTAATGTTTAATTAATGAATAATGAAGTAATGATGCACTAGTTAAAGATGAACAAATGATGAAATATATGAAATATTAGCTAACTGGATATACATTTTTTTCCTTTACTAAAGTCACATACATATGATGGTTACATGAATGGCAGTAGTGTATGGAAATCAGAATATGAAATGAAAAGTTTAAAGTGAATTAAAATACCGATTCACCCCACCTCTCATTATTTTTCCCAACACTTGGAAGCTATCTAATGGCCATGACAAGGCTCCAATTGAAATTGACTAAGAACATTTATAGAAAAGAATATGTTAGGTCTCATATTTACCAATTACATTAGAGAACCCACCAAATTAAGATAGTTTTTAGGATTGACGAGACTAGAGTCAGAACTTCTCAACTTCTTGAGATCATTGATCATGGGAGTGATCATAGGCTTGGAATCCATCACACCGAACTTTTGTAGCATCTTGATTATGTATTTTCCTTGACCAAGATATATCTCATCGGGTTTCTACCAAACTTCCAATCCCAGGTAATAATGCATGAGTCCCAAATATTTCCTTTCAAATTCTGTTGCCTATATTTTCCTACATTCTAGAATTATGTGCTCCACACCTGTAATAAACAAATAATCCACATATAGTAGTATAATGACTGGTTCATTCTTTACTATATTTATGTAGATGTTTGCATCAAAAGAACTTTTGATGAACCCAATTCTTAAGAGATATGCATCCATCCTTGCATACCAAGCCATAAGAGCTTGCTTCAATCCATATATAGCTTTCTTGATTATGAAAGCATGAGTATCCCTGCTATTTATCTCAATGCCTTCTCATTGTTCAATATATACTTACTCGTCAATGGTTCCATTTAGAAATTTTGTTTTGACATCCATTTGATGGATATTCCATCCCATAGTAGCAGCTAGTGAAACCAAATATCTAATAGAAGTATACCTGGAAATAAGAGCAAAGGTTTCTTCATAATCTATTCCTTCCTTTTGTGAGAATCCCCTCACAAAAAAATTGGCATTCTATTTTTCCATGCTTGCATCAAAAACATGTTTGATTTTGTAAATCCATTTGGAAGTAACAACCAATTTGTCACTAGGTCTAGGAATGATTTCCCAAACCCCAATCTTCATGATAGATTGATATTCTTCCTACATCGCTTCCTTCCATTCTTCTTGATGAGCGACTTCTTCAAAGGTAGACGTTGGTTATACTTATGTATGCTACATATAATGAATATCTCTTTGGTATCTTTCTTTCTCTGAAAGTTCCTTTAGTTGCTCCATGTCGTTTGACATCTTCAAGTGCAACCTATAACCAATTTGGCCAAACTTCTTTGTTTTGGGAATAATTATAGGTTGAATAGGCTCACTTGGTCCTTCTTCTTCATCTTCTTGGTTTGTAGGTGCCTTGTCATGTTGCTCTTCTTCTTCAAATAGTGGGACATATTTCTCATCGGATTCGATTGGTATATCCTTGGATCTTTTGTAGGCATGGTTTTCATCAAATATAACATTCATGCTAACTTAAATGTGTCTTCCTTCCTTGATGTATATTCTATAAGCCTTTTATGAAAGACTATAACCAACGAAGATACATTGTATACTTGTAGAGTCTAACTTCTTTCACTTGTCATTTGGAACATGGATGTATGTTGGACACCCAAAGATTCGAAGATGGCCAACACATGGCTTCTTCCTTGTGAATGATTATTCTGGTGTCATATTATCGAGGATTCTATGAGGACTTCATTTTGTATGTACACTGTTGTCATGGATGCAGCCTTCTCCCCACAAAAAATAGGTAGATATTTGATCAAATATCATAGTACTTATGAATTCTTCAAGGTTATGTTTTTCCTTTTTATTACTCCATTTTTCTTGGCTTGTGGGGAACACTAAGCTCCCTCTTAATACATGCTTCTTTAGAATATGCAATAAGTTTTTTTGAAGTGTATTCCCCTACACTGTCAGAGCTCAAAGTCTTTATCTTTATTTTAGTTATGGTCTCAACTTTGGATCTAAATTCCTTGAAACTTTCAAATACGTCATCCTTTGTCTTGATAAGATAGAGCCATGTCTTTCTAGAGTGATCATCAAGGAAGGTCACATAATAAATATGGCCTCCAAGAGATTTGTTAGACATTGGCCCACACACATCAAAATGAATGAGGTCTAATATCTCCTTAGACCTTGTATCACTTCTTGTAAAAGGTTTCCTTGTATTATTTCCCAAAGCACATCCCTTACATGCTCCTTCATGATTTTCCTTGAAGTTGGGGATGCCATTTACCATTTGACTAAGAGATAGTATTATATTGTAATGAATACGCCCATATATTCTATGCCAAAGTTTGATAGGGTTGATCTCCATGTGAAATAGGATGTTGTACCTTCCTCATCCTCCCTTTTATTCTTTCAGATAGTAGAGGATATTTTTTCTTGTATGCAACGAGGGATTGAACACTCCATAAAAACAAAATGGGATTAAAAAGAAAAGTAAGGTTGAGGCATATTAAAGGGGTAATTTGAAGAAGAGATCAGGAGGATTGGTGTAAAGAATAACATAATTTGAAGCCATTGTTTCAAGCATAAGATGAGCTCAAAGACCACATCAGAGTCACTTAGCCGAATTTTTTTTTGCAAGAGTGTTCCAATGGTATGCAAAAGTTTGAAAACAACCTCCTAGATTGCGAAATAGAGCCAGTCAAAGTTGGTGACCACATGTCAAAGCATTACAGAGATGAAAGGTGTTTGGGTGAGCCTTTGGCACATAGCCAAATTTGGCTTAAGTGCCAAAATTGTTGGCAAGTCTAGGAAAACCTCTACGTGAAGCTTTGGGTAGCCATAGCCAACACATTAGTAACATAAAGCAATTTTATTAGCCATAGGTGGAACCCATCCAGAGGAAATACCCCGGTGGAATCATTTAAAATCCCAAGTCTATGCGACCAAGAGAGAAGGACCAGGATGACGTCATCCTAGTGGTCATACCTAAGAGGGTTCACCCTGGAGATTTCAATAATGATGCACCATTTGTAGAATCGAGATGGAACAAAGAAGGTGAATCCCACTTGGATATGATAGCATGGAAGTATAACTTGACATATTAAATATAAACTATTGGTTTTAGGACATGGTGGTAGAGGATAGAGTGAAAACCAATCAACAGGGGGTTGGGAAAACCCTACCGGCCACCTCATCTTGGAGGGAACAAACTGGAGAATTCAATTGGAAATAATTCTAGGTTGTAAAGTATTGGGACATGGTGGTAATGGATATAATTTACTCTTGGGAATGATATACTTTTTATATGTATATTGAATCTGCCTCTGGGAAGGGTGATTCAGCCAAATTTAAATCATTTTACATTTATTTCTTGAGAAACACTGATTCGTCTTCAAGAGAGACTAATATGTCCCAGGAACTAACCCTTATCCTCAACCTGGGGGTTGTCTCTAGGAGCGAAAACATCTTTTGGCATTGTTTCTCGAGAATGACTTAGACTATATTTCCTTGGGTATAAATTTGTGAATTTCCTTATTTGGTGAGAAAATGAAGTGCGCGTTAAGATCTCTCACGTAAAGGGGTTTCAAAACGGCTCTTCCTGCATTCTTGGCCAACAATTTTTCCCCACTATATTTTTCTTCTATCATTAGTTATCCTCATCATGTACCTCCATTTCAATAATGGTATACCTATTTCCCTAGATTCAATGGAAGCAAAGATGAAAGCCCAACCCAACACCTTAAGGATTTTCATGAATGCATGGAGAAGTAGGGTATTTTTCATGAAGATGTGAAAATGATTTTGTTCATGTATTATTTTGGAAAGGACGTTAGGGCTTGGTTCAAAACCCTACCTCATAGCAACATATCTTCTTTGAAGAGCTTTCACATAGCATTTAGATATTTTTGCAAACATTTATATCCACCAGATTCTTTGTTTGAATATTGTTGTGAACATTTTAATGTTGAAAATATTTCTAAAATTGATGATGTTGTTGAAGATTTTTGTGGAGCCTAGCTCCAAGAAAACATAAACCTGCATCAAGAAGTGCTTCCCATCAATCAAGAAAAGGAAAAAGGAGACATTGTTAAGCTACAAACAAACCCTCAAAGATAACATTTTGTTGAATTCGATGGTTCTCCTTTATATGATTTGTATGAATCGTATGGGAAGTTGCAGAACCATAACAATCTCAGTCATGGGAAGCTGAACAAAAAGAGGAATCTAACAATGGGGTTAACAAAGAGGATCCAGTCTATGATTTACATCCTTCAAATGGAGAGAAAGGTATTAGTATATGCCAAAGACAACCACAAGAAGAAAATGATTCCAAACAAATAAAGGCAACTTCTTCTTCTGGGTGTATATTAGTAGTTTCCAATCAGTTTTACTTGCCCATGTTTATACCTATCTCTATTTTTGAAGTTCAAGTAGTTGGTAATAAAGTTGACGAAGATTCTCTAATTTATAATTCATATGATTCAAAGGGTGATGAGATTATTGCAAATTTTCAAAAGGATTTTCTTACAAGCAAGTGGGAAGAAGATTACCAGCAACAAATTTTTCAAGAAGAGCCCAAAGCTAAAGATCCAAGTAGTGTCTCTGGTTTCCATTTGTATAAAGATTATTCTCTAGAAATTTTTCAAGGAAGGTAGGAAGCTATAAATTTTCTCATCAGTTCTATGATCTAGTAGCTGACTATATGGCATATTTCTTTGGTCAGCTATAGGTATCAATTATGGGGTACGTATTAAATGTTTTACCTGGAAATTCCACATGGTGCATGCCTATTTTGATTTTTTAATTCCAACAACACAACAAAATAAGGTCCAAAACCTAGATGTTGGGTTGGCATCATTGGAACGTTAACTTCACTCGAGTGAATTGAGCTCGATACATAAGTAGGAATTTTAAATAAATAAGCTCACTAGATGAGCATTTAATTTCCAATTTTTAGAAGTTATAATTCCGCATTTCATTTTTTATGAGGAGAGGAATCCCAACAATTAAAGTTCCAGGGAGAATTTATGGTTTTACAGGTTCAACATACTTTTGACTCGATGCCCAATGGTGAAGGCTACTAGTTTGCAGGTTCTCAACACCTTGCCTAAAAGGCATTATCCTAGTTGGAGCCAATGTTGTACCTTCCTCATCCTCCCTTTTTTTATATAGAAGAGGAGATTTGTTCTTGTATGTAGGGAGGGATTGAAAACTCCATAAAAACAAAATGGGATTAAAAAGAAAAGCAAGGTCGAGGCATATTCAAGGGGGAATTTGAAGAAGAGATCAGGGGGAATGGTGTAAAGAATAAAAAAATTTGAAGCCATTTTTCAGGGAGAAGATCAGCTCAAAGACCACATTAGATTCACTCAGCTAGAAAGTGCTTTGCAAGTGTTTTCCAATGGTATGCAAAAGTTTGAAAATGACCTCTTGGATCATGAAATAGAGCCAGTCAAAGTTAGTGACCACATGTCAAATAATTGCAGAGCTGAAAGGTGTCTAGGTGAGACTTTGGCACATAGCCAAAGTTGGATTAAATGTAAAACTCACCGACAAGGCTGGCGAAACCTCTACGTGAAGCTTCGAGAAATTGTGGTTGACACGTTAGCAGAAAAAAGTAATTCTATTGGCCATAGGTGGAACCTACCTGGAGGAAATACCTCGGTGGAAGCATTTAAAATCCTAATTCTATGTGAATGTGAGAGAAGGACCAAGATGATGTCATCCTAATTGTCATACCCTAGAGGGTTCACCTCAAAGAATTCAATAATAGCAAAAGAGTTGTATCGTCGGGATGGAACAAAGCGGGTGGAGCCAACCCATCTATGATAGCTTGGAAGTATACCCCGACAGATTAAAGTTATCACCTAAATAAAAGTGTCAAGCTATTGGTGCCAAGACACGGTGGTAGAAAACAGAGTGATAGCCAATAAATAGAGTGCCATGCATACCCTACTAGCCACCTCATCTCATAAGGATCAGCCTGGAAAATTCAATTGGAGGTGGTGTTGGGTCATGGTAGCAATAGACAGAGCAATAGCCAATAAATGGAGGGTCGAGTGGACCCTATTGACCAGCTCATCCCAATGGGTGGAGCATGGAATATTAGAAATACGACGCAAAGGGGATGCGTCAGGTTTAAGGGGGATTTAGCCTTAGCACCAAGCATGAGTTCTAATGGAATAGTTGAGACCATGAGTTCAACAAAAATAAGGGCCAAGATCTAAGAATCCCCTAACCTTCAAAGAATTGCAATTAAACAGAAAAGTCAGGATCGGGAAGCTCCAGCCTTTGGGGTTGGACTTTGGTCACCGTGCGTAGAGGTGTGACCAACGACGCAGAGTCATTAACAAAAGAAAAAGGGTCGCATAGGGCTAAAAAGGGTAAGCACCCAATAGCTTAGGCCATGGTCAGGGAGACATATCCTATGGTGGAAAATAGATAAAGGCTAAGAAGATGAGGTCCACATCGACATTAAGTGAAAACAGGTAATCGATGAGAAATTAGTGGGCGAATCACCATCGTTCCCAAGTCCACTTATTCCAGGAAAGCACTGCAGGGGGTAAATAGTGTGAGAGATAAATAAATGCTAGCCCCTGAAATGGTCAACATCAATTTTCAAGTATGGTCGATTAATAACCAGGATCGAATCCAGGGGTGTCAGGCCTGACTCCCGATCCTGTTCATTCACCCTACTAGAGTATGAAGACTACACCCGCCACCAACACACCAACACAATGAAGAATTCAACAAGTGAGCACGATTTTTCAAGGTTGAGGTCCTTCCCTCCTCCACTTCCCATCCAATCCCATGGCTCCACGTGTCTCCCATCCACAAGTCATGCCATTATACACCTCGCCTATGTAGTCACCACCTGCTTGTCGCCAATGTTTAAATTTTAGTTTGTTTCAACGGTGCACTCTGTCACGCATCCTGTGCTTGACCTCGTTCAACCATCAGCCAATGTAGATAACTTCTAATGCCACCACACCAAATCGCGTTCGCCGACCATGGATTTTAATCTTGATGGGTGAAAGGTAATGCCATACAAGAAGGTCCAACTCCAAAAAAAAGGGCAATTTAAGTAGTTAGAGGAAGAAAAAGATAGGTGAATTGATAGATAACCATGGGAAGAATATAATGACAAAGGCATGGTCAGATCATCAACCCACAATGAACCCAGATAATGGATCCTGAGTCTAATTCAGGAAAGTAGAGGAATAAAAAATGGAGATATTTTGTTGTGTCAATTATGAAACCTCATGTTTTTCATGTTTTGTGAATATTTAATTTCAAGAAGGAATCGAAATATATTAGGTAATCATTAGGACAACTAGTCCATTCACATGCTCAGACAACTATAGCATTCAACATATTTTGGTAACTATTTCTTTGGAATCTCTCCCTATAAAAGGGAATAGGAACTCAGTACTAAGGGTTCTGGATTTTCTGATTCCGGTGGTTCAATTTTCTTGTTCCAGAGGTTGTAATTGTTTTGAAAATTTTGCATGTTTAGGCCTATGCCATGCATTTTATTCTTGTATATTAATGACGAAGTTATTGGTGATTCCAAGCACTGGGATATGTAGTATGTGTTCTTCCTCTGTGTATCACTTCATGTGTGTTTTTTTTCGTCTTTAGAAATTGCGTAATTGTAGTTGTTGGATTCACTCTTAAGTCACATATTTACTTATGTTATGTTGATGCAGACGGTACCAATGATATTGCAAATTTACCTATGTTATGTGATAGCAGATGGTATTTGTGAGAATGTCGATTTACCTATGTTATGTGATAGAAGATGGTACCTATGAGATTGCAGATTTACCTATGTCATGATATAACATATAGTAGTTGTGAGATATTGATTTGAAATCCTTCAAACATGCTCCATAATTTCTGCACTTCATTTCCTTTATCTTTTCATGATTCTACTGAGATTTCGTGCATAGGAATATGTGTCTATCCAACCCTCTACACTGGGTTTCTTCCTTATATTTCTTCTTTCTATCTTTACTGCAATGACCAATCAAGCTACATTCTCTTTGTGTAGGTCACCAGATCTAAAAATTTACTCTTAGGAATGATATACTTTTCATATGTATATTGAATCTACCTCTAAGAAGGGTAATTGAGAAAAATTTAAATCATTTTACATTTATCTCTTGAGAAACATTGATTCATCTTCAAGAGAGACTAAGATGTCCTAGGCACTTACCCTTGTTGAAAAGTGTGCAACAAGAAATGCTAGAAATAGAAAATGCTAAAAATAGCACTGCTATAAATAGCCTAGCTATAAATAGCAGTTCAACCATTGGAGATCTTAGCAACAATGGGTGAAAGGTGAAAGTTCTAAAAATATCATTTCAAGATCCCTTCTTATTTTAGTCAGTCCTTGGACTAAACATAGGAAGTAAAATTCGAATTTGATATCAACAACAGTTTGGAAATTAATTAATTAATTCATCTTGAGTTAATTAGTTAAGGAAAATCAAACTTGAACTCTATGTGAAGACATGCAACAGTTTCTCCATTAATTGAGGAATTTAACCTTCAGTTAAAGAGATAAGGGTGAGTTGTAATATTGAGTTGTAATCAGTTGACTTAGTTTAACTTAGTCAAGTCTAGTTAGATTAATTTAACAGTTTGTTAAATTAATGAGAGTTCAATTAGTTAATGCTTGCATGCATGTAACTACTATATTTCATATAACTAAGCATTCACTCATGGATAACTCATGCATGTCAGTTCAGTCAGAGACCCAGTTGAGATCGAATGGAGGGACAATGTACTATCAATTGCTAGGATATTCCTTGGTGAATATTCCTTTCATGCAGAAGGAATATTATTCCTTAAGGATTGCGCAGTTGGACCTGAGGTTACAGTGAGTGTGATGAGGCCAATTCACAAATGTGATATCATTGGACCCCAATCAAAACTGCGCAAGGAAATAGGAGGCTTGGAGGGTTTGAGGAAGATATATTCTATGTCTATTGAGTCTGTGAGCTGTATTGTTTGATTACAGAGAGAGTAGGATAGCTTGATAGTTGATTCCTTTTGTAACTTGAACAAGATTTCCATTTGTATGATAATACAGAGTTGGGGTTTTAGGTTGGTGCTTTCCCCAGTGATATATCTTCTGTGTTATGGTTGATTACTTCTCATTCTCAGTTATATCTATTCATGCTTGATGTTGCTCATGTTCAATTAAGCTTCCGCTAAATTGTTTGTAGAAGTAGATCAAGTGTTTTGCTTTAATAAATTGCATTACTAGGTGATCTACAGTGGGAATTTCTACATGGTATCAGACCAAAGGTGATCAAGGAAGAATAGTATACAAGTAGGAGAAGTACGAAGTTTGGTTTTTGGATATTGAATTGAGTTCTTATCACACCTATTTCATTGATGGCGTCTAGTGGTTTAAGACTCGAATAGGCCCTTGATAGCAGTTTGAATTATATAGCCTGGAAGGATCACATGGAGGCAGTATTGGAAGATAACGGTCTCAAGGACTTCATTGATCAAGAAGTCCAAAAGCCGACTGGTGCCACTCAACTGGTGGAATGGAAAAAGTGTGTGGCTAAAGCAAGGAGAATCCTCCTAGAGGGAGTTCGAGATCACATTGTCTTGAGCCTCCATGGGAAGGAGACCCCGTTTTTGATGTGGAAAACATTGAAAGATCTTTATCAGAATAGCAGTGATCAGACAAAGCTGGTGCTAAAGGACAAACTTATAAAGATCAAGTGCGAAAAGGGCGACACAATCTCTACTTTCTTGAACAAGCTCACCACCTGCAGGGATGAGCTTGCAAGTGTAGGGGTCATGACTATTGATGACGACATGGTGAGTCTATCACTCCTCGGTCTTCCTAAGAGCTGGCATAGATACCAAGACTCGGTTAATGGAAAAGAGAAACTGCCAGATTAGGAACGACTTTGGTCGGATCTGATGCAGGAGGAGATAAGGCGGAGCACCAGGGATGAATCTTCATCAAAACAAGATGATGAAGAAAATCTAGCTTTAGTGAGTAATGCTAAGAAAGGGAAAGGGAAGGCATCCTAATCCAAATCTTCTCATGGTGGCAAGAAGGTTGACAAGTCGAAGGTGCGATTCTTTCACTGTCATGAAGTGGTCCATTATGCTATGAATTGTCCACAGAAGAAATCCAAGAAGGGTTCCTCAAAGGGATCTAATGGTGACACACTAGCTTCACAATTTGAGCTGGATTTCTCGCTTATCGTATGCATGGTTTCATCCATGGTGGGATGTGTTTGGTACCTAGATAGTGGAGCTTCTTTCCACATGTTGGGTGATAAGAATCTTTTCAGTACATTGGAGGAGAAGGATCTCCAGATGTGGATCGAGATGGGCGATGATGGAAAGTACTGTGTCTCAGGTGAAGGTATAGTTATGTTTCAGAGGGAGCATGGTGCTCCTCTCACCCTATCTGTTGTTAAGTATGTACCAGGATTGAAAAAGAATCTTGTGTCTGTTGCTATGCTAGAAGATAAAGGCTATGATGTAGTATTTAATAAAGGTAAAGTTTTCTTGAGGCATATCAGCACCGAACAAACCAAGTGAATTGGGATTCGAGAAAAGAATCTCTACAAGCTAGAGGTAGATGACTGTGCTGCACTAAGTTCCAAAGCAGAGGCAATGCAAAGCCAAGATGTTGGCAAGCTATGGCATAGAAGATTGGGCCACTTGCATCATGGGGCCTTGAAGATCATGTAGCAAATTTCTACCGACTTACCCAAGGGAAAACTGGAGCAAACAGACACATGCAAAGGATGCACCCTGGTTAAGTACACGAAAGCTTCCTTTCAGGATCGGGATAGTAGAGCTGGAGCAATCCTGGAGCGAGTTCATTCAGATGTATGTGGACCATTCTCTATAGCCTCCACCGCTAAGCAAAGGTACTATGCTATTTTTATTGATGATTTTTCTCGTAGATGTTGGATCTACTTTATGCAAAAGAAGGATCAGACCTTCTTGAGGTTTTGTGAGTTTAAAGCCTAGGCAGAGAAAGAATCTGGGAAGAAAGTAAAAGCCTTGTGTAGCAACAATGGTGGAGAGTATGGTTCCCAACAGTTTAAAGACTTTTGTGCTGTAGAAGGAATTAAACAGGAACTGATGGCACCTCATAACACACAACAGAATGGGGTGGCTGAAAGGAAGAATAGATCTATTGTGGGAGTAGCTCGAGCGATGTTGCATGACCAAAGCCTACCACTTCATCTGTGGGCTGAGACATGCAATATAGCAGTGCACCTTCAGAACAGAAGTCCTCATCATATTTTGGGGATGAAGACACCTATGGAGGCTTTTTCGGGGAAGCAACCAGATGTGAGTCACTTCCGCGTCTTTGGATCACCAGTTTTCTGTCATGTGATCAAAGATGCTCGGAAGAAGCTAGACCCAACAGCTGAGTTGGGGATACTTGTGGGGTACACAGATACACCCCACAACTATCATGTGTTTCTACCTGCCAGTTAGAGTACTCTAGTGCGCAGGGATCTGAAGTTTGACGAGCAGAGAGCCATGCGAGTGTCACTTGAGAGGGAGCTCAAGTTGCATGGCGGTGAGGAACTTTTAGTTCCAAAGGAGGAGGAGCCTCCTGATGATGTGGATCAACCACATGCAGAGGATCCAGTAGTGGAGACCACTGCTTCTAGAGAGTCTTCCAGAGACGGGCGAAAATGCTTACGGGAAGCTGACAGATTGATGCTAAATGTGAGAGAGAATGTGGGGCAACCATCCTCTTAGTGCAGACAGAGGAGATCTCCCGAGAGATACACTGGCTACATGGCCCTGGTTGGGGAGTGTGTAGTGACCGAATGTTCTTCTTTTTAGGAGGTAGTGCAGCAACCAGTCTGGGTTGATGCAATGGTAGAAGAGTACGATTCTATCATACAGAACAGTGTGTGGGATGTTGTCCCTAGACTTGGGGACAAGTCAGTGGTTAGTTCCCGATGGCATTACAAGGTAAAGCAGGTAGCGGATGGCAGTGTTGAGAAACATAAGGCAAGTTTTGTTGCTTAAGGTTTCTCACAGGTTGAGAGGATCAAATACGATGAGACCTTTGTCCCGTAGCAAGGTACTCATCTATCAGATCGATGTTAGCTCTATCAGCTCAGATGGGTTGGAAGATCCATCAGATGGATGTGAAGACAACATTCCTAAATGGGAAGATTGAGGAATATGTATATATTGAGCAGCACGAAGGATTTGAGACCTTCGATCGCGAGTCTCATGTCTGCCGACTTAAGTGAGCACTGTATGGGCTGAAGCAAGCACCCCGTGCTTGGTATACAAGGATCAACAACTGCAAACATTTACCACATCATGGTAGAAGGTAAGCCATTGATTATTTTACTTTATGTCAATGATTTTATTTTGACAGGTGATGACCAGCTAATACAATCTTGCAAGGAGGACTTTGCAAGAGAGTTCGAGATGAAGGAAATGGGCCTCATGCACTACTTTCTAGGCATGGAAGTGTGGCAGAAAGATGGGGAAGTATTTGTGTCTCAATGCAAGTATGCCAATGAGATACTTAGGCGCTTTCACATGGAGAAGTGCAAGCCCATGTAGTCTCCTCTAGCTGGGAACTGGATGAAGGAGGATGCTACTTCAGTGAGGTAGTAGCTGCTACTGTTTATCAACAGTTGCTGGGTTCACTTATGTATCTAGTGAACACTCGACCCGAATTATGCTTTGCAGTGAACCAACTGAGTCAAGCTATGGTTCAACCTACCAAGCTGTTTTGGAAGGCAGCAAAGCATGTGCTGAGATATCTTAGAGGCACTACATAGTACGAATTATGGTACAAATAGATAAAGGGAGTGAAGTTGCAAGGCTTCACAGATGTGGATTGGGCTGGTAGTCCATCAGACATGAAGAGCACTTTTGGAGGAATCTTCAACCTTGGTTTAGCTACAGTTTCTTGGTATAGCAGGAAACGAAGATCAGTCGCACTTAGCTTAGCAGAGGCTAAATACATGGCTGCCAGTCAGGCAGCATGTGAGGCCATTTGGATGCGGAAGATTCTAGTGGGATTGTTTGGTCAGATGATGGATCCTACAATGATATACTATGATAATCAGAGTTGCATAAAAATCTCTGAGAATCTAGTGTTTCATGGCATGTCCAAGCATATAGATATTCGTTACCATCATCTACGGGACTGTGTGGTCAAGAGTATCATGATGTTGCAGTATGTTTTGACCAAGCAGTAGGATGCAGATATTTTGACTAAGGCATTGTCAAAATGCAAGTTCGAGTTCCACAGAGACAGGATCGGGGTTGCTGATAATCCCTTTCTTGTTGAGAGGGAGTGTTGAAAAGTGTGCAACAAGAAATGCTAAAAATAACACCGCTATAAATAGCCCGGCTATAAGTAGCAGTTCAGCCATTAGAGATCTTAGCAATACTGGGTGAAAAGTGAAAGTGCTAAAAATAGATTTTCTAAAAATAGCATTTTGGGATCCCTTCTTATTTTAGTCAATCCCTGGACTAAACATAGGAAGTAAAATTCGAATTTTATATCAGCAGCAGTTTGGAAATTAATTAATTAATTCATCTTGAGTTAATTAGTTAAGGAAAATCAAACTTGAAGTCTATATGAGGACATGCAATAGTTTCTCCATTAATTGAGGAATTTAACCTTCAGTTAAAGAGATAAGGATGAGTTGTAATATTGAGTTGTAATCAATTGACTTAGTTTAACTTAGTAAAGTCCAGTTAGATTAATTTAACAGTTTGTTAAATTAATGAGAGTTCAATTAGTTAATGCTTGCATGCATGTAACTATTGTATTTTAGATAACTAAGTATTCACTCATGGATAACTCATGCATGTCAGTTCAATCAGAGACCCAGTTGAGATCAGATGGAGGGACAATGTACTATCAGTTGCTAGGATATTCCTTGGTGAATATTCCTTGCATGCAGAAGGAATATTATTCCTTAAGGATTGCGTAGTTGGACCTGAGGTTACAGTGAGTGTGATGAGGCCAATTCACACATGTGATATCATTGGACCCCAATCAAAACTGCGCAAGGAAATAGGAGGCTTGGAGGGCTTGAGGAAGATATATTCTATGTCTATTGAGTCTGTGAGTTGTATTGTTTGATTACAAAGAGAGCAGGATAGCTTGAGAGCTAATTCTTTTTGTAACTTGAACAAGATTTCCACTTGTATGATAATACAAAGTTGGGGTTTTAGGCTGGTACTTTCCCTAGTGATATATCTTCTGTGTTATGGTTGATTACTTCTCATTCTTAGTTATATATGTTCATGCTTGATGTTTCTCATGTTCGATTAAGCTTCTGCTAAATTGTTTGTAGAGGTAGATCAAGTGTTTTGCTTTAGTACATTGCATTACCAGGTGATCTACAGTGGGAATTTATACAATGCTTATCCTCAACCCAGGGGTTTTCTCTAGGAGCAACATGGGGCTTCAGGAGATGGGGTTATAACTCTATATAGTCTTCCTTCATGAACTCCAATAACCTTTTCCTTTTTAATGCTTAAATCATTTCTCCAAAACAAAAATTTTCCATCTAGAAAAGGAACCCTAGCTCCTTTATCTTCTAAAAAAGAAATGGAAAGTAAATTCTTTTTCAAACATGGGACATAAAGGATGTTGTTGAGTTGTAGCTTTTCTCCACTTTCCAACTTCAATGATGTAGATACAAGGCCCTTGACTGCATAGTTGTTGTTGTCTCCTAGCTCCACTACATGTGACGATAGTTCCCTTGATAGAATATGAAGTTGTCCAATTTCTCCTAGCATATGTCTTGAGGCTCCACTATCAATGATACATGCATTATCATCATCAAGTGTACCTATAAGTGCAACCATTAATCCTTCACTCTTGACTCTCCTAGATAGTTTGTAGATGATCCCTCAAATCCATCTTCCTGCAATTAATATGATATTGTGTCCTATTTTCAAGTAAACTTCCATAGAGGGAGTAACCATTGATATCCAACAAATTTATATTCAACCTTCTTTGACCTTAGCTATGAAACCATGTTGAGAAATCAATGCTTATAGGAATTAGGGTTTGATTCCTTTTTCTTGATAATTTGTGAGTTATGTTGGATTATTTTACTTATTTATTAGTTTATCTTTCATCAAGAAATTACCAAATTAAATTTATATCAATACCAAAATAACAAGAGAAACAAGATGTAGGCATGCAGCCAAGGAAAAACACCTCCAAGGGGAAAACCCAATCCAACTCTTCCACTAGTAGATTCAAATAAAAATGAGACAATCCAAGATTCTCTAGACCTAGAAAAATATATCCTCCAAACACCAAGTCAATCCTTCCTCCTTGTAGATAACATCTGCCAAAGTATCCTGAGTGTCATCTTCCCAATTTTAGTGATAATCCATAATTTTGGCCTCCCAGCTATATATTTTCATTCCTCAGCTACAAAATTTCAGACCTGCAGTAGATTCATAATTTTGGCCCCAGGTACAACCCATAAACATTGCACATTTGAGAGAAAGGTTGAAAAAAACTCAATTTAGGTCTTTCCAGTTCCTTGCTTCCTTCTCCAACTACTTCACTCTCTTTTTCTGCTTCTCTTTCTTATAGATCGAACTTCTTGAGTGAGTGCACCAAATAGGTCGATATGCCTCTCTATATATAGCTTTTTTATTGGGTCGAATTTCCCTAATGCAAGACAACTTCATGGAGACAGGGCTGGCTTGATGTGGAGGTGAAAAATAACCTTTTTGAATAAAAAATAATTCTTTTTACATGATACAAAAGCCCAAGAAGGCTCTAATAAAAGAGACAATGACTTTATTGACTCAAGACAAAACCTAGGAGGTTTCAGAGGAGGCTTTGACCTAGAAACCAATGAACCAAACATGAAACCCATACTTTAATAAGTACTTTTCTTTAATAATAAAAATTATTTTGACAAATACAATTATGAAGACTAACACTAGTTACATTATTCAACAAGAGATATAAGAATCAACAGCTATCAAACTCGCACAACTAGATGGCATTATTATGATAGGGTGAGTGAATGGCGCACACTTGAAGCCCTTATATGATTGATATAGCTTGATAAATTGCTGATCTCTTAGAGGGGATCATAGTTAGGCTTAGGATCTAGTTAGTCGTGTCAGTTTGCCTAGTTGCAAAAATAAGTGTACTTCCATCAATTTTGTTAGTTTAGTCTAGTTGCGACCCATCAAAATTGATTTTGGTTGGGGAGGAACAAGTGTTAATTGTCCTGTTCATAAAATTCTATAATAATTAGCAATCGTTTCGAGTTAGTATTATAATATTTCTCATAATTCCCTTGACATATTTTGGTTTTTTGTTTTCTAGCTTTGTCGTCATTCCCCTTTAATTGATCATGATTAGCATCCGCCTTTCGAGTCTTTGACATCATCTACCTGAGGTTCATGTCATAGTAATTATTATTATCCCTATTTGAATTGGTTTTGGTAAGTTACCATATTTATTAGTTAACGGTCCAATCACCCCACACTGTATCAAATATTTCTATATAGTATACATGTCATTGTTGAAATTCTTCATTGCAAGAAGTTCATTGGTTGAATTATTCACCATAGCTCCGTGTCAAGTTATTTTATCTCTCAGTCTAAATCCCGGCCTATTGTGCATATTTCCTATAGTCGTCGAGTTACAGTGATGACCCGTGTATCTAAGCTTGTTGTTCATACAGGTCTGTCAGATTCCCGCATTGTAGATATGAAGGATAGTCTTGGAAAGTATGAAAAGGCCTCTCTAGCTGATAATGATTTTTTTTTTTTTTTCCACTTCCCTACACTAAATCATGAGGTCTTCATGGAACCTTGAGCAAAGCAAGGTGGCACAAGTTCTTCCTATCTTAAAGTAGAGTTTCAGGCATTGTAAAGGTCTACATTAATGACTTTGTGAAACCTTCATGTTTTTAGTACCATTGGAATGACCATGAAGTGTACAAAATTCCTTACCAATTTGATGCATGGAGGATCCTTATGGATTGATCAAGAATACTCGATACATATCAATTATATTCATAGGTTGATAGGGATGTCCAATGTTGGTGCATATGTTCCATTCTCCTTCTAGAGTACCTCCAAGTGAGGTAAGAAGAAGGGTGAGAATAAGTATGGTACTTAGCGAGGTGGTCGAGGAGTTGTTATTGACATGATCAATATTCCTCCGCTAAATCTCACATGTCACATTATAGCTAGGAAAATTATGCACCACGACACTAAGGATGAGTGCACCTTAGATGTCACCTTTGTTGCTAAAGATTACAACTATGGAGAGCAACTTAAATGGTCTAACTACTTGTTGAATGAACTATTTGAGGTCTGTGAGGATGCCTATAAGCAGACGAGCTATTTTATTTATGGATACTTAGTAATAGCTATCACCATGATGAAGTGGTGCACACCTGAAGGGAGACAAATAGCTTCAATATCAGATGATCAACCTTTGGCCCTCATGTACCTCCTATGAGAGCATCAGGTGATCTTAATAGTAAGTAAGTTAATGAATAATATTTCACCAATTGGTATACCAAGATGGTAAGCAACACAGAAAATATCACCCGGATATCATGATCGATTCTAGATGAATACTCAGTTTATTTGGTTTGGAATATTCCATGGTACTTCTTATGTTCGGCCCAAGGTTGTCAACATTGAAACCTTCCGTATGAAACTACTTCCTTTCTATGTTTCCGAAGATTCCTTTCACAATGAGGTCCTCTCCTAGCCAAGAATATGTTGTGAAATTAGGTATGGAAAGAATATTTATTCATTTGAAGGAATGATATTATGTACACAACCTGGAGAGAGTTTTTCATTGTCTAGGAAGAACATTGATATGAAAATGGAAGGTAATTGAAAAAGGGTGCAAGGTATCCATTTTTCATTTATGTAAATGAGTGCGAAAATACTCCAAGTTTAAATCTGAAAATGTGAGAACTTCTTATTTCTAATACAGAGATAGACTGTAGGGGCATTTACTGGATATGTCACCTCTAAAGAAAGGATGAGATCCATAAGCTAACTATCCCTCTACAGACTTTGCCTAAAGAAATAATAGAAGTAAACACTGAGATTTAATTTAAAAAAACCTTTCTTGAACTTGACGTTATGTGGAATTTTAGCTTGAAAAAGGAGTATGTCTTTTCTTCTGTATATGTGTTTTAAGTTTATTTGTTATTGCTGAAACTTAACATATATATCAGCAACATAATTCAGCCATAGAATATCAAAACACAACAGCAATATAATATGGGAGTTCACCCCAACTCTTGGGCTACATATCCTTTGAGCTTCGTCAACATGACTAGATTCTTTGGGATTAAGGTAATTGAATTCTTTTACAAGCTCCACACTTAACCACAATGAATACAAGAATGATTCAAATGGCTGAGAATACCATTTTAAATCCCTTTAATGGTTGTCTAATTCTGCAAACAGTTTAAGGCTTCCATGGATACACATCCTTCTGTCGATGCACTAAGCTTCTCTAAGCTTCTAAATGGCACAAACTCCCTCAGATTTTTGTTTTTGTCACTGAGAACACTAATTCTATATCCAATAATTATCAGACACCAAATACCAACTGATTAATTGCTTACATCAAGCACAACATCCCCAAAATGGCTCTCCTCCACGGTTTGCCCAGGGCTACCGACGACTTCACATCAACTTCTCAAGCTGTAGAAGTACTCAAAATGATTTGAAACCACTTCCATCGGTTCCAAAATGACTGAAATAGTGAATATAGAGTTATTTTTCATCAGAAATGGCCTCTGGCTGCTTCGGTTTTGCTTACACACACTATTGGCACCCCCTAGCACTAGGGTCAAGGAAAACTTCTCTGCCGAGTTTTCGACCTCAAAAAGTCTTTAATACTTGCTGAAACCTTTGTAAATGGATTCATAATGATGTTTTCAGTCAAGAATGACCACTGGTTCGCTACAAATTTCCTCTAGCTCCCCTGGCTAGGCCCTGCACTGCTGCTGGCAAAATCGGCAAAAATGGCCTCTAGAACTTAAATGAAGCTTTTCGGGTTACTAATGTTCTTAAAAGGCTCTACAAACCATCTAAATAGATTCGAAAGGTATAAAATAGCTCAGAACACCTATTCATTTACCTTAAACAGAGAAACACAGTCCAATACACAACCTTCTCCTTCAAGGCCCTGATGGCTCCTTCATCTTCTTCGTAGCTTAAACCTCTGAAGATGACCTCTGTTAGACTTCAAACCTACTCCATTGAGTCTAGAAGGTCGAAGAGATCCAAAAAAAAAATAAAAAATCGCATCAAAATGCCTCTCCTAGCCAAAGTTATGGCACATTTACTCCAACTGCCAGTTTGCCCTAAATTAACTCCAGCTAAGTTTAGTTAACTGGCAGTTAAGTCCGCCAAAGTTGGTCAGACTGCCAAAATTGGTTCCACTGCTATTTAAATGGTCAGTTGACCGTGACCGCCAGGTTAACTGCCAGTTTAACTGCTGCATGTGACCGAGGAATCTGGCGTGGTCTTCGGCAAACTGTTTTGTGTTGGCGGATAGGCGGCCTTGACTGTAACCTCCACTGGATAATGTGACCACCACTATTTGACTTAAATGTTGACTGCCACTTGTAACCACCAAAGTTTTAGGGCCAAGGTTCTAGGACCTGGGTTTTATGGAGAGGGGGATGGCCCCCTTTTGGGCCAAACCGGAAACATTCCAAACTTTAAATATAAGTTTTTCTGATGCCATAACAAGAGTTGCCACCGTGGCCTAACAGTAGAGCGCTGCACTATTGACGGGTTGGTCGTGGGTTCGACCCACCGAACTGCAACAAAACTTTTGAATGCCAATCAAATGTCCACCTTGGGGCTGCCACGTGGCACCCTCCAATTGGTTGCCCAAATGGAATATTCCAAGGAATATTCTATTTCAATTTTTGATTTTTAAAAATTCAAAATTAAAGGTTATTGGGCGATTTTCAAATTGGCATAACTTCTGCATACGGAGACCATTTTTCGAACCATTCATGGTGCCAGAATCAGGAGGACGAGACCTATCCGGTCATTTAGGTTCGAACCAGTTCTGAGCACTTTCAAAATTGAGCATTTTCGACACTTGGTCTTGAGCTTCTGATCACACCTCCAAAATGAGAGGCTTTTGGTCCCCAAAGCTTACTGAAATGTTGAACTGAACTGCAGTACAAACAATGAGAGAATGAATATCCTCTTCTCTTCGGCCCTTCAAACATTTGGTTTTCATGGCAAATGAATTTGAACCAAAAATGGAAAGAAATTGACATTTCCTTTCTTGAATGCGCTTGTCCTCTTGTCCACAACTATCTTTCTTGCATTCACACAAAAGTTTTCGGGTGAGAAAATTACAGAATGAAACTGAACATCAATGCCTTGATTAATGATATAAGGTGGCTCAAAACAAACAAGATATTATAGCATAGAATACATGCATATGTCCGAAATTTACATATGTACAAAAGGAGTATGTCTTACTGTGTCAAGAAGTCCATCCACTTCTCACCAAGCCACTTCCATGGTGACTTTTTTGCTGCAACTTTTCCTCATGTGAAACTTCCCTTTCCACATCAATAATGGAATCCGTGGTTCCCCCTTTGCCAATATTCTCGTCCTCTTGTTGCATGTGTGTGCGACGACGAGTTGGATGTAAAGTCCAACAATGAGAGACAACATGTCCCTTCTTTTGGCAAAAAGTGCAAATCTTATGCACCTTCTTTGAAGGTAGTCTTTGCTTCATCTGTTTCCTGTGTGCTTTCTTCCTCATCCAGCATCTCGAAACATGATGGTTAAATTGACCACAATATGCACAAGAAATCTTTCTTCCATTAAAGCATGTAAAATTTTCATGCCTTGCAGAAACATAATCAAATTGATCATGAGAAGATGTATACCCCTTGTGCTGCTTTGCATGTTCATCCTTTTTGCCTCCATGAGGATATGAACTAGTAGAGGCTCCAATTTTCAATTGCAAACTAACATCATCGTTCTTGTCTTGAAAACTACCTAAAATTGCATGCTTTCCATAAGCTGCATGTCTACCATCTTCTTGCTGCAACAAAGGCTTAAAGCAATGGCAATCATCTTTGAAAAAAATTTGACATATTCGTCTCATGGAACTTGGAACAAAAGTTCTCTTTGAATTAGCCTCACATGCCTTCATGGCTTTTGAGTCTTCGTCATTAGATTGCACATAACCAAGTCCAAGATTCTTGGGTCGTTCCTCGACAGAAAGGGGTTCAATCATGCCTTGTACATGCTTTCCTAATCCTTTGTCTTCATAACCCATCTTAATCATTAACTTGGATCCTACTCCCCTTGTATGCTTTTCGAAATATCCAACACATCTTTCTAAAGAGGAAACTGAAGACAAATCAGAATGGATTACCTCTTTCTCATGCATGTTCTTGGTCAAAGCCTCTTGGGCTTGATGAAGCTGCAACTCCATATCATGCAATCTTTGAAGAATTTCTTCCTTCTCCTACTTCATGGCCAACAATTTCTCACGAAGCTCTGTGCTTTCTCTTCTATCCTCAAACAGGATCTGCACCATATCCTTCAATATAAGGAATTCACGCTTCATATCCTCATCGAAGAACCTTGTGAAGGAGGAAACTTCACTTGTAGAAGTTGTCATTATGATGTCAATGAACAAATTAACTTCAACAATGTTCTTAAAGCTTTTCAAAACAAATGACAAAGCTTTTTCACCCAAATGTCTTTACAACCATCACATATTCAAGCAGCCAACAACACACAAATCAAGTGAAAATCTTGTTCAAGTAGCCAGCAGAAAACCAATTCAAGTGAAAATCTTGGAGGGGTTTTGAGGTCCTTTGGGGTACGGGAAATATCTTCTATTCCTTTTTGTCTTCTCCAAGACTTAGCTAATCAGTAGCTATCCCCAAACTTCAGCAAACTTAAACAACATGTAGTTTGCAAAATAATAAAGCAATCAATCTTCTACACTGCTTTAAACACCTTTCAAGCTATACAATCAAGCTATTGTGATGTCAATCAAGAAAACCAAGTTCTCTGATACCAACATGATATGAAAATGGAAGGTACTTGAAAAGGGTGCAAGGTATCCATTTTCATTTATGTAAATGAGTGCGAAAATACTCCAAGTTTAAATATGAAAATGTTAGAACTTCTTATTTCTAATACAGAGATAGACTGTAGGGGCATTTACTGGATATTTCACCTCTAAATAGAGGATGAGATACATAAGCTACCTAGCCCTCTATAGACTCTACCTTAATAAATAATAGAAGTAAACACTCATATTTAATTAAAAAAAACTTTGCTTGAACTTGATGTTATGAGGAATTTTAGCTTGAAAAAGGTGTATGTCTTTTCTTCTGTATATGTGTTTTAAGTTTATTTGTTTTTTTCTGAAACTTAACACATATATCAGCAACATAATTCAGCCATAGAATATCAAAACACAACAACAATATAATATAGGAGTTCATCCCAACTCTTGGGCTACATCTCCTTTGAGCTTCGTCAACATGACTAGACTCTTTGGGATTAAGGTAATTAAATTCTTTTACAAGCTCCACACTTAACCACATTGAATACAAGAATGATTCAAAGGGCTAAGAATACCATTTTGAATCCCCTTAATGGTTTTCTAGTTCCTGCAAACAGTTTAAGGCTTCCATGGATACACATCCTTCTGTCGATGCACTAAGCTTCTCTGAGCTTCTAAATGGCATAAAATCCCTCAAATTTCTATTTTTGTCACTGAAACCACTACTTCTATATTCAATAATGATCAGACACCAAATACCAACTGATTAATTGCTTACTTCAAGCACAACATCCCCAAAATGGCTCTCCTCCACGGTTTGCCGAGGACTGCCCACGACTTCACACAAACTTCTAGAGCTGTATAAGTACTCAAAATGATTTGAAATCACTTCCATTGGTTCTAGAATGATTGAAATAGTCAATATAGAGTTTTTTTTCATCAAAAACGGCCTCCGACTGCTCCCATTTCGCTTACACACACTGTTGGCACCCCCTGGCACTAGGGTCAAGGAAAACTTCTCTGCTGAGTTTTCGACCTCTAAAAGTATTTAATACTTGTTAAAACCTCTGTAAATGGATTCATAATGATGTTTTTAGTCAAGAATGACCATTGGTTCATTGCAAATGTCCTCTAGTTCCCCTGGCTAGGCCCTGTACTGCTGCTGGCAAAATCGACAAAAGTGGCCTCTAGAACTTAAATGAAGCTTTTTGGCTTTCTAATGTTCTTAACAAGCTGTGAAAACCATCCAAACAGATTCAAAAGGTATTAAATAGCTAAGAATGCCTGTTCATTTACCTTAAATAGAGAAACACAGTCCAATACACAACCTTCTCCTTCAAGGCCCTAATGGCTCCTTCATCTTCTTCGTAGCTGAAGCCTCTGAAGATGACCTCTGTTAGACTTCAGACCTACTCCATTGAGTCCAAAAGGTCGAAGAGACCCAAAATAAAAAAAAAATTCACATCAAAAGGCCTCTCCTAGCCAAAGTTATGGCACATTTACTCCAACTGCCAGTTTGCCTTGAATTAATTCTAGCTAAGTTTAGTTAATTGGCAGTTAAGTCTGCCAAAGTTGCCCGGACCGCAAAAATTGGTGCCACTGCAATTTAAATGGTCAGTTTATCATGACCATTGAGTTGACTACCAGTTTAACTATTGCATGTGACCGGGGAATCTGGCGTGGTCTGCGGCAAACTATTTTGTGTTGGCGGATAGGTGGCCTTAACTGTAACCTCTGCCGGATAATGTGACCACCACTGTTTGACTTAAATGCTGATTGCCACCCGTAACCGCCGAAGTTTTAGGGCCAAGGTTCTGGGACCTGAGTTCTATGGAGAGGGGGCTGGCCCCCTTTTGGGCCCAACCAGAAACATTCCAAACTTTAAATATAAGTTTTTACGATGCCATAACAAGTCTTGCCGTCGTGGCCTAACGCTAGAGCGTTGCGCTGTTGGTGGGTTGGTTGTGAGTTCGACCCACCGAACTGCAACAAAACTTTTGAATGGAAATCCAATGTCCACCTTGAGGCCACTTGGCGGCCTCCAGGCTTGCCATGTGGCACCCTCCTATTGGTTGTCCGAATGGAATATTCCAAGGAATATTCTCTGGAATATTCTATTTCATTTTTTTTTAATTTTTTTTAAAATTCAAAATTAAAGGTTATTAGGCGATTTTCAAATTGGCATAACTTCTGCATACAGAGACCATTTTTCGAACCGTTCATGGCACCAGAATCAAGAGGATGAGACCTATCTGGTCATTCAGGTTCAAACCAATTCTGAGCACTTTCAAAATTGAGCATTTTCGACACTTGGTCTTGAGCTCCTGATCAGACATAGTTGATGAGGTTCTTAATCTTGTATTAAAGAAATGCAAAGAAACCAGTTTCTTCGCTCAAAGCACTCTAAAAACTTTTAGTCCATAGTTAAGTTCCATACCTTCCTCTTTGATGTTCACATTGATTTTCCTCTTAACACTCCCTTACTCAGACCATTACTCATCTCTTTTGGTACCATGGACCCTACTTCTGTCACCCAACTGTTAGTACCAGAGACTTTTTATTTTTATACATGTTTTACTTCCATGGCTTAGAACAATCTGCCCCACTTCCATTCCTAGATCGTAGACCTCATGGATGAATAGCCCCATGGATTTATTACTAGTACTCAGAGAATTGAAGAACCCCCTCACTCTCAATCTGCCATCTTTGCCCCATCCCATAACCCATCGTCGCATACAACATCCTCATCCATCACCATCTCCATCATTCCACATATAAGCAACCCTCCCACTGAAGAAGTTGAAATGGAAGTTGATTATATTATGCATGATACTATGGAGAAGACCCCTGATGTATCAAATATTCATACTGCTCCTATTGTTATGGTCTTTCTACCATTGCCTGGAAATTTTAGTAGCCCAGATTGTGTAGCTTAGCTAGAACCCTGATTAGTGTCGCGAAGTTTTGGGCCTTGTTGTACAACTTGTGACCTTGTACCTTTGTTACTTGTGAAAAATGTTAATCACATTTGGACTCATTTCCATCAAGAGAAAAAATGTAAACAAGAGACTTCACCACATACTCATTCACAAATTTTGTGGCTAGTGTCCAACCTCTATAGGCCGAGTTCCCTTTTCAAAGCAGGTCATCTTTGCAGTTGCTCAATTTTGTTCAGGTTACGACTTTTCACATGGAATCCCAACACAACTCCTTAGTCTCCAACCATGAGTAGCAACAAAAGGAATTTCTTGTTGTCACAACCGAGTGGGATCAGTTGTTCCATGAAGATGAAGTGTTACAACGTCGAGTTTAATATATCAGTGATAAGTTTCAGAAATTATCACCAACCATTACTGAAGTTGTTCCTAATGCGCCATGGGATTTTTCTAATTGTCCTCGTTCTTAATGTTGCAATCATATTGTAGCCACATTTACTGAACTTGTTATTTTCAATTGAGATCTACGTAACACTTCTACAACTGCTCAAAAAGTGCTCCCAAACCCAACCACTCAATATATTGTAGAGATTGAGTAGAAAATTGTTAATGCATCTTCACTTAAATATTCTCTCTGCTAGGTCACTGAGGATTATCAACAGGTATTTTGGTAGGTTCAAGACTAATCCAGACTACTTTCAAAGAGGAATCAACCACTGTACGAGTTGCGTCAACAACCCCAACATTTTTTCAATCAGGATATAGTCACTGAAGACTCCAACTAGCAACAGGAACTATTTTCTTGTTTTGATTTGCTAGAGAAACAAATCCACTAGTTGGAAGAAGAGTCACATGCCTCTAAATATGTGTTGTGTGACCTTAAATCGCATGCTAAGAGACATTTTATGAAGTTTCAGAAACTCCATTCCAATACAGATAGTCAATGGCATACACTAATAAGTGCACGACCTGAACACCCAACTGTCGAACACACTATTTAATTTCTTGATCAAGCTACAATTCTTTTGGATTCATGGAAGTCTGTTATCAATCGCTATTCTCGATATAAAGTTGATGTTCTACAGATAGTGTCAGAGTTGGGTCCTTTTTTTGAAGGTGAACCTATGACACATCAAGAGGGAGCATAGGAAGAGGCAGCACAACAACAAGCAAAAGTAGAAGCATCACCATGAGATTGACTCGAGGATGAGTCAATAGATTTTGGTTGGTGCCTATTGGGTCCTTCATTTTGTGGGAACATAATTTTGGAAAATTTTGTCTGGGTTTTGATTGGAAAACAATTTTGTAGGATACCACTGAAGAAATGGAAATGAATAAGTCAAGAAAAACTAGATGCCAAGGATGACTGGAAAAAGGTATCCAAAGGGAATGAAAAGAATAGTTAAGGAGGATTTCACAGAGACCGCCAAAGAAAGATAAGTGTGCAAAAGAGCAGTCAAGGTGGAGTTTGCAGAAGCTTCCAAAGAAGAATGAGTGCGTTGGAGTTTGAAGGAATCCGAGGCAAAAAGGACAAATCAAGCAAGTGGGACCAAAAAGAAGAATCTATAAAAGAAAAAGGGAAGATAAAAGAAAGAGAATATTTGGGATTCCAAGTCAAAATGTTGTCGCTGTGTTGTTGGAGAAGTATTTTATGTTCATAATCCTTCTCTCTGAACTCTATTATGTAATCTGATCCATTGGAGATTAATTTTCTTGTTGTGATGAAGATGTTGTTATGGTGTAATGATGAAACAATTCATTATTTATGAAAGGGAGTTGTGGGAATTATCTATATTCTTGAAATGTAATGGAATGATTGGCCTGTTTTAAAAATTTTCTTTTAGTGTAAGTCAGAATGCTTTTTTCTCTTTCTATTTATGTTGTAGACCTGTTCTTCCTACATGATATGTGTTTTTTGATGGGTAACTTATGTTATGAATGCATGAAACAAATTATTTGTTGTGTTGTTCTTTGATGCCTCTCAATGATCCCTTATCTTGTTGAGTCTTGGTACACCTCGGGTGAGATGCCTCCCTTTCTTATTAAGTGAGGTGAAAATGTCAGTGTAATGCTAGAATACAAAGGACTACTTTGTTGGTGCATTGTGTCTAAACCTAAGATCTATCTCCATTAAAATTTTGAGCCAACAAGACATCTCCATATCTTCAATAGTACATTTTATGTCCATATTCCTTCAGAGAAGGGTAATAAGTTGGAGCCCTCGTTAGAGAAGATATTTTTTATTGAATATAGTGAGACCTCAAAGATCTACATGGTTTACATTCTAAGGAAAAGGAAGATAGTGATTAGTCAGGATCACATATTCGAGAAGAGTGTGACCTTTAGGGAGTCACGTGGCTTAGATCTAGTAGTGGTATAGGATTGAGAGTGAGAGGCTCTAATGGTTGAGTAGGGACTAACAACACCAACAATAGGGACACAACCTTTTGATCAGGAGGAGAGTGAGATGTTCCTTAGAGCTCTACTAGGAGGAGGCTAAGATGGGCCTAGCAGATCTTGAGGGATTCTAAGGAGCGTGTAGAGGCTCCTACCATGACCTTAAGGGAAATTATACCACCTACCAAAATTTCTAGTTACATAACCTTGATGAGAAACATCACTGAACCCGCCCCTTCTACCTTTGAGTAGGTAGTAGACTAGTAGGTTTGGAGGGATGCCTTGATTAAACATGTAGTTAAGGGTGGTGTTGAGAAGTATAAGGCAAGCTACATGGACAGAGGGTTCTCCCAAAATGATATAACATATTACAAGGATAATTTTGCACCTATTCCCAAATATGAATCTATCAGGGTGTTCATATCTATTGCTTCAAATATGGGGTGGAGTAAACATGAGATGGATGTGAAGATTTCCTTCCTCAATGGGGTGATTGAGGAAGAGGTGTATATTGAGTAGCCTTAGGGATTTGAAGTGCATGGGATGGAGTCTTATGTATTGTTGGCTTATGGGGGCCTAACCCAGGTTCAAAGTTATTTAGCCAAACAAATCCCTACACTATTGGCCTTTTCGACATCAACCCGTAGAGTGCAGACTGAAGTCTCACCGAAGCAGTATGGGGGGCTGTTGGAACCAAGTTTCCGCACCCTTGAGATGTCGTTTTAGTCCAACTAGATCTGTCTTCGCATAGATAATTTAGCGCACTGTTCTAGCCTTCAATACCTTCACGATCTGTTATAATCGTCTTCTACGCAACCCTAATCAGGGGCTGAGATGCTTTCGTGCTGTTAGGGTAGTGAATTGCACTATTTCCCCAAACTACACCGCGTATCTTACTTAACTTCTTAACAGATCTTAGTTAACTTCACGTAAACAAATATTCTATCTTGCATTCACTTAATCAATACAATTATACACATTCGCGCCTCATATAAGTATTAAAAGTGAATACCCAAGATAACAAATGCATAAAACAGGAAATAGATACACAAAAATGATAGGAAACTTCTCTTTATTAATACTTCCAACTGTTACAGACTCGATTCGCCCTGCACACTCAGCTGCAGGGGTCCGCGCACTCAGCTGCAAACTACTAGGTCTTTGCATAATTAGTTGTAGAGCCTTCTCCTACTCTACAACCCAAAACTAGACTTTTCTCCACAGATCTATCTCACATACATCATATGTTCATATTTTCTTATTCATTTTCCTTCCTTAACTACTTAGAGCCTCACTCTATTTATACAATCCCATGGTCTGTGGACCATGGGTAGATATCTACAACTGACATTACAACAACAAAACTAAGGGTGGACAATCCTATGACTCTTTTACAAACTATGCACTTCGCGCCCAGAAAATGCAAAGTCTTTACATCAGAGTTACAATCTTTGATAAAAACCTGGGCCCTAAGCCCCAAAACTTCCCTTGGGGGACCTGTGCCCAACAGGCCCCCAACACAAACTTTGTGACTCGCCCTCGAGTCACTTTGTTGGTGCAAAGATCTTTGCGGAACTGGATCGTTGCAAGCTCGACAGCACACTGAGCGGCTACTTGTTGTACTTCCTCGATGCGATGTTCAGTGACCACTGTGGCTGAACCGTTGCCCTGGATCCTTTGCTGCGTTTCTTCTAGCTGCAAGAGCTTTGCTTCAATGGAGGTTGTAATGGTGTATGCCTCATCAATCCATGGTTGTAAGCGTGCCTTCAAAACTGCTTCCTTATGCCGAGCAACATCCACCTTCTCCTTGAGCACTTTAGCCTGCTGTGTCCATACGAGCGTCGGTGTAAGGGAAACCATTTACGCAGTCCCTTTTACTTTGTCATATCTCTATTGTAGCTCACGTGCCTTTGTCTCTAGGCACTATATATTCGGGTCCTCCTACAGGGTGGTGAGAACCTCGAACGACTGCTCAAACAACTTTGTGCAATCTGTCACTGCACTGTTAACCTCCGCTATTGTTGTTGTAATCGTGATGGCGCATTGTTCCTTGACCTCCGACGGAGTTGAAGGTTGTGCCTTGAATTGCAGTTCTGCTATCTGAAGGTTCAACTCCAGCTGGACCCTGGTCATTTCTTCCTTTGCCTCACACACCCCAGCTACTAATTATTGGATGCACGCCTCCACTGGTTCTTTTGCTTGGATGGCCAACTTTGGGATGATCTGGCAAGATTCCTCCACCACCTGCACCATTTTTCTATTCTGTGCCACTCCCTCGTTGCGCTGCAGGCTCAACTATTCAATGTTGATGTGTTGCTCGCTTATTACCTAGAGCGCGCTACCCTCCTTGGCTCGTAATTCTGCAGTAACTCCATCCTGCAAAATATAGAGCATCTCCTGAGGGAGCACAACTATGTTTAATCTGATTCCTTTAAACACGCTGACCATAGGCCCATCGACCTCATTTTCTGTAATGGGTGCTGCATTTGGTAGCACTATGGTGTTGGTCATCCAAGTGCGCTGTTAGCGCTTGAAATTTCACCTCAGGCTGAGAAAGGCAAACTCCAAGGCAACATCAAACCACTTAGCCTCGTAGCTAGCCCTACGGGGCAGGAGAGGGCTCTCTCCGGTCTATCTCGGCAAAAAGTTTTCTAAAAGGGGCTGAGATGACTTTAAAAGAAACTGATTTTAGGCTAGTAAATTGATAGAAAAAGGGGTTTTAATGGATAATGGGGTTTTCTGGGCTGCATGGGGCAAAGAAACAGCTTGAACAGAGAAATATAATCAAAAACACAGATTATCTCCTGAGGCAAGGTAGGCAAGAAATTTAACATCAAATTGAGATTAAATGGAATGGCAAGACTGCTGAGGAGCTGACAAGGGCATAGAGGATGAATCCTTGTCAAACAGAAGAAAACATTAAATATGAACAAACTTATAGGCAGAGCATAAAATATTATGAATTCTACCTAAACACTTCATTTGTTCAATCAGAAATGATCATGAAGTGAAATGAAAACATAACAGGTTACATATGAAACAGAAGGAAAACTTATGCTAAATTGTCATACCACAGGAATCTCAGGGGTCAGAGCTGCATTTTTATTAAAATCCCTATCAAACAGCTGAACAATGAAACTCTCTGTTCTCCACCAGCTCCTAGAACTCTCTCTCTCTCTCACTTTGCTTTTTTTAATATATCAAATAAACTCCGCTGGGGGAAAACAAATCGACCCCAAGACCAGGAATTTGTTTTTATCATTATTAATAAATAAAACTAAAAAAAACAATCAGCGCTTCTAAAGATAGAATAGCGCTCCTTCTACTCGAATCTGCTGAATCTGATGAGGAGGTGGCATTACAGGTGTCAATCCCATTTACTGAAGATATAGGCAATCGAATCTTGTATGCCACTTTGCAACTGCTCCCCAAATTCCTGGAGATACGTTTTGCCACTTTACGGGAATTGCTAAAATATGGGTCAAACTGCCACTTACTGTAGTATCCATTTCCTTTATAGCCTCTAAAGAATTTAATGCCTTAGAACTCACACGAACTTGGTCAGCGTTAGCTTCTTGACACCTTGAAAACCATATCTTCATTGAACCCGACTTTGCCTTCTGTTCCTCGAGCATTTCAACATCATGGCTTTTTTTGAGATGATAAGCATCTTCGGCTTTGCGACACCAAAAAGAGTCGCAGATCGGCCTGCAAGGGTCTTAATTGTTTCCAAACGAATTTGCCATGGCGTGCTTTGAACGTCTTGGAATGGTTTTATAAGTTCTTCTAAGCGTCCCATGGGTACAAAGTGCGACAATTTCAATGAAATTTGTGTCAAAGTACGAATGCAACTGATGGTTAAGACTCCATTGTGGCTTGGCATCAATCTGTCAAATTGCAAGAGAGAGTTTATTCGCTTTAAGAGTGGCAGTAACGCTTGAATACTCTGTTGCCCAAATTCAATCTTGCCTATCGAGTCCACAAGTGCTGCCAGCCAATATACATCTGAGTATGAATTTCCACTATTGTTGTTATACTTTAACAACTGCAAAATAAAATCAATTGCTTCTGGTGGACTTTTTCCATCTCTGCCCCTCACAATAGCAATTGCACTTGGAACTGCCTTACATGATTACCTCAAGAACAAAGTACTCAGAAAAATCATGATAGTCGTTTGGCCTTGGAAGTTCAATATCTGGATCAAAGCGCAGACTTTTGTAGAACTTAATTAAATGCATGAGGCCCGCCCAGTCAGTTTCCTCTGTAGACGTTTTTGCTAAAGCAAATGCTGACTCAATCCTCACTCTCCAGAACACCTTTGAATCAATAAGGTAGTTGTTCAAAACATTAACAATTGAACATGACAATCGTGGAAAACTACACAACGTTGCAATTGCTTGTAGTTGTGCAGCAACATCCTTGTCCTTTTCCAATTGACTTATCCACATCTGCACAGGTTGATGGATTTGTATCTGTGCCAAGTACTCCATCTCCGGATCTGCCCGCAACCACAACAATGGAGATTCTAATCCCATTCGTGAGTCTAAAGTTGCTATAACTTCTCCATTATCATCTGACCCATCACCTTTGCCACCCTTCTTGGGGCGTTGAATACGACGAGCAACAAGCTTTGAATGACATTGTATTTCTAGTAACTGACAGGTGTCTCTAGCCATAGGCAAGCTTGGATGATCATACATACCATCAAGTTCAAAAAACCCTTACACTCATCATTCCTGGCCATCCATCATCACCTGCTTGTAACTTGCTTTGCCTCTGATTGCTGATGATGTTTTGTTTTCTTCTGTTTGTGCTTTTGCAGAGATAGGAGCTGAGGAAGCTGCTGCCTTGAGAAGCAAAGGCTGCATTGTATATGTTTTACCACTGCCCGTTTGACCATATGCAAATCATGTTCCTTTTGTGCGGCGAAAGATAGCTGGAACGATGGGTTTCACAGTACTACGATAAACTTCCTCATTTGTAACATGTTCATCTAAAACCGCATCAAATGCGAATTCACTTTTTCCGACATATGCAGTCAAATCCACCTTTAGCTTTGTCTCATGGACAGTCAACGAGCAAGCCTTTCCATCAATTGTTGTAGTGTCTTCTTCTTTTTGTGCCAACTCCTTTTTATTTAAAGGCCTTTTCCGAACCACAACTTTAATTTTTGCCAGGTTTCCTTCCCGTCTCGATATCTTTGTTTTCCTGAGGTGTACCTGTGTTTTGAACAGTCTCAAGTTCAGCTTTAGCACCAGGTCTTTGCTTAGAAGGCTCTGGAGAGGCCAAGCTTATGACAATTTCTGAACCAAACATCTCATCTTCATTTTCATCATCTGACATATCAAAAACAACCCGTCGTTTCTTTCCACTGCCACCCTTTGACTGAATTCTTCTTATTTGTGAAAAATCTTCATCTTCACTACTATTGCCTCCAGCTTCCCATGCACTTATCTGGGCATCTGCATTCAAAGGCATACTTGGAGGCAAAACATCTTTGCCATTATTCGTATTTGTTGGGGGTGGAGGAGGGCGAGGCTTTGGTTTGCTTGATGCACGGCCCCACAAATTTGCTAGTGCACCTCTTGTAGCTTTCCCATTCTGTGCCTTCTTTTTGTTTCCAACAACTGCAGAAGTTTTACTTGTGTCGGAATCATTGGTAGTTTTCCCAGCTGAAGCCTCCTTTACATCTTTTATTACCATGGATGACTGTGCTGCAGCATTTGGAACCACTACCACTGACTTTTGTGAAATAGATGATATATTTACTTGCTGAGGCAAAGTCTCCTGTTTAGTAAGTCCATTTACTTTGACTCCTGAAGCTGATACTTGATGTGTTCCAGGGGCAGGAAGACCAATGCGTGCATTTGTTCCATTTAAGTTGCGTTTCATCAAGGAATATGATACTGCACTAAAGCGATTATCCCTGAGACAATTGTTATCCCCTGAAGGCTGGTTAAAGAGCTCTTCTGCCTGGACAAACTCTGCACTCCATAGATGTGCAGGATCCATAGGAAGGCCAGATTGCACACTGTAGATACGCATTGAAGAATCTCTAATGTCGGCCTTTGCTTCTTCAAGCTTAGCTTTTGGGACAAGCTGTACAGAGTAACACCCAAGTTCCACTTTTGACCACCCAGAAATGGTATATATAATTTCAAGACCATCCCCATGTCTTTCCACAAATTCCTGAAGCAACCTTTTAGCTACATTGGAGGAAACTGAGAAATTTCGACTGAGCCACTTGTAAGATACCATGTTTGTTTTCTTCAAACTGTTATATTATCAAAACATAAATGAATTTGAAGCAGATTGTTGAGTGGAGCTAGAAATGCGGGAAACACTGTCATTTGAAGAACTGTAGAGCTTTGGAACATCATGACAAATTACATATTAATGATTTCTTCTTCAAAACAGGGTTTTGAAAAAGAATCAATCTCACATTTGACTTGACAAGACGGAGTCTAACATGCGCAACATTTCCTCAATAGCGGACGTGCTTACTGCGAGGTTGGTTGACACAGTGCTAGCCTATGGAGTGTGCACCTGCAACTCCTGTATTTATGCCCGGAGAGCCCCCAAAATCATCTGGTTTTCCTCCTTGAACTACTGGAGGGCGTCCGTAGTGACATCCCTCACTGTCTATCCAATGTCGTGTAGATCCCCCTCAGTGAGGGTGAACGGGTCTAACGAAGTCTTTGAAGCCTTCAACTTCTTTCATGGCCATACCTATTCTCTTGGGTGTAGACATTTTAGTTGAGTGGACGCTTTCTGCGGGTCCACGACACCTTGCTCTATGTCGGTCTCAGGCTCAGGTGAAGGTGACTTCTATCCTTCACGATCTTCTTCTGCTGCCTTCTGCTACTCTTCTGCCAACCTTGTAGTGTCACACACCACCTGGGCCTTAGCTGCTGCTGCTTCGTTTTTGTGCTTTTTTGCTAACTGTGCCATCTGCAGTTTTGCCTCTTCCTTTTTCTACTGCGCGGTCGACTTCTCTGCTTCCACCGCAGAGCTCGCTAGGGCATGCCACTCTGGCAGCCACGACTCGAGGACCGCAAAGATGACATCATCTGTCACTGGATAGGGTAACTTGCAGCACGTCTTCGCGGGGTCCTTCTGCACCCTGATGTAGACATGGTGAAAATCTGCCTTGAACTCTGAGAAGCTCTGCAGACTATTGTAGATTGTGGGCGATAACTGTGGCTTGTGATTAATCCCCATTATGATTTTCATCTCTATGAGCACCTAGAATATTTTGTTGTCCCTCATCCTTTGTGCATCCCTGGTTGCCCATAGTGAAGCGTATTTCACTGCCTCTGGAAGGCCATGCGTGATCGTCGGGAACTGGCTATCTTCGGGCAATTCCCATGCCACCAGTACTATGGATAACAGAAGCCACGCATAGTGAAAAGTTTTTCCCTGCTCCTGTGCCTCACGACAATTCTCAAGGAACTCTCCGCATAAGTAGTTTGCCTAGTTGAACTGGACCCCTTCTGCGCATTGCGCTGCTAGTGTAACCACTGGTGCGGGTACCACATCCTTGTGGCACTTCCACATAACCTTCCCTGCCAATATACACATCGCGACTTTAATCGCAGGGTTGTTGATGCTGGAAATGGCGTACCCTCTCTTCTTCTTCTCCAACTTAAACTTCTTCTTCATGGCCTCCGTGATGGCCAAATCATCACTCTTTCCCTCTGAGATATTTGTTGGGTCCTCCCCTTTGCAAGGGAGTTGGGTAATTTTGTGAATCAAATGGTCTGTGATGGGGATGGGCTCCTCCAGCCACAAGCACCCATCATGTACCAAGCAGAGCAGTTGCCTGATGATAAAAATGGTCACTAGGGCACGATGGTAATGTGGCACCTAGAGTAGGTTTAGCAACCCTGCTTTCTCAACTCCTCTCATCCATTTACGTGGCTCTAATTCTATGATTCCGGTTGGTGCATCTTTCTTCTAGCGCATGAGCTGTGCAGTCACGAGATGCAGGAAATTCTCGTGGTCGTGAGATCCCAATCCTCAAACTTCAGCATGGGCACTTGTCCCAAGTGTGCTCCTTAAAAAATAATGTCATCAGGGAGTAGCGGAGTCTGCAGAGAGCTCTTGCTCTCATCTATATCTTTGGGCACCTTTGCTTTACCCTTCCGCAAAGGAACATATGTGGGCAGCCTAGTAAGAGGGTCAACACCCTGGGTTTCAACCTCCATTTTTACATCCTCCTCCTCTACTAGGATTTATTCAAATTCTTCCACCTCATTAACCTCCAAATTGGTAGCCTTCCCCTTTTCTTCCATGATAATATTAGTTCTTAACGGATTCCTAGGTGGTACGCGCATCGGTACCATGGCCTGCTTCTCTTTCTTGGGTCTCAGCGCGTGCTATGATTTAGGGATTTCTGCAACTATCTCGACACTTTTTGGGGCTTCCACTTCCGTAATGGCTTGCGCGATGTCCTCGACAGTCATTACTGCAGTATCCATGGCTTCTTCCAGAGCTGCCATAGTGCAATTCCACAAGACTCTCAATGTCTCGGGTAATTGATCAAACAACGAATTTGCCTTCAGAAGGTTGAACAAGTCTGGGTTCATGAATATCCGGGCAAGCAACAACTCAATTCTCAAATTTTCAAGTGTTTGTTGGACATCCCTTTGTAATTTATAGCGCCTTTTTAATTTGAATTCAATCATTCCCCCCACATTTGGTCCATTAATGCTCAATTGGCGGCAGGTTTTCAAGAATCTAGCCCATAAAGGTCACCTTAAATGCCTTCTGCTCTCTCCATCTAGTCTCAAACCAAGCATCCCATCATGAATAGTGACTGCAATGGTCACTTTCCAGTGGACCCACACGGCAGCGCAACTACCCTTGCGCTGTCGTGGACCCTGTGACACTTCGCTACTGCATGCAGTCGCGCAGTCCTTGGGTAGAGTAGTTTATAGTCCCGCGCCTCCTTTCAGCTGCCTGGAGTGCTAAGATTGTGCTTCGGTCAGCTAGTCAGATGGTCGAGCCCCCTATGTATGTCTTCAAAAGACTGCCATTGACTTTTCTTGGGAAGATTTCTCCATTTAACTTTACCAACTGCATCGCGCCACCATCTGTGATTTCCTTAATAACATACGGTCCCAGCCAATGCATTATGAGCTTCCCTAGGAATTTATCAAACTTACTATCATACAAAAACACCAAATCATTCACTTTGAAGGTGCACAACTTAATATGTCGATCATGTCAAGCCTTTTCGCATTGTTTTTGGACCTGTTGGTGAAATCCAGCAAAAAATCGTTCCTCCTCGAGATCCTCCAACTACACAAGCCTCTCCTCGAGGGCTCCACGATCCATCATACCTGTAAGTGCTGCTATGCATAGAATAGGCACGATGTATTCCATAGGCATTATGGCTTCAACTCCATAGACAAGCCTAAAAGGTGTCTGTCCCATCAGTTTCTTACATGTCGTCTTATAAGCCCATAATACTATAGGTATGCACAGGTCCCAATCACTTTGTTGCGCATTGCATACTTTGTTCAGTGCATTGCATACCTTGGTGAACGCTTCTATGCATAGAATCTTCTGCACGATTTCTCTTCCGGCATAATGTCTTCCCAACATTAAGAGCCATCTATGAGCTTCCCCCCCAACACATGCTTATTGACCATGTATTTCAGTGCGGAGTACATGTACATTCGCACAGGTTGGGGCTCTTTTCTATAGGCCTGTGTCCTCCTGGCCAGATGCATGCGTGAATCATCATGTTCATTGTACTTGTCTATCAAGCACACCCTAGGCTTCCCAAATTGTGTGTGCATCATTATCCTACATTCACGCCAGTCCCCAAATCTTCCTTTGTGCGTACCCCACCATCTTGTTGGTGTAGCGCGTAGTACCTAGTCCAATGCCTAGAAGCGTTGCTTTCCGGCACCCCCTTTCAAATTTATTCAAGAAGGTATCTAGCTCACTTAGACCATCATAACTAGGCAGTTCTCTTACTTCTATCGATACGTAGCGCAATGACCTTGTCATCATATTACAATTCAGCGTAGTTACTTCGTGTAATCGATTATGCCATCGTTCTATTTCCTCATCAAAATCTGAAGTACAAGAGCTCTTGCGCTCCCATGAAAACTGCCCATCCGCAGTGGGATTTACACAGTCTTGCTCTCGCGTTGTTATCTTGTAGATGCAGTCCAAATCATCATCACTTTCATAGTCGTGCACCGGCTCCATATAGCACGATCCTTTAGCAGGGTCCAGGGGTATAATTACACATAGTGATTTCTTCTGAAAAATCATCTTGTGCTTCTTCAAATTAATTACCTCATTCCTGTCAGTGGCCCAGTCAATTCCCAAGAGTGCGGGATAAGGGTTGCTATTGTGATGCAGGAAAGTGTTCCCTCTGCGAACAGAGGCAACCCCTCTAGCCCTAGAGTGGGTCTAGTCACAACAAGGATAGATCAACAATAGCTTTCCTTAAACAGTCATAGTTGGAGGCCTACCTCAACCGACGGTCAATGGAGTTCCGTTGCACTGCTCCAACTTCCGCTTCCTTCTCCTCAACAAGTAATCAACCTGAACAATGCAAAGGAAATACAACAAAGCACGTAACCAGAAAACAACAATGATCTATCTACTCACAAAGTAAAGAAGTCATGACCTATCAAGTAAATTACATACAAGACATAGGAAAACATCATTGATTATATTAATAATGAAATAAGAGTAAGCTTACAACCAAAGTCTTGACGTCGCAAACCTTCTCAGAGGAATCCAGCCAGCATGTTCCTCAAGCATTCACTCTTTGAAGATGGATCTCCCAACATACAAGTCTCTCTCACTCATAAGTTTTACACAAAATTAAGGGCACTTCACAACCTTCCACAAGCTACCAACCATCCCACACTTGTCACACTCACACCAACTATCTAGCATTCTCACAAAGACTAACAACACTACTCAACTAGCCAACTATACAAAACCAGCAATGCATAGCAATGGTGAGAGTTTAAATAGGAGAAAGAGTCTCCATGAAAGGTGGAAGAGTGAGCTTATCCCCAAGGAAGGTAGCACAAATGATGGAACAACCATACTAGAGGAGGAAAGGCGACACAAACTATGCCAACGACCAGGTCTGGAATCATCCAGAAGGTCGACTGTTGGACAAATTCGCCCAATCTAGATCATCGCGAGTGCACAACTGAGCTTTAGTGCTGACATCACTAGTGAGCAATGTAGCTAGTCAGATCATCACTAAAGATAATAAGTAACCTCGCGCTGGAGCATGAAATCAGACCATCGCAGGAATTAGATGTACTTCCACGCTGGCAGCACAACTGGACTGTTTATGAGCACCCTTCACCGTGTATATTAAGTCCATAAACACGATGAGGCAGATAACTTAGGAAAAGTGGGTCATTTGGCAACATCAGAGAGCATTTGTTCAATATGAGCATGTTTGACTTGGACACATGACACAGTAGAAGGACTGGAGTGAAGGCAGTGACAAATTACTGTGTAACAGATGCCCCCTAAAGTATGAAGCCCGAGAGAGTGGGAGGGGTGAAATGCTTTACGAAACTGACTGAGCTGGAACACCATCTGGAAGAACCTGCACGCAAGTACAACTGATATCTCTGATAATGAAATACATGTAGTCTAGGCATGGGCACAACCATCCAAAAGACATACGAACTAGGTCCGTGGTATGGACATAGCCATCCAGCTAATAAGACCATGATGATGATAAAGGTATGGTCGCAGCCATCCATGAGGACTCAGGTATGGTCGTAGCCATCGATTAATGAGTCATGTAATCACGAACCAATCCACGCAGGCCGAACATGTGTAATCTGAGTTCGGGGTCTTGAAGCCATCCAATCATAGTACAAATTCTAACATGCGAATAGATGTGCTGAGGTCGAGCATGATAGAAAATCGCTTGATTACCGGTCAATGATGAAAACCGTCAACAAGCGCGAGAGAAACCACCAATAATGCCAATGGTTCTCAAGGTACTGTCTAGCACAATCCATGAAGTGTGAAGAAGGAGTTGAAGTTGAACACTCGTGGAATCATCCAATCGATGACGAATGATGAAATTCAACCGTCATGTGTGAAGAACTTGCCATTGAGGTATGCAAGCTCTAAGGTACCAAAGGGGATCTCTAGATCAATCTCCTGGATAATTAGCTGATGTCGACAGGAGACGACCCATCGCAGGAGGGCCATAATGTTTCCCCCATCAACGACACGAGATAAGGAATAAGCGGTAGATGGCGAAACAGAGTATCAGAGGAGGAAGCAAGGATATAAACTGCAGAAGGATTATACTCTTAAACATGTTGGCGACATGACTCTGGAGGCTGGCAGCATTCAGGTATCAAGGGATCAAAGGCTCAATGGAGATGGCGCGAATCAGATGAAATGAGGCTAAATGGAAACCCAAACCCGTGGGAGGCCAAATGACGATGTATGGATGTCCCAACCCGACAAGAGGTAAAAGTGTCGATGTTTAAGAGTGACTAGCTGCCAATGATGATTTCCAAATTTTCCCCCACCATTGCTGGCGAGTACCCCTATTATTTTTGAAAACAAGCTTGAAGGGGATAACATATGCTTGTAATATAAGTTTGACCATCGGTTGAATCCAACCTAGTAATGGTTTAACGAGCCCTAGGGAGGAGAAGCTCGAGTCTCATCATGATGACGAGTCCAATGTTGTCAGGGTTTAACAAGTCTGACATAGGTAAAACTCGAAGTCTTTTTCATGTTTAGAGAGTTTGAAAAAGACACGGAAAAGAAAACTCCAGGGGGGTTGTTTTTCGTAGATTTGTGTCTCTCGAGCCCGAAAAAGTATAAAACAATACTTGAAAGAACCACTTGACCATTACGATCAAGGAGTACTTTTCGTGATTAGTGGTCTCGACCCGAAAGAGTAGAAAAGTGATCAAAATCACGTCATTTCATAACCAATAACGAGCTTGAAATGACAAAAGCTCAACAATATTTTCATGTTTATACGGTCGAAAAAGAGCTTAAAGCAGATCGCCATTTTTATTCTCTTTAACGAGTCAAAAAAGGGAAAAAATACTCGTCAATCTTTTCATTTTTTACGAGTCAGAAAAGGGCTTAAAGGTGACTTGTCCTAGAGGAACGAGTGGTATAAAGGGTAGCAACTGGTTCCGGCAATGGTGGAACTTCTCAAAACATGTAATGGTCAAGAGGCTGGCTAATAAAACCACTCATCGCTGCGGTTCCTTAGGAAATGATAAACAATCAAGTGAAAGCATATGATCATCCAAAGAGATGGTGGCGATGGAATGAAAAAACCAAGGCTCATCTAACAAAATTTAGCAGATAAAAACGGAAATCACGAGGTGTAAATCAGGTATGGGTTCATTTTACACAAACTTGAACCATGGAGAATTCTGCTTGGATTCGGTTTCATGTTTACACAAGCTTGAAATGAAAAACTATGCTTGTTATGAGTTCGCATGCCCCCAGGCATAATGACACAAATCAAGGTACATGCCCCCTAAGCTTCATTGCATTCAACGAGGTGGATGGAATGAAGGTTCACATTCGATATCTTGGAAAGACTCGACTTGGATTTTACGAGATCTTAATCAAAGACTCGATTTGGAAATGGGAGTTGTTTCATTTTTTAATGAGGTTGACACAGTGAAAAAGAACTTTCCTCAAGACTCCTTGTTTCATATTTTAACGAGCTTGACACAAGGTCAAGAACTATGCTCATAACCCTTGTTTCATTTTTTAACGAGGTTGACATAAGATCAAGAACTTTCCTCAAGACTCCTTGTTTCATTTTTTAACAAGCTTGACACAAGGTCAAGAACTATGCTCATGACTCCTACTCATGGGCCATACGAGAACATGGCTCCCAAGAGGTCTCCGCGGGATGGAAGAAACGCACTCTGGGAGGAATACATGTCATGATGCACCAATGACAGATCAGGTTCTAATTCCCCCAGTACATGATGTACGAGACCATCTGCATGATCATCAGCAGAGGCAGAGACAGAATGGGTAGCCCATAATTGACCTGTGGCAAGGAAGGTACTGCTTGCGAGCAAGAACCGAGAGGGGACGCCAGAAGCACAGGAGGCACTGGGGGACTAAAGAATGATAATTGATCTACAGTCACCATTCTTTCGTCATGTGGAAAACAAACCACACGGAAAAGCGAAGAGATGAGGGCCCCCATGGCATAAACATAGTCACGGCCAAGGAAAAGATTGAAATCTAAAGCCCCTTGGACAACCATGATGTCTATATAGACAGTTTTGCCTCCCAAAGTAACAGGAAGCTTCGGGAGGATCCCTAAAGGTTGACTGGTTCCTCCGTCAAACGCCAACAGATTCTGCGTGACTAGCACAAGCTGTGGGGAGCCCAAAGCTTGCCAAGTAGTGGAATGTGTAAGACTGACAGATACACCCTCATCCAAGACAGTGCCAGGTACTGCCTTATCATAGGCATGTACTGTAATCTAGAAAGGCACATGGGATGGAAGGCGGAATGCAGTCAAATGACTCCAGTTGAAGGAAATGACTGAACTGCTTGGTGGGGGGAATCGTATGATTGCCCCCCTGCTCTACAGGAATCGAAGAAGGACTCTCATGATCATCGAGGATAAGAGGGTAGTTTTTGGACTCTAGAGAATCTGATGAGATGAGGAGAACATGAGCATGATGCTCTTCCGAAACAGAGTGATCAACAGGTGGTGAACCCAACTCGGAACTCTCTCCGACCAATGGTTGGTCTGGAACAGGCTTACCACAGCCAGGCTCAAAAAGAGGAGGATGGACAAGAGAAGAATCTAATTCAATCTCTTTTCCAATGAGGAGAGGTTCTGAAGAGAGCCTCTGATAACCAACGGGAAGTTGGGGGGAAGAAGCTGTAAGACTTTCCAAAACGGCAGAAGCTTTATCCATGAGCGGACAAAGGTGAAGGGTATGGTGGTCTTCACATAGCCTATAGGGGAATCGAATCTTCCCTTTCTTCTTACCGTTGCCAGTTGATAGGGTGGCATCGTCATGAGCTTCAGAGGATGATGAGGGACGAGCTAGATCATGAGACCATACTTCTAAGATCCTAGGAATACCAAGACAATCACGAAGAATATGGTCACCCTTGCACAATTTACAAGGAAACTTAACCTTCCACAAAAGAGAAGAAGGTGTTCCAATCTTAGATGTACTCGGAGCAATAGCTGCACAGGTGGCCTCGCATTTATCGGGCTTCTTCTTCTTCTTCTTAGTCTCATGGTTACTAGATGTGAAACTTTCACCAGGCGAAGGAGGAGAGGAAGAGGAGGAAACAAGGGAAGAAGGCGTAGGCTCAACCTTGGAATCAACATGTCATGGTTCAGACGAAGGAGACGGTGGAATAGGAGTCATGACACTCGGGACCACCGAGGTTGAAAACAACCAAATGGGTAAATCGATGGTTAACCCAGGCAAGGACAGTGTTGCCATATACGAAGCACCGACATTTCCAAAAGGTGGAAACAGACTAGGATTCCCATTTGGGGAAAGACCTTGGCCGGTAGACTCGGGGAATGTGGCCATCGAGAACGAGCCTAAAAAACACTCTTATCACAACCAATAACTCGAACTGTTACCAGGAATATTTCGCGGGCAAATAAATTTTATGACACAGGAACAAAACTTGACCTTTTCATATTTCAAGAGTCGAGAAAAGGACGAAAAGGTGACTCTATCTCTTTTGAGGTTTAATGAGCCTGAAAGGACAAGTGCTTAGATGGACCTTTTTCTTTTAAGGAGTTTGAAAAGGAACAAAAGTGATTACTCTGGAGAAACTAGGCAAAATGTTTACCAAACAACCCGTAAAACTGGATATACACCTTCGCGATCATATGAAAACCAAGGAATTTCCGTACGACTGTCAATCTTCCCAAATGCTGTGTTCTATGCATTACGGTTTGCAAGGCGGCAGACATGGCTTCCTAGGGATATAGGATGATAACCTAGTGGGGTCTCCCAACATATACTCGATGGTACGTGGGAGCACAATTCCGTACTAGACCACTATTGAGTCACAAAAGGAGGAATCACCCAACCTTGAGTGAAAACAAAAGTGACTAGGTTTAACGACGCCGGAGCACGTCTCTAGCCTAGACCTCTAAGTAATGAGCGTTATGTTCCAATGCATTGTTAGGTTTATTCAGTTCATTTTAGAGTTAATCTTGAATTATGTTTCAGTTTTCAGGCCTTACTGCGTGTATACAACAAATCCTAGGATGTGGCTAGAATGAATGAAATATTCTTTTTCTTCAATGAACACCTACCTACGAGAGGGTAGAGAGATTATTCCCAAACCAAGAAACCCAAGACAACAAAGGCAGTCACTCAATGCATATAAACATCAATTCCTTAAAGTGCACAGATACTACTAATGAGACATCTTATCATTTGCTTTCCAATATGCAAACTTGAAATGAAAATTCACTTTCACTTTTGTACACTAGATAAATGCAATCCTTTTGATTTTGATGTCTTTAAATCTAGAAGAAATAAGCAACAAGCAAGTGTGGAAAAAACCGGTTGATGAAAACAATTGTGATCTATGTTCGGTAGCGAAAAGAAATTGAATCAATGCCAAAGATTGGTTCAATAACAATCACTAAACAATCAACCAAAAGCATGCAAAGGGGAAGGCTCAATCAAACTAGCAAAAAGATGCAAACGAACCTTGGGCAAGCAAGCAACTAAGCCAACCGATTCAAGAAACTTGAAATAATGAACTAGGTCACATAGGCAAAAAAGCAAGATTCATTCCACAGAGCTCACAAAAGAGTGCCTCAACCATGAACAGTGAAAAACAAGCTTATGCTTTCTCATATTCTCCGATATGTGTTGTAAATCTCATTTCTCTTCCCGTCCTTGTTTTATGCTTTCCAATCTTCCTGACTACGCGCAGTTTTCTTGGCACAGTCCTAGCGCATCTGTTAATGAGTTCCTGTAATCCTTTTACAACCTTCCTATCGCGTAGTAACTTCATACATGTTTCTAGGAACATTGTGAGCATAGATGGGTCCATCTCTGGCTCTGGTTTATCTTTGCTTCCTGAAGTGGAGGCATTAGCGAAGCTCTTCTTAGCTTCCATGAAGGTTTCCTGAGTGTGATCCAAATAAAACTCCGCTTCTTTCACCGAAGCTTTGTGAACCCAAGTACTATCTTCTATTTCTTTTCCTTTTTCATCTCCCATCGCGATTCCACTTCAAAGCACAATGTTCACATTCGGATCTTCCTCGCACGGCTCAGTCCTCATCACCTGCAGATTCTGAGTCGGGGGGGGGGGCGATAGAGCTCCTTTGTCGTGTATCCTAGCTATCAGTGTAGGACAATCTTTTGTCTCATGATCAAACAAGGTGCAATATAAACACGACAGGCGTGTTGGATTTGTGAAATTGCAGGCATAATGTCCTGGCCCTCTACAATTGTAGCATATCAACTATCCGCGGCCTCTTCTAGGTCCTCCTCCGCCTCGGCCTCATCCGTGCCCCTAAAATCTTGTTCGTGCCATTCCTGCATTCTAGTCAAGGGGCCGCGTTTCAGACTGAACTCTGTAGGTGGGATTTCTATCCATCATTAACTCATAGCTTCTACAAGTGCACTCATCATGTCCCACTAACCTACAAAAGTTGCAGAACAACTATTTTGAATTTTGTGTATACTTCTGTAACAAGTGACAATTGTCCGTGGCATGTTTTCTAGCTATTTGACAAATCGCGTACCACAAACAAGGCACCGCACTAGGTCCTGCTTGTGCCTCCGGCCTTAAAGGCATCAGTACTCCTCCTATGAGATAATTTCTGAAAATCGGGTAGTGGTCCTTGTCATGACCCTGACCCTTGCATTTTACACACCATACCTCTTCGCACACTTCTGGTTGAGCTGTCCTGTCCTGTTTCAGACTCTCCATCTCAAGGCATAAATTCTTCAGCTGCGTGTTGATCTGTTGAACTCCTAAGTTAGGATCATGCATCAGGGTCTCATGTAGCCTCATATCAATCTCTAAGGGCTCCGTCTGACTCGTTATCTTCTGCTGCGATAGCGCACTCCTTAAATGTGGCATTAGCAAACCTACAAACCACTCACGATGTTGTCCATCCATCAGATTCATATTAGCTTCACGAATAATACATTTCAGCCTCTAATCCAGCTCCCAAGGAGTCTCACCTAGTAGCATCGTGATCTCTTTGAATCCAATGATAGATAGTGCTTCAGACTTCAGCCTTATAAATTCTCTATTTAGCGCTGCTTGGATATCCGTGATTCCCACATTTGGATTATCATTAGAGTGCTTAATATACCAGGTCAGCGCATGGTCCTACAGGGCGCTAACTAGTGTCGCTTTCTTTATGTTATCATCTGTAACTCCTTGTGCTTCCCATACAGCCCTTACCACGAACTAGAATTGGTCCGGATCCTCATTTCTCAATCCTTTGAACATAGGAAACTTCACTGTGCTTGCCATATTGACTCGCGGTGGTGGTGGAGGTGGTACAAGTGAAGATGGAGGTGATGGTCGTGAAGTTGGTGTTGGTGTGGGTGGAGGTGGTATTTGCAGAATTCTTTGCCTTATCAGATGGATCGCACTTCGCGGAGAGACCTTCGCAAGTTCTTCCTCGCCCGTTCATAGAGGTAAAGTCAAGGGGATATTTTCTGGTCCCGTATTTCCTTCGTTCTTGTAAGATTTTCCAGTTTGCATAGGCCCGAACATCAAGGTAACTGCATAACCCTCTTTTCACACAATAGCATTTTAATCCAAGTATTTATAGACTTTACATACTTACCTCGCGGTCCTTTGAGAAAGCGTCACTCTGCCTCTCTATAGCTAACTGAGGTGTCGACCGTGAACTCAGTAATGAATCCTCCTATAATACGATCGAGCCAGTGCTCAACGGAGTGCACGATCTCATCCTTTGATGCTTCCAATCTTTACACTAACTCTGGGGTCCACACAATAGGACTGTCAAGTTTCCACCTTCCTTGGCTATCTGCTAGCTTCTTGATCCATTCGTATAGCTCAGTAGGGAAGGACGTGAAGAAGATTTTGTGGATCTCTGTGTACAGGTAGCAATCTAACCACTCTTATTTTGACAGTCGGGGGTTCTTGTTCTCCTGCACTGTGAATTCGTGAATTCTTCTATCCAACCAGCCTTCAATTTCCTTCTTAGTTGGATTCCAATTATATGACATCAGACATCTCTATGCAGATTACGGTCCCAACAACAGAACCATTTGTTGGATTATGGGGGCCTAACCCAGGTTCAGAGTTATTTAGCCAAACAAATCCCTAGACTACTGGCCCTTTTGGCATCAGCCCACGGAGCGCGGACTGAAGTCTCACCTGAAGAAGTATGGGGGGATGCTGGAAACAAGTTTCCGCACCTTTGAGATTTCTTGAGATGTCGTTTTAGTCCAACTATATCTGTCTTTGCGTAGGTCATTTCGCGCACTATTCCAACCTTCAATACCTTCGCAATTTGTTATAATCGTCTCCGCGCAGCCCTAACTAGGGGTTAAGATGCTTTCGTGCTGCTACGGCAACGAATTGCACTATTTCCCCAAACTACACTACGTATCTTACTTATCTTCTTAATAGAACTTAGTTAACTTCACGTAAATAGATATTCTATCTTGCATTCACGTAATCAATACAATTATACACATTCGCGCATCATATAAGTATTAAAAGTGAATACCCAAGATAACAGATGCATAACACGGGAAATAAATACACATAAATGATAGGAAACTTCTCTTTATTAATACTTCCAACTGTTACAGACTCGACTCACCCTGCGCACTCGGCTTCAGGGGTCCACGCACTCATCTGCGGACAATTAGGCCTCTACGCACTCAGCTGCATAGCCTTCTCCTACTCTACGACCCAAAACTAGAATTTGCTCCACAGATCTATCTGGCATACATCATATGTTCGTATTTTCTTATTCATTTCCCTTCCTTAACTACTTAGAGCCTTGCTCTATTTATACAATCCCATGGTAGATCTCTATAGCCAACGTTACAATAACAAAACTAAGGGTGGACATCCTTATGACTCTTTTACAAACTACGCGCTCCGCGCCCACAAAATGCGGAGTCTTTACATCAGAATTACAATCTTTGATCAAAATGTGGGCTCTAAGCCCAAAAAATTCCTTGGGAGATCCCACGCCCAACATGTATGCACATTGAATAAAGCCTTGTGTAAACTTAAGAAAGAATATCATGCATGGTACTCTAAGATCAGATATCTAATTGGGTTGGGCTTCACCAAGAGTGAGGTTGACTCCAACTTGTACTATGTACTTGTTGATGGTGAACCACTCATCTTGGTAATTTATGTTGATGATCTATTTCTAATAGGATTGAAGAGGCTCATAGGGTTGTGTAAGGAGAACCTTGATTCAAAGTTTGAGATCAGGGATATTGGAATGATGCATTACTTTTTGGGACTGGAGGTGTGGAAATAGTTGGGAGAGATTTTCCTTAGGCAGGGAAAGTATGAAGTTGATATCCTAAAGAGATTCAAGATGGAAGATTGGAAGCCTATGTATGAACCTATGATCACTAACTTGAGGAAGGTTAATGCTTCTAAGAGTGAGTTGTTAGGTCCCACTTTGTACAAGTAATTTATCGGGTCATTGATGTATTTGGTTAATACTAGACCAAATATATGTTTTGTTGTGAACACACTCAACGAATTTACTGTGGAGATAAGGAGGCTTCATTAGGTGGCAGAAAAACATGTGCTCAAGTATATTCATGGTACAATGGAGTTTGGACTGAGGTATGTCAGAGTTAGTGGAGTGCAGTTGCAGGGCTATACTGATTTAGGATTGGGTTGGGATTGCAATGGATAGGAAGAATACTTATGGATGTTGTTTCAGCTTGGAGTCAGCAATGTTCTCATGGTTTATCAGAAAGAAACACTAAATGGAACTTAGCTTAGTTTAGGCCAAATAAATGGTAGTGAGTATAGTGAGTTGTGATCCATATGGCTTTGCAAGGTGCTCACAAGATTGTTTGCTCTTGGGATGGGGCCTACAATGATCCACTATGATAAACAAATTCATATCAAACTTTGGGTAAATCCAATGTTTCATGATAGGTCCAAACATATAGATATTAGATACCACTTCTTTAGAGACATAGTCTAGAGAGGTGTTGTGATATTGTAGTACATATCCAAAGAATTACAAGTGACATATATTCTCACCAGGCCCGTATTGAAGGGGAAGTTTGTTTTCTATAGAGATAGGTGGGTGGTGGTGGAGAATCCCTTCCTTGCTAGAAAGGAGTGTTGATTTTCATAACTTTGTAAGGTCTTCTGGTGGGCCCCAGTATTGCAACAATAATTCTGCAACTCCTGGAACTCCCTTCTTTAATTTTATCAACCCGGTAGTCCGTAACAAACCTGGAAGCGACGGTGCTGCATGCACGAGTACTAGCTCTTGCCGCAGCTGTCACTTGGTCAGCTGGCACAAGTCCGCTAGGAGCTTAAGCCAACTTCTATGAGCTATTAGAAGAAGCTTTTTAATTGATGGATGAAAGCTAAATTGAAGGAAGCTAATCTAATTGCGAAAAGAAACTGAAAGCCAAAAAGAAACGCAAACCCTAGCAAACCCTAATTCTACCAGCTAGTCCTACTTACGAAAAGGAGAGCATGCAACCTACTAAAAGAGATGCCATTACTTCTATGAAGGTAAAATACATGTGTCTAGACTACCTCTATATGAAGAAAACATATTTTTGTATTTTTGTTCAAGTTGCTGGAATTATCATGCATGTGCTTCTAACTGGCTTTTTACTGTGCAAGGGTAGATCAAGGGGAGAAATGCTTGGGAAAGGTTGGGAAGGTTCAGAGAGGGTCTAAGGGGTCCCTAACACCCTTCCAGAGAGTTTCACAAAGTTTGGCTGCCAAGAAACTGCGCTTATGAGCTTCTACAGGAAGTCTGTAGGGGTTCTACAGGATGTTCTGGGATTTCTACAGGATGTTCTGTAATTTTTCTACAGGATGTTTAGTAATGGAATTTTGGAGCATGGATGGAGGGAAAAAGGTGGAGGAATGAGTATGGAGGTGAAATAGGGGTGTAGGGGAGTTCAAGACTTGGAGGATGGAGTTGAGGAGAAGGTGTAGATGGCTGGACTTGTTCCAAGAAGGCTGGAATAATGCTGCACAAAAGGTAGGGTTATGAGGGAAATGTGGCAACGTGAGGCAAGAAACCAAGTTAGGAGATGGAGAAGATGGGTTTGAGGGAGTCTGGGAAGATAGAGAAGTGGTATAGGTTCTCTGCAATTTGTGTTTCCAACTGAACCAACAAAGACATGCAAGAAAACAAAGATCTAGCTATGCTACCCTAATATGATATGGCTAACAGTGACGAGAATGGAAAACAGCTTTATTTGCAAGGAAACCATGTATATTAACTATGAAATGAAGCATTCAAAGATCTGAACATGTAACCAAACTCTGCAAATGAAAACAACACACTAAGGATTGCATGGTAAAGCAAACTAGTGTTTTTGTTTGGGACAACACGGTTATTCCAACTCCAGCCCCTGATCCAATAAGGAAGAGGTGAAACCAAAAGTGTTTGATGACCCTTTTTTGGAGCCTTTTTCTTGTTATTATCCTACCAATCTATTCTAAACATGAGAAGCTACTTTAGCCATCAAAAGATATCTAAATAACAAAGCAAGATTTAAATATAAATAGCAGATTTTATTCTAAGAATGCAGCAAAAATACATAAAGATAAACAAAGGAGGTACTGGGCACTTGAGATGGGCCCAACCCCAAGAGCTACAACCTCCTAAGTGAGATTTAGAGCTAGTGCAAAGATGGATTCATCTTTATTGAGCAATAAAAGAAGAGCTACATCAAAAACTGTCCACAAGGGAAAGCTTGAAAATGTGCTGAAATGCAAAGCTAATCTACTGACTAAGATCGAATTACAAGCTAGCTAACTTCTGCCTACAAAGTGACTAACTACTGGCTATAAAGTAACTAACCACTGGCTAACCAAAATGAGGCCCTAAGCCTTCTTATTTATACAAATTGAGGACCCCAACAGTCCTCCTAAACTTTAGGGACTCGGCTGCCCAAAACTTGTAGTTAACAACAGTCCTACTTGACTTGCTTGGCTGCCCTTGTGTTAATTGATTTGGTGGCCCTTGAACTCTGAGCTGATGGTGGAGAATTCGAGGTAAGGGCCCATAAATGAAGGGGACACCTTCCTACAAATCCTCTCCCTTGTTCTCCCTCGAATTTGGCTGCCAAGTGCTCATTAAAACCTTCAATTTTGTCTCCAAATTGACCAAAAAGGCTACACAAAGCACCCATTAGACTTGTTGGCATAATGAATAACCTAATTCACTCTATTAGCATAAATATAATAAAAAACATGCAATAAACTAATGAGAATGGTGGATTAAGTTGAATTAGGAGGTTGAATGAGCCCAAATAATTATCCATTTTTGGGGCTCATCATCACCCCCTACTGAAAGTGTTGCTCATCCTTTGAGCAACCAATTTATCTCCTCATCTTTGATGGCCCTGGTGGCCTCCCTGTCATGCCAAGCTTCTGAAGTGATGCCCTCTTCTCTGTCATGAAACCATGCTTTTCTCTTTGCTTCTTCCCACTGCCTGTGCTTCTTTTCCTAGAGAATTCTCAACTTCCTATAGAAATGTCTCAGCATCCTGTAGAACTGTTTTTAAGTCCATTATCTGAATTCTCTTTCTTCCAGTGAAGGTTTTTGGCTTCCTCATTCATAGGTGATGGACATCCTTGAAGGAGGCTCCTCCTTTTGTTTAGCTTTTGTGTCCTCAATGACAATTTGCTTCTTTGACTATGGTTTGGGGTCTGCCAGTTCTTATCTGCATGCCATTTCTCGACTTAAAATATAGTGGAAGCTCCCTCTTTCACTTCTCCTTCAGCTTGGGAGAGGTACTTAGGGCGGCCAGCACAGCTGCTGCCTCCCTAGCTAGGATTTCGGCCGATTTCTCCTTCTGCTTCCCTTTTTCAGGACTTCCTGGAGAAAGTCCTGTAGATGATTTCTGTCTTCCTGTAGAAATTGTTTCAACTATTTTGGTCTGCTTGGCTGGGGGTTCCTTCTCCTTGACCTGTGCTGTGGTTGCCTTGGGTGTGTCCCTACTTGTTTGTACTTTTTCAGTCCTCTCTGCCCTGATTTGCAACCATTTCTCCCTTGGCATTTGTGCCTTTATTCCACCCACAGCTTTGGCCTTGGTAGCTTGACCTTTGTCTTGTTTCTCTTCTTGCTTTTCCTGTGGTGGCTTGTCCTAGGTCTTCTTACCCTTAATTTCCTTACCCTTAGTTAGCTTCTCTGCCTCAATATGCTCCTTTTCCTCACTACTGGATGAAGTGTAAGTTCACATGACAACCATGGATAATGCTGAATCATGAATCCCCCTGGCATGGTAAGAGTGCTCCCTTTTTCTTATTCTTTTTTCAGAAACATAAATGTTGTTTATAGTTTCCCCCTGGACTCAAGGAAGAATTCCTTAGCTGTTTGATATCAATGAACAACAATTCCCTCGTTTCAAGACTTTTGCTGCCCAAATACTCGACTGTCAGAAGGGAATTAGGCTCCCACAGACAAAGTGTAGAGCTTAATTTTCATCCCCAGCATGCATACAACCACATAAATTTCACATTCTTCATGCACATGTTAGTCCTCACAATGCTTTAACTTTTGTACAGGAGAAATTTGTTAATAGGACCCGTGGAGGGGAATGTGATGCAGAACCAACTGAAAAATTTCGTGTATCACACAGGAAAACTACCATTCTTGACCCACAGGCAGATTTGTTTTATACTTTCTTATTCAAAAACAGTTTTAATTCACCACCTTTCAGATGTATCATGCATGGAAGAGTGTTTTTTCAAGCCTACCACTTTCGGGACTCCCAATTTGTCGAAGAAAAATCCAGGCTTTTCTGCTCTGGAAGGCTCTGCTGTACTTTCGTGTAGAACGTCTTCCTGTAGAAACGCCTGTAGAGTGCCCCTGCGCCTTTGAGCGAGCCTGATACGCGGGATAATTTCGAAAACAGGTAGAAACCAGTGGAGGACGACTAGTTCATCATTTTGTGGAAGCGGAGGATGCATACTTTAGTCAAGTGTAAATGGACAACAGGTGGTGTGAGTTTCAGCCGAGCATTTTATATTGCGGCGTGATTCTTGGTGAGGGAGTGAAGTGGCTAGGTGTACATGGCCACATGCAGACTGCAGTTCTATCTATTAACTGTATGTTTTCTTCTTGATCAGTTGCACTAGAGTTCAAACGACTAACACTCCCTATTTTTTTTTTTTAAATTTCACGTGAGTTGTCTAACACATACGTTGCATGATTCCTAGCTGATTGACAAAGAATTGGACAAGGAACTATTGGCTTAATCTTGCTATATTCGTGGCTCAATTCCACCATTCCATTCATTCATGCAATTTTTAAATTAGATTTGTGCAATAGAAGAACGGGTTTTAGTCACGTACCTGAAGTCAAATGGCTGCTGGGAGGTGCTGTGGCTAGTCATTGCTGCATGCACTGGTTTCTTTGGTTGCATGAGGGCTTGGCTGATGATTTTTGGTTGTTTTCCTTGTGCAGGTGTCCTCTGGCCGGATGCATGCTGCAGGAGTTCATTTCCACGCTCAGATTTGCACCCTCAAGCTGCTGCCACTGAATTTTCACAGGATAGGAACTTGTTTTCGGCATTGCTCCCAAACGGTAAACCGGATCGATCTGAAACTTGCTGAGCATGTTCCTATCATCATGATGCACCTCCCATAGCAAAATCGTGATCAATGGATGCACATATTTCGAGAAAAAGGAAAATGGTTGAAGATTTCAGAGATCAATTTCTCGGAAACTGTGCATCAGAATTGGCTGAAACTACTTGGGTAGGTTACTATCACCCATATGCATCTCCCCATGAAACAGGTTTTGAAACAGATGCACAGATATGGAGAAAATGCAAAAATGGCTGATGGTGATGGACGCTACTTTCTTGGAAACCATGCATCGAAATGGGCTGAAACTTCTCGGGCATGTTGCCATCATCCCTATACAATTCCCTGTAAAACGGTTTTTCAAATGGATGCATGGTTTTCAAGTTAGGGCAAAAACAAATTCTGTTCTATGTATTTTTGCTTCAAGGCATTCTGCAGTTTTGTTGCATGGTAAGAAAAATGAACTTGGGCTGTGATGCAGGTATGGAGATGATGGAGGATGAGTTTTAAGATTGCAGGAGGACTTCTGAACCCTTGCGGAAGCTATTGTGTTCGCCAAACCACCTTTGTGCAATCCATTTTTAGCTTCTTGTAATTTCTACAGGAACTTCTTGTAGAAAACACAGTTTTCATAAAAGAAGCACGATGAGGTGGAAAAAATGATGGAGAAGGGCGAGGGATGGAAACATGGATGCTTGTAGGCATAACCAATAGATTCCAAGCTTTAGATCCCCTTCCAAAACCGAATCTGGCTCGCTTGAAGGTTCTACAGGATGTTTCCTGTAGAAATATAGAACTTCCTCTAGAAGGCACAAAAATTTCTTTGTCTTTGTTTTGAGTGATCCTTCTGATCTGCAATGTCCTTCTTACACCCTGCAATTATTCAATGGAAATTAGCTTTATTTTTCTTTTATTTTTCTCTTTTTTTTTCTTTGAAAAACAACTAGGGCGCCTCATGGAGGTTTTCACCCTAATTGCCTGCCCTGGGCGCCTCCAAGGGAGGTTTTCACCCAAAGATCTTATTCTCTTTTCTCTTTTTTCCCAACCCATTGACCGCCTCATGGAGGTTTTCAATCAATGAGCCAATCTAAGGCGCCTCCGAGGAGGTTTTCACCTTAGATTTTTTTTTTCCTCTTATTTTTTTTTTCTTTTTTCCTTTTTTCTACCCTACCCTACTTGAAAAACAAAATCATTTTCAAGTATAAGAATACTTCCAATGGAGCCATGTGCACATCGAGATTAGAGACAAGATGATGTGGAGGCTTGAAATGCATGCTTTGACAGCTATCCAGATTTCAGAGACCAAATGATTTGACTTTGAAGGGATCAAACATAGCTGAGTAAGAGAGTATCGCTGCAACTTAGTGACTGTCTGAAACCATATCTCAATATAGCTCTGATATCCTTGGTCCTTTTGTTGATCTGGATCATTCTTCATGTCACCTTCTATCATTACCTTCTCATCTTCCTCTTTTTGCTGATATTTCTCTTGAATACATGGAAGATTTGATGGTAACCATGAGGGAGCTTTCTTGATTTCTGCTTCTGATGTTTTCTCTTCATCAAGTGCAGCCCATGGTGCTTTGATCTCCTCTTTTGAATCTTCTTTTGCCTTTGGTCTTTCAATGTTGTCAATATAATCTTTGCTTTGCAACACTCTTCCTGAGCTATGGTGAAGATCATTGAGCTCAAGAGGAGTCATTTGGACATGTTGTGCCTCAGCTTTGCAATTGGGTTGAGCTACTCCATTGTATGGTTTTGGAAATGGTGGTACGGGTAGCTGAGTGGGGGTGTAAATTTGAGATGGATGTGGATGGGGTTGTGGTTGGGTAGGAATTTGGGGTTGCCTTGGTGGAGCAGGAGGCGATGGTTGTGGATGAGCAGGTGGTGGAGGAAAAGAAGCGGGAGGAGTGTTGTATTGGGGCCTCCACCCCTGCTGAGGTGCATTCCATTGAGGCGGTGGCCGAGCATAAGAGTGAAATGAATGAGTAGCTGGTTGGGCATAATATGGATCTGTGAAGGAACAAGGAAGAGATGTGAACCAGGAAGGGTGAGTAGGGGGACCCCAAGAAGGCATGAAAGTGGCTTGATAGGGGTCATAATAGGTCTCGAGTGTCCCTTGCAGTTCCTGCTGATAAGATCTAGGTTCATGTGGCCTCCTTTGGTTCATATAATAGAGTGATTCAGTGGCTCCTTTGGCTCTCTGATATGCAGCTTTGATTCTGGGTAAGGAAGGGCACTGACCTGTAGGATGGTATTCTTCACATACAAAACACACTTCTATGGAGTACAATGGACATTCGTTCCTAGGATGATTTCTAGTGCACCTAGGAAAAAAAATGGCCAAAGCCCTCTTGGCTTCTTCTTGCTTCTTTTGGATCTTCAAGGTATCCAGTTGCATGGCAAGAAACTGCCTCATATCACTCTTGAAATCTTCGATCTGATTTTCAAATTCGTCTTTGGACAAGGTGCTGCTCCCAACATTTCTGCTTGTAGCCATTTGCTCCAGAGGAATGGTTTCTTCTTCTCTTCCCTTGAGGTTCTTCAAATATGTCTTGCTGTCCACCTAAGGGTTCTTTAATCACAGCCATCGAAGAAGAGAGAATGTTGGCTGTGTGAAGCAGTGGGGGTGTTGTGCAATCATTTTTCTAACTTATCTCTACTCCTACAAGGCAGGAAATGAAATATTTTTGGTTGATTTTTGCTTTTTTCTACTTCTACCTACAAAACTGAAATAGATTGAACTGCAACTAACTATCTTGCGAAAATGAAAATGCGGAATTGAAATGAAAGTACGAAAGGACTAATCTATCTTGCTCAAATGAAATTGCAGGAATGAAATGCTAGTCTACGCTTGCGGAATTGAAATGCTAATCTACTCTTGCAAAAATGAAACTGCGGAATTGAAATGCTAATCTATGAAAGCGGGAAATGCTAATCTACTTTTGCATAAATGAAATTGCATAATGGAAATGAAATAAACTATTTAGCAGAAGATTGTAGTGGAAAATAGAAGAAAAGCAGCAATCACCAATACTCTGATGCTTCCCCGGCAACAGCGCCAAAAAGATGGTGGGCCCCAGTATTGCAGCAATAATGCTGCAACTCCTGGAACTCCCTTCTTTAATTTTATCAACCCGGTAGTTCGTAACAAACTTGGAAGCGACGGTGCTGTATGCACGAGTACTAGCTCTTGCCGCAGCTGTCACTTGGTCAGCTGGCACAAGTCCACTAGGAGCTTAAGCCAACTTCTATGAGCTCTTAGAAGAATCTTTTTAATTGATGGATGAAAGCTAACTTGAAGGAAGCTAATCTAATTGCGAAAAGAAACCGAAAGCCAAAAAGAAACGCAAACCCTAGCAAACCCTAATTCTACCAGCTAGTCCTACTGACGCAAAGGAGAGCATGCAACCTACTGAAAGAGATGCCATTACTTCTATGAAGGTAAAATACATGTGTCTAGACTACCTCTATCTGAAGAAAACATCTTTTTGTATTTTTGTTCAAGTTGTTGGAATTATCATGCATGTGCTTCTAACTGGCTTTTTACTGTGAAGGGGTAGATCAAGGGGAGAAATGCTTGGGAAAGTTTGGGAAGGTTCAGAGAGGGTCTAAGGGGTCCCTAACACCCTTCCAGAGAGTTTCACAAAGTTTGGCTGCCAGAAACTGCGTTTATGAGCTTCTACAAGAAGTCTGTAGGGGTTCTACAGGATGTTCTGGGATTTCTACAGGATGTTCTGTAATTTTTCTACAGGATGTTTAGTAATGGAATTTTGGAGCATGGATGGAGGGAAAAAGGTGGAGGAATGAGTATGGAGGTGAAATAGGGGTGTAGGGGAGTTCAAGACTTGGAGGATGGAGTTGAGGAGAAGGTGTAGATGGCTGGACTTGTTCCAAGAAGGCTGGAATAATGCTGCACAAAAGGTAGGGTTATGAGGGAAATGTGGCAACGTGAGGCAAGAAACCAAGTTAGGAGATGGAGAAGATGGGTTTGAGGGAGTCTGGGCAGATAGAGAAGTGGTATAGGTGCTCTGCAATTTGTGTTTCCAACTGAACCAACAAAGACATGCAAGAAAACAAAGATCTAGCTATGCTACCCTAATATGATATGGCTAACAGTAACGAGAATGGACAGCAGCTTTATTTGCAAGGAAACCATTTATATTAACTATGAAATGAAGCATTCAAAGATATGAACATGTAACCAACCTCTGAAATGAAAACAACACACTAAGGATTGCATGGTAAAGCAAACTAGTGTTTTTGTTTGGGACAACACGGTTATTCCAACTCCAGCCCCTGATCCAATAAGGAAGAGGTGAAACCAAAAGTGTTTGCTGACCCTTTTTTGGATCCTTTTTCTTGTTATTATCCTACCAATCTATTCTAAACATGAGAAGCTAATTTAACCATCAAAAGCAATCTAAATAACAAAGCAAGATTTAAATATAAATAGCAGATTTTATTCTAAGAATGCAGCAAAAACACATAAAGATAAACAAAGGAGGTATTGGGTACTTGAGATGGGCCCAACCCCAAGAGCTACAGCCTCCTAAGTGATATTTAGAGCTAGTGCAAAGTTGGATTCATCTTTATTGAGCAAGAAAAGAAGAGCTACATCAAAAACTGTCCACAAGGGAAAGCTTGAAAATGTGCTGAAATGCAAAGCTAACCTACTGACTAAAATCGAATTACAAGCTAGCTAACTTCTGCCTACAAAGTGACTAACTACTGGCTATAAAGTAACTAACCACTGGCTAACCAAAATGAGGCCCTAAGCCTTCTTATTTATACAAATTGAGGACCCCAACAGTCCTCCTAAACTTTAGGGACTCGGCTGCCCAAAACTTGTAGTTAACAACAGTCCTACTTGACTTGCTTGGCTGCCCTTGTGTTAATTGATTTGGTGGCCCTTGAACTCTGAGCTGATGGTGGAGAATTCAAGGTAAGGGCCCATAAATGAAGGGGACACCTTCCTACAAATCCTCTCCCTTGTTCTCCCACGAATTTGGCTGCCAAGTGCTCATTAAAACCTTCAATTTTGTCTCCAAATTGACCAAAAAGGCTACACAAAGCACCCATTAGACTTGTTGGCATAATGACTAACCCAATTCACTCTATTAGCATAAATATAATCAAAAACATGCAATAAACTAATGAGAATGGTGGATTAAGTCGAATTAGGAGGTTGAATGAGCCCAAATAATTATCCATTTTTGGGGCTCATCATCTTCTACATAGGATTTCATTTTGTATGCAAGAGAAGAAGTCTTCTTTAGGTGGTTGTTTGATAGGAGCAACTGATATGGTCTCCTTCATAAGTTTTAACTTAGGAAAAATACATTGATTAATTATTTGATTAATGCAAACATTGGACTAATGTTTTCCTAACGATTAATAATCACTTATTTAAGTGGCTTAGATGTAAACTCCACCATTTCTCAAAGAAATCTAGGATTTAATCCTAGATCTCAATCACTTTGGATATTAGGGATTTGGCTTATGGAGAATTACAAAAGAAACCTAAGGGAGAGGACGAAGACACAACATAAGTGAGAGAAAAATTTAGAAAGAGATTTTATGAATAACTTGCAAGAGTAATATTGTAGATTTTTTTGAGAGATTCACAAGGGCTAAAGAACAAGGTAAAAGACATTAGAAGAATTTTAGGTAGTTGAAATTTTTTGCAAGACTCAATGGTGTGAAACTAGTGATTTTATTGTAGCAAGGAGGTTGCACGTGTGAGCCAAGAAGGTTTTATGAGTAGGCTAAGCTAGCTGATGTCATGTGGTTGCTAAAGAAATATGCACATGTTATAGTAGGATAGTCAAAGCAACTCTATGGGTCACACATGTGACATGGAAGGGATTTCCAAGATGCACGTGTGGATGCCCAGGGGCTTGACGAGGCTGAGTGGGTTGCTAATTTTGCTAGAAGAGTTTATCTCAAGTTTTACTGTAATTCCCTTGTAAATTATGAGAGCCATTTTCTCTAGCTATGGAGCCTCTAATTTGAAATTAAATGATGAGAAGTTGGAGGGTCAATTTTTGTTGTTATCCTATTTGATCTATTTTTAGTGATTTTCTATTTTAAATTATGCTACAAATTGTTGAATTAAAGGTACCAAAATACTGTCTATTTGTGGTTTTCAAAAATTAATTTATTTTGTAGAAAATTTAGGGTAAAATAACAGCATGAGACATAAATATGCAATTGGCACTTAAAAATTAACAAAGTGTCACACTCCCTCTTTGTGCCACAAATCTGCCTTCACCACAACTTCTCGAGGCTCTAACTTCCTCTATTTTCATAGTTCTGTGTGCCTTATCCTCCATAACTACTCTACTCTTCGAGCGTGATCCAGGTGGATGTTGGTGTCCACCCACATGTTCCGCTTAGACCCCCACCACTGCCTCTTTCAGTTTCCTTAATTGTAGCACAATTTACTATTTTTAGCAGTTTTTCGGGTCTTGAACTTCTGGAGCCATTTTGAGGCCCTAAACGATGTTTTTTTGGAAAAATGCCTCAAATGATATCAAAGTAAATTGCATCAATAATTGTATTCCTCGGAGATAGATTTCCAAAGAGGTATCATACACATCAAACAGAGATAATACGGCGAAGTTACAAACCCTGGAAGTTGACTACCCAACTAACCCCAATGGGGCCCATAAACTCTTGGTGTTACATCTCCTTGGGTTAGGGTTTTGGTTGTTTAGGGTTTTATCTTATTGTTCAATAATACAAAGGCCCTTGAGCCTTATTGTAACTCAGTTCAGAGGCATGTAGCCGCCACATCTCTTCTCAGAGATAAGCTACCATCACTCGAGCTAGTCTTATTTACATTCTGTTTGTAAGCATATTTCAGTATTTGATATTAATGAAATGAAGTGTTATTTCTGTTGCATCTCTGTATTTATGGTTATATTTGTAATTTGTTTTGTTCCTGTTTAAATCCGGATCAGTGGTTTCAGAGCGATCTGATCTTTCTCTGTATTTCTTTGCATGTCCCCAATGAGGTTGGGATATAAGGAGTTAGGGCTTGAACTAGTCGAACCTTTGCCTCACAAATCCCTACGGCCTCCCATGGCAGATGAAAATAAATATGAGGGGATAGGAGACCTTATCAAAATATTGCTCAAAGAAGCTCTTGAGTGATAAAGGAACACGATGATGGACAACTTTGCCCAGATCCTTCAGCGACTACCCAGGGGCGATGCATCTACTACTAGAAGCTACTCTAGAAGCGCCACACCCTTTAAGGTACACGGTAACTTCCTAGATTTGAGGGTAAGATAGATGCAAATTTCATAGATAAATGGTTCAATTTACTAGAAGGATATTTTTTTGTTCATGATTTTTCCAACTGGGAAAAGATCGCTTTTGCACTTCTCAAAGTCGCCCCCCACATCAAGGACTGGTGGGAAACCTACAGTGAGCAGAAGGATAAAACTATGGCCTCAATGTTTTCAACCGCACCCACTTGGAATTCATTCCAGGATGCCATCAAGGAAAAGTACTACCCTATCGGAAGCTGTGAGGATATAAAATACATAAAGTGGACCACACTACAACAGGGAAGGGACTAAGACATGCTAGAGTTTACCAATTTTTTTCATACCCTTCACACAAAGTTGGGTATCAAGAATTATGAGCAGCATTTGGTACTCAAATACCGCGACTACCTACACAAGTACATCTAGGATGAGATGGAGTTCTTGGACATCTCCTCGCTTGGCATGATGTACCGATACACTGTCAAGATCAAGCAGAAGTTTAAACAAAAGAAGCAAGACTTTGGATCTGCGAATCCAAAGAACAAAGGACAAAGCCAAGGTGGGGTGACCCAAGATAACCCATCAAAGCTGCAAGAAAAGAACACCACCATGAAGTCAAAGAAGGACACAAGAAAGTGGTGTGAGACCCATAAGAGCTCCACTCACAACACAAGTGAGTGTCAGGCCAAGCAGTCGTTGGTGGCCGAGTTGAAGGCTTCAAAATCATATGCATATTCCAAACCTGAGTTAGAACCTGACAAGAGGAATGACAAAGGGAAGTAGATTATTGATGCAGAGCCTAGCGTCACTATTTCCACCACCAAGATCCAGAGGAGGGGGAGCGACTTTTCCACTCACAAATGTGGGTGAAGGGTTTTCCGCTGTAATTCATTGTCAACAATGGCATCCAAAAGAACCTCATTTCAGAAAAGGTCATGAAGATTTTGGGACTAATAACCATACCACACCTGTAGCCGTACAACATCAGGTGGCTTCACCAAGGACGAGATCTCCGAGTCAACTAGAAGTGTTGCCTTCCCTACAACATCAAGCCCTTCACAGATGAGGTATTGTGTGGTGTTGCTCCTCTTGACGTTTGTGATGTATTATTAGGACAATCATACTTATGGAGGTGACTTGTTTTATATGAGTCTAGACCTTTATCTGTGATTATTACTTTGGGTAATATGTTATACCGGATCTGGAGGTAGCCCCACCTACCACCACCTCTTTGATCTCTACTAAGAAATGCAACAAGATCATCTCCCAGACTAGGAAATTTATTTTCTTTCTGGTTCACTCTAAAAGTAAGGGGAATATCGTAGCCACATCCATGGTCCCCGGTAAGGGTTCCTCCATGTAGTAGAAGTAGGTGGATACGGTCATGAAAGAATACTGGGACATCTTCTCCTCACCCACAGGGGTACCATTGCACTATCAGGTCAAGCATTTGGTCGATCTGACTCTCGAAGCACCTCTACCGAACGGGTCGATATATCATCACTCCGTTGTTGAAAATTCCAAGTACAAGCAGTGGCATGATCAACATTGGGTGCCACACAAGTTTCAGGTGGGCAATGAATTCTGGCCTCATTTGCAGAAAGAATGTCTTACAAGAGCCCATCAGAAGCTTAGACCACTCCGATATGGTCCTTACACCATTACCAAGGTTGTGGGAAACATTTCTTCGGATCAAAGCATTCCCCCATTCTTTAGATTGCACCCAGTGTTCAACGTGGACTACCTTCGACCATGCTTCCAACCATTACTGGACACATCAGAGATTGCAGAACAACTCACCAGGGACCAAGTTCAACAGAAGTTTCCCCATTCATGGAGGAACCCAATGCAATGGGGACCATTTCTTCCTAAGGGGGGAGGAATGATCCAGGTGGATTTTGGTGGCCACCCACCTATTCCACTTGGAACCCCACCACTGCCTCTTTCAGTTTTTCAGTTTCCTTAATTGTAGCACAATTTACAATTTTTAGCAGTTTTCTAGTTCTTGAACTTCTAGAGTCGTTTTGAGGCCCTAAACGACATTTTTTTTTGGCAAAAATGCTTCCATTGACTATTAATGAAATTATGTCAGCAGTTGTAGTCCTCAGAGAGATATTTCCAACGAGGTATCATACGCATCAAATGGAGATAATATGACCAAGTTATGACCCCGGGAAGTTGGCTACCCAACTAACCCTAATGGGGCCCATAAAATCTTGGTGTTGTATCTACTCAGGTTAGGGTTTTTTATTATTGTTCAATAATAAAAAGGCCCTTGAGCCTCATTGTAACTCAGTTTAGAAGCATGTAGCCACCACATCCTTTCTCATAGATAAGCTACCATCGCATGAGCTAGTATTATTTCGATTATGTTTGTAAGCATATTTCAATATTTGATATTAATGAAATGAGGTGTTATTTCTGCCGCATCTCTGTATTTATGGTTATATCTATAATTTGTTGCATTCATGTTTAAATCTGGATCTGAGCATCATATCACATTACTTTTCATTGTTATCATGGCCATAATGTGCTTTACAAATCGAATTATTTATAGAACATTTTCATCCAAAAGTGATCTAATAAACTTGTTGGGCTGACAAGTAACATTCATGTATAGAATATATGACATATAGAAAATGGCCTACCCCTAACTTTGACATAAATGAAACCAATTATTCAATGATGTTGGTGAAGATGTGTTCTCCTGATGTTGCAAGCAACAACCCAATAATCCATGGCTTTTGCAACGAAGGAAAGATAGATCAAGGGATTAAGTATTTATATAAGATGGTTTCCAAAGGGTGTTTGTGTATGTGATATAGTGACCTATAATACATTTTTGATAACTATTTGCAGGGATCGAAAAGGTGGACCAAGTAGTAGATATCCTTCAACAACTAGACTCTAAGGCCCATTCTCCTTTCCTTATCACTTACAACACAAACATTGATGGGCTTTCCAAGGACGATGATACAAAGAAGGAATTAACATCTCTAGATGAAATGACTCGGAAAGGTCTTTGTATTGATGTTATTATTTATGCAAAAATATCCAGAGGTCTCTTTAGGGAAGGGATGGTGGAACAAACATTCGAGTTGTTAGATCAGATGGAAGAGAGAGGTTACAAGCCTAATGTGTAGACATACAATGCCCCCATTCTTGGTCTATGTAAGACAAATAAGACAGACTTGGCTATTGACACTGTTAGACACATAATCCTCGAGATTAAGTTTGGGTTAGTGTGTGCTATGTTGAGTAGTTATTGGAGTCTAGTCCAAGAGACTTAGGAAACTAAATCAACAATCTACCTATTGTATTAATATGTAAACTATGTACATCATTCATTGACACCATCATTAATATTATAGTTGAATTGCTTTCCAATTTGTGTGTCTAACAATGGTATCAGAGCAGAGAAAAATTTGTTGTATCATATAGAATGAAACAATAGTTTTATGGTCATCTAGAGCATTTGGAAGGAGAAGGAATTTACATAAAAATGGAGAGGCTGGAACATAGAGGTGCATATGGAAGTGAGTAGCCGAGAACGAAGGAATTGTAGAAGCATCAAAATATTTAAAGTCTTGATTAAGAATCCAGAACTTCGTCTGTCTGAAATTCGTCTATGGCATCAAATCTTGGTGTATGGTAGTTGGTGCAGTTATGAAAGGTGTTTCAACAATTATTATAGTTTTCCAACAATAAATATATGTATGTGTTCATGGCTCCTTGAATTGGTGATGAGTAGGTGAGTAGAGTAATTTATTCACATATTGTGCCTAATTTTTTTTAATGCATATGGTTTATGCTATGAATAACTACCATATCAAAACCTTAAATCTAGAGCCTAGGACCAGCTATTGGAATTGGTCATTCGAATAAAAAAATTTATTGAGTCCTATCTAAAGATATTACAGAGATATTATAATTGCATCAATTTCATTCAATGGACATTATTTTGAAGTCCATTTATCGTGAATGTTAAAGAAATGCAAGCAAGTCTATCCCTTTGTCATTACTTGTATGGTTTCGTTATCTTATAATCTGATCGAAGATGGAGGGCAAAGAGATATGTATCCAACACTCTGTTAGCTGCCTCTACCGGTTGTTGACTATAATGATTATTGAGAACCAAAAAATGGCATGAACCTGCATCCCAAAATTGTTTTTGATGTCATAAATTTGTTGTTGCTATTGATTTGCATGCCTAGTTTTTTTAATATAATGTCTCTGAAGCAAAAATTGAAAGGGATCTAGAGTAAAATCTCTACCAAAATGATGGCAATGACTAAATTGATGTCGTGGATGATAAGGAAAAATAATCACACCAAAACAAAAGCTCAGAATGGTGTTAATTGGTGACAGACACAGTGAATGACCTCAGCCATGGTTTTCAAGTGAATAAATTGAGTATTTTTTGGCGTGGCCCTATAAACGTTTTCTGTTCTCGTCTCACTATGGTTCTTTGACTATGGTTTTGGTACACATTGGTGAGGTGGAATATGAATAATTATATGCCACAAAGACCATTTTTATTTCTTTGGGTTGTGGCTATGAGCATTGGGTGAGCATTTTTAAAAGAAAAAACTTTTGAGTGTTTAGTAATGGCTTAGTACTTCTTAATATAATTTTAATTTTAATATTGGATTATTCATCATGTTCTTTGACATGAAGTCTTGACAAAATTTGAGTGCATTTTTTGATGTTGTACTTAAGATTGAAGTGGATTTCGTGGCAATGCATGGATTTCAATGCTCTTCTTCTATTCAGATTAACAGTTTCTACATATGGATTTTCGAGATGTAGATTCCAAACCATTTTTGAGAACTGTATACTAGGTATGTTGATATTCATTTTTCATTTGATTAATTTAAATGTGAGGCTAGTACCTATGTTGATAAATTCAAGCAGTTTCATCCGGTGAAGGTCATGTGACCTATTGTTGGAGAATCACAGGGGTTTTAAAATTTATACTTTGAACAACGAGTGAAATTGGCAATTATGAAGTGTTGTATTCGAAATTATTTTATTCCTCTCATGCATGATCCTTTTATTGTGTATTTGAAAATATTGAGATTGGAGGTTAAAAATATTTTAAATGAAAGGTGATTTAAGTAATGATATAGACTTGGCAGTAAGGATTGATATGGTAGTGAGTTGATGAAAGTGATTGCAGTGAATTTTCTTTAACTTTGGAAAATGGGTGATTTGTATCGACAATAATTCATAATTTAATTATTAAATTACATTGTAAACAAGTACATTTTCGGTGGTACCTGACACCCTTATCAAAATTGATTGTTTTCTAATAGTGAGTTAGATAAAATGGGGAGAATTAATGATTTGATATAGATATTAAATACTTTAACGATATCTATTGTTCATAATAGTGTTCAAATCAGTAAGGACACACTTTATGGCATTAAAACATGTTTGCAAAATGCTCAAGAGATGGTTTAATTTCTCCAAATAGACTCAAAATTGAAAAAAATGAATTACGTGAAGTAAAGATGAGTTGTAGATCTGAACCTAGTTTTATTCAGAACATTTTGTTCAAGTTTGAATTCCATCAATAGTCTGAGATGGATCAGACCATTTCAGGAGGAATTTTGGATGCAATTGAAAATCATGATGTGAAACCTATAGTTCCCAAAACATTCATTAGACCTTGGGAAGAAATCATGTACAACAAAAATAGAAATGGTGTGGGATGTGATAAAGATGTTTCTTTTCAAGTTCCTAATTTTTCCAAACCTATACAGTTTCATAGTGCTAGAAAAAATTGTTAGATGCCAATATTGTGACAAAGTTGGACATGAGAAAGATCATTGTTATGATATTCATCCTTGCGAACATGATGGAAATAAGAATCATTGTTCAAACATATGTTTCAACCATAATACTACTATAAGAGAGAAAATTAATTTTGGATGTCTTGCTTCTTGGGATTGATCTAAAACTACCAAGAAGATTTATAGGTCATACCATAGGCTATGCTCAAGTGTATTGACCATTATTGCAGTAAAGAGTACTTCATCTTCTCACCTTGTATCTGAAAAGGGGGCAATTGATGGAATTGATGGTCTAATACAAGTTTGAATATTTGTCAAGCGAGCTGGAGTCAGAGATATTCAAAGTTATATTGCTACAGCCTAGAGTCTGAGTTCACGAATAAGATTCAGAGCTGTAGATAGAGTTGTTTTTATTTATGCTCTATGAGAATGAGCATGATTGCATGATTTTAGCATGTTGAGATTTGTGAAGGAGCAGTTCTATTAGCATAATATGTCATATTTAGAATTGTTCCAAAGTTTGTTTATTTGAGGAACTATTATGATAGTTTCGGATTTGATCATCATCCTTAAACCATCACTGGTTGAGACCTTTATTTCTCTCATCTTTTGTATCATTTGTTGTTTTCTCTTAAAAACCACCATCCATGGTTTTTGTCCATCCTTTGAAAACAAATTATAAGAGACATTTAGCTCTTGGCTTAGATGCATTTTTGCATTTTTAGCTCTCATTCTTGGACTTTGATACATCCCTTCAGATTAAGGGGGGAATGTTAGACACCTAATCATCATGATTAAGTTTAGGTTAGTGTGTGTTATAATGAGTAGCTATTGGAGTCCAAGAAACTTAGGAAATTGAATCAACAATTTACCTATTGTATTAATATGTACATTATGTACATCATTCTTTGACACTGTCATTAATAATAAAGTTGAATTGGTTTCCAATTTGTGTGTATAATAAACACCCTGCGTAATATGGTCACAAATGGATGTAAGCCTAATGAAACAACTTATATCATACTTATTATAGTGTGTAGCCCATAGAGGTAGTATAATGCAGACCATAGTTAATGAGTTGATTGTTAGAAGTGTTGTCAAAAAGAAATATATGGAGGATATATTAATGGAAGGCACAAAACATGAAGGCTAGTTAAGTACATTTTTCTCTATTAGGCTACTGACCATCTCTACCTTCTTTGGGGATTCTAACAAAAGGCACATTAAACAGAATGTATAGATGATTTTTAAAGCCAATGTTATGATCATTTCAATTTTATATGTTTGAGGTTAGCATTCACACAAAGTGACATGTGTCATATACAACACCATGCAAAAAGGGTGTCCAGTATTAGGATGATTTTGTCTATTACCATTTATTTTCCTGAATAAAAAATTAGAGGGGAATGAAAAAAATTGAATGAGAGTATTACATAGCTATCTATTAAATATGTAATAGATGGGAATTTGAGATGACATTACTTCAACAAGACAACTAAACAGGGATTTCTAGAATCCATATGCAAAGCATGAAGCTAGATTCATATCGATGGGTGGAATGGGACTTTTGTTAAATGTGAGGCTATTCTTTTATTATGCATAAACACAAATTACTATCAAGGCAAGTGCAAGTAATTGTCAAGAACAACATAGTAGTATTTTATGCAGCAAAAACCAATGCCTTGTTTTTAGAAGAAAAATAATACCACTAAAAGAAATAATGCTCAAGAATGTGTGATTTTTGCTCTTCTCTTGCAGTGTTAATGGATTCTATCATCATTTTTTTCAGGTTGTTACATCTTCTATATCTCAAATTTCAGACTCTTGTATTGCAATTCTTTGTTTTGCTTTGCAACGTTAGATCAATTAGACATTCAAGTTGTTGAGAAGAACAATTAAGAGCTAGTTTTGGACTGTTTAGTACATGGTATTATATTGTCTAGATGTTTTGAGTTAATCTTAATTCTGTAAGGATGTCCTTTTTTGGGCTAAAATAAAGAATGATTATTGTATATCTTCATAGTTTCCATGACTTGGGTCTCTTCATTGTTCTACTCCTATCCACAAATCTTCAGAACACAACATGAGGTTTGATTTGAATTTCCTTCAAGCTTCATTAAATGAGACTTCCCAGTTGTGAGTCTCAATCAACACCAAATGAGTTAAAAAGAAGGACTGAAGGATGCATTTGGTTATTTTATTTACTCTATGTTTGTGTGTTGCAATAGTTAAGCTTGCCAAGATTAAAGATGAAACTTTCGATATTTGTATTTCAAGCCTTTAACATACTAGCCATTGTTATAGATAGAATCACTTTGCTGACAATGCAGTTGATCAAGCTATACCATATGTCAATCTATATAGTATAGGAACTTTTGGGTTATTTTGTATCAAACAAAGTTAAACCTCTAGTGAGATTTGTAGAAGGGGTTCTTGGTATTTAACCTTTAGATGTTATGCATACTTTATTTTCTTAATTTTGCAAGTGAAGGTTTTAATTTTAAATGCAAAATCTTTATTTGCAAGGAAAATACCAGGTTTTCAATGAGTGCATTTTTTTGTGAAATGGATTATTGTCAAACTGATTGAATTAAAGAATATATGATGGTAGAAATTGAACCCAAATTTGAATTTATTATATTTATATCCTCACTCTACATAGACATCCAAGCTATTATTCTAGAAATCAATTTACAACAACTTCAGAGAGAATAATTCATTAGAGGCATGGAATAAAGTAGTAGCCATGGAAGAATAAATAGACACCCTAACACTGTTTTTCGTTGTCAAACAAAAACTTTATATTGCACCAAGATTTCATTAGAAATAGAACAGGATTTCAATTGAAAAATATAGGGAAACAACCTCGTTATCCCATAATTAACAAACATTCACCAAAACAACCAAGTTATTAGATTGGCCACACTCCCATGGGAAACAAAAAATTAGATGATCAAAATAGAGATACACAAAAGGCAAGATAGACTCAGCCCAAGCACAACTTTAAGATGTGATATCACAATACTCACCAAATATGCGATAGAACCCATCCATGAATATTGAATCATTTGATAGCATAAAACTGCTAGCACAGAATATGATTTTAAGGCAGCCAAAGTTGAATTTTGAACCCCAAAATTCCAAGAGCTTTACTAATGAGATATGCCTATGGCTAAAACTAGATAGCTATGGAAATAGACCATAAATCTTATGCCCTTAGTGTCACACGGAATGAGTCGTTCTTGCGGACAAGATCGACCTCCCTAGAATCTAATAATATCTAGTGACAAGCAAGCCAATCAAAAACTCTCTTTCTCTAAATATGCAATTTATAAACAAAGGCAAACAAGTGTTTTAGGCCTACCTTGGGTCCAATGCAAGTTTGTGGAAGCCTCGCTCCTTTGATCCAAATGAGCTCCCTTGTAGCGAATCTGCAAACACAAACAAGCACACAAATTAATTTTAGCACCTGAAAATCTAATATCATAAAGCATACTTATCATGATGACAAGGAATTCGTGAAATAAATGACATAAGACAATTTGTTGAGAAAAATGAATCTGATTGTATTAATTCAAATCAAAGAAGAACTTTACAACCTGTGCCTTGATGCTGTACAAGCTCCTCCCAGGGTCCAACAAGAAGTCTCCTCTACTTTGACAAGTTTCACTCTCTTCCTAATGAAGCAAAAAGTTATGTGATCTCTCCTCTTAAGCTCAACTAAGAAGTCTCAATTCCACCAGCATTTACCCTAAAAAATGTTCAGCTTCTAACCTCTCCAACAACCAGCCCAATGCCTTAATTTATAGTGCAATGGAGGGAAGTTACTAGGTCCTCCTTCAAAGGGATAAAGCCCTCCTTCAAAGGGATAGCTCCTCTCATCAAGGGATTAGCTCCTTCTCTTTTGGGATGCATGAACCACCTAAGAGCGAACCATCCACAAAAAAATTCCTTCTAGAATCATCTAGAATTAACCCAAAGTGAGTTTTTTAGAATAAACTTGTGCCTTTTTGACTTTCACAGGGGTCCGCACCCACTCCTTTAGAGACAGAGCGGGCAGGTTCGCAGGTAATGTGAACAGGGGGTGCAGGACCACAGGCAACAGTGAGAGAAAGTGCGGAACCAGAACTTTAATGATTTTTAAGGTCTTTCTCTCATTTCCAAAGCTTGACATGAAGAGCCGAGGTCTGAGACTTGCTTAGGAGGACAGTATAAGTGATGATGGACCCATACTGACTGCAAATAGTCATGGTGACAATATTTTGTTTAACAGATTGCCCCCTAAAGTGCGAAGTCTGTAGTAGATGAGGATTTCATTTATCATCTAGGAAGAGTGAAGTACTTTATCATTTCAAGGATCATCTTGTGGAGAACCCGGTTGGAACCTGTAAAAACCAATGCAATATATATATATATATATATATATATGAGATCATATCATCGCTTAGGTAGGCATTCCCATAATCAGATCAAAACTGACTAGAAAACTAACTACTGCTCTGATGTAGGAATGATCTTGTAATACATCACAAGTATAGACACATGTAGACACAGTATGGATGCAGCCATCTGTTTATGAATAATCCACAATATAATGAATACAAAATTCCTCGCAGCCTGGATGGCAGAAACTAGATCTAGGGTCTTCATTTCTACTTCCCGAAACAATATGATTCTATCCATGTGAATGAATGTGTTGAAGTCGAACATGGTAGAAACCACTTGATTACCAGTCAATGATGTAAACTGTTAACAAGTGTGAGAGAAACCAAAAGTAATGTCAATGGATCTCAAAGTACTCAGTACAATCCATGAGATGTGAATAGATGTGTTGATGTCGAACATGTCACGGAATCCTTTGATCGAAGGTCAATGATGCAACCTATCGTCGAAGGCAAGAAACCTGCCATTGAGGCATGCAGATCCCAAGGTACTGATGATTTCTAGATCATCTTTCTAGATAATGAGCTGAATTCGATAGAAAGTGATCCGTCGTAGGCAAGCCCACAACACGAAATCACAGATCAAGTTTGAAGAAATTTAGTTGCAAGGACTGACTCAGGGATGGTCAAGATGGATGACAGATATTTTGCAGATGAATGGCTTATTTGCACTGACCTCTTGAACACATAACGACACAGCAGATGGTTTGGTGACAATTGACCCAAAGTTAATACCCAGAAACCGGCTGAAGACTTTAAATATGGTTTGATCAACTGTTAGGAAAAGGATTTCCCAACCCAGGTGAATAAAAGTGTCGTGTTCAAGAGTGGTTACAAAGTATGACAAACAGGCTCATTTTTGTCTCTTTTCCCCCACCATTTCTGGCAAGTACCTCTTTATTTTTGACAAGCTTGAGGAGGATAACATTTGCTTGATTATAAGCTCATCCTTCGGATGAGTCCAACTTAGTTTAAATTCGAACCCTAAGAAGGAGTGGTCCGTTCCTATTTGTAATTGAATAGGTCCTTTACTGTTAAATTTTAACGAGTCCAGTATAGGAGAAACTCGGTGTTTTTCAATTTTAGAGAGTCTGAAAAAACTTAAGAAGACTCCATGGTTGACCTTTTTCGTAAATTTGTGTCTCCCAAGCCCGAAAAAGTATAAAATAATATTTGAGAGAACCACTTGATCATTACGACCAAGGAGTACTTTTCATAATTAGTGCCTTTGATCCGAAAAAGTAAAAAAGCGATCAATGACACGTCATTTTATAACCAATATCGAATTTGAAACGACAAAAATCTGACAATCTTTTCATGTTTTTACGGTCAGAAAAAGAGCTGTAAGTGGACCATCTTTTTAGTTCCATTTTAATGAGTTCAAAAAGAAAAACTCGACAACCTTTTCATGTTTTAGGAGTCAGAAAAGAGCTTAAAGGTGACTCTAATTTTTTTCGTCAAAAATGACTGATTTCGCCTGAAAAAGCCGTTATCCTGAACAAAAACTCAAACATTACTCATACCTGTTTAAAATGGATAAAAATGCTGCAAAAGTTACCTTTCTAAAGTGAAACATAAACAAATTAACAACTCATTTATTCAAAAAACTTATAAAAAGGGCTTTCGTCAATTCATTTTTACTGTTTGAGTTTTGGGTGAGAAAATAGAGCTTTTGGTCAGAAACTTCCTGTGAATATTGTGGAAAATCCGTCCGTTGGAATCGAGCGCCGTCTCCTCCAGGTAATCCACATCATCCTACTCTTTAAATTCATCCGTTTCAAATTGATTTTAGGTTTTAATTTCATTTTTTAGGAGCTTTTAGGTCAAAAAACCCGCGCGTGGGGGTCCGCAGGTATAACACAGGGGACCCGCGGACCCCGACTTTTTCGCAATGGGGAAAAAGTCAGGGGTCCGCACCTGCCGTGAAGGTAAGGTGCAGACCCACGCACTGTCTCTAACAGAGAGGGTGCGTACCCCACGCAAAGGTTTTTAAAACCTAACAAACTCAAATTTCACCCAAAAATTCCAATTTTACATATTCTAATTCGCCTTTTTGTTGAATGTAGTGTATACATCATGCTTGATTGGCGAGAACGGGAGCATGAGGACGTAGATCTTACCGCAATAAATCATCAACCTTCGATTGATGCATTGAAGGCATGTGACTTATACAAATTCTGGGCCATACCTGGCATGAGGGCCCAGGTGGACTTTTTGCAGTGGCTGGTAGACAGGTGGAGCATACAGGACCATCGCTTCTTCATTGGTGGTCACCAACTCGAAATGGAGCTGGCAGACATATACTTTTTGACTGGTTTGCCTAAGAGAGGTGAACATTTGACTCTATTCGAGACTAGGCCAGGTGGCCAGTCTGTCGATAGCCTCCGGCTAGAGTTCTGTAACAACCAGACTAGAGACAAAGGGATAGACATCAAAACCATATCCCTTCCTGAACTCATGGTAATCGCGTTTACTGTTACCAGGCTTTGCGGGAGCGCAACACTACATATAGCCACTGGATCCCAAATGCGGATGGCAGTTGACTGCTTTCGAGGCACCATCTTCAACTGGTGCGATGCTGTGTTGGCTAATGTAAAGGCCAACTGACTAGAGCCAAGAACAGACAACTGAAGACCTTTGGATATGGTGCTTTAGTAGTGAGCTTTGGTTTGGAGAGGGTCCCAATGTTGGTCCCACAGCACCTCACTGTTGGAGTTGGACTTCCTCGAGAGCCCAAACTGATGCGATGGGTTGCAGTTATGGCCCGTCATCCTGAGGAGGGGACAGAGGTCGTTCGATTCACACCTGAGTATTTCCATTGGTTGGAAAACCAGGTTTTTGCTATTCAGGACTTTCCTTACGCTGGGGTAGATTTTCACGGTGACCCAGACATGGCTCTTCCACCAGGAGAGCAATGGGATGACTCAGGTAAAATCATTTTCAACATTTTCCTAATTTAATTTTTAATTAATTAATTTTTATTTTTATTTTAATTAATTAATTTATTATTATTATTATTATTATTATTTTTTTTTATCTCGTCCCAAAATTGATAGTAAAAGTTTCAAATGCAGATGTGGGTCCACAGCGACCAGCCGCTCTTCGGCCCTATGAGAGGAAACAACCAGCTGCAGCGGCACCAGCCCCACAGGACGAATCAGCAGAGACCTTGGCCGAATTGGAGAGCCATCTAGAGCATTTGACAGGAGACATTCCAGAGACCGGCATAGATGACATTCCTCTTCGACTACAGTGCTATGTGATTGGGGTCCCAGGACCTTTCAGGAGGTTCCTTTGTAAGGTGGCCTGTACAGTGGTTTCTTATCGAGATCATCACCAGCGATAGGATGATCGCCTATTGTAGACATATATGACATTTTTGCTTTTTGTACTATCATTTTTGCGATCATAAGGTGTTTTTCAACCTATGATCGAGGACGATGTATATTTTGACACACTCCTATATTATACTATATCACTATTACTGGCTTATCTTGTAAAACATGTTATGGAATCTTTTTAAATTTACTTGTATGATTATTGAAAATGTCTACTTAACATTCGAGAAGCAATTGCATCTGCCAATGTATTTAAATATCTTGGAATATGCTGATATTCATATAATCAAATTCCCGTTCCAAGAGACGCACTCTCAAAAATAATCTCAATAACACTAGATTTCTAATGGCGTATACTCTATTAAGCTGTAATACAACGAGTTAGAATCTAACCTCACTATCAAACTTCGAATCCCAAATGAAATAGATTCAGATAATAACTCAATCACTGCACTATACTCTGCAATGTTTTTTGTTGTTTGACCGAGGCTTACCCCATGCATAGATGCCAACTCGTCAGAGGGCGAATAGATAACCCAAGCTGCGGAAGAAATGTTCCGTGTATTACGACAAGCACCACCAGCAAAACCAATGTATGTTTGGAGAGGTGTCGACATCTGCAATATCAAGAGTAAAACCAAGATAAGCAGGAATAATGATGAAAAACACTCTCTAAGCTAAGCACACTTTTAAAAATAAAACACACCAGCTAGAAAGAAAACTAACCTAACTAAAAATCTCCACACCCAGATTTTAAGCATAATACCTCTTCAGGTAAAGACCATTTCTGGGTTTACCTAAAGAGACCCCGTCAAAGTCTACCAATTCATAGGCTCCTTTTGCCAGCTTTTGCTTGACAACATAAGGACCATGCCACATAGGTACGGATTTTCCAGCGCCTAATTTATCATTTGCTTGATCGTACAATAAGACTAGGTCTCCTTCCAAAAAATTTCGAGGGGTCACATTTCAATCATACTGAGCTTTAATACGTTTTGCATGAGTTTCGATTGCTAATGCAGCATCACGTCGATTCTCATCTAGGTGAGCCAAGTATAACAAATGTTTTTCCTCTTCGTTAGTGGCTGGAAGTAACTCGATGGCCATTTGCAATGACAGGATTTCACATTCAATGGGTAACACAGCTTCCAGACCATAAACTAGTTGGAAAGGAGTGAACCCTGTTGACGTTTTTACTGAGGTTCGATACGCCCAAAGCGCTGAAAATAGCATTTTACGCAATTCGACCTATGAATCCCAATGATTCGTCGGATCATGATGACTAGAACTTTGTTGATGGCTTCAACCAGACCATTAGCTTGTGGATAATATGGAGTTGAACTATCGTGACGCAAGCCAAACTGGCCTGTAAGTTCAGTCATCATTAAAATGACACCCATGATCAGTGATAATCGCTTGTGGAACGCCAAACCTAGCAATTATATGATTGAACATGAAAATCGCAGCTGTTTTGCCGTCTGCCTCAAATGTAGGCATCGCCTCGGTCCACTTGGTAAAATAATCTACCGCAAGGATGATATACACATGCCCCCCAGCCGAGTGAGGGTTACATGTAATAAAATCGATACCCCATTTTGCAAACGGACCGACGACAATTATAGGGTGGAGAGGAGCAGGTGGAGCGCGCATCTTTCGATAAAAAATTTGGCAGTTGTGGCATTTTCGGACCACGTTAATACAATATTTAAACAAAGATGGCCAGAAGTAGCCAGCGCGCAATATCTTTTGGGCTGTGGCATACCCAGACATATGACCGCCACACGCTCCAGAGTGACAGTCATTTAGAACCCTTTCAGCTTCCTCATGAGTTAAACAACGTCGAAAAATAGAGTCCGCCCCACGACGATAAAGAGTATCTCTAATAATTCTGAATTGTTGGGACTGGAACCGCATTTTTCGACGTTATGACCTTGAAATTTCTGGCCGAAAGGATTGGGTCTGGAGATAAATGATGATATCCCCATACCATGGATCTAAAGTGCTGATTAGAAACAAGGATTTGTCCACAATGAGCTCCTCCGCCACAGTTTCCGTGTCAGCACGCGGGAAGTCACACATTAACTCTGCAAAAACTAAAGATTTCTTTGACTTAGACTTTTCAAATTCCAAGTCGAACTCCTGCAGGATCACAATCCATTTGGAGTACTTGCCCCTAGCAATTGCTTGGTTAAAATATAGATCATAGGGTTGCAATCAGAAATTACTATAGTTTTATGTAGTAAAATGTAATGACGAAAACGTTGGACAGCTTGAACAGCTGCCAATGCCAATTTCTCCACATGTGAGTATTTTAGCTCAGTTGGATTTAAAGTTCGACTAAGGTAATATATCACATGTTTTGTACCAAATTCATCTTCCTGAACTAACACCATTCAAGAAGTAGTCCTGGTTGTAGTTGGGAGGATGCAATAACGGTGCATGGGTCAACGCGTGTTTTAGTGCATCAAAAGATTTATCAGCTATCTCATCCCAAAAGAATGGAGTATTCTGTTTCAACAACTGGGTAAAACCCTTTGTGATCTCGGCGTAGTTAGGAATGAATCGGCGTAAAAAGTTTGCTTTCCCTTGCAAACTTTGGAGTTGGCGAAGACTCGAAGGAGGAGGCAATTTGACAATAGCTTCAGCCTTCGAGGGATTGACGTGAATGCCGACTTTCGAAACAACAAACCCCAGTAACCGACCCGTTTCTATACAGAAAACACACTTGTGTGGATTCAACCTCATCCGATAATGCCTACACCTCATAAATATTGCTCATAAATGGATGAGATGATCAGCTCTATGTAATGAATGAGCAGGCAAATCATCGAGATAGGGTTGCACAATGTGCTTGATATCATGAAACGCGTAAGACATGGCCCTTTGAAAAGTTGCCCTGGCGTTCTTGAGCCCAAAAGGTAATTTGCAATAAGAAAATGTCCCCCATGGACAAATGAAAGCCGTTTTTGGTTGATCAGTAGGTAGAATATTGATTTGATTGTATCCGGAAAAACCATCGATGAAGGAGAATATTTCATTGCTGGCACAATCATCAATGATTTGATCGATATAGGGAGTTGGGTAATTGTATTTTGGACAGGCTCGATTAATATCCCTATAATCGATACATATTCTTATTGTCCCTTGCTTTTTGTTAACAGGAACAATATTCGATACCCAATCCGTTAACGAAATCGGATAAATGAAACCTGTTTTGAGTAATTTTTCAACTTCTGCTTTAATAGCAGCAACTTTTCTCGGGTGGATCTGGCGCAAACGTTGCTGGACGGGTTTAGCATCCGGGTAATTTTTGATTTCATGAACAATGATTGCGGGGTCAATTCCTGGCATTTCCTCATATGACCAGGCAAACACGTTGCGGAATTCTTGAAATAGGGCCTTATATGTTTGCATTTCATTCTCTATACACGAGGCACCTATATGAATGTTTTCAACAATTCCAGGCTTAACCGAAATATCAATAGGAATAGTTCGAGAAATGTTTCCCAAATTTAAATATGACTCAGGATTTTTCATTGGATTCTGAGGTTCCTTGACATATTCAGTTGTAAAAATAGATGAGAAATCATTTTCAAAACGATCACTCTCGGGCAAAAATGAAGATCTATGATGAAGATCTTCCCATGGTAAATCATCGACACATAAGATTTCACGAATTTGCTCATCAGTGTGAACAAGTTCGGAAAACGTTGTTGAATATGAGTTTGATGTTGAAAGTGATTCCTCATGGACCACATTCATTAAGTCAAGTTTGGTTGAAGATGGGTCGGAAAACAACTGCACGGCCTGATACGCAATTTCATATGGATTCAAAGGCATAACATCACCAAATGAGTCTATCTCAGATTCAGAAGGTACGATCCAAGGATCATCATAAACAATAGTGTCTGATGAAATCATATGAATGGTTGCAGTAGAAGACAATGCGTTGATAGGAGGAAAAGGAAAAGTTCCCAGTATACCAAAATCTTTAACTAGTCCTACTCCAACATCCTTATACGGGATAGTTGTTTTGCCGACATGCTGAATACTTTCAGAAGAGGCTGGGTTGGATGAAAAGTAAGTCAGCTAGTCTATAGTTACGATCTTTCCATTATGAGGGAACTTTATAAGCTGAAATACTGATGAAACGACAACTATCATAGCGTAAGACCAACTACGACCCAAGAGAAGGTTGTAATCTAGAGGTGCATCAACCACCTCTACATCTAGATTAACAGTTTTCCCTTCAACCCTTATAGGTAGATCCTGTAGAATGCCAAAAGGATGAAACCCACGGCCATCAAAGGCCTTTAGAATCGTCGAGGATTGATTTAGCGAAGGAGAACCAAGCGATCTCCAACACTGTATCGACATAATACACGTTGAGGCTCCCTCATCAATCACAGTCCTATAAAAAGGTCTGTTTTTGACTAACACTGGGATCTGGAAAGCCATTTGATGAGGTAAGCATGGTGTACTATTTTCTAGATCGAAAATTATAAGTTTTGAGTCCTGAATGTCAACAGCTCCTATAGCCGACAATAGTAATTTACGCTGTGCTGGACATGATTTCAGCACTTCTAAAGTCGACATTGCTGAAGGTGAAACAGCTAAATCTTCAACAATGTTATAGTTCTGAGCCACTCTCGCATGTGGATTGAAAGCTGACTTTCGAAGTATACCCTTGGTGGGTGGTTTGATTGCTAAGCCTGGGTTAGGTTCTCGATCTGTAGTGGATCGGAACCGTGAGTTGAAGTTGATGGGTTCGAATGAGAAGATTCTGCTTCTTTACCATCAACAAGACTTTTACTTCCATAATCATGTGATCGAGTCGCAATCCTAACATGGGACATCATCATAATGGGTTCTTCGGAGGCATTTGAGGAAGAACCTATCATCTTACTGTCTTGACTTGGAAAAGGATCCTTCAAAACAGCAGGCATTTGGGAACCTTTGACAATTTTCGCAACCTCTGCACGATGAGGGCAGTCTCTTGTAAAATGCTCTTTGTCACAAATGAGACAAGGATAACGAGGTTTGCGTTTCTCATCATTTGATTCCACTTTTTCTGGTTTCTCTTTCGAATTTTTATCTGTTTTATTTTTATTCTTCCCTTTCTTCTTACCGCCGGATTTTGATTTGGCTGTAGGTGACTCTACAACATGAATATCGGCGGAAATTTCCGTGGAAGAATCTCCTGTCGGGGAGTCTGGTAAAGTTATGATAGGAGAAGAATTCTTGGAATATTTCTTCTTACTTTTGGTATTAACCATACCAATCATACCATCAGCGGCATGAGACCCTGAAGGAGCTGCAACGATTTGATTTTGTTTAGGAAGATCGAGGATTTTCTCGTGTAACGTACCTGACTATGTATAAAATAAGTCAAGGTACTGAGCTTGAGCAATTACTTGCTCCTCAGTAACGACTCCGGCCCTAGCTACATCCTCAGTGATCTTCGGTAACAAAGACTTTACAAACCATTCAGCTAAGATCTGATCCAGAATAAAAACCTTCACTAAACACCGTCGACGTCTCCATTCATGAATGTGATCTGAAATGTAAGTGGATGTGGACTACTTTAATGAAGTCAATAATTCCATGCCATTGTCATATCTGAATAGAAACTAAAAATGAGTTAAAAAAGAAGTAGCTAACTGAATAAAATTATAAAAAGTGGCTCGCGGTAACTCAATGTACCACTTGGCCGCAGGACCAATTAGAGTGCGCTGGAAAAGCCTTAAACGGATTGAATCATCTGAAATGGAATTAGAGGCACATTAGAGGTGATAAGTCATCACATGGTTCGACGGGTCCTCTCCTGATTTGCCTTCAAACTTAGGAATATCACTAGGAAACTTATTCGGTATTGGTGGCTAAAACGGAAGATAGTTAATTGGATCGTTCGTAAGGCGTGACAAGTCAGGAAAGTCCAAAGCTGCAATAAATGGCAACTGACGATTAGGGTCCCTAAAACTCTGGGTCATGAGACCAGCCCCAGGAGTAGGATATCCAGTATAGCTAGGAATTGGAATTGCATTTGGGATATTATATCCTCCCGGAAAACCAGGATTAACTGGACCGTACTGGGGTTGTTGAGGTTGTTGATATGTATACCCAGGGTACGGTTGATACTGATAGACTGGCTGCTGCACAGCCGGACCGAATTGGTACTGTCCCTGGTACGGTTGATAAGTAAATTGAGGTTGACTTGTGACAACCATACTTGAACCAGGTTGGCCTACAGGCATTTGAACCGAAGTTTGAATTGTGGATCCAGACTGAGGTAAAGATGTCTGAGGAGTTGATACAGGAACAGTAGAAACTGGAGTTGTCGATACTCCAGAAGTAGGTGGGGTAGATTGAACAGATGTTGCAGCAGTTGCAGCAGTCGTTTGAGGCGGAGTACGAGGCGTACTAGGCCCAGGCTGAGAAACTACAGAAGGTGCAGAAGTTTGAATAGTAGACTGGACAGGTTGCTAGGGTGAACCAGAAACCAAGGGTTGTCCAGTTTGAGATGACAACTGTACATTCGGTTGCAAGACCTGTTGAGTTTGAGATGGATCCCACACTAAGTTCATTCCGGGGTACGGACCCATAACAGGTTGAGAATATTGAGGACCATAACCGGGTTGAGGGTAGGGTTGATAATTCAAAGGTACATTTCCAGTTCCTTGAACATATGATTGACCGGAAGGTGGTTGGAAACCTTGGGTTGGGTACTGACCTTGAGGTTGATAACCTTGAGGCACGTACTGATACTGGGGTTGACCTTGAGGTACATATTGATACTGGGGTTGACCTTGAGGTACATATTGAGTCTGGGGTTGACCTTGAGGAACGTACTGTCCCGTAGGTATGTACTGTCCTTGAGGTTGCCCCCCAGGCGCAAATTGGGTACCTTGAGGTTGCCCCCAGGCGATAATTGAGGACTTTGAGGCTGCCCCCCAGGTGGTAACTGGCCACCTTGAGGTTGAGGATTAGGAATAGTACCTGACATCATGAGAATATCTTCTACACTCAACGGCTTAGTTCCATTATTTCCAGTTAATAACCCTTGTTCAATAGGTTGAGGAGATGCTCCCGAAAAAGTACCAGTAAGTGACTGATACCCAGAGGGAACAGAAGGACTGCCGTACAAAAAGGTTTCTGGATATTGAGAAAACATGGATGACTGTCTTGACATATTTAACGGAGGATAGTAACCCCTAGGTGTTGGGTGAAAAGGAATACAAGGTGGTGAAAAACTTAGTCCCAGGTTTTCCAAAAAATTGGTCAATGAAAGATACCAAGCACTGCTCCTAGGTGGACTGTAAAAGATTGATTCACGCTCCCTAAGTTCTATAACAGGTTGATTTTTAGGGATAGGGATACCTTCTTCTTCCGGAGTAGCAAGTTATTCAATAGCTATAAGTCCAGAAGGAAGATTTTGGGTAATTATTCTTTCTACCCTGGGTGAACTAGGACCACCAGAAGTTGGAGAGGTAAATCTCAATGTTGGAGTAGCAGCAAATTCAGTTTCAAGTTCAGATATTTTAGGTTCCTCACCTAAATCACTAGTAGATGAAAAACTACCAGTAACTTCAGAAACAGACACAGACTGTGGATTATAATCTGCTACTAGAGCTTGATAATCTGGATGTACCACTAAAGAAGACTCTCCTTCTTCAGGTGACCCAACTCTACTGTCTCTAGGAGTTATAAGGGCTCGTAACCCTTCAGGTTGGCTCGGTGAAAACTGAGGAGGTTGGCCCCGAAGTCCACGGGACTTCCTCGGTAATTCAGCCACGATTAAATATTTTAACTACTTCACATGCAAACAAAGTAAAATCTCAATGAAAACCACCTAAAGCCTCTAAAGAACCAAAAAAATTTGAATCACACGCCTAAAGAATCTAGGAGATCAAACCACACATAAACAGTAACTTTCCGTACTGAAACCACTAGTTGGTGATGAAATCCAACATCGCAGAGTTCAATACAGAAATGGCGGTTGGAATAGTTACCCCGACAACCTGCTTAATGAATAGACTGGCACAAGTTTCTCCACTAAACTGTCTCGAGTGAAGAGAACCCCCCAGAAAATCCAAGTGAGTCTAGCCGACGTCTGCTGCAGGTACAGTGGGATCTTCCCACCATTGTCACCTTAGGAAGAATCCTACAGAATATGGTCACTATGGTTACCAACAGAAACAAATATACCTGGGGGAACAGTCTACGATCCGATACGCACGCAAGGGCAGAGTAACAAGTTGAATCCCCTTGAAGGCTCCTTGACATAATCCAAGGTTTACCAACAAGTGACCCCAGGCTCCTCGACAATGGTTAATCCGAGGTTTACCGTTTTTAATATGTGAATATCTGGCGTCGTTCCCAATGAGGAAGGATTGATTCCCACACTGGTTCGGACACGATCTCATGCTTCTCCTTTAAGAGGAGCTTTCCCAGAGCATAGATGCAACAATTGGATTTTTCTCCTACCGCAAGATACAACTACTTGTTTGTTTTATTGTCTTGGAGAGTTAATTACTCCCTACTCCAAGACCCTAGCCTAAGCTATATTGGTGTAATAGAGCCCTAGAAATAAAAAGATTACTAGATAGATTTTACTTTAAGCGTTATTTTTATTGGTTTTTCTTTAAGTCAAGAGGTGCGGAGATGAAACTTATGGTGTGAAGACTTGACTCGAAATCACTAAAAAATGCACTTAAGATGATAAGCAATCTTTTCCCTTCAATGAATTTCTAGCTAGGAAAGAGTTGAGAATGCAAATGCTTGTAAACAAAAATCTTTTCCTTAACAAACAAATCAAAGAAGAGCTTTTTGTCTTTTCCAATGCACTCAAAATGAGACAACTAGTTGTTTTCACAAAAAATTCCTTTTTCTTTCAAACACTCAAATACTACAAAAACAAACTTTTTCCAAAAGAGATTTTTTATTTTTATAAAACACTCAAAACTATGGAAAAATCTAATCTTGAGATCAAGGATAATTTTAGGGGCGAATGTTCGCCCTTTGGCGAAATTAAGGGGTTTTAAATTTTTAGTGGGCGAATATTTTGTATCATAGTAGATTTTTACAAATCACCTCAAATAGCCCACCTTATTTTAAGGGAGAGGGTAAAAAAGGTAAATTTAGCCCTTGAAATTAGGACTTACAACCTTCCATTCGCCCATTTTCAAGAATAGGTTTTATTTAAGTGAATCCATTTGCCCATTTTCAAGAATAGGTTTTATTTAAGTGAATCCTATGGGCCAAATACCATATTTATAAAAGAGTTATGGTAAATTAATAAAAATATAAATAAATGAGAGGTATGGTAAATAAATAAAACATTTTGTATATTTACTCCATAAGTCACCTTATATACATGTAAGGGTGTAAACAAATAAAAATATAAGTAAAGTGGAGGTATGGTAAATAAATAAAACCTTACTCAAAAGGTATGTTAAATAAATAAAAATATAAATAAACTAGACGTATCGTAAATAAATAAAACCTCTTTTTATATTTAGTCCATAACCCTCGTTCTATTTATGAAGGCTCAAGAAAGAGGTTTTATTTAAGTGAATCCTATGGGCCAAATACCATATTTGTAAAAGAGGTATGGTAAATTAATAAAAATATAAATAAACGAGAGGTATGGTAAACAAATAAAACATTTTTATATATTTACTCCATAAGTCACCTTATATTTACGAACACTCAAAAAATGGGTTATATTTAGGTGAAACCTATGGCCAAAATACTATGGGACAAATACCATGGACTAGATTGTTATTAATACCATGCAAAAAACCATTATTAACCCTAATATTAGAATTAATAAAAATAAAAATGGCACATGGTATTGACCCATGGTATTCACCAAAATGGCACATGGTATTGACCCATGGTATTCACCTGGAATGTAGCCTATTTAAATGGGGGAATTAAACCAGCATGTAGCCTATGCTAAGATTCACTAGGACTTTACAAAGTTTTATTATTTAGTGAAAGACTCGCCAAGAACTTACAAGATCTTATAATTGAGTAAAATATTTGCCATGCCTGGTGAGAGATTCGCCAAAAAATTATATATACATATTATATTATTGATAAAATCGCCTTCCATTTTTCCTATATACCATGGAGATTCGCCCATTTATTATATTTATAAATTTGGGGGGGTTCTTAAAATTTTCCCTGCTTGAGATCTATAAACTATAAAAAACTATTTGAAGTAAAAGCTTACAAGATGTCTTTTCAAGGATGTTTTACTTAGCTATAAGCAAACTAAGGACTAATTTGTCCAGAATCACAAATCAATCAAAAAACAACCAATTTTTGTTTTCTTTTCTAAAAATGAAATCCAAACTTTTAACACAAGTCTTTTCGAAGTTTCGCAAAGAGAAAACACAAGATGGATTCCTCAACAAAGGTAGATTTTGCAAATGGTCAGACTCATAAGAAGGCCAGTAAAAACCAAGGTGATCTGAGGCTTCTACAGCTTCTAAGCTCTGAGCTACTACAAGACCAAAATGAAAACCAAGCCCGGCAACCAAAACTTCTAGGAATTTCACCTAAAACCCTAACACCAATGGAATCAACCTAAGAAAAGTTCCTGACAAGTCACATGCAGGTCTGGGCAGGGGATAACAACATCTAAACAAAAACTAAGCTGACTGAAAGAGAAAATCTTAAGTTTTCCAAAATTTTGACAGGGTCCGCAGGCCCGCAGTTCACACAGGTGCGGTACCACTCTGTGTGAAAAGCAAAAGTGCGGATAGGTCCGCACTGTGTTGCAAGCCAAGGGTGCGGTCCTCTCCCAAAGTTATGAAAAACAAAAAATAATCCAAGATCTACTAAATCTACCCAATTCCACACACAACAAGCCAAAAACAGAAACAAAAACACAGTTTCTCAGGTCAAAGTAAAGCAAATCAAGAAATCAAGTTCCCCAGTGGAGTCGCCATTTTGTCACACAGAATGAGTCGTTCTTGCGGACAAGATCGACCTCCCTAGAATCTAATAATATCTAGTGACAAGCAAGCCAATAAAAAGATATCTTTCTCTAAATATGCAATTTATAAACAAAGGCAAACAAGTGTTTTAGGCCTACCTTGGGTCCAATGCAAGTTTGTGGAAGCCTCGCTCCTTTGATCCAAATGAGCTCCCTTGTAGCGAATCTGCAAACACAAACAAGCACACAAATTAAATAGCACCTGAAAAGCCAATATCATAAAGCATACTTATCATGATGATCAAGGAATTCATGAAACAAATGACATAATACAATTTGTTGAGAAAAATGAATCTGATTGTATTAATTCAAATCAAAGAAGAACTTTACAACCTGTGCCTTGATGCTGTACAAGCTCCTCCCAGGGTCCAACAAGAAGTCTCCTCTACTTTGACAAGTTTCACTCTCTTCCCAATGAAGCCAAAAGGTATGTGATCTCTCCTCTTAAGCTCAACTAGGAAGTCTCAATTCCACCAACATTTACCCTAAAAAATGTTCAGCTTCTAACCTCTCCAGCAACCAGCCCAATGCCTTAATTTATAGTGCAATGGAGGGAAGTTACTAGGTCCTCCTTCAAAGGGATAAATCCCTCCTTCAAATGGATAACTCCTCTCATCAAGGGATTAGCTCCTTCTCTTTTAGGATGCATGAACCACCTAAGAGTGAACCATCCACGACAAAATTCCTTCTAGAATAATCTAGAATTAACCCAAAGTGAATTTTTTAGAATAAACTTGTGCCTTTTTGACTTTCACAGGGGTCCGCACCCACTCCTTTAGAGACAGAGCGGGCAGGTCCGCAGGTAATGTGAACAGGGGGTGCGGGACCGCAGGCAACAGTGAGAGAAAGTGCAGAACCAGAACTTTAATGATTTTTAAGGTCTTTCTCTCATTTCCAAAGCTTGACATGAAGAGCTGAGGTCTGAGACTTGCTTAGGAGGACAATGTAAGTGATGATGGACCCATACTGACTGCAAATAGTCATGGTGACAATATTTTTTGTAACACTTAGAAAATTAGACCATCTGATGGCAATTGATCACCTTAGATAAAAACCATAATACTTCCTACAAAAGTAGAAGAAAAACCCTTCGTCTTGATGGAATACAACTAAATAAACTCAGCTTCTTGAAGTTTTGATTCTGATCTCAAGAGGGGCTTTAGGAATTGTACTTTTGTCATATCCTTTCTATGGAAATATTTTGATCCAATCAGTGATCCAAGAATTTATCCAAAGTTGGTTAAGAGATCAACCACCTTGTTTGCACCCCTTGTTCTCAGAGCCACCAATGGTTTATTGAGCCTAACGATGGCACTAATAACAATGGGAAAATCAATTTTCACAATGAGGTTTAGAATCACCAATCTAATTACTTCCTTCATACTTCTCACCACTTCTTATGCCTCAGGTATATTATTAAAGTTACAACATAGCTTGAAAGCCTCGCTTTCCATTCTCTGATGACATCTTCTCCCCCCTCACAAAATCTAAGTTAGAAGTAACAAGCTTCCACCCAAATCCTCCACTCGATTGAGAACCTGAACGTTTGAAGCAAGTTGTCAAGTAAATTCAAGGATTTTGAACCCTCTCATAATCTTTGGCCATATCCATTTCGAATAGCATGCCTTCCCTTTTCTTGAAATATATCATGTGATATTGTGATTCCATTTATAATTTTCTTCCCTTTAACAAATCCTCCTCGGGTTTCCAAAATGGTTTTAGGGGGGATACCTTTCAGTTGATTTTCCATCACCTCATAAATCACCTTATAGAACATATTATAATGGGAAATTGGCCTAAAGGCATATAAGGAGTTAATATTTTTGTTCTTTGGAATAAGATATAACAAAGTGTTATTAATATATTTGAGTACTCTTTTAGACTACCTTGATTCTTGCACCAGTTTTGTCATATACTCCTCGATGACGTCCCAATATTCCTGGAAGAAATCACAGGGAAAGCCTTCTAGCCAAGGATATTTGTCTCCAAGGAGCTTCTCCAATACTTGATAGGCTACAACAGAGGGAACCCAACATGACTAATAATAAATATGAGTATTGGTGAAGACCTTAGAACAATTATGGAACCTAGCTGCCAACAACATAGGTCTATAGATCCATTTATCCACCTTTTGGGGAATCCAATATAATAAACCTTCAAGCGAGATTTTGGTGGAAATTGAAGGGCAAGAGAGCCTTAGGTGAAACATGAAGGACAAAGGGTATACCTATGAACATGAAAATTTGGCAATTTGAAACGAATCCCATTCCATATTAGCAAGCCAATGGGAAAGGTCTCCCTTGGAAGAACATGTAGCATTGTGTTTTGTCCATTTGGAACTTGGATACCAAAAAAGCATCATTAAAATATCAATATATTCCCTTATTCTTGCACAAAATGTAGCATTGTGTTTTGGCCATTTGCAACTTAGAGACCAAATAAGTACCATTGAAATATAAAAATAGTCGATTGTGTTGGCCATCAACTCTTATTCCTTTAGATTGGTAAAAAAAATTTCAAAGATCTACGTATTTCATGTTTGATAGTAGAAGCTTTCATTGATGATTCTTCCCAATTTTTGAACTAATTAGGTGATTATAAAACCATAAGCTTTTAGTGATTTTAAATTCAAGAATAAAATTATCTGACAACCACTAGGAATTTATTGAAACTTGTCATTCTTTTTTGCAATAATATTTCTTCCACATTTTTGTTAGTCCAAGTGAAGCAATATTCCCTAGAAATTAGATCCCAAAGATGTTGGATTGAAATAAAGTCCTAAAATAAGATTTGTTCCTACCTTTTGTTATTCCAAGTGAAGGAACCTTCACTAGGAATTTGATCCCAAAGATGTTGGGTTAAAACAAATTCCATAAATGTTGTGTTTGTCAAACTGGTTTTCGAGCTTCATTTTTTCTCCAAATATGTGAGTTGTATCTAAGTTTGAACTGGATTGGATCATCATATTATTTGTCATTTATCTTAATGTTTTCATTGTAGAAGAAAAATGGAGGAATCAACTTGCAAGGTCATGGTTTGGAGAATTGATGTTTGAAACCTTGCAGAGCTATTTTGAGGCATCAAATGACACTTTTTTGGGTCAAAATTTTCTTGCTCTAGTGTGAGACTTTTCAACATCGATCTACATTCATGGAATGGTTGAGGAAGATAAAGAAATATTTTTTAAGTCCTTGTTTGAGATTTTTTTTTTTTTTTTTTTTTAAGATGAAGCTTCTAAATGGTGGAAAAGCCTTGATGAGGATTCTAGATTAAAGGTCACATGGGAGGAATTTGAATAAATTAAAAAAAAAATGGATTAGGACTTAAAGATAGAAGTGACATGAAATGAAGGATGAGTTAAAAGAAGAAAAAGAAGAGATTGAGAAGAAAGGGGATGATTTATCTAAGATATAAAACCTTAATGATTAAATTATCAAGGATATTCAAATACTACAATGGGGAAAGCAAAGTAACGCGAAGTGGGAAAATTATGAGTCAAGGGAAAAATTGGAAAGGAAAGACAAGGAAATATATAGATTATTAAACCATAATAAAAAGCTACTAGATGAGTTAAAGAGATTGAAAGAAGAAAATAAGCATTTCCAAAATCAAGAAGGAACAAGATCTCGGATGAAGAAACTATCACAATACTTGAAGAGGAAATTTACAAGACGGTTGAAGAATCCCCAAATATTAATGAGGTAAAATTAGAAATAAAATCCAAGATTGAAAAACAGTGTCAACATTTGATAGACTATCACATTGCACTTGAAAAGGAGAAATAAGAGAAGATTCAAGAATGTGTAATGTCACTTTTTCTGGGCATAGGAATCAAGACCATCTCAATATCCTAGGATAAAAATTAAAAGTAATTGTGGGCTACGAGGGAATTGATTAATTAAAAGTGACTGATAAAATAGAATATTATAAATTCACTTTACTAAGAGAAAATGTGACCCATGGTATTCAGATGACCCATTGTATTGACCACGAAATTCTGATAAGCCACCGTAATAAAAATATAAGCAGAAGCTCATTCGTGGTAATGGTTGGATTGTTTGGTAAATTAATTTGTGGGATTGTAGAGATTTATGTGAGAGTTTTTAACATTGAGTGTTATTCTTCTTCATGGGTGAAACTATCCTCCCTAGGGATCAAATTAGTTTCATGGTGAAACATCCACCCTAGCTAGACAAGAGGGAGTGTTGTGTCATTCATTTTTGGGGAACAAAATTTTGGCATATTTTGACCAAGTCTGATCGAAAAGTAGTTGTGAAGAAGACCTTCAAAGAAAAGGAAAGAAATAATCCAATAATAGTCAGACGTCGAGGATTAAGAGAAAGGTGTGGAAAAGAAGAAGGAAGAAGCAGTTAAGGCAGAGCTCAAGAGAAATTTCCAGAGACAGATAAGTGCATGGAAATGGGTAGTTGAGGTCGAGTTTATAAAAGTCGCCAAGGAGGAATGGGTGTAATATACAAGGTGACAGCGACAATATAAGGCGAGGAAAATTGGGACGAAATTCTATAAAATAAAAAGGGACAACAGAAGAAACAAAGATAACATACCCTATGTTGAGACGCTGCCAATGTGTCAATTGAGGCATGTTATGTGCATTTCTCTCTCTTTCTGAGATTCATCATTTAATGTGATGAATGATCCTGATGTAAAGACCAAGCTACTATGATTTACTGATTATATTATCTAGTAATAAAGGGGAGTTGTGGGAATTTCTTGTGTCAATGGAATGTGATGAAATTAATGGGCCCTTTTAAATTTTCTCTTTTATAAGATATAGATGCTCTCTATTTTTCTTAGTCATGTTGTGAATCTATATTTTTTGCATGATGCATGTCTATTAATGGGGACTTCTGTTATGAACATATGAACCGAATTGTCTATTCCATTACTCGATGCATTTATGGGATGTTGGCTTAGAGGGTCCTGTCCCAGGTTCAGAGTTAGTTGTTCCAACCAACAAAACCCTACAATAGTAGCCCCAGTTGAAAACAACCTGTGTAGCATAGGTTGCAATCTCACCCGAAGCAATATGGGGGGATGCAAGAACCAAGTTTCTACATCCAAAGACTAGTGTGATGTCTTCCAACACCTTGGATCTGCATCCATGCAGATCGATAAACTTCTAGGGCATGTCACTACAACTCAATTAAAGCAGCCTTCAGACCTTTGTGAAGGTCCACGATCAGTCCTTACATACCCTTAACAGTCGATTTACCTACTTACGTGCATCAAAAAGCAACCCTAAAATGGAGTTCGCACATATCTACTTAATTCATCTCAAAACATAAGAGAAATCACCAAAAAATTCGCGGAAGTGCCAAGCATTCATTTCATACATTATTAAGATAGATTCAAGACATTCATGTAACATTTAATCATTATTTCATAAAACATGTCATTCATCGGCAACATATAACATAAGCAGATGAAACGGAAATACTCAGTAATTCTATGGAAAATTGTCTTTATTGATCTTTAATTCACTGGTTACATACTCAAACTACCCTTCGCACACAGCTACAGGGGTTTGCGCACTCAGCTATGGACTCTACCCAGGCCTCCGCACACTCATCTATGGAGCCTTCCCTTCCCTACCTAAGCGCAGGAAGAAGATCCTTCCTACCTTAGATCCTATCCAAAACTCCTCAATGAACCCAATTCTCTATCTTTTCTTACTTCCCTCTCCCTTAGAATCACTATGACTCAACTATATATAAACTTTTCAATACAATTCCATGGTTCACAGACCATGGGTGAATCTTAAAACCGACTCAAAACTTTACCTAAAACAAGGGGATAAGCCCCTTTGACTCTTATTCATCTATGCGCTCCACTTCCATATATCGTGGAGACTTTACATCTTTTACAAAAATGTATACAAAATTTGGGTTAACTAACCCCAAACTGACCTAGGGGATCCCATCCCAACAAGCCCCAAACAAAAAGATTATGACTTGCCCTTGAGTAACTCAGCTGGTTGTTCCACTTTTTGGTGGAGTTTGTTGAATGCCTTGGTCAATGTATGAAGCTCCATGGCACTCGACTCGACTACTTTTTGTACTACCTAGACTAGCTTCTCTGTGGTTGGCCCCTCTACTGCCATTTACGTAGTCCTCTGCATCTGTTGCATTGTCTTCATCTTTTCATGAATGGTCTGTGAAAACTGGTAGGCTTCCTTCATCCAAGGATCAAGTTGTGCACCGAGAACATACTTCTTCTTCTGCAATTCCTATATTTGCAACAATTTTTCTTTTCCTTCCTATAAGCACGTGAAGTGCTGAACTGGTGCCAACGTTAGTGCTATCGTACTGAGCTCATTGTAATACTACTGCACTTTCCTAAGTTCTTTGTTCAACTGTTGCAGTGTAGGATCCTCCTGTAGTGTATCCTAGAGGCCTAGTGCTTGAGTGAAGAGTTGGTCCCATCCTTGAACAACGACATCTAGCTTAGCCATGGATTCTTTTATTGTTGCTCTTCTTTTTTCCTGAACCTCTAGCGGTGTAGTCGGCTACAACTTCAACTAGAGCTCAACTATCTGCATCCGTAGGTCGAAAGTCACCTTGTCGACCTTCTCCTTTGAAGTGTGCATTGCAGCAACCAATTTCCTTACCTTGGATGAAGCCTCTACATCATCGGGTAAACCCAACTCAAGCATGGATTTGTAGGTCTGCTCAATCATTGTGACCATGTTCTGACGTTGTGTCTGCAACTCCTCCTACTCCTTTAGGGCTTGAGTCTTTTCTGCAAAATGTTTTTGGTTGTTGACTTTGTACTCACTGGTGGAAGTGAGTGCACACTACTCTCTGATCTTTAGCTCATTAGCGACCCCCTGATGTAGCACATGAAGGGACTCGAGCAGTAGTGTGGCATGGTTCAACCCCATATATTTTACTGCGTGAAGCACCATGCGATCCACATCCGACTCCACGCGGACTAACACCTCTGGTAGAGGAAAGACTCTAAGGTTCAAAGGCCAATCAATCTCCACAACAGTGCTATTTCCCTGCGTCAGGCTTGCTTGGACGTCGCTCGCCTTTCCAACATCCTGCTGAATCTTGTTCACCTGGATCTATAGCTCGCACAGATCCTTCTGGATGCTCCTGTGTGTTTGCATGTATTTCTGCTTCAATTTTTGCAGCACCTCTGTCGTCATGTCCCAAATTTCATCATTAGTCTCATCAAGATCGCCCTCTATCAACACCATGGGATCAACATGCATCTACTTATCTAAATTTTGTTTCTTTCACTGCCCACCTTTTTTCTCTTGTGTGCGCTTCTTCAGGATGAAAGGAGTGGTCTACTCCTCATCGCCGCCTCCTCCTTGCTCTGAAAACTCTTGCTCATCAGTGTGGTGGGAAGTAGGCTTCTCGCTTTCCTCTGCATCCTTCTATTCTTGCTCTACTTGCACTTTGGCAGCGCAATCCTCCTCATTATGGGCCTTATCTACAACTTCCTTAGCAGATTCCTTCTTCTTATGTTCTGTCAAGGTGCGCACAGCTTTCTGAGCGGCTTCCTTCCACTTCTACGCAACAGAGATCTTAGCGCTTGTGCTTGTTTTGACATCTAATTCTGTAGGTGTGCACCACTCCTGTGGCCAAATCCCCACAAATTCCTGGATATCTGTATCTGTTACCATATAAGGCAATAGGTGTCATTTATTCTCACAGTCTTTACGCACTTTGATCGAGACCCTATGAAAATCAGCTTTGAATTCTGCATAAGCCGATAGCTACACATACAAGGTGGGAGAAAACCTAGGTCATTGGTTAATCACCATGTGCATGTCCATATCCATCAAAACCCAAAAGGTCTTTGTCTCATTAACACACTCTGGATCTTTTGAGGCCCATAACAAGGCAAACTGCACTGCCTCGGGCAATTCTTCATTGTACTGACGAAATTGGCTATCCTTCGACAACCTCCAAGCAACCAAAAAATTGACAATAGAAACTAGGCATAGTGAAATGTCTTTCTCTCCTCTTGGGCTACTCAGCAATTTGTGAGGAACTCCTGACATAGATACTTGGCCCAGTTGTACTATACCCCCTTCACGCACTGAGATTCGAGTGATATGACCAACGTCGGAACTTCATTTGCGCGACATTTTCTCGTTACTTTTCCTACCAGAATCTGGGCAGCCAACTGTACTGCTGGGTTTGATATGGATGTGATGGAGTAGCCTCATGACTTTTTGATCAGACGAAACTCCTTCTTCATCTTATCTGCCAACTCTTTTTCTCTAGTTTTTCCTCCAAATGCCTTGGCAGGGTTCACGCCTTTGTAAGATAGCTTTTTGATCCTATGGATCAACATATCAGTGATGGGGATAGGCTCTCCTAGCCATAGGCACCCATCATGCACCGGCATAAGGAGCTGGTGCACACAGACCTTATTAATGGGGGAGCGATGATAATGCGGAACTAACAGCATATTAAGCAACCGTGACTGCTCAACACCACAGACCCACTTCATGGGCTCCAAAATTGTAACCCCTGTGTCACCATAGTAGATTTTCTACATATATTTGTGAGTCGCCAAGTGTGGAGACTTTTTATGGTCCGAGAGGTCCCAATCTTCCATTTTGAGCAACAGAATGCATGTCAGCCTAGCACCCTCGAACACAACCTGCTCAAGCAGCAAAGGTGTCGAAACTGAAAATTTCCCTATATCGGGATCCTTTGTGACTTTAGTTTTTACCTTTCATGGAGGGATATACTTAGGTAGCCTCGTCATAGGCTCCACCCCTTTGACATCAACATCCTCGATACCCTGGAATTCTTCCTCTTCTAGGTCCACTATGTTTTCTGGCTACTTATCCTTTTTCTGCTTCGCTTGTGTCTCGGTATGCTTCCTTGGTGATGCGCGCATCGGCACTGACTTCTTTTATTTTTCCTTCGCGGCTGGTTGCTTTTATTTCATAGCAAGCTACTTTTATTTAGCCCCAGTTTGTTTCGGCCTAGGCGACTTCGATGTCATGGGCACAACAGGCATAGCCTCCATACTAGACACTTCTAGTCCTGGCACATCGGACACAGTTGCTTTTGAACTAAGAGCTTCGGTGGGGATAGTGCCAGTCATTCTTTCCCTAAAGAACTCTCAGGTTGCAGGAGAATAGTTCACGAGTGATAGAAATTCTTCTCCGAATGCTCGACTCATATGCGACATACAACAAAATGCACCAACAAGCCTTAGAGTGCAAAGTGTTCTCTGTTGGACCGGTATGCATAATATATAGGGGGATTTGAATTCAAATCCATCCATTCACCCCATATTCGAATAATAGATGTTGTTTTGGCAATAGATATTCAAATATTTCCGCCTTAATTTCCACTTCCCCACTCCTCTTAACCACTTTCTAGCCGTCTCATCATGAATAGTAACTCAATGGTCATTTTCCTGTTGGGTTGTGCGGTACTGTTCGCTCTCACATAACGTCCTGAGCACATCTCCATCTGGTGCATCCTCATCAATTTCTACGCAGCCGGGTTGCTGCCTTGTCCTCCAACCCGCACAGTGTAGTTTATAGTCTCGTGCTCCCTTGCAACTACCTAGAGCACTAAGACTGTCTTGCTACCATATAGTCATTGCACAAGATCCCCTATATACAATTTCAACCTACTCCCATTCACTCTTCCTAGGAAGGGTTCCCCATTTGGCTTCGTGAGTTGAACTACACCACCATCTGTAATTTCTGTAACAATATATGGCCCTAACCAATGCATCTAGAATTTACCCGGAAATTTAGTGAACTTACTATCCTATAACAATACAAGATCATTTACTTTGAACGTGCGAAGCTTGATATGGCGATAATGGCATGCTTTTTTTCATTCAATCTGTACTTGTTGATGGAATCCTACCAAAAATCGATCCTCTTCGGGATCCATAAGCTATGTGATCCATTCTTCCAGGGCCTCGTGATTTTCCATATTCGTTAAAGTTGTTATGTGTAGACTAGGCACAATGTATTCCATAGGCATTACGACTTTGACCCCATATACTAATTTGAATGACATTTGTCCTGTCATCTTCTTACAAGTAGTCCTATAAGCCCAATTCATTCCAGGTACGCGTACATTCCAGTGATTCCACTGCGTGTTACAGATCTTTGTCAGTGTGTTCTACAAAATTTTGTTAAAAGATTTAACAATTATGTTTGCTTGCAGGTGATATGGTGTACTCTTCTGATGGTAGACCTAGAATTCATCAGTCAATGTGTTGATCGTTTCATTTAGAAAGTGCGTACCCCCCTCACTCATCAATACTTTCAGGCATCCAAACCTTGTTATGACATATTCAAACAAGAATTTTCATGTCGTAGCCCTTGTACAATCCTTCACAAGCTGTGCTTCTGACTCTCTGGTCATATATTCCGTCACAGTGATAATGTAGCGCATGCCCGTTTTCTTTCCAGGGGGCTGAATTGGCCCAATAAAATCAATTGCCCACTTCTTAAATGCCTACAAAGATACCTAAGGATGTAGTGGTAGCTCATCCCTTCACGATGGTCTGCCAGTTCTTTGACATGCATCGTATGCGTTACAATATGCCTAGGAATCCTTATGTAATGTTGGCCACCATAGTCCTGCGTGAAAAATCTTCTACGTAGTTGCTTTACCTGCGTAATGGCCTCCTACATGTTCCCCATGAGCTTCGGTGAGAATGATATCATGCTCAAAATCTGGCACATATCTCCGCAATATTTCATCTGTACCCATTTTGTACAAATGTCCCGCAATGACTGAAAATTCAATTGCGTGCACTACTAATTCCTTCTTCTGGTGATTTGTACATCCTTATGGCACCATCCCTATAGTGAATAAGTGAATAATGTATGCAAAATTGTCATCAATATGCACACCGCAAAGAGTTGCGCATCTGGAAATCCTTTCCATTTGCGACAGATGGTCAGGTCAAACATTCAACCTCCCTGGCTTCATAATGACTTTGAAGTCATACTCCTGAAGTAATAACAACCATCTGAAAATCTTCCCCCCAACACAGACTTGTTGACCAGGTATTTTAATGCAGAATGATCTGTCTACATCTTGGGATGCCTTCCTAATAGATAATGCCTAAAATTTGCAACTCGTAGACCATGGCCAACTCTTCATGCTCAGTGGTTGAATAATTTTTTTTGACTTTTGATAACTTCCTACTTGCGAAGGATATAGGATGGTCCATTTCTCCTTCACTATCCTATGTCAGCACTGCACCCAACATAATGTAAGAAGCATCCACATGTACATGAAATTCCTTTCTCCAATCAGGGAATACCAAGATTGTCACAGTTACCATCTTTTCCTTCAACACATCTAAGTTGCGCTGAAATTCTTCATCCCAACAGAATGTCACATCGTTCTTTAGCATTTTTTCCATTGGCATAGTAATTTGAGCATAAGATTTGATAAATTTTCTGTAGTATCTTGTATGTCCAACGTCATGCACAGCTGCTTAATGTTCCTAGGGGCCTCCAAGTTCACAATCAAAGAAATATTTGCAGGGTCCACCATCAATTGTTTCTTACACACAACATGACCCAGCAAGATCCCGAAAGGAACACAGAATATGCATTTGTTCAAAGTCAGTGCAATTTGGTATCTGCGTTAGGTATCTAACAAAAGGCGCAGACTTGCTAAATGGCGCTTCACCAATCCAAACGTCGTCCAGTCATCAAAGTACACTTCCAGGAAATTATAAATGAATTCTTTGAACATTTTTATGACAATTTTGATTATGCCCTTTAAATCCAAAAGCTTAGTGGGGAAGAGATCTTGGTATTCGTGAAGTAATTCAGCAACTTTATCTACTGTAGTGTTGTCCCAATAATCTCCAATTTTGCGAACTTTGGTTCTTCTTTAGTGCCAATGTTTACTTGCTTCGTCTTCAAAGGTGCGAAGATGTCCAAGTTCTCTATTTGTGAGCCTTCAACTTCGTGATGCCATTCTGCCTCCAAAATATTGATATTCTTTGGGTCTTCTTCCTCTTCTTCAGCGGTCACATTATATCATTCCAATGCATGGTGCAGCTGGGTGCTCCAGTCGGTTGGGTCCATTCCATAGGTTCCTTTGGTGTTCTGAAGATAACTACTTTAATCTCTTGCAACACTTCATTGATACTTGAAAATATGTCTTCAAAGCTAAAAGTCAATAAGAAGCCTTCCTTCAATACATCTCATTTCGTAGTGCCATGGCGGAGCTCCATTTCAAGATACCAATTCATGGGGATTATATCCAAGGTATGGAAAAATATGTGTACCCATTATGGCTGTGGTTTTGTCCCCCATTCCTTAGTCCATTTTTCCAGGTGATTGCGCAGATCATCCTTTCCATTATACTTCTCAGTCATTCTGGTATTAGCACACCCAAACCGTAGCTTCATCATTCTTCTGTAATCTCGCCATCCAACAAAACTATCCTTATGCGTACCCCACCATCATGCAAGTGTAGCGCGCAGCACCAACTCCAATGCTTGAAAGTGGTGGTCCTCAGGGACTTCACGCTCAAAGTCATCTAAAAACAGATCTATGTCAGTTAAACCATCATAATAAGGTAACTTTCTTACCTTTGATGAAACACAACGCAGCGACTTTGTCATCATATTGCATCGCAATGTAGAGACTTCATGTAAGCAATTTTGCCAATTCTCTAATTCCTCATCTGAGTTAGAGGTGTAGGAACTATCCCGGTCCCATGCAATCTGTCCATCTATCGTTGGATTGATCCAGTCCTGATCTCATGCTATTATCTTGTAGATTTGATACAGCTCATCATCACTTTTTTCATAGTCACGGATTGGTTTAGTATAACACGCTCCTTCTGCAAGATCCAGTGGCACTATAACCTAAAGTGATTTTCTTTCAAACGACGTTGTCCTTTTATTCAAATTAATTACCCCATTCATATCAATAGCCCAGTCGATTCCCAGGAGTGCAGGGTAAGGATTACTGTCATCGACAAATTCTATAACTTCAAAATCTACTACTGCACTCGCACCATCATTATCAACCGTTACTCCATGTAAATGTCCCATGGGGATGATTTTGTGTTGATTTTCTATCTTGAGCTGAATCAGAGACCACTGCAGTGTAGGACTCCCCATCCTTTCCCATTTCTGTTTCGGTAGAATATTCGCATTGGACCCCAAATCCAAGATGACGTGGTCCATTTCATAATCACATATCTATGTTTACAGCCGCATTTCACGCCCTGTTCGCGCCTTATGCTTACCAATCTTCCTAACTGTGCGCTACTCCGAGGGATTCTTTTCCTTATTGGCGCACTTGTCTATTAAGTCCTACAATCCTTCCACAACCTTCCGGTCGTGTAGTAGCTTTATGCAAGTCTCCAAAAATGTAGTAAGTACAGAAGGATTGACTTCTTGAGTTGCACTGATTTCTTGTGTCTTGTCCTGGCTTCCTGAGGTGGAGGCCTTAACGAAGCTTTTCTTTGCTTCCATGAATGTTTCCTTCACATGATTAAGGTCAAAGCCGGCTTCTTTCTCTAGAGCTTTGCAATCCCATCCATTGTCTTCGGGTTGTTTTCCCTTATCTGCCTCAATTGTCACATGCTTTGTAGTACAATATTAATGCTTTGATCCTCCTCGTGGGGCTTAGCCCTCATCATTTCTAAATTCTGCATAGGCTATTGAGGTTGCGTTTTCTTCTCTTGCATTTTAGCTATCAGCACTGAGCATTCTTCGATGGTATGATCGAATTGCCTACAATATTGACATGAAGGGTGTACTGGATTCTGGTAATCCTGCTTGAAGTGCCCTGACTGTCCGCAGTTGTAGCAGATAATCTGTCTGCGACATCTACCAGGTCCTCCTCCTCCTCATCCTCAACCTTGAAAACCTTCGCACACTCCTCCAACACCTTGATCTAGAGGCTGAGTCTCTACTTGCATACAATATGTAGGGGTTCTTTCCATCATCAGCTCATAGCTTCGGCAATGACACTCATCATGGCCCACAGATTTACATAAATTACAAAACAGTTGCTCAGGTGTCTGAATGAACTTCTGAAGTAAATGCTAGTTATCCATCACATGTTGTCCAGTAACCTAACAAATGGCACACCATAGCGCAACCCCCATCCTTGGCCCTGTTGGGGCTTTTGGATTTAGGGGAATTGCGCGCCCCCCCCCCCCCCAATAATATAATTCGTGTACACGAGACAATGATCCTTATCATGCCCGTGGCCCTTGCACTTCAAACACCAAACATCTGTGCACATTTCTGGCTTAATCTCCTTGTCTTTCTTCAAACTCTGTGATTCTAGGTGTAGGCTTGCTAACTGTGAGTGGATATTTTGTACCCCTAGGTTCATATCATGAATAGGTGATGCATGCAGCCTCATTGTGATTTCTAGGGCTTCTGCCTGTGTTGCTAGCTTCTGTTGTGATAGAGAAATTCTCAAAAGGGGCAAAAGAAACACGATAAACCAATCATGATGCTGGCTATCTGTGATCTGCATGTTAGCCTGTCTGATCTGGCACTTCAACCTCTAATCAAAGTCCCAATGCATCTCCTCAACATTCATCGTGATCTCCTTAAATTCAATCACCAACTGCGAGTCAGATTTAGGCTTACTAAACTCTTTGTTCAAAGTTGTCTTAGTCTTTGCTAGCGTTACAAGAGGATTATCATTGCAATACTTAATGTACTAGGTTAGCACATGATCCTGCAAAGTGGTAACCAACTGTGCCTTCTTTATATTATCATTAGCGATTTTTTGCGTTGTCCATACAATGTTTGCAAGAAACTAGAATTTCTCTGGATCTTCACTTCCTACTCCCTTGAAGATCGACATCTTCATTGTGTTCACCATGTTGAAAGGTGGCGGTGGAGGTGGAGGTGTGGGTGAAGGTGTATGTGGTGGAGGTGGAGATGGAGGCGTGGGTGAAGGTGTATGTGGTGGAGGTGGAGGAGGAGTGAATGGATGATTTTTCCTAGGAATACCCTGAGTTATTAGTTGAACAACACTTCGTGGCATAGTCTGCCCCGCTCTTTCGTCTTTGCTTGAAGGAGGTCCAATCAATGGAGTATACTCTGGTCTCGATCCTTCACTATTTCTAGATAATCTTCCACTTCACATAGCTCCAAACATCAAGGTAATGGCATTACCCTTTTTTCACATAATAGGATTTTAAATCAAGTATTCAATGATCTTAAATACTTACCTCGCGCTCCTTTGAAGAATATTTGCTCTACTTCGCTATAGCTGACTGAGGTATCAACTGCAAATTCGTAATGAACCCTCCCAGAATTAGATCGATCCAATGATCGACAACCAGCGCGATCTTGTTTTCAAAGGCCTCTAATTGTCATACTAATTCTGGAGTCCACACTATAAGATTGTCGAGCTTCCACCTTCCTTGATCATCTTTCAATTTAGCTAACCATTCATAAAGTTCAATCGGGAAGGTGCAGAAGAAGATTTTGTGTATCTCTGTATAAAAATATCTATTTAACCAATCCTCCTTTGACAGGTACAGATTCCTATTTTCTTGAGCCATGAACTTGTGAATCTTCTGATCTAACCACTTTTCAATCTCTTTCTTACATGGATTCCAATGATGTGACATCACACATCTCTTTTAGGCAAATCTCGGTCCTAGTAATAGAACCATTTTTTTGCTTAGGGGGTCATGTCCTAGGTTCAAAATTAGTTGTGCCAACCAACAAAACCCTACACCACTGACCCTTTCGGTAACAACCCATGTAGCGCAGGTTGCAGTCTCACCCGAAGTAGTATGGGGGGATTCAAGAACCAAGTTTCTGCATCCAGAGACGAGTGTGATGTCTTCCAACGCCTTGGATCTACCTCCACATAGATCAATAAACTTCTAGGGCATATCACTGAAACTTAGTTAAATCAGCCTTCATACCTTCATGAAGGTCCACGATCAGTCCTTTCCGACCCTTAACAACCTATTTACCTACTTACACGCATAAAAAAGAAACCCTAAATTGGAGTTTAGATAGATGTACTTAATTCGTCAGAAAACATAAGAGAAATCACCAAAAACTTTATGGAAGCACCTAAGAATTCATTTCATATATTATTAAGATATATTCAAGATATTCACGTAACATAAAATCATTATTTCATAAAACATGTCATTCATCGGCAACATATAACATAAACAGATACAAATGGAAATACTCAGTAATTCTCTGGAAAACTGTCTTTATTGATTTTTAATTCACTGGTTACAGACTCAAACTACCCTGCACACATAGCTATAGGGGTCTATGCACTCAGTTGTGGACTCTACCCAGGCCTCTGTGCACTCAGTTGCGGAGCCTTCCCTTCTCTACATAAGCACAGGAAGTAGAGCCTTCCTGCCTTAGCTCCTGCCCAAAACTCCTGAATGAACCCAATTCTCTATTTTTTCTAATTTCCCTCTCCCTTAGACTCGCTATGACTCAACTATATATAGACTTTTCAATACAATGCCATGGTTCATGGACCATGGGTGAATCTCAAAACCGACTCAAAGCTTTACTTGAAACAAGGGGCTAAACCCCTTTGACTCTTATTCATATACGTGCTCTGCTTCCATATATCGTGGAGACTTTACATCTTTTACAAAACTGTATACAAAATTTGGGTTAACTAACCCCAAACTGACCTAGGGGATGCCATCCCAACATAGGATCCCTTACCTTTCTAAGTCTTGGCACGCCTCAGGTGAGACACCTTGTTGTCTTATTTAGTAAGGTGAAAATGTTTGCATAATGCTAAACTACAATGGATCCCTTTATTGGTGCCCTATGCCCAAACCTAGGGTCTCCCTCCATTAAAATTTTGAGCCAAAGAATGGTTCTGTTACTGAGACTTGAAGTTTATTGAATGGATTTGGACCATGGTATTGAGGATCCTTAAGGGAGATCTTCAAGATTAGTGTCATGAGCAGGTGGTTTGATTTGTTTCTAGCAAGCATAGTTATGTCAAAAGAGTGTGAAGTGGGTAAAGGAAGAATTTTTGGACTCAAAACCTGCCACTGACCATTACTAAATATTCTATTGCAAGTTCCCTAAAGAGATTTTTAATTGGTTGTACAAGCTATAGGTAAAAGGGGTAGTTGGAAATCAGTGTAGATCCCCTCATACCTGGGCCCCTGCTATTCTAGTTGAGCTACATAGGCTAGATATATAATTGTTGGCTTCTAGGTACATGTAACTCTAGAGAGCTATATCCTTCTCCAAAGCGGAAGTTGTATTCAGATTGGGGTTGCGGGGAAGGTTGTTGAAGGATATCCCCATATGGGTTAAAGTTTTGATGGTAGAAGAGAACCTAATTTCATTCCAAGACTAGACGATGGCTACTTAAACTCTAGGTACCAGGGGTAAGATCTGGGGGAGAAAGGCTACCTATTTGTGATAAATGAAGATGTCGACGCAATGAATGCAAATGACTTAAAGAGGGTTCAATATTTGAGAGCACAAAAGAGGGATAATATCATTGATGAATTCTGGGAGAAAACCTTACAAGATATCTGAAGGTGACAAAAATAACTACACAAAATAAGAGTGGTGTTAAGTAGTCTAAAATTATGGGAAGGAGGATCAAGTTAGTTGGAATTGTGGCAAGTGGAGGGTGGTGATAAGGTGAGTCTTGACCAAATAGGAGGGGCCAGAACTACTGTTGTGGAACAGATGGAGGGAAGCAATGAAGATCACCATGTACCAAAAAGAATAGAGACACCTGATGGATCATGCCTAATGTCCCAGTTGTGAGCCAGGAAAACTCTCTTGATGACGACATGCATTTTGTCATGAGGAGATTGTTAGAAGATGATGTGTGTAGTGAAAGAAAAATTTCATTTCCCAAAAACACACGTAGCACCTCCCATGACATTCCCCTGGTACCTTATTAATACCTTTCTCATTTTCTTTCAAATTTAGTTAAAGTTATAATGGTTGGAAAAGTATACAATACCTACACAACTAGTACTTCCAGTGGTAGTGGTAGTAGTTTTCACTTAGTTTCTCTAGGACCTTTGCAACCTAGTTCTCAAGGGTTCATACTTGTATTGCTTGGTCAATTAAAAATGGGTGCTAATATAGTAGGTTTATTCACTCGGTATCCAGAGTTCTCGAGACGAGGGAATGCAGATGTTGAGGAACATTGGTACTTGTGCAAAGCCATATGGAGATCTTTCCAAACTATAGATGCTACTAAAATCATTGAGTTTTAGACCACCTTGAGAGAGAGGGCTCTTAGGAAGTTCATTAAGTGGTTTTCCTTGCACCAAAATCCCTCAATAGATGAGGTTCAATGGGAATTTGTTCAGGAATTCAAACTTTTGCAGAAAAATCAATAGGGGTTGTTTGAGTTATGGGAGATCAGGCAACATGAAGGAGAAACTGCATGGGAGATGTGCAATAGTTTAAGGATTATTTTTTCAAGTTGTGTTACCCTATTGATCCCAATCACCAGCAGCATTGGTTCATCAAGGCTTTGTTTCCATTAACCTAGACACCATTGAATTAGTTGAAGATCAACACTCTTTAGGATGTGCTAGAACAATAAACTTAGATTGAAGCTATGGTAGGGTACCCTCATGAGCACTAAGGGGGATCTATTTCAAATGATCCTTCCCTTATTGGAATCCAGCATTATATTGTTGATATGACTGAAAAGTTAAAAGATATGCACTTTTCATGGCTTGTACAACCTCAAGTGTGGTGTACCAATCTCCATGTTGAATGACATCACGCTACAGAGTGCTTGAGACTGAGGGGACCAGGTACATCCTCCATGCCTATGGGTCCCTCTCCACCCTTTCCCACTGTTGGAGTTTCACAAGTTGGTACGCATATCTTATATCAAGGTCATACTCAATTTCATGCTTTCCCCAGCCAACAAAGTGCATCTTCGATTGAGTACTATGAAATAGGCCATGTGTATAGACACCTCCCGTGCCTCTGTCCTATCTTACAAAAAAAAATCAAGTGCCCCAAACAATGTCTTCTATGAATTTTTCAGGTCACCAACTCATCACATGGATCAATGTATAGCTTTGGATGCTCTGGTTGGCTGACTGGATTATTCTGCCTTTAGAATAAATGAAACTCCTCGAGGGTGAGGAGGTGGAGGAACAAGGGGGGGTGAAGGAATGGAGGAAGAGTTATAATATGTTTCTATAACTGTGAGTATGAGGGACATGTCACCTATGATTTCCCATTACCCAGAAGGCCTTAGTTTTTGAAATGTAGGGTAAACACACATGCAACCGAGGATTTTCCAAAATAAATCACTAGGTGGGAGGAACGAAATCGACAGGGAGGAGAAAACTTGATCAATGCAAAGCCTCAAGAACTAGACCTAGTCCCTATCTCTAATATAAATATAGTCACTATAGGAGGAAAGAGAATAGGAATAGACTAAATTATCCTTGAGAAACCGGTGGTGATCAGACCTGCATCGCCTAAGAGGTCTTACGAATCTACATAGAAGAAATAATATCATAGGGATTCAAAAGAAATTTTCAAGTAGTTGGCACCAACTTGTAACCCTCAATCAGAATGACTAGAAGGATCAAGGTTAGAGAGCTCAGAGCCTGAGGCCCTCACAAGGCTTTCCCCAGCATGTGCTAGAATGGTTTAAGTTATTCTTACAAATTATGGGCAATGAGCATATGTCAGGCCAGTTGCGGACGAAACTCACAGCTATTGTTAAGGATGGTGAGCTCTTAGGGGTACTTATCTCTGCAAATTTGATAGAAAAGAACTACATGAGAATTCAGTGAAATAATAGGAGCAATGGAAGGGAATTCATGGTCGATGCTCAGTTGGGATCTAGCATTAACATCCTACCAAGGAATACTTGGGAAGCCCATGGGTAACCAAAATTGCCATTTTCCCCGATTCAGTTGTGAACGGCCAATCAATATTGTATTCTTCTTGTTTGACGTCTGGAGGATGTTGAGGTGGATATCACAGGGGTGAAGACATATGAAGACTTTGAGGGGATAGAAATTATGGGAGACAAAGGACCATATCTTGCACTGTTGTGGATATATTCGGCCTTTGAGAACTATGTCGAAATTGATCTAAAAAGGGAAATAATAAATTTTGAGGTGGACAGGGTTAGATTGATTCATCTAGTAGATCCTTATTATGGTCCTATATTTATAGAACCATTGGATCACAGAGAGGAGTCTAGTCTTCTGGACCAGATATTTCAGCTCACTACAGGCAAGAGGGAGGATTATATCAACCCCACAGTTGATGGTTCCATTAGTTGGAGAAGTGTTCAAAGCATAGAGGTCCATTTAGAGGTTGTGTGGGATGAATGAAAACATAGAGATCACGAGTTACATGCTAGGAGATGTGCAACTATCCGTTGTGCCCATTTGGTTGGTATCGAGGTATAGAGGTATCCTACTTTCAATGGTATGGGTTTTGATATTTATTTCATTAATTAAATTGATCTATAGGTTGAAGAAACACAAAATATCCCCTTGTTGGTTGTTTCCCTTCAAGCAACACCAATGAGGTGTTGGGAAGCTCATCACAACTAGCTCCAAGGATGGGAATATGTCAAGTCTTCTTCACTGGTCACTTTGGTGGCCCAAGAGACTATTCAACTAGTATTCTTAAGTATGAGAGACACACTGATCCACAGAAACACATTCAAAATTGCAGGGCCAAGTGGACCAAGGAAGGAATTCCTAAAACACTATGGGTGCATCAATTTATCCATACCTTGGTAACATTTCCAAAACCCTGGTATGTAAGGGAGAAAACGAGGAGACAGATAATTACATGGGAACACCGTAGCCCGATTTTCCAAGGATTTCTATTTTTCCGATGAGGATGAAAAGATTGTGGAAGCCTTGAAAGAAATCAAGAAGGCTTTGTTCCTCGCAAGGAGGCCTTTTGAGGATTATCCTGGCTGATATATTTTTGGTCATGTATATGAATCAAAATTCCATGAGGTTGTCACTTGCAGGAAGGTAAATAGAGACCTTGATGACGATGACCTGGAGGAACTAAGGCACTTGGATATTAAAGAATAAAAAAAGGAGCAAGATATAAAGGATGGGCCTATCATAGATGATCCACATCTAGAGCCATTGAAGTTATGGAAGCACAAAAATGGCATGGAGGAGAAACCTAAGCTTGATTCGATTGGAGATTATTAGGATGATCAGACTACCAAAGAGGTTTTTGACCTTCTACAGGAATATGAAGATATTTTTCATGCTTCAGGTTCAAAACTCAAAGGGATTAATGGATATTTGGGAGATATGAAATTTTTTCTAAAGCCGAATGCCATACCAATGAAACAACGACCATACATATTGGATCCTAGAGTAAAGGAGAAGGTAAAGAAATAAATAGATAAGATACTAGTAGTCAAATTCATTTTCCCTGTTGATGAAGTTGAGTGGGTCAGTCCCATTATCATTTAGGATAAGAAGGATTTAGATGATATTTAGGTTTGAGTTGATTATTAGAGCCTTAACAATGCCTGCATGCATGACCAATTCCCTACTCTATTCAATGATGAGGTCTTAGACAATGTTGTTGTAAATGAAGTGTACTCCTTCAATGACGGATTTTCGGGATATCACCATATGCATATTGCTGAGGAGGACAAGTGCAAGACCACATTCATGACTGAGTGGGGCTCCTATGCTTACCATGTGATTCCTTTGGTCTTAAGAATGAACCAATGGTATTTTCAAAGATCATTATTGCAACCTTTCAAGAGTACAATCACATTTTTTTAGAATTTTGTATGGTTGACTAGACAGTTTACATACTATTGAAGAAGCATTGCAGTCTCTTGCGAGTGATGTTTGATTGATATTGGCAATTGAAAATCTACTTGAATTTGAAGAAATGTGTCTTTTTTATTCCCTTTGGTACTTTTATCAACCACATTTTCTGCAAGGATGGAGTATGCATAGACTCAGACGAAGTCACAATTATTCTGAACATGCCACCACCTACCAGTGTCAAGCAATTGTGCTCAGCCTTGGGACATACCAGGTACTACTGCAAGTTTATTCACCACTACACCATGATCACTTCTCCTCTAGAAAAGCTATTGAATAAAGTTGAGCAATTTGTGTGGAATGTTGAATGTGAAGCTGCATTTGATACTTTGAAAAATAAGCTTTCCAGTGCATTGATTCTAGTATACCTAAACTGGAATAAGGAATTTCACATGCATATAGATGCTTCAGGGATTGCTTTAGGGACCATTCTATCTCAACTAGGGGAGGGAAATCAAGATCACCTTATCTATTTTTCCTGTAGGAAGCTCTTTACAACATAAAATAATTATACCACCTCATAGAGGGAGCTTCTTGTAATTGTATACTCTCTTCAGAAGTTTGGGCACTATCTACTTCGAGGACCATTCAAGTTCTTTACTGACCATTCGAAGTTGAAGTATTTTGTAAACAAGCCTATTCTAGAAGTAAGAATATGAAAATGGCTCTTGTTATTCCAAGATTTTACATCCGAAGTCATCGTGAAGCCAGGTCGGACTAATGTGGGATCTAACAATATTTCTAGGCTAGAGTTCAAAGAAGTAGGGGAGTCTGTGGATGACAAATTGCCTGATGTAGAATTGTTTTTGGTTGAGGCGGTCCCCGATTATCTGGAAGACATCGCCATGTTCCTAGCCACTAGTAAGTGTTGTGATGATTACAAAATGACCCAGAGGAGGCATATGGCTGTTTGGGCTGAAGATTATCATCTTATCGCAAGTAAATTGTACAAAATGGGGCTAGATCAAATCTTGCAACATTGTGTCTTAGACCATGAGAAAGAGGATGTTCTATGGGAGTGACATATAGGTGGGAAATCCATTGCAAGGAAAGTCTTGCAGGTGGGGTTGTGGTGGCCCACTATATTCAAGGATGCAAAAGAGTACATCAAAAGGTGTGATATTTGCCAATGGGTTGGTAGACCATCACGGAGGGAAAAAATCTTGCTACATCTTGTTCGAGAAATTCCAGCATTTGAGAAGTGGGTTATTGATTTTGTGGGTCCCATCAACCTACCTGCGCAACACTCGCATGCTCGATACATTATCACCACAATAGATCACTTAACTCACTGGGATGAAGCTATGGGTGTCAAGGATTGTACTGTTGATATTGTTGCACAGTTCATCTTTGAGAATGTCATTACTAGATTTGGATGTCCTAAAAGCCTCACTAGTGACAAAGGGTCACACTTCATTAACAAGATTGTTGATACTCTACTACAAAATTTTATGATTTAGCACCACAAGAGAAGCCCTGATCATCCGCAGGAAAATGGTACAATCGAAACTTTTAATAAGGTTTTGGAGAAAGGACTTACTAATATATGATATACAAACAAGAATGATTGGGATGAGTGTGTACTAGCTACGCTATGGGCCTACCGTACTATTGTGAAGAAACTACATAAATGCACTCCATTCTATCTTGTTTATGGGAGAGAGGTTGTGGTATTGACTAAATTCATTATTCCTAATATATTTATTTCCCATCCTATGAAAATTACAGAGGATGAGTCCATCACAGAATGATTGCATGAGCCGTGGGAGTTGGATGAAGCAATATGTTGGGAAGATTTCCACCAGACTGTAAAAAAGGAGAGAGAGAAGCATTGGAATGATCGACATATAGATAATAAGTCCTTCTCTATTAGTGATCAGTTATTGCTCTATCACAACAAGTTTTTAAAGCATCCTGGGAAGTTAAAAATGCATTAGTTTGGTCCATTCCTTGCTGCGAAAGTACGAGATCCTGGAGTTGTTAAGCTTGTGCAACTGGAGACGATTCTGCTGCCAGGATGGGTGAAAGACGCATGTATGAAGCCCTTCTATGGCTAAAAAATATATCAATCAATAATTGATCTCTAAAAGGGGGTCATATTTAGGCTCAGGGTCGAGTCAATGATGTCAGTTGTTCAGTTGCGAATAAACATACTTGTGTCTAGTTTGTTATTTTAGTTAGTTGTGAACCCCCCCTACAACTGATTTTTGTCAGGGAGAAGAACATGTATGTTGTATCATCTATCAAAATCCATAGTAATTATAAGAGTATTTTCACATTACTTTTATAATTTTTCCCGTAATTCCCCTACAAATTTTGGTTGTTTTTTGTTTTGTTTTGCCATCATTCCACGATAATTAGTCATAATTATCAACCATCTTTTGAATTTTTTGCGTCATCAACTTGAGGTCTACATCATAGTCACCATTACTATTATGATTTGAATTGTATATGGTATTTTTTCATATTTATTAGTTAAATGGTCCGATTACAGATGTCGTGTTAAGTCTTTCTATATAATCTGCATGGAAAAGTTGAAATTTTTCATTGTATAAAGTTGGTTGGTCATAGTGTTCATCCTAGATCTGGTGTCAAATCCTCCTTTGTCTCAGCCTAAATTCTGGCATCATCCACATATTTTCTATAGTCATCGAGTTGTAGTCATGACCCATGTGTCTAAGCTTGTTGTCCCTGCAGTTTCATTATATCCTCAAATTACAGAGATGGAGGACCTTCTTGGAAAGTATGAGAAGGCCTCACTAGTTGATAATGATTTATCTGATTCATTCCAATTCCCTATGATCAAGCACGATGTCTTCACTGAACCATCAACTAAGCAGGATGATAGCAGTTCCTCCCATCTTAAGGTCGAGTTATGGGACATTGATGAATTTGAGAAATTTTCTTGTCTTCGGGATGTCGGGAGAGGCTATGAAGTGTACCAAGTTTGTTATTAGTTAGATGCATGGAGGATACCTATGGCTTGATAGAGAGTACCCTGTACTTCCCAATGATCTTCGGAGGTTGACGGGGTTTTCTATAACAGATCTGCCTTTCAAACTACATCCAAACGAGGTAAGAAGGTGAGGGAGAAATTTTTTTACACTAATTATTCTACTCAACGGGGTGGAAGAAGGGGCTACTATCAACATGATTAATAGGCCTTCCATAAAATTTACATCTCATGTGATAACAGGGAAAATTGTGTGCCACTGCACAAAGGGGTAGTGCACTTTGGATTCCATCTCGGTTGCTAAATCTTGCAACTTTGGAGAACCATTGAATTGGTGTAGTCATTTGTTGAACAAGTTATTAAGGCTTGCAAGGACATCTATAAGTGGGATACATAATTCATCTACATCTACTTGGTGATGGCCATTGCCATGATGAAGTGGTGTCCTCCTGAAGGGCGACATATTGCTCCAGTTTCAGATGATTAGCCTTTGGCCCTTGCGTACCTTCCTCGGAGGGCGTAAGGGGATTTCAGCAATAAAGAAATAAATGAAGAATATTTCAGTAGATGGTATATTAAGATGCTCAGTTTTGGCCTTCACCACAACGCCACCTATATCTGGCTCAAATTTGTCAATACATATACCTTTCACATGAAGCCACTACCCTTCTACCTCTCTAAAGAGGCATTTCACAATGAAGTTCTCTCTTGGCCTGTTATTGGCTACGAAATTTAGGATAATAAGCCTCTGTATTCATTTGAAGGAATGTTTCCATGTCCACTACTGGGAGAAGTTTGTCCTCGTCAAGGAAACTCATTGCTGAGGATGTCCTCAATCCCATCTTCAAGCAATTCAAGTAGACTATTTTCTTCGCTCGCAGCACTTGGGAATCTCTCATTCCCCTAGTAAGTTTATTTCCCCTTCCCTCTAATGTTGAAACTAGTTTTCCCATTGATCCTTATATATTCAGGAAATTACCCGTCTCGCTGGGTTCCATGGGCCCTACCTATACCACTCAATCAATATTTCTTGATCATATTCACTTCACTACCATTTTTCCATCCTCAATTCAAAAACAATCTGCTTCCTCACAAGTCCTAGATTGTAGAATTCACCAATGAGGAAGCCCATGGGATTATATCTAGCACTCAAATAATTGAGGAAACCTTGCATTCTATGCCTGCCACTTCTACATTATCTTACAACCCTTCACGGAATATAAAATCTCCCTCTGCCACCATTTTTTGAGCTTCCAAAAACCAGTAACCTTCTTAGTGCCAAGGATGAAATGGAGGTCGACTTGGTAATTCAGGATGTTCTTGAGAAGACACTCAATGTATTAGATGTGAGTAATACCTTGGTGATATTACTGCAATACATGTACTGCATCCCTTTCCTCCAATGCCAATCCTAAAATTGGTAGAAACTCAGCTCATCCAACCCAGCCAAGATCATGACAAGTGCTAATAAGTCCAAGGAATTGGGGCATAGGATTTTAACCTTATTCCCTCATTTCCATCACCAACAGTTGAAGAATCCTATACCGAATTCCACAGTGAGCAGAGAAATGAGCAAGAGACTTCTCCACAGGTCATTCTGAAATTCTGTTGCTAGCAGACAACCTCTGCAAGCACAATTTAGTTTACTAGCCACCATATCAATTGACACTCTCAACAGTTGGTCATCATCTCAATTGTTTAATTTTATACAAATTTTTACTCGACAGGAAGAAGCCCTACACAATAAATTAGTCATTGATAATGAACAAAAACAACAATAGATTATTTCCCTTACAGCTGAGCGGGATCAACTTTTGCATGAAAATAAATAATTGTAGCATTGGGTTGAGGATATCAATGCCAAATTCCATATCAATGCCAAATTCCACAAGCTATGGCCAACTATTCTTGACGTGGTGCCAAATGCACCAGAATATTTTTCTACTTGTCCACTATAGTGGTGTGTTTGTTGCTATGGAGTACCAAAGACACCTTCTTTGTTGTTGGTTGTTCCTTGCAAAGAAAATACAGAGAATTGGTTGTAGTTAGTGGATAAAATTGGGTAAACAAAGCACTATAAGTAGTGAAAACAATTCATACATAAACATAAACTAAAAATTAATAAATAAACACATAAACAATTCTTGATGAATCAAACACATCAACAAAGTAATGGAAAAGGGTTCCCTTTATTGACTGCTAAATGTAGAAGAGATACAATAGATGAATAATAAAACACTTGGAGAGAATTGTTTAAGAAATGGTTCTCAAAATTCCTCAACAAGAACATTCCTTTCCTCAATCTCCTAGCAATATTATTCTCTCTCTCAAAGAAGTATGTAGAATCTCTCAATGATGAAATCCTCTTCCTACTAGAATGTTGGATTGTTGAGGAGAAATTTTTCCAACATAAAAATGTTTTACTTCTTCGTATTTTTGGTTATTGAATGGCCTGTTTATATATAATTTTGAATTCCTCTTCCCTCTCTTGGTTCATTAATGATAAAATGACTCATGAGTAGGACAAGAGGATCTCTTGGGGATTGTATATCTCCAATTTGACTTGAAATTAGTTTTCCTTGACTAGTACATGTCAGCGAATCTTGTCTTCCAAGTGTGTGAAGTGGTCCTAAACTGTTGACTCATAATTTTGTTCAACAACGCGGCTATCGAAGAAATATCCATGTGGTCACTAATTTCTACCTTTGGATGAGTCGTGTGGGTAGAATTTATAATTATAACCTTTGGAGATTTTTTATTTTATTTTTGTATTTCATGATTTTTTTCAGCTAGAAAGTATTTAGTTGTACATTCTGCTAGACAACTTTGGCCTTCATATGGATTGTACAAATCTGTGCACAATTTTTCCATGTTAACAGTTGACCCTTGATATATGAGGTTAGGAGAAAACATATAGCTGAAATACATCATGTTTTTCTATTTTGAATGAGAGTCTAATCAAATTTTTGAGAGATAAAATAACTTTTTATGCAGACGAGTAGGGAAAAAACTTCACTGGGGATGAAAGATAACCATGCTCTAAAAAAAAAGTGTTTATACGAGGAAGGCATGTCCCATGCTCGTTATCATGGCTAATCACTAACTATTACAATCATACAAGAAATATTCCTATCAAGTCAGCGTTGTGGTGGCTGACATGCTGATGGTTGATGATGATAACTTCTTACACCCTGAAGGGTGCTTCTGACAAATAGACTAAACTAGGTTCCCCCATGCATCAAAAGTGAAGCATTGTTGAGTGAGGTGTGCATGGATGCATGGGTCTTCAACTAAATGAGAGAATTGTGATGGTCACAACATACGACACTCCCTTGACATGAAAAACTTATGCTAGTGTCAAATTTCAGGGACATTGATGACATCAATGGGCAATAGTGATTCCCACTGTGCCACCCAAGGATGTCCCATAAGGGGGGAAGCACCCAAGGTACTACTTCTTTCTTGCAAGATAGGCATTGAAATCGATAGGAAAGAAGCACCAAATCCCTGAAATGTTGATTCGAGGAATCAAGATGAAGGATAAGGATGATTGTAATATGGTGGGTCAACAAGGCATGATAATGAGAGTTGACAATATGAATGGATATGGAAAACTGCCCAAGGTTGTAGTTGTGATGCAAGTGCCAATTATCAAAACAATTCTTCTGGGGGACATGTCCCTGGATTTGATATGACATCCAGGGTAGGTATAAGCATGTTTTGACTAGCGTAATGGATGATCAATGAATGGTGTGGTGATCAATGAGCTCCAACCAAGGGCAAATCAGGACTTCCCCTGGGTACGTGACATGAAAATATGGGTGGGAACCCTTTTCCTAAAAAAAAATTGTACACTTTCCAAAAGAATGTAAAGGTGGTTTGGGATGTACATACATGGAGATGGGTTCCCAAAGAAAAACAGTGACCTGTGTGATGATGTAGGTAAAGTTTTTGTTGAGGGAGGGGGTCCCATTGGTTGGTATCGGTGTGAGGTGAATGAGGTAGATGAAGTGACACAAATGAGCTATGCCATATGGATGGACAATAGGCCAAATGTCAAATATGGGAGTGCATTCGACTTGATCCAACAAAAGTAAATGAGGCAGCCCGAGAGTAGGGTTGGTAAGAAATAAGTAAAGAAGAGGAGAAAGAGTCTGATCTTCAAGATATGCGAATGAGATGGCTCTTGGGCCTAAGTGAATGGTCATGGATCCCAATAGTGTGTGGGTTCTATAAAATAGGGTGATCCATGAATGGGAAGATACTATCGACCGGCATGGACATTTACCAGGTGCAAGGGAATGTGGTGATAAACATGGTCGAGATGGTGGACCCTATGGAGAATTTCAGAGAAATGATGTCAGGGTATGAAAAGCTTCTAGGGAAATCCTATCATGCTAAGTGAAGAATGATACCTTAGCTGCTAATTGGCACTTGGGGAGTGATTCTATTGAAAAGTTTTTGATAACTTGCAACTTCAAAAGAAAATACCCGAAGTGAAAAAATCTATGCATAACAATATGGGAATTGGAAAGAAAGATGAAATAAAAACATAGGAAGGCATACCTGAAGGGTTCTCTTAAAGGGTGGAGCTAATGCTGCTTTTTCCTAATAGGATAGGCATTAGGCCATCTATCAATATGGTTATCCATGATGGTAGGACTCATGCTGGAATTTCATAGTAAGTCCATGCAAAGATATCCCAATATCCTTGAAATAAGGCCTTGTATGAGGCCACCTCCTCTAGGGAGCATGCTTCCCCCATCAAGATTTCTTGGAATATGCTAGGTTTGTTTGAAATATATATCTTAATGGTAGGTGAGATATTTGACATCTTCCCATCCTAGAATGCATCTGGTACCAGCATGGAATTTTATACCAATCTACTTATCCTAGTGGCAGGAGATGCTTTGATTCTATTGTGAAAATATCGTGATTGGGTGCATCAATAGGGGAAAAAAATTCAGGTAAAAATAAAGAACGGTTATGTATGGCATCCCATGGACACTCAGGTTTTGTTGTGGCCTCTATAATATATTTTTCTAAGTAAAAATATTATCTAATGTTGAACTGGGTTGTACGAGGTTGTGAGGAAGGATTTTGGGCCTAGTTGTGCTAGTAGACAAGCAAGAAAATGATTCAGTGGTTGATGTGGTAGAACCAGCGAAGTTGACAATGTGCAAATGGGATGGGTTTGCACATTTAGTAGCAATACCATCGGTGTGGTGGGTTTAACAGTCTTGACACCAAAAAATGATTAGTAGATGACGTGAATCGAGGTTCCTACAAAAGAGGAAATGAATCGTACATGATGTTGTGTGTCGTCGGAATTAGGTGGTGGTAGAATCTCCATAATGGAAGATTGATGATGAAGGGGAGTAGGTTCATGCAATAATGTTGGCATCCTAGGAGCCAGTGCATCTTCCTCCATGGGAGATTGGTGATCAGGGATATGGTGAACTTGTGGATGCTGAATCCCGAGTTTTCCAAAAATTCGTAACAGAGGACATGTCTCAGAACTATGAGAGTCACTAGTACATACATTGCATGGAGGACTAGTGCTAACATAATAAATGGTGTGGGTGTTAGCATATCCCATAGGGTGAGATGATGACACATGGTTAGTGTCATGATATGGGGCACTCCTGGGTGTTGGCCACCTCTAGATCATAGTATTGGCATGATGTGTGTCCCCAATGTTTGTTTTTCTCAATGCTGCTCTTGCTACTCAAAAATGTGAAAGGTATTGGAAATTTTGTGTATGATGTGCTTGGGAGAAAACAAGACAATGATTTCGTGAGTGTATAGCTTGATTTGAGTAAGTAGGTATAGGAATATTGCCCAACAAGAGAAAGATGTCTCTAATTTTCCTCAATTCCTAACATTGATTTTCTAAGTGGTCGGGTTTGTCACATAGGGTGCATGTATGGGAGGTTTTGGCATTACTGCCTGAGGCTGTTTTCCCATCCTTCTAGATACTATGCGAGGGTAGGAGGTAGCATGGTGATGGGTTCGTGGATGAACCATACATTGTTCTTTTTTCTCGAACGCACAAAAGATGGTTTTAGATCCATCATCCACTACTGACGTGGACAAAAGTGATGGAGACATGGTATTGGCTTAAGTGAGTGCCCTCAATGCATCTTGATATTGAGGGATTTTGGGGAAATGATTAGTTTAATTCCCATGCTTTATGCATATAACGCATGCATAGTTGGTTTGTAATGCCTTATTGTGTGCTAGTGTGTTCTTCTCTCTAGCAAGTGGAGGTGGGGCCACTAGCATTTTTGGGGCATGCTGGAGAGCTTTTAACTCCTAAAACTTAGGGCACATGCTAGTAGGGTTCCCAACTACTTCACACAAAGCACAAGTTGAAGGTTTATAGATAAGGAAGAGTTTGAGGCTTCCACCTTCTTGCCTTTTTTCTTATCCCTCTTGCTAGCACCAACTGGTGTCGCTGCAAGAATTTCTCATTTTGGGTTGGTTTCCTAAGGAGGGACTATAGGAATGATGCCTATCGAGGTGATACCTAAGTTTTTTGACATGGCTTGAGGGGCCAGATACCAAAATAGTATCTCTAGAACCATATTTGGCAACATGAGTGTTTCCATGACTTGGTGTGAGACAAAACCAAATGGAGGGTATAAGAAATGTGTTTGGGTGATAACATATGGTAGGAAAATAGAATCAATAGTTTCAACACTAATGGTGTCTAGAACTAGCTCCTGATTTTGGGGGGTGTTTAATGAGCTCATCATGCACACCAAAGCTCTTGTGCCTATAGGGATGACCTCCAACAAAGGGGAGTCTCTAGGATATGTACCGAGGAGCATTGATGGTTTAAATGGTCTAGGTCTGAATTCAATGAAGGTTGTGATAAACTCAAGGGAAGATTCTATGAAACGTAGCACATCATCAAGGGTGGGGGATATCTTCTTCTCATAGTATGTGAGTTGGTCAACCATAATTATTTTCCCATCATGAGGGAACATCATTATCATCAATACAAAAGATGCTACTACAGTCATTTAATACATGTAACTTCAACCAAGAAGGATATTGCAATCCAACTGTGTGTCAAGAACTTCTATGTCAATGAGCAAATTTTTATTAGTGAGTTGCATTGACACGTCTTGGAATAGGCCTACAGTAGCAAAAAGGCGCTTGTTGTATGCTATAAGATTTATGTTAGATGGTTTGCGTTCATTATATCCAAATTTTTGCCAAACTGTTTTGGACATAATACATGTGGATGCTCCCTCATCAACTATGCAATGGTGGATGTTAATGTTCCAAATTGTGACTAAAATTTGGAAGGCGACTATCAATGGAAGACGCAGGGAAATTTTATCCAAGTCGAAAGACATTAAATGAGAATCGGCAGGGTCAATTGCACCTAATGTGGAAAGTAATGTTTTCCATTAGGTTGGGCATGTTTGTAAGACTTCCAATGCTGACATAGCTGATGGAGATTGAGCTAAGTCATCGACTATGTTGTAGCTGTGAGAAACCTTTAAGTTATGTCTCGTTCACCATAAAGGCCCTTTGACCATTTTTGGGATGGGTTCTATAGGATTTCGAGGGATTTTCAAAGGTGTTGTAGGTGTTGTAGTGGTCAAGGTGGATGGGTTGGTTTCTGGTGGAGTTTTGTAATCCCGGTTCTACGTCTGCAGGAGAACTTCTTCCCCTACCATGTAAATTTCATGACTTGAGGTATTTTGGAAGTTCCTCCAGGAGGATTCTGATACTGTTGCTGAGAGGGTTCCTGTTGAGTATTTACCACTCCTTGATGGGGGAAAGGATTCTGCATTACTACAGTTTGTTGTTTTTGTCCCCCTTTCCCCCTGGTATTTTTAATCCTCTTCAACTTAGGGAGTTGAGGGAAATTGATGGGTATAGTGGTCGCACTCCCCGTAAATGGTGCAAGCATGATTAGTCTGTAGACTAAGGTTCTTGTTTTTCCTTTGTCAGTTAACATTGACCTGACCCTGGTTTGGATTTTGGTTGGGGTTTCCCCAAGTTGGTTCCCACAAAAGTTATTATTGATTGTTTCCCCCTGTCTAGGCTCTGCCTTTTACTTTCTCTTTCCTTTCTTATTAGCAGCATTAGGTGGCTTAGTAATGTTTATTTTTTCAAATGATTGTTGTTGTTGAGGGAGAGAAGGTTGCAAAAAATTAACCCCTACATTAGCTTGTGCGAGTGGGCTCTTTTATTGAGGTGCTAGAAAAGGGAAGTATTAATTCCCTTGTCCTTGGTTGGCATATGTGTTTTGGGAAGTGGAAACCACTTCTATATTCCTAGGGGGTACAAATTTCTCTTTGTGGGAGGATATGGATCACCCTGTGTGGTAGGGTATTGGCCACCCTGCGTGGGAGGGTATTGTTTAATTTTCAAGCAGGATTCTGCATAGGTTTCTTGGTTGATTTGGTGGTTGTACTGCAAATGTGGTACCAAATGTTGTCTACTGTACGTATTTCCAGAGTACTGGAATGTGTTTCTTGGTTGATTTTAGGCTATGGTCCCGATAAACCCGTTTGCAGCACCAGACACACATGGTAACTCTAGTTTAAAAGATTACACGTGAGGTGTGTTAGCCTCCTGTTGAAACAGGGTATCATTTTTCATGATCGACATTTTTACATACCAAATATGTCATACTTTGCAAGCTGCAGTGTTCCATATTTCCAGAAGAGACCAAAGAAGAAAGCCATGAAGTGTGCTAGTACAAATGCTACTGCTGATTCCAATTTTTGATAAGTTGTTCCAGTTTTGAAGAGTTTTCATTTAAGGGAGGTCCAAACAGTTTAATCTTGGTCTCCCTAGGTTTCAATTTCCTGTTTTAGAATATAGAGAATGATATCTGTCCAAACAGTTTAATCTTGGCAGATTTGTAGATAGGTAGAGAATCAAAGGGACCCAACTGTTTAATCTGGGCCCTGGCAGAAATAAGTGTAGATCTAGATAGGAAGAATTCAAAAGAAAATTGTAAATCTGGGTCTGCAAGTCTAAGTGCACCCACCCAAAGAAGAAGGAAAAAATGTTAGGTAAATAGGCTGGGTAGGTAGCTGTGGTTGCAGAATGATGATTGATGGTCAATTTTGTGTTTCGAAGTGCTTTATCTTTACAGATCACAGTGCAGGTAGTGTTCATGCAAAGGAGCTCAAAGCTGGACATAACTAACTCCCCCCTTCTTCTAATTCCCCAAGTCCCTTACTAACTTCCCAAAGAGGTCAAGATCTGCTTGATTCCTCTTAAGTTTCATCATCATCCATAGCAGTTGCCTTGGTGAAGATCTGCTTCACTCAAGGATTCTATTTCTTTTCAAAGTCTTTTCCCCAAAATTAGCCTAAGGTCCCTGACCTTAGCGCTTGCTGATCACCTTCATATTAACTACTAACAGTATTGTATAACTCCCTATCAGTTTTCCCCTTTCCCCTATTAAAACTTTGTATATAAAATTCCCCTATGTGAATATCCCCTCCCTGGCAATATAGCCATATTTTTATAAGTCCGGGAAAAAACGGTCCATCCGGGGCTGTTTTTAGCCCATCCGTGTCAAAGTAGGGATTAATCTGACACCTGGCCAGATTAATAACCTCTCCCCTAGCCCTAAACCCTCAAAAACCCCCTTTTCCGCCCCTAACCCAAAGTTTTTGCATAAATACATTAACCCCGCGTATTAAACCCATATAACACCCATAACCCACATAAACCTAAGTTTTAAACCCACCGCGCGCATATTAAATTCGGAATATTCCTTGAATATTCCCCGCCCTAACTTCCCGCCGCTTCACATTCGCCGCCAGCCATCCGATCGTCCTACGCCCAGATCGATAGTTGGCGGGCCGTGCCATCTCCGAACAGCCCGAAGGTTAGCGTTCGGGAGATGGGCGGTATTCCCGCCGTACCTCCCGCCACGCGTCAGCTCCTGGGTTGTGGCGGAGCCCCCTATGACAAAACCGCTTCCCCCCCAAAGGTGGTGCGCCACAAAACCACTTACCGCCTCCTGCCTGGTGACGTCACCGCTTATGTCACCCCCCTCTGCCCAGTCACATGTCGAGTCACCTGCCTGCGTGGCCCCTTGCCACGTGTCATGCCATGTCACCGTCCGTACATGATGATGTCATGATGATGTCATCCTGCCATGTCATCATGCTGACGTCACCCGCCGTACAACGTCACGTCATTCTGATGTCATCAGCACTTTTTGGCGCGAAGGGCAAAAAATCGCACTTCGGAGCCCTGGAATCAGTTTCTGAGGCAGTTTTTGATGAGCGATTTGCGCCTCATCGCTAGATTTTTTGGGCCTGAATGGGGAATCTTTTCATTCTGCGGCCCTCAGCAGGCCCGAAAGGTGCCGAATGACCCATTTTTCTTCGCGAAGCTTGCCGGAAGGAGCAGAAAACAGTTTTGAAGGAAACAGAGGCCGAACAACGGCCATTAATTTTAATTAAGACCCACAACATGTCAAAACAACATCAATTTATTGCCAAAGAGTATCAGAGGAAGAAGAAGAGCCAAAGAGTATCAGTAAAGATTTTTTAGGGGCTCGAAGCACTTGAACATTGATGAGCCTCCCAGAAAGTCAAATCAGGAGGCGTAAGCCCATCCTTGCCCTCAAATCACAGTTAAAGCTTTAAATGCAGACAGACAGAAGAGATGCAGAAACCCATACACATTTATTTCAGAAAACACTGCAGTAAGCCACCAAGGACAACATCATTTACTCAGTTTTGATACTGCGGCCCTGAGCGCAGCCTGAGATATTTTTGCATTTATTACTGGATAGGACTAGGTTAAGTAATCATTTTTCTTTCAGACCTGATTAGGTCAAGATGTAATAAAGGAACTCTGTAGATAGTTTTGCCCTATATATACCACCCTCTACATTGTTACAAGGGTTGGTTGATTGAGAATTTTCACTAGAGACTCGCATTGTATACCTGAGTTTTTCTATAATCAAAGATTGCTGAGAGCTTGGAGAGCAAACTGACTGTTGTAAATGAATGTTTTGGAGATATGAAGATGGAATTCTTGTGCTGCAGCCTGAAGCAATAAGTGCATCTTACCTCTGTTTATTGTTTATCACCATCTAAATAGCAGAAAGAAAGAATAGCCTAGAATTAGTTTAAATACTCTCTATGCTCAATTTCTACTGTTTCTTTATGTTTTCTTCTGATTGAATTGGTTATGAATATGAATTCCTCCTGGCTCATGTTTACCCCAATTCACCTGTGTTTTCCAATTATCTAGGGATTCTTTACTGCCCCTAGGTAGCGCTCTGTTACCTCCTCTGTTAAGTTGATTGAGAAATTCTTAACTGCCTCTCATCACTTAGCATTTTTCCCATCATTTTAACCTGAGATATTGTTTCATGCACAACTATCTTGCTCCACTTTCCCTCTCTTGTGACCGAAGAAACGCACCAACAGTTCTCCTCCTTGACTCCACGCCCAATGGTTTGAAACTTCCAGACTATGCCTTGCCTCTCTGTTTGAAAACATCAATTTTCCCACAAAAAACAAAACAAAAACCCTCTGAACTCGAGACCTAGCCTAAAATCCTTTTAAACAAAGCTAAATCTTAAAGAGAGAGCCCTCTCTGATTGCAGGTTGGCTAGAACCTGCAGTCCAAAGTTGGTCTGTGGTTACCTCGGCCGTATCCTTTTCCAGAGCTTAAGGACAACCTGAGTGATAACATAATGGCTACTCGACTGGGGAATTCCTCAGATAGTTTCACAAAGAAGGTAAGAAAGCTCTACTGCGACCATAAATCAAACTTTCCAACTGCTGTTTATCTCTTAAAACTATAGATGAAGCCTGAATGTCAGCCAAGAAGCCTTTGAGACCGTTTTTTGCTTTGCATTAACAGGAGTAAATAAATGCTGCTTCAGTCAATCTTCATGCTAGTTTTAAGTTACAAACGAGCTGTCTCACATTTTAATTAGTCCCTTGTTGATTACAAAAACATTCCCCGGAAAATTACCCAAAAAAAAATTCAGAAGCTGGCTCCCAAGAAAAATCCACGATATACAAGGTCAAATCCAGATCCCAACCCTCCAGCTATTTTTAAAAACCCTAACATAATCTCTAAAATCATTAGGAAGCAAGAAAGACAGGAAAATTTTGCTGATTTGAGCCCTGAAACAACTTACCCTAGCAGTATTCCGACTCCTATCAAGTTTTTGTTCCATTCAACCCCTATTTCCCTTAGTTCATCATCTACATCCCCGAGTACTCCTTCCACACCTTCATTCATTGCACATACTGACACTACTGTTGTTTCCAGCGTTCCAGTTACTCCTGTGATCCCCGTTACTCCAGTTGTTCCACTTATCCCCGTTGTTCCACTTATACCTGCTAATATGGCTAATAGATATGCACCCCTGCAATTACCTGCTAATGCTGGGGCTTTACCTCAAGAGTACCAATCAAAAATCACATATTTTGATTCCACCGTCCTTTCACAGCCCAAAAATATGCAAGACTATTTTGAAAACTACGAAATAGATGATGATAGTGTAAGAATGAGAATTTTTGTTCAGAGTTTGACAGGTGATGTGAGAACTTGGTTCAGATCACTTGCTGCAAATTCCATAACCACCCCAGATGAGCTTTACCAATCCTTTACCAACAGATGGGAGAAAAAGAAAGACCCCTTGCACATACTAGCTGAATATGATACGATCAAAAGAGGTCCCCAAGAGACTGTTTTGGAGTACTGTGCAAGATTCAATAATGTATATAACGCAATACCACAGAACTTAAGGCCTCCACCTGATCTGGCCTTGTACAAATTTCCCGATGGATTCGACCCGGATATGGCATACCCATTAAAAGAAAGAGCTCCTCAAACCCTTGCGGACATGCAAAATGCTGCTGTCAGCGTAGAAGCCAATTTAATTGCCAAAAGAAACCGAGTTAGAATGGAAAGAAGAACCACCTTTAAGGAAGAACCCTCAGCTTTTGATCAAAAGCTGGATGCTATCATCAATGGCCTGCAAAGGCTGGGAGATAGAGTAGAAAATGTTGAGAGAAACGCATCATGGGAAGGACAACAGTCCAATACCATGAGGAACCCAAATTTTAGAAAAACACAGAACACAAATGCTGGTAGGCCTAACCAAGACCATGATATAAGACCCCCTTTCGAAGACAATTATGTTGAAGGATCTACATCTAGTGAACCCATAGAGGACACTCACATGAACTTAATGGATCTAAAGGGTGAGCACCAAACTGTCCTGTCCCAAGAAGACCAAAATGAACCCGATTACAATCAGTTTCAGACTAGGTCTAGCGAGTCTTTTGATTTTAAACAAGGTTATGATACCGCTGTGTATGAAGTACACAAACAATATAAGCTGAGAACTAGGACCATTGACATTCCCGAACCTAGTAAAACAAAGGAAGGCAAACAACCCAGCAAGACTAAAGGCAAGGCTGTCGTAACAGAACCAGCTGATATACCTATTCCAAACCCGCATCAAGTGACTGTAGAAGACATAACAGAGATACAACCTTCCAAAGATCAGCCTTTGCCACCTTCTTCCTCGAAAGAAAGCTCGAACAGGGTTCCAAAAAACTTTCCTGAAGTTGAACAACCACAAGCAAAACTTCCCATAACGCTGATAAACAAGAGCAAAACGTAGACAATTCAAATGAAACAGAAAAAACTGCTATTATCAACACCAAAACTCCACTAGAAAAGCCATTTAACTTAGAGACAAAAATAGCTAAGTTAAAAATATCCATTCCCCTCTCAGAATTGGCCAAACACGATGTATATAGGCAGCAAATTCAAAAATCACTTCAAATGCCAGAGGTCAAGGATGATGTAAATGTTTTAGATGACACCCCAGAGCTGCTATTTGGCCCAGAAGTTAACGGAAAATCAACACATGGACCTGTCCCACCCTTTTATGTCAGTTTGCATATACATGATAAGGTTTTGCACAATGCTATGTTTGACTCAGGGGCATCGCACAATCTTATGCCCAAAGCAGTTATGGAAAAACTGAATCTTGATGTTACAAGACCTTACAAAGATCTGCATTCATTTGACTCAAGTCAAGTGAAATGTCTAGGCCTCATCAAAGACTTGTGTGTCTCCTTAGTTCAATACCCAAACAAGACCATCCTCATGGATGTAGTGGTTGCTGACATTCCACCAAAGTACGGTATGCTCCTGTCAAGATCATGGGGAGCAAAGCTCCAAGGATCCCTTCAATTAGACCTTTCCTATGCCACCATTTCAGTCTTTGGGCAACCAAAGAGACTGTATAGAGAAATGCTCATGAAATATGTGGTAAGTAGTGAGAGCAAGCCTGAAAATTTTCCCATTTACTCAATCCACTCTGATATGGATTCTTTTATTTTGTTTAATGATGATACAAATGTTTCAATTGATAATGAGCCCTTCACTCTAGAGCAACAAGCACACATCAACGAAGAGTCGGTTGCAAATACCCACGAAACTGTCATAGCAATTGATGCAACCAGCCTACCAAAAGAAGTTCCCCAAACAGAAATTTTAAATCTGCCCAATCCTAAAACAGCTCAATCTCTTCACACTGACCATAAGCGAGAAATCACATGGTATTTAGAGTTTGATGGCTCTGTCAACAAGTTAGGAGCAGGGGCAGGTGTCTGGATTCACAACACACATAACAACCATGCAGAAGGACATGCCTACAGACTGAATTTTAAATGCACAAATAACATGGCAGAGTATGAGGCTCTGCTTTTAGGCCTTAAACTCCTCAAAACTCTAGGAGCTGCAAAAGTGTCTATTTTAGGAGACTCTGATTTAATCATACAACAGATGAAAGGCAATTTTGTAACCAACGACAACAGAATGAGAGCCTATAGGACCGCTACTACTAATATACTCCAGGCATTCACTGAATTCAAGCTTGACAAGATTTCAAGAAATCACAACGTTCATGCACACAACCTAGCTACTTTTTCTAGTACATGCAAGCTTCCTTTTGACCCAAACCATCACTTTACAGCTGAAATAAAACATAGGCCCGCAGTCCCAAATAACGTTAAAGATTGGCAAGTATTCGAAAATGATGCCCAGATTAACAATTTCCTCACCCTTGAGCATGAGTTTTCGAATATTAACATCGACATGGATGCTATGACAGATATGGAACACCAAACAAATGAAACTCAGCAAGATGTAACAGCTGCAACAGTCAAGCAAATCCTAAAACCAACTATTTTTGACAAAGAAAACATAGAACAGCTGAAACAAATACACTTGGAAGATATAGCCAAAACAGAGGCAGACATCATTGACTTAAAGGATAACTTTCTGCCTGCTGGCCTAACCCCATTAGAAGATATGTTTGATGCTAATGACGTGCCAAGAAAGCCAAAATTGCAGCCCATAAACATTGAGATAGAGGAACACAACATTGGGACAGTAGAAAGGCCAAAAATGATCAAACTGTCCAAAAACTTACCACCCGATCAAAAGCCCAAGTATATTGACTTATTCAAAGAGTTCCAAGATGTATTTGCTTAGAGCTATGAGGATCTGAAATCCTATGACACCTCGGTGATCCAACACACTATTCCTTTAAAACCAAACCAGAAACCCTTCAAGCAGAAACTTAGAAGAATTAACCCTATGCTTCTTCCCCCGATTGAGAAGGAAGTAAAGAGGATGTTTGAAGCAGGTATCATTGCACCCATCAGATTTTCCGAATGGGTGTCCAATCTTGTTCCTACGAGAAAAAAGACAGGCGAAATCAGACTTTGTGTAGACCTCAGAAATTTAAACCAAGTCTCCTTAAAAGACCATTACCCTTTGCCCAAAATGGACCACATCTTGCAGAGAGTAGTGGGATCATCTAGAATCTCTTTGCTAGATGGTTTTTCAGGTTTCAACCAAATACTTGTTCACCCGGACGACCAAGACAAAACTGCCTTTACTACACCCTGGGGAACATTTAAGTATGTAAAGATGCCGTTTGGTCTTAAAAACGCTGGTGCTACCTTTCAACGAGCAATGGATATTGCTTTTGCCAAAGAAATCCATGACTTCCTAGTTGTCTACCTTGATGACTTAACCCCATTTTCCAAATCTGATGAAGAACACCTCAAGCATCTTAGGCAAATTTTCATGACATGTAGGAAATATGGCATTTCCTTGAACCCCAAGAAGTCTCTGTTTGGCCTTGAAGAAGGAAAATTACTTGGCCACATCATATCAAAGGATGGGATCAGAATTGATCCTGAAAGGATACAAGCCATCCTCCAAATCCCATTTCCAAGAAACATTAAGGAGCTACAAGCATTCCTTGGGAAAATCAACTTCTTGAGAAGATTTATTCCAAATCTAGCTGAGCTGATAAGATTGTTAAGCAACATGTTAAAGAAGGATGCCAAGGTAAAATGGTCTCTTGAAACCAAGCAAGCATTTGAGAGTATCAAATCAGCCTTAACACAAACCCCTGTCCTAACTAGCCCACAGTTTGATAAAGATTTTATCATATTTTCGTTTGCATCTGATCACACCATAACCGCTGTCCTTTTGCAAAAGGATGAACAGGGAGCTGAAAAACCAATTGCTTTTTTCAACCGAGCCTTAAGAGACGCCCCTTTGAAGTACCCAATAATGGAAAAGCAAGCCTATGCACTTGTTAAGGCCATTAAGGATTTCAGAGTGTACATACTATATTCACATGTGATTGCCTATGTCCCACATGCTGCTATAAAAGACATATTGACCCAAGAGGGATTAGAAGGCAAAAGAGGCAAGTGGATTGCAAACATCCTTGAATATGACATAGAGATAAAACCAGCCAAGCTGATAAAGGGACAAGGTTTAGCTAAACTGATGTCCGAGACGAATTTTCAAGCCTTAGAGATTAATCAGCTGGACAATGAATCGGAGTTGGCGACTCCACAGATCAGTGAAATCTTTTTACAATCCCCATGGTACGCTGATATATGCTTTGTATTGTTAAACCTGTGTGCTCCCCCAGGATTTTCCAGAACCAAGAAAAGATTTTTGAAAATGAAGGCTTTAAAATTTTGTGTTATAGATGGTGCATTATTTTGGAGAAATCATGAAGGTATATTGCTTAATTGTTTAACCATGAATGAAACTAACAATGTCATGAAAGAATTCCATGCAGGTGACTGTGGAGGACATCTATATTGGAAGTCCACTGCTGATAAAATTCTAAGGGTTGGTTTTTATTGGCCCTCTCTTTTGCAGATGTAAAGAAGTTTGCCATGTCATGTCACAAATGCCAAATTTTTGAGGGCAAGAGAAAGTTATTGCCCCTGCCCCTTAAACCCATCTCCACAGAAAAACCTTTTCAACAATGGGGTCTTGACTTCATTGGAGAAATCCATCCCTCTTCCTCAAGCCAGCACAAATGGATCCTAACAACCACCGACTATTTCACTAAGTGGGTTGAAGCCATTCCCTGTAGACAAGCCAATGACACCATCATCATCCAATTCCTTGAGTGCAATATCCTTTCCAGATTTGGCTGCCCTGAGAAAATCATCACTGACAATGCCGCTGCCTTTAAGTCCAAAAAGATGATCAATTTTTGCCACAGATTTCATATTACCTTGGGCCACTCCACAGCCTATTACCCTCAAGGCAATGGCTTGGCCGAGTCATCTAACAAAAGCCTCATTAACATCATAAAGAAAGTGCTAGAAGAAAACAAGAAGAACTGGCACAAAAAGCTGGTAAATGCCCTATGGGCAGACAGACTGTCAAGCAAAAGATCAATTGGGATGAGCCCTTATGAGCTAGTGTATGGCATGGAAGCCAGATTTCCTTCATCCCTGGGCATTCCTACTATCAAGCTGTTACAAGAGATTCAGGCTGAACCGAATGACATTCAAAGAAGAATCAATCAGACCATCCATCTGCAGCAAACCAGAGAACAAGTTTATGACAGAGCTCAAATTGTGCAAGAAAAGCTCAAAAAAATGTTTGATAAGAGAGCTAAGGCTGAGGATTTCAATGTTGGTGACAAAGTTCTAAGATGGGACTCAAGAAGGGAAGACAAGGGCAAACATTAAAAGTTTGATTTTCTATGGAGAGGTCCGTTGGTTATTTCCGCTGTTCAGGGAAATAAAACTTATTTTCTCAGATCTGTAGAGGATTGTTCTACTGAAGAAGGCCCTGTCAATGGCCGTATGCTGAAGCATTACCATGATCCCTTTTAAGGGACACAATGTAGTTTTGTACATATCTTTGTACAGTCTTATTTGTATATATCAGCACTTTGTTTTCATTTTTATAAGCAAGCCGATTGTTTAAGAAGCAGAAGTAAATCTGTGAAGATTCAGCCGATGCAAGTATTCCAATTTTAAAGGCCCTGTCTCTGCACTAATTTCAGTACAACAGCGAAGAATAGCACAGACACATCACAATATATCATGGTAAAGGCAAGCTGTTGCAGAGTGTAATCTTCAGCCAAAAGAGTGTTGACAAGGAAGAAGAAATCGGTCAATAACTGTTCAGGACCAGAGTCAGAGAAGACACATCAGTTTTGGCCTATGACTTTCAGAGGCATAATGCTCAAACAAAGTTGTACATAATTATCAAGCACGCAGAAGAAAGCAGGCGATGCTGCACAGTTCACAAGTGATTCAGTTGAGGAGGAGGTTGTTCATAGTTCAAAGTTTATATTTAAAAAAAAAAAAAAGCAAGAACAAAGAAGTGTTTCCAGTCTACAACAACCACAGAAGATCAAGGCAATCTGACCTGCTGTTCTTGGCCTCCCGCAAGGGAAGGCCATCCCCAAGTGGAGCCACTATTAGCCTCCTGTTGCAACAGGGTATCATTTTTCATGATCAACATTTTTACATGCCAAATATGTCATACTTTGCAAGCTGCAGTGTTCCATATTTCCAGAAGAGACCAAAGAAGAAAGCCATGAAGTGTGCTAGTACAAATGCTACTGCTGATTCCAATTTTTGATAAGTTGTTCCAGTTTTGAAGAGTTTTCATTTAAGGGAGGTCCAAACAGTTTAATCTTGGTCTCCCTAGGTTTCAATTTCCTGTTTTAGAATATAGAGAATGATATCTGTCCAAACAATTTAATCTTGGCAGATCTATAGATAGGTAGAGAATCAAAGGGATCCAACTGTTTAATCTGGGCCATGGCAGAAATAAGTGTAGATCTAGATAGGAAGAATTCAAAAGAAAATTGTAAATCTAGGTCTGCAAGTCTAAGTGCACCCACCCAAAGAAGAAGGAAAAAATGTTAGGTAAATAGGCTGGGTAGGTAGCTGTGGTTGCAGAATGATGATTGATGGTCAATTTTGTGTTTCGAAGTGCTTTATCTTTACAGATCACAGTGCAGGCAGTGTTCATGCAAAGGAGCTCAAAGCTGGACATAACTAACTCCCCCCTTCTTCTAATTCCCCAAGTCCCTTACTAACTTCCCAAAGAGGTCAAGATCTGCTTGATTCCTCTTAAGTTTCATCATCATCCATAGCAGTTGCCTTGGTGAAGATCTGCGTCACTCAAGGATTCTATTTCTTTTCAAAGTCTTTTCCCCAAAATTAGCATAAGGTCCCTGACCTTAGCGCTTGCTGATCACCTTCATATTAACTACTAACAATATTGTATAACTCCCTATCAGTTTTCCCCTTTCCCCTATTAAAACTTTGTATATAAAATTCCCCTATGTGAATATCCCCTCCCTGGCAATATAGCCATATTTTTATAAGTCCGGGAAAAAACGGTCCATCTGGGGCTGTTTTTAGCCCATCCGTGTCAAAGTAGGGATTAATCTGACACCTGGCCAGATTAATAACCTCTCCCCTAGCCCTAAACCCTCAAAAACCCCCTTTTCCGCCCCTAACCCAAAGTTTTTGCATAAATATATTAACCCCACATATTAAACCCATATAACACCCATAACCCACATAAACCTAAGTTTTAAACCCACCGCGCGCATATTAAATTCGGAATATTCCTTGAATATTCCCCGCCCTAACTTCCCGCCGCTTCACATTCGCCGCCAGCCGTCCGATCGTCCTGCGCCCAGATCGACGGTTGGCGGGCCGTCCCATCTCCGAACAGCCCGAAGGTTAGCGTCCGGGAGATGGGCGGTATTCCCGCCGTACCTCCTGCCACGCGTCAGCTCCTAGGCTGTGGCGGAGCCCCCTCTGACAAAACCGCTTCCCCCCCAAAGGTGGTGCGCCACAAAACCACTTACCGCCTCCTGCCCGGTGACGTCACCGCTTACGTCACCCCCTGCACAGTCACCGCTTATGTCACCCCCCTCTGCCCAGTCACATGTCAAGTCACTTGCCTGCGTGGCCCCTTGCCACGTGTCATGCCATGTCACCGTCCGTACATGATGACGTCATGCTGATGTCATCCTGCCATGTCATCATGCTGACATCATCATTGACGTCACCCGCCGTACAACGTCACGTCATGCTGACGTCATCAACACTTTTTGGCGCGAAGGGCAAAAAATCGCACTTCGGAGCCCTGGAATCAGTTTCTGAGGCAGTTTTTGATGAGCGATTTGTGCCTCATCGCTAGATTTTTTGGGCCTAAATGGGGAATCTTTGGGGAATATTTTCATTCTGCGGCCCTCAGCAGGCCCGAAAGGGGCCGAATGACCCATTTTTCTTCACGAAGCTTGCCAGAAGGAGCAGAAAACAGTTTTGAAGGAAACAGAGGCCGAACAGTGGCCATTAATTTGTAAATAAGACCCACAGCATGTTAGAACAACATCAATTTATTGCCAAAGAGTATTAGAGGAAGAAGAAGAGCCAAAGAGTATCAGTCAAAATTTTTTAGGGGCTCGAAGCACCTGAACATTGATGAGCCCCCCCAGAAAGTCAAATCAGGAGGAGTAAGCCCATCCTTGCCCTCAAATCATAGTTAAAGCTTTAAATGCAGACAGACAACAGAGATGCAGAAACCCATACACATTTATTTCAGAAAACACTGCAGCAAGCCACCAAGGACAACATCATTTACTCAGTTTTGATACTGCGGCCCTGAGCGCAGCCTGAGATATTTTTGCATTTATTACTGGATAGGACTAGGTTAAGTAATCATTTTTCTTTCAAACCTGATTAGGTCAAGATGTAATAAAGGAACTCTGTAGATAGTTTTGCCCTATATATACCGCCCTCTACATTGTTACAAGGGTTGGTTGATTGAGAATTTTCATTAGAGACTCGCATTGTATACCTGAGTTTTTCTATAATCAAAGATTGCTGAGAGCTTGGAGAGCAAACTGACTGTTGTAAATGAATGTTTTGGAGATATGAAGATGGAATACTTGTGCTGCAGCCTGAAGCAATAAGTGCATCTTACCTCTGTTTATTGTTTATCACTATCTAAATAGAAGAAAGAAAGAATAGCCTAGAATTAGTTTAAATACTCTCTATGCTCAATTTCTGCTGTTTCTTTATGTTTTCTTCCGATTGAATTGGTTATGAATATGAATTCCTCCTGGCTCATGTTTACCCCAATTCACCTGTGTTTGCCAATTATCTAGGGATTCTTTACTGCCCCTAGGTAGCGCTCTGTTACCTCCTCTGTTAAGCTGATTGAGAAATTCTTAACTGCCTCTCATCACTTAGAATTTTTCCCATCATTTTAACCTGAGATATTGTTTCATGCACAGCTATCTTGCTCCACTTTCCCTCTCTTGTGACCGAAGAAACGCACTAGCAGTTCTCCTCCTTGACTCCACGCCCAATGGTTTGAAACTTCCAGACTATGCCTTGCCTCTATGTTTGAAAACATCAATTTTCCCACCAAAAACAAAACAAAAACCCTCTGAACTCGAGACCTAGCCTAAAATCCTTTTCAAAAAAGCTAAATCTTAAAGAGAGAGCCCTCTCTGATTGCAGGTTGGCTAGAACCTGCAGTCCAAAGTTGGTCTGTGGTTACCTCGGCCGTATCCTTTTCCAGAGCTTAAGGACAACCTGAGTGATAACAAGGTGCATTTGGAAGGGCGTGGTAGACGTATATGAATTATGCATATATGAGCTCTATTTGTTGAGCATTGCTAATAGCCTCTTCATCATTTTTTGGGAGGAATTTTCCACATATTTTGAGATTTTTGATGTGAGGGATCTCAAAAGTAAGTCGGGGAGGAGTTTTGCTTCCAGATGATATTTTCACAAGCTACAACGTTTTCTCCATTCATGGATGTGGTTTGATATGTGTGTGGAAGATGTTTACTTAAAATGAGTTAGAAGTTCTAGTCTCGAGTCTTGGTAGATGGGGAGTTGAAATAATGTGAGGAATATTGTGGCTAGAGAACTGAAGTTCCCATGTGACCCAAAGGCTTGACCTATGTACCATTTTGTTGCAGCCCCTATGAGGGTGTATTGAAACTTTTGTAGGCGAATAGCGTCTTCCATGATACTATTGGATTGACACCAATGGTGAAAGGTCATAACATGGTTTTGTGGATCTTATCCTTGTTTCCCTTCAAATTTTGGCACATTCGAAGGTATCCTGGTTGGCATAGGTGGCCAATTATGTACATGTACAATAGGGTCATTGTTATAGACATATTTGGGAACTGCAACCCCAATCTTATATGTCGATAAACCAAGGGCTCTTTAACCCCTAAAAGTGTTGTTTCATACCCTACAGGATCATGGTCAACTGATTACATCATTCCCCAAAAGTTCCACCTGAAAAACCACTTAGAACTGGCCAAAACTGGAGCATACTAACTGCTCCACTATCAGGGTGCAATGCATACTAACTTCTACACTAGCCAGGTGCGATGCATACTGAAGAGGCCTTCTGTAGGGTGCGATGAGCAAGGATGGAAAAATGTCTGAGACAGTTTGCTAAGTGGATGCTCATGGAATCTTCCAAAAAATTCTCCTATGACACTTGCCTCTCTGAATTCACCCAGGGATGAGTAAGAGATCCAAGAAATCTCCAAGTGGAAACAAGAACAACAAGTGGAATGACGCTAATAAAAAACCTAGGGATGACTCACACCCTTGCAGACATCTATAAATGGATCCCTCGTTTGAGAGATCTAGAGGCTCGAATTTTGTAATTTGTAAGGAAGTGCTGATAGTTTGTCTTTGAGAAAGAGCATTGTATTGTTGGGTGATTTTTCTTTTCATGAGGTGAAGAGGGGTTTGATGCTGGGAGGATGATGCTAGATTAGACAGCTTGGTTGTAATTCTCCCTTCTATTTTAATAAAGTTCTTTGAGTTTTCCTCCATACAATCATGTACTTGTGAATGCCATTGTATGTTCAATGTATTTCTGATTTTTCATTGTTTATGATATAATAGATCGAGATGCTTTAATAGTCCTTTGTTACTGTGTTTCTACAAGTACTCTTCAAGTGGGATAAGTACGGAGAGGAGTTGCAAATTCTGTCAAGGGGGAGAGAGATCAAGCAAGGAGTCAAATGGAAGATCCAAGTTGGTCCCTTTACCTCTCTCTTATCTATCATACATAGAGGAAATCACAAATTACTTTGATTGCTTGTTTCTAGGATAGCTGCCAATCCTAGTGGGACTAGCAGATCGAAAAGACACTAGTTTTCCTGGAAAAAAAATGGCGACTCCACTGGGGAATGAATAATTTGTTTGTTTGTTGTTGATTGTTTGTTTTATAAACTATAGACGAAGCCTGAAGTTAGCCAGATAGCCTTCGAACTACTCTTGCTCTGCAATTGCAAAGTAGATGAATGCTGCTTCAGTCAATCTCTGGTTTAGTTTATGATTTGAACATCTAACTTACAAGCATTCTAGATGACCTATTGGTAGCTAAATAACCTCCCAATATCATACCCCTGTACTTTGTTCTTTATTGTCCATAATAGCTCATCTTAACTCACTGAAATCAGCTGCAAATTTCAGCCAAAACCCATCTTAGTTGCGCTCCCTGGCCCATCGCACTTTATGTCACTGGAAGCCAGTATGCATCGCACTTCCTGAGTGTAGTAGGTGAGGTTCATCCCTATTTCTATGAAGCACAGGTGCGATGACTGAGTAATCCTATTTCTTTCCTTGAAATTTGGGTTTTTTGACCTTGTTTTCAGCTCTCTTTAGTTGTTTTGCTGCTTGTAAATAATATCTCATTGTTGAAGCCTCCTTGCATTACATAGACCAACCTCCATTGATTAGGATTAGTAAATGTTTTTATGTATTTGTCCATCATTTACAATCCTTTGTCAAAATGTTATTTGAATCGATCTATCGTTTTGGTGTAAAAAGTGTTGTAACTGTCGTCTTGTGTCAAAAAGAGGAGTGTCGTAAAGTCTTCCTTCTCTAGATAGTCGATTGAACTTTTGTCATGTATTTGATTTGATTTTTTGATATTTGAAGTTTTGAAAGCATCTTCTATTCGAAATTGAAAAGTTCCATTTAAGTCTTCCTTTCATTTTAAAAAAGAAATTGTCGAAATGTCGCTTTGAAGAAAATATTTCAGATCTATACTTAGTTTTCCTTTTTGCATTTCTCACATTAAGGGAATGAAAAAAAAATACATGCATTTGCATTTGCATTTAGACTATGTGCAAAGAATGATTTAGGAAAAGTGCATTTAGTGTGTGCTATTTGCTCTTTGTTTGAAAGAATCGTAATCTTCTTTCCTTAGTAGCTAGGATTCTCATTGCTAAAAATAAACAACGATTTTTTATCATTTTAGATTTGCATTTTTAGGAATTTTACATATACATCACGCGGTGAACCATTGAAAGGAAAACTTATAAGCAAGATCAACTCTAAAATAAATTTCAATGAACTTAACAACGCTTTGGAACCTAATGCAACACATCTAGAGGTCTAGGCTAGAGACGTGTTCTGGCGTCGTAAAATATAGTAACTATTGTTTTCATCGAAGATTGGGTGATTCCTCCTCTTTGATATGACAAGTGTTAGCACGGACTTGTGCTCCCTATACCGTCGAGTATATATTGGGAGACCACAATAGGCTTATATCCTTTATCCATAGGAAGTTGTGTTTGCTGCCCTATCGATTGCAATGCACTGAACACAACATTCAGGAAGATTGACTGTCGTACATAAGTCCTTGGTAATTTCTCTTTAATTTATCACCAAGGTGTATTTTGTAGTTTTGCGATTGGTTTGGTAATCCCTCTATCTAGATTTCTAGAGTAGTCACTTTCGTTCCTTTTCGACTCCTTAAAAGAAAAGGTCCATCTGAGCACTTGTCACTTCAGGCTCATTAAAAATCGAAGGGGACTAGAGTCATCTTTAGCTTTTTCTCGACTCTTAAAAATTGAAAAAGAAAAGTTGTGTCAAAGCGTCATTAAAATTTATTAAATTCGAAATAACATCCCTATTCCTTCATTGATCTTAGGTTGAGATAATGGAGTCCACCAATCAAGGAATCCCTCTCGACAGGAATCCTAGTCCTTTTGCTTCTTGGGGAAATATTGGTGCTCCTCATATGGTCACATTGTCCCTTCCTGAACTTACCATTGGCCTACCAGTATGGCTATTATTGACCTCGGTGGTTCAAAATAATGTGATTCCTCAGCAATCGAACCAGTATATAGTTAATACTGGAGTTCACCCTTCTCCTTCTTCCTCGTTTGTTTCTTCCTCCCCTTTTTCTTCTTCGCTTGGTAAAAGTATTGATACTAGTAATCAGGTGGTTAAGAAAAAGAAGAAAGGGAAGAAGAAGAATAAGAAGAAGCCAATTCAATAAGGGGGAAACTAGGCAACCATTGCTCTAAATGCAACATCTAATGAAAATCCGTCCATTAAAACTCCTAAACCTAAATTTCCATGCATAATTTGTATGGGAGACCACTTGCATCGAGATTGTCCTTGCTTTCCTCGGATCTTGAAAGAATGGTCTTCCCGTTCACACCAACCTGTGTCATCAACCTCTAGAGATCATGTTGGTAACACACCATCAACTAGTGTAAAGTTCATGGACAAAAGCGAAAAGTCAAGCTTCCATGTAGGTTATGTGAAGGTACACATCCCTTTCACCTTTGTCCCTATTTGGATGAAGCCAAAAGAGTGTTGGATGACCATCCTACTTCACTAGGTGATGAACCGACTGACTTAAATCAACTATCGGTCGAAACCACTCTCTCTGAAAGTGAATCCTATGAGTCTATGCCTGACCAAAGTCAACAAGTCGAGGTGGCAGTTGACCCAATTTCACCTTCAGCTGATCGTACCTTCCCTGAAAAGAGTGAAAAAGATACCGCTCAAGTTCTTTTTGTTTCCTCATATTCAAACGAACTTGGGGTAGCCCACCTGTTCCACCCAAACAGGAGGACAATCCTCCAGTTCTCATAACTCAAGGGGTTAATTCTTCTGTTTCTACAGTACCCCCTCTAAGTAGTCTAGTTACTTCCTTTGATTGGAATCAACTGGCAGGAGCCTGCCTTCCTTCTTATGTGCCTTTCCAAATAATAGTACAAGTATGTAATATGATTGTATCTGGCACTATTATAGATGAAGGCACATCGGTGAGCATCCTTTCCTCCACTGCTTGGCAAGCGCTCGGTTCGATGTCGCTTATGCCTATTACATAGAATCTGTTGGGCTTTAACAAAGGAACCAGTCAACCGTTAGGGTTTCTTCCTCATTTACCTATCACTTTGGGAGGAAAAATGGTTTATTTGAACGTGATGGTAGTCTCAGGACCTTTAGATTACAATTTACTTCTTGGCCGTGACTATGTTTATCGCATGGGAGCTATTGTTTCAACACTCTTTCGAGTGATTTGTTTACCGCATGAAGGCAAAATTGTCACCATTGACGAGCTTTCATTTCTCGGTCCAAATATCACTCCTAGTCAACCATCATTCCTAAATGGTCCATTTATACCAATGGTATCATCCCCACCACGGATTAATTATGTGGCAACCTCTTCCATACCTACATCAACTGACAATCAATTCAGTGATGTTGTACATTATGTACTGGGGGTGTTGGAACCAGATCTTACCTTCATGACCCCTTATGAGTTGTGATCAAAGGTCATAGAGGATATTTCATAGTATTGTGTCAACCTCGTTAAAAAATGAAACCAAGGATATGAGCATAGTTCCTTGTCTTATCTCAAGCTCATTAAAAAATGAAACAAAGACCCCTGGAGCAAGTTCCAAGGCGAGTCTCGGATTAGATCTCGTAAAAGAACCTTCATTCCATCCACCTAACTGCTATGAGTAGTCTGGTGAATGTAACGAAGCTTAGGGGGCATGCACCCTTGTCTATTTGGTGGACAAACCCAGCTGAAAGGATAATTTTTCCTGTAGAGATAAGTTTCCCTGTAAGTTATGTGATTGGTATGGGTGACCTTTCACCTTTGTCTATTTGGCGGATGAAGTGCAGGAAGTGTTTTGTCTGTTTCGTGAACGAAACCATCCTGCATAACCACAATAAGTTTCCATATGTTTACTAGAGACTCTCCTTTTCATCATGCTAGGGGCATGCAAACCTTTTTATGCAAGCTAAAAATGACCAATTTCATTTTTTAGCTTTTTAGCTTTTTAGTTTTTAACTTCTTAGGTTAGGTGATTGGTATGACACACTATTCACCTTCTTCTATGCTACGGACAAACCAAAGGAAGTGTTTTGGCTAAACTGCTGACAAAAAATCATCCTACCTAACCTCAGTGGTTCCTTAGCTTTTTAGTTTTTTTTTAGCTTTTTAGTTTGGTCATTTCTAGTTCGCATAAAAAGAAATCTAAAAACATGAGCAATGTTTCCACATGGTTCAAGCTCGTTAAAAAATAAACCTGCCAACTGAGAATATGTTCCCCCAGAGTTCAAGCTCGTTAAAAAATGAACCCACCTTCAGTAAATAACCTTTGTGATTTCCATTACATCAGACTTTTGAGCCTTGGTTGTGTTCCTTCCATCACCTCCATCCTTTTGGCTGATCATACGCTTCCACCTGATTGTTTACCATTTTGAGGAACAGCTACAATGAGTGGTCCTGTTAGCCACCCTCTTCACATCACCATGTTTTGAAAAGTTCCAAGATTACTCGGAACCAGTTGCTACCCTAAACGACACTCGTTCCTCAAAAACGAGTCTCCTTTAAACTCTTTTCAGACTAGCTAAATATAAAAATATTGTCGAGCTATTAGCCTCTCCAACTCGCTAAAGTGATTGGAAGTGCCATCCCTCCTGTATATTTTAATATTTTTCGGACCTGAGGGATTATCTCACAAAAAATATCTAGCGCTTGTCTTTTTCAGCTTGCTAAAGTGATAAAAAAGTCACCCCTTTCGTATTATTTTAATATTTTTCGGACTTAAGGGATTATCCTATGAAAAAGAACTGCTGGAGTTTCCTTTTCATCCCTTTTCAAACTCTCTAAACATGAAAAGGACCAAGTTATCTTTGTCGTTAAACTTGTTAAAACAATAGCGACAAACTTGTCCACCCAGACAAGAATGCGTTTCACTGTCACTAGGCTCGCTAAAACATAGTGACAGGTTTGCCCGAAGGGAAAATTATAGAACAAGCATATGTTATCCCCCTCAATCTTGACAAAAATAAAGAGGTACTGGTCAATAATGACTGGGGAAAAAGGGAAGAAAACTTGAAGAATTTTATTGGTAGCATGTCGCTCTTGAACATGACACTTTCACTCCATCACCATGATTGAGTCGGGTTGGGTTATTCCGTTCACCGGTCATATCACCATTGGTCCTCCATACCATCCATATTTTGGGGTTAACGCTACCAATCCATCTCAGTGTCATTGATATGTTCAAGAGAATTCATTTAGAGAATTCACCATCTAGTTAATGCCTCATCCACTACAATACCTTCACCCTCCATTTTTCATGACTACCATTCTTAAACCTTGTATCATCAGATCGTTTTCACCTCCAGAAAATCATTTGCTTCGTTTCGTGTCATAGATGTGGGATACATTAAGACCCTCCTACAACGGGTCACTTCTTGTTGACATCAGCTCATTATCCAAGAAGTTGACTTAGAAACAACCCTTTCAGTACTTTAAAGCTTGCATGCCTCAATGGCAAGTTTCTCACTTCCGGAAATAGGTTTACATCAATGGCCTTTGACTGAAAGATTTTGCATGGTGTTCAACATTGGATCATATATTCACACCACGTGAATTGTACTGTAGTACTTTGAGGGTCATTATCATTATTGGTGATTCCTCTCGCGCTTGTTAACAACTTACATTATTAGCTGGTAATCAGTTGATGTCTTTCCATGTTCGACTTCAGGACATGTTTTCACATCGATCGACTTGTACATTGGGCGCAGATTGAACGAGTTTTGAAGACCCCGGATCTAGTTTCATCCATCCGGGCTGCGATATATTCAGGAATATAAAGACATCAAATGTACACAGAAGTTACACAGATAGTCATCTAAGCCAGGGAAGATGACTCTTCATATGAGGTGTTAGAGCCTAGATTTACCTCAGGCTGAAAAGGTAGGATCCAGGGCCAACATCAAACCATGCTCAGCCTCGTAGCTAGACCTACGAGGACAGGAGAGGGATCTCTCCGGGTCAATCTCAGCAAAATATGATCTATTGGGCTTGAGATCACTAAAATATAAACTAATTTTAGGCTAGGTATAAATTACAAGGCTTTGATTTGATTTCTTAGGGGTTTTGTTGGAATCAAGGGGAAAGCAAATTTTGGGGTGTGGGGATTGAGGCTCAGTTCCGTAGAGATCACAATGGGGCAAGGCAGGCAACCATTTTGGCACTTAAATTTTAATGATATGGATGGAAAAGAGAGGTGAGGTGTTGAAGAGGGAAAGGGCAATCATGAATCCTCCTCAGACAGCTGAAAACATCAAACAACTACAACAAACCTCAAGTAGAGCATTGCACTTTCAATGAATTCTACTTACACTCTTGTTTGCTTAGTTCAAAAGAAATAAGATAGATGATGACATACATAAACAAAATTCACAATTACAAAGAGAAGCACTGTACCAATACAAATTGCCACATGTATCCTAAAGAGTGCTGCAAATCCTCGTCTCAATTCCTTAGCCAAAAATACTGAAAATGAATGTACAATGAAGCTCAAGGCTTTCTCAAGAGTCCAACCATGCTAATGACTGAAAAAAACATAATATAGACAAACATAGCTCATCCTTGCCTCTAGGGGTCGAGATCATGAGTTTAGGAGCTGATCCAACTGATTCTAAACTGAGAACTAGAAACTAGGCAACATAACAACATGCCTCTAAAAACAAGGAAACTGATCCATTCAGTTTGAAACAACCTCTAAATTGATGAATATACCTCTACAAGTGAAAATCCAACATATTTACATCATAATCCATCAAATTTCATCAAATTACATCATAAATTTTCCATTAAGAAAGTGAAAAAGTCAAACTAGGTGAAACTGGGCGAAAAACAGAGAAAAACTTGGTCAAAATGGAAATTTTTCCTCTATGTGTAGCGCCGAAAGGATAATTTTTCCTGTAGCGATAAGTTTCCCTGTAAGTTATGTGATTGGTATGGGTGACCATTTCACCTTTGTCTATTTGGCGGATGAAGTGCAGGAAGTGTTTTGTCTGTTCCGTGAACGAAACCATCCTGCATAACCACAATAAGTTTCCATATGTTTACTAGAGACTCTCCTTTTCATCATGCTAGGGGCATGAAAACCTTTTTATGCAAGCTAAAAATGACCAATTTCATTTTTTAGCTTTTTAGTTTTTAACTTCTTAGGTTAGGTGATTGGTATGACACACCATTCACCTTCTTCTATGCTACGGACAAACCAAAGGTAGTGTTTTGTCTAAACTGCTGACAAAAAATCATCCTACCTAACCTCAGTGGTTCCTTAGCTTTTTAGTTTGGTCATTTCTAGTTCGCATAAAAAGAAATCTAAAAACATGAGAAATGTTTCTGCAAGGTTCAAGCTCGTTAAAAAATAAACCTGCCAACTGAGAATATGTTCCCCCAGAGTTCAAGCTCGTTAAAAAATGAACCCACCTTCAGTAAATAACCTTTGTGATTTCCATTACATCAGCCTTTTGAGCCTTGGTTGTGTTCCTTCCATCACCTCCATCCTTTTGGCTGATCATACGCTTCCACTTGATTGTTTACCATTTTGAGGAACAGCTACAATGAGTGGTCCTGTTAGCCACCCTCTTCACATCACCATGTTTTGAGAAGTTCCAAGATTACCCGGAACTAGTTGCTACCCTAAACGCCACTCGTTCCTCAAAAACGAGTCTCCTTTAAACTCTTTTCAGACTTGCTAAATATGAAAAGATTGTCGAGCTATTGGCCTCTCCAACTCGCTAAAGTGATTGGAAGTGCCATCCCTCCTGTATATTTTAATATTTTTCGGACCTGAGGGATTATCTCACAAAAAATATCGAGCGCTTGTCTTTTTCAGCTTGCTAAAGTGATAAAAAAGTCATCCCTTTCGTATTATTTTAATATTTTTCGGACTTAAGGGATTATCCTATGAAAAAGAACTGCTGGAGTTTCCTTTTCATCCCTTTTCAAACTCTCTAAACATGAAAAGGACCAAGTTATCTTTGTCGTTAAACTTGTTAAAACAATAGCGACAAACTTGTCCACCCAGACAAGAATGAGTTTCACTGTCACTAGGCTCGCTAAAACATAGCGACAGGTTTGCCCGAAGGGAAAATTATAGAACAAGCATATGTTATCCTCCTCAATCTTGACAAAAATAAAGAGGTACTGGTCAATAATGACTGGGGAAAAAGGGAAGAAAAATTGAAGAATTTTATTGGTAGCATGTCGCTCTTGAACATGACACTTTCACTCCATCACCATGATTGAGTCGGGTTGGGTTATTCCGTTCACCGGTCATATCACCATTGGTCCTCCATACCATCCATATTTTGGGGTTAACGCTACCAATCCATCTCAGTGTCGTTGATATGTTCAAGAGAATTCATTTAGAAAATTCACCATCTAGTTAATGCCTCATCCACTATAATACCTTCACCCTCCATTTTTCATGACTGTCATTCTTAAACCTTGTATCATCAGATCGTTTTCACCTCCAGAAAATCATTTGCTTCGTTTCGTGTCATAGATGTGGGATACATTAAGACCCTCCTACAGCGGGTCACTTCTTGTTGACATCAGCTCATTATCCAAGAAGTTGACTTAGAAACAACCTTTTCAGTACTTTAAAGCTTGCATGCCTCAATGGCAAGTTTCTCACTTCCGGCAACAGGTTTACATCAATGGCCTTTGACTGAAAGATTTTGCGTGGTGTTCAACATCGGATCATATATTCACACCACGTGAATTGTACTATAGTACTTTGAGGGTCATTATCATTATTGGTGATTCCTCTCGCGCCTGTTAACAACTTACATTATTAGCTGGTAATCAGGCGATGTCTTTCCATGTTCTACTTCAGGACATGTTTTCACATGGATCGAATTGTACATCGGGCGCAGATTGAACAAGTTTTGAAGACCCCGGATCTAGTTTCATCCATCCGGGCTGCGATATATTCAGGAATATAAAGACATCAAATGTACACAGAAGTTACACAGATATTCATCTAAGCCAGGGAAGATGACTCTTCATATGAGGTGTTAGAGCCTAGATTTACCTCAGGTTGAAAAGGTAGGATCTAGGGCCAACATCAAACCATGCTCAGCCTCGTAGCTAGCCCTACGAGGACAGGAGAGGGATCTCTCTGGGTCAATCTCAACAAAATATGATCTATGGGGCTTGAGATGACTGAAATATAAACTAATTTTAGGCTAGGTATAAATTACAAGGATTTGATTTGATTTTTTAGGGGTTTTGTTGGAATCAAGGGGAAAGCAAATTTTGGGGTGTGGGGATTGAGGCTCAGTTCCGTAGAGATCTCAATGGGGCAAGGTAGGCAACCATTTTGGCACTTAAATTTTAATGATATGGATGGAAAAGAGAGGTGAGGTGTTGAAGAGGGAAAGGGAAATCATGAATCCTCCTCAGACAGCTGAAAACATCAAACAACTACAACAAACCTCAAGTAGAGCATTGCACTTTCAATGAATTATACTTACACTCTTGTTTGCTTAGTTCAAAAGAAATAAGATAGATGATGACATACATAAACAAAATTCACAATTACAAATAGAATCACTGTACCAATACAAATTGCCACATGAATCCCAAAGAGTGCTGCAAATCCTGGTCTCAATTCCTTAGCCAAAAATACTGAAAATGAATGTACAATGAAGCTCAAGGCTTTCTCAAGAGTCCAACCATGCTAATGACTGAAAAAAACATAATATAGACAAACATAGCTCATCCTTGCCTCTAGGGGTCGAGATCATGAGTTTAGGAGCTGATCCAACTGATTCTAAACTGAGAACTAGAAACTAGGCAACATAACAGCATGCCTCTAAAAACAAGGAAACTGATCCATTCAGTTTGAAACAACCTCTAAATTGATGAATATACCTCTACAAGTGAAAATCCAACATATTTACATCATAATCCATCAAATTTCATCAAATTGCATCATAAATTTTCCATTAAGAAAGTGAAAAAGTCAAACTAGGTGAAACTGGGCGAAAAACAGAGCAAAACTTGGTCAAAATGGCAATTTTTCCTCTATGCGTAGCGCCTGTTTGGACCCACTATTGGAGGCCTTCCCAATGTCCAAATGAGCTCCATGTGTGCTTTCTGGAAAGGTTTGCCTATCTACTTTCCATCCCAAGTTGAATTTTTCAATTTTGCCTCCATTTTCCCCTCCAAAAGTCCATTATCTCAACACTGCTTCCTGTGTGTCAAAATAGGGGCAGTGAGGTCATTTTTTGAGTGTTTTTTGACCTTTTGAGGGCTCAAAACCTGCCCAAATTTCTTGGCCATCGGTAGGAAAGCATAAATTGTCATGAAAAATCTAGAAATTCAAAGCTTTTGTGATTTAGAGCGCTCTAACAAAAGCGAGTGCCATGTGGCGCGATGCATAGGGAGGAAAACTTTGTTTTTTGTGCCAAAAATTTACAAAAATGTAAAAATTGCTCCAAATTTCTTGAAATTGGGCTGAGTCTTCTCTATTAAGTGCTTTGATGGGTGAAGGAATCCTCAGCCAAGATTTGAAGTCCTTCATACTCTTTTTTCGTTTTTGATTCTCTCTTTAGCTTTGCTTTCAAATTCCTGATTCTTGCTTTGCACACCAAGTTCCGCGACAAATAATGATATGAAAAGTTTCTAAGCATGTTCTTCTCATTGATGGCCTTCTCTAGTTTCCTCTCCAAGTGGATGTTGGCTCTTTCAAGCCATGACTCCCTATCTGCATTGATCTCTTGCTCCAATGAAGTGAACTCAATCCTCCTCCTTCGGGCACTTTGGCGGTTTTGCCGAATGTTCTATAACTCCATCACCACCTGCTGATCTTCAAGCTGCTTGTTCCTTTACTCCAAATACTGTATAGTCCACTAGGCTCTATCCAAGTTGGTGGACAAGGCATCAATGTCTGCTTGCTACTCCTTGATGATCTGTCTAAGATTTGCATTTTGTGGGCCCATGTCAGTATCATCACCCTCAATGAGGATGAAATCAGTCTCTCGCTCACCTAATGGTCCTTCCTCCTGTAGAGGCCTCTTGCCTTGGTCCTGAACCTGCTGTGCTGATGGAGGAAGCGAGGCCCCTTCCACCCTGGGTGGAGATAACACTTGCTTCGCTGCTGCAAACAACCGTCTAGTGCCCCTCTGATAGGAGATGAACACCGACATACTAGCGGTCTCATGGCCCTCATACCGATGAGAAGATCCACCTGTCTCATGCTGAACCTCTGATGGTCCTTGTGAAGCTCTAAAAAATTCATGTGAGATGAAGTCATCCCAAGTGATGCCCTGTAAACCAAGCTGATGAATGATCACAATTTTGATGAGAGCAAAATGATAAACACTGTTAAGCTGCTGTTGAGGGGTCTTGTGCTGCACAAGGGTGGTCATCTTTTCTATGTTCTGGCATATGAAATAAGGAATGTTCATCATCTGTACCTGAGTGAAATGCATCAACAACCTGATGTGATAAGCATGCAAGCGGGAGAACCGGCCCTCACAAGTGAAATACTTCATAATGAGTTTCATTAAAGGAGCATACTCATCCTTGAGAAACTAAAAAGGAAACACTCTCTTAAGCTGCCTCAGAAAACCAGGTTTGATATATGGTTCATAGTGTTGCCAGTCAATATTCTGTCTCTTTTTCCATGGTTCTCCAATGTACGGTATGCCAATTTCCAATGAAATGGTTTCTGGTGTTAATGTGAAAGCAACACTAGCAAGAGTGGCTTGATCACCATGCAAATGCAACAAAAATAAGCGGGCCAACTCACGATGAAACTTAATATGAGTGACCTTCTCGAAAAATTCATAGCATGACTGATGCTGGAAACAAAAGAGGGCAAGAGGGCAGGCCTGCAACTCGGTAAGGGTGGTAGGTTCCTCTCTGATATGTCTGCCACCTCTACGAGGCCTCCTGGGTGCATGTCCCTCCGTGGGTGAGTCACTTTGGGTCTCCTATTCATAACCATATGAAGGATCTGATGCCATAACTGCTGGTGGAAAAACTGCCTTGAAGAAATAGGTGCTGATATGTCAAACTGTCTTGGACTGCCTTTGAAGATTGTTTGACCTCTTCTACCAAGGGAAAACAATGAAACAAGGCACTGTTAGGAGAGGGAAAAATAATGGGAATTTTTGGGACTGTTGGGATAAATTTAGATAGGGAAAATATCGGATGTTTGGGAGGTTTTGTATAAGGTTAGGTTTTGGGATTTTATAATAGGAAATTTTGGAAAGGGAACTTGGGATAGGGGATTAGTGAGTTTAGGGGGTATGGGAACTTAGGGAACCATGAAAACAGGGAAAAATGGGGTAAGGGAAGGATGGAGGGAAGATGAATTTGGTAGCAAAATAGTTGATCAAACCCTAGGCAACAATTTTTGTTTGAGGAATGTATAATGGTAGGGTTTGGTTATTTGTTAAAACATTCACCACATCAACCATTATAACATCAACACCAAACTTGGATAAACAGTAGAGGTGAAGCTCAACCTACTTGGAACAAGGAAAATTCGTGCGATTTTTGGCAATTGGAGGTTGTCCTGGTGTTTTTCGAGCTTCCTGGATGTATGCACCACACAACACACCCAATGCGATGCGCCTCACCAATGTGCCATGCCCGTGCTTTTTAACAAAGGGTTCTGAGGCCCAGTGCGCTGCGCCTCCTGCCCAGTGCGCCGCGCCGGTCAATTTGGAGCAAATTTCACCCAAAATTCCCACAATCACTTTGCTTTGTTTTCTCTTGGCTCTTGGAGTGCAAATGAGTTTCAAACACTTGGAGGAATGACATATAAATGAGCTTTTAAAATTTAATTTTCCAAAACCCACTTTCATAATGTTTTGCCAATCACTTTATTTACAAACTCTGTTTTTTGGACCTTTTTACTTCTTTTGAACTTCATGATGAATTTAATGACTTGAGCTTTGCTTGCTTTGTAGGTCATGGAGCTTCTGGGGCTAAGGAAGGAAACCAGGATGCAGATGAATGGATTTACAATGAGGAAAACAAAATTTTCATGATTTTTTACAATAAAGGCTAAATACTCTGTTTTTTTCCTCAAAACAAAGTTTTGAGGAAAAACACATTTTCAAATGCTTGGTGATAAAATTTATTGATGTTGCAACCTCCTCATGGCCTGCTGGCAATTATTGGACATTTTAACACATTTCTTGACGAAACCCTAATGAAACCCTTTGTTTTGAGGAAAAACACATTTTCAAATGTTTGGTGATAAAATTTATTGATGTTGCAACCTCCTCATGGCCTGCTGGCAATTATTGGACATTTTAACACATTTCTTGATGAAACCCTAATGAAACCCTAGACCTAATTGACAATGAAACCCTAAAGACAACCTTTGCAATTTTCGAGATAAAAAAGACTGTATATGTTTTTTAAATGAACAAACATGAGCCAGTAGGTAGATAACATGAGGGAAACTGGAGGAACGCCACTGCCGTCAGATGATCTATGCACCTAATGAAATGAAAATGACTGGGTGGGACGCCTAACATGAAATGCAAGAAGAGGATTTTATCTCTGACGGAGGGATGATAGTACCAACTCTAACATGAGGAATCACCAGTCTGCAACTGCAGACTATTATCTGTCTTATGTACATGAAAATGAATTTATAAAGCTGAGCATGGGAATGCCTGCCTCAGCTAGATCATGAAAATAATATGATGATGATGTATTGTATTGTATCTTATAGAGGTCACCTTCCAATTCGAATACCTCTGATCCTCATGATAAAGCATTTCACCCAACATCAAAAGATTTACGACTTCATGCTTTAGGGGGCAACTGTTATAGACATATTTGGGCACTGCAACCCCAATTTTATATGTCGATAAACCAAGGGCTCTTTAACCCATAAAAGTGTTGTTTCATACCCTAAAGGATCATGGTCAACTAATTACATCATTCCCCAAAAGTTCCACCTGAAAAACCACTCAGAACTGGCCAAAACTGGACCATACTGACTGCTTCACTGTCAGGGTGCGATGCATACTAACTTCTACACTAGCCAGGTGTGATGCATACTGAAGAGGCCTTATATAGGGTGTGATGAGCGAGGATGGACAAATGTCCTAGAAAATTTTCTAAGTGATGCTCATGGAATCTTCCAGAAACTTCTCCTATGACACTTGCCTCTCTGAATTCACCCAGGGATGAGTAAGAGATCCAAGAAATATCCAAGTGGAAACAAGAACAACAAGTGGAATGACACTAATCAAAAACCCAGGGATGACTCACACCCTTGAAGACATCTATAAATGGATCCCTCATTTGATAGATCTAGAGGATGGAATTTTGTAATTTGTAAGGAAGTGCTGATAGTTTGTCTTTGAGAAAGAGCATTGTATTGTTGGGTGATTTTTCTTTTCATGAGGTGAAGAGGGCTTTGATGTTGGGAGGATTATGCTGGATTAGATAGCTTGGTTGTAATTATCCCTTCTATTTTAATAAAGTTCTTTTAGTTTTCCTTCATACAATCATGTACTTGTGAATCTTGTTATTTGTGAATGCCATTGTATGTTCAATGTATTTCTAATTCTGCATTGTTTATGATATAATAGATCGAGATGCTTTGATAGTCCTTTGTTACTGTGTTTCTACAGGTACTCTTCAAGCAGGATAAGTACAGAGAGGAGTTGCAAATTCTGTCAAGGGGGAGAGAGATCAAGCAAGGAGTCAAACGAAAGATCCAGGTTGGTCCCTTTTCCTCTCTCTTATCTATCATACATAGAGGAAATCGCAAATTACTTTGATTGTTTGTTTCTAGGATAGCTGCCAATCCTAGTGGGACTAGCAGATCGAAAAGACACTAGATTTCCCAGAAACAGTCATTGGTTAAATGAATTAAATAGGGGAGGTTTAAGGAAGATCAAAGTGATATTTTGAATTTGTTTTCCATCAAAAAATGATTCTGAATAACTATGTGTAAAGGGGTTCCCTGATGAGAGTGGTTACCCTAGTGCGAACTCCCAAGAGGAGTGTTGTATGGGCTCCCCTGAGGGGTCCCCTAAGGGGTAGCTTGTGGAGTCCCTTGAGGGGTAGTGAAAGGAATATTTTTATGAGGAGGGGCCCCAATCAAAGTTTCACCAATAAAGGATGATCCTATAACGGTGGTTGTGTGGTGTCTTCTATGCCTAAATGGAGAGAGATGTGGCACATTGCTTGGTGATGGGGGGGGGAGGTTATGGAAATGCCTAGAGCAACGGTGAGCCTTGGGGTCTCCTATGGTGTCAATTATAGTGTGTTTCACTTCATATGATGAGGGAAGGAGATGAGTATCAAAGCAAGTAAATCACATACATAAAACAAAGTGAAAAAATAAAATGATTACTTTCCTTTTAATTTATACTTTGTGATCGATCAAACAAAAAACTTGTTTTCGTTTGTCTTTGTGTATGATGAAATATCCTATGAATTTCTATTCATTCTTACCACTCTCAAAGTAATTGGGACTTGCAGAGATATGTTTTATGATGGGTACTAAGGCTACATCCTAAAAGAACTAGAAACTCTTCAAGCAACCAAAAGAATCAACCAAGGTAATGAATGAGGTTTTGGTGCTTCCTGCACCTCCACCTATAGGGAAAGGATTCCCTAATATTGGCCACTAAGATACTTTCATCCGACGTGAGAATTTGAGTCTTTAGCTTCTTGGTAATCAGTTATGAGTATTAAGCATTATACGGGTTGGGTAACCCCATATAATACTGCACGCACTAGACATAACTCGAACCCCCTCTGAATCGAGTCTCTGATGTTCTTGAGTAGTCTTTTTTGTAGGATGAAGAAGGATTTGAAGCACCCTAAAATTCAACTTCTATGTTTCAAAGATGTAACGTGACCATGGCGTCTTATGGGATGCCTACCCCTAATGGTCCTAACCTGAAATATAACTTCTTTTATGGTGCCTGTGTGGAAATTTAGTTGGTTCAAGTTATGGTTTCTTTTTGGAGTCTTTCTTCACTTATGGTGTCAAATTGTAAGGAAAAATTAACTAAGTGAAAAAAGCTTTGGAAACTGGATGTCTTTGTACAAATTTTATAGAAGCTTAGTGTGTGGCGTGTAATGTGTGTGCAAGTGGAAAAGTGAACATACAAAGTGTGAAAATATGTGGCTATTTGATGATCCTTTACAATATACCCTAATTACACTAAGTTTTGATTGTTCCTTGCATGAGAAAGAAATAATATATGGATAGTGGACCACTTACTCTTTTCCTATTACACTATGTGTGCCTATAGGGAGATGGAAAATACAAGTTATTTTTTAAATATTTCATATGCAAGCCTAATTTTATATAAAATACATAAGGGGAGAAAATATTACTTTCTTTCTGTAGTAACACTTGGTCCTAGTCCCATAAACTAATGAAATAAAAATGCTTTAGTTAGTAACAAGATATGTGGATAATGGGCCACTTAATGCTTTACTAATTAAGCTATGTGACTTTTGAAAATAGAAAAATTAATTGAAAAGATGTGTGGAATGTGGCCACTTACTTTTCCCTTTAATTAAGCTATTTGATAAATATAATTAAAAATGAAATATTATGTAATTACTCTACTAAGAGTGATTAGTAAAGAAACTAGGAAATCTCAACTAACTGGAAAAAACGTGCAGAGGTGGAGGCAATTCACTAAAGGTTTCTAATCACTTATGAAAGAAATATTGCAATGGATTTTTGTGCTCTCTGTAAACAACACGAGTTTTCTTGTGTACACGTGCACGAACCGCACATATGTCTATGACAAAAGCTTCAAAAACGATGGAAAAATTGAACAGTCAAGCTTCTTAGCCGAAAATAGGTCCAGAAGGTCCTGCGAAAATTCTAGAGATGTGATAAACACATAGTAAAGTGATAATTCTAAGAGAAGGTCTTACAAAAACAATCATTAGATTAAATAAAGGAAACTAGTGGAGTCACCAAATATGTAGTGGTGTGTTTGTTTCTATGTGGTACCAAAGACACCTTGTTTGTAGTTGGTTATTCCCTGCAAAATCAATACAAATAATTGGTTGTTGTTAGTGGACAAACTTGGGTAGAAAAAGCACTATAAATAGTGAAAACAATGCATGCATAAACATAAACATAAACTTAAGAAATAAACACGTCAAAAAATTAATGGAAAAGGGTTCCCTTTATTGAATACTGAATGTAGAAGAGATACAATAGATGAATAATAAAACCCTTGGAGAGAATTGTTTGAGAAATGGTGCTAAAAAATCCTCAACAAGGAAGTTCTTTTCTTCAATATTATTGCAAGATTCTTCTCTCTCTCAAAGAAGTATGGAGACTCTCTCAATGGTGAAATCCTCTTCCCACTAGAATGTTGGATTGCGGAGGAGAAATTTTTCCAACATAACAATGCTTTACTTTTTCTTGTTTTTGGTTCTCCAACGGCATGTTTATATAGAATTTTGAATTTCTCTTCCTCCTCTTGGTTCATTAATGAGAAAATTACTAATGAGTAGGACAAGAGGATCCCTTGGGGGTTGTATATCTCCAATTCGACTCGAAATTGGATGGTCTTGACTAGTACATGTTAGGCAATCCCATCTTCCAAGTGTGTGAAGTGGTCTTGAACTGTTGACTCAAAATTTTGTTTGACTGCATGAATATCGAAGAAATAGTCGTGTGGTCACTAATTTATGCCTTTAGATGAGCCACACAGGTAGAATTTATAATTATAACCTTTGTATATATATATATATACATTTTTTTTGTATTTCATTGTGTTTTCAGCTGGAAAGTCTTCATCTGTATGTTCTACTTGAAAACTTTGGGTGTCATCTGGATTGTACAAATGTGTGTATGGTTTTTCCATGTTAACATCCCCTTTCTAAGTTTTGCGACCACAACATAACAACATGTATTGAACTTGTTTCTCTAAACTAGGATTTTAAGCACACCATTTCATCCACTTATGCAACACTTCTAGACCCTGCCACCCAGTATGCCATATAAATTGAATAGAAAATCACAAACACAAATTATCTTAAAGATTCTTTCTGTCACAGTACTGCAGATGCACATGAAATATTTTGTCAAGTTCACAATTAATTTGGATTCTTAGCCAAAATGAATAAGCCTAAATATGAGTTGCATCAACAAGCCTAACAACTATTAAATCAAACTCCACTCATGACCGATCTCAACCAACAATAGGATTTTTTTTCTTAGACTGATTCATTGGAGAAGCACATCCACCAAATTGAAGAATACTACTGTGCCACTAAAATTATGTTGCGTGACCTCAAACCACCGACACGCATTCATTTTCAAAATTTGTGGAAGCTCAAAACCGATTCTGAGAACCAATGGAATGCCCTCGTGAGTGCATGACTAGAACACCCCACTACTAAACTTACCACACCATTTCTGATGAGCCCCAATTTTTGGTACAATTTGGGCTCATTTGGCCTACTTGCTTTGCTCAAACCATTCATTTTTTATTGCTTGTGCATTCATTTCTTGGTTTATTCGTGTTGTTTGTAGGAAGAAGGGTAGGCATTCTATCTACGTGACTAATACATGATGATTTCAGGTTTTTGGCATTAAAAGGGAGCAAAGACCACGAGAAAGGAGACAAGGAGACAATGAGGTGGCACTGCTGGTTTTTAGGAGAGGATGTCCACAGTCTTGGGGACCTTCCTCGTAATTCCCACCATAGCTCCGAGCTCCAACCAATCTCCCCACCGAGCTTAGAGGCAGCCAACTGTTCTACAGGAACAGCAGTTATAACTGTTCTACAGGATCAGTAGTTTAACCTTCAGTTGGACAGCTGAGCTCCACAAATCAAGGAAACCTGTTGGATTATCATTTTGCATAAATACTGAGGCCGTAGCCTTGGATAGAGGCTTTTTTGAACTTTTGCATTACTCTTGTAATTTGGAAGTACGAGCTACAGCTCGGTGTTTGTTCCTTTTGTAAGCCAGTTTTGGCATGACATCTGATTTTTGGTTATGAATAAAGGCAGGCAGATTTTGATCTCATTCTGAGTTTCTAAGGGAGCTATAGCTCTCAGGTTAGGGCCCAACCTAAGAGCAATAGATCTCCTAAGTGTTGTAATGTTATTTGCATTTCGTTCCAGCACTTCGTTTCTTTACTTTGATATGCAATTCGAATTTACAGTCTGCTAATTTAGTCTTTTTCATGAGATTGAATAGGATTAGTTTATAGTAAATTTGCTTCCAGTTGCTTAGGTTAGAAGAGGATAGACATAATTCATTGGAGCTCCAGAAAAAGGTTGTTAGAGCTCACTGCCATCTCTGCTTAGGGATTGGGGTGCAGTCCATATCAACCACCAAAAAGAAACGCAGTGCTTCTCACTTCCATGCAAGCTGCAACATAGTCATTTTCGTTGAAGATCCATCCATGCACTTGTAGAGTCCCTACTTTACACCTTATCATCCATCATTACCTACTGTTTTCATCACTTTCCTCTCTCTTTTGCCTCATTTTCCACCTAGATCATTACATTAGTTGTCATTAAACATGATCAAGTGAGCTTTGCTAATGGGTAATTGTTTTGTTTAGTTTTTGACATACTTACAGGTATTCCGCAGCTTTCTGCTGATTCCGCAGCCATCTGCTGATTCCGCAGCCATCTGATGATCCCGCAGCCATTTTGTTGATCTCAAGGTTCCATGTGCTATTTTGCAGAACGAGCCACGTGGGCATGTTGGAATATACGTGCTCGAGGTTCCTGTGCCATCAGTTCAGCCGGCCACGTCATTTGTACCTCCGGTCAAAGGGGGTCAAGTTACGGTCAAATAAAGGCAGCTTAACGTTGATACGTAAGCTGTTTGATCACGTCGGTGGAAAAGGTGACTTGTCCGTGTTTTGAAAGCCGTGGGGGACATGATCTAATGCTGGATTCATTGCCCATATCGACCAGGACCTCCAGCTTGACCACGAAGCCTATGACGTGTTAACTGCACCTTTAATACGCATGACAGTCAGTTTATTTTCTGTTTTTATGTTTACGTATTAGGCCATCTTGCAGATGCCTATATATATTTGCGTCTGCGTACGCTTATGTTAACTTTTTGGATGCTGTAGTGTATGTATTTGTGAGAATTTTGGCACGTTTTCAACTCTGTTTTTATAAGAGCTGTTCCAGCACTTTTTGACTATGTATCTCTGCATATAAAGTAATGGAAACGCTGTTTTGAAGTCTTAAGAGCATCTGAGTTCTCTGTGGATAATATGAATGGAGGGCCCCTGTTCGTATTAGCCTTGTAAAGTATTTCATGTGTATATTTCTGCAATTTCTTTATTTCATCTACAACATTTCCTTTTCTTGAGTTATGTACAGCTTGACTTCTTTTCATTGCTGCAGCCTTTATTTTCACTGATCAGATTTACTTCTTTGCAGGTTTTCACCCGGGATTGAGTGTGTTGTGTTTGCTTTAATACCTAATGGTAGTTGCAGTTGTCTTGTTCATAATGCTGCCCTTTTTACTCTGTTTTCTAGACTAGTTTTTATCTTAGTTTTACAAGTTGGATGCTAACTAATTTATGTTCTCTTTATCATGAATGGTTTATCTTTTAGAGAACAGAACACTAATTAATTGCAGCTTGTTTTTAAGTAGTCTTGGCTTGTGGCACTAATACTTTTTCCACTTGTTACACATAATCACACATGTAGGAAGCAGTATGATGGAAAAGGCTTAGTAGTGCTATAATTTGTCACTTAGAGTTTTTATCAATTCTTGGATTTGTCTTCAGCTACCTCCTAATCGTGTTTTACGCAGTACTATGTGGTAGAAGCAGGGAGTTAGGAGGAGATAATCATTATCATCAATCCTTGAAGTGATTTTCTTGTTTCTTTTATTTGCAGCAATATGGATAGAGACTAATGCCATTAGAACGTGGTCATTTACTTTCAAGTCATTTCAATTTATTCATTTCTTTCAAGTTCTTTTCCTTTACAAATTCAGCAAGTAATTAGAATCACCAATCACACACACTTTCACTCATATAGAACTCACTTTTCACACACTTGCACTCATCTGTCTATAATCATCACTCCATCTTAGGAAGATAAGTTAACCATAAACAACACCCCCAAACGACAAAAGCTCTAAGAAAGTTGCTTAAGTACATATAGTACACCTTCACTTCATCAGCTTACGAGCCCCGGGTTGACAATTAATGACATCAATTTAGGAACACTAAATTGACTAAACATTTTGGCGCCGTTGCCGGGGAAGTGAAATTAAGTAGCCATACTTAGAGAAAAAAAAAATATAAAAATTTCGAGGAAAGAAGTTAATAACCTATCCAAGTATGCTCTCCTCTTGCACTTTAAAGTGATCTGGAGGATCAGAAAGGAGAAAGTTATTGATTTAGTAGTCTCTTGAGTATGCTCTCTTCTTGCACCTAGAGTGAACTGGAAGATCAGAAAAAGAACTATTAACTTGACTTGAAGAAAAAATAAAAAAAAATGACATGCATAGAGCTAGAGATTCTAGAGGACGGTTTTTAGCTAGAGCTCGAAGTTCAATTTTTACAAGTCCATCTGCTTCAAGGGATAGACAAGAGACACCCCCCTTATCTCCAACCGAAACTCCTGGAATTCAAGAGCCAAGAGTTGACTCTCCTACACCTTCTATTGAGTTTGAACCAGGAAGAGACTCTTCTCTTTCTCCTACAGGAAGACCAATTGTAATTGAGGAATTGGAATCATCTGAAGAAGAAGGAGAAATCTCTTCTCGTTCACCTTTTGTAGAGGAACCAGAAGATTTTGAAATCCCTAGGAGAATCATCATGGCAGAGGAAGAAGGAGGAGGTAGAGGTAGAGGTAGAGGAGGAGGAGGAAATAACAATAACAATAATGGAGGTAGAGGTCCCATAGGAGGAGGAAATAGAAATGGGGATAATTCATTTGGGTTTCCCATTGTTAATGAGGATTCCGGAGCCACTATGAGAAACATATCACCATCTGTCCTCCCTAACTTCCATGGGTTAAGGACTGAGGACCCTGAAACATTCTTATTTGAGTTTGAAGTGGTGTGTCGAACTTATGACTACCTGGATGACTCTCAGAAACTCAAGTTGTTCCCTTCAACACTGAAGGATCAAGCCTTGAAATGGTTCATGGGGTTACTCACTCAATCCATTAGGACTTGGGATGAGATGAAACAGACATTTTTGGATAGGTATTTAGACTATTGCATGCCTACTAATCACAAGGACGAGGTTTTTAAAATGGTACAAAAAGAAGATGAGAGTCTAGAAGATTTACTTGAAAGATTTCAATATAACTTGAAAAGAGCAAAAATGAACACCTTGGATGAAGAGACCTTAAAAGCCCTCTTATTAAAGGCCATCAGGGATGAATGGATAGACATCTTAAACATGATGGGGAAAGGGGATATTTCTCAACTTTCTCTCAATGACATAGCAGAACTTTGTATCCATCTCTCAAGGGGCAAATCAAAAACTCAAAAAGGGCCTAGAGATCCTTCTCTCCTTAGGGCGAATAAATCTGCAACAGGATCAGTGAGTAGGGCTGAAATCGGCAGTATGCTTGATGAATTTAAAACTGACATCTTAGGGAGTCTTAGTGAACAACTTGATACCCTTAAGATTCACAATAAACAAAAAGCAGAAGCTGAGGCTTTGGCTATCTTTTGCCCGAAATGTAGAAAGAAACATGCTTTAAGGGAATGTCCCTTAGATGCACACGTTGTAGAAACATGTGTAATTTGCTCAGAAACTCATGAGACCAAGGATTGTCCTTCAATCCCTGGCCTCAAAGCAGTCTTTCAAGAGGATCCAGATACACTCGAATCTCTCTGTTTTATTGCAAGGAGACCTTGGCAAGGACAACAGAATCAAGGGTTTAACAACTCTATGAATTCTCAATCCCAACCAAGTTGGAATCCTTGGCAACAACCTTGGCCTCAACCACAAAATGCTTTCCAAGCATGGATGCAAAGCATGCAAAATCCTTATGGGAGATTTGCACAATTCTATCAATATCCTCCATCATTTCAGAATCAGCAAGCTCCACAACTTCCAAACGAAGGTCAACAACTATCATTGCCATACCCTCAACAACAACAACCTCCTCCACAAAATCAAAATTCTCAATTAGCACTTCAATCCCAGCAGAAATCTAATCAACTTCCCTCTCAGCCATTACCAAATCCAAATAATAGGAACCCTCAAAATGCTTACATGATGGAAGGTCAACCATTCCCTACCTATATGGTTGTTCCTCTTAATGAAGTACAACTTAGATCAGGTAGAATCCTAGATCAACCTTCCACAAGTGTTCAACAACCAAGCATTTCTGAGGAGGAATCTCTCAAAGTCAATAAAGGTTCTGAAGTATCACTTCAAACCCAAAATATCCAAAAAGAAAAAGAAAAAGAATCAATCTCTACAACTCCCCTAGTTGAGCAACCTACACCTACAGCTACACCTCCCTTTCCTGAAAGATTGCAAATTGATAAAGGGGTGGAAAAGCAGATATGGGTGCCTGACTATAACTTCCTAGATGAATTGAAGAATGTATGTATCAAGATCCCCTTGTTACAAGCCATTAAGGAAATTCCCATTCTAGCGAAGACAATAAAGGAGTTGAGTTTGAAGAAAACAGTAAAAAGAACCAGAGATACTAAAAGGATACATTTAGTTGGAAAAATTGCAGACATAATGATGGGTAAGATTACCATGCAAAAGTATGTAGATCCCGGTAGTCCTATTGTCAAAACTCATATTAATGGGGTTGAAATCCCAAATACTCTGATTGACTTAGGGGCCGCGATCAACATCATGAGTAGACAGACCATGGATCAGTTAAAGCTTCCTAACCTTCTCTTTACACCCACTCTGCTGCAGCTTGCAGATAGATCAATCATTTAAACTGATGGTGTATTGGAAGACATTCCAGTCTCTCTAGATTCTTGGGAATATCCAGTTGATTTTATGATTTTAACTCCCAAGAACAATCTAGGAGGACATCCTCTTATTTTAGGAAGACCTTGGCTGGCCACAGCTGATGCTTTCATAAGCTGTAGGTCTGGAGACATGTATATATCAGATGGTAATTCCACCAAGAAGTTCAACTTGTATCCCCCAGCAAAAGCTATAACAGAATTAGGAGAAGATGAATGGGTAGAGGATGAAGATACTATACAACCAGTTCTAACCATCTCTGAGATCAGTGAGGATAGTCAAATTCTAAATACATTAGAAAATTTTGAAGTATCTTTAGAATATGACTCTGAACATTTTCAGATAGATGCAGACATTGAATATCTCTCCTCTAGACAAATGTCTCTCTTCTCAATGGAAGAGTTTGGTAGTTCTACAGTTGAAATCCTCCCAGGAAAAACATTGAACATTAACAAAAACTTGGGAAGACCACAACAAGAAGAATTAACTAAACCGTTGCAAAAACATTCCACTGCCTTTGCATGGGAATACACTGACATGAAAGGAATCGATCCTAAGACTTGTATTCATCACATCTACATTGAAGAGAATAGCAGACCTATTAGGCAACCACAAAGAAGGATGAATCCAAACCTTAGGGAAATTGTGACAGATCAAGGCAGCCAGTTTACATCTAATTTGATGGAGAAGCTGATGGAGGAATATAAGATCAAGCACAGCACATCTACTCCCTACCATCCGCAATCCAATGGTCAAGTGGAATCTACCAATAAAGTTCTTGAAGGCATTATCACCAAGACTTTTCATCTTCATAGAAGAGATTGGGCGGAAAGGCTCCCTGAAGCCTTATGGGCCTATAGGACCACATGGAAGAACACAACAGGACATTCTCCCTATGAACTTGTTTATGGGAAGGAAGTCCTGCTTCCTATTGAGTTCCAAATCAAGACCTTCAAGATGGCAGTCCAATTGGGAATGAGCCTCTCAGAAGCTCAAAGACACAGAATGGACCAGCTAAATGAACTAGATGAAATAAGACAAGATGCAATTCTAAGGACCGATCTAGTTCAGCACCAAAGATCTAAATGGCATGATCGTCATATCAAAGAAAGGAAGTTTCAGAAAGGAGATTGGGCCCTATTGTTTGATTCAAAATTCAAAGACTTCAAAGGAAAGTTTCAAACTCATTGGCTTGGGCCATATGAGATTGATGAAGTCTTTAGCAATGGAGCAGTTCGAGTAAAAACTATTGATGAATTTCATACTCCTCTTATTGTGAATGGCCACCGCTTGAAAATCTACCAGAAGCCATTCTCAAAAGAAGAGTTTGTCAAATTGTTCAAAGAAGATTCTGCAATCAGGTTGGTGGAGAAGGATTCTTCTCCTCCATCAGCCTAATCTTTGGTTTTTGAAAAAAAAAAAAAAAAAAAAAAAAAAAGAGAGAAAAAAAAGGAAAAATAAATAAATGTATGAGCCTGAAAACCAATCTCTGATTGGCAGTCTCATACAGAAAACCCGAGGTGAAAATCAGGGTCACCTGACACCTCATGTTTTCCAAAAAAAAAAAAAATCTCTTTCTCCCCTTATTTCATCTCATTTCATCATCACCACCATTTCACCCACCATTTCATTCATTTTCACTCCACCTCATTTTTTTTCATTCATCCATCCACTCACTACATTCCACTCCATCAATAAAGTCATTTTTAGATAGTTAAAAGTTGTTTTTGTGCAGTCGGAGGCTACTACTGCAGATTCCGCAGCTATCTGAAGATTCTGCAGCCATCTAATGATTCCGCAGCTCTCTGTACCTGCATAAAAAAAAAAAAACACAGTCTGTTTGAAATTTCTTTGCAGCTCAGTAGTCATCAATAATAAATAAAAAATGGTCATGCAACAGCCATAAATCAGCGAAGGGTTAGTGGCAAATCATCAAAGGCAAATCTAAGCGGGAATCTGAGGTATGGTTTAAAAACCTAAACTTGCAGTTATTTCATTATGCAAAGTTTTCTAGGTTATGTTTCTTGCCACTAAGTGTAATGATTACCAGTCATGCAACCATATACCCACGTATCTCCCACGTCTATCAGTCCTTGATTACCACGATTTTGAATTTCACTTGCGGCTGTTTCTCTCATTAAGATCTCGTACTTAGGTGACGTAACCTAATGTACTACGTCTCTATGACATTAACTCACGCAGCCAAGTGTAACTTCGAACCGAAATCTAAGGACACAGCCGTTTCCATTCATTATTCCATAACCCTTCTACCCTCTTACGCTCATATCATTTCACTTCCGCTGTTTCATTTCCACTCACTGTTTCATTCCATTTACGCTGTGCAATACGCTGCTACTATACTCTGTTTTTCCTCTACGCTAATTCTATCACCAGTGAAGGTCTGTTACGGCCGTATCCAAAGCTAAAACCATAATCCACTATGTTGAGGCCGTAAATCCACTGAGTCAAAGCCGTTTTGAAGCCGTGTTCCAAAACAGAGCCGTGAGTTTACTGTGTAAAGCCATCCTTAAAGCCGTGTTTTAGAACAGAGCCATAAGAGCTAATGGGGAAACTCCTAAGAGCAGAACCGGAAGGTTCAAAGTTTTTGGAGGGTTATCCTCAGGTCAAAGAGGCATTACAAAAGGAAAACTGGTTACAATGCGTACAGAAGTTCAAAGGCTACCATAAGGAGGTGACAAAGGCCTTTGCAAGGTCCTTCAGAGAAAAAGATGGTCACGTGGAGATAGGGGACTTACAATTCACAGTCAATGAAAGCAGCATAGCACAAGCTACCTCACTTCCACAGACCGGAGAAAGGTGGTTTAAGAACCGGGCAGTTCAAGATCAGCAGTGGAAACAAATTTTGAAAAACCCAGGTATGGACACAAGTATCTTTACCAAAGGGATTCCTGTTTCTTATGTTAAGGAGGAGTGGACCACTTTACTCTTGTTAGTACAGAAATTTTTCACTTGTGAAGGAAGATTTGGGGTCTTATATGTTTATCATGCAAAGGTTATGATGCATTTTCTAGGAGATGATATTAACCTCCCTTACTTTCTATTTTCAAGTCTTAAGAAAATGTGTGCAATGGTCCAAAAGAACCCTAGAAATATTGAAGCACATTTATGTCATCACGGTCTTGTGAAATTGCTGGTTGAGGAACAATTAAAATCAAAAAGAGACACATGGGAGAGGTTTCTCATAAGAAACCATTTTCAAGAATTAGGAGAAACTTCTGGAGGGTCCCCTCAAGTGCCAAAAAGAAGTAGAAGAAAAAGAGGAGAGGGGGTTAACCAAGAAACTACTGCCCAAACAGAAACCATTGTTCCTGATACCACTGCCCAAGAGGAAACTGTTCAAGAACAGTTTGATGAGGAAACTGATATACAACATCCTGAACAGGATATTGATCCTGGAATTACTGAAGATGATAATCAAGCAGCCCAAGGAATTATCACTGAAACTCTTTCAGAACTTGCTCAAGAAATTGCTCAAAAAAGGAAAGAAGGGAAGAAGAAACGTAAGCAAGATAAAGGTAAATCTGTAGTCCAAGAAACTCACCTCACTCCTGAGGATACTAGTGAGGAAGACACTCAACCCTTAGCTCAAAGAATGGCCAAACTTCACAAAACTGCTCTTTCCAAAAAGGAGGAAAAACCAAAGCAAAAAGTACCAAAAGAAAAACAGAGTACCACCTCTGTAAGAAGGAGCAGCAGATTACAAAACAGAAAAGTAGGGGCCACAAAGGGTAAACAGTCATTCTTCATTGACTTAAGCTCACCTCAAAAAGGTGCTACAAGTCCTGACTTGGAGGAAAGTCCTTCACACGCTGAGCACATTGAGACTAGTCCTCCACGTGAGGAAAGTCCGTTTGAACATGAACTTGAGCATGAACATGGATCTGAATTTGATTATGAACCAAGTCCCAAAAAGTCACCTGAAGTGGACCCGGAGCAGCAAAAAGTGTATAATTATCTGGAAACATTGGAGCAAGCAGCCGCTGGCCCAAGTAATGTTCAGCCTTTAGAACAACAAGTCCACTCCTTGAAACAGGAAATTTTTGAGATTGAGGTTCTAAATCGACATATCATGCAAGAAAATGAGAAGTTGAAAGAGCAAGCCAAATTGGATAAGATGATTCATGATAACACCATGTTACATTTGGGCCTGTGGCAAAGAAATAACAAAAAGTTAAGGAAGAGATGCAAAAAGCTAAACAGAGCCTTGATCAACCTAAAGTTCAGATGCTTAGTAAAGAAGCCAAGGGTAAATGTGTCTACACAGAGAAAGAAGAGGAGATTGGATGTCTTGGCAGAGGCATCACAGCAGGTTGATTGATCAGTATTTTTGCATGAGGACATGCAATGCCCTCGTAGTGGGGGTATGTAGAGTCCCTACTTTACACCTTATCATCCATCATTACCTACTGTTTTCATCACTTTCCTCTCTCTTTTGCCTCATTTTCCACCCAGATCATTACATTAGTTGTCATTAAACATGATCAAGTGAGCTTTGCTAATGGGTAATTGTTTTGTTTAGTTTTTGACATACTTACAGGTATTCCGCAGCTTTCTGCTGATTCCGCAGCCATCTGCTGATTCCGCAGCCATCTGATGATCCCGCAGCCATTTTGTTGATCTCAAGGTTCCACGTGCTATTTTGCAGAACGAGCCACGTGGGCATGTTGGAATATACGTGCTCGAGGTTCCTGTGCCATCAGTTCAACCAGCCACGTCATTTGTACCTCTGGTCAAAGGGGGTCAAGTTACGGTCAAATAAAGGCAGCTTAACGTTGATACGTAAGCTGTTTGATCACGTCGGTGGAAAAGGTGACTTGTCCGTGTTTTGAAAGCTGTGGGGGACATGATCTAATGCTGGATTCATTGCCCATATCGACCAGGACCTCCAGCTTGACCACGAAACCTATGACGTGTTAACTGCACCTTTAATACGCATGACAGTCAATTTATTTTCTGTTTTTATGTTTACGTATTAGGCCATCTTGCAGATGCCTATATATATTTGCGTCTGCGTACGCTTATGTTAACTTTTTGGATGCTGTAGTGTATGTATTTGTGAGAATTTTGGCACGTTTTCAACTCTGTTTTTATAAGAGCTGTTCCAGCACTTTTTGACTATGTATCTCTGCATATAAAGTAATGGAAACGCTGTTTTGAAGTCTTAAGAGCATCTGAGTTCTCTGTGGATAATATGAATGGAGGGCCCCTGTTCGTATTAGCCTTGTAAAGTATTTCATGTGTATATTTCTGCAATTTCTTTATTTCATCTACAACATTTCCTTTTCTTGAGTTATGTACAGCTTGACTTCTTTTCATTGCTGCAGCCTTTATTTTCACTGATCAGATTTACTTCTTTGCAGGTTTTCACCCGGGATTGAGTGTGTTGTGTTTGCTTTAATACCTAATGGTAGTTGCAGTTGTCTTGTTCATAATGCTGCCCTTTTTACTCTGTTTTCTAGACTAGTTTTTATCTTAGTTTTACAAGTTGGATGCTAACTAATTTATGTTCTCTTTATCATGAATGGTTTATCTTTCAGAGAACAGAACACTAATTAATTGCAGCTTGTTTTTAAGTAGTCTTGGCTTGTGGCACTAATACTTTTTCCACTTGTTACACATAATCACACATGTAGGAAGCAGTATGATGGAAAAGGCTTAGTAGTGCTATAATTTGTCACTTAGAGTTTTTATCAATTCTTGGATTTGTCTTCAGCTACCTCCTAATCGTGTTTTATGCAGTACTATGTGGTAGAAGCAGGGAGTTAGGAGGAGATAATCATTATCATCAATCCTTGAAGTGATTTTCTTGTTTCTTTTATTTGCAGCAATATGGATAGAGACTAATGCCATTAGAACGTGGTCATTTACTTTCAAGTCATTTCAATTTATTCATTTCTTTCAAGTTCTTTTCCTTTACAAATTCAGCAAGTGATTAGAATCACCAATCACACACACTTTCACTCATATAGAACTCACTTTTCACACACTTGCACTCATCTGTCTATAATCATCACTCCATCTTAGGAAGATAAGTTAACCATAAACAACACCCCCAAACGACAAAAGCTCTAAGAAAGTTGCTTAAGTACATATAGTACACCTTCACTTCATCAGCTTACGAGCCCCGGGTTGACAATTAATGACATCAATTTAGGAACACTAAATTGACTAAACAACACTTTTGATAGTGAACCATACTTCTACATTCCACTTCCATGCACGAGTTTCTTTTCTCGGTTTTCCATTGCTGTTCATAGGTTTAATGGCACAGTTATCATAGGTTAATGAATTCTCGTTTTTGGTGCAAGACATAAGTCATTTGTTTCATTTACACTGCTCCATATCATTCCACTTCCTTCTTCTTCTTCTTAACCTCTCCTCAAGCCACCTACTCGGCCTCTGTCCAGCTCGTTTACCCTCCAATTCATCCACTGCCACGTAGCTTCATCTTTTTGACCTTTTGTTAATCCCATCCTTCCAGCCATCAACCCACTGCATGTACTCTTTCTCCATCTGACTTCTCTGCTCCTGAGCCATCACCAGTTCCATCTCCATCTCACCTATCCTCCCACACCACTCCAACACTTCACCATCTCCCAAAACTTCCACGGTCAAACATCCTGTAGAATTGCACAGACTTCCTGTAGAATCCCTGAGTTTCCTGTAGGATCCCCTGCAGACTTCCTGTAGAAGCCTGCAAACTCGGTTGCTGAGCATCCGAACGTGGTAGACTTCTGTGGACTGATGCTAGAGACCCTCAGGGACCTCCCCTAGCCATCCTGACCTTGCCCATGCTTTCCTTCCATTCAAACCGCTCCTGCACAACCAAACCCTAATCAAAAGCATCATCACAATAAATCCAACCACTTAAGAACAAAATACAAAAACATGTCTTTTCAGATGCAAGTAGCTTAGATTCATGCATTTCAACTCACTAGAAGTAATGGCATCATTGGTAGAAGTTTCATTCACATTTTTGCATTGTAAGGGTCAAGCTAGTCAAATTAGGGTTTACTAGGGTTTCCATGCTTTGTTGGCTTTCAGTTTCCTTTTTGCAAAGTAGGTTAGCTTTCTTCGAGATAGCTTTCGTCCATCACTCATAAAGCTTCTTCTGAGAACATATAGAAGTTGGCTTGAGCCCTAGCGGACTTGTGCCAGCTGACCAAGTGACAGCTGTGACAAAAGCTAGTACTTGTGCATACAACACCGTCGCTTCCAAGTTTGTACGAACTACCGGGTTGATAAAATTAGAGATAGGAAGCTCCAGGAGTTGTAGCATTATTGCTACAATACTGGAGCCCACCATCTTTTTGGCGCCGTTGCCAGGGAAGCGTCAGAGTATTAGTAATTGTTGCTTTTCTTCTACTTTCTTATTCTTGCCTTCTGCTAAGTAGTTTATTTCATTTCCATTCTGCAAAAGTAGCATAGACATTTCCTGCTTTCATAGATTAGCATTTCCTGCTTTCATAGATTAGCATTTCCTGCTTTCATAGATTAGCATTTCCTTTCTGCAAGCGTAGGCTAGCATTTCCATTCTTGCAATTTCATTTGAGCAAAATAGATTAGTTCTTTCCTGCTTTCAGTTTAATTTTGCATCTTTCATAGTTAGTTGTAGATCAATCTGTTTTGGTTTTGCAGGTACCAAAAGAAAAAAATAAAAAACAATCAAAAGAAAAAGAAAGTCTTTTCCATTTCATGCCTCGTAGGAACCGAGATAGATCAGGCAAATTCCTACCAAACACCCCCACCACATCACTGAGTCACCCTTCTCTCTTCTTTGGTGACAGTTTCCGAGAAGAACCTATAGGTGAACATCCTGAGATATCTAGAGATCCTATAGTAGAAGAAGAGTTAGAGACCACTCCATCTGAAGCTATGGTTGACAATAGAAGAGAAGATGAGAGAATAGAAGGTGCCTTCCCCATCCGAGAGACCAATGGAGAAATGAAAATGAAGAACATTAGCCCCTCCGCCTTACCTCACTTCCATGGGCTGACTACTGAAGATCCGGATACCTTCCTGTTTGAGTTTGCTGTCCTTTGTAGAACCTATGACTACACTGAAGATGAGCAAAAGCTGAAACTTTTCCCTTCCACTCTTAAGGATGCAGCATTACGCTGGTTCATGGGCTTACCTGGGAATAGTATCACCACTTGGGCTCAGATGCAGCAAGCTTTCAATACCAAGTACCGGGATTACTATAGGTCCAAGGAAACAAAGGGGGAAATCTTTCGGATGACCATGGGAAATGATGAGTCCTTAGAGGATTATGAGGAGAGGTTCCAACTAAGCTATAAGCGGGCCAGGTGCACACTTGACCCTGAATCCCTCAAGTTGGTCCTGCTCCGAGGAGTCCCTGAAGACCTCTTAGATACCCTTCACATGTTAGCTGGGGGGGACATTTACCAACTGCCTTATGAGGACATCAAGACTGTGTTTAGAAACCACTCCAGGGCAGCTCGGAAACGAGGTAGAGGAAACCACCCCTCAACTAGTGTCCCTTTCTACAAACATGAGCTTGCAAATCAATTAGAAGATCTTAAGAGTGAGGTGAGACAGACCATTGCCATGCAGCTTGACACATTCGGGATTCAGCAAAAGAAAGAAGAAGCTGAGAGAGCCTTGGCTGTCTTCTGCCCTAGGTGCACAAGGAGACACCCTAAGAACGAATGTCCATTGCATTCGGTTGAAGTGTGTTTCGTTTGTGAGGAGGACCATCCCACAAATCAGTGTCCAACCTTACCTGGGTTTAAAGCCATGTACCAAGGGACAGAAGCTCCCACTGAACCTCTCTATTACCTCAACCAAAGGAGGCCACAAGGATCTAGACCTTATCAGCAGGAGATGCAAGGGGCATCTCAAGCTTATTACAGCCCCAACCAATCGACTCCTATGCCTTCCTGGGGTCCCCTTGCTCATCCTTCATGGTCCATGCCTCCTCCATGGTCTTATCCACCTCAGTACCCCACTCAACCTACTTCTCATTCATATCACTCACATGCCCAGCCACAGCCTCAATGGAATGCACCTCAGTCGGGGTGGAGGCCCCAATACAACACTCCTCCTGCCATCTTGCCTCCACCACTAGTTCAACCTCAGCCATTACCTCCTGCTCCTCCAAGGCAACCTCAAATACCTGCTCAACCGAACTCGAACCCCAACAATAGACAGGCCCATCAGGTACACACTGGGGAAACCTCATGCCCTACCTATGCTGTGGAGATCCAGGAGATCAATCTTCGATCTGGAAAGACTCTACCAGATCGCCAACCTCCTCCCCCAGAGGATGAGAAAGATAAACAGGAAAGTGAACCGAAGGTTATTCCACCCTTTCCTGAGAGACTAACAGCCACCACACAACCCAACCCAGAGGAGGAAGAGCTTCTGGGTGAGCTCAAGCAGTTGTGTGTAAAAATACCACTTCTCCAAGCCATCAAGGATGTGCCAATATACAACAAACTGGTTAAGGAGAAGTGTTTCAAACACCCAGGCAGACGGAAGAAAGATGCTTCAACTATCAATGTCATAGGACAACTGTCTGACCTTATGTTAGGACAAGTCATCTGCCCAAAGTACCTAGATCCTGGAAGTCCTGTAGTAGATGTTCACATCAATGGCACCATTATAACTCACACCTTGATTGATCTGGGGGCTGCCATTAATGTGATGACCAGGGATACCATGCTTAAACTTAATCTTCAGGGTTCCTTGAGGAAGACCTCGACAGTACTGCAATTAGCAGATCGCTCCACCGTGACTCCCGAAGGGATTGTGGAGGATGTCTTGGTCTCTATTGACTCTTGGGAATACCCTGCAGACTTCCTGGTTCTGCAACCAAAGGCCAAGCTTACTGGATATCCTCTCATTTTGGGAAGGCCTTGGTTAGCTACTGCAGATGCTTACATAAGTTGTCGTGCAGGAAACATGACCATCAAAAATGGTCCCATGTCCAAGCAGTTAGTCCTATACCCTCCTGCCCAACCCTCCTTAGAGCATGACTTACCACTCTGGTTGGAAGAAGGAGAAGAAGATGAGGTGTACTCAACACCTCTGTGCACCTTAGATACCACTAGAAGAGACCCCCCAACCGAGGATGACTTGATCGAGACCTTGATCCAGAATCCACCTTCCAGTGCACTACCCTTAGAGAAATTGGTGGAGGATGCCCAAGCCAGCACCTTAGTGGATCTTTGTACAACCAACCCTGTTACTCCCAGAGTCAAGAATGTGGAGTTCGGCCCTGAGAAAGCATTGAAGATCAGCTCCTCCCTATCTCCTTCCCAGGAAAAAGAGCTGTGTAGTCTGTTGGCCAACCACCTAGATGCTTTTGCTTGGAGCTATAAGGAAATGAAAGGAGTCCATCCTTCGGTCTGTACCCATCATATATACATCAAAGAGGATTGTAAACCGGTTAGGCAACCTCAGAGGAGAATGAATCCAGCCCTTAAGGACATTGTCAAGGAAGAATTGCAAAAACTGTTGGATGCCGGGTTCATCTACCCCATCTCAGATAGTGAATGGGTGTCCCCTCTAGTGTTGGTTCCCAAGAAAAATGGGAAATGGAGAATCTGTGTGGACTACCGAGAACTGAACAAAGCTACCAAGAAGGACCATTTCCCTCTACCTTTCATAGGTCAAGTGTTGGATGGACTGGCAGGAAAGAAGTTCTTCTCTTTCCTGGATGGGTTTAGCGGGTACAACCAAATCCAAATCAGCTTGGAAGACCAAGATAAGACCACTTTCACTTGTCCTTGGGGTACCTTTGCCTATCGAGTCCTTCCCTTTGGGCTATGCAATGCTCCTGCTACCTTCCAGAGAGCTGTCTTGAGCATCTTCTCGGAGGTAGTCCATGATGCAGTAGAAATCTATATGGATGACTTTACTCCTTATGGGGCCAACTTCCAGGAAGCATTGTCCAACCTGGGAAAAGTCCTAACCAAATGCACCGAGATGAACTTGTCCCTTAGTCCTGAAAAATGTGAATTCCTAATGACTGAAGGGACCGTGCTAGGCCATACCATTTCTTGCCAAGGGTTGCAGGTGGATCCTAACAAAATTGCTCTCATCAAGAGGGTTCCACCTCCTCAAAAGGTAAGGGATGTCCGGAGTTTCTTGGGATTAGCAGGATACTACCGGAGATTCATTAAAGATTTCAGCAAGCTAGCCTCGCCATTGTTTGGTTTGTTGGCAAAAGATGTGGAGTTTAATTGGACTGACGATTGTCAGAGGGCTTTAAATGAATTGAAGGACAAGTTGGTGTCAGCCCCAATCCTGAGAGGTCCAAACTGGGCCCTACCTTTCCACATCCACACTGATGCCTCGAACAAAGCCATAGGTGCAGCTTTAGGACAAGTTGAGCAAAAACTTCCATATGCCATTTACTTTGTTAGCAAAAACTTGTCCAAAGCTGAGCTGAATTACACTGTAACCGAGAAAGAATTCTTGGCTGTGGTCCATGCACTGAACAAATTCCGACATTATATTACTGGTTACTAGACCTTTGTACATACTGACCATGCTGCAATTAGATATTTAATGAATAAACCAGATGTGAATGCTTGTATTATTAGATGGTTACTTCTATTGCAGCAGTTTGATTTGACCATTGTTGACAAACCAGGTAGAGAAAATGTTGTTGCTGACTTTTTATCTAGATTGGATTTGTCTGCAGATGAGGATGGAACAGTGGATGACCAGATGCCCGATGAACATCTGTTTGCTATTTCAGTACTCTCTCCATGGTTTGCTGATATAGCAAACTATCTTGTTTCAACACAGTTCCCTCCACACCTATCTTCCAGAGAGAAGAGCAGAATCATCAGAAAAAGTGCCTCATTTACTTGGATCGGGGGCAATCTGTTCAAGCTTGGCCCCGATCAGATCTTAAGGCGTTGTGTAAGGGAGGAGGAAGTCTTTGATATCCTCCTCACTTGTCATGATGGGCCTTGTGGAGGACTTTTTGCAGCAAAGAGAACTTCCTTCAAAATCCTGCAGGCAGGCTACTATTGGCCCACACTTCATCAAGATGTCAGAAGATATGTCAGTCAGTGTGACCAATGCCAAAGAATGGGGAAACCGACCCAAAGGGATGAGATGCCTCTCCAACCTCAAGTGACTCTTGAGCCATTTGAGAAGTGGGGCATGGACTTTGTGGGCCCAATCAACCCCTCTTCGAGGCAAAGGACTTACATCATTGTGTGTACTAACTATTTGACAAAGTGGGCAGAGACCAAAGCAATCAAAGCAGCAACAGAAGAAAAGGTGGCCGAGTTCCTAAGAGAAAACATCTTCTATAAGTTTGGCTATCCAAGAGAGCTGGTCACCGATCAAGGGAGCCAGTTCACCTCCAACCTGGTTGAAGATCTACTAGCTCATCACAAGATCAAGCATAGGACTTCCACCCCTTATCACCCTCAAGCAAATGGGCAGGTGGAAGTCACCAATAGAGCATTAGAAGGGATCTTGACTAAGGTGGTGAGCAGTAGCAGAAAGGACTGGGTAGATCGCCTGGTTGAAGCCACATGGGCTTACAACACCACTTGGAAGACCACCACCGGCTTCACACCGTATGAGCTGGTCTATGGGAAGAAAGCTTTGCTGTCCATTGAGTTTGAGTACAACACTTTGAGGATGGCAGCTCAGCTGGACCTAGATCTCAGCCATGCACAACAAGAAAGGCTATTGCAGCTGAATGGCCTGGATGAGCACCGAATGCAGGCCCTCCTTCACTCAGAAGTGGTTCAACTTCAGAGAAAGGTGTGGCATGACCAACATCTCCATGACAAGAAATTTCAGCCGGGAGATTGGGCTTTGTTGTATGACTCCAGATACAAAGATTTCAAGGGGAAGCTGAGAACCAGATGGCTAGGACCATATGCAGTGGAAAAATGCCATGACAATGGATCTGTCCTCATTCGAACCATTGATGAGGAAGCCATTCCCATGCTTGTCAATGGGCATCGATTGAAGATCTACAGGAGACCTCTCTCAAGACAAGAGAAGGGTTCTGCCTCTGCTTTTGGCATACCCTGAAGAAAAAACAAAAAAAGAAAAAAAGAAAAAAAGAAAAAAAAAAGAAAAAATAATAAAGATCCTTGGGTGAAAACCTCTCTGAGGCGCCCAAGGCAGGTGGTAGGGGTGAAAACCTCATTGAGGCGCCCCTATTGTCTTTCAAAAAAAAAAAAAGAAAAGGTTTGAAAAAGATCCTTGAGTGAAAACCTCTCTGAGGCGCTCAGGGCAGATGGAACGGGTGAAAACCTCTTTGAGGCGCCCCTGTTATCTTTCAAAAAAAGAGAAAAGAAAAAAGAAGAAAAAAACAATAAGCAAAATATGGTAAAATTGCATGCAGGTTGCAGATGTTCTATGGAGGAGAGGAAGCCCTTCAACTCAAAGCCAAGGGTCCTTATCATGCTGTCAAGAGACCTCACCAGCACCTCCTCCAAGGGTACCCATGTTTTTTCAAGGTATGTGCAATTTTATCATGGTTTGAGTCCTCTACAGGAAGATGCAGTCTTTCTACAGGAAGATGCAGTCTTTCTACAGGAAGACGCGGGTTTTCTACAGGAAAGTGCAGACTTTCTACAGGAAGCCCGAACTTTCTACAGGAAGCTCTGTGTTCTACAGGAAACTTCCTGTAGAAGTTTGGGACGGCCCAGAATTCATCTTAAAAGGAGATTTAGCGACTACGGATTGGTTTGGACGCATGCAAGCCTCTGTTGGCACCCTTGCACATTGCTGTTACCTTGCTCCACCATCCTTGTCGACATGCAACCAAGTTCCCTGCACCAACAAAGCAGATCGATGAGTTCTCGCGGGAAAAGCCATTTTCGAAGATAAACAAATGCTGAGATCTCATACCACAGGCATCAGAAGCTCTGGGAACGTGATTGAAAGGCTAGATCCTCCGTCGTGGAGCATGCACCCAAGGAGGAAGAACTGTTACGAGACACCTCGCAGGAATCCTGTAACAGTTCAACCTGCTAGAGTGGATACCATTCACAGCACCGCCATCTGCAATGAAACGCGGGCGCATGCAACCCAAGCATCCACTCCATCGTCGGCAGCCTGTAACCACGAGCCTCCGAGTCTGTGTAAGTTCGCATGCAGCAGGTAGATCCACTCATTGGACCAATCGTGGAAAAATCGTGTGCAACCACGCAGGTAAGTGTCTCAACCCTTCCTTCCATCAAATCGCATGAATTTTACTTTGAATTGTTTGCATGGCGTAAAAGTGAATGGTTGAGCGGCCGTATGGCCAGTCCACTGGCCACGTCGGCTAGTTATGGTGTAATTGGATGTTTGGGTGGCGGCCACGACAAAGAGAATGAGCGGCACGCACGTGAGAACACTCCTGTCGGAAGCAAGAGTTTAACAGGAAAAGGCGGCGGCAGATCTGTGGGAATGGATGCGGCAGCAAGTGAATACGCAGGCGAATGATGGATGACGTCGCCCAACGGTCCGGCGGGGACAGCTCACCCTCCGCGCCACGGATTGTGCCGATTCAAAATCTAATCGGCTAGATCATGCGCATGCATTTATCAACCACCACTTCAAACTCGGGTGGCTATTCTGATCTCCTCTGCACTTTGATACGCCGAGCTGTTGGCTACCAGAACACCAGTGAAGCACACCTCGAGTGCGGGCCAACTACAGTCCTCCCCGAAAATTGCGCACTGCTCCTACAGGAACACAGTTTCTACAGGAACGCAGTCTCTACAGGAACACAGTCTTCTACAGGGAAGCGGGTGCCTCACGAAAAAAGGTGGCCAATTAAAGAGGTAACCCTGAACTCTTCATGCAACTGGTTAGTAAGAGTGGCAAGACCATCGTCCATAGTCTGGTCATAAAGATATTGGTGAAATTGTTGATTGCTGTGCCTATGCTGTCGTTCTACAGGATGTCAGTATAAGTAGACTGTGTTTAATTTTGTGGATTATGTGCATGCTCTGTCTTAATAGACCAAATCTCTTTCGCATTTGCCACCTTTAATTAAAACAACCGTGTTCATCATGCCGGGTGGGTTTATAAGACGGGAACCCACTGATTCAACCAAATTAAGGGAAAACCCGACAGTGGTAGAGCTCTTCACCAGAGCACAATGGATGTCTTTTTGTGATAAGCTGCAGGGTTATGATGATGAAGTGGCCAAAGAATTCTTGCAGGCTCTGAAGCCTAAATCCCAGACACTGGCCACAGTGAACTTCAGAGGTCTAAGCCTCAAGCTCACCCCGCAACATATCAGCCGGATCACAGAACTTCCTATGGGTTTGCCGTGGGATAAGGAAGAAAGAAAGCTGAGCCAGCAGGCAAAGAAAGAATTCTTTCCACCTGAGGAAGAATTCTCGGAGGACAAAAATGGGGTGCGAAGAACGAGCCTGTTGCCACCATGGAATGAAGTCAGTTTGCAAATCATGAAATATATCACCTGTGAAGGCCGTTTTAGCATCGTGTATGCATATCACTTTCGGCTGCTCACTGAATTGAGGCACCGGATTGATCTTCCTGTAGAACAAAAACTGAGCATCCCTTATTTTCTATTGCAGTCTCTAATGGAGTGTGCCACAAAGCTAAAAGAGGGCATACTAGATCAGATAGCCCACCATGGGTTGATCAAGCTTCTTGTGGAGGATGCGCTGCATTCATATAAGGTTCCCCTCTCATGGGAATCCTTCCAGAATTTGACAAAAGATGGGGACATTAAAATGTTGGTCGAAGAAACGGGTTCCTCCAGCAGTGAGGAACAAGAAGCAGTGGCTGAGGGACAGAGAGAAGAAGGGCAGGAGACCCCGACCACAGTGCAGAAGAAAGAACAAAGGAAGAAGCATGAGGAAAAGGAGGACAAAGAAAAAGGTGGCACACCTATCTTGTCAGTAAGAGAAAAGAGGATGAAGAGCAGAATGGACAAAGCTGAGGTGGTCCACGCCAGCCCAAGTACCTCAATAGCACCTGCAACCAAAGCAAAAAGCAAAACTTAGGCAGGCAAGCAAGCAGAGGTGGAGACACCTGTGTCTACAGGAAAGCAGAAACAGGCTTCTACAGGAAGCCCGAAAACAAAAACAAAGGCTTCTACAGGAAGCCCGAAAATCATTGGGAAATAGGCTTCTACAGGAAGCCCGAAAACAGAGACAAAGGCTTCTACAGGAAGCCCAAAAACAGAGACAAAGGCTTCTACAGGAAGCCCGAAATTGGAAAAAGGGGCTTCTACAGGAAGCCCGAAAGTCATCGAGAAACAGGCTCCTGTAGGAAGCCTGAAGACAGAGAAAGGACCTTCTACGGGAAGCTCGAAGATTACCAAAGTAGGGCTTCTACAGGAAGCCCGGGAGTGGCTAAAGCCGGGTCTTCTACAGGAAGCCCAAAATCGGGAAAGAAAGAATCTTCTACAGGAGGCCCGGAAGTGGGCAAAGCAGGGTCTTATACAGGAAGCCCGAAATCTGAAAAGGAGGGGCCCTCTACAAGGAGCTCTGAGAGGGCAAAATGCAAGAAAGAGAAGGCTGGTATTCTCGAAAAGGAGGCAGCAGCGGCACTGGCCGCCCTCAGTACACCTCCAAAATCGAAGGAGAAGAGAGAGAGGGAGACCCCTCTACCATCTGAAGCCAAGAGAAGCAAGAGGATAACCACGGGCAAGCCACAGCCTCCACCCAGCAGCCAAACCATTTTGGGGGATGTCCCTACTTCACCCAGTGCAAGAACCCCCTCTAAAACATCAGCCACCCCCGAGAAGGGAAGCCCAAAAATAACTTCCTGGACACGAAAAATAGGCCAATCGCCTTCCGAAGCCCGACTCAAAGAAATGGAAAAGGGGGAAGAAGCACCACCTTCGTCACCACCAGGGGTAGCAAAGGCAGGGCCGCCAAAACCAGGAAAGAAAGAAGCACCACCTTTGTCACCACCAGGGGCAGAAAAGGTAGGGCCGCCAAAAACAGGAAAGGAAAAGCATGCTCCGGGCTCTAGTTCTCGGCCAAAGACGAGGAGCCAGAGCAAAGTTGCTCAAGGATGAGCAAATAGTTTAGCTGGGGGGTGATGATGAGCCCCAATTTTTGGTACAATTTGGGCTCATTTGGCCTACTTGCTTTGCTCAAACCATTCATTTTTTATTGCTTGTGCATTCATTTCTTGGTTTATTCGTGTTGTTTGTAGGAAGAAGGGTAGGCATTCTATCTACGTGACTAATACATGATGATTTCAGGTTTTTGGCATTAAAAGGGAGCAAAGACCACGAGAAAGGAGACAAGGAGACAATGAGGTGGCATTGCTGGTTTTTAGGAGAGGATGTCCACAGTCTTGGGGACCTTCCTCGTAATTCCCACCATAGCTCCGAGCTCCAACCAATCTCCCCACCGAGCTTAGAGGCAGCCAACTGTTCTACAGGAACAACAGTTATAATTGTTCTACAGGATCAGCAGTTTAACCTTCAGTTGGACAGCCGAGCTCCACAAATCAAGGAAACCTGTTGGATTATCATTTTGCATAAATACTGAGGCCGTAGCCTTGGATAGAAGCTTTTTGAACTTTTGCATTACTCTTGTAATTTGGAAGTACGAGCTACAACTCGGTGTTTGTTCCTTTTGTAAGCCAGTTTTGGCATGACATCTGATTTTTGGTTATGAATAAAGGCAAGCAGATTTTGATCTCATTCTGAGTTTCTAAGGGAGCTATAGCTCTCAGGTTAGGGCCCAACCTGAGAGCAATAGATCTCCTCGGTGTTGTAATGTTATTTGCATTTCGTTCCAGCACTTCGTTTCTTTACTTTGATATGCAATTCGAATTTACAGTCTGCTAATTTAGTCTTTTTCATGAGATTGAATAGGATTAGTTTATGGTAAATTTGCTTCCAGTTGCTTAGGTTAGAAGAGGATAGACATAATTCATTGGAGCTCCAGAAAAAGGTTGTTAGAGCTCACTGCCATCTCTGCTTAGGGATTGGGGTGTAGTCCATATCAACCACCAAAAAGAAACGCAGTTCTTCTCACTTCCATGCAAGCTGCAACATAGTCATTTTCGTTGAAGATCCATCCATGCACTTTTGATATTGAACCATACTTCTACATTCCACTTCCATGCACGAGTTTCTTTTCTCAGTTTTCCATTGCTGTTCATAGGTTTAATGGCACAATTATCATAGGTTAATGAATTCTCGTTTTTGGTGCAAGACATAAGTCATTTGTTTCATTTACACTGCTCCATATCATTCCACTTCCTTCTTCTTCTTCTTCTTAACCTCTCCTCAAACCACCTACTCGGCCTCTGTCCAGCTCGTTTACCCTCCAATTCATCCACTGCCACGTAGCTTCATCTTTTTGACCTTTTGTTAATCCCATCCTTCCAGCCATCAACCCACTGCATGTACTCTTTCTCCATCTGACTTCTCTACTCCTGAGCCATCACCAGTTCCATCTCCATCTCACCTATCCTCCCACACCACTCCAACACTTCACCATCTCCCAAAACTTCCACGGTCAAACATCTTGTAGAATTGCACAGACTTCCTGTAGAATCCCTGAGTTTCATGTAGGATCCCCTGCAGACTTCCTGTAGAAGCCCGCAAACTCGGTTGCTGAGCATCCGAACATGGTAGACTTCTGTGGATTGATGCTAGAGACCCTCAGGGACCTCCCCTAGCCATCCTGACCTTGCCCATGCTTTCCTTCCATTCAAACCGCTCCTGCACAACCAAACCCTAATCAAAAGCATCATCACAATAAATCCAACCACTTAAGAACAAAATACAAAAACATGTCTTTTCAGATGCAAGTAGCTTAGATTCATGCATTTCAACTCACTAGAAGTAATGGCATCATTTGTAGAAGTTTCATTCACTTTTTTGCATTGTAAGGGTCAAGCTAGTCAAATTAGGGTTTACTAGGGTTTCCATGCTTTGTTGGCTTTCAGTTTCCTTTTTGCAAAGTAGGTTAGCTTTCTTCGAGATAGCTTTCGTCCATCACTCATAAAGCTTCTTCTGAGAACATATAGAAGTTGGCTTGAGCCCTAGCGGACTTGTGCCAGCTGACCAAGTGACAGCTGTGACAAAAGCTAGTACTTGTGCATACAACACCGTCGCTTCCAAGTTTGTACGAACTACCGGGTTGATAAAATTAGAGATAGGAAGCTCCAGGAGTTGTAGCATTATTGCTACAATACTGGAGCCCACCAATTTCTTGATCAAGTTTTTGTTTTGATGGATTCATTATGATGTATGATCACTAACTACTCTCAGTTCAAATTCGATGCTATATAGTCAATACCTGAGTTGATTCCCTTATTTGAAGGTAAACCCAAAGCACAGGAAGAGGTGCAACAATAACAAGAAGAAGTAGAAGTTCTAGCAAAGGATTTACTTGAGGACAATTCAACAAATTGTGGTTGAGGCTTGTTGGGTCCTTCGTTTTGGGGAATAATATTTTGGCATATTTTGACGAGGTTTGACTGGAAATAAGTTATGTAGAAGACCGCCAAAGAAAAGGAAAGGAATAAGCAAACAACAATCATATGTCAAGGATGATGAGAAAGGTTCAGAAAAGAAGAAGGAAGAAGTAGTTAAGGCAGAGCTCATAGAAAGAACTAGAGAAATATAAGTGTGCGGAAACGAGTAGTTGAGGTTGAGTTTACAAAATCCACCAAGGAGGAATGAGGTTGATATCCAAGGTGAAAACAGGTAGATCAAGCGAGAAGAATTGGGAGGAAAGTAAAAGGGACGATAACAGAAACAAAAATAGAGGACCCTATGTTAATATGCTGCCAATGCGTCAATTGAGGCCTATTCTATGCATTTCTCTCCCTTTTTGAGCTTTAGCATGTAATGTGATGGATGATCCTCCTATAATGACCAAGCTACTATGATGTATCGATGACCGCATATTGTAATAAAAGTGGAGTTGCGAGAATGTCCTGTGTCAATTGCATGTGATGAAATTAATGGGCCCTTTTAAATTTGCTTTTGTATAAGATATGGATACTCTCAGTTTTTCCTAGTAATGTTGTCATATATATCTTTTGCATGGTGCATGTCTATTAATGGGGACCTTTTTAATGAAAACGTGAACTAAATTTTTTGTTGCATTACTCCTTGATGCATTTCCAGGATCCCTTACTTTTCTGAGTCTCGTCATGCCTTAGGTAAGACGCCTTGTTGTCTTATTCAATAAGGTGAAAATGTTGGTGTAATTTTAGACTACAATGGATCCCTTTCTTGGTGCCCTATCTGTGAACCCATGGTCTCCCTCTGTTAAAATTTTGAACCAATAGGGAGAACCACTTCAAGTTCTTCATTAGTGCTTAGCGAAGAAGGAGGATCGAGAATTGTCAAAATCCAGGGTTCAAGAGATCATTGTATTTGCAAAAAACTAGGATTATTCTAGCAAGGGAAATTATATTACAAAGGATGAATTAATTGAGGGTGACAAAATATCTTGAAGGAGGCCAAGTTGATTTAAAGGGAACCAACCAAATTTTGCTAACAAGTCCCATTATAATTTTTGTGTAAATATCCCCAAAAATTATTATAAAATTTGGTTGGAATTTGCTGTGGTATTTCATCTAGAATTTACAATTAGTATCTCTTACTTTTTTTCTTGTGTGGATTTTCCATAATTTTTCTTGTTGAATTTAATTAAATTTTAGGGAAAATTTATTTCTTAAGTTTTTATAAGGAAATTTGGTGAAAAGTCAGGGAGGATTACAAAATATTTCCAAAGGGGATATTAAAGTGGTATCAAAGTTGGTTTTACTACCAACCTAAAGGGTTTCATTTGAGAAATGTTTAAGCAATAATGTGCCAAATATTAAGTCAATCTCATACACAAAGATTTGTAGGGCCAATTATTTAGAAAACTTGTGCGCAAAAAGGAGGTTGAAATCCTATGCCAAATTGAAGTAAATTGTGCGAAGAAAAGGAGGTTGAAACCTTAGGATGAACTTAATAAATTGTGGGCTAGATACATTGGGCCAAATTGAACTAAATCATGGGAAAAGGATAGGTTTAAACCCTAGGACAAACTGATGAAATCATGGGGAAAAAACACTTGTATTAATTGAACTAAATCGTAGGCAAAAAAGTCCAAAACCCTAGGTTGGTCTGAAGAAATCATGAGGAATAAAAGTGGTCTAAAATCATAAGCCAAATTAAAGAATTCATCAATCAAAGAGGAGGCCAAAAACCCTTGGTTCGAATTGAAGAAGTTTGTTGAAGCCACCAAGCTGAATTGTAGAGAGTTAATTCACTTCATGTCCAAATTTCTATTCTAGGTGTTATAGCATTTTCTTCTCAAAGGTGTACGGAAAGAAATCACCTAACACTGTGGATGAAAAATAGTATCAACAATATAAATGTCTTCTAAACATTGTAGATCTGTAGCAACTGATAGAAACAAAACTTGCCAAAGCCCTGATCTATGCCACAATCATAGTTAAAAAACAAAATGAAATATTAATAATAACTCCAATAATCCAATGGAAACCATATATACAAATAATAGATTTTATTATAGCACTGGTGAAGGGAACAAATAAATGTTACCATTCCACCTCTATGGGATGGGTTCTTGGCTATCCTCAAACGTCTTCAGCTTGTGTAGAGTCTCTCTCCTTTATAATGTGTAAACCCAACATATAAAATGTTTGAGCTTAATGCAAACTCAAATGGAAGAAAAATGGTGTGTGATAGTGATAATAATCAGAGTTACAACAATGACTGCAACAATGAAAATAATCAAAAGTGAATAATGAACCGAAAACCCTTCTACTTATAACAAAATATTGAGTTATCCTCGAATAATGAGAAATAATAAAATATTATTAACCCCATTCTAGAAATAACCACTTGGAATATTTTATTATATTTGGTTAGGAGGGAAAAAGTATTTAAACTTTTATATAGAAATAATAAATAAATAAATTATTTATTTATCATCTCAAGAAATATGGTTAAGGAATAATAAACAAATAATGATTTCTTTAATTATTCATGAGGGATTTAGTCAAACTTGACAAGGAATGATAATTAATTAGTGATTAATTAATTATTCATAAAGAAAAATAAGATAATTAAATAATTTTTCTGTTTATTTTTCATAACTAGGTCAATTATGATGATAAGCCTCATCATTGAGTAATTATATGGGCCTTAATTGACCTTAATTCACCTCCTAGTTTAGTCAAACCAACTATTCTCACAACTTATTGCATACTTTTGATTATATTTTGTTTAGGAGATGAGTAGAGTTGCATATTTTGCTTTGTGGTCTAATGTGCATGTAATGCAGGAATAAAGGATAAAAGCAAGGAAAATGTAGGGATAAAAGATAAAAGCAAGGAAAACCTTGGTAAAAACTCGAATGTAACAAGGGATAGGAATTACAGGAGGTAAATCCTCCTCATTTACTGCCCCTCCATTCGAATATCCCTCCATCAACTAAAAGTACAAACAACCAAATTAGGTGTACTAGAAGGCAACTAAGCAAGTGAAGGTGCAAACAACCAAATCAGGTGTACTAGAAGGTAGCCAAGCAAGTGAAAAGTACGAGTCTATCTTGAGTTGGGAGCCAATCCTCCCTACTAGAAGGCAACTAAGCTAGTGAAAGGGAAATCACGAGTTTATCATTGAATTGGGAGTTGTGCCTCCCTATTTTTGAAAGAAGTCGTTGGAGACTTCAGATGTATAAGTAGAGAGGCTTAGGACCTCAGTTTTTTTAGTTAGTTACTAGTAGTCAATTAGCCAACATTAGAAGTATTCAAACTTTTCACTCTACTTTGTGTCCAAGTGCAGACTTGTAACAGTTTTGATGTAATCCAATGTTATTTTATAATGAAGATGAGTTTTGTTTTGAGCCAACATTGAGTTAACTCAGAGGGCTAAAGCTCTTAGGTTAGGGCCCGTCCCTAGCATCCAAAGCTCCTCTTTATTGTATTGTTAAGTAGCATAACTTTATGTCCATCTGTTGAGGTAGTTCATTTCCATTACAACAGTAGCATAAATGCATGGTTTGATTGTTCATTTGCTTCAGTAAGTTCATTCCCATTACAGCATGATAGCACACATTTCTGGTTCTATTCATTTACTTAAGTAGTTTCCTGCTTTTCTGTTTATTTGTTTAAGTAGCTGCATTTCCATTACAACAGGGTATAACAGATTAGTTATGTTTCAGTCTACTTAATTATTTCTTTCATTCAATTAGCATGGTAGCAAAGAAAAGATCCATAAGGTTGTCCATGTGTCTTGACCACACCTCTTCCCTTTGGGACCATGACGTGAGGAAGAAACCTTGCAACAACCCTAAATACATAGGGTTTTGGTTTTCACAGGGAGTTTGTTGTTTAACATGGTCACTGAGCTCATTTCATATCACTTTGTTCCTTTAATGGTCATCTGCAACTTCGCTCTCTTCCCGTCATTGGATCTCCCTCACATCCCTTTCATTTCCCTTCAGCATGAAAAGCTGAGCAGAAGCTGTTAATCCACATCCAAATGGTTTTTAACCGTATATCGCCTCACATAGCAAAACTGACCAATCACAACCCAAATTCACTTTTAGGATTTGATTTTGTGCACTTTAAATCCCAATTGTCAATCTGCCTTGTCAGATCTAATGGCTATCGCGCACCCGCTCACCAACCAGCTCGGTCACACCTTCACCGTTGATCTGCCTCACCAGATCCAACGGCTATCATGCCATATCATGTGGATCTCTGTTCGATCATTATCCACCCGAGGGCATGCAAAATGGGTGGTTTCCTCGTGCTACGTGTCAGTCGGGGAGGCTAATTGTGTTAAATTTGAGAAAACTCCTTGCAGCTTTGAGGGCACGCAAAATACTGCTTACCGCCCTTTAAACCTGCTCCCTCATTTTTTCACATTCCTTTAAGTGCTCCAATCTCCACCATTGATCTGTCTCCTGATCTGATGGCCATCACATCACTCAATACCATTTCCACACATTTATTTTTCCCACGATCTTATCTTCGTCATCCATCTACAGATTAATCCTATCTATCCATCTCTTGAATCCACTTGCATGATATAATCTCAGTCATCCATCTCTGGTTTTCCCCGTTCATTCATCTACTCACTCAACCACCCACGATATAATCTCCACCATTCATCCTGTAGTTAACCCTATTCTCCCATCTACCTACGTACCCTCGTGCGTGTTATCACTTGGATTTTCCTAGAAGTTGTTGGGAAGAGGAGAGGGGTCCGAGGTAACCACAAACCAACGTTGAAGTACAGATTCTGGCCAATCTGTACTCAGAGAGGGCTCTCTCTTTATGATTTAGCTTGGTTTTTAAAATATATTAGGCTGGTTGTGAAGTTTGGGAGTTTTGTTTGAATTTGGGTGGTGAGATTCAACAACAAAGGGGTAAGGCTGAGTAGCTTAGTCCATTGGGCTGATGCAGTCAAATAAAATGGCTTAACTGGACTTGGTTTCTTCACAAAGGATGCTTTAACAGAGCAAGGTAGTCAAACAGGGGGCAATTAGAGACTGAAAGATGGAATGGGCTTAAAGGGTTAAAGGGAAACTAAGAATCCTTTAACATACTTTAAATGAGCAGAATATTACTAACCACCAATAAAGAGCAATTAAGAATTCTTTATTAAATGATTAAAATGAACAAACTAGGAAACAAGAGCAATCAAGAATTCACTGTTTATTCTAGTTCAGAAGAAAACATTAAGAATGATAACGATTGAAAACGGAGTGCAATTAAGCAAATTCTGAGTTATTCTTTTTCGTTTAACATTTAGCTATGAAACATAGATGATATTTTAAACAAGGAAAACTGTAAAACACAAGGTATAGATGAACTTATTGATTCGGTGTTTGATTCAAGAATTCTAAGAAAAGTCCTTAGCTCCAATTCTTCATTCAGCAAGCCACAAAGTTGGTCCAAACAACACTTTATTCCAAAATAGTCAATGTTACAACAATGTCTAAGAATCCACCCTTAATACTCCAATTGAGGGGGTATTTATACAAAAAATCTTTACAAAAATATCTCATAACAGAGTGAGATATATTCTAGTGATGACTAATTATTTTTACAGAAAAATAGAGACACTTAGTCTCGAAGATAGGAGAAAGGTGAACTGATGATGTGCTGGAGGCAGACCCTTTTATTTGGCTTGCTGCTGTTCTCTTTAGTAACTCTGTGCTGGCTACCTTGTTTTGAACAATACTTTTCACCTGTTCTGATACACTTCGACCTGTTTGACCCCTTTTCATCTTTATTCATCTTGCTATGGTAAAACCCCAAAATTTACATTTTACCAAAAGTAAATTTACAAAATTCTCAATATGTCTTCCCACCATTTTTTCTTTGGAAATCTGTGTTTCTGAAGTTTCCTCAGAGTCTCATCAGTTTCTGTATATCTGAAAAAATTAGACTGGATTTGAAACTGTTATCACTCAGGTTGCCCTTAAGCTCCGGAAAAGGATACGGCCGAGGTAACCACAGACCAACTTTGGACTGCAGGTTCTAGCCCACCTGCAATCAGAGAGGGCTCTCTCTTTCTGATTTAGCTTTGTTGAAAATGATCTTAGGCTAGTTATTGAGTTCAAGGGGTTTGTTTTGATTTTGGTGGGAAGGAGAATACTTTCAGACAGAGAGGCAAGGCATATTCTGGTAAGTTTCAAACCATTGGGCATGGAGTCAAAGAGTAAGACTGCTGGTGCGTTTTCTTGGTCACAAGACAAACACGGAGCAAGATAGCTGCATACGAAACAATTTTTCAAGCTAAAGGATGGAAAGAGAGCTAAGGAATGAGAGGCAACAAAGAATCTCCCAAACAGGTTAGCAGAGGGAAGATGAATGAGCTCTGCCTAGGAGCAATTAAGAATTCCTAGTTAACAGTCATTCATATGTGAAATAGTTTAAACATGAGCCATAAAGGAATTCATATTTATGTCTAGATCAAGAAGAAAACATTAAGAAACCACAGAAACTGAGCATAGAGTGCAGATATGCAAATTCTAAACCAATCTTTCTTTCTGTGATTTGTGCATATATGAAATGGAAATGACAGAGATAAGGAACACTTATTGTTTCATATAACAGTGCAAGAATTCCATATTCACGTCTTTAAACCATTAAACACAGTGCAGACAGCCATTCCTCCAAGCTTTTCAGCAGTCTTTAATTATAGAAAATAACAGGTATGCAGTGTGAGTCTCTCCTGGAATACATAAGCTGACCAACCCTTTTAACGATGCAGAGGGTGGTATTTATACAAAAATTGAATACAAAAATATCTTGACGAGAAGTTAATAGCTGATAACTTCTCTACCAACTCTTAAGGAGTGGTTGATGAAAAGTAAATGCTGAAATAAATACAAATGCAACAACTGTTCTCTTCTAGCAGTAAATGTTGAATTTTGAGTCGGTTGGGCTACGCTCTCAGAAATTCGAGCTCTTAGGTTTGCCATCTCAGCGTTTTTGCCTTGTAACTGCTCCCACTGGTCCTGCGCGTTCCTTAATTGCTCTGTCTGGTGCATTCTGTGCCTTATCCTGTGCTTCTTGCTGACCTGTAGCTGACATAGATTTTGAAATGAACAAAAAGAGGCAAAAACTGAAATCACCTGGGCAATACGGCCAGCATTGCCTTCCACCAATTCTCAGAAGGCAACTGATGCCTTTGTATTTTGACAAGTGTTTCATCGGCCTCTGTGTACTTGTAATAACTGGGCGGCATCTCAAACAGGTAATTGACCTCATGCTCCAGGTAAAATAAGCTTTCCAGCCTGTCGTAGAGTGTCTATCCTGTAGGCGGTCCTGCCTCTGCTGTAGAACTTGATGCAGCAGTAAGCTGATTTGTGACAAAATTATTGAGCCTGGTAGCATATTGGTCACATGTCAACAGCTTTCCAGCGCTGGTCAACAGGCCGGGAAATCCTCTAATCTGTAGTGCTGCAAGCTTTACGTCAAAATTGACTACATCCCTCTGTATATCTCGACATCTTGCCTCCAGAGTTTGCACCAAGCTTCTCAATGTGAGCACACTTTTTGCTGTTAATATGGCATCTGTTCTATTCATGATATGGAGTGCTGCTAGCTCTTCCCTAGTCTGATGATTCAGAAAATTGATCATTCTGTTAGCCTGCTCAGGCATGTTTCCTAATGCTGCCTTGGCTCTCTGGCTTTCAAGCTTAGCATGGCCAATCAGTTCCACCTGTTCATATATTGCTTGAATTGACCTCCATTGGCTGGTGATTGACTGATTTATTTTGGCCCACAGAAGTTTCTTTATTTCAGCCAAGGTCTTGTCCAAGGATAATTCTTTCTCCAAGGCTTTGATTCTGTCCTTCAGGGCCTTGATTTCTCTTGTCTGTTCAACCACTGTCATTTTGGACTTATCATATTTTTCTTCTAGTTTAGCCAGCTTTTCTTTGGCCTCCTTTATTTCTGTTGCGTGAAGTTTAAGTTTATTGACGGCTTGTGTCAAATCATCCATGCTCATGCTTGCTTCAGGTGCTGCTGTTGCTGCCACTGTAGCTTCTGTAGCTATTGTTGTGGCTGGAGTAATTGGAGGGGTCACTGCTGCTTGTGATAGAGGATCAACAATAGTTGGGATTGTTTGAGGAGGCTGGGAGGTCGACTCTCCCTGCTTTCCTTGCAGTGCTTGCTCCAACTCCCCTTCCAAATCGATTACTCTCTGGTTCAAATTCATCATCAAATCCAATTGATCCTTAGCTTCTTTTTCCTTCTGTAGTTCTCCTGTTTGAGGGTGCTAAGTAGGAAGCAACCTCAATCTTTTCTTCAGTGCAACAATGTCATCATCTTTCTTTTTCATAAGGGTCTTGACACCCTTAGGATCCTTAGGATCATGACCCAAGTCCACAATAATCTCCTCCAATGTTTTGATTCTATTATCCTTGGCAGTGGAGGACAATCTTTCAAAATCCAGCTGAGTGTTAATATTCTTCAATGATTCTTTTAACTCATGGGCCAATGTGGCCTTTTCAGCAAGTGTAGCATAAAGCATTTCAGCTGTTTGCTTTTGTAATTCTATTTGCTCCATTGGGTGGATGTCCTTGGACAGGAACTCTAACCTCATTTTAACAAAGTCTGCGGCCGATTGTGGCTATTGAACCTTGGGTTTGAAATGGCTGAGAATCATCTTTTCTTGTTTGATATCAAATGCTGCCATCAATCTTTCCTGTTTGGCAGGTGTTGTCTTCAAGAACTGCTTATACAATTGTACTCTTAGTATCTCATTTTGAGCTTTGATCTCTTTGAAGCTAGCCTTGGTGCTGGTTGGTTTCTTTCCTTTTTGTGTGGAGGAAGAGACCTCCATGCCGTGTTGTCTATCTTGCTCTTGCTGAAAAGAGCTTGTTGGCGTGTGCTGGCTTGCTTCCCTTCTCGGGCTTTCCACGACCTCTTCACTGACCTCCTCCTCAACCGGAGAATCAACCCTTTGTCTCTTTGATTCAGGCTGCTGCACAGACCCACTAGCAGGTGTGGAATCTTGTCGGTCTCGCTTCCTGCCCCTTTCCTCGTGGGCAGGAGTTTGCAAAGGTGGCACTTGTAGTGCCTCTGTTTGTTGAGGAGGGGTTTCCCCTTGAATTTGTTCCATTGAACTGACAGGCTGTTCTGTGACCTTTCCTCCTTCTGTCTCCATGGGCTCTTTACCTTTACTTGTACCTGTTGCTGAAGTAGGTGGTCCTTGGGCAATCTGTGAAGATGCAGCTGTAGATGGGCCCTCTTCCACTTGGTATGGCAGCCTGAAATATACCTGGTCATCGGAATCCAAGTCAAGAGTCTTTTCAAGATCCTTAGCAGTTTGCTCTAAAAGTTCATCTTGAGTAAATTCTTCAACTAAAGTGCCATGTGCCCATGCATCTTGATTAGCATATTTTTCAATGTCTGGGTATTTGCAGTGGTCATAGGGTGTTAACCTATATTTGACCCTTCTAGCACTAATGAAGCCAAGTGGGTCATAAGGGACCCACCAGAAACTCCTTTTTAATTTAAATTGATCCTTGAGTATCATGTCAGCCTCTTGCCAACCATCCTTCTTATTCATGATGAAGGGGCCTAAGTGGTCTTTGAATTTCAGTTGTGCCTTCTTCTTGGTGCTGTGGAAGTGAGTCAAATCTGAATTTATAAGCTGCCTGTAGTATTCTAATGCAAACAACCTCATTGGCACATATCTCGGGAGCCTATAAGGACACAGCTCACAACCATAAATTCTGATGACAGTATGGTCTTGATATAGGTACCAGTCACCTAATTTGTAATTCTTAGATAGCTGTAAGATCTTTTGCATTTCATAGGTTATTCTGGGAGGAGGAACTTTCATTAAGAGGCAGGACACAGGATATACAAACTGGTCAATGAACTCACAGTATGAATATGGAGAGTGCTGGACTTGATGAAATACAGATGACCAAAAGACAACAGACCTCTTTTCCCCCTTTGAATCCAGTTTCTTGATGGGACATTGGAAGCTTTCGGACTGATAAAACATGAACAAATGATAGATATAGGAGGAATATTTGAAAATTCCCTGTCTATCTAGTCTAGTGAGCTGGTCATGGATTTTATTTGATATGAACCTGGCATAATTATACTTGACAACAGGAGGCTGTCCTTGGCTGAAAGAAGACAATATGACCAGCACTGTCTCATCTACATGCTCACTTGTTGTGAAGCCTAACACATAGGATATCATATCTACCAGTAGTTTGCCCACCTCATTGAAATGGTCATAAGGAAATGGAGGTGGTTCCTTTGGTTGGAAATCTGCCCTCATAAATGTCTTAGCAATCATTTCAATCTTGGTACCAGGGAACCAAGAGGCCTCTTCCAGCAAGTTATTTATGGAGAAGGGCAATAGTGTCTCGGTCTTTTTGAAGTTCAACATCTGGTTGATGGAGTCGGGAGTGGTGTAGAAAAGTATGCTCCCGGATGAAGACTTAACAGCCCTCTGACTTGGTTCATAATTTGCAGCACAGAGATGAATAATCTCAGGAAAAATATTCACAGAAGGGAGGAAATAATGGGGCAGATTGGACTCCCATATGCCATATATGTCAGATTTGTTTATGAAACTGTTTCTCAGTTGGCAGTAGGTGTGTAGATGATTCCTTTTGGCAACAAAGTCTTGAATAAGATAATCTGTATCGGCCAAGGGCATGGACTCAAGTTCTTTACTTGGCGGGTTGATGGGAGTAACGTTCAGAGCAGACGGAGTGGCCATTATGCAGCTCTTGAATGCTTGAGCTGAAAGGAGGACTAATGCAACAACTGGCTATCAAATTTGCTTGTAATAACCAGCAGGAGCAGGCGAACTGAACTCAAATGTAACAGTAGCTGGATAGCTTGAGGGCTTATGCTATAAGAGACCAATTTTGCAGAGTTTTGGGTCAATTTCCCTTTTTTCATTGAATTCTCTGGAGCTAGAGATTGTGAAGAACAACGCAGAGGAGCAGAGGGCAATTTACAGTTTCAGAGAACGGATTTGGACAGCGGAACAGGGTAAAAATGGGGAAATGCCGAGCTGCCGCGAGATTTTTTCTAGGGGTCAAGCTTTAAACAGAATTCGCCCGCAAAAGTGTAAATGGACATAAGGTTTCTGAGACTTTTCTGAAGTAAAGGGTTTTCAGTAGGTTTAATGGGGTCTTAGGTGCAACCGAGTTACAAATTGGGGAATTTTTGCAGGTTCACAATATGTGCAACAGATAAAATGCGAGCATAGGAACGAAAAGGGGAAAATATGACAAATACCTAGCTTGAACGGCGACGAAAGTTGACGAATTGATGTGAAAGTAGACTATGAACTTGAATTGTAGGCCACAGTGTTGTGGGGAAAAATGCCTATGCAGGACGATCCTATCCACCTAAGGTGTGACAGTGCCTTAGCAACAAACAGAGACAACTATTCTAGTATTCTTCCTTTATGAATTAAGAATGAAGAGAGATGGATGGACTAACCGGTGTCTTCCGTTTGTCCCTCGATCCGGTTCCTCTTCTCTTTGGGAGTTCCCAGCTACTTGCCTTCTTGCTCGCCCAGCTTCAAGAGGTTTCTGCAAGATCACAAGAAGAGAACACTACACAAAGACATAGATTCGTATTCATAACTAGTTCAGGATTAGAAATAAACTAAATACACTAATGCAATCATACATCAAAGACACATCAGCATATAGGAGAAACCAAGATAGCTTTATTGATGAATAACAAGGTTCAGGAAGAGATACAACCCAGAGGGCTCCAATCCAGCATCTCCTTCCCAGCAAATGAAATTCCTATCTTCACCTTCCCTCAAAGCATTAAGCACCCAATAATTCCAGTCTCAAACCAACAACAATTCTTTGCAATGACAAAATTCCAGCCTCTAGATCTCATGGAGGAGAGATCCATATATAGATGTTTGGAGAGAGGATGAGTCAGCTTGAGCTCTGACTAGTGTCCTCTCCCTCTGTCAGTTCTTGATTCCACTTGGAGGTTCTTGCTTCCACTTGGAGATTGGGAACCTCTTACTCATCACTAGTCGAATTCACTGAGGCAAGTGTCATTGAGGAAGATTCTGGAAGCTTCCTGGGTCTTGACACCTCTTGGAATGAACTTGCCATTTGTCAATTCCCGCTCAGCGCACCCTGGTAGTGCTTCTACCTACGTTGCAGTGCAGGTAGCCAGTGTTGACTTTGCATTTCAGCGCAGACAGCTAGTGGAGCCACTGAATTGATCCTGAATTGACTTGTTTTTGAGCAGTTTCTGGTGGAGAACTTCTGTGAATTGCTGTGGTTTGTTAGCCTTGTTCCTCTAGGGGTAGGAACAACATGTTTAGGGACTTTGGATCCCTTAGATTATGGACATTTCATGCTCAATGCTGTAAGGCACAAAAATGTCTATAACAGTTGCCCCCTAAAGTATGAGGCCGTTTATCGGGTGAAATGCTTTATCAGGAGGATCCGAAGTTCATCCAATGCTGGGAGGAGACCTGTAATAAGATACAATACAATACATTATTTTTCATACTGCTTTCATGATCTAGCTGAGGCGGGCATTCCCATGCTCAGCTTTATAAATTCATTTTTCTGTACATAGAACAGACAATCGTCTGATGGTAGACTGATAATTTTGATGAAATTATCATCCTTTGGGTAGGATGATTATCTGCTGCAATGATGTAAATGTCAATGTCTTTATCTTTTCTGAATATATATCGCAGCCCAGATGGATGAAACTAGATCTGGGGTCTTCAAACCTGTTCGATCTTCACTCTAAGTACAAGTCGATCCATGTGAGAAATGTTCTGAAGTCGAACATGGAAAGACACCGCTTGATTACCAGTCAATGAGGTAAACCGTTAACAAGCGCGAGAGGAATCACCGATAATGATAATGAACCTCAAGGTACTGCAGTACAATTCACGTGGTGTGAATAAAGGACTTGGCGTCGAACACCACGCAAAATCTTTCGGTCGAAGGTCATTGATGTATACCTGTCGCTGGAAGTGAGAAACTTGCCATTGAGGCATGCAAGCTTCAAAGTACTGAAGGGGTTGTTCCTAGATCAACTTCTTGGATAATGAGCTGATGTCGACAAGAAGCGATCCGTCAAAGGAGGGCCTTAATGAATCCCACATCAATGACACGGAATGGAGCTAATGATTTTGATTGAGGTGAAAACGATCTGTGACATATGATTCAGGGTGGCGGTCATGAAAGGATGAAGGATAATGTACAGCAGTGGATGGGACACGGTTGACTTTTCTGAACGACTTCTCTTGAACATATGGCGACACTGATGCGATGGATCGGTAGCATTACCCCAAATATGGATGGTATGGCGAGACCATGGTGATGTGACCGGTGAATGAAACAACCCAACCCGATTGTGGTACGGAGGAAAAGTGTCATGTTCAAGAGCGACTTGCTACCATCAAAGTTTTCTTGAGTTTCTCCCAATTTTTCCCTAGTCATTGCTGACCAGTACCTCTTTATTTTTGTCAAGCTTGAGGAGGATAACATATGCTTGTTCTATAACTTGCCCTTCGGGCAAGCCCATCGCTATGTTTTAACGATCCTAGCGATAGTGAAACTCGTTCTCGTCTAAAGACAAGTTTGTCGCTATTTAATGATTTTAACAAGTCTAGCGACAAAGATAACTCGGTCCTTTTCATTTTTAGAGAGTCTGAAAAGGTACATAAAGTTAACTCCAAAAGTCCTTTTTCGTCATCTAATCCCTTAGGTCAGAAAAAGTATAAAACAATACAGAAGGGATGAGTTTTCGATAGTTTTAACGAGCCGAATAAAACAAGCGCTCGATCTTTTTGTGCAATAATCCCTCAGGTCCAAAAAGATTAAAATCTAGAGGAGGGATAGCACTTCCTGTCCCTTTAACGAGCTGGAAGGCCAAGGACTCGGCAATCTTTTCATATTTTACGAGTCAGATGAAAAGAGCTTAAAGAAGACTTGTCTTTTGAGGAACGAGTGATGAAACGGGTTAGCAGCTGATTCCAGGTACGGGTTGGAATTTTCCAATCACGGCAGTGTCACAAGGATGGCTAGTGAAATCACTCTTCGCAGCGGTTCCTCAAAATGGGTAAACAATCAAATGGAGGTGAATGATCAGCCAATGGAAAAGTGGAGGTCACGGTGCAAACATGACCAAGGCTTTAATGGCTGATGATATTACATTCACTGTGGTTATTTACCGGGTAGTTCATTTTTTAACGAGCTTAAACGCGGATTGAAACACTTGCTCGATTTTATGTTTATTTTTTAACGAGCATGAACTATACGATAAAACTGCTCGGATCTTGTGTTTATTTTTTAACGAGCATGAACTGTGTGCTAAAACTGCTCGATTAATCCAGTCATATGATAAGAATGTCTCATTGAAGATGCTATTTTTTATGGAGCTTAGATCTTACAAAGCTTTGCTCCGGATCCTTTCGTTATGCAAGTTTGGAAACGACTAATCCTACGAGTTTAAAGGGTTAGACCTACAGGTTTAAAGGGAGGACCTAAAAATTTAAAAAATAAATAGCCGCCCCTTGCTTGCACTCCAAAAGGTTTGCATGCCCCTAGGCATAAAGTACGATTTCAAGGTTACCCCTTCTTTAGTCCAATAAAACATTTGTTTTACCGGGAGAGGCCTACCTCTTTCAGGTTACCCAAAGATTGCTCCATTCGCGGCCACGAATAAAACACTTCCTCGGCGATGTCTATCGAAATAGACAACGGTGAGCGACGATGCCCGCCAACTCACATAACTTTGACAAAAGAATCTTATTCTAGAACAACCCCTCTTCCAATCACGGACGGGGTACTGACTAGTCATATTCTCCTGCGGAAACCTACCCTATACCCAAAGTTTTCCTGCCGAAGCAGACCAGGACGCATGCCCCCTGGGTTCCAGTCATATCCTCCCGTATTACTCGCGCTCATCAGGAGGAAGGACCGTGGGTTGAGACATTTCTTGCGTGAAGAGACCATTTAGGGATGGTATATGACTATTTGCGATGCGTGATCCGGGAAATGAAAGCTGGTCCACGAGCTTGACCACTCTTCCTTCATGCGGAAAACACATTACTCTAAAGAGTGAGGAAACGATGGCTCCCATGCAATATATATAGTCTCGTCCAAGGAGTAGGTTATAATCCAAGGGTCCTTGAACGACCATCACGTTCATTTGAACGGTCTTCCCTTTCAATGTTATGGGCACATTGGGGAGGATCCCTAAAGGTCGACTGGTTCCTTTATCAAAGTTTGTCAGATTTCTCATTTCAGGCAAAAGCGCTGGCGAACCAAGCGCTTTCCAAAAAATAGAGGAAAGGATACTCACAGATTCCCCCTCATCAATGATAGTGCCAGCCATTACCATTCTGTATATTTGGACGATAATTCTGAATGGTATGCTTGCTGGCAAACGGGGTCTGCCTAGTTGGTTCCAGTCGAACGAGACAACTAGGTTGCTTGGTGGTGGGACCGAATAGACGGCTGGGTATGACTCTGACGAAGTTCCTTCCTGCGATAAAGGAATGGGAAAATTGCCCCCTTGTTCATCGGAGTCTATGTTGATGAAGAGAATTTGGACGGTGTCGTCTTTATTCTCCTCTGTGATGGTATCATTCGAAGATAGAGCCTCTGAAGGAAAAATCAGGTCAACTGCCGCCTCAACCTTTTGACTTCCGTCAGGTATGGATTCAGACGGTTCATCCTCAATGATAGGTGCTTCGGCTGACCACCTGAGCGGGCCAGCCGGATTCTCAACTGGTGAAGGACTTGGCAGGAGTTTTTGATATCCAGGAGGAAGTCGCACTGGTAAAACTGGGCGATCTTCCAAAACTCTTTTAGCCTCGTCTAAGAAGGGACAACGGTGGATGGCATGGTCGCCTTCACACAGTTTGCAGGGAAATCTAGCTTTCCCTCTCTGTCCTGTGACTTCACTTTCACTAGTTGACGGTGAGCTATCAACATGGCTATCAGAGGTTGACGCCACCGAATTGTGCAAACGGGGAGACCAGTCCCTTAGTATCCGAGGGATGCAGGGACAATCTCTGTGGAAGTGGTCTCCCTTGCATATGACACATGGAAATTTAGGCCTAGTCAGTGCTGTGTGTGGATTTTTGTCAGACGCCACTTGTTTGCCCCCAGTCACTTTTGGCTCCTTCTTCTTCTTCTCTTTCTTCTTCTTTTCCTTCTTCTCCTTAGGAACTTGGTTTTTTGTTTTACCAGTTCCGTCAAGCGAAGAGGAAGGAGGAGAGGGAGAATTAGATGAAGTAGAAGGCTGGTGGGTAACTCTGGTCTGGTCTAACTGTTGATTCGACTGTTCAAGAGTAGTGGTGTTCTGGACGACATTGGTTGAAAAGAGCCAGACCGGCAGGCCAATTGTCAGTCCTGGAAGCGACAATGTGGCCATATGGGGCGCACCAACATCTCCCCAAGAGGAGAAGGGATTGGGATTTCCACCAAGGGGAATCCCTTGGTTGGTGTGCTCCATTTTCTCAACCTAAAGATCAACGCAGGAATAGGGGTGATTGTTCCATTTAAAATAAATTTTAACGACGCTTTAGACACAACTTGCTTTTTCACTTTTAAAGAGTCGAGAAAAAGCTAAAGATGACTCTAGTCTCCTTCGATGTTTTAACGAGCCCGAAGTGACAAATGCTCGGATGGACTTTTTCCGTTATAGAGTCTGAAAAAGGCCAAAAGGAACTGCTCTGGAGTTCTAGGTAGAGGGTGTGCCAAACTTTTCGCAAAACCGCAGAATACTTTTTAAGGTATGGGCGGTCGATCTTCCTGAATGCTGTGTTCAGTGCATTGCGATCAGTAGGGCGGCCGACACGGCTTCCTAAGGATAAAGGTTTTATGCCTATAGGGGTCTCCCAATATATATGCGACGGTACGTGGGAGCACAATCCGTACTGGCGCTATCGTCCCTCAGGAGGAATCACCCACCATCAACGAGATCGACAGTCACCAGGCTTTACGACGCCGGAACACGTCTCTAGCCTAGACCTCTATGTTGTGCGTTATGTTACAAAGCGTTGTTAAGTTCATTCAATTTATTTTAGGTTGATCTTTTTAGAAGTTTGCCTTTTGAGGTTCACCACGAGATGTATGATACAATTCCTAAATGCAGTCTAAAGATGATAAGCAAGCTTTATATCTTTTCAACTTATGAAAATCCTAGCTACAAAGGGAAAAGAAAGACACCATCTTTTCTCAAAGAGCAATCAACACACTCTAATGCACTTTCCCTAAATCAAGCATGCAAACTATCAAGATGCAAATGCACAATGCAGGTGTTTGTTTTCTGCTTTCTTAGTATTGATGCCTACAAAGAAAGCTTTTTGTACAACTTTGAATTTGCTTTTAAATGAGAAATACAAACAAGTTTACTTTTTCGAAATCAGAAAGGGTAGAAGAGATTACAACACTTTACGACTTTCGAAATGAACACTTGTTTCGACACTTAAAAGAGACAAACTCAAACCAAAAGCAAAAGTAAATGTATAATCAACTGTAAACAGCCAATGAACTCTCTCCTAAGATCACAATCAACAGATCTGAATCAAGGGCTACAGGATGACTATTTCACTCTTGCAAAGGAAGACTGTAAATGACGCCACAAACACATAAAAACACTCACAGCCTTTTTGTACAAAAGGATGCGGAATTTAAGCAGAGAAAAGGAGTTATCAGACATGTACCTATGCTGGTTATAGACTGCAAAAATCAGAGATCAAAACAAGGCAAAACAGAGCAGAGAACCCCAGCTGCACAAGGCCTAACTGGATCAGCGCACCCTCAACACAGGGGTTTTGACATTCAGCGCAGGTAGCCTTCACGGGACCTGCGTTGAAATGCAGAACCTCTTCACAGGGTCTGCGCTGAAGGAGAAACGAGAGTTTCTCACTGGGTTTTGGGTCACAGTTTGCTATTTAATCTACAGTTTCAGGCCAAATCAAAGCAACAAGCAAGGTACAATCAAAGGGATGCTTTGAGGAAGGGCTAAGATCTATCACAAAGGATCATCAAATCATCTGTGAGTCCATTGTTTAGATCATAGAAAAATCCAGTGATTGGATCAAAGCAGCAGCTGTATACTTTGCATCTGAGAAAAGCAGATGCAGTTCGATTGTTGCTGTTGAGTCTATGAAACAAACAATGATAGAGACACAAATAAAATGACTAAACAGATTTCCCCAGCGGAGTCGCCAATTTGTTGTGGGGAAAAATGCCTATGCTGGACGATCCTATCCACCTAAGGTGTGATAGTGCCTTAGCAACAAACAGAGACATCTATTCTAGTATTCTTCCTTTATGAATTAAGAATGAAGAGAGATGGATGGACTAACCGGTGTCTTCCGTTTGTCCCTCGATCCGGTTCCTCTTCTCTTTGGGAGTTCCCAGCTACTTGCCTTCTCGCTCGCCCAGCTTCAAGAGGTTTCTGCAAGATCACAAGAAGAGAACACTACACAAAGACATAGATTCATATTCATAACTAGTTCAGGATTAGAAATAAACTAAATACACTAATGCAATCATACATCAAAGACACATCAGCATATAGGAGAAACCAAGATAGCTTTATTGATGAATAACAAGGTTCAGGAAGAGATACAACCCAGAGGGCTCCAATCCAGCATCTCCTTCCCAGCAAATGAAATTCCTATCTTCACCTTCCCTCAAAGCATTAAGCACCCAATAATTCCAGTCTCAAACCAACAACAATTCTTTGCAATAACAAAATTCCAGCCTCTAGATCTCATGGAGGAGAGATCCATATATAGATGTTTGGAGAGAGGATGAGTCAGCTTGAGATCTGACTAGTGTGTACTCTCCCTCTGTCAGTTCTTGATTCCACTTGGAGGTTCTTGCTTCCACTTGGAGATTGGGAACCTCTTACTCATCACTAGTCGAATTCACTGAGGCAAGTGTCATTGAGGAAGATTCTGGAAGGTTCCTGGGTCTTGTCACCTCTTGGAATGAACTTGCCATTTGTCAATTCCCGCTCAGTGCACCCTGGTAGTGCTTCTACCTGCGTTGCAGTGCAGGTAGCCAGTGTTGACTTTGCATTTCAGCGCAGACAGCTAGTGGAGCCACTGAATTGATCCTGAATTGACTTGTTTTTGAGCAGTTTCTGGTGGAGAACTTCTGTGAATTGCTGTGGTTTGTTAGCCTTGTTCCTCTAGGGGTAGGAACAACATGTTTAGGGACTTTGGATCCCTTAGATTATGGACATTTCATGCTCAATGCTGTAAGGCACAAAAATGTCTATAACACACAGCAGCTTAGTTGGTCGCTCTGAAGCTTTGGGAGTGAGAAAATGAATGAAACAAGGGACCAGAGTGTTCAAATGAACCAATAAAATGAAATGTAACGGTCGTTTGCGTGCTCTTTTAAGCAAAAAATTGACATTTGGCGCTTTTGGCGCTCTTTCAGGATGACGTCAGCGTGACGTCATTGACGGGTCCCGGGGTACGGATGGATGACGTGGCGGGATGATGTCAGTAGATGACGTCATTATGTATGGACGGGTGACGTGGCGGTATGGTGGCAGGGACACGGTGGCAAAAACACGGTGGCAGGGCGAGGGTACAAAAGGTATGAGGTGGTGGAAACATGGCACGGCAGCGGAGCGCGTAAGGCGACGTCATAGGGGAAGACGCGGTGCTGACGTTACGCAGGCGAGGGTTGTAAGTGGTTTTGGGCACACCGCCTTAGTGCCTGGCTGGTTTTGGAGGGAGGGGCTCCGCCACACCCGAGAGCTTGACGCGTGGCGGGAGTACGACGGCAAAACCGCCGAATTCCCAGACGCTAAGCCTCGGGCAGTTGGCATGCGTTAGGGACCCGCCCACCGTAGATCTTGGGTGGGCCAGATCTAACGACTGGCAGAACAATCAAGGTGGCAGAGGGTTATGAACAGGGCCCCGCGTGTTAGTACGTTTGTTTATTTATACAGCGGGGGGGGGGGGGGGAAACATTAATAAAGTGGGTTTTTGGGCTTATACAGCGTGCGGGGGTTTAAACGATGGTTTTTAATGTTCAATAAAGTATTTGAACATTTAACTCTGGGAAATGACCACGGAAAGGCAAACATATGAGGGTTTTTGATGAGCGAGGGGTTAGGTAAAGGCTATTAACCCAACGAGAGGTTAAGTTAATTCCAAGGTTAGGAGACAGAGGGGCTAATAGGAGCCCCAAATGGGCTGCTAGTTCCCGGACCAAAACATATGGCTAAAATGCCTATGGGAGGGCTATTTAATATTTTTTGGGGTTTTTTATATAGTTTTTAGTAGTGAATGGGGATGGGGGAGTAGTTAGGGAGCTACATAATAAAATTAGGAGTTAATGTGAGTTTATGAAATGAAAAATGAAGGGGAAATGATGATAAGTCTGTGAACTGATGATAGACATAGAGAGTGTGTAGAAGATGAAAACATGACTTTTACACAAGAAATGTGGCTTCTTTTCATTTAAGAAAGCCAACACTTACCTTAATGTTTCACAGAAATGAAATGGAATCAGGACTTGTTGGGCAGATCCCAAGGTCCTTTGGGGGAATGTTAGTAAGAGGGTTCTTAAGGGGAATGAAGGGAAGTTAGACATGCTTCCAAAATTCTGCCATTAAAATATTGCTTTGCTACCTCTGCCACTGATAAGATGAGTTTTCTTTGTCAAAGCCAAAACTGAAGATGATCTTTTCTGCAACCCCAGGTTACCTACCCTTTTTACAACACCTAGCATTTTTTGTTACTTTAGGAAGGGTGCACTTAGACCTGCAAACCCTGATTTTTTTTCTTTTAAACTACCTTTCCTATCTAAATCTACCCTTATTTCTTCCAAGGGCCTAGATTAAGCAGCTGGGTCCCTTTGATTCTCTACCTATCTACAAATCTGCCAAGATTAAGCTGTTTGGACAGATATCATGCTCTATATTCTAAAACAGGAAATTGAAACCTAGGGAGGCCAAGATTAGACTGTTTGGCCTGCCCTTAACTGGAAAAACTCTTCAAAATGAAACAACTCATCAAAATTGGAACACAGCAGTGGCATTTGGATTAGCACACTTCATAACCTTTTCTTTGGTGTCTGTCTGGAAATATGGAACCTTGCAGCTTGAAAGATGACATATTTGGCATGTAAAAATGTCAATCATGAAATATGAAACCTGTTGCAACAGGAGGCCAACAGAAACAAGTGCTTTACATCATGCTTAATATAGAACAAGTTCTCCAAGCTGTCATAGAGAACTCGGCCTGTGGGAAGTGTTTTTGTTCCTGATTCACTTGTTGATGAACTAGCTTGATCTCTTGCATACTTATTCAATTTATCTACATAATCAATGTGCTTCATCAACCTATCATTGAGTACCAAAGGACTTGGTAGCCCTATATTCTGCAAAACTGTGAACTTCTCCATGAAAGAATTAATTTCCACCTGCATATCTTGACATCTTCTTCCTAGATTTTGCATCAAAGTTCTTTTAGTTAGCACCCTTTTTATTTCAAAAATAGTGTCAGTCCTATCTGGGATACCAAGTGCTTCCAGTTGTTCCCTATTTCTGTTATTTAAAAAATGTATAAGGCTGTTGGCTTGTTCAAGCATTTGTCCTAACTCTGCTCTTTTTCTTTGAATTCCTCCATGTGCTGCTCTCACTAAATCAATCTGTTCATAAATCACTTGGATAAATGCCTACACATCATTTATAGATTGAATGATGTTGACCCAAAGGATTTTCTTGATCTCTGCCAAGGGCTTATCAAAAGTGAGCTCTTGTTCTAATGCTTTAACTTTCTTTTATAAGGCTTTAATCTCCCTGGTTTTTTCTGCAATACTTATTTTTGAAGCATCATACTTCTTTTCTATATTGGCCAATTGTTATTTTGCTTGTTTTAATTCAATAACTTGTAATTTCAGTTCTTCCATGGCCTTGATGAGCTCTTCTGTGCTTAAATTAGTGCTGCTACCTGATGTTGTTCCTACTATTGATGTACCTATGATTTCCTTTGCTGTGGCTGCTGGGACATTTGGAGCTACTGCTGTTCCAAGTGTAGAAGGGACTTCTATTGAGACTATGGGAGTTACTTCAGGAGGCTAAGAGGTCGACTCTCCCTGCTTTTCCTTCAGTGCCTTCTCTAATTCCTGCTCTGTATCATTCAATATTTCATTAAGTTTCAGGAGCAGGTCCATCATATCTTCTTCTGATTTCTGTTGTACAACTTCTGTTGTCTGAGGATGCCTTGAAGGAGGCAGTTTCAGCTGTTTCCTCAGGGCAGCAATGTCCTCTTCTTTCTTTTTAATCAAAGCCTATATGCCTTTAACATCTTTGGGATCATGTCCCAATCCAATGATGATTTATTCTAATGATTTAATTCTATTATCCTTGGCTAGGGAGGAGGCTTTTTCCAAGTGAAATTGAGCAGCTGTATTATCCAAGGAATTTCGTAGCTTGTGGGCCATCATTGTTTTGTCAGTCAGTGTGGAATAGGCCATTTCCCTAGTCTATTTATGAAGTTCAATCTGGTCCATAGGGTGAATATCTTTGGCTAAGACCTCCAAATTTGTTCTGATGTAATCTGTTGCTGACTAGGGTTGCTTCACCTTTGACTTAAAATAACTCATTATCATTTTTTCTTCTTTAATATCATAACCTGACATCAATCTCTGCTGATTTAAGGGGGCCATCTTCAGATACTGATTATAAATTTGAAGCCTTATTGGATCATTCTTGGCTTTTATCTCTGTAAATGTCTTCTTAATGTCTGAGGCTTGTTGCTTTGTGATTTGGTGGATGATACTTCTACACTCTGCTGTCTTTCTAGCTCCTGCCTTTGTGAGCTAAGAGATGTTTCTCCCAATGGAGAAGTTTGTTGTCTCACTGCCCTTTCTTATTTGTGGCTGTCTATAGTCTCTTTCATCATTTCCTCTTCTGACAGAGGATTCAATCTTTGTCTTTTAGTCCCAGGCTGTTCCATGGGTCCACTAGCAGGAGTAGTGGTTTCCCTGTCCCTCTTTTTGCCTCTTTCCTCATTTAGAGGAGTTTGCAACACCAGAGTTTCTACTGCTCTAGTTTGAGGTGGAGGAGATGGTATTTGACCCTGTTCTTTGGACTTTCCAGGCTGATCTGTCATTGTGGGCTGTTCTGTGGTCCCTACTTCCTTCCATTTAGGTGTGTCTGTGGGTGGTATGTTGACTTCTGGTGGAGGTTGTTGAGAAGTTCCAGCACTGGATGCCCCCTTTTCTGGCCCTTGAGATAGCTTTAAAAATACCTGCCCAAAAGAATCCAGGTCAAGGGTTTTCTCAAGATATCTCATAGCATTTTCCATCTTTTCCTGTTCACTAATCTCTTCTATTAGGGTCTCTTCTACCCATTCATCCTGATTTGCAAACTGTTCAATTTTTGGGATCCTATGATGTATATAAACTGATAGCTTGTTTTTTGTCCTTCTGTCACATATGAAACTATTTGGGTCATATGGCACCCACCAGAAACTTTTCTTCAATCTAAGGTGGTCTTGTAAAATCTTTTCAGCTTCTTGCCAGGCATCCCTAGAATTGATGACAAAAGGGCCTAACTGGTTCTTGATTCTTAGCTGAGCCTTTTTCTTTGTGCTACAGAAATGGACTAAGTTTGCATTTATAAGCTGTCTAAAATATTTTAGTGCAAATAATCTCATAGGCACATATCTAGGTAACTTGAAAGGGCAGAGTTCACACCCATACATTCTGATTTATGTGTGATTTTGATATATGTACCAGTTATCTATCCTGTACTGTTTAGAGAGTTGCAGAATCTTCTTCATGTCACCAGTGATCCTAGGAGGGGGAACTCCTATCAATAAAGTGTTTGTTGGATGTACAAGCCAGTCAATGAACTCATCATAAGTGTAAGGGGACTCACTGGTTTTATGAAAGATGGAACTCCAAAAGATCACATACCTTCGATTTCCTTTTGAGTCCAATTTCTTGATGGGGAAAGAAAAGCTATCTGGCTAATGATACAACAAAAGATGGTATATAAAGATGTATATTTGAAGACTCCTTCCCTATACAAACTTATGAATTGATCATGGATTTTGTTGGCAATGAAAGTGGCATAGTCATATCTGACAGCAGGGGGCTGTCGTGGAGTAAAGATTGATAGTAAAACTAAAGTGATGTCATCAACATATTCAATGGAATTGAATCCCATGATCAGGGAGATCATTTCAACAATGAGTCTGCCAGTGTCAGTGAAAAAAGTTTGCAAATAAGGAGGTGGACTTTTGGGCTGGTGCTTTGGTAGCATGAAGGTCTGAGCAATACGGTTTATCTCTGATGTGGGCAATTGAGATGCTTTTTCAAGTAGATAACCCATGGAAAGAGGAGCAAGGGGCTCAGTGGAGTGGAACTGTACCATTTCATTAATGTACTTAGCAGTTATGGAAAAAAGAACAGTCTGGGATGGGGACATAACTGCTCTGTGGACAGGGTCATCGTTGGCACAACAATGATGAATTATTTCTAGGAAAACATGGAATGAGGGGAGGAAATACATGGGAAGATTAGATTCCCACAGTCCAAAGATGTCAGACTTATTTAGATAGCTTTCTCTGACTTGGCAGAAGGCCTGAAGATGGTTCTTGTCACTAGATAAATCTTTTATTTGGAAATCTTTATTTGCAAGAGGCAGATAATCTGAGTCTTTGTGAGGAGCATTAATGGGTGTGACGTTCAGGGCTATAGGAGTTTCCATGTTTGGTTTTTGTGTATTCAAACTAGAATTGGGGCTTTCTGGGGAAAAATTGACTAAACAACAGGCTTAGGGTCTTTTTATGGCAATCACTAACTGTTTTTACCCTGAATTTTGGCTTTTGCTGGCAGAATTCTCAATGGAAAACAGAAATTGCAGGGTTATAGGGAAAAATGAATAAATACTTGGATTAAATAGGTAAACTGTGTACTTGCAAGCTGAATGACGGACTGTAGAGCACGATGCTGGAGTTTTCTTGACTGGGTGGCGGGCTGAATGCTCGGACAATCGACTGAACGTTATTTTGCATGGAGAACAGTTCGCAAAGGATAATGGGGAAAATGACGTTTTTATCGTTTATTTAATGAAATTTGGTTTTGCAGGACTTATTGGCATTTATTATGCAGATGAAATCATCGTGATGGGATGTGTTGTCGTTATGCGGAAGGGTGGTAAGCGGTAAGCGTCACACCGCTTTTGGGGATAGGCGGTTTTGAATGGAGGGTGAGCGAACACATGGAGCGGGCGACACGTGGCAGGGGTACGGTGGAAAATCGCCGGGCGATTGTGGGTTAAAACGAGGTGGGATGCGCCGTCACGATATCGCCGTCAACCGTTGGATGGGAATGCAATGATCGGACGGCTGACGGGCTATGGAGATGGTGGGAGTTTATACAGCGGGGCCCGACACAATAAAACATGGTTTAATCGTATCGGGGCCAATTTTATTGGTTGATGGGTAGGTTATTAGTTAACTCGAATGGTTAATTAATCCCTTTGTGTAGTAGGAAGTTAGAGTTATTAATGAATTATGGGTTAATTCATTAATCCCCTTTTAAACTATATAATGGTTATATACCATCAGGGCGGGATTATATTAAAATTTGGGTTTTATGTATAATTAACTAATACGGGAAGGGTTAACATTTCTTCGGGATTTATATAATAATAGTTAAAGTTAATATGAAAAATGTAATGGAAGCACTAATCAAAATATTGAAGTATACATTCAAACTTAGGCTAAAGTGGGAAAAGGGGTTTTTCAAGCGATATTATGCATTTCCTAAGTAAAATAGGTTTTTTACTTGGAAAAATTTTATGAAATGAAATGAATAGTTTATGGATGATATTAAGTATTTAGGCTTTTAAATCATTGGGCCGAGGGTCCGGTCCCTCCAAAAGTCAAAGAAATGCTCTGAGCCCCTTTGACTTTCAAAGACCTTAATGCTTTTAGGCGGAATTAGTGAAATCTTTAGGGGAAAATATGAATGGAAGTTAGTTATTTATCCTTGCCTTGTTCAAATTGCATCAAGTGTAATGTATGCCTTGCACTGATGATGAAAGTAAACATCAACACATTTAGAAGCATTTTTCATCACAAGTATCATTCTGCAACATCATCTACCTACCCTATCTACTTTAGCCTGACACTTTTTCTTCTTTATTTGGGTGCACTTAGACTAGCAAACCCTTATCACACTTTTTCTTTTACATATGGAAGTCTATCTAGATCTAACCTTATTACATCCAAGGGCTCAAATTAAACTATTGAGCTCCTTTTATTCACTCTACCTATCTACTTATGTGCCAAGATTAAACTGTTTGGCCAGATTTTATTCTCTATCTACGGCATGAAATTGAAAATTGAATGAGCCAAGTTTAAACAGTTTGACTCTTCATCAATTGTGGCATAAGATTAACAAGTTGCACACAATTTCTTATTACAAAAAATGAAATAGTAGTGGCATTTAGGCTTTCACACTTTCCTGGTCTATTTTTGTTTGGGGTTCATTTTTTCTACCATTTTATTCTTTTAACCCTTTGATTAGGGTATACCCTCTTTAATTTTTTTTTTTTTTTGAAAATATGGAAAACCTTTGCAACAAGAAAATGTATGAACATATTGTAGAGCTCATCAAGTCAATCATGAAATATGACACTTGTTGGTATAGGAGCATAACACTGGCTCCACTTGGGGATGGCTTTTCCTGGTGGAAATTCAAGAACAGTAGGTCAGATGGCCTTTTGAATGACTTTGACTGTGGTCTGAAATCTCCTTCTGCTGGTTGCTTTATTGTATGTATGACAGTAATGCTTCTAAAGCTTAGGGCCTTCTCTCCGGGCTTCAACTCCAATAAGTTACTATCCAATCCAAACTGTGACGTTACCAAGGATATAGTATTTACATGTTAAAATCAAAATACATTAAAATGTGGGATCATAGTAATGCTTCAACATCCGACCATTAATTGGCCCTTCTTTTGTTTCTGTGTCATCCAAGTTTTTGAGATAGTAGGTATTGTTCCCTTGTAAAGCATGGATAACAAAAGGTCCTTTCCATAGGAAGTCAAACTTCTCGTGTTTTCCCTTGTCCTCTCTCCTAGAATCCCATCTTATAACTTTGTCTCCAATGTAGAAGTCCTCTGCCTTGGTTCTTTTATCAAATATTTTTTTAAGTCTCTCTTGTACCACTTGAGATCTCTGATATACTTCCTCGCTGGTCTACTGCAAATGGATGGTTTCAGAGACTATTGAGGAATTTAGACAGGACAACTTTGCTAGGATATGCCCAGACAGCCAGCAATAACCCTAATATCTTAGATTGACTGTACCCTTCATTCGGCCTACTATACTCTAATCTACATGACTGATGTGCCATCCCCGCCTACCATGAGGTATGGGGCTCCAGTAGGACCGGCATGAGACAACGCACAGTATGGGTCTAGCTTACTGATCAATATGCACAATAAAAAAGGTTAAATCCATTTCATATTAATATTATTTATTCTCCTTTGAATGTCATTGGGTTCCACTTGAGCTTCCTGAAGTAATTTCATTACTGGAACTCCTAAGGATGAAGGAAATATAGCCTCCATGCCATAGACTAATTCATAAGGACTAGTCCCAATGGATTTCTTTGTAGTAAGTCTATTTGCCCATAGTGCATTAGTAAGTTTCTTGTGCCAGTTCTTCTTGTTCTCTTCCAATAATTTCTTAATGATGTTAAGTAAGATTTTATTGGAAGACTTAGCTAGACCATTACCTTGAGGGTAATAGGCTGTGGAATGGCCTAGAGTGATATGGTATTTATTGCAGAAACTTATCATTTTCTTGGATTTAAAGGCAACAACATTATCAATTTCTTCTCAAGACAGCCAAATCTAGACAATATATTGGTTTCTAAGAATCCTATAATCACAGTATCATTGGCTTGTCTAGAGGGAATGGCTTCTATCCATTTGGTGAAATAATCTGTGGTAGTGAGAATCCATTTATGTTGGCTGGAAGAGGGAGGATGAATTTCCGCAATGAAGTCTAAACCCCATTGTTGAAAGGGTTTTTCGGTGGAGATTGGTCTCAGGGGTAAAGGTAGTAGTTTTCTCTTGCCCTCAAAAATTTGGCATTTATGGCAAGCAGTGACAAATTTATTTACATCGGTGAACAAGGTTGGCCAATAAAATCCAACCCTTAGGATCTTGTCTACAGTTGCCTTCTAGTAAAGGTGTCCACCACAGTCTCCTGCATGAAATTGTTGGAGAACCTTGTTAGCTTCTTCTTTTACCAAACAATTCAATAGAATACCTTCATGATTTTTCCAAAATAAAGCATTATCTAAAATACAAAATTTTGCAGCTTTCAGCTTTAAAAACCTTTTCTTTGTCCTGGATAACCCTGGAGGAGCCTGCAGGTTTAATAATACATAAGTTATATCAACATACCATGGTGAATCTAAGAAGGCCTGGCTGATTTGTGGAGTCGCCATCTCCTGTTCATTATCCAGTTCATTAATGTCTAGGGCTTGACAATTAGTTTTAGTCATGAGTTTAGCTAATCCCTGTCCTTTTATAAGATTTGTAGGTCTAATTTCAATATCATATTCCAATATAGCAACAATCCATTTACCTCATTTGCTCTCAATTCCATCTTGAGTTAAGATGTCTTTGACAACAGCATTTGGCACATAGGCTATTACATGGGAATACAATATGTAGACTCTAAAGTCTTTAATAGCTTTCACCAGTGCAAAAGCTTGTTTTTCCATGATTTTGTATTTCAGTGGTGCATCTCTAAGTGCTTTACTAAAAATGGCTATTGGTTTTTCACATCCCTGATCATCCTTTTGTAGTAAAATAGCAGCTATGGTGTGTTCTGATGCAAAGGAAAATATTATGAAATCTCTATCAAACTTTGGACTTGTGAGGATCGGTGTTTTAGTCAAAGTCATTTTAATTTCCTCAAAAGCTTTCTTGGCTTCAACTGTCCAACTAATACTAGAATCCTTTTTCAACATATTATTAAGAAATCTAATTAATTCAGCTAAATTAGAGATGAATATTCTCAAAAAATTGATCTTTCCTAGGAAAGCTTGAAGTTCTTTAACATTTCTGGGGTGGGGTATTTGCAGAATAGCTTCTATTCTAGTAGGATCAATTCTGATGCCTTATTTAGAGATGATATGGCCTAAAATTTTTCCTTCCTCTAGACCAAACAATGATTTCTTAGGATTTAAGGAAATACCATATTTTCTACATTTCAAGAATACTTGTCTCAAATGATCCAAGTGTTGCTGATCTGATTTAGAAAAAACAGTCAAGTCATCTAGATATATAACCAGAAAATCATGAATTTCCTTTGCAAATGCTATGTCCATTGCCCTCTGAAAGGTTGCCCCTGCATTTTTAAGTCCGAATGGAATTTTAACATATTTGAATGTACCCCATGGTGTTGTAAATGCAGTCTTTTCCTGGTCATCAAGATGAACCAGGATCTAGTTATAGCCTGAGAACCCATCCAAGAGTGAAATCCTAGAGGCTCCTACCACCCTTTGTAAAATGTCATCCATCTTGGGCAAGGGGTAGTTGTCCTTTAGAGAAACCTTATTAACATTCCTTAAATCGACACATAATTTGATTTCTCCAGTTTTCTTCCTAGTGGGTACTAAATTAGACACCCACTCTGAAAACCTGATAGGAGCAATTATTCCTGCTTCATACATTCATTTGATTTCCTTTTCAATTAAGGGTAGAAGTACAGGATTAATTCTTCTAAGCTTTTGCTTGAATGGTTTTTGGTTTTCCTTCAGAGGTATCGTATGTTGAATTATGGAGGTGTCATAAGATTTCAGGTCTTCATAACTCCAGGCAAAAACATCCTGGAACTCTCTCATTAGCTCAACATATTTGAGTTTTTGGTCAGGGGGCAAGGATTTGGATAACTTCACTATTTTAGGATCATCCTTAGTTCCCAAACTATAGTCCTCAATATTTGCTCTTAAAGGTTCCATCTTGGGTTTCTTAGGAATATCATTGAAATAAAAAAGATCTTCCAAAGGTGTTAATCCTTGAGGCAAATGATTGTCCTTTAAATTGATTACTTCAAATTCTCCTTCAACAATTTCATCAATATCCATCTCTTGAAGTTCCCACATTTCCTTTTTGGTGAATTTGGTTGGGTGAAGCATTTGAGTTGCATTTTCTGCTGAAATGCTTGTTTCTATCTTATTTGTTTGATAAAATTCATTTACTGTATCTACGTCTATGTTTATGTTACAAAATTCCTCTTCTAAGGTTAAGAAATTGTTAATCTGCTTATCACCATCAAACACTTACCAGTTCTTAAAATTGTCTGGTATAGCTGGCCTATGTCTAATCTCAGCTGTGAACTGATGATTGGGTTCAAATGGTAACTTGCAGGTGCTGGCAAACATTGCCAGACTGTGAGATTGCAAATTATGTTTTCTTGTGATTTTGGCATGCTTAGTTTCCAAAAATGTGTTTAGAATCTCTACCACTGTATTTGTGTAATACTTCAGTCTGGGGTCATTTGTTGAATACTGTCCTTTAATCTGTTGAACTATTAACTTAGAATCTCCTAAGACAGATACCCTAATTGCTCCTAATTTCTTAACCAGTTTAAGACCTAGCAACAAAGCTTCATATTCTGCCATATTTTTGGTGCATTTAAAGTTTAATTTGTAGGCATGGCCTTCAGCATGGTCGTTTTCAATATTATGCACCCAGACTCCTGCTCCTGCTCCTAATTTGTTAACTAAACCATCAAATTCCAAGTGCCAGAGAATTTCATGTTCATAATTTGTGTCAGGAGTCTCAAGAATCTGTTTAATAAGGAGATTTGATTCTTTGCTTTCTTTTGTTTTCTCTTTGGTGTCTGATGTCTCATTGTTTTCAGAAATTTCATGTATTTGAACACTAGATTTATCATTTGCAATTTCTTTTGGTTCTGTTAAAACTTCCGATTCAGTTAAAGGATCAATTTCAGCATTGTAGAGAATAAAAGAGTCCATATTAGAGTGAACTGGGGTTTCTCTTGACTACTTACAATGTACTTCATTAAGGTTTCTCTGTATAGTTTCTTGGGTTGACTGAATACTGAAATAGTAGCATAAGACATGTCAAGTTGTAGAGATCCTTGAAGTTTTGCACCCCAAGACCTAGACAATAACATGCCATATTTCGGTGGAATGTCAGCTACTACTATGTCCATTAGAATTGTTTTGGTAGGATATTGAACTAGTGACACACATAAGTCTTTGATTAAACCTAAACATCTGACCTGACTTGAATCAAAGGAAAAGAGGTCTTTATACGGTCTGGTGATGTCTAGGTCCAACTTCTCCATTACAGATTTAGGCATTAAGTTATGAGAGGCACCAGAATCAAACATGGCATTATGAAGTATTTTATCATGTATATTCAAACTCACATAGAAAGGAGGGATTCCTCCATCTACTGATTTCCCATTCACTTCAGGGCCAAAAATCAATTCAGGCTGATCATCAAAAACATTTACTGAATCTTCATTAACCGAGATTTTGAGTGACTTGTTAATTTGGCTTCTGTAGACATCATGTTTAGCTAGTTCAGATAGTGGAACAACTATTTTTAATTTGCCTACTTCAACTTCCAGATTAAAAGGCTTTTCAGACTGAGTTCTTGCATTCTGGACAACTGGATTCTCTTTTTCATCTGTGTTCTCTGTGTTTCTCTCCTTTTCAGGAGTGGGGTTATGGGCAGAAGTTGTTTCAACATCAACTTCTGGAGGTTCTTCCACATTTCCTTTAGAGGGAATAGAAGTGGAAAGTTGCCTATTATTGGGTTGATTATCTGACACATCTTCAATAATTGGGTTAGATGGGTTAGGGTTTGTTCTGGAAAGAATATGTACAGGAATATTATTGGCCTTACCTTTGTTAGGCTGCTTGGTGGCTTTCTGTTTATTAGTTTTAGGGACATCTATTCTTTTGCTCCTCAGATTGTATTGTTTATGGACTTCATAAATGGCAGTATCATATCCCTCCCTAAAGTCAAATGATTCACCTGACTGAGTTTGGAATTGTTTCAGAACGTAGGCTTCTTGATCATCTTGGGTCAAGAAAACTTGTTCTCCATTGTTGAGTCCCATCAAATTGATTTGGGTTTCTTCTATTGGTTCATCAGAAGTGGAGGCTTCAACATAATTTTCTTGGAAAGGGGGCCTAAGGTTTTGATCAGGGCCAGTCTTCCCAGTATTCTAATTTTGGTTCTTCCTGAAATTTGGATTTCTCCTGGTGTTGCTAGGTTGTCCATCCCAAGGGGATTTTCTTTCGATTATTTCTTTTCTATCTCCTAATCTCTCCATACCTTTGATAATAGCATCAAGTTTTTGTTCAAAGGCTGAAGGTTCTTCTTTCAAAGGTATCCTCCTTTCAGCTCTATCTCTAGCTCTTTTGGATATTAGGTTAGCTTCAATGCTGACAGCTAAACCTTGCATTTATTCTAAGGTTCGCGGAGCTCTTTCCCTAAGTTGATATGCCATATCTGAATCAAATCCATCAGGGAATTTGATTAATGCCAAATCTGGAGGAGGTCTAAGGTTTTGGGGGATAGCATTGTAAACATTATTAAACCTATTACAGTAATCTTGTACAGTTTCTTGTGTTCCTCTCTTACAAAATATGGAGAGGGTATTTCTTCTTTTCCCATCTGTTTAAGAATGTCTGATAAAGAGATTGTACGTCATTAATACTGTTTGCAGGAAGGGCTCTAAACCATGTCCTAACGTCTCCAGTTAAACTTTGAACAAATATCCTCATTCTAACATCATCGACATCAACTTCATATATCTCAAAGTATTCTGTCATCTTTTTAGTATGTTTTTGTGCAGTGTAAGTTCCAGAGCCATCAAAAGGAGTGATTTTTCTTTGATAGTCTTGGGGCATAGCCCCTGGGTTGGTAGGTAAGTGCAGGGGAGTGTATCTGTTTGCCATGGCTGGAGGAGTAGGTGTGACAGATGGTTGAACAGGGATAACAATGGGAATATGAGTTGTAGATGGAGGGGTGGAAGGGGTGGCTTGGGGTTGAGATGAACTTGGAGAGGCTGAAGTGATCACAGAAAGGTTTGATGTTCCTACAGAGGTAAGTTCAGATTGAATGGAATTCTGCAAATGTCTGTCAAGATGTGAAGTGACAACTTCAAGTTGTAAATTTTCGATGAATAAAGGATCATGAACTGTGTGGGCTAACCCAGATTCAGAAAAAGTTACAAATAAAGAGGTCTCAAACCACTCATCAAAAGGTTCTTCCTCAAGGTAAATCCACTTCACTGGACAGGATCTTGATCTGTATAAAGGCCGTGAACTAGCAGAACTTTCTTGGCTATTTTGTCTCCTTAGAATCCTAGGGATCAGATTAGGGTTTTCGAACACAGGGGGTGGATTTGGATCAGGGTTAGCTCTGGTGTAACGAGTCCTTTCTGAAGCCAGGTTTCTAGGTGTATTTTTTGGGTTTTTTCTCTAAATAGGGTTGGGCAAAACAACTTCTTACAGTTTCTTTAAAAAGCTTTAGATATGGGATTTGAACTTTCTTAAAGACTTATTGGAAAATAAAAGGAACTGATCAAGAATTTGAAACTAGGTGTTCAATCCATAAACTAGACCGGAGATAGACTAAAGCAACATTCATTTACTTCTGCACTTGCAAAGCAAGAGCATTTCAAAGGCTACTTGGCTAACTTCAGGCTCCGTCTGTAGTTTATAAAGTAAACAATAGTAACAAACAAAATGTTTAGATCCCCGACGGAGTTGCCACTATGTTATCACTTGGATTTTCCTAGAAGTTGTTGGGAAGAGGAAAGGGGTCTGAGGTAACCACAAACCAACTTTTAAGTACAGATTCTAGCCAATCTGTACTCAGAGAGGGCTCTCTCTTTATGATTTAGCTTGGTTTTTAAAAGATATTAGGCTAGTTGTGAAGTTTGGGAGTTTTGTTTGAATTTGGGTGGTGAGATTCAATAGCAAAGGGGTAAGACTCAGTAGCTTAGTCCATTGGGCTGATGGAGTCAAAGAAAATGGCTTAACTGGACTTGGTTTCTTCACAAAGGATGCTTTAACAAAGCAAGGTAGTCAAACAGGGGGAAATTAGAGACTGAAAGATGGAATGGGCTTAAAGGGTTAAAGGGCAACTAAGAATCCTTTAACATACTTTAAATGAGCAGAATATTACTAACCAACAATAAAGATAAATTAAGAATTATTTATTAAATGATTAAAATGAACAAACTAGGAAACAAGAGCAATCAAGAATTCACTGTTTATTCTAGTTCAGAAGAAAACATTAAGAATGATAACGATTGAAAACAGAGTGCAGTTAAGCAAATTCTGAGTTATTCTTTTTCGTTTATCATTTAGCTACGAAACATAGATGATATTTTAAACAAGGAAAACTGTAAAACACAAGGTATAGATGAACTTATTGATCTAGTGTTTGATTCAAGAATTCTAAGAAAAGTCCTTAGCTCCAATTCTTCATCCAACAAGCCACAAAGTTGGTCCAAACAACACTTTATTCCAAAATAGTCAATGTTACAACAATGTCTAAGAATCTACCCTCAATACTCCAATTGAGGGGGTATTTATACAAAAAATCTTTACAAAAATATCTCATAATAGAGTGAGATATATTCTAGTGATGACTAATTATTTTTACAGAAAAATAGAGACACTTAGTCTCGAAGATAGGAGAAAGGTGAACTGATGATGTGCTATTCCTATTCTCGCTGAATGTGCTGGAGGCAGGCCCTTTTATTTGGCTTGCTGCTATCCTCTTTAGTAACTTTGTGCTAGCTACCTTGTTTTGACCAATACTTTTCACCTGTTCTGATACACTTCGACTTGTTTGACCCCTTTTCATCTTTATTCATCTTGCTATGGTAAAACCCCAAAATTTACATTTTACCAAAAGTAAATTTACAAAATTCTCAATATGTCTTCCCACCATTTTTGCTCTGGCAATATATGTTTTTGAAGTTTCCTCAGAGTCTCATCAATTTCTGTATATCTGAAAAAATTAGGCTGGAGTTGAAACAAGTGCTTTACCTCATGCTCAATATAGAACAAGTTCTCCAAGCTTTCATAGAGAACTCGGCCTATGGGAAGTGTTTTTGTTCCTGATTCACTTGTTGATGAACTAGCTTGATCTCTTGCATACTTATTCAATTTATCTACATAATCAATGTGCTTCATCACCCTGTCATTGAGTACCAAAGGACTTGGTAGCCCTTTATTCTGCAAAACTGTGAACTTCTCCATGAAAGAATTAATTTCCACCTGCATATCTTGACATCTTCTTTCTAGATTTTTCATCAAAGTTCTTTTAGTTAGCACCCTTTTGATTTCCAAAATAGTGTCAGTCCTGTCTGGGATGCCAAGTGCTTCCAATTGTTCCCTATTTCTGTTATTTAAAAAATGTATAAGCCTGTTGGCCTGTTCAGGCATTTGTCCTAACTCTGCTCTTGTTCTTTGAATTTCTCCATGTGCTGCTCTCACTAAATCAATCTGTTCATAAATCACTTGGATAGATGCCCACACATCATTTATAGATTGAATGATGTTGGCCCAAAGGATTTTCTTGATCTCTGCCAGGGGCTTATCAAAAGTGAGCTCTTGTTCTAATGCTTTAACTTTCTTTTCTAAGGCTTTAATCTCCCTGGTTTTTTCTGCAATACTTATTTTTGAAGCATCATACTTCTTTTCTATATTGGCCAATTGTTCTTTTTCTTGTTTTAATTTAGTAACTTGTAATTTTAGTTCTTCCATGGCCTTGATGAGCTCTTCTGTGCTTAAATTAGTGCTGCTACCTGATGTTGTTCCTACTGTTGATGTACCTATGATTGCCTCTGCTGTGGCTGCTGGGACATTTGGAGCTACTGTTGTTCCAAGTGCAGAAGGGACTGTTGTTGAGACTATGGGAGTTACTTCAGGAGGCTAAGAGGTCGACTCTCCCTACTTTTCCTTCAGTGCCTTCTCTAATGCCTGCTCTGTATCATTCAATCTTTCATTAAGTTTCAGGAGCAGGTCCATCATATCTTCTTTTGATTTCTGTTGTACAATTTCTGTTGTCTGAGGATGCCTTGAAGGAGGTAGTTTTAGTTGTTTTTTTAGGGCAGCATTGTCCTTTTCTTTCTTTTTAATTAGAGCCTGTATGCCTTTAGCATCTTTGGGATAATGTCCTAATCCAATAATGATTTCTTCTAATGATTTAATTCTGTTATCCTTGGCTAGGGAGGAGGCTTTTTCCAAGTGAAGTTGAGCAGTTGTATTATCCAAGGAATTTTGTAGCTTGTGGGCCATCATTGTTTTGTCAGTCAGTGTGGAATAGACCATTTCCCCAGTCTGTTTATGAAGTTCAATCTGGTCCATAGGATGAATATCTTTGGCTAAGACCTCCAAATTTGTTATGATGTAATCTGTTGCTGACTGGGTTGCTGCACCTTTGGCTTAAAATAACTCATTATCATTTTGCATTCTTTAATATCATACGCTGACATCAATCTCTGCTGGTTTGAGGGGGGCATCTTCAGATACTGATTATAAATTTGAAGCCTTACTGGATCATTCCTAGCTTTTATCTCTGTAAATGTCTTTTTAATGTCCGAGGCCTATTTTCTTTGTGGTCTAGTGGATGATACTTCTACACTGTGTTGTCTTTCTAGCTCCTGCCTTTGTGAGCTAAGAGATGTTTCTCCCAGTGGAGAAGTTTGCTGGCTCACTGCCCTTTCTTCTCTGTGGCTATCTATAGTCTCTTTCATCATTTCCTCTTCTGACAGAGGATTCAATATTTGTATTTTAGTCCCAGGCTATTCCATGGGTCCACTAGCAGGAGTAGTGGTTTCCCTATCCCTCTTTTTGCCTCTTTCCTCATTTAGAGGAGTTTGCAACACTGGAGTTTCTACTGCTTTAGTTTGAGGTGGAGGAGTTGGTATTTGACCCTGTTCTTTGGACTTTCCAGGCTAATATGTCATTGTGGGCTGTTCTGTGGTCTCTACTTCCTTCCCTTTAGGTGTGCATGTGGCTGGTATGTTGACTTCCGGTGGAGGCTGTTGAGAAGTTCCAGCACTGGATGCCCCTTTTTCTGGCCCTTGAGATAGCTTGAAAAATACCTGCCCAAAAGAATCTAGGTCAAGGGTTTTCTCAAGATCTCTCATAGCATTTTCCATCTTTTCCTGTTCACTAATCTCTTCTACTAGGGTCCCTTCTACCCATTCATCCTGATTTGCAAACTGTTCAATTTCTGGGATCCTATGATGTATATAAACTGATAGTCTATTTTTTGTCCTTTTGTCACATATGAAACTATTTGGGTCATATGGCACCCACCAGAAGCTTTTCTTCAATCTAAGGTGGTCTTGTAAAATCTTTTCAGCTTCTTGCCAGGCATCCCTAGAATTGATGACAAAAGGGCCTAACTGGTTCTTGATTCTTAGCCGAGCCTTTTTATTTATGCTACAGAAATGGACTAAGTCTACATTTATAAGTTGTCTAAAATATTCTAGTGCAAATAATCTCATAAGCACATATCTAGGTAACTTGAAAGCGCAGAGTTCACACCCATACATTCTGATTTCTATGTGATTTTGATATAGGTACCAGTCACCTATCCTGTACTGTTTAGAGAGTTGCAAAATATTCTTCATGTCACCAATGATCCTAGGAGGGGGAAATCCTATCAATAAAGTGTTTGCTGGATGTACAAACCAGTCAATGAACTCATCATAAGTGTAAGGGGACTCACTGGTTTTATGAAAGATGGAACTCCAAAAGATCACAGACCTTCGATTTCCTTTTGAGTTCAATTTCCTGATGGGGAAAGAAAAGCTGTTTGGCTGATGATACAACAAAATATGGTATATGGAAGATGTATATTTGAAGACTCCTTCCCTATCCAAACTTATGAATTGATCATGGATTTTGTTAGCAATGAAAGTGGCATAGTCATATCTGACAGCAGGGGGCTGTCGTAGAGTAAATATTGATAGTAAAACTAAAGTGATGTCATCAACATATTCACTGGAATTGAATCCTGTGATTAGGGATATCATTTAAACAATGAGTCTTCTAGTGTCAGTGAAAAAAGTCTGCAGATAAGGAGGTGGACCTTTGGGCCGGTGCTTTGGTAGCATGAAGGTCTGAGCAATACGGTTTATCTCAAATGTGGGCAATTGAGATGATTTTTCAAGTAAATAACCCATGGAAAGAGGAGAAAGGGGCTCAGTGGAGTGGAACTATACCATTTCATTAATGGACTTAGCAGTTATGAGAAAAAATAGTCTGGGATGGGGACATAACTGCTCTGTGGACAGGGTTATCATTGGCACATCAATGATGAATTATTTCTGGGAAAACATGGACTGAGGAGAGGAAATACATGGGAAGATTAGATTCCCATAGTCCAAAGATGTTAGACTTGTTTATATAGCTTTCTTTGACTTGGAAGAAGGCCTAAATATGGTTCCTGTCACTAGATAAATCTTTTATTTGGAAATCTTTATCTGCAAGAGGCAGATAATCTGAGTCTTTGTGAGGAGCATTAATGGGTGTGACATTCAGGGCTATATGAGTTTCCATGTTTGGATCTTGTGTATTCAAACTGGAATTGGGGCTTTTTGGGGAAAAATTGACCAAATAGTAGGCTTAGGGTCTTTTTATGGCGATTACTAATTGTTTTTACCCTGAATTTTGGCTTTCGCTGGCAGAATTCTTAGTGGAAAACAGAAATTGCAGGGTTATAGGGAAAAATGAATAAATACCTGGATTAAATTGGTAAAATATGTACTTGTAGGCTGAATGACAGACTGCGAAGCACGATGCTAGAGTTTTCTTGGCTGGGTGGTGGGCTGAATGCTCGGATAGTCGATTGAACATTATTTTGCATGGAGAACAGTTCGCAGAGGATAATGGGGAAAATGATGTTTTTATCGTTTATTTAACGAAATTTCGTTTGGCGAGACTTATTAGCATTTATTAGGCGGATGATGTCAGCATGATGGGACGTGTTGTTGTTATGCGGAAGGGTGGTAAGCGATAAGCGTCGCATCGCTTTTGGGGCTAGGCGGTTTTGAACGGAGGGCGAGCGAACACTTGGAGCAGGTGACGTGTGGCGGGGTATGGCGGAAAACCACCGGGCGATCACGGGTTAAAACGAGGTTGGATGGGCCGTCGCGATATCGCCATCAACTGTTGGATGGGGATGTGATGATCGGACGGCTGACGGGCTATGTAGATGGTGAGAGTTTATACAGCGGGGCTCGACACAATAAAACATGGTTTAATCGTATTGGGGCCAATTTTATTGGTTGATGGGTAGGTTATTAATTAACCCAAATGGTTAATTAATCCCTTTGTGCAGCAGGAAGTTAGAGTTATTAATGAATTACGGGTTAATTCATTAATCCCCTTTTAAACTATATAATGGTTATATACCATCGGGGAGAGATTATATTAAAATTTGGGGTTTTATGTATAATTAACTAATACGGGAAGGGTTAACATTTCTTTGGGATTTATATAATAATAGTTAAATTAATATGAAAAATGTAATGGAAGTGCTAAGCAAAATATTGAAGTATACATTCAAACTTAGGCTAAAGTGGGAAAAGGGGTTTTTTAAGCGATATTATGCATTTCCTAAGTAAAATAGGTTTTTTACTTGGAAAAACTTTATGAAATGAAATGAATAGTTTATGGATGATATTAAGTATTTAGGCTTTTAAATCATTGGGCCGAGGTTCCGATCCCTCCAGAAGTCAGAGAAATGCTCTGAGCCCCTTTGACTTTCAAAGACCTTAATGCTTTTAGGGGAAATTAGTGAAATCTTTAGGGGAAAATATGAATGGAAGTTAGTTACTTATCCTTGCCTTGCTCAAATTTCATCAAGTGTAATGTATGCCTTGCACTGGTGATGAAAGTAAAGATCAACACATTTAGAAGCATTTTTCATCACAAGTATCATTCTGCAACATCATCTATCTACCCTACCTACTTTAGCCTGACATTTTTTCTTCTTTATTAGGGTGCACTTAGACTAGCAAACCCTTATCACACTTTTTCTTTTACATATGGAAGTCTATCTTGATCTAACATTATTACATCCAAGAGCTCAAATTAAACTGTTGAGCTCCTTTTATTCACTCTACCTATCTACTTATCTGCCAAGATTATACTGTTTGGCCAGATTTTATTCTCTATCTACAACATGAAATTGAAAAATGAATGAGCCAAGTTTAAACAGTTTGACTCTTCATCAATTGTGGCATAAGAATAACAAGTTGCACACAATTTCTTATTACAGAAAATGAAATAGTAGTGGCATTTAGACTTGCACACTTTCCTAGTCTATTTTTGTTTAGGGTTCATTTTTTCTCATTTTTTCGACCATTTTATTCTTTTTACCCTTTGATTTTTCTTTTAGGGTATACCCTCTTTACATTTTTAATTTTTTGAAAATATGGAAAACCTTTGCAACAAGAAAAGGTATGAACATCTTACAGAGCTATCAAGTCAATCATGAAATATGACACCTATTGGTATAGGAGCATAACAATGTGATCTGATCTCAACCATTTGTTTGCCTTTCACCCATCTGATCCAATGGTTCTCGAGCATTGTAGCTCACTCACATCCTCTTTTCACCAATTTGACCTCTGACTGCTTCTTCCGCTTAGACACAGACTTAGCTTAGTTTCCATTGTTTACCCCTTAGCCTAGTTTTGATGCTTTTACTTCTGAAACTTAGATAATTAGCATTATATTAGTGATTGATATAGTAATTCTACTGACCATCGTTTTTTAATTGGTTAGATAGGGTCTGGTGTGAGTTTAGCATTACATGACTATTTTCTTCATTTGTGCAGTACAATAGCTCTCCCTGAGAATAGGTTTCCTCTCCTTCCATCAAAATCAAGCTTCTTCTAACGCTATGGAACTCTGTCTTGGAACCCCTGGGGTCTCTTGCCAGATGAGTAGTGACAATAGGCAGCACCTTCACTTATACTTGTGTATATAGCACAGTCACCTCCAAGTTTGTACGAACCCCGAGTTGATAAGTAAAGATGGATGCCTTGGGAGTTGCAACATTCTTGCTACAATACCTAGCCTCATCACTTTTTGGCGTCGTTGCCAAGGAGGTGCCAAATTAGGAGTGATTACTGCTCCTTCTTCTATTTCTAGTCTTTAACTTTCTTTTCTTCTACTTCTAGTCTTCAATTTTCTTCCATTAGTTTATTCCTACAAAAGTAATCTAGTTTCTTTCTTTCATTTGGCATTTATCTGCTTTCCTTTCCATTTTGTAAGTAGAATTTTAATTTAGCAAGTAGTTTCCTTCTTATTAGTAGTTTTTCATTCAATTAATAAATTTCATTCCACAAGTAGTTTTCGTTCTGTTAGTAGTCTTTCATCCATCAATTCCAATTCAGCAATTAGTTTCCATTCTATTAGTAGTTTTTCATTTAATCAACAATTTCCTTTCTGCAAAGTACTTTCCATCTTTAAAGAAAATATTACAAACACCAACCCAAAAACATTTCCTTTCATGCCTCATAGGAATAGGGATAATTCAGGAAAATTCTTGCCAAATACCCCCACTACATCCAACAGTCAACCTTCTCTCTTCTTCGGTGACTGTGAATTGGAAGAACCTTTAGGTGAGAAACCTAACATATTTGAAGAACCTATAGGGGAAGAAGAAGAGGAAGAATCCATTCCTACTGAACCAATGGTTGAAAACCAAGATGACAGAGGAAATAGAGAGAGAATTGAGAGTGCCTTCCCCATTAGGGAAACCAATGGTGACACTAAAATGAAGAATATAACCCCCTCTGCTCTACCTCATTTTCAAGGCTTGACCACAGAGGACCCTGACACTTTCCTATTTGATTTTGTTGTTATATGCTGAACCTATGACTATACAGAGGATGAGAAAAAGTTAAAATTGTTTCCATCTACCCTCAAGGATGCAGTATTGTGCTAGTTCATGGGTTTACCTAGAGATAAAATCATCACTTGGGCTCAGATGCAATAGGCCTTAAACAACAAATATAGGGACTACTGTAGGTTAAAGGACACTGAAGAGGAGATTTTTAGGATGATCATAGGCCAAGATGAATCCTTAGAAGACTATGAAGAAAGATTCCAACTCAGTTACAAAAGGGTCAGGTGCACACTTGACCCTGAGTCACTGAAGCTGGTCCTACTTAGAGGAGTAAGGGAGGATATCCTAGATACCTTGCATTTGTTAGTAGGAGGAGATATCTGTCAACTACCCTATGAGGATATCAAAACTATCTTTAGAAACCATTCCAGGGCAACCAGGAAAAAGGGTAGGAGTAGTCAACCTATGGCTAGTACATCATCTTCCAACTCATCCTTCAAGGGTGAAATTGGAAATATGTTGGAGGACTTCAAAAGTGAGATGTTGCAAACCCTTGCCTTGAAATTGGATACAATGAATATAAAAAAAAAACAAGAGGAAGAAAAGAGGGCCTTGGCCATCTTTTTTCCTAGATGCACCAGGAGGCATCCTAGGAACGAATGCCCATTGAACTATATTGAGATTTTCTCAGTCTGTGAAGAAAACTACTCCATAGACAAGTGCCCTTCTTTACCTGGACTCAAAGTTGTATATAAAGGCGCTGAAGGGGTCACTAAGCAGCTTTGCTACATCAACCAAAGGAGACCTCTTGGGCCTAAACCATACAAGTAGGGTATGCAAGGATCATCCCATGCATATTACAGACCCAACCAAACCATAGTTATAACTTCTTGGGGACCCCCTGCTAAACCTTCCTAGTCTACACCCCCTCCTTGGTCCTATGCACCTCAACATCATTCCTAGCTAGCTAGCCAGTCATTTCAACCTTACATTCAACCAAAACACTAGTGGAATACCCCACCCTAGGGGTGGCAGCCCCAAGTCAACAATGTTCCATCCCTATTGCCTCCACCACCTACCCAACCATAACTCCTGCACTCTGCTCCACCTAGGCAACCCCAGATGCCTACCCAGCCAAATCCAAACCAAAGCAATAGGCAGACTCAACAAGGATACAGTGGAGGCGTATCATACCCAGCTTATGTTGTAGAAATCTAAGAGATCAACCTAAGATCTGGGATAATTCTCCCAGATAACCAACCTCCCTCTCCACATAGGGAGGTTGAGAAAGAAAGAGAGGAAAGCAACCTTAAAGAAAATCCACCCTTTCCTGAAAGATTAGCCCAACCACTCCAGCCTACCCCAGAAGAAATTGAACTTCTGAGAGAATTGAAGAATCTATGTGTAAAGAACCCTCTTCTCCAGGAAATCAAAGATGTTCCTATCTACAATAAGTTGATTAAGGAGAAGTGCTTTAAGCATCCAAGAAGAAGAGAAAGGGATGCCCATACCATTAATGTCATTGGGAAGTTATCTGACTTAATGCTGGGGCAGGTAATATGTCCAAAATACTTAGACCCTGGAAGCCCTCACACTCTGATTGATCTTGGGGCTGCCATTAATGTGATACAAAGGACACCATGCTCAAGCTTAACCTTAAAAGGTCATTAAGGAAGACCACAACAGTGCTGCAGCTTGCAGACCGTTCCAAAGTCACCCCTAAGGGAATTTTGGAGGATGTGATGGTCTCCATTGATTCATGGGAGTACCCTGCAAATTTCCTAGTTCTCCAACCTGAGGCTAAGCTTACTGGTTACCCTCTCATCCTTGGGAGACCATGGTTTGCCACAGCTGATGCCTACATTAGCTGCAGAGCTAGGAATATGACCATCAATAATGGGCACATCTCCAAACAATTATTCTTATACCCTCTTTCTCAACCCTCCCTAGAACATGATTTACCTTTATGGTTGGATGAGGAGGAAGAAGATGAGCTTTATTCTACCCAACTTTATGCTATGGAAGCAATCATAGGAAGAGGACAACAAGAGGAGGATGACTTAATTCAACACCTACTCCAAAGTCCAACTCTTAGTTCATTACCCTTAGAAGAAGAAGTAAAGGAAACACTGAACAATCATCAAATTGACTTATGCTTGGCTGATTCCAACCCACTCTGAGTCAAAACCATAGAATTTGGCCCAGAGAAAACCTTGAAGATTAATCCATCTCTTTCTACTTTAGAAGAGGAACAACTATGCAAATTGTTGAAAGAGAACCTAGAAACCTTTGCTTGGAGCTATAAGGAAATGAAGGGAGTACACCCCTCAATGTGTACTCAACACATACATCAAGGAAGGTTGCAAGCAAGACAGGAAAACACAAAGGAGAATGAATCTGACCCTTAAAGACATCGTCAAAGAAGAACTGCAAAAACTATTAGATGCAGGGTTCATTTACCCTATCTCTGATAGTGAGTGGGTCTCTCCTTTAGTGTTAGTTCCCAAGAATAATGGTAAGTGGAGGATTTGTGTTGATTATATGGAATTGAACAAAGCCACAAAGAAGGATCATTTTCCCCTACCCTTCATTGACCAAGTGCTAGATGGCCTGACAAGGAAGAAGTTATTTTATTTCCTAGATGGATTCAGTGGCTACAACCAAATCCAAATTTGCCCAGAAGACCAGGATAAAACCATGTTCGCCTATCCTTGGGGTACTTTTGCCTATAGGGTCCTTCCTTTTGGCTTATGCAATGCTCCTGCCACTTTCTAGAGAGAAGTCTTGAGTATTTTTGCTGAACTAGTGCATGATGCTGTGGAAATCTATATGGATGGTTTTACACCTTATGGCTATGATTTCCAATAAGCCTTGACTAACCTAGGCAAAGTATTACGCAAATGCATTGAAATGAACCTATCTCTCAGTCCAGAAAAATGTGAATTCTTAATGACTAAAGGGACTGTGTTAGGTCATTCCATATCTCAGAAAGGACTGCAAGTGGACCTAAACAAAATAGCCATCATCCAAAGGGTCCCACCTCATCAAAAGTAGAGAGATGTCAAGAGTTTCTTGGGGTTAGCTGGATACTACAGAAGGTTCATAAATGACTTCAGCAAGTTAGCCTCTCCTTTGTTTGGATTGTTGGCCAAAGATTCTGAATTTATATGGTCAAAGAGATGTCAAGAGGCCCTAGACATTCTAAAGGGTAAATTAACCACTGCACCAATCCTTAGAGGCCCAAATTGGGCCCTCCCTTTTCATATCCATGCTGATGCCTCACATAAAGCCATAGGAGTAGCCTTAGGTCAGGTAGAGGAGAAATTGCCTTATGCCATCTATTTTACGAGTAAAAACCTGTCAAAGGCTGAGTTAAATTATACTATGACTGAAAAAGAAATCCTTGCTGTTGTGCATTCATTGAACAAGTTTAGGCATTACATTACAGGCTATCAGACATTTGTGCCTACTGATCATGCTGCAATTAAATATTTAATGAACAAACCATATGTAAATGCTAGAATCATAATATGGTTACATTTATTACAACAATTTGATCTGACTATTGTTGATAAGCCTCGTAAGGGGAATGTTGTTGCTAACTTTCTATCTAGGATGAATCTGCCTATAGGTGAAGAAGGAATGGTGGATTTTCAGTTACCAGAAAAGCATTTGTTTTATATTTCATTGCTCTCCCCATGGTTTGCTGATATAGAAAATTATTTTGTATCAGCACAGTTCCCACCAAACCTGCCCTCCAAAGAAAAGAGCAAGATAATCAGGAAAAGTGCCCCCTTCACCTCCATTGGGGGCAATTTGTTCAAACTTGGCCAGATCAAATCTTGAGAAGATGTGTACGGGAAGAGGAATTCTTTGACATCCTTTTGACTTGTCATGATGGGCATTGTGGAGGTCACTTTGCAATAAAAAGGACAACATTCATAGTGTTGCAACCAGGCTATTATTGGCCTACTCTTCATCAGGATGTGAGGAAGTACATTAGTCAGTGTGATCAGTGCCAGAGGATGGGAAATCCTATTCCAAGAGATAAAATGCCCCTACAACCTCAAGTGACTTTCAAGCCATTTGACAAGTGGGGCATGGACTTCATTGGGCCTATCAATCTTCCTTCAAACCAAAAACAACACATTATTGTGTGCATTGATTACTTGACTAAGTGAGCTAAAACCAAGGCAATTAAGGCAACAACAGAAGAAAAGGTGGCTGAGCTCCTAAGGGAGAATATATTCTACAAATTTGGGTACCATAGAGAGCTAGTCACAAACCATGGTAGTCAGTTTACCTCCAGCATGATTGAAGAATTGCTCAAGCATCACAAAATCAGGCATAGGACCTCCACTCCTTATCATCCACAAGCTAATGGGAAAGTGTAGGTGACCAAAAAAGCACTGGAGAACATCCTAACTAAGGTAGTGAATAGCAGCAGAAAGGATTGGGCAGAAAGACTAGTTGAGGCCACCTAAGCCTATAGTACAACATGGAAGACCACCACTGGATTTACAGCCGCTGAGTTGGTCTATGGGAAGAAGGCTTTGTTGTCCATTGAATTTGAATATAATACGTTGAGGATGGCAGCCCAACTAGATCTAGATCTCAGTCATGCACAAAAAGAAAGACTATTCCACTTGAATGGCTTAGATGAGTTTAGAATGCAGGCCCTCCTCCATACATAAATAGTTCAACTTTAGAGGAAAATCTGGCATGACAAGCACATTAAGGCGAAGAAATTTCAAGAAGGAGACTGGGCATTGTTATATGACTCCAGGTATAAAGACTTCAAGAGAAAGCTAAGGACAAGATGGCTCGGACCTTATGTGGTGGAAAGATGCCATGACAACGATTCAGTGCAGATCAAAAGTATAGATGAAGAAGCCATTCCATTGCTAGTTAATGGACACAGACTGAAAATTTACAAGAGGCCTTTATCTAAACAAGAGTTCATTGACAGTATCAATAAGACAGTGATGATGGTGGAGCAAGTTTCAGCTCCTCCCTCATCAGGTCACTGAAAGAGAAAAAAAATAGAATCAGGATTCAGGTGAAAACCTCCATGAGGCGCCTGAGTCCCATCCTTGGGCTAAAAACCTCCATGAGGCAACTGTTGAAAATGCAACAAGATGATGGAGCTTAGTGAAAAGAAGTCACCTTCACTACGTGGGCCCGCAGGCTATTTTTGGTGCGAAGTCTATTTTTAGACATATGGATCATGGTCTATGAGTTGCAGGATGCTATTTATGGATGATTGGTCATGTTGGTAAAAATATATGGACCTCTATTTTTAGACATATGGGCGGAGTATATTTTTAGACTGCCAGTAAAAAAAAAGAACAGTCGAATATTATTAGCTCTTAATAATATTTGGACTATAAACATTATCTTATCCTCTTGCAGCACTTCAGTTCAAGCTACGGATGTGGCACATGCAACTACCAGAAGGAAATATACTTTTCCTATGGGTTAGTTGAGCTATTGCATGATGGACTTCAATTAGAACTCAAGTGATTGAGTTTGGTGGAGTTGATTGAGGAGTTGATGGAGTTGTGTTCAGTTTGACTTAGTTGAACCAGTTGTATTTAGTCTAACTGCCAAATACACTAGTGATGAGTGAGGTGAATTAATTATTAATTAATTCACTAATTATTAACTCATAAATAAACTAAAGAATACATCAGTTAACTCAATGCATGGACAGTTCAGTGGAGATAAGTGTTAGAGGTGGGTGAAAGGGTGAGACTACTATCAGTTGTGACTATAGCTGTGCATGAGATTTGCAAAATCGTTGATTGAGATTGCCAACGAGGATTGCGTAGTACAATCCAAGGGAATTGGAACTTGGATATGATCTATTCTCAACTTGGATTGTGCAGTAGAGGCAGGCAAACAGTGGAGGATATTTGAACCCATGACTTGTTCAGATCTGAGCTAGTTTGTGTATAGCATGTGGAGATAGTACTGAGTACTTGTGAGGAGTATTGCACTATGTATTGTTACATGTTCTCTATCATTATAATATACAGATAGTTGGGGGTTTTCAGCTGTATGCTTTCCCCATTACATACTGTGTTGATATGTGTGATTGATGTTTCAATATGCGCATGCAAATTTTTTTTTAATTCCGCAAATTGATGATTGTAGAGAAGGTTATGTATTATGCATGCATTCTGCAAATAGTGTATAATCAGGATAATCTCCATGAATAAGTGTTATATTATTCAAATTTCTACATGGTATCAGAGTGAAGTTGATCATCAGATTTATTATTCAAAAAGTGATTACATTTTATTTCTTCAGGCATAGTTTGTAATCGGGCCAGGTAACCTCTGGATTCATCCTTCTTTTGGAAGGTGAGATATCCGGTAAATGCCCATACAGTCAATCTCTGTACGAGAAATACTTTGTTCTCACGAATTTTAGATCAGAAGTGGTTGAGTTTTGAGCTGGTGGAATTCGAATTTGCAGCAGTGTTTTCTTGGTGTCGAAGTTGAAATGTCTTTCAACGGATTGCGATTGGAGTATGCCCTTGAAGGCAGCTCGAATTATATTGCATGGAAAGACAGGATGGAGGCGGTGTTAGATGGCAATGGGTTGAAGGAGTTCATAGATGCTGAGGTCCCAAAGCCTACTGATGTTGCTCAAGCTGAGGCTTGGCAAAAGAAGACAACAAAGTGTCGAAGGATTCTGTTGGAGGGCGTGAAGGATCACATTGTATCTAGCCTGCATGGAAATGCTTCTCCATACTTGATGTGGAAAGTGTTGACAGATTTATTCCAAAGCAAGAGCGACCAGAGGAAGTTGGCGCTCAAGGATAAACTTAGAAACATTAAGTGTGAGAAAGGAGACAGTATGCCCAAGTATCTCACGAAGTTCACCCAATGCCGGGATGAGCTGGGAAGTGTGGGGGTGACTGTCGATGATGAGGACTTGGTGAGATTGGCTCTCCTTGGTCTTCCAAAGAGTTGGCATTCCTATCAGAACTCTGTCAATGGTCGGGAAAAATTTCTAGGATGGGAGAGACTTTGGTCTGATCTTGTGCAAGAGGAGATCAAGCGGAATACCAGGGACGGATCTTCATCAAAGGCATCTGATGAAGAAAATTGTGCTTTGGCTGCCAAAGAAAGAAGGGGAAGAACAAGAAAGCTTCTCATTCCAGTGCGAAAGGCAAGAAGCGGGACATGTCGATTTCCATTACTCCTTGTTGCATTACTCCTTGATGCATTTCCAGGATCCCTTACTTTTCTGAGTCTCGTCATGCCTTAGGTAAGACGCCTTGTTGTCTTATTCAGTAAGGTGAAAATGTTGGTGTAATTTTAGACTACAATGGATCCCTTTCTTGGTGCCCTATGTGTGAACCCATGGTCTCCATCCGTTAAAATTTTTAACCAATAGGGAGAACCACTTCAATTTCTTCATTAGTGCTTAGCGAAGAAGGAGGATCGAGAATTGTCAAAATCCAGGGTTCAAGAGATCATTGTATTTGAAAAAAACTAGGATTATTCTATCAAGGGAAATTATATTACAAAGGATGAATTAATTGAGGGCGAAAAAATATCTTGAAGGAGGCCAAGTTGATTTAAAGGGAACCAACCAAATTTTGCTAACAAGTTCCATTATAATTTTTGTGTAAATATCCCCAAAAATTATTATAAAATTTGGTTGGAATTTGCTGTGGAAATTCATCTAGAATTTACAATTATTATCTCTTACTTTTTTTCTTGTGTGGATTTTCCATAATTTTTCTTGTTGAATTTAACTAAATTTTAGGGAAAATTTATTTCTTAAGTTTTTCTACGGAAATTTGGTGAAAAGTCAGGGAGGATTACAAAATATTTCTAAAGGGGATATTAAGGTGGTATCAAAGTTGGTTTTACTACCAACCTAAAGGGTTTCATTTGAGAAATGTTTCAACAGTAATGTGCCAAATATTAATTCAATCTCATACACAAAGATTTGTAGGGCCAATTATTTAGAAAACTTGTGCGCAAAAAGGAGGTTGAAACCTTAGGACGAACTTAATAAATTGTGGGCTAGATACATTGGGCCAAATTGAAATAAATCATGGGAAAAGGATAGGTTTAAACCCTAGGACAAACTGATGAAATCATGGGGAAAAAACCCTTGTATTAATTGAACTAAATCGTAGGAAAAAAAGTCCAAAACCCTAGGTTGATCTGAAGAAATCATGAGGAATAAAAGTGGTCTAAAATCATAAGCCAAATTAAAGAATTCATCAATCAAATAGGAGGCCAAAAACCCTTGGTTCGAATTGAAGAAGTTTTCTGAAGCCGCCAAGCTGAATTGTAGAGAGTTAATTCACTTCATGTCCAAATTTATATTCTAGGTGCTATAGCATTTTCTTCTCAAAGGTGTACGGAAAGAAATCACCTAACACTGTGGATGACAAATAGTCTCAACAATATAAATGTCTTCTAAACATTGTAGATATGTAGCAACTGATAGAAACAAAACTTGCCAAAGCCCTGACCTATGCCACAATCATAGTTAAAAAACAAAATGAAATATTAATAATAACTCCAATAATCCAATGGAAACCATATATACAAATAATAGATTTTATTATAACACTTGTGAAGGGAACAAATAAATGTTACCATTCCACCTCTATGGGATGGGTTCTTGGCTATCCTCAAACGTCTTCAACTTGTGTAGCGTCTCTCTCCTTTATAATGTGTAAACCCAACATATAAAATGTTTGAGCTTAATGCAAACTCAAATGGAAGAAAAATTGTGTGTGACAGTGAAAATAATCAAAAGTGAATAATGAACGGAAAACCCTTCTATTTATAACAAAATATTGAGTTATCCTTGAATTAATGAGAAATAATAAAATATTATTAACCCCATTCTAGAAATAACCACTTGGAATATTTTATTATATTTGGTTAGGAGGGAAAAAGTATTTAAACTTTTATATAGAAATAATAAATAAATAAATTATTTATTTATCATCTCAAGAAATATGGTTAAGGAATAATAAACAAATAATGATTTATTTAATTATTCCTGAGGGATTTAGTCAAACTTGAGAAGGAATGATAATTAATTAGTGATTAATTAATTATTCCTAAAGAAAAATAAGATAATTAAATAATTTTTCTGTTTATTTTTCATAACTAGGTCAATTATGATGATAAGCCTCGTCATTGAGTAATTATATGGGCCTTAATTGACCTTAATTCACCTTGTATCTTAGTCAAACCAACTATTCTCACAACTTATTGTATACTTTTGATTATATTTTGTTTAGGAGATGAGTAGAGTTGGATATTTTTCTTTGTGGTGTAATGTGCATGTAATGCAAGAATAAAGGATAAAAGCAAGGAAAATGCAGGGATAAAAGATAAAAGCAAGGAACTGTGGTAAAAACCTTGGTAAAAACTTGAATGGGACAAGGGATAGGAATTACAGGAGGTAAATCATCCTCATTTACTACCCCTCCATTCGAATATCCCTCCATCAGCTGAAAGTACAAACAACCAAATCAGGTGTACTAGAAGGCATCCAAGCAAGTGAAGGTGCAAATAGCCAAATCAGGTGTACTAGAAGGCAGCCAACCAAGTGAAAAGTACAAGTCTATTTTGAGTTGGGAGCCAATCCTCCCTGCTAGAAGGCAACTAAGCTAAAGAAAGGGAAAGCACAAGTTTATCATTGAATTAGGAGTTGTGCCTCCCTATTTTTGAAATAAATCATTGGAGACTTCAGATGTATAAGTACAAAGGCTTAGGACCTCAATTTTTTTAGTTAGTTACCAGTAGTCAGCTAGCAAGCATTAGAAGTATTCATACTTTTCACTCTACTTTGTGTCCAAGTGCAGACTTGTAATAGTTTTGATGTAATCCAGTGTTCTTTTATAATGAAGATGAGTTTTTTTTTGAGCCAGCACTGAGTTAACTTAGAGGGCTAAAGCTCTTGGGTTAGGGCCCAACCCTAGCAACCAAAGCTCCTCTTTATTGTATTGTTAAGTAGCATAGCTTTCTGTTCATCTGTTGAAGTAGTTCATTTCCATTACAGCAGTAGCATAGATGCATGGTTTGATTGTTCATTTGCTTTAGTAAGTTCATTCCCATTACAACATGATAGCATGGATTTTTGGTTCTGTTCATTTACTTAAGTAGTTTCCTGCTTTTTTGTTTATTTCTTTAAGTAGTTGCCTTTCCATTACAACAGGGTAGAATAGATTAGTTATGTTTTAGTTTGCTTAATTTATGATTTCATTCAATTATCATGGTAGCAAAGAAAAGATTCATAAGGTTGTCCACAGGTGTCTCAACCTCACCTCCTCCCTCTGGGACCATGACGTGAGGAAGAAACCCTGCAGAAACCCCAAAAACACAAGGTTTTGGTTTTCACAGGGAGCTTTTTTCTTAACACAGTCACTGAGCCCATTTCATGTTACTCTGTTCCTTTAATGGTCATTTTCTCCTGCGCTCTCTTCCCGTCATTTGATCTCCCTCACATCCCTTTCATTCTCCTTCAACATGAAAAGTTGAGCGGAAGTTATTAATCCATGTCCAAACAGTTTTTAACCATAGATCGCCTCACACAACAAAACTGATCAATCACCGCCCAAATTCACTTTTAGTGTTCGACTTTGTGCACTTTAAATCCCAACCGTCGATCTTCCTTGTCAGATCTGACAACTATCATGCACCCACTGACCAACCAACTCAGTCAAACCTTCACCATTGATCTACCTCACCAAATCCAACGGATATCACGCCATATTGCGTGGATCTCTGTCCGGGGAGGCTAATTGTGTGAAATTTGAGAAACCTACTTTCAGCTTTGAGGGCACACGAAATACTTCTTACCGGCCTCTAAACCTTCTCCCTCATTTCTACACGTTCCTTTAAGCGCTTCAATCTCCACCGTCGATCTGTCTCCTGATCTGACGGTCATCACATCACTCGATACCATTTCCGCAAGTTTCTTTTGCCCACGATCTAATATCCACCATCCATCTGCCAATCATCTCTGTCCATCTCCTGACTCCACCCGCGCAATATAATCTCAGTTGTCCATCTCCGGTTGTCCTCATTTGTTCATCTACTCACTCAACCGCCCATGATATAATCTCCACCATTCATCCTGTAGTTAACCCTGTTTGCCCATCTACTTACATACCCTCCTGTGATTCGATCTCAGTTGTTCATTTGCCTTTCACCCACTTGATCCAACGGTTCTCAGGCGTTGTTGCTCCCTCACATCCTCTTTTCACCAATTTGACCTCCGACTGCTTCTTCTGCTTAGACATAGACTTAGCTTAGTTTCAATTGTTTACCCCTTAACCTAGTTTTAATGTTTTTACTTCTGCAACTTAGATAATTAGCATTAGATTAGTGATTTATCTAGTAATTCTACTTAGCATAGTTTTTTAATTAGTTAGCTAGGTTTTGGTGTGAGTTTAGCATTACATGATTGCTTTCTTCATTTCTGCAGTAGAATAGCTCTTCCATGGAATAGATTTTCTCTCCTTCCATCAAAGTCAAGCTTCTTCTGACCCTATAGAAGTCTGGCATGGAACCACTGGGGTCTCTGGCTAGATGAGCAGTGACAACAAGCAATACCTTCACTTCTACTTGTGTATATATCATAGACACCTCCAAGTTTGTACGAACCCCGGGTTGATAAGTAAAGTTGGTAGCCTTGGGAGTTGCAGCATTCTTGCTGCAATACCTAGGCTCATCATATGACAAGGAATATTAATTAATAAATGTTTTAATTAATTATTCCTAGAAAAAAATTAAATAAATAGTGATTTATATAATTATTCTTCATGGGTTTAATTATAAATTACTTAGAAAATGTGGTTTATTAAGTAATTTCTCACAGTGAAAGCAATTTTACTATTGTAAAATTGGCCTTACATATTGTACTTTGATCCATCTAGTATATTAGGCTATATGAACATTTTTTTGGTGATAACAGTAGGTAAATTCACCACATAACCATTTCAAATATTTGTAGAGACCAAGTTTATTAGGACTTTAGTTTTTGCTAGATGAATTAATTTGTTGTGAATGACAAGTCCAAATTTTTGGAGGTCAAAATCTTGTTGAATCCAAGTTAAATCACTAGGGTTCGATCTTGTATTCATTACTAGAGGCTGAGATAAATAAAGGGCCAAATTATCTTCAGTGGAGGTAGGTCAATGAGGCTGAAATTTATTGAAGGAAGCAATAACGGCTCTAGAGGCTAAGACTACTTTCAGAATTTAAGTAGAAGTGGTTTCATATCTCTCTAAAAGACAAAAATATTCTTCCAAGGTTCGCGTTGATGTGCAAGGAAAATCTTAGGGTTTTATAGATCGAGTTTCCTTGAGGGAGGCGAGTGGAGGCAAAATTTTCTCTAATCAAATCTCCTTGCAAAGCCAATCACATTTATGAAGTCTAAGTTATCTCCAGTGTTATCGGGAAATCTAGTGTCTATGCAGAGCTACTAGTCCCACTAAGACGGGTAGCTATCTTAGAAACAAACAGATTAAAGTAACTTTCGCTTTCCTTTCTGAGAAGTAGATAGGAGAATATCAAAGAATACCAACCTCAATCCTTCGCTCGGTTCTTTGCTTGTTCTTTCTCCTCACCAACTGGTCTTTGCCGCTTCTCCTTTGACCACTCCGCTTCAAAGGGTAACTGTAAAGTCAAAGCATCATAATACCTTCAAAGTGCAGAGATCTACAATCATAAACAATATAGGACCAGATATATATTGACCACACAAATGCATATACTATCAAACATACAAGAATGTTAAGGAAAACTTGAATAGCTTTATTAATATGAAGATTAGAAGAGAGGATTACAACCCATTGTTCTGACCCATTGTCAACCTCCCAGCATGAAAGCCCTTCTTCATCTCATGAAAAGCTTAGATCACCCAACACTATGATATTCCACCAGGAAACCAACAGCACTTCCTTACAAGATACAAAATTCCAGCCTCTAGATCTATGGGATGAGGGATCCATATATAGATGATTGTAGGGAGGTGAGTCAGCTTTTGGGATTTTGATTAGTGTTTTCTCTCTGATAGTTCTTGATTCCACTTGGAGATTGATGATATCTTACTCATCCCTGGGTGAATTCAGAGAGGCAAGTGTCATAAGAGAAGTTTCTTGAAGATTCCATGATCATCCACCTTGCAAACTGTGTCTGCCATTTGTCCATTCTCTCCCATCGCACCCTACAGAAGGGCTTTCCAGTATGCATCACACCTTTTACATTGGGCAGGTGAGATGCATCGCACCCTTAGCACTGAGCAACCTGTATGGTCTAGTTTTGACCAATTCAGAGCAGTTTCCTGTGGAGAACTTCTAGGAGATGATGTAATCAGCTGACCTTGTTTCTTTAGGCCATGAAACAACACTTTTATAAAAAGCCCTCGGTTTATGGACATATATGATTGGGGTTGCAGTGCCCAAAAATGTCTATAACATCCAGGCAGAGGTTGAATTAATATTGCAAGTGGATCATCAAGTGCTATAGTGACTTATAAGTGTGAAACTTGAAAATAATGTCGATTCCTTGGGAGGCAAGGCCTTTGTTTCATGTAACAATGGAATCAACTATTTATAACAAATGAATGATCAAGAAATCAAAATTATTCCCTAATATATACAACAAAACACACATTAGTGATGTGCCTCATCATTGGGTAATTCTATGGGCCTTAATTCACCTCCTAGCTTAGTCAAACCAACTATTCTCACAACTTATTGCATACTTTTGATATATTTTGTTTATGAGATGAACCAGAGTTGGATATTTTTCTTTGTGGTCTAATGTGCATATAATGCAGGATTAAAAGATAAAAGTAAGGAATTTTGGAAAATACCTTGGTCAAAACTCGAATGGGACAAGGGAGAGGAATTATAGGAGGTAAATCCTTCTCATTTACTACCCTTCCATTCAAATATTCCTCCATCAGCTCAGAGTGCAAATAGCCAAATCATGAGGACTAAAGGCAACCAAGCAAGTGAAAGTCAAAGCACCAATTTATCTCGAGTTTGCGAGCCAAGCCTCACTAATTTTAAGGAAGTCATTGGAGACTTCAAATGTATAAGTAGAGAGGCCTACGACCTTAGTAGGATTCAGATTTTTGATTGTAAAACCTTACTCTATTTTCGAGCTGCAAGACTTGTGACAGTTTTTTATGTAATCCATTGTTTTGATAATCAGAATGAGTTTTGTTTTGAGCCAACACTAAGTTAACTCAAAGGGATGAAGCTCTTTGGTAGGGGACCAACCCTAGCAACCAAGGCTCCTCTTAATTGTACATGTATGCTAGCATAGATTCATGGTTTAATCATTCATTTGCTTAAGTAGCTGCATTTTCATTACATCAGTGTAGCGTAGATTGGTTGTGTTTTAGTTTGCTTCCATTTGTGCCTCCTTTAAATTAGCAGGTTAGCAAGGAGAAAAATATTACCATAATGTTGCCAACAGGTGTCTCGGCCTCACATCTTCCCTCTGGGACCATGACTTGAGGAAGAGACCCTTCAACAACCCCAAAAACACAGATTTCTAGTTCTTGCATGAGCTTTGGAGTTTGTCATCTTGATTCAGTACTTGGTTCATTTCATTGTTATATTTTTCCATCACTCTCTTTCTGTAATAAGATCTCACTCATATTCTCATTTCCTTCAGCACTTTCTTCATGCATAATATATGTGGAAGCTAATAAATCACGTCTTAATCAAATTATACTTGTATATTTCCTTACTGTCCGATCCATAACAAACCTAAGCAATCGCTGTCAACTGCATGTCGCATATTCATTTCAATGTTTGACTTTAGGCTCTCCAAATCTCCACCATTGATCTATTTTACTTGATCCAGCAGTTATCATGTCACCCGCTCGTCAACTAGCTTGGTCGATCTCCACCGTTGATCAATCCCGCATGATCCAACAACTATCATGCAATCTTGCATGAATTCCTGCATGACCGATATCCAACTGAGAGCATGCGAGAAAAGTGGTTTTCCTGTGCTACATGTCACTCACTTAAGCTAATCACATGAAATTTATGAATTTCTCTTACAGCTCTTAGGGCACGCGAGATACTACTTACCACCTATGAAGACCACTCCATCGCGTCACCTGCAACTAGCTTGGCTGGTCTCCACCGTTGATCAATCCTGCATGATCTAACGGCTATCGCGCAATCTCGCGTGAATTATTGCATGACCGATATCCGATCGAAAGCACACAAGAAAAGTGGTTTTCCCGTGCTACGTGTCACCCACTTAGGCTAATCGCGTGAAATTTAGGAATTCCGCTTATGGCTCTTAGGGTGCCTGAGATAATGCTTACCACCTATGAAGACTGCTACGTCATTCCACATGTTTTCCACCCTTCTGATGACACGTGACTTGATGTGATCCATCCATTTATTAACGTACTCTCCTGCGATAAGATATTTGTCACTCATCCTCCGTTAATCCTGTTCATTGATCTGACTGATCTAACAGTTCCTACGCATTATTGCTTCATTACTTCTTCCTTTCACTGATTTCGATCTTCGACTACTCTTCCACTTGACTCCTTCCCGAACTTTTCCCTGCATATTATTTAAATGCTGCCACTTCTGAGCTTTGATTTGTTTAGACTCCAACATTGTCAGATCATCACAATGCTCCTTTGAGCATTGTCCTCTCTCTCATAGTCTTTTTGAATTCCCTGCACACTTATGTTATGCAGAATTACTCTAATCCACACACAGTTTATAATTCAATTATTCAATACACACTACACTATCCAAACACTCCATATACCTTCTAACCATCCTCAACCACCTTCCATTCACCTGTCACATCTACAAGAACAATTAAATTGCATGCTTGATTTTACCAAAAAAACCAAAAAGTGAAAACAGATTTAGTTTAGTTTCCTTGCTTACACATTAGTATGGTTTGATGCTCTTTACTTCTATAACATAGATAGAAGCATTAGGTTAGTGTTGATTTAGCAATTCTGATTAGCATAACTGTTTAAATGGTTAATTAGGATATGGTGTGAATTAGCATTACATGTCGTTTTCTTCATTACTGCAGTAGAGTAGCTCTCTTAGAATAGATTTTCTCCTCTTCCATCAAAGAATCACACTTCTTCTAACTCTATAGAAGTCTGGCTTGGAACCCCTGGGGTCTCTCGCCAGATGAACAATGACAACATACTGGACCTTCACTTTTACTTGTGCATATAGCATTGTCACCTCCAAGTTTTTATGAACCCCGGGTTGATAAGTAAAGTTGGTAGACCAGGAGTTGTAGCATCCTTGTTGCAATACTGGTGCTCATCACTTTTTGGCGCCATTGCCAGGGACGTGTTTGAGTAGAATGTGATTACTGCTTTCTTTTATTCTATTTCTAGTCTCCAATTTCCTGCCATTATTTTATTTCTGCAAAAGTAATCTAGTAGCTTCCTTTCTTTCATTTTTCATTATCTACTTTCATTTCCATTCTGAAAGTAGAATTTCAATTCAGAAAGTAGTTTTTTTTTTTTTTGTCAATAGTTTTCATTCAATCAGCAATTTCATTTCCGCAAAGTACTTTCCATCTTAAAAAAATCTTACAAAAACCAACCCAAAAAAATTTCCTTTCACGCCTCATAGGAATAGGGACAATTCTTGCCAAATACCCCCACTGCATCCAACAACCAACCTTCTCTCTTCTTCGATGGTTGTGAACTGGAGGAACCTTTAGGTGAGCAACCTGACATATTTTAAGAAAATACAAGGGAAGAAGAAGAAGAGGAACCCATTCCTACTGAACCAATGGCTGAAAACTAAAATGACAGAGGGAATAGAGAGAGAGTTGAGGGTGCCTTCCCCATCAGGGAAACCAATGGGGACACTAAGATGAAGAACATTAGCCCCTCTGCTTTACCTCATTTCCATGGCCTGACCACAGCTGACCCCAACACTTTCCTATTTGAGTTTGTTGTTATATGCCGAACCTATGACCATACAAATGACAAGAAAAAGTTAGAATTGTTTCCATCTACCCTCAAGGATGTAGAATTGTGCTGGTTCATGGGTTTACCTGGAGATAGCATCACAACTTGGGCTTAGATGCAGCAGGATTTTAACAAAAAATATTGGGACTACTGTAGGTCAAATGATACGAAAGAAGAAATTTTCAAGGTGACCATGGGCCAAGATGAATCCTTAGAAGACTACGAAAAAATATTCCAGTTTAGTTACAAAAGGGCTAGGTGCACGCTTGACCCCGAGTCACTAAAGCTGGTCCTACTCAAAGGAGTAAGAGAAGATCTTCTGGATACCTTACATCTATTAGCAGGAGGAGATATCTACCAATTACAATATGAGGATATCAAGACTGTCTTTAGAAAACATTCTAGGGCAGCTAGGAAAAAGGGTAGGAGTAGTCAACCTATGGCCAGTACATCATCTTCCAACTCATCCATCAAGGGTGAAATTGGAAATATGATGGAAGATTTCAAAAGTGAGATGTTGCAAACCCTTGCCTTGCAATTGGACACCATTAATATCAAAAGGAAGCAAGAGGAGGTAGAGAGATCCTTGGCCATTTTTTGTCCTAGATGCACCAGGAGGCATCCCAGGAATGAATGTCCATTGAACTGCATTGAGATTTGCTTGATCTGTGAAGAAAACCACTCCACAGACAAGTGCCCTTCTTTACCCGGACTCAAAGTTGTATATCAAGGAGCTGAACGGGTCACTGCGCATATTTTCTACATCAACCAAAAGAGACCTCTTGGGCCTAGACCATACTAGCAGGGTATGCAAGGGTCATCCCATGCATATTACAACCCCAACCAAACCATAGCTATACCTTCTTGGGGACCACCTACTCATCCTTCCTGGTATACACCCCCTCCTTGGTCCTATGCATCTCAGTATCATTCTCAGCCAGCCAACCAATCATTTCAACCTTACATTCTGCCACAACCTCAGTGGAATACCCCACTCTAGGGATGGAGGCCCCAATACAAAAATGATCCAGCTCTATTGCCTCCACCACCTACCCAACCGCAAAATCCTACACTCCGCTCCACCCAAGCAACTCCAGATGCCTGCCCAGCCAAATCCAAACCCGAACAATAGGCAAGCTCAATAAGTATACAATGGAGAGATATCATACCCAGCTTATGCTATAGAAGTCCAGGAGATCAACCTAAGATCTGGGATAATTCTCTTGGATAACCAATCTCCCTGTCCACATAGGGAGGTTGAGGAAGAAAGAGAGGAAAGCAACCTTAAAGTAAATCCACCCTTTCCTAAGAGATTAGCCCAACCAATCCAGCCTACCCCAGAAGAAACTGAACTTCTGGGAGAATTGAAAAATCTATGTGTAAAGATCCCCCTTCTCTAGGCAATAAAATATGTTCCCATTTACAATAAGATGATTAAGGAGAAATGCTTCAAGCATACAAGAAGAAGAAAAAGGGATGCCCCTACCATTAATGTCATTGGGCAGCTGTCCGACTTAATATTGGGGAAGGTAATATGTCTGAAATATTTTGACCCCAAAAGCCTTGTAGTAGATGTGCACATCAATGGAACCATCGTCCCACACACTCTGATCGATCTTGGGGCTGCCATTAATGTGATGACCAAGGACACCATGCTCAAGCTCAACCTCCAAGGGTCATTAAGGAAGACCACAACAGTTCTGCAACTTGCAGACCATTCCACAGTCACCCCTGAGTGAATTGAGGAGGATGTGATGGTCTCCATTGACTCCTAGGAGTACCCTACATATTTTTTAGTTCTCCAGCCTAAGGCTAATATTACTGGTTACCCTCTCATCCTTGTGAGGTCGTGGTTTGCCACAACCGATGCTTACATTAGCTGCAGAGCTGGGAATATGACCATAAAGAACAAGCATATGTCCAAACAGTTAGTCCTATACCCTCCTGCTCAACCTCCTCTAGAGCATGATTTACCTTTATGGTTGGAGGAGGAGGAAGATGATGAGGTTTATTCTACCCAACTTTATGCTTTGGAAGCAACCATAGGAGGAGGACATCAAGATGACGATGACTTAATTGAACACCTGCTCCAAAGTCCAACTCCTATTTTGTTACCATTAGAAGAAGAAGTAAGGGAAACCCATAACAATCATCCAATTGACTTATGCTTCACTGATTCCAATCCACTCCATGTCAAAACCATAGAATTCAGCCTAGAGAAAGATTTGAAAATTAATCCATCTATTTCTGCTCTCGAAGAGGAAAAGCTATGCAACATGTTGAGAGAAAACCTAGAATCCTTCGATTGGAGTTACAACGAAATGAAGGGAGTACACCTCTCAGTGTGTACTCACCACATATACATCAAAGAAGGTTGCAAGTCAGTCCGACAACCACAAAGGAGGATGAATCCAGCTCTTAAAGATATAGTCAAAGAAGAACTGCAAAAGCTGCTAGATGTAGGATTCATTTATACCATCTCCGACAGTGAGTGGGTCTCTCCTTTAGTGTTAGTTCCCAAGAAAAATAGTAAGTGGAGGATTTGTGTTGATTACAGGGAGTTGAACAAATCCACAAAGAAGGATCATTTTCCCCTACCCTTCATTGACCAAGTGCTAGATGGCCTGGTAGGGAAGAAGTTTTTTTCTTTCCTAGATGGATTCAGTGGGTGCAACCAAAACCAAATCTGTCCAGAAGACCAGGATAAGGCCACATTCACCTATTCTTGGGGTACTTTTGCCTATAGGGTCCTTCCTTTTGGCCTATGTAATGATCCTTCCACTTTCCAAAGAGAAGTCTTGAGTATTTTCGCCGAATTAGTACATGATGTGGTGGAAATTTAAATGGATGATTTTACACCTTATGGCTGTGATTTTCAAGAAGCCCTGACTAACCTAGGCAAAGTATTACACAAATGCATTGAAATGAACCTGTCTCTCAGTCTGGAAAAATGTGAATTCTTAATGACTGAAGGGATTGTGCTAGGTCATTCAATATCTCAGCAAGGATTGCAGGTGGACCCGAACAAAATAGAAATTATCCAAAGGCTCCCACCTCCACAAAAGCAGAGGGATGTCAGGAGTTTCTTGGGGCTAGCTGGATACTACCAAAGGTTCATAAAGGACTTCAGTAAGTTGGTCTCTCCTTTATTTGGGTTATTGGCCAAAGATTCTGAGTTTATATGGTCAAAAACTTGTCAAGAGGCCTTAGACATTTTAAAGGGTAAGTTAACCACTGCACCAATTCTTCGAGGCCCAAACTAGGCCCTCCCTTTTCATATTCATGCTGATGCCTCACACAAAGCCATATGAGCATCTTTATGTTAGGTAGAGGAGAAATTTCCCTATGCCATCTATTCTATCAGTAAGAACCTATCAAAGGTTGAGGTAAATTATACTGTGATCGAAAAGGAACTCCTAGCTGTTGTGCATTCATTAAACAAATTTAGGCATTACATTACAGGATACCAAACATTTGTGCATACTAACCATGTTGCAATCAAATATTTAATGAACAAGCTAGATGTGAATGCTAGAATTATAAGATGGTTGCTTTTATTACAGCAATTTGATCTAACTATTGTTGATAAGCCTGGTAAGGAAAATGTTGTTGTAGACTTCCTATCTAGGATAAATCTGCCTGTAGGTGAAGAAGGAATGGTGGATGACTAGTTACCAAATGAGAATTTGTTTTCTATTTCAGTTCTCTCCCCATGGTTTGCTGATATAGCAAACTATTTGGTATCAGAACAATTCCCACCAAACTTGCCCTCCAAAGAAAAGAGCAAGATAGTCAAGAAGAGTGCCCCCTTCACCTGGATTGGGGGCAATCTTTTCAAACTTGGCCCATATCAAATCTTGAGAAGGTGTGTAAGGGAAGAGGAAGTTTTTGACATCCTTCTGACCTATCATGATGGGCCTTGTGGAGGTCACTTTGTAGTAAAGAGGACAACATTCAAAGAGTTACAAGCAGGCTATTATTGGCCCACACTTCATCAGTGTTATAGACATTTTTGTGCCTTACAGCATTGAGCATGAAATGTCCATAATCTAAGGGATCCAAAGTCCCTAAACATGTTGTTCCTACCTCTAGAGGAACAAGGCTAACAAACCACAGCAATTCACAGAAGTTCTCCACCAGAAACTGCTCAAAAACAAGTCAATTCGGGATCAATTCAATGGCTCCACTAGCTGTCTGCACTGAATTTCAAAGCCAACACTGGCTACCTGCACTGCAACGCAGGTAGAAGCACTACCAGGGTGCGTTGAGCGAGAATTTCCAAATGGAAAGTTCATTCCAAGAGGTGTCAAGACCTAGGAAGCTTCCAGAATCTTCCTCAATGACACTTGCCTCAGTGAATTCGACTGGTGATGAGTAAGAGGTTCCTAATCTCCAAGTGGAAGCAAGAACCTCCAAGTGGAATCAAGAACTGACAGAGGGAGAGGACACTAGTCAAATCTGAAGCTGACTCATCCTCTCTCCAAACATCTATATATGGATCTCTCCTCCATGAGATCTTGAGGCTGGAATTTTGTTATTGCAAAGAATTGCTGTTGGTTTGAGATTGGAATCACTGGGTGCTTAATGCTTTGAAGGGGGTGAAGATAGGAATTCCATTTGCTGGGAAGGAGATGCTGGATTGGAGCCCTCTGGGTTGTATCTCTTCCTGAACCTTGTTATTCATCAATAAAGCTATCTTGGTTTCTCCTATATACTGATGTATCTTTGATGTATGATTGCATTAGTATGTTTAGTTTATTTCTAATCCTGAACTAGTTATGAATATGAATCCATGTCTTTGTGTAGTGTTCTCTTCTTGTGATCTTGCAGAAACCTCTTGAAGCTGGGCGAGCGAGAAGGCAAGTAGCTGGGAACCCTCAAAGAGAAGAGAGACTGGATCGAGGGATACACGGAAGACACCGGTTAGTCCATCTATCTCTCTTCATTCTTAATTCATAAAGGAAGAATACTAGAATAGCTGTCTCTGTTTGTTGCTAAGGCACTGTCACACCTTAGGTGGATAGGATCGTCCTGCATAGGCATTTTTCCCCACAACAAATTGGAAACTCCGCTGGGGAGATTTGTTTGGTCATTTTATTTGTGTTTCTATCATTGTTTGTTTCATAGACTCAACAGCAACAATCGAACTGCATCTGCTATTCTCAGATGCAAAGTAGACAGTTGTTGCTTTGATCCAATCACTGGATTTGTCTATGATCTGAAAAATGGACTCACAAATGATTTGATGATCCTTTGTGATAGATCTTAGTACCCCCTCAAAGCATCCCTTTGATTGTACCTTGCTTGTTGCTTTTATTTGGCCTGAAACAGTAGATTAATCAGCAATCTGTAACCCAGAACCCAGTGAGAAACTCTCGTTTCTCCTTCAGCGCGACCCCTGTGAAGAGGTTCTGCATTTCAACGCAGGTCCCGTGAAGGCTACCTGTGCTGAATGTCAAAACCCCTGTGTTGAGGTTGCGCTGATCCAGTTAGGCCTTGTGCAGCTGGGGTTCTCTGCTCTGTTTTGCCTTGTTTTGATCTCTGATTTTTGCAGCCTGTAACCAGCATAGGTACCAGTCTGATAACTCCTTTTCTCTGCTTAAATTCCGCCTCCTTTTGTACAAAAAGACTGTGAGTGTTTTTATGTGTTTTTGGCGTCATTTGCAGTTTTCCTTTGCAAGAGTGAAATAGTCATCCTGTAGCCCTTGATTCAGATCTGTTGATTGTGATCTTAGGAGAGAGTTCATTGGCTGTTTGCAGTTGATTATACATTTACTTTTGCTTTTGGTTTGAGTTTGTCTCTTTTAAGTGTCGAAAAAAGTATTCATTTCAGAAATCGTTAAGTGTTGTAATCTCTTCTACCCTCTCTGATTTCGGAAAAGTAAACTTGTTTGTATTTGTCATTTAAAAGCGAATTCAAAGTTGTACAAAAAGCTTTCTTTGTAGGCATCAATACTAAGAAAGCGGAAAACAAACACCTGCATTGTGCATTTGCATTTTGATAGTTTGCATGTTTGATTTAGGAAAAGTGCATTAGAGTGTGCTGATTGCTCTTTGAGAAAAGATGCTGTCTTTCTTTTCCCTTAGTAGCTAGGATTTTCAAAGTTGAAAAGATATAAAGCTTGCTTATCATCTTTAGACTGCATTTAGGAATTGTATCATACATCTCGTGGTGAACCTCAAAAGGAAAACTTCTAAAAATATCAACCTAAAATAAATTGAATGAACTTAACAACGCTTTGCAACATAACGCACAACATAGAGGTCTAGGCTAGAGACGTGTTCCAGTGTCGTAAAGCCTGGTGACTGTCGATCTCGTTGATGGTGGGTGATTCCTCCTGAGGGACGATAGCGCCAGTACGGATTGTGCTCCCACGTACCGTCGCGTATATATTGGGAGACCCCTATAGGCATAAAACCTTTATCCTTAGGAAGCCGTGTCGGCCGCCCTACTGATCGCAATGCACTGAACACAGCATTCAGGAAGATCGACCGCCCGTACCTTAAAAAGTATTCTACGGTTTTGCGAAAAGTTTGGCACACCCTCTACCTAGAACTCCAGAGCAGTTCCTTTTGGCCTTTTTCAGACTCTATAATGGAAAAAGTCCATCCGAGCATTTGTCACTTCGGGCTCGTTAAAACATCGAAGGAGACTAGAGTCATCTTTAGCTTTTTCTCGACTCTTTAAAAGTGAAAAAGCAAGTTGTGTCTAAAAGCGTCTAAAAAATTCATTTAATTCGGAAACACACTTTCCCCTTTTTGTATTTTGGTTGATCGAGTAATCCGCAATCGTGGAAGAAAGTCAATTGAAACCCCGTCGTTCGCGGAGGCTTACGAGTCAACCGTCTTTGTCTCCGGAATCGAAAACAGTACGGACAAAGCAAACTCGTTTAACCGGTTCAAAATCTCCTATCAAAGTTAGAACAAGTGTTCCAATGACATCTGAGATTCCGGTTACTCCAAACATTTCTGGAAACCCTGCCTCTACAGAAGAAGTTCAACAGCCACAGAGGGACAATAACACTGATCCTAGTCTGGGAGCAAATACTTGCGTTACTGAACCAGTTCCATCTGTAACCGGTCCAGAGAGTATTGTTCTTCAAACATCTGTCGCTGTTGATTCAACCCCTTCTTCGGCACCAGAAATATTTTACGGACCTGACGGTCTTCCTCTTCCACCTGGTTTGATTGCAATAGAGGAAATTGTAGAAGATCCGCAAGCAAGTACTCCAACACATTTTGGAGTCGGGGTCACTCTATTTCCTTCATCAGAAGTTAGTCTACCACAAGTGGAAGTTCCTGTAGAATCGCTAGGTAATCTCTTGGATAGACTCAAAATGTCTGAGCAACCGTCAACATCTAGGACTGTGTCGAATGACACAGCGACAGCAGAACTCCCTGCTGTCACTCCGACAATGTTTGTCGGCATACCATCTGTCCCGACTAGCTCACAGCCGCTAGAAGGAGTCCACCCAGGGACTATTTCGGCAACTCTTATGTTGAAACTCGCCAGATTGATCCATTTGGAGGTCAATTTGGGCAATCCAGTCCCCAAGGACAAACAATCCCCTTGAGTTCCGGATTGCTACCGTATGGGGGGCAGTATGCCCTTTCATTACCCCCTCCGGGAGGGTATCCATACGGGAGTTCACAACAGTATTCAGGTTATACTGGAGTTACATCAAGTGGTTGGGTACCTATGCTACCTCAACAACCAAGGGTTGTGTATTCTATGCAACAATGTGTACCTATGTCGAACATCCCGACCACACCGGCAATTGTGACAGTGTCGCAAGTTCAAACGTTGCCTGTTGTATGTCAACCTCAGATTTCTCAGGTTGTAATGCAACAGCCCCTTGACCCTGTGACTCAACCACAATCGCCTACTGGTGGGGCGACACAGGTCCAAACGGGTACAATTACCCCACACCTTGGTCCAACGGTTAGTATAGCACAACAGAGCATGGCTTCGAAACCGTGGCTGGTGCAATACCAACAACCACAATTCCAGCAAGTGTACCAAGGTTCTGAGCAGCAGATCTTTGCGAACAGTGGACAACCGTATATTCAAAACGATCAAAACCAACCGCTTTACAGTGGTCAAGTCCACCAACCGTATCAGTCATACCAACATCAATTACATTATGCTGGTATGCAAAGGCCCACTGCTCAGGCAATCCCATCGTACCCTGGGTATGCTTCACCTAACCTGAATCAACAGTTACCATTCGTGGCAACTTTAGAGTTACCCGATTTACACCGGTTAACAAATGATCCAATTACTTACGCCCCTTGGTGGCCAGCGATTCCTCACAAACTTCCTTCAGACATTCCTAAATTTAATGGAAATCCAGGTGAAGACCCATCGAATCACGTGATGACTTTTCATCTGTGGTGTTCATCAAACACCCTAAACGATGATTCGATAAGGCTTCGCCTTTTCCAGAGGACGTTAACGGGTCCAGCGGCAAAATGGTATATCGAATTACCTAGAGCCTCGTTCGACAATTTCAGCTCCTTAGCCACGACATTCTTAACCCATTTTCAATTACCGATAAGGTATGAAATGGGAACGGAAATCTTAACCAACTTCAAGCAGACAACGGCCACTCATATATCCGATCATATACATGAGTGGCATCGTCGTTGTAGGATGGTGAAAACGTACGTTCCCGATCAGCTTTTAGCTGAATGGTTTATCAAGTCGTTACTTCCTGCCATAACGGAAGATGTGGCCAAGGGGGGAGTCGTAACGGAGGAGCAAGTTATTGCTCGTGCACAATATCTATACTTAGTCTACACTCAGTCTGGCACGCTCTACGACAAAATACCTGACGCCCCTAGACCAGAATTCTCAATTCCTCCTCCTCCTAAATCAAATAGTGACTCTCATGCCGGTGATGGTGTGATTGGCACGACAAACACGAAATCGACAGAGGCTTCATCTAAGAAAGCCCGTAAGACTTCAGATCAAAATGCAAAAGAAGAAATTCTTGCTTCGGAAGTAAATGCCGTATCAGCTAATAAAGGCAAAGAAACCAATCAACCAGGAAGCAAGAAGAAGCAAAACAAAGGGAAGAAGAAGAAACAGGGTGAGTCATCTCCAGGAAAAACTTCTTCAAACCCTCCTGGGAAAGGGAAACCAAAAAGTCCATGTTTTATATGTGACGAGGATCATTGGACAGCCGATTGTCCATACAGAGCTGAGCTTAAGAGATTCTTCAAAAGTTCGCAAAACTCAGCTGTGTTAACTAATCCGTTCCCAAATCCAGGTCAAAATCTGGTTGATAGTGGAAATGCTTCCCCGTCGCAAGTGCTAATGTTGTCGATCTCCAAGCAACAAAATGATGCTTTAATTTCGACAAGGAACAAAGATTACGAGAATCCGCAGCTATCGAACGACAAAGGTAAAGATCAACCAAGTAGTTCGACAACAACTTCGACAGAAGTTGTACCGCCCATCATTCCTGAATTAACAATAAAACCGCCAAAGGGAGTAGTACACAAGTCGACATTTAATCCTCGCGCCAGAGCGGCGCAACATTATAACATAGTGGAAGATTTGGCCCAATCGCCATCCGCTATGTCGACTCTTGAAGTACTACAAAATTGTCCATCCCAAAGGCAGGCTTTGTTATCAGCTATTGGTGGAGTTGATCCTAAGGATTCCAATCTTGTATCCTTCGACCACAAAGGATACGATCCTCAGTTACCAGCTCAACTAGCTTTCCTTATTCAAGTGAAAGCCCTCAACAAAACTGTTCACAGAACAATTATTGATGAGGGGGCATCTACATGTATTATGTCGATGAGTTGCTGGAAAACTTTAGGGTCTCCGATCTTGTCGCGATCTTCGACGACATTGAAAGCTTTCGACGGAAGGACCTATACCCCGTGCGGTATCCTAAATAACTTGAAGGTTGAACTGGGGGAAAAAATAGTAGAAATAGATGTTGAAGTCATCGATGGGAATCTTGACTACAACATCCTACTGGGAAGACCATGGATATATGCCATGGCAGCTGTAGTGTCGACTTATTTTAGGAAGATCGCATTCCCTTTTCAAGGAGGGATTACGATCGTCGACCAACAAGACTTCCTCCCTAATCGTTCACAAGTTACGGGAAGCATTCCCATGATCCATGGGAGCAACCATTCGCTTCAAGATATTGGAGTAGGCCTACTGAAAGACCCCACATTAATGGGAACTTTCGCACTTCCACCTCCAATCTATATAGGAGAAGTGGCGCTGGTAAGAGCCTGCAACATGATATCTTCCACGAAGATCTCAGAAGATGATATCAACATGGATCATGAAATGATTTTGCCCCCAAGCCCTATTGAAATATTGTAGCAATCAATGTTTCGGGCATGGGAGGCGAACCCAAATCAACGCTCATCAAGCGTTTGGGTAGATAGGTCTAGAGAATATGGTACCCCATTAGATCCTTGGTCGAAAGTGCATGGGACTGACGAAGGAATCCTACAATCAATGTTGATTGAGGGGGCACCATGGAATGATTGCCACCATCATTCCCTTCTTCCGGATTATGAAGAAGATACTCAACATGACCTTTACCACCCTTCAGTTTTTGAATTCCTATCAAACACTGTAAATACGGTGGATTCCGAGCGAAACTTATCCAATATTGAAGAGACTATAGCCATAAATATCTCGACTAAAACAAATGTTGTAGAGAATATTTATGTCTACCACGCAAAGGTTGTTCTCCTTCAGAACTGGAAATATATAACGCTCTTTTTCGCAAATTCAGAGATGTCTTTGCTTGGTCATATGATGAAATGCCTGGCATTGACTCGAGTATCGTTGAACATGAAATTAAGATGTATCCTGATGTCAAACCAGTAAGACAACGGCTTCGGCAGGTGCACCCCAAGAAAGCCGCTGCCATTAAAGCAGAAGTTGAAAAGCTCCTCCATGATGGTTTCATCTACCGGGTTCCTCTAACCGATTGGGTATCGAATATTGTCCCTGTTATGAAAAAACAAGGAACAATTAGAGTGTGTGTCGATTATAGGGATGTAAACCAAGCTTGTCCGAAAGACAACTACCCTACACCCTTCATCGACCAGATAATTGATGAATGCGCCGGATGTGAAATCTTTTCATTCATGGATGGATTTTCCGGGTATAATCAAATAAATATCCGCCCACAGGACCAGTCAAAGACTGCATTCATTTGTCCGTGGGGCACATTAGCTTATCGAAAATTACCCTTTGGTTTAAAGAACGCAGGGGCGACGTTTCAGAGGGCAATGAATTATGCCTTCCATGACATCAAGACATCGTTCAACCATACCTCGATGACCTTCCGGCTCATTCGCGAAAGTGGACTGATCATCCGCAGCATTTAAGAGCGATATTTCTACGTTGCCGACACTACAAGATAAGACTCAATCCACACAAATGTGTATTTTGCGTCGGTTCTGGTCGTTTACTTGGCTTTGTAGTCTCTAAGGATGGGATTCGTCTTGACCCTTGCAAGGTTCAGGCAATCATTAATTTGCCTCCACCTTCAAATTTGCTTCAGATTCAGAAACTCCAAGGGAAAGCAAACTTTCTGAGGAGGTTCATTCCAAATTACGCAGAACTTGCTAAAGGTTATACTCGTCTTTTGAAAAAGGATGTACCTTTTGTCTGGGATCAGGTGGCGCAAGCTTCCTTTGATGCTCTGAAAGATTCTCTAGTAAAAGCATCATTAATGTATGCCCCAGACTATAAAAGAGATTTTAACATGTATCTGGCTGCAGCGGATACGACCATTGCGATGGTTTTAGTTCAAGAAGTCGATGGAATTGAACATCCTTTATATTATTTAAGTAAAAACTTGAATGATACGGAAAGCAAATATTCTTACGTTGAAAAACTAGCGCTTGCAGCTGTTCAAGCGATTCAAATATTTCGACATTATGTCCTCTTTCGAAAAACTACCATTTTATCAGATTGCAACCCCATGACTTATATATTGTCGCGACAGTTGCTGGGGGCAAATATTCAAAATGGATAGCGATCCTTCAAGAGTTTGATCTGGAATTTGTAAAATCCAAATCAAAGAAATCTCTAGTTTTCACAAAATTATTGTGCGATCTCCCATCGTCGTCCAACGATGAAACATCCGAAGAATCAATCGTGGACGAAAGTTTGTTTCTGATATCTGCAAGCAATGAGTGGTATGGAGATATAATAATTTATCTCCAAACCCAAAAATTTAGGCCTGAAACCTCTCATTCAGAACAGAAACGTATACGATACCAAGTGAAAGACTACATGATCGTCGGTGATACGCTTTACCGTCGTGGTATCGATACAGTTCTGAGAAGGTGCCTCACCCATGAGGAGGCCGAAAAAGCCCTGAATGAGTGTCATTCAGGCGCGTGTGGGGGGCATCAATCTGGATATGCTACAGCACAGAAAATCCTACGAGCAGGATACTTCTGGCCAACCATGTTCAAATATTGCATAACCGCAGTCAGAAGTTGCCATGCTTGTCAAATTTTTGATAGCAAAACCAGAAGGCCACCCGCACCTTTACAGCCAATAGTTGTTGTTGGGCCTTTCGCCAAATGGGGCATCGATTTCATGACATGTAACCCCACCTCGACTGGGGGGCATGGGTATATTATAATCGCCGTTGACTATTTTACCAAATGGGCCGAGGCGATGCCTACATTAGATAACACTGGTGAAACAGCTGCCCTTTTCTTTTTCAATCATGTAGTCGCCAGATTCGGCGTACCACAAGCCATAGTTACGGATCATGGATCACATTTTCGCAATCACATGATGGTTGAATTAGCTGCCAAGCTAGGGCTATCTCACGACAGATCTACCCCGTATTATCCGCAAGCCAACGGACAGGTTGAAGCGATCAACAAAGTCCTGAAGCGTATGTTGCAAAGGATTATCGGAGTTCACAAAAGAAGGTGGAACCTAATCCTGTACTCAGCCTTGTAGGCTTACCGAACATCGGTAAGGAATGCGACTGGGTTCACACCTTTCCAACTGGTGTATGACCTGGAAGCAGTCTTGCCAATCCAGTGTGAAATCTTGTCTCTTAAACTCGCAATTGATCTCCTCCCCGGAACTTCAGAAGAAGAGGCCCGTTTCTTGGAATTAATCCAATTGGATGAAACCCGTCGTGATGCCGCTTTGGCAAACGAAGCCCATAAGAAACGAGTCAAGGCGCAGTTCGACAAAAATGTCAAACCCCGTGTCTTCTCAGAAGGTGATTTGGTCTTGCTTTATGACCAAGAATCCGATAAATTGGGAGCAGGTAAATTTAATTCTTTATGGATGGGCCCCTATATTGTTAAACGAGTGTTAGCAAAAGGAGCCTACGAGTTAATGGATTATGACGGAATTCCACTGGCGCAACCCCGTAATGGGTTGTACCTCAAGCGTTACTATGCTTAAATAGTAACCTGTATGCTTTTGTTGTATTTTGTTTTCGCTAAAGTGTTTGTTTTGGTCGAGTAATCCACATTTTTACATTTATTGCAGATGTCAAACCTTCTGGAGACATGTGTTGGATATGCCGACGGAGCGAGTCGTAGTTCGCGGAACCTGTCTTCCGCAGCCTGGGCCATTTTTGATCCAAGCGGCGAGTTAGTAAGTTTCAGAGGTGTATGTATCCCGCAATCAACGAATAACATCGCTGAGTATAGCACGTTGATAGAACTACTCTCTGATGCCATCACCCATGGTATACGCCGACTAATCGTCAGGCTAGACTCACAACTCGTAATACTACAACTCAATGGTATATATTCCGTCCGCAACCCAGCTATTTATCGCATGTTCCTAAGGGTTAAGATTTTGGAAAGACAATTTGATTTAATTCAATACCAGCATATTTCCAGAAACTTAAACACATTAACCGACTCATTAGCAAACTATGTGTTAGATAGACATTTGCGACATTTGTAAAAAGAGACACATCATCAATGTTGTACATATGGATCATATAACTCAACCAGAATAAACCCTGAAAATCAAAATATATATATATATATATATATATAGCTGTTTATCGTTTATACATGATGTTCTGTAACCAAGACAAAAATCGGTCGCATGACCCAAAAACTCAAAATGCTAGGGGGCACCCTAGCCTAGTGATGCTCATGATAGCATGTCACGGCCTGTGCAATCATGCGTAAGAGACGAGTCCATCGTCTAGGAACACCAGTACTATGCCGCTGCAACTGTAAAGGTAACTCGTCGATCCTCACATCAGGAATGCCGAGAGTAAGGCTCTCAACCTACTCCTACACAGCTGTAAGGGTCTCGGCCACATCAAGGTCCCGAAGAATAACCCTCCCAGCAGTCTCCCCTGCTGGGGCAGCGACTAGCGCTCTCGAGCGAACTGCTGGACGAACAGGACCAACATCTGCATGCACACATGAGTTTGATTAAAGTCTTGATAGAATAAAGCACAAGGACATTATAAAATAAAAACAGTAAACAGTGATATGGTCAAAGATTTTACCAATAGCGCCCCACTATTCGTCATCTGGCAGTACCAAGTCCAGATCACCTCGGAAATCCATACCAACATATGGATACTCAGAGTAGACCATCTCCTGACACTTGAACCACCTAAAGAAGGTATCAGTGAAAGAAATCTGAGATTGACCAGCATGCCTAGACATGTGATCAACCCATCTCTGCATGCGTGGCTCGGTAGGAGAAGGCAAGTCAAGTGCGATATACTGAGGCTGCATCAGTGGTATCTTCTCCAAGGCAAAGGCAGTCAAAATAGAACCAAATCCAAAGTTCTTCAGCTTCCCGTCCTTTACCTTGGTCAACTGACTTTTCATCTGAAGGAGTACTGCATCACACCAGTTGAATATTTTCGGTTGGAGGCACTCCAAGGCGTGCTGCACATAGGATCTGTTGGCAACATGAAGAGATGCACTACCGGCCATCCTACCAATAGTATACAAAACGGACCTGAGAGACCTGTCAGTAATCTCACGGATAACGACCTTGCCGTCTCTACTCGGCTGAGATCCTTCCCTGCAATACTGGCGGACATAATCTCTCACAGAGTCATTCCCTCGGGCTGAACCTGACAAAGAAATGGGGGCACCCCGCCTCGACAAACCAGTCAAGAAGTAAATGTCTACCACGGTCAAGGGGATAGATTTGCCCCTAATCTGAAATACTTGGTTGATAGGATCCCAAGCATCAAGCATATACTGCAATAGGGAGATCTGTGCTCTCATACTAGAGATACGGAAGAACTTCAGCAGTCCACAGTTCCGCAGCGCGTTCACCGTGACAGGATCATGGAGGGCAATCATGTCCTCTTCTTCATGTTCTCGTTCTCGCCATGTAAGGGTGATTTTGCTCCAATAATCTCTGAAAACAAAACATGAGAGGAGTTAGATCCTGGATTTGATGAGAAACTGGCAAAATTTTCATCAAAATCCGTGCAACAAAACTATTTTCTATGCCCAACGCAACTAGCCAGTGTTCCACCTGCGTTGAAGGTCAAACTGCCTTCATGAAACTTGACATTCAACGCAGGTTTCGAGTGAACCAGCTGCGCTGATGGTAGAGCACCCTAACAAAACCCCAGGGGCTCAGGGGAACAGGAAAACAGGCACAGAATGGAAAAAGGAAACCATGAAAAGAAAGAGCTAGGGTTTAGCTCCTACCTGGTCCAGACGGTGCCGAAAATCGTCCGCAGAATCTCCCGGAATCAGCTGGTGAAAATCAAGGGGGAAGAGGCACCTCCAAAGCTCCAACAAACCAAATTCAAATGAAATGGTAAAATGAGAGGTAAAAACACTTTTTAATTGCTTTTTACGTAGTTCAAAGCGAAATATTAGGGTTTTGATCTCATTTTCAAGCAAATGTTATTCACTTCTAACTAGTTGGATGCAGCAATTGAGGATACAGTACTATCTTTGAAAAGGGCAAAGCTAGTTATGGTAAAAAATCAAAATTTGACCATATAATATCGAGCAGTTTTAGCACACAGTTCATGCTCGTTAAAAAATAAACGCAAGATTCGAGCAGTTTTAGCACACAGTTCATGCTCGTTAAAAAATAAACGCAAGATCCGAGCAGTTTTAGCGCATAGTTCATGCTCGTTAAAAAATAAACATAAGATCGAGAAAATGTTTCCACCCGCGTTTAAGCTCGTTAAAAAATGAACTATCCCGGTAAATAACCACAGTGAATGTAATATCATCAGCCATTAAAGCCTTGGTCGTGTTTGCACGTCACCTCCACTTTTCCATTGCCCGATCGTTCACCTCCATATGTTTGTTTGCCTATTTTGAGGAACAGTTGCGAAGAGTGATTTCACTAAGCCATCCTTGTGACACTGCCGTGATTGGAAAATTCCAACCTGTACCTGGAATCAGCTGCTAACCCGTTTTATCACTTGTTCCTCAAAAGACAAGTCTTCTTTAAGCTCTTTTCATCTGACTCGTAAAATATGAAAAGATTGTCGAGTCCTTGGCCTTCCAGCTCGTTAAAGGGACAGGAAGTGCTATCCCTCCTCTAGATTTTAATCTTTTTGGACCTGAGGGATTATTGCACAAAAAGATCGAGCGCTTGTTTTGTTCGGCTTGTTAAAACTATCGAAAACTCATCCCTTCTGTATTGTTTTATACTTTTTCGGACCTAAGGGATTAGATGACGAAAAAGGACTTTTGGAGTTGAATTTATGTACCTTTTCAGACTCTCTAAAAATGAAAAGGACCGAGTTATCCTTGTCGTTAGACTCGTTAAAATCATTAAATAGCGACAAACTTGTCTTTAGACGGGAACGAGTTTCACTATCGCTAGGCTGGTTAAAACATAGAGATGGGCTTGCCCGAAGGGCAGGTTATAGAACAAGCATATGTTATCCTCCTCAAGCTTGACAAAAATAAAGAGGTACTGGTCAGCAATGACTGGGGAAAAATTGGGAGAAACTCAAGAAAACTTTGATGGTAGCAAGTCGCTCTTGAACATGACACTTTTCCTCCGTACCACAATCGGGTTGGGTTGTTTCATTCACCGGTCACATCCATGGTCTCGCCATACCATCCATATTTGGGGTAATGCTACCAATCCATCGCATTAGTGTCGCCATATGTTCAAGAGAAGTCGTTCAGAAAAGTCAACCGTGTCCCATCCACTACCATACGTTATCCTTCATCCTTTCATGACCGCCACCCTGAATCATATGTCACAGATCGTTTTCACCTCCATCAAAATCATTAGCTCCGTTCCGTGTCATTGATGTGGGATTCATTAAGGCCCTCCTTTGATGGATCGCTTCTTGTCGACATCAGCTCATTATCCAAGAAGTTGATCTAGGAACAACCCCTTCAGTACTTTGAAGCTTGCATGCCTCAATGGCAAGTTTCTCACTTCCGGCGACAGGTATACATCAATGACCTTCGACCGAAAGATTTTGCGTGGTGTTCGACGCCAAGTCCTTTATTCACACCATGTGAATTGTACTGCAGTACCTTGAGGATCATTATCATTATCGGTGATTCCTCTCGCGCTTGTTAACGGTTTACCTCATTGACCGGTAATCAAGCGATGTCTTTCCATGTTCGACTTCAGGACATTTCTCACATGGATCGACTTGTACTTAGAGTGAAGATCGAACGAGTTTGAGGACCCCGGATCTAGTTTCATCCATCCGGGCTGCGATATATATTCAGGAAAGATAAAGACATTGACATGTACATCATTGCAGCAGATAATCATCCTACCCAAAGGATGATAATTTCATCAAAATTATCAGTCTACCATCAGAAGATTGTCTGTTCTATGTACAGAAAAATGAATTTATAAAGCTGAGCATGGGAATGCCCCCCTCAGCTAGATCATGAAAGCAGTATGAAAAATAATGTATTGTATTGTATCTTATTACAGGTCTCCTCCCAGCATTGGATGAACTTCGGATCCCCCTGATAAAGCATTTCACCCGATAAACGACCTCATACTTTAGGGGGCAACTGTTATAGACATTTTTGTGCCTTACAGCATTGAGCATGAAATGTCCATAATCTAAGGGATCCAAAGTCCCTAAACATGTTGTTCCTACCCCTAGAGGAACAAGGCTAACAAACCACAGCAATTCACAGAAGTTCTCCACCAGAAACTGCTCAAAAACAAGTCAATTCAGGATCAATTCAATGGCTCCACTAGCTGTCTGCGCTGAATGTCAAAGCCAACACTGGCTACCTGCACTGCAATGCAGGTAGAAGCACTACCAGGGTGCGTTGAGCGAGAATTGCCAAATGGCAAGTTCATTCCAAGAGGTGTCAAGACCCAGGAAGCTTCTAGAATCTTCCTCAATGACACTTGCCTCAGTGAATTCGACTGGTGATGAGTAAGAGGTTCCTAATCTCCAAGTGGAAGCAAGAACCTCCAAGTGGAATCAAGAACTGACAGAGGGAGAGGACACTAGTCAGATCTCAAGCTGACTCATCCTCTCTCCAAACATCTATATATGGATCTCTCCTCCATGAGATCTTGAGGCTGGAATTTTGTTATTGCAAAGAATTGCTGTTGGTTTGAGATTGGAATCACTAGGTGCTTAATGCTTTGAAGGGGGTGAAGATAGGAATTCCATTTGCTGGGAAGGAGATGCTGGATTGGAGCCCTCTGGGTTGTATCTCTTCTTGAACCTTGTTATTCATCAATAAAGCTATCTTGGTTTCTCCTATATACTGATGTATCTTTGATGTATGATTGCATTAGTATGTTTAGTTTATTTCTAATCCTGAACTAGTTATGAATATGAATCCATGTCTTTGTGTAGTGTTCTCTTCTTGTGATCTTGCAGAAACCTCTTGAAGCTGGGCGAGCGAGAAGGCAAGTAGCTGGGAACCCTCAAAGAGAAGAGAGACCGGATCGAGGGATAAACGGAAGACACCGGTTAGTCCATCTATCTCTCTTCATTCTTAATTCATAAAGGAAGAATACTAGAATAGATGTCTCTGTTTGTTGCTAAGGCACTGTCACACCTTAGGTGGATAGGATCGTCCTGCATAGGCATTTTCCCCCACAACAATCAGGATGTGAAAAAGTACATTAGTGAGTGTGATTAGTGCTAGAGGATGGGAAAGCCTACTCCAAGAGATGAAATGCCCCTAGAGTGTCAAGTGACTTTCGAGCCATTTGACAAGTGGGGAATAGACTTCATTGGGCTTATCAACCCTCCTTCAAAGCCAAAACACTACATTATCGTGTGCACTGATTATTTGACTAAGTGGGCTTAAACCAAAGCAATTAAGGCAGCAATAGAAGAGAAGGTGGTTGAGTTGCTAAGGGAGAATGTATTATATAAATTTGGGTACCCAAGAGAGCTAGTCATAGACCAAGGTATCCAATTTACCTCCAACATGATTTTTGGGTGTGGGATCCCCTCAAGGCAAGTTTTGGGGCTTAAAGCCCAATTTTTGGCTAAGTCTGATGTAAAGACTTCGCGATTTGTGGGCATGGAGCACGAACTCATAATTGAGTCATAGGGTTTTCCACCCTTACTTTTGTAAATGTAGTGTCAGCTTGAGAGTTATACCCATGGTCCACGGACCATGGGATAGTATAAATAGAGCGAGGCTCTGAGTGTAAAGGAAGGACAAGAAGGAGAGAAAATCAATCCATGAATCATTGAGTCAAAGGGTAGAGTCGTGTCTTTGGGTTGTAGAGTAGGAGAAGGCTCTGCAACTGAGTGCATATGGAAGTTCGAGTATGTAACCAATTGAAGCATTAATAAAGAGAAGTTCTACAATATTTCTATGTATCTTTTCCTGTTTTACACATTGAAGTATATTGGGTATAAATTGCAAGTTTACTATTTATTTGTTGCGCGAACTTATATGAATGTGTTGAATAAGTGAATATAATATAAAGTATCTATTTACGCGAAGATAACTAATTGTTATAAAGACATAAGTAAGATCCACGGCATGACTTGGGGAAATAGCGTAGATTGCTACTCTAGCAGCGTGAAAGCCCCACAACCCTTGGCTAGGGCTGCACAAAGACGAATATAACAAGGCTGCAAAAGCTTTGCAGGCTAGGAAAGCGCGTGAAGTAACCTACGTGAAGGTATTCACAGTTGGACTAAATCAAACCCAACCCCTCAGACATCTCAAGGGTGAAAAAAGCTAGTTCCAACATCCCCCCATACTGCTTCGGGTGACACCTCAGTCCGCGCCCCGCGGACTGTTGCCGAAATAGCTAGTAGTACAGGGATTTTTTTAGCTAATTAACTCTGAACCTGGGTCAAGCCCCAACAAGCCAACAAATGGTTCTGTTGTTGGGACCGAAATCTGCATAGAGATGTCTGATGTTGTATCATTGGAATCCAACTAAGAAAGAAATTGAATATTGGTTGGACAGGAATATTCATGAGTTCACGGTGCAGGAGAATAGGAATCCACAACTATCAAAGGAAGAGTGGTTAGACTGCTACTTGTACACGGAAATCCATGAAATTTTCTTCCCATCTTTCCCTACTGAACTGTACGAGTGGATCACGAAGCTAGCAGTGTTATAGACATTTTTGGGCCCTACAACCCCAAGCTTGAAATGTCCATAAACCAAGGGCTCCTAAGTCCCTAAAAGTGTTGTTCTAACCCCTAAAGGAACAAGGTCAATAGATTACAACTTCTCCCAGAAGTTCTCCATGAAAAACTACTCAGAATTGGTCAAAACAGGATCATTTCAGCTGCTCCACAGGCCAGGTGCATTGCATCTCACCTAAATACACTGTATGGGTGCGTTGCATTTCAAAAAACCATTCTGTGGGGTGCGATGGGCAAGAAATGACAAATGGCAGTGTCATTCCGCGAGGTGGAGAGGCAATGGAAGCTTCCAGAAACTTCTCCTGTGACACTTGCCTCTCTGAATTCGACCAAGGATGAGTAAGAGGTCATCAATCTCCAAGTGGAAGCAAGAACTATCAGAGGGAAGACACTAATCAAATCATAAGCTGACTCATCTCCATTACAGATATCTATATATGGATCCCTCATCCCAGAGATCCAGAGGCTGGAATTTTGCATATTGTAAGGAATTGCTGTTGGTTTCTTGAGACAAACATCAGATTGCTGGGTGATCTAAGCTTTGTATGAGGTGAAGAGGGGCTTCCTTATTGAGAGGTTGATGCTGGGTCAGAACAACTGGTTGTAACTCCTCTTGGTTTTTTCTTGTTTATCAATAAAAGCTATTCAAGTTTTCCTCCAAACTTTTGTGTCATTCATGTTTGCTGCATTTGTATGGTCAATTTACAACTGATCCTAGATTGTTTATGATTATAGATCCATGTCTTTGTATAGTGTTATGCCACTGTGATCGTACAGGTACTCTGTGAAGCTGGGCGTGCAAGGGAACAAGTAGCGGAAGACTATCAAAGAAGAGAGGAATCAAACCAGGAGATTAGTGCAAGACAGAGGTTGGTCTTCTTTGTTCCTCTCTATCTATACTTCATAAAGGAAAAACGAAAGTAGTTTTACTTTGTTTGTTTCTAAGGCGGCTATCACACCTTAGTGGGATAAGCAGTTATGAGTAGACACTTTTCCTTGTAACAAAATGGCGACTCCGCTGGGGAAGAATTAGTTTGTTTGTTTATCTTCCTTGTTGTCTATTTCATAAACTTACAAGTAGCATTCGAACTGCATTTGCCATAGCAAATGCAAAGTAGATAAATGCCACTTCAGTCCATCTATGGGATCTGTTTATGATTTAAACAATTGATTCACCAACTCTCTAATTTCTCTTGTGATAGCTCTTAGATCCTCCTTAGATCTACCTCTGATTGTTGAGTTACTGATTACTTTTTGCTCGGCCAAAACCCATGAACTGAACTGCAAACTGTGACTCGGAACCCAAGCAAAGTCTCGTTTCTGGCCCAGTGCAGGTACTGTTCTGGGAATCTGAAATTCAGCGCACTTCCCGAGTGTAGAAGGTGCGCTGCATTTCAAATTCCCTATGTTGCAGGTGCGCTGATCAGGCTAGGCTTTGTGCAGTTTTGGTTTCTGTGATTCATTCTTTCCAGTTCTATTCCTAAATTTTGCTGCCAGTGATTAGTATATGTCTGTTTGAAACCCCTTTTCCTTGCTGTTATTTCGCCTCCTTTGTACAAAAGAACTGTAAGTGTTTTTGTGTGTTTGTTGAGTCATTTTCAGTTCTCCTTTGAAAAAGTAGCATAATTGTACTGTCGTCCTTTGATTTGAAACTGTCGCAAGTGTCGATTTCAATCGTAGGAAAGAGTTTGATTGCTGTTGATAATCGATTATCCTGTTACTATTGTTTTTGGTCTGAATTTGTAATTTTTCTAGTGTCAAAACAAGTATTCATTTCAAAATCGTAAGGTGTTGTGATCGTCTCCATTTTTTATTTCGAAAAGAAACTTGTTGATATTTGTCGCTTGAAAAGAAATTCAGATTTGTGCATCAACTTTCTTTTTATCATTCATATACTAAGAAAGTCGAAAATAAATACATGCATGTGCATTTGCATTTAGACAGTCTGATTGGTTTGATTTAGGAAAGTGCATTTAGAGTGTGCTCTTTGCTCTTTGTGAAAGGATTCTGTCTTTCTTTCCTTAGTAGCTAGGATTTTCATTGCACAAAGAAGATAAAAAGATTGTTTATCATCTTAGATTGCATTTTAGGAATTACATCTACATCTCGCGGTGAACCTGAAAGGTAAACTTCATAAACAATATCAACTATAAAATAAATTCAATGAATCTAACAACTCTTTGGAACTTAACGCACAACATTTAGAAGTCTAGGCTAGAGACGTATTCCGGCATCGTAAAGCCTGGTAACTGTTGTTCTCACTGATGGTTGGGTGATTCCTCCACTTTGAGACGATAAGTGCCAGTACGGACTTGTGCTCCCACGTACCATTGAGTATATTTTGGGAGACCCCAATAGGCTTAATCCTTTATCCATAGGAAGCCGTGTCTGCCGCCCTATCGATCGCAATGCACTGAACACAACATTCGGGAAGATTGACTGCCGTACCATAAAAAGTATTCTGCAATTTTGCGATTGGTTTGGTAATCCCTCTACCTAGATTTCCAGAGTAGTCCCTTTCATTCCTTTTTAGACTCTTTAACAGAAAAGGTCCATCTGAGCACTTGTCACTTCAGGCTCATTAAAAATCGAAGGAGACTAGAGTCATCTTTTGTTTTTTCTCGACTCTTAAAAATTGAAAAAACAAGTTGTGTCAAAGCGTCTAAAATTTATTTTAAACGGAATATTCATTACCCTTTCCTACGTTGATCTTGGGTTGAGAAAATGGAATCCACCAACCAAGGAATTCCCCTTGGAGGAAATCCTAGTCCCTTCTCCTCTTGGGGAGATGTTGGTGCACCCCATATGGCCACATTGTCGCTTCCAGGACTGACAATCGGCTTGCCTATATGGCTCTTCTCAACCTCTGTCGTTCAGAACACCGCAATTCCTGAACAATCGAGTCAGCAACTAGACGATTCCAGAGTCGCCCACCAACCTTCTACTTCCTCCAATTCTTCCTCTCCTCCTTCCTCTTCGCTTGATGGGGCTGGTAAAGCCAAAAGTCAAGTACCTGAGAAGAAGAAGGAAAAGAAGAAGAAAGAGAAGAAGAAGAAGGAGCCAAAAGCGAATGGGGGCAAACGAGCGTCGTCTAGTGAAAATCCACACACTGTACCGACCAGGCCTAAATCGCCATGTGTCATTTCCAAAGGATACCACTATCATAGAGATTGTCCTTGCATCCCTCGGATCTTAAGGGACTGGTCTCCTCGTTTGCACAACCCGGTGTCATCAACCTCTGATGATCATGTTGAAAACACACCGTCGACTAGTGAAAGTGAAGCCCCAGGACAAAAAGGAAAATATAGATTTCCTTGTAAACTGTGTGAAGGCGATCATGCCGTCCACCATTGTCCCTTCTTCGACGAGGCTAAAAGAGTTTTGGACGATTGTCCGGTTTCACCGTTACGACTTCCTCCTGGATATAAAAAACTCTTGCCGAGTCCGTCACTAGTTGAAAATCCGGCTAGCCCGCTCAGGTGGTCGGCTAAAGCATCTATCATTGAAGACAAACCATCTGAACCCATGCCAGACGAAAGTCAAAAGGTCGAGGCGGCAGTTGACCCAGTCTTGCCTTCAGAGGTTCCATCTTTAGATGATACAGTCACCGGAGAGAACAAGGATGACACCGTCCAAATTCTTTTCGTAAGCATAGACTCCAATGAACATGGGGGCAATTTACCCGTTCCTTTACTGCAGGAAGGAAGTTCGTCAGAGTCATACCCGGCCATCTATTCGGTCCCACCTCCAAGAAACCTAGTTGTCTCCTTTGATTGGAATCAACTAGGCAGACCTTGTTTACCAGCTAGTGTACCATTCCGACTTATTGTCCAAATATATAGAATGGTTATGGCTGGTACCATCATAGATGAAGGGGCTTCTGTGAGTATCCTTTCCTCGACTGCTTGGAAAACACTTGGTTCGCCATCAATTTTGCCTAAGATGAGAAATCTAACAGGCTTTGATAAAGGAACCAGTCGACCGTTAGGGATCCTTCCCAATGTGCCCATAACAGTGAGAGGAAAAACTATTCAAATGAACGTAATGGTAGTTCAAGGACCTCTAGATTATAATCTACTCCTTGGACGAGACTATATTTATTGCATGGGAGCAATTGTCTCCTCACTCTTTAGAGTAATGTGTTTTCCGCACGAAGGAAGAGTGGTCAAGCTCGTAGACTAGCTTTCATTCCCCGGTTCACGCATAACAAATAGTCATATACCATCCCTGAATGGTATTTTCATGCAAGAAATGTCTCAATCCCCAGTCCGCCCACCCGATGAGTGCGAGTGATTCGGGGGACATGACTGAAACCCAGGGGGCATGCCCCCTGGTCTGCTTCGGCAAGAAAACTTCGGGTATAGGGTAGGTTTCCGCGAGAGATATATGACTGGTCTGTACTCCCGTCCGTGATTGGAAGAGGGAGTTATTCTGGAACAAGATTCTCTTGTCAAAGTTACGTGAGTGAAGTAGCCTCCTCCACTCACCTTTGTCTATTTCGGTAGACATCGCCAAAGAAGTGTTTTGTTTACGCCGTGAATAGAACAATCTTGGGTAACCTGTAAGAGGTAGACCTCTCCCGGTAAAACAAATGTTTTAACGGAAAGAAGAAGAGGTAACCTTGAAACTCTGTTTTATACCTGGGGGCATGCAAACCTTTTGGCATGCAAGCGAAGAGCGACTATTTATTTTTTTAAATTTGTAGGTCCTCTAACCCTTTAAACTCATAGGATTGGTCGTTTCCTAACTTGCATAAAGAAAGGATGTGGGGCAAAACTCTAAAAGTTGCCGTTTTTATATACGAGACATTCTTATCACACGACTGGATTAATCGAGTAGTTTTAGCGCGGACTTCATGCTCGTTAAAAAATAAACATAAGCAGTGAGCACATGTTCCCCCCAGAGTTTAAGCTCATCAAAAAATGAACCAATTTCAGGTAAATAACCATCGTGAATGTAATACTTCAACCTTTAAAGCCTTGGTCATGTTTGCACCGTCACCTCCAATTTTACATTGGCTGATCATTCACCTCCATTTGATTGTTTACCCATTTTGAGGAACAGCTGCGAAGAGTGATCTCACTAGCCATCCTTGTAACACTGTCGTGATTGGAAAATTCCAAACCTTACCTGGAATCAGTTGCTACCCATTTTATCACTCGTTCCTGAAAAGACGAGTCTCCTTTAAGCTCTTTTCAACTGACTCGTAAAATATGAAAAGATTGCCGAGCCATTGGCCTCTCCAGCTCGTTAAAGGGACCGAAAGTGCTATCCCTCCTCTAAATTTTAATCTTTTTGGACCTGAGGGATTATTACACAAAAAGATTGAGTGCTTGTTTTGTTCGGCTCGTTAAAAGTATCAAAAATTCATCCCTTCTGTATTGTTTTATACTTTTTTGGACTTAAGGGATTAGATGACGAAAAAGGAATTTTGGAGTTACCTTTACGTTCCTTTTTAGACTCTCTAAAATTGAAAAGGACCGAGTTATCTTTGTCGTTAAACTCGTTAAAATTTTAATAGCGACAAACTTGTCTGTAGACGAGAACGAGTTTCACTATTGCTAGGCTCATTAAAACAAAGCGATGGGTTTGCCCGAAGGGCAAATTATAGAACAAGCATATGTTATCCTCCTCAAGCTTGATAAAAATAAAGAGGTACTGGTTAGCAATGACTGGGGAAAAATTGGGAAGAAAACTTGAAGAAACTTTGTTGGTAGCAAGTCGCTCTTGAACATGACACTTTCAGTCCGCATCCAAGTCGGGTTGGGTTGTTTCATTCACCGGTCACATCACCATGGTCCCATCATACCATCCACATTTGGGGTTAATGCTACCAATCCATCATGTCAGTGTCGCCGATATGTTCAAGAGAAGTCATTCAGAGAATTCACCTGTGTCTCACCCACTATAATACATTTATACTCCATTCTTTCATGACCGCCACCCTGAACCTTATATCACCAGATCGTTTCCACCTCCATTAAAATCATTTGCTCCATTCCATGTCATTGATGTGGGATTCATTAAGGCCCTCCTGTGACGGATCACTTCTTGTCGACATCAGCTCATTATCCAAGAAGCTGATCTAGGAACACCCCATTCAGTACTTTGAAGCTTGCATGCCTCAATGGCAAGTTTCTCACTTCCGGTGACAGGTTTACATCAATTACCTTTGACCGAAAGATTTTGCGTGGTGTTCGACGCCAAGTCCTTTATTCACACCATGCGAATTGTACTACAGTACCTTGAGGGTCATTATCATTATCGGTGATTCCTCTCGCGCTTGTTAACAACTTATATTATTGGCTGGTAATCAAGCAATGTCTTTCCATGTTCGACTTCAGAACATCTCTCACATCGATAGACTTGTACTTCGAGTGAAGATCGAACGAGATTGAAGACCCCGGATCTAGTTTCATCCATCCGGGCTGCGATATATATTCAGGAAAATAAAGACATCAAATGTACATCGTTGCTGCACAGATAATCATCCAATCAAAGGGATGATGGCTCTATCAGAATCATCAGTCTACACTCAGACGATTGTCTGTCTTATGTACATGAAAATGAATTTATAAAGCTGAGCATGGGAATGCCTGCCTCAGCTAGATCATGAAAATATTATGAAGATAATGTATTGTATTGTATCTTATTACAGATCTCCTCCCAGCTTGAAAGAACTTCGGATCCTCATAATAAAGCATTTCACCCGACATCAAAAGATTAACGACCTCATGCTTTAGGGGGCAACTGTTATAGACATTTTTGGGCCCTAAAACCCCAAGCTTGAAATGTCCATAAACCAAGGGCTCCTAAGTCCCTAAAAGTGTTGTTCTAATCCCTAAAGGAACAAGGTCAATAGATTACAACTTCTCCCAGAAGTTCTCCATGAAAAACTACTCAGAATTGGTCAAAACAGGATCATTTCAGTTGCTCCACAGCCCAGGTGCGTTGCATCTCACCTAAATACACTGTATGGGTGTGTTACATTTCAAAAAACCCTTCTGTGGGGTGCGATGGGCGAGAAATGACAAATGGCAGTGTCATTCCGCAAGGTGGAGAGGCAATGGAAGCTTCCAGAAACTTCTCCTGTGACACTTGCCTCTCTGAATTTGACCAAGGATGAGTAAGAGATCATCAATCTCCAAGTGGAAGCAAGAACTATCAGAGGGAAGACACTAATCAAATCATAAGCTGACTCATCTCCATTACAGATATCTATATATGGATCCCTCATCCCAGAGATCCAGAGGCTGTAATTTTGCATATTGTAAGGAATTGCTGTTGGTTTCTTGAGACAAACATCAGATTGCTGGGTGATCTAAGCTTTGTATGAGGTGAAGAGGGGCTTCCTTGCTGAGAGGTTGATGCTGGGTCAGAACAACTGGTTGTAACTCCTCTTGGTTTTTTCTTATTTATCAATAAAATCTATTCAAGTTTTCCTCCATACTTTTGTGTCATTCATGTTTGCTGCATTTGTATGGTCAATTTACATCTGATCCTAGATTGTTTATGATTATAGATCCATGTCTTTGTATAGTGTTATGCTACTGTGATCGTACAGGTACTCTGTGAAGCTGGGCGTGCAAGGGAACAAGTAGCGGAAGACTATCAAAGAAGAGAGGAATTGAACCAGGAGATTAGCGCAAGACAGAGGTTGGTCTTCTTTGTTCCTCTCTATCTATACTTCATAAAGGAAAAATGAAAGTAGTTTTACTTTGTTTGTTTCTAAGGCAGCTGTCACACCTTAGTGGGATAAGAAGTTCTGAGTAGGCACTTTTCCCTGTAACAAGCAGATAGCCAAGGAAGGTGGAAACTCAATAATCCTATTGTGTGGACTCCAGAGTTGGTGCGTAGAATGGAAGTATTGGAGGATAAGATCGTGCACATTGTTGACCACTGGCTTGATCGGATTATAGGAGGATTCATTACGAAGTTTGTGGTAGATACTTCAGTCAGCTATAGCAAAGCAAAAAGACGCTTTCTCAAAGGACCGCGAGGTAAGTACGTTACGTCTCTGAACACTTGGATCAAAATGCTACTGTGTGAAAAGTAGATTATGTGAATACTTTGATGTTTGGGGCTACGCAAAGTGGCAGAATTTACAGAAACCAAGGTAGTGCAGAACTAGAAACTAGCCCCTTGATTTCACCTCCACGAGGGGATGAAGAAGAGCTCACGAAGGTCTCACCAAGAAGTGCGATCAATTTGATAAGGTAGAGGGTTATGCGCATACCACCTCCACCCACACCACCACTAGCTTCATCACCTTCACCCTCATCTTCGCCCGTACCACCTCTACCACCACCACGAGTCAATATGGAAAGTGTGATAAAGTTGCCAGTGTTCAAAGGAGTAGGAAATGAAGATCTAGACCAGTTTTGGTTCGTGACAAAAGCCATACGGGAAGCTCAGGGAGTTATAGATGACAATATAAAGAAAGAAATGTTGGTCAGTGCTCTGCAGGATAGCATTCTGACCTGGTATATAAGCATTCTAATGACAATCCGAATGCAAGGATCGCAGATATCCAAATTGCGCTGAACAAAGAATTTAGCAGGCTGAAGTTAGAGGCGCAGTCAATCATCGGGTTCAAAGAGATAAAAATGCTACTAGGCAAGACTCCTTGGGAGTTGGATAAGAGAATGAAGTGCACAATTTGCGAAGCCAATATGACTTTGATAGATGGACAGCACCGCGAATGGTTTGTAGCATCGCTAACACCGCATTTGAGGAATGCACTATCAAAATAGAGGTTAACGACTCAGGAAGAGGCCTTGGAGATCGCAATGAGGCTGCATGAGACCCCGATATAGGATCCTAACCTGGGAGTTTAGCAGATCCACACACAATTGAAAAACTTATGCCTTGAGATGCAAAGTCTGAAACAGGACAGGACAGCTCGTGCGAAAGTGCGTGAAGAAGTATGGTGCATGAAGTACAAGGGTCAGGGACATGACAAGGACCACTGCCCAGTGTTCATGAATTACCTTGTAGGAGGAGGACCGATTCCGTTAAGACTGGAGGCACAAGCAAGACCTAGCGCGATGCCTGTTTTGTGGTGCGCAATTTTCCAAATAGGAGGAAAGCATATTACGGACAATTGTCTTCTGTTGCATAAGTACACGCAAAATTCGCAACAGCTGGTCTGTAATTTCTGTAGATCAGTTGGACATGATGAACATACCTGTAGAAGCTATGAGCTAATGATGGATAGGACTCCCACCTACAAATTTCAGCCCGAAACATGGCCCCTTGACCAAAATGCAGGAATAGGATTTTAGGGGCGCAGATGAGGCCGGGGTGGAGGAGGACTTGGAAGAGGTCACGAACAGTTGATATGTTACAATTGCGGGGGGCCAGGACATTATGCCCATGATTGTAAGAATCCAAAGCGTCCATCATATCTGTACTGTACCTTGTTTGATCATGAAATGGAGGATTGTCCCACACTGATAGCTAGGTTTCACGACAAGGGAGTGCTCCAACCTCCCCCGACTCAGAACCTGCAAATGATGAGGTTTAAGCCATGCGAGGAAGACCCAAATGTGAACATTGTGCTTCGAAGTGGAATTACGATAGGAGATGATAAAGGCAAATAGCCGGAAGATAGTACTTGGGTTTGCAAGGCTCCTATGAAAGAAACAGAGTTTGATTTGGAGCGCACTAAGGAAACCTTCAAGGAAGTCAGGGAAGAGCTTCGCTGATGCCTCTATTTTAGGAAGAAAAGATAGACCAGAGCTAGAAATGGACCCATCGATGCTAACGACATTCCTAGAAACATGCATGAAGTTGTTGCGTGATAGTAAGGCTGTAAAGGGATTGCAGGAACTCATTAATAGATGTGTTGGGACCGTGCCAGGAGAACCATGCGTAGTCCAGAAAATTGGAAAGCATGTGACAAGGACGGGAAGAGAAATGAGGTTGACTGTGCAAATTAGAGAATATGAGATGGACCAAGTGATTTTAGACCTAGGATTGGACGCGAACATTCTGCCGAAGTAGACATGGGAGTGCATGGGAAGGCCTACGCTACAATGGTCTCTTATCCAGCTACGAATGGTGAACCAACAAAAGATCATACCTATGGGGAGATTGCAGGGAATCACTATGGATATTGAAGGGGAAAGTGCACTAGTAGACTTTGAAGTGATAGAGATTGTTGATGACAACAATCCCTACCCAACGCTCTTAGGAACTGATTGGGCCATTGACATGAATGGGGTGATAAATCTAAAGAAGCGCACGATGATTTTTGAGAAAAAGTCTCTGCGCGTAATCGTACCTTTGGACCATGCAGAGGGATCGTGCTACACTGAGCCAGTGCACGACTATGAAAGTGACGGCAACTTAGACTGCATCTACAATATAACCATGCGAGAGCAAGACTGGGTAAATCCTACCACGGATGGACGGATCTCATGGGAGTGCGAAAGCTCTTGTACATAGGATTCGGACGAGGAAATAGAACGATGGAAGAACCGGTTACACAACATAACAACGCTGAACTGTAACATGATGACAAGATTGTTGCACTACGTATCGACAGAAGTGAGGGATCTACCTACTTATGATGGGTTAAGTGATGTAGATGCTTTCTTGAACATATTTGAAAGAGAGGTGTCAGAATAGCAACGTTTCGAGGCTTTGAAATGGGTACTACGCACTACGCTCATGAGGTGGTGGGGTATGCACCAAGGAAGCTTTGAGGACTGGTGTGAATGTAGGAAAATGATGCGCATGAATTTTGGGAAGCCTCAGATGTGACTAACAGATAAATATAATGGATAAGATAGTCTGCACGTGCACTTGTCCAGGTGGCTACAGGCCTATGTTAAACAACCTACACAGATGCACAAGGACTTCACGTTAGGGGACACGGTCAATAAGAATGTGTGGGCGAGACAATTGCATGAACAACCCCTCTAGTTGGGACAATGGAGTGTGGAAAGAATGAGTGTGTAGAAGGTTACCCACGCAGAATCCTTTAATGAAGTGTGTGAAGCACTCAACCGAGTATATAACGTGCAGCGAAGTGATTGGAAATTGTGCGTACCAATGATTTTGTGGCCTTATAGGACAATGTATAAGAAACTAATAGGAGAGATGCCCTCTAGGCTGGCCTATGGAGCAACCACTATAGTCCCAAAAGATTATGTTAAGCCTAGTCCATGCATAACAGTGCCGGTGGATATGACAGTTTGCGGAGCCTTGGAAACAGGGATCACGTAGCTGAACGAAGAAGAATGGTTGGGACCTGAGGATGAAATCCGATAGGGTGATCTTAGGCTCCAAGGACTCATGAAATAAAGGGTGCGGTTAAGGGAGAAAAGCGCTCTGGTAGAACTGGAAGTCCAAAAGCTTGAGGAAGAAATAAAGAAGGATTTTCTCGATAAGAAAATCGGGGTGATAAAACACAGTGCGCATGACTATGGTGCCAAATTTGGGGACTACCGCCGAGAGTTGATTAGCTCGATGCCTTGGATTGGACCGTATATTACTAAAGGGTTCACCCATGATGGCGTGATGCAGATGGTAAAGTGTGTGACGTAGACAGTAAAAATAAAAGGCAGATTTTTCTGGGAAAAATGATGGATGACCGATTGAAACCCTATATAGGTGGTGCGGCCACCTGACTAGCTGTGGGGAGTACAGTCTTAGCACTCCAGGTAGTTGAAAGGAGGCACAGGACTATAAAATACTCTGCCTGAGAGCTGCGCGATGTCAGGGCTTTGTGTAGGAGCAAAATGTCACAAGGTCTGCGACTATGCAAGGGTGGTTGCGCTGCTGCCTAGGTTGGCTGGAAAGTGACAGTTGTAGTCACTATTCATGATGTGATGCTTGACTTGAGACCAAGTGGAGCGGGCGGCAGGAATTTAAGACAAGCTTTATGGGCAAGATTTGGGAAAATCTACTGCCAAGGGGGCATTAATGGACCAGATTTGGGGGGAACAGTCGAATTCAAATTCAAAAGGCGTTATAGATTGCAAAGGTCTGCCCAAAAAGCAACACTTGGTCATTTGCGAAGTGAACTGTCGTGCACCCCAAGTATTCCGAACCGAGACCTGTTTTCCCTATGGAGAGTGTTGTTTGAGCACCTAGTTAAGCAGTTGAGAGACTTCTGGACAAACGAGATGGCAGCGTCTGAAGAAGCCAGGGAAATCGTAGAAATGACCGCCAAAGAAGCCGCGTAGGCCATGACCATAGGAGATGCCCCTAAGAGCACTGGGATTGTTGCGAAAATCCCTAAATCACCGTGCATGCTGAGATCAAAGAAGGATAAGCAACCCATGATTCCGGTGAGCATGTCCCCTCGAAAGTTGCTAAGAAGTAAATTGACCATGGAGGAGAAAGGGAAAGCAGTTAATTTGGAAATCGATGAGGAGGAGGAAGATCTTGAGGACATCCTAATCAAAGAGGATGAGGATGAAGACATGGAGGAAGAAACCGAGGTTGCGCACCCTCCAACAAGGTTTCCCACGTATGTCCCTTCGTGAAAGGGGAAGGCAAAGGTGCCCAAGGACCTCGATGAGAGCAAGGGCTCCCTGCAGACTCCGCTCCTCCTAGACGATATCACTTTTGAAGGCACACACCTGGGATGGGTGCTGAGTCTGAAATTCGAAGGTTGGGATCTTGCTGACCATGAGAAATTCCCTCACTTGGCGACCACATAGCTCATGAAGTCGAAGAAAAACACTATAGCAGGAGTCATAGAGTTGGAGTCACGCAAGTGGTTACACTGAGTCGAAAACGTAGGGTTGTTGAACTTGCTCTAGGTGCCACATTACCATCGTGCCCCAATGACTATCTTCACCATCAGGTAGTTGCTCTACCTGGTTCATGGTGGGTGTTTATGGCTGGAGGAGTCCATCCCCATCACAAACCACCTAATCCATCGAATTACCCGACTCCCGTGTAAAGGAGAAGACCTCGCAGACATTTCAGAGGGTAAAGGTAGTGATTTGGCCATCACAGAGGCCATGAAGAAGAAATACAAGTTGGAGAAGAAAAAGAGGGGCTACGCAATCTCCAGTATCAACAATAAGGCAGTCAAATTTGTGACTCAAATACTGGCAGGTAAGCTCATGCGAAAGTGCTGCGCGGATGAGGTGCTTGCGCTAGTGGTTGTACTTATCGAGCAGTGTGTAGAGGGGGTCCAGTTTAACTGGTCTGATTTTTTGTGCAAGGAGTTCCTGGAAAATTGTCATGAGGCACAGGAACAAGGGAAAGCCTTCCACTATGCATGGCTTCTACTGTCCGTAGTGCTGGTGGATGGGGAATTATCTGAGGACAGCCAGTTCCCCACAATTGCAAGGGATTTCCTGGAGGCCGCAAAGTACGCTTTGGTATGGGCCACTAAAGACGCGCACCAAATCCGCGATAGTAAAATATTTTGGGTGTTCATGGAGATGAACATTAGAATGGGGATTAACTGCAAACCATGGTTATCACCCACTGTCTACAACAACCTACAAAGTTTTGAAGAGTTTAAGGCGGACTTTGTAAGGTGCAAGCTCCATAAAAAATGGCATCCTAGATGAGACATCCTTATTATACGACTAGCACGAGCAGTTTTTATGTGGAGTTCAAGCTCGTTAAAAATTAAACATAAGCAATGAGCAAACGTTCCCCCAAAGTTTAAGCTCATTAAAAAATGAACCAATTTCCGGTAAATAACCATTGTGAATGCATTATCATCAGCTTTTGAGCCTTGGTCGTGTTCTCATCATCACCTCCAATCTGTTTAGCCGATCATTCACCTCCATCTGATTGTTTACCCATTTTGAGGAACAACTGTGAAGAGTGATCCTGTTAGCCATCCTTGTGACACTACCGTGATTGGAAAATTCCAAACCTTACCTAGAATTAGTTGCTACCTGAAATTATCACTCGCTCCTCAAAAACAAGTCTCCTTTAAACTCTTTTCACCTGACTCGTAAAATATGAAAAGATTGCCAAGCGATTGGCCTCTCTAGCTCATTAAAGTGACCGGAAGTGCTATCCCTCTTCTAGATTTTAATCTTTTTGGACCTGAGGGATTATTACACAAAATGATCGAGCGCTTGTCTTGTTCGGCTTGTTAAAATTACCGAAAATTCATCCATTTTGTATTATTTTATACTTTTTCGGACTTAAGGGATTACATGACGAAAAGGGATTATTGGAGTTTCCTTTACGTCCCTTTTCAGACTCTCTAAAATTGAAAAGGACCGAGTTATCTTTGTCGTTAAACTCGTTAAAACCGAATAGAGACAAACTTGTCCATACATACAAGAACGAGTTTCACTGTCACTAGGCTCGTTAAAATATAGCGACGGGTTTGCCTGAAGGGAAAATTATAGAACAAGCATATGTTATCCTCCTCAAGCTTGAAAAAAATAAAGAGGTACTGGTCAGCAATGACTGGGAAAAATTAGGAAGAATACTTGAAGAAACTTTATTGGTAGCAAGTCGCTCTTGAACATGACACTTTCACTCCGCATCTGAGTCGGGTTGGGTTGTTCCGTTCACTGGTCGTATTACCATTGGTCCATCACACCATCTACATTTGGGGTTAACGCTACCAATCCATCATGTCAGTGTCGCCGGTATGTTCAAAAGAAGTTGCTTAGAGAATTCACCTGTGTCTCATTCTTTCATGACCGCCACCCTGAACCCTATATCATCAGATTGTTTTCACCTCCAAAATCATTTACTTTTTTCCATGTCGTAGATGTGGGATACATTAAGGCCCTCCTACGGCGGATCGCTTCTTGTCGACATCAGCTCATTATCCAATAAGTCGACTTAGGGACAACCCTTTCAATACTTTGAAGCTTGCATGCCTCAATGGCAAGTTTATCACTTCCGGCGATAGGTTTACATCAATAGCCTTCGACCGAAAGATTTTGCATGGTATTCAATGCCAAGTCCCTTATTCACAACACATGAATTGTACTGTAGTACCTTGAGGGTCATCATCATTATCGGTGATTCCTCTCACACCTGTTAACAACTTACATCATTGGCTGGTAATCAGGTGATGTCTTTCCATGCTCGACTCCAGAACATCTTTCACATGGATCGACTTGTACTCCGAGTGAAGATTGAACGACTTTGAAGACCCCGGATCTAGTTTCATCCATCCGGGCTGTGATATATTCAGGAAAATAAAGACATCAAATGTACATTGATGTTGCACAGATGATCATCTGAATCAAAGGATGATGACTCTATTAGAATCATCAGTTGTCTGTCTTATGTACATGAAAATGAATTTATAAAGCTGAGCATGGGAATGCCCACCTCAGCTAGATCATGAAAAATATTATGAAGATAATGTATTGTATTGTATCTTATTACAGGTCGCCTTCCAGCTAGAAAAAACTTCAGATCCTCATGATAAAGCATTTCACTCGACATCAAAAGATTAACGACCTCATGCTTTAGGGGGCAACTGTTATAGAAATTTTTGGGCACTGCAACCCCAATCAGACATGTCCATAAACCAAGGGCTCCTAAGTCCATAAAAGTGTTGTTCCATACCCTGAAAGAACAAGGTCAACTGATTACATCATCTCCTAGAAGTTCTCCATGAAAAACTACTCAGAACTGGTCAAAACTGGAACATCTCACCTGCTCCATGGTCAAAGTGCGATGCATCCCACCTAATGCACACGGGAGGTGCGATGCATACTGAAAATCCCTTCTATCAGGTGCGATGGGCGAGAGTGGACAAATGGCATAGGAAGTATGCAAGGTGGATGATCATGGAATCTTCTAGAAACTTCTCCTGTAACACTTGCCTCTCTGAATTCAGCCAGGGATGAGTAAGAGATCATCAATCTCCAAGTGGAATCAAGAACTATCAGAGAGAGGACACTAATCAGAATCCCAAAAGCTGACTCACCCCCCTGCAATCATCTATATATGGATCCCTCATCCCAGAGATCCAGAGGGTGGAATTTGGTATCTTGTAAGGAAGTTCTACTGGTTTCTTGTTGGAATATCATAGTTTTGGGTGATCTAAGCTTTTCATGAGGTGAAAGAAGGGCTTTCATGCTGGAGGATGACGTTGGGTCAGAACAATCGGTTGTAATCCTCTTTGCTATTCTTGATTATTAATAAAGCTATTCAAGTTTTCCTCCACATTCTTGTATGTTTAATGATATATGCATTTGTGTGGTCAATATATATCTGGTCCTATATTGTTTATGATTGTAGATCTCTGTTCTTCGATAGTATTATGCTGTTGTGATTCCACAAGTGCTCTTTGAAGCTGGGTAGACGAAGGAGAAGTGGAAAGGATCTGTCAGAAAGGAGAGGAATCAAGTAAGGAACCAAGCACAAGACTGAGTTTGGTGTCCTTCATTCCACTCTTATCTACTTTTCATAAAGGAAAACGAAAGTGATTTTAGTTTGTTTGTTTCTAAGATAGCTACCAGTCTTAGTGGGACTAGCAGCTCCGATTGGACACTAGATTTCCCGATAACAACTAATTACCACAAATGAGGCCGACAGGCCTATAGTTAGTACATTGAAAGGAATAGGGATCAACATGGTTGCACTCCCTCGGGAGATGCTCTATGTTCTACAGGATGGGATTACTGTAGAACTGCGGGGTAGGGAGAGCCACACATTGTAGGTGTTGAGCGAACAAAGGATCAACATGGAGCAATTGAGCTTGTAGCACAACGAGGTCATGTCTCATAATAGGCAGATGGTACAGGTAATTGAAGAAGCCTGCCAGATGCTCTCTGAGTTGGTCATCCCAGCGGAAGCACCAACAGAGGCACGCATCCAGAGATTAGCAGCTAGGGTGCACGAGATGCAAGAAGAAATGGCCAAGGTTTGGTTGGATCTAAACCTTCAGATAGTAGAGCTACGGTTGAAGGCACAACCTTCAACTCCTCCAGAAGTAAGGGAACAACGCGCCATCACCATTACATCGGGGATGGAGAAGATCAGCAGTGCAGTGAGGGACTGCACCATAATGTTGGAAGAATCATTCGAGGTCCTCACCACTCTGCAGGAGGAACCAAACATATAGTTCTTAGAAATAGAGGCGCGTGAGCTACAGCAGTAGTATGACAATGTCAAAGGGAGCGCAAAGATGGTGGCCTTTACACAGAGGCTTGCACGAATGCAACAAGCCAAAGTGCTTAAGGAGAAAGTAAACACAACGCGACACAGAGAAGCAGTTTTGAAGGTGCGTGTTCAGCCTTGGATCGATGAGGCCTTCGTAATCACAGTAACGATTGGAGGCAAGCTCACGCAGATGCAAGGGACACAGATACAGGGAAGTAGTTCTAACACCACAATCTCGAAACAACACGTACAGGAGATACAATAGGTAGCCACTCAGTGCGCTTCCAACCTTGCAGCAGTCCGAGTAGAGTTGGTAGGTCTCCACACAAAGATCTTCGCACCGACAGAGTGACTCGAGGGCGAGTCACGATGTTTTTGTTGGGGTCTTGTTGGGCATGGCATCCCCCCAAGCCAAGTTTTGGGGCTTAAAGCCCAAGTTTTGACTAAATCTAACGTAAAGACTCTGAGATCTGTGGGCACGGAGTGTGAAGTCGTAATTGAGTCATAGGGTTGTCCACCCTTGCTTTTGTAAATGTAGTGTTGGCTTGAGAGTTCTACCCATGGTTCGCGAACCATGGGATTGTATAAATAGAGTGAGGCTATGAGTGTAAAGAAAGGACAAGAAGGAGAGAAAATCAATCCATGAAGCATTAAGTCTAAGTGTAGAGTCGTGTCTTTGGGTCGTAGAGTAGGAGAAGGCTCTACAGCTGAGTGCACAGAGGTCTAGTAGTCCGCAGCTGAGTGCACGGACCCCTACCGCTGAGTGCACAGGGTAGGTCGAGTATATAACCAATTTAAGCATTAATAAAGAGAATTTCTACAATATTTCTGTGTATCTTTTCCTATTTTATGCATTGAAGTATATTGTGTATAAATTGCAAGTTTATTGTTTATTTGTTGCGCAAACTTATATGAATGTGATGAATAAGTGAATATAATATAAAGTATCTGTTTACATAGAGATAACTAATTATTATAAAGAGATAAGTAAGATTCGTGGCATGACTTGGGGAAATATCGCAGATCGCTACTCTAGCAGTGCGAAAGCCCCATAGCCCCTAGTTAGGGCTATGCGAAGACAAATATAACAGGGCCACGAAGGCTTCACAAGCTAGAAAAGCATGCGAAGTAACTTGCACGAAGATATTCACAGTTGGACTAAATCAACCCCTCAGAAATCTCAAGGGTGCGGAAACCTAGTTCCAGCATCCCCCCATACTACTTCGGGTGAGACCTTAGTGTGCGCCCTATGGAATGTTGCCGAAAGGGCCAGTAGTATAGGGATTTGTTTGGCTAATTAACTCTGAACCTAGGTCAGGCCCAAACAAGCCAACAATGATTGAAGAAATGCTCATCCATCACAAAATAAAGCATAGTACCTCCACTCCCTATCATCCACAAGCTAATGGGCAAGTGGATGTGAATAATAGGGCACTGGAGAACATCTTAACCAAGGTAGTGAGAAGCAACAAGAAGGATTGGGCAGAGAGACTGGTTGAGGCCACCTGGGCCTATAATATAGCATGGAAGACCACCATTGGATTTATACCCTATGAGTTGGTCTATGGAAAAATGGCTTTGTTGTCCATTGAGTTTGAATATAACACATTAAGGATGACAATGCAACTAGATCTGGATCTAAGTCATGCACAAAAAGAAAGATTGTTCCAATTGAATGGCTTGGATGAATTCAGAATGCAGGCCCTCCTACATACAGAGATAGTTCAACTTCAGTGGAATATCTGGCATGATAAACATATTAAGGAGAAGCAATTTCAAGAGGGCGATTGGGCATTGTTATATGATTCTAGGTATAAAGACTTCAATGGAAAGCTAAGGACAAGATGGCACAGACCTTATTTGGTGGAAAGATGCCATGATAATGATTCAGTGAAAATCGGAAATATAGATGAAGAAGCCATTCCATTGCTTGTTAATGGACACTGATTGAAAATGTACAAGAGGCCTTTATCAAAACAAGAGTTCATTGACAATATCAATAAGACAATGATGATGGTGGACCAAGTTCTAGCTCCTCCCTCGTCAGGTCACAGAAAAAGAGAAAAAAGAATAAGGATTCAGGTGAAAACCTCCATGAGGCACCTGAGTCCCATCTTTGGGTTGAAAACCTCGTGAGGCAGCCTAATGATGAAAAAATATGGAAAAAAGAATAAGAAGATCCCTGGGTGAAAACATTCCCTGAGGCGCCCAGGGCAAACATCTAAAGTGAAAACCTCTCTAAGGCAACCTCGTTTAAAATAAAAATAAAAAAATACATGCTTTTTATTTACATGTGGGCATCCTATAGGAAATCCTATAGCAGCCTATCCCATAGAATATCAACCATTAACTATAGGTCTTCACTAGGATGATCCAGGAGCAGCAGATAGTAGAGGAGGAAGAAGAATGACCTTGCAGCAAATAAAGAACACAACACCTCTGATCTTCGACAACTATAGCATGGCATCGAGACCACAGGTAAGTATCCCACTCACTCACTCATATGCTTCATTTGATCAAAATTTGTAAGGGTTACGAGGTATTTGGTTTATAAGTGAAAAGGTGGCCAGTTAACTTGGCCACCTTTTTTCAGTCATCACATACAAAACCAGGTGTCCTCTCACATGTGGCTACAGTCAACTCAAAGACAGAGTAGGAATAGGGAAAGAAGTGGTTAACTACGGATCTACAAGGTGGGAGCTGATTACGAGGAGTGGGAATGATGAGGTGGTAGTGGGGTCCAAAAATGGCAACGTACCTCTGCTGCCAGCACACCACCTCACCCCGAAAAGCCATAAAGGGAAACAAAACATTGTTTGCATGCATTCATGCATTCCACCTCCTCAAAACTCCCTCACTCAAGTCACTCTCATAACTCTGGCCACCCATCGGTAGCAAGGAACCATCGTTCTGCAAGAGAATTTCTATAGGAGCATGCACAAGAATTCATACAAGAACAGTCTACAAGAGCAGTCTACAGGATACACAAAGGCAGTCTATAGGATAGGCAGAGAGGGGTTCAAGAGGGAATATCACGAGAATTGTCCACTGCCACCATTCTAAAGAGGTAGGATCTAAAAATACATCCCCATTTACAAGAAAATGAACTAGAAATACTCTAGAAGCTAGTGGATATAACAACTGTGGGAGGTGAATTACATACACAGGAAACTCTGTTTTCTCCTGAATTTAAAATTCTTGTGTCAAACCTCTAATTTCCTCCTCAAGCATCACATGCAATATGATATGAGGGTTTAATAGGAGAGAACCCACAAACACTATGAGGATACAACAACACCCCCAAGTGCTTGAAATCTTTATAAGACACCAATGGATGGGGTTTTTCGAAAAAATCACTGGGTATGATGATGAGGTGGCTCAAGAATTTTCTCATTCCCTCACTCCACACAACAGAATCCATGCCACTGTTACAGTTAGAGGGCTCACTATAGATCTCACCCCAGAGCTTATCAGTAGGGTCACTACACTTCCCCTAGGAATTCCAAGGAGAAAAGAAGACAAGGCAGATAGTCAGGTGGCAAAAAGGAACTTCTTTTTAGAAGGTGAAGAGCCCACAGAGGATAAAAATGGAGCAAGGAAGGACATTCTACCATACCCATGGAGTGAGGTAGGTAACCAACTCATAAAATATATCTCATGTAAGGGTAGGTACTCTGTTTTTTATGGCTACCATTTTAGGATGCTTGAAGAATTAAGATTTGGGGTAGAAACACCAGTCCACCAAAGACTCAACATACCCTATTTCTTGATGCAATCACTCATAGACTCCAACAAAAAAGTAAAGGAAGGGAATTCCCAACAATTGGCTCACCATGGGTTGATCAGGATCCTCATTGAGGATGCCCTCCAAAACCTCAGGATCCCTATAAGATGGTCAATCTTCAGAGACTTACCAGCAGAGGATGACATCAAAACCCTCACCTATGATGTCAGTAAGGAGGAAAAACAAGAAGAAGAAGATACAGAGCTAGATGGGGATGAGATTGATGAAGAAGAAACTAATATAGAGGAACATAATGAAGCTGAAGAAGAAGGGGGAGAAGAGAAGGAGGATGATGTTGAAATAGAGGAGGAAATGAAGGAAGAAACTGATGGAGATGAGAAAGAATAACAAGAGGAAGAAGGCATTGAAATAGAAGGGGAAGAACACAAGGATGAGTCACCTAGGGTGTCTCCAGAGGCCCCTGCAAGGGAGGCAGAAGCTGCCTCATTGCTCTCAGCACCCCAGTCAAGCAAAAAGGGAAAAGGAGGAAAACTCCTCTATATTTCATAACAAGAAAGAGCACAAGAATCAAACAAGGGAAGCGAAAAATATCAACAAAAATCCCTATTGAGATTGAAGATTCCCCTACACCAAGTGACAAAGAAGCAATAATGAGAGATCAACTTGAGAGGGAAAATGCATGGCTAAGAGGACAGCTGCAGGAAAGAGAAAACCAACTAGCATGTATGGCCAGCCTCTCCTTGGGGGCCATCCAGTGTAGGATGCCAGCTAAATCCTATGCTTTTTACCTCAGAGAACAATGGATTCAATTTTAGATTAAAACACTAGCACAAAGGGGCAACATGCCATTTCAGGACTACAGGCAATTTATTGATCTTTGTGATCAAAGTACACTAGAGGATAGGGAAAAAATGGCTGAGTTTTACTTGCACAACATGTCCATCATAGACATGTATGTTTGGGATCCTAATGTCGAGCTAGGAGATCTATAATTAACAGCTTTGGCATCATGGATGAACCATGAGGAGTCAAGAGCTGTAGAGATGAAAAGAATATTGGCCAGAGAGAAAAATGAACCTCTTTTCATCATAGCTCAAATCCCAAAGCCCTAATCAGCACCCATAATCTAATTGCAAATGATCCTCAGCTGGCACCTAGATATCTTGTTACCCAAGAGCAAGAAATTTCACATTTTGTGGATATGTTTAAGCTGCTAGGAGATGATAGTATACATGTGTTATGAAACCAGCTCACAAAAAGATAGAAAAGAGAGATCAACGCCTTGAAATTTAGCCTCTTTGAGGGGGCAACCTCCTTTACATTACAAAAATGAACAATTCTTGGATGATACAAATGAAAAGACCTCCTTTCTATATATAGGAGTCTAAGGGGTCATAACATAATCAGAGCCAACATAACAATAATTATGTAAGGGCACAATAATAACAATAGTGGGCTTCTATGGGGCACAATAGTAACAATATGGGCACTACATGGGTACATCAATATAATAAGTGCGTTGTACTAATAAAAATAAGGGGTTACACTAGTAGTATATGGGCTTAACATGCCTCTCTCCTTAAAAAACGTTGTCCTCAACGCTTGAGTAGTTTTTAATGCTTCTGTATAAAATTCATGTCCTACCATGTGGAATCTTCAGCAGGTAAGTTCTTCCACTTGATGAGATACTCTGAAATTGATCGATTTCGTAGCTGTCGGGTTATTATTTCTGTGACTGCTCCAGGTTCCAATATGATTTTTCCTTCCTCTTCAATTTCTGGCAATATTGTTTGAATTGGGATCTTTTGCAACTTTTGAATAAGTGGCCATACATCTTCATCGTTCTTCCATTCATCCCTTGCTTTGTTTATCCAATCTGGTTGGATAATAGAAATAGCACAAAACAATGCTCCCACATCCTCATCCTTGAAGAGTCTTCCCATTCGGTAAGGTCACCATTTTTTACGTGCATGTAGTATTGCCAACATTTCCTTCTCATAATTAGCTTGCTTGAGATGTAGCAGTAAAAATACCCAATCACCTACATCAAAACATTTTTCACTACGATGTTGATCTACCTGTTGTTTCATTTGAATTTGCACCGAAGTGGCGTTATCCTTTAAAAGATGGAGAACTTGTTGTTGATGCTCGATGTGATCTTTTACTGCTTGAACCTTTTTCTTCTTGATATGTCCTTCTAGAGTTTGGGGAGTGGTAATTTCTTCCAATCCTTTACAAGATATGGTTAGATTCATTTTTTGATGCTCGATGTGATCTTTCACTTCTTGAACATTTTTCTTCTTGATATGTCCTTCTATCTTGATAGTTTGAGGAGTGGTAATTTCGACCAATGAATTACAAGATATGGTTGGATTCATTTCTTCTTTCTCGATGTGATCTTTCACTTCTTGCAACTTTTTCTTCTTGATATGTCCTTCTATCTTGAGAGTTTGAGGAGTGGTAATTCTTGCCAATGCTTTACAAGATATGGTCTAATTCATTTCTTCTTTCTTTGGGGTGGGGTCCTAGCGTATAACCTCTTCTTTTGATGTTTCTTGATCCTTTTCATCCTCCTCTTCATATTCTATGTAAAATAATTTCTTCTCAGCACACTTATGACCTTTAGTGCATTTTCTATCACAATTGTAACAAAGCCCTTTTTCTCTTTTTACTTCCAATTGTTGTGGTGTAACCCTTGTAGGTTGTGGAAGGCTAGGAGAAACAACACTTCCATCTTTATAGTTGTGAGCGGTATGCTTCCTGGTTTCCATAATTTTGCTTTCCACTATGTCACAAAGCCCTTTTACTCTTTCCAATTGTTGTAGTGTTGCTCTTGTTGCTATCCTCATAATGTGCTATCATTTCCTCCGTGAAAATTGACCATGTAACAAGTTGTTTACGAGAACAAAGACCTTTGTACCATAAAAATTGATCCTGTTCTAAATATGAAGATGCAATACATACCTTTTGTAACAGTGGTACACCATGTAGATCAAAATATTGCTCCATCTGAAGTATCCAATTTATCGGATCCTTGCCATCAAACTTCCTCATCTTGCTTTTTCTTGATTTTAGGATCTCGATCTTGAAATGACTGTAACTCTGTACTTTCAGATATTTAAGTTCTAAAATTGCGATTTGCAGTAGCCCTCTGTGTCCTCTTTCCAATGCTACCAGTCTGATCCAAATTGGATTCTCCAAGAAGGAGTTATGCACAATCTCCCAAGATGACCTGATTATAGACCTTTCTAGAAGAGCGAACTTGTATGAAGTGCCACGTGTCACTATTTCGACCTTTTGCACTGAAAAATATATGCAAGAAACTACAGTCTATCCTCTTTTTGTACCTCCTTACGAAATTTCAATCCGATGCTCAGAGAGAAAGTTATGAAGATTTTCCCATGTCACCTGTTTGGAATGTAATTCAGGAGTCTGCAAAAATACCAAATTCCTCAGATCATATCTCTGCAAATATAGTGCAAAAAAATCTGAAATTCGGACCCGAGATTCAGTGCGATTTCTTCTCAAATGGGTTTTTTTTTTAGCTTCTAAAATTTCGTAGTATAGGGGCCTAACAACATGCCTGTTTAAGGAGATGGAACACACTACAACATAGCTTGAAGATTAGAGAATATCACTCCCCTCAAAGGTTGAGAGAGGCACTCAACATGACACCTATCTATAAGCAATCAGTGAAAAGGTTGAAGGTCAAATGGATAGGCCTAAAACTCAGTCCACCACCACTCCTAGGGATGCTAGAAGGGAGGAAAGAAGAAGAGGAAAAGAGGTAGTGGGAAGAAGTAGAAAGGAAAGTAGGCTTCTATGAACAAGAAGAAGAGACCACAGCAGAGGCATGGGATGTCAGAGAGGCTACCAGAGCCATGAAGGACATGGACATTAACTAAGTTTCTCAGAGGATGAGCAACACTTTTAGTAGGGAGGTGATGATGAGCCTCATCATTGGGTAATTATATGGGCCTTAATTCACCTCCTAGCTTAGTCAAACCAACTATTCTCACAACTTATTGCATACTTTTGATTATATTTTGTTTATGAGATGATTTAGAGTTGGATATTTTTCTTTTTGGTCTAATGTGCATTTAATGCATGATTAAAGGATAAAAGCAAGGAATTTTGGCAAAGACCTTGGTAAAAACTAGAATGGGAAAAGGGAGAGGAATTATAGGAGGTAAATCCTCCTCATTTACTACCCCTCCATTCGAATATTCCTCCATCAGCACGAAGTGCAAATAGCCAAATCATGAGGACTAGAAGGCAACCAAGTAAGTGAAAGTCAAAGCACCAGTTTATCTCGAGTTTGGGAGCCAAGCGTCCCTAATTTTAAGGAAGTCATTGGAGACTTCATATGTATAAGTAGAGAGGCCTAGGACCTCATTAGGATTTGGATTTTTGATTGTAAAACTTTACTCTATTTTCAAGCTGCAAGACTTGTGACAGTTTTTGATGTAATCCATTATTTTGATAATAAGAATGAGTTTTGTTTTGAACCAGCACTGAGTTAACTCAAAGGGATGAAGCTCTTGGGTTAGGGCCCAACCCTAGCAGCCAAGGCTCCTCTTTATTGTACATGTATGCTAGCATAGATTCATGGTTTAATCGTTCATTTTCTTAAGTAGCTGCATTTTCATTACAACAGTGTAGCATAGATTGGTTGTGTTTTAATTTGCTTCCATTTGTGCCTCCTTTCAATTAGCAGGTTAGCAAGGATAAAAAGATCACCATAAGGTTGTCAGCAGGTGTCTCAGCCTCACCTCCTTCCTCTGGGACCATGACTTGAGGAAGAGACCCTTCAGCAACCCCAAAAACATAGATTTCTAGTTCTTGCATGAGCTTTGGAGTTTGTCGTCTTGATTCAGTACTTGGTTCATTTCATCATTATCTTTTTCCATCACTCTCTTTTTGTAATAAGATCTCACTCATCCTCATTTCCTTTAGCACTTTCCTCATGCATAATATATGCAGGAGCTAATAAATCACATCATAAACATATTATACCCGTAGATTTCCTTACCGGTTGATCCACAACAAACCTAACCAATGTCGTCAACCGCGTGTTGCATATTCATTTCAACGTTTGACTTTAGGCACTCCAAATATCCACCGTCGATTTATTTTTCTTGATCCAACGACTATCGTGTCACCCACTCACCAACTAGCTTGGCTAATATCCACTGTTGATCAATCCTGCATGATCCAATGGCTATCGTGCAATCTAGCATGAATTCCTGCACTACCGATATCCGACCGAGAACACGTGAGAAAAGTGGTTTTCCCGTGCTACTTGTCACTCACCTAGGCTAATCATGTGAGATTTAGAAATTCCGCTTACAGCTCTTAGGGCACGCGAGATACTTCTTACGACCTATGAAGATCACTCCATCACATCACCCGCTCACCAACTAGCTTGGCTGATCTCCACCATCGATCTGTCTCGCTTGATCCAACAGCCATCACGTCACCTGCTTGCCAACTAGCCTAGTCAATCTCTACCATTGATCAATCCCACATGATCCAACAACTATCGCGTAGTCTCGTATGAATTCTTACACGACTGATATCTGATCGAGAGCATGCGAGAAAAGTGGTTTCCCATGCTACGTGTCACCCACTTAGGCTAATCACGTGAAATTTAGGAATTTTTCTTATGGCTCTTAGGGCACGCGAGATACTACTTACCACCCACAAAGAACGCTCCATCATTCCACACGTTTTCCACCCTTCCGATGACACGTGACTTGATGTGATCCATCCATTTATTAACGTACTCTCTTGCGATAAGATCTTTGCCACTCATCCTCCGTTAATCTTGTTCGTTGATCCGACTGATCTAATGGTTCCTGCATACTATTGCTTCATTAATTCTTCCTTTTTCTGATTTTGATCTTCAAATATTCTTTCGCTTGACTCCTTCCTGAACTTTGCTCTACGTATTATTTAAATGTTACCACTCCTGAGCTTTGATTTTGTTAGACTCCAACACTGTCTGATCATTGCAATGCTCCTCTAAGCACTGTCCTCTCTCTCAGATTCTTTTTGAATTCCTTGCACTCTTATGTTATGCAGAATTACTCTAATCCACACACAGTTTATAATTCAATTATTCAAAACACACCACACTATCCAAACACTCCATAGACCTTCTAGCCATCCTTAACCACCTTCCATCCACCTATCACATCTCTTATGTTATGCAGAATTACTCTAATCCACACACAGTTTATAATTCAATTATTTAATACACACCACACTATCCAAACACTCCATAGACCTTCTAGCCATCCTTAACCACCTTCCATCCACCTATCACATCTACAAGAACAATTAAATTGCATGCTTAATTTTACCAAAAAATAAAAAAAGTGAAAATAGATTTAGTTTAGTTTCCTTACTTACACAGTAGTATGGTTTGATGCTCTTTACTTTTGTAACTTAGATAGCAGCCTTAGGTTAGTGTTGATTTAGCAATTATTCTTAGCATAACTGTTTAAATGGTTAATTAGGATATGGTGTGATTTAGCATTTTCTTAGATAGATTTTCTCCTCTTCCATCAAAGGATCAAGCTTCTTCTAACTCTATAGAAGTCTGGCTTGGAACCCTTGGGGCCTCTCACCAGATGAACAGTGACAACAGGCAGGACCTTCACTTTTACTTGTGCATATAGCACTATCACCTCCACATTTGTACAAACCCCGGGTTGATAAGTAAAGCTGGTAGCCCAGGAGTTGTAGCATCCTTGCTGCAATAGTAGCGCTCATCAATTAATTCATTGAAAATAATGTTTTCATGGATAAAATAACAAATAAGAACAAGAAGACCTTTCTCAAAGGGATTCCATGGTACTCTTTAGCACAAGCAACTGAGATATTAACAAAAAGAAGAGGAGGTGGGAAATTGGCTCTTTGCACTTGGATCAGATTTGAAGATCGTGAAGTTAGGATATGTCCTCTTTAAATTGGAGGAGTTAGAATCATGTTTGTCCAAGGTAGACCAATTTGATTGGGAGATTTTAAGTTGATATTTGAAGCCATCAATGATTTCCTTGATCCAACGGAGGTTTTTGGAACACCCTTGTGAAGATGTAAGACTTGTATTTGCTTCTTGCATCAGTGATATCATAAATATAACTTCTCCTATTCCCCCCTACAAGGAGGAGATTTTAAGATAGGTTCTACAACTGATTGTAGAGGGCTTGCATGGATTGTGTTATATCGAGAGCCCTACCTTTGGTAAGAGGCTCAAAGTCTTAGAAATTATGGCAAGATTTTGATCATGTGCAATTATTCTTAATCTAGAGTGTGATGGTTGATTCTTCAAATATTCCAATGATTCTTCACCAACATTAGAGAGCATCATACATAAACTATCAAAACCAATATGTAAAATATTTTTTCATTAATTTTAGGTGAATATGATGCCATTTGCAAGTGGTTGAGATCAAAGAAGTTGGTTATTTGGAGGAAGGAATTGGTTGTTTTGCCTACTACTCACGAATTCTCAAAATGATTGGTTGAGAAAAACATAAAAAGGCTCAAAAAGTAGTTGATTGAAAAATAAATAATGGGGTTGTAGGTCATAAGATATTCCAACAAGGGTAAGAACCAAATAAGAAGGAAGCAAAAGTGTCCATTAGGGATAGTCGATTGCTTTGGTGATAATGTATTGCATCCAAATGTTGTCGATGACAAAGGAGTAGTTGTGACAATGGAGAGTGGAAATAATGCCTTTCTTCTAGAAGAGAACATGTTAGTTGAGGAAGAATTGGTAGAAAAAAGAAGCATTGTTGAAGCACATTCCTCTTCATCTATAGATGTCATAACACAAAATGATGATAGTAGCATTGACACTCAACATTTGATGGGTGGACCTATTATGATGACAAGGTATGAAAAACCTTCAAATTTGCAGGGACATGAGGAGAGGTATAGTTTTCATCAGAACAATCATGAAACTATTCTTATGGCTAGCTCATTTAAAGCTCAAACAGAAACATTGGATGATACAGTGAAGCATTCACATTATAGATCAAGAATTTTTGAAGTGCGAGCTTGCATGAATACATTCATCGTGGCTACAACTCTTTCAAATAATAGTCACCAGGAACATACTTGGTAAGAGATTAAAAATTACCTTTCAACAATGAAGTAGAAAACCATGGCACTAAAGGACACAATAATATAGCAAGACAATGTGCTTAAGGACTTGGGAGTCAGGTGTGCTAAGACAAATAACAATATTTCCAATATGAAGAATCAATTAGAGTTGCTATCATGGAAGCAACAAACCAAATCTTGTAGGCTGATTGTATAGGAGGGCTAACATATTGGGATATAGAATCAAGAGGCATAATTTTTGCATGGAAACATCCCAATTGTAATCAGAGTAGTGCAATGTCAACATGGTGGGTTTTGTCAGGGATTGATGATTATTAGTGGGAGAGGAATTATATGGAAAGTTAGGGACTCCAAAGGTGTTATTATTATGGACTACAGAAGCCCAGGTTAGTTGAATTGGGGAAAGGTTATGAGTTGGTATTCTACTAAGTGTATGACACTTCTAGCGAGGGGTACAACACAACAAAAAAATTAAGTTTTTGTAGCACCATACATATGTTCTAGTCTCGACTTTGGTCAAAGAGGCTAAGAAACACAAGATATCCAAAAGCCAAAAAACAATTCTGGAGAAAATACCTAGATATAGCTCAATTAAATTAATTAATTAGTAATTAAAAAATTCCTAAGTCTAACTTAGGAAATCTGGTTAATTAATACCAATTAATTGAGAAAAGTAAGAATTCTCTAGAAGCTCACATGGATTGAGTTTGAGATGATCTTAGACACTGATGGAGATCTAATCATGGTTGTTGGTTCACCAACGAGAGATTATAAGAGTAAGAAAATGGGTTGGAGATAGACACATTGAACTAGTCGGTGACCAAGGTAGATTGAATTTCCTAGAGAGCAGAGATCTAGTCGAGAAGAGAACACGAGCAAAGATAAGTAGAGGAGAAACAACAGAGATTTTGGTGGAGTTTTCTAATGTCTAAATAGTCATCTGAGGGAGGTCGAAGTTATTCCATAGGAGGTTACACAGGGGCTTTCACAAATCCTCAAAGAGGTAGTTCAGTTCAACCAAAGGAGAGGTCACTTCAATTACCGGAGACCAGGATAATTTTCCAGAGGACTAGAGAACCACTTTTAGATGCAGCAACAGGTAGGACATCTAATTTAGAGGTATATCAGGGGAGTGTGTGTGAGGGACTATGCAACATCTGCGCAGAATCCTGCGCAGGGGTCTTGGATAGCCAGTTCGAGTGGCCAAATTGTTGCTGGATTGCTTACAGAGAGAGAGAAATTATCTTAGATAATTTTCCTAGTGATTTATCAAGAGAGGGTCGCTAGTTTGGCATCTAGATTTGTACTCTAATGTTTTTATGTTGAAGAATAATAATAAAAACCTCATCCGTTGCACCAATTTTCTCACATTAGTTTTTTTTAAGGACTTTTATCCAAAAATAACAGTGTCAAAATTATTGTGTGTGTGTGCTCTATTTTCTCAGTTTCTAGTTTTATATTCTACAAAAAAATTATTTTGAATAAATTGCAATGTGATCTATTCATTATTTTTCCGTAAAAAAATAAACTGCATAATTAGTCAGTTATAAGAATAAATTCTAGTCGCTGCATTTCAAGGAAATTTTCACATGATATCAGAGAAATTTTGATCAGATCAAGAGCTCAGTAGCGAAGAGGGAGAAATTTTGTAGTTCATAGGGAGTTTTGAAAAAATTTATTCCCAGATCTACGTAGAGGCTAGCCAAGAATGCGAATTAGTAGAGGAAGGGATCTATTTTCAATTTGTAGGAAGTAGAAAATTTGTATTTCCTTAGTTGTACTGATTTGCAAGCATTGGTATTGCCAAGAGATAGTTCTGGTGATCAGAAAAGAAATTTGTTTTAGTAGATCTGGGTGTAGTGTTTTTGCAAAAAATTTTGTAGTAGAAGAATCAGTGATGGCCAAGGAAGAGAGAAAAGCATTCCAGATCCAACTGATAGGAGGAAATCCATGATTTCCAATAGTAAAAGGTAGCAGTAGGGCAGGTCTATGCATTCTAGAAGGGAGTGCAAGTAGCAGAGTAGGAATCCAAGAAAGAAAGGGGTTAGATTCATGTTTATTTTCCCAGGTTTGGGTTTCAAAAAAATTGCCTCAATAGGACTTCGATATCAGGATAAGATAGATGGAGCCTCTAACTATTGTATATAGAAAACCAAAATGTCTTTCCTGCTAGATGAGCATAGTCTGAAGACATATGCATACAAAGTTATAGCCATACCTATAGATTCGTAACAACTAAAGAATTACAATAAGGAGATGGCCAAGAAAAAAATATTGATCCCAAATGGAGTTAGAGATCATATAATCTCACATTTAGTTGCCAATAATACGACAAAAGAAATGTGTGATGCTATCACAATTCTTTTCCAGAATCCTTATGAGAACCAAAAGATGTTCTTGAAAGAGAAGTTGAGGAGCACTAGGATGAATAAGGGTGAAAGAGTCACTCCCTATCTCACTAGAATTTAGAATGTATGAGATGAGCTTGAATCCATTGGAGAGACACTTCAAGAGAGTGAGAAATTGCATACAACCCTCAATGGTTTCACCAAAGAGTGGGCAACTTTCATTGAAGGTATTATTGGATGAGATCATCTACCTGGATGGGATTGATTGTGGGTCGATTTCACTCAAGAAGAGATGACACTTGCTATGGTCGAGCATAATATCAATGAAAATAGTATAAAAGGACCAAAGAGGGTGAATTATGAAGAGAACGTATCCCTTGAATTGAAGGGGAAGGAAAAGAAAGGTCTCAGTGAGGGATAAGGCTCACAGGGAGGAGAAATGAAGAAGAAAGATTTGTTAAAGATCAAGTGCTTCAAATGTGGTGAGTTTGAGTACTACAGTTCCCAGTGTTTGAAGAAGAAGAAGGAAAAGAAGGAGATGCAGGATTAGGAAACAACTTCAGCAAAGATCGATAATTTTTCCAACAAGTTGGAGGATGAATTTGATTTGTATGCAACTACGTCTAGGAGAGAGGTGGGGAGACCTTGAGCTCTAGAGTTGCAAAGATTTGGGTAGGATCCATGGAGGATAGCATTAGATAGATGTTTCCTCATGGATCATTACCTTAGCGACAAGGGCCCACAATATTCAGTAGCAGATGGATCAATGTCAACATGGCACAGTCAGGTCTTGAGGGACAATTGTAGATCTAGTTATAGTCAGATGTTGAGGGGCACATAGGAGCTGTAGCGCAAAAAGTTACACAATAGACAGTGAAAATTGCTAGTTGCAACTAGAGACTCAAGAGATAGTTATAGATTCATTACAGGGACACAATTGATTTAAAGATTTTTTCACAAGTACAGTAGTTGTTGCAACAATGAGAACATGAGATTAGATGCAACGGAGAGCAGTGTTGGAAGCAGTGTAGGATGACACAATGCAAAGCTAGCAACATCAAAGATGCAAGGTGGTTCATCTACAGAGTGAAAAATGAATCAAAGTATGCGCATGGATTGGTGGGTAGTGGTAGGTTGTCACAAATGTCATACATCAACAACGTTAGGGAAGAGGTTACAAGAGAAAGACAATAAAACACCTTCCTCACTAAGAGGGACTACTAGTTTTTGTAGCATTAGACATGTGTTCTAGTCTCAACTTTGGTCAAGATCTCTAAAACCAAAAAAAAAAATTCCGAAGAAAACACCGAGAGACAACCCAATTAAATTAATTAATCAGTAGTTAAAAAATTCCTAAGTCTAACTTAGGAAAACTAGTTAATTAATGGAAATTAATTGGGAAAAGTGAGAATGCTCTAGAAACTCACACAGATTGAGTTTGAGATGATCTTATCCGTTGATTTATATCTAATCATGGTCATTAGTACACAAACGAGAGATTATAAGATAATGATGATGGGTTGGAGATAGACACATCAAGCTAGTGGGTGATCTAACTAGATCGAATGTCCGAGAGAGTAGAGATCCATCCACGAAGAGAATTTGACCCAGAGATTAGTACTAGAGGTAGAGAAGCAACAATAGAGATTCTGATGGAGTCTTCTACTGTTGTAACATCCAACTAAGGGAGGTCGAATTTATTCCATAGGAGGCTGCATAGGGGTTTACGCAAAGCCTCAAAGAGGTAGTTCAATTCAGTGAGACGAGAGGTCGATTCAGTTGCTAGAGACCAAGATAATTTTCCAGAGGGACAAATAATCACTTCTAGAGGTAGCAACAGGAATGACATCTAAATTAGAGTAAAATCCGGGGAGTGCATGTGAGTGATTGCGCAACATATGCACATAAGCTTGCATAGGGGTCTTGGATATCTAGTTTGAGTGGCCAGATTGTTGTCGGATTTCTTGTGGAGAGAGAGAAATTTTCTTAGATGATTTTTCCTGTGGTTTCTCAAGAGAGTAATGTTAATTTGGCATCTAGATTTGTACTCATGATTTTTTCTGCTAAAGAATAACAATAAAACCCTCATCTGTTGCACTAATTTTCCCACATTGGGTTTTTGTGGGAACTTTTGTCCAAACATAACGGTGTCAATTTTATTGTGTGTGTATGCACTATATTTTATCAGTTTCCAGTTTTGTTTTTCACAACATCTTTATTGTGAATAATTTTTTGTGTGATTTATTCATTATTGTTCCGTAACAAAATAAACCTCATAATTAATCAGTTAGAAGAATAAATTCCAGTTGTTGCATTTCAAGGAAATTTTCATAGGAACTCTTGGATATTGGGGATGATGGATTTCCTGTTTGGTAATGGGATTCCATGTGGATCATTCCATCACACAACCAAATTGGATAGAGTGATGGTGCACAACATGGGGTTTCTAGATGAAGAAAAAACATCATGATAGAGACCCTTCTTGGGAGAATAGCAGCATACACTCTGTTGAATTCTTGTTGATTGAATATCCCACTTGTTAGTGGAATATTCCAAGAACAATGTAGCCTATGAGTTAGAGCTTCTACATGTGGTTGCTAGTGTGGAAGATGAATGCAATAGAGGAAGGAGGATCAAGGCTCAAGTTCTTGGAGATAGATTTCTAGTTTGCAACTATATCATATTGGAGAAGGCTAATTCATTGAGGGAGAGTTCGATGGCTGACAAAGCACTAAGGGACCTTGTTTTCATCCACATTACTAGTCATCTTCTTAGGTGGATGAGATATTTTTCGATGGTTTCATCTCCTAAACATGACCTTAGTTCAGTTTCATAGCAACAAATAATTCAGTCAAATTATAGCAACATTGGCAAAAAGAAGAAAATAGCAATTCATGCTATTAATTTAGGGGTCAAGAACCATTGTAGAATCCATCTCCTAATTAGGATCGATGGAGCATGCGGTATTTTTGGTAACTCTTGCATCCCTTAGAAGGTAATTGTGTCAACATTTAGTCTCCATAGGTATCCAAATATGTTTTTGATGTAGCATTCATGCATAGGTCACCCTGTGGATATGCCACATACAGTGGTGTGTATTTTCACTTAAGGATCTTTCTCATAAAATTTGATCTTACATCACGTGAACTTGAAGGGTTGCCTAGGACTAGCCCTATCTTACAGGATGTTGGGGAATTTTATATTGAGTACTCTACAAATTCACTAGGAATTCTTGCAGATGATGGATTTCACTTCTAAGGATTGCTTCAAGGTATTGCAACATGTGGTAGTAGTACCAAGTTCAACAATGTTGAGGTGATATGGAAGTTATGTGTTGAAGTATTCTACAAATGTTTTTAGATCCCGGTATAGGTGTATGGATTGTTTAAGGATAAGAAATTTCTAGAAGGGAAAAATGTAATGTCCTTTTTTTCAGGCGTTAGAAACAAAGGCCATCTCAGTAGCCTAACCTGCAAATTAAAATTAATTGCGGGTTATGAGGGAATTAATTAATTAAAAATCACTGAGAAAAAAGAATATTATAAAGTCACCTTACTAAGAGAAAATGTGAGCCATGGTATTGACCATGGTATTTCAATAGGCCATTGTAATAAAAAGAGAAGTGAGAGCTCATTTTCAGGCATGATTGAATGTTTTTGTAAACTAATTTATGGGCTCATAGAGCTTTGGGTGAGGGTTTGTAAACCTGAGTGTGGATCTTCTTTGGGAGTGAAACTATCCTCTTATTTGGGGGTGAAACATCTTCCCTAGCTAGTCAAGAGGGATAGCCACTTCAGGTTCTTCATTGGTGCTTAGTGAAAGAGGATCAAGAATCATTAGAATTTAGGGTTCGGGGATCATTGTATTTGTAGCAGAATGAGATTATTCTGATGAAAGAAATTACATTACAAAGATTGAGTTAATTGAGGGAAATGAAATATATTGAAGGAGGTTGAGTTGATTTAAAGGGAACCAACCAAATTTTGCTAACGGGTTCCACTAATAATTTTTGTGTAAATTTCCCCACAAATTATTAACAAAAGTTGGTTAGAATTTATTATGGAATTCCATCTAGCATTTATGATTATTGGCTCTCTTTTTTTTATTGTTTGGATTCTCCATAACTTTACCTGTTGAATTTAATTAAATTTTATGTAAAAAAATAATTCTTAAATTTTTCTGAGGAAATTTGAGGAAAATTCTAAAAGGATTACAAAATAATTTTAAAGTGGATATTACAGTGGTATCAGAGCTAGTTTTCTTGCTAACCTAAAGGGTTTTATTTGAGAAATATTGTAGTGGGATTGTACCAAATATTAAGTCAGACACATATAGAAATATTTTTATGGATTCTTATTTAGCAAACTCTTGGGTAAAAAGGAGGTCAAAACCCTAGGCCGAATTGAAGTAAATCATGGGAAAAAAGAGTTGAAACCCTCAGAAGAATAGATAAAATCGTGGGGCAAAAACCCTAAGATGAATTGAAGTAAATGGTGGGCAAAGAAAAACAAGCTTGAAACCCTGGGGTTAACTGAAGAACCTGTGGGGTAGAAAAGAGGCCAAAATCCATGGGTTGCATTAAATAATTCATGAAGCAATAAGGAGGCTAAAAACCAATAGGAAAAATTGAAGAAGTTTCGGATGCCACCAACCCTAATTGTTGAGAGTCGATTCACTTTGTGGCTGAATTTATATTGCAAGTAAATTCATCGGATGATCATTTCCATTTTTTATAGAAGTCAAGTTTATTTGGGGCTTGAACTTTTGTTGGACGAATTAATTCATTGTGGAGGACAAGTCAAAATTTATGGAGGCCGAAATATTACTGAATCCAAGTTAAATTGCTAGGGTTTGATCTTGTATTCATTATTGGAGAAAAGATAAATACAGGGCCAAATTATCTTCAGTGGACATAGGTCATCTAAGGTTGAAATTTATTGAAGAAAGTAGCAAAAACTCTAGATTTAGAGAATACTTTCAGAAGCCGAGTAAAGGTGTATGCATATATCTAGGATAGACGAAAAAAAATTCCAATATTCGAGTTGATGTGCAAGACAGAACTTAGGGTTTTAGAAACCGATTTTCCTTGAGGGAGATGAGTGGAGGTGAATTTTTCACCGATAAAATATCCCTGTAAACTTAGTCACATTTATGAAGTTTGAGTTATCTCTAGGTAGAGGTTCAAGTCACATTACAAGTATCTCATCAAGTGCTACAACGACTCATAAGTGTGAAGTTTTAACATAACGTTGAGTCCTTGGGAAGCAGGGCCTTGTTTCCTATGGTGATGGAATCAATAGTTTATAGAAAGTGAATGATCAAGAAATCAACATTCTTCCTGAATCGGAATAATAGTACGCATGTTGGTTCCTTGAAAATAATGTTTTCATTGAGAAAGGAACAAAGTATAACATGCAGACCTTTCTCAAAGGGTTTCCATGGTCCTCTTCAACACAAGCAACCTAGAAATCGACAAAATGAAGATGAAGTGAGAAATTGGTTTTTTGTAATTTGATCATATTTGAATATTATGAAGTTGGGAGATATCCTCTCTAAATTGGAGGAGTTAGACTCATGTTTGTCCAAGACCAATCTGATTAGAAAAGTTTAAGTTGGGATTTGAAGCCATTAATGTTTGCCTTGATCCAATACAGGTTTTTGGAACACCCTTGTGAAGAGGTAATACTTGTAGTTGCTTCTTTCCTTAGTTAGATCACAAAGATAATTTCTCTTGTTTCCCCTTACAATGACGACATTCTAAGAAAGGTTCTATAACTTATTGTAGAGAGCTTGCATGGAATGTGTGATATTGAGGGCCCTAACTTTGGTAAGAAGCTCAAATTCTTAGAAATTATGGCAAGAATCAAACCATGTGCCATTATTCTCAATTTAGAGTACAATTAATTGATTCTTCAAATATTTGTAGGCTTCTTCACCAACATTAGAGAGCATCATCCATACACTATCAAAACTAGTATGCAAGTTATTTTGTCTTTAATTTTAGGTGAAGATGATGACATTTTCAAGTGGATGCAATCAAATTTGTTGGCTATTTAGACGAAGGAACATGTCGTTTCACCTATTGTTCATGAATTCTAAAAAATATTGGTTGATCAAAACATAAAAAGGCTAAAAAAGTAGTTGATTGAAAAATAACTAATGGGGTTGTAGGTCACAAGTTATTCCAACAAGGGTAAGAACCAAATAAGAAGGAAGAAAACTTGTCCATCAAGGATAACCATTTACTTTGGTAAGAATCTATTGCATCCAAACATTATTTAGGACAAAGGAGCAATTGTGGCAATGGAGTGTGGAAACAATTCCTTACTTCCAAAAGAGAACATGTTAGTTGATGAAGAATTGATAGAAAAAGGAAGGGCTATTGAAGCATGTTCCTCGTCATCTACAAATTCCATAACACAAGGATGAAAATAACATTTACACTCAAGATTTGATGGACGGGCCTCTTATGATGGTCAGGTATGAAAAACCTTTGAATTTACAGGGACTTGAGGAGAGGGATAGTTGCATCAGAAGAATCATGAAACCCTTATTATGGAGAGCTCATTAAAAGCATAAACAATAGTATTAAATGAGAAATTTGAGAATTCACATTATGGACCATCCATCAATGAAGTTCAAGTAGGCATGAAGCATCCATTGTGGCTAAAGGGATTTCAAATAATAGTCACCATGAACATACTTGCGAAGATTTTAAAAGGAACCTTTCAACAATGAAGAAAAGAACTAGGGAACTGAAGGACATAATAATACAACAAGATAATGTGCTTAAAGACTTGGGAGTTAAGTGTACTAGGAAAAATAGTAATCTTGTAGTATGTAGAACTAGTTAGAGTGTCTAATGGGGAAAAAACATAACTCCACTTTTGAGCTCTGGAGTAGTCCCCTTCAATAGTACAAAGACAGGGCTTGCAGTGCCAAATGCCCATTTTTTAGACCTCATATAGATAAAGGGACGACACATAATATTTGGATCAATGAGGAAGCAAGAACCCAATATTGCAGGTTGTATGATCAACATATTTGGATACAGAATTAGGAAGAAATTTTTTTACACAACAACATCCCAATTGTAATTAGAGTAGTGCAATGTCAACATGGTGAGTTTTTTTAGGAATTTCTAATGATTAGTGGGAGATGCATTCTTTAGGAAGTCAGGTACTACAAATGTGTTATGATTATGGTTGGCATGCCCTATTATAGAATTCCATGTCAGTTGGATTGGAAAGAGGTTATGAGTTGGTATCCTACTAAGTAGGTGACACTTCTATCTAGGGGTACAACACAATAGGAACCCTGGGATATTGGGTTGTTGAAAATGCAATAAGAAAATCCTACTTTAATTTTTTCCTTGAATTAAATTAGGAATAAAGCTGTAATTCCACATCTCATGATAACTTGTATTAGTTAACTAAGTTAATTTGACTTAGTTGGCTCAGTTGATTTGAGTTAAGTGTCTAACTTGAGTCATGTAGAGTGTCTCCTATATTATAGGATCCCTGGTTGATTTTATTTTGAGTTGTAATTAATTAATTCAGCTTAATTGAGTTAAAGTCAGTTAAACTAGTTCCAATTGTTGAAGGAACTAGTGGGAGGTCTATGATGAGCCTCATCATTGGGTAATTATATGGGCCTTAATTCACCTCCTAGCTTAGTCAAACCAACTATTCTCATAACTTATTGCATACTTTTGATCATATTTTGTTTATGATATGAGTTAGAGTTGGATATTTTGCTTTGTAGTCTAATGTGCATTTAATGCAGGATTAAAGGATAAAAGCAAGGAATTTTGGCAAAGACCTTGGTCAAAACTCCAACGGAACAAGGGAGAGGAATTATAGGAGGGAAATCCTCCTCATTTAATACCCCTCCATTTGGATATTCCTCCATCAGCTCGGAGTGCAAACAACGAAATCATGAGGACTAGAAGGCAGCCGAGCAAGTGAAAGTCAAAGAATCAGTTTATCTCAAGTTTGGGAGCCGAGCCTCCGTAATTTTAAGGAAGTCTTTGAGAATTCAAACGTATAAGTAGAGAGGCCTAGGACCTCAGTAGGATTTAGACTTTTTATCGTAAAAATCAACTTTATTTTTTAGGTGCAAGACTTGTGACAGTTTTTGATGTAATCCATTGTTTTGATAATAAGAATGAGTTTTGTTTTGATCTAGCACTGAGTTAACTTAGAGGGCTGAAGCTCTTGGGTTAGGGCCCAACCATAACAACTAAGGCTCCTCTTTATTGTACATGTATGCTAACATAGATTCATGGTTTAATTGATCATGTGCTTAACTAGTCGCATTTCCATTACAATAGTGGATGGTAGATTGGTTGTGTCTTAGTTTACTTCCATTTGTGCCTCCTTTCAATTAAAAGGTTAGCCAGGAGTTCTTACATGAATTTTGTTGTCTTGATTGAGTACAAGGTTCATTTCATTGTCGTCTTTTTCCATCACTTTTTTCTCATATGCTCATTTCCTTTAGCATGAAATGCTTAAGCGGAAGCAGATAAAACATGTCTTGATCAGATTATACCCATAGATTTCCTTACCATCTGATCCACAAAAAACCTGACCAATCGCCATCCGATTCATTTCAATGCTTTACTTTATGCGTTCCAGATCTCCACTGTCAATTTGTTTAGCTTGATCCAACGACTATCCTGAATTCTTCCACCTACTTTATGTGCTCCAAATCTCCACCGTTGATCTGTCGTGCCCTTGATCCAACGGCTATCGCATCACCCAATCGCCAACTAGCTTGGCGATCTCCACTGTTGATCAATCCCGCATGATCCAATGGCTATCGTGCAATCTTGCGTGAATTCTTGGATGGCCGATATCTGCCCGATAACACGTGAGAAAAGTGGTTTTCTCGTGCTATATGTCATTCACTTAGGCTAATCGCGTGAAAATTAGAAATACAACTTACAGCTTTGAGGACGCATGAGAAACTACTTACCACCTACGAAAACCCGCTCCATCATTCTGCACGTTTTTCCCTCAATAAGATCTCCATCGCTTATCCTCCATTAATCTTGTCCGTCCATCTATTAACTTAATCTCCCACGATAAGATCTTCGGTGCTCATCTTCTGTTAACCCTGTCCATCCATCTATTCACTCAATCTCATGCAATAAGATCTTCACCGGCTCATCTTCCATTAATCATGTTCATCCATCTATTCACTCAATCTCCGCGATAAGATCTCCGCCACTCATCTTCCGTTAATCCTATTCATTGACACATCCATCCATCTATTAACATAATTGCCTGTGACAAGATCTCCACCGCTCATCTTCCATTAATCCTATTCATTGATCTGACTGATCCAACGGTTCCCGCGCACTGTTGCTTCATTACGTCCTCCTTTCACTGATTTTGATCTTCGATGGCTCTTCCGCTTGAAAACAGATTTAGTTTAGTTTCTTTGCTTACACCTTAGTATGGTTTGATGCTCTTTACTTCTGCAACTTAGATAGTAGCATTAGGTTATTGTTGATTTAGTAATTCTGCTTAGCATAGCTGTTTAAACGGTTAATTAGGATATGGTGGAATTTAGCATTACATGTTGTTTTCTTCATTACTGCAGTAGAGTAGCTCTCTTAGAATAGATTTACTCTTCTTCCATCAAAGGATCAAGCTTCTTCTAACTCTATAGAAGTCTAGCTTGGAACCCTGGGGTCTCTCACCAGATGAACAAGTGACAACAGGCAAGACCTTCACTTCTACTTATGCATATAACATTTTCACCTCCAAGTTTGTACAAACCTCGGGTTGATAAGTAAATATGGTAGCCCAGGAGTTGCAGCATCCTTGCTACAATACTGGCGCTCATCACTTTTTGGCGTCATTGTCGGGGAGGTGTCAGAGTAGAATGTGATCCTTGCTCTCTTTTCTTCTATTTCTAGTCTTCAATTTTCTACCATTATTTTATTTCTGCAAAAGTAATCTAGTAGCTTCCTTTCTTTCAGTTGTCATTATTTTCTTTCCTTTCCTAATTGATTCATTTCTTTTTACTTCTTGCAAAAACAAAACATATTTGCATTAGGCATATTTCATTTCAAAAATAGAAAAGTGCATTGCATTAGAATTTTCATTCAATCATAAAAATAAAAATAAAATTTCTCCAACACCAACCCACCCCCCCATTTGATCACATGGTGCAGTAAGAGCCATATCACCATTCACTTTTGCAGGTAGAAGAAGAAGATGGCAAATAATGTAGAAGAAATGTATGGAGATGATGACAATGAGGAAGATCCTCTTGTATTTCCCATTCAATATATTGATGGTAGTGTGCACATGAAGAACATCCCTCCATCTTTTCTTCCAAAATTTCATGGTCTAAGGTCAGAGGATCCGGAAACCTTTCTCTTTGAATTTGAGATTATTTGTAGGTCTTGTGGTTAATTATTAAAAACTCAAAAATTGAGATTGTTTCCATCAACATTGAAGGATAGAGCTCTTAAATGGTTCATGAGTTTAGGGACTAATTATATAAGATCATTGAATGATATGAAAAAGATATTTCTAAACAAATATAAAGATCATGATCTTAAAGAAGAAATATTTAAAATGAATCAAAGAGAAGATGAGAGTCTAGAGGATCTAATAGAGAGGTTCATGTATAATGTTAAGAGGGCAAAACTTCATCATTCAGGATCGACACACGAAAAACCCTCTTACTTAGAACAATTAGAGATGAATGGGTTGATCTCCTTAATATCATGAGTAGAGGTGATGTATACCAATTATCATTTGATGAAATTTGTGAAACATTCAAACACATATCAAGAGGAAAACCAAGTGTAGTTAAATCATCATCAAGATTGGTAAGTCAAGCTAAACTTGGAAATTTGCTTGATGATTTTAAAACAAAAATTCTTAGCAATATAACAAAACAAGTAGGAATGTTAAGAATGCAAGATGAAGGAAAAGAAAATGATCGGTAAGTCAAGCTAAACTTGGAAATTTGCTTGATGATTTTAAAACAGAAATTCTTAGCAATATAACAAAACAAGTAGGAATGTTAAGAATGCAAGATGAAGGAAAAGAAAATGTTGATACTTGTGTTGCAGAATCACAAGTTGTTAAACATTGTCCATCATTACCAAGGTTAAAGAAAGTTCACCAAGAAGACAATGGAGCAAATCAATTTCCAATGCATCAATGTTATGTAGCTCCAAGAGAACCATGGCAGCCTATTCAACCTAATATGATGCAAGTGCCTAATTCACAATTTCAAGGTTATGCATATCCACCTCGAAGTAATTGGAACACACCCTTTCCTTAGCAACATTGGCCATATCAACCCCAAAAACAATCTTGGCAACAAGGTTGGCAAGGAACTTATGGGATCCATCCACAATATCCTCAACATCTTCCTCAATATCCTCCATACCAAACTCCATGTTATCCTTACCATTCACTCCAACCACAACCACAACCCCATCCACATCCATCTCAAATATACACTCCCACTCAACTACCTGTACCATCATTCCCAAACCCACACATTGAAGTAGCTCAACCCACTCACAATGATGAGGTACAACAATTCCAAACATCTCCTCTTGAGATCAATGATATTCACCATATCTTAGGAAGAATATTGCAAAAAAGAGATCATCTTGATCTCATTGAAGGACCACATCCAAAAGAAGAAGATTCAAATAAGAATACCACAGAATCATGGGTTGCGATTAATGAAGAGAAAACATCAAAATCAGAGATCGAGAGAACTCCCTCATGGTTACCATCAAATCTTCCATGTATTCAAGAGAGCAATCAACAAAAAGAGGAATATTTGAAGGTAATGGTAGAAGAAGACATGAAGAATGATCCAGATCAGGAAAAGGACTGAGGACATCACAACTATATTGAAATATGGTTCCAGACAGTCACTAAGTCGCAACATCACTCTCTTCCCCAACTATGCTTGATCCTTTCAAAGTCAAATCATTTGGTCTCTAAAATCTAGGTACATGTCAATATATACATTTCAAGCCTCCACATCATTTTGTCTATCATCTTGATGTGCACTTGATTTTATTTTTTTTCAAGTAGCGTAAGGTAAAAAAAAAAAAAAAAAAACAAACAAACAAAAAAATCTCAGGTGAAAACATCCTTGGAGGCACCTCAGATTGGCTCATTGATTGAAAACCTCCATGAGGCGGTCAATGGGTTGGAAAAAAAAAGAGAGAAAAAATAAAACATCTTAGGTGAAAAACATCCTTTGAGGCGCCTAGGTAGACCTACTAGTTGAAAACCTCCTCAAGGTGGCTAGTAGGCCTAGAAGAAAAAAGAGAAAAAATAAAAAAATATTTGCTCCATGTATATCTCTAATGAATGCATGTACTCTCCAACATTTGCAACCAACAAGAAAAATTTGGTACCAAAGGGAAAATTGGTCAATCCTAGGGCATGGACTTCACTGGGCCTATCAACCCTCCTTCAAAACAAAAACAATACATTATTGTGTACACTGATTATTTGACTAAGTGGGCTGAAACCCAGGCAATTAAGGCAGCAACAAAAGAGAAGGTGGCTAAGTTCCTAAGGGAGAATGTATTCTACAAATTTGGGTACTCTTTCAGTCACAGACACCTGCAAAAGCCAAGAAACCATCAATAGACAGCAGAGGAGGAAGAAGAATGACCATGCAGCAAATAAACAACGTAGCACCTCTGATCTTTGACAACTGCAGCATGGCATCAATACCACACATAATTATCCCACTCACTCACTCATGTGCATCATTTGATCAAAAGTTGTAAGGGTTACGACGTAGTTGGTTTATAAGTGAAAAGGTGGCCAGTTGACTTGGCCACCTTCGACAAAGCAGACAGTCAGGTGGCAAAAAGGAAATTCGTTTTAAAATCAAAAGAGAATGCAAGAGTCTGAAAACAATGATTTATTTTTTATGGCATTCAAATCTTGATGTAAGGTGGGGCCCCGAACCATATTAAAGTTCGAGCGGTAGCAGAGGATTTAAGTAAGTGTGGGTTTGAAAGGCAGATAAAGTGCTCTACGGGGGAGCAACAAGGACGAGTTATAACTCAAGCTCAACCCCCGCATTTGACCATAACGTCAAGGTGTTTGACCGAGATCTACAACCTACAATTGTTGCAGGGGATTCAAGCCTAATGAACATCCCGTAAACTCCCTACCCCTGTAGCATGCCACCACCATCGCTCCACTCCATCTCATCTCCTCCACGTTATCCACCACCCTCATTCATTACCGTCCACCTCATTCACCGTACGCCATCACCTCATCTGCCATTCCATAGATACAATGTTGTTTATGGCTACCATTTTAGGATGCTTGAAGAATTAAGATTTGGGGTAGAAATGCCAGCTCACCAAAGAGTCAGCATACCCTATTTCTTGATGCAATCACTCATAGACTCCAACAACAAAGTAAAGAAAGGGAATCCCAACAATTAGCTCACCATGGGTTGATCAGGATCCTCATTGAGGATGCCCTCCAAAACCTTAGGATCCCTATAACATGGTTAGTCTTCAGAGACTTGCCAGCAGAGGAAGACATCAAAATCCTCACCTATGATGTTAGTCATTCTGTCAGTGAGGAGGAGGCAAAATAAGAAGAAGAAGATATAGAGATAGATGGGGATGAGATGGATAAAGAAGAAACTAATATAAAGGAACATGATGAAGCAGAAGAAGAAGGAAGAGAAGAGAAGGAGGATGATGATGAACCTCATCATTGGGTAATTATATGGGCCTTAACTCACCTCCTAGCTTAGTCAAACAAGCTATTCTCACAACTTATTGCATACTTTTGATTATAGTTTGTTTATGAGATGAGTTAGAGTTGGATATTTGTTACACTAAAAAATGTCACCATGGATATTTACAGTTAGTATGGCTCTATCAACAGTCATGCTATCCTCCTGGGCAAGTCTTATGCCTCTGCTCTCCATGTCAAACTCCAAAAAGAGAGAAAAGTCTTTGTAAATGTGTTTATCTCTGGGTACGCAGATTCTCTCGGCCTTACCTGTGTATACGCACCTAATGTTCACAAAAATTGCGTACTTGTACGCTCTGTATGTAAAGGGGCAGGTGCGTACCCCTGTAAAGGTCAAAAGGCGCAAGTTTCACTTCAAAAAAGTTACTTGTGGTCATTTCTAGAGGCTTCTAGAAGTATGTTTGACGTGTATGAAGCGCCTCCAGATGGTTCATGTACCCCTACCAAAGAGGAACTTATCCCATCAATAAGGGAGCTATCCCATCCAAAGAGGGGATTATCCCATTGATGGTGGACCTGATTAACTTCCTCTTGAGCACTATAAATACAAGCATTGGGCCAGAAGGAGGGGAGGTTGGAAGCTAAACATTTCTAAGGGTAGATGCTGCTGGAATTAGGACTCCCATTTAGAAGCTTGTGAGGAGAGATTACCATCTTTGCTTGTTCTATTTGGAAGTGGGTGAGCTTTGTCAAAGTAAAGGAGAACTCTTGATGGACCCTGGGAGGGACTTGCACAACACCAAGGCTCAGGTTGTAATTGTTCCTTTTGTTTCCTATTAATGCAAATGAGTCCATTCTTCTCAATAACTTGTTATTTATGAGTTGTTTCATGTACTCCTTGGTCTATGTGTTAAATATGTTTTATTTTATGAGAATATCAAGTGCTATTTAATCGTTTGATTGTTAGTGAATGCAGGTTTCGAAGTGAAGGAGGAGCTCATCCGGATCAGCGAGGCTGGACTGCTACAACAGCGTTGGACTACAGGTAGGATCTAAACACTTGATTTCTTATATAGTAAATGCATGTTTAGAGAAGGATTGCTCTTGTTTGTCTTGTTTGTCACTAGAGAGTCTTAGGCTCCTAGGGAGGTTGGTTGTGTCCGCACTATCGACTCTTTCCGCCTGACAAAATGGCGACTCCGCTGGGGACTCCATTGATGTGAAATTTTTTTCCTTTGTATGCAACTTTGATCTGAGAAAAGTCATTTATTTTCTGGTTTTTGGCTCTGTGACTTTGTATTTGGGTGGCTTAGCTTAGGGTTAGATTGAATTTAGTTTTTCTTGGTTTTTTCAGTAGTACGCACCCTCTGAGTATTGCACAGTGCGTACCTGTACGCACTGTTTCTGTGTGCACAGAGCGGGCCCGCACCTGTCTTAACAGGTTGCCTGCGTACCCTGCTAAAAATTAAGAAATTTCCATTTTTTACATTTTCCCTCTTAGATTTTGCTTTTTCTTAGTTTTTACTGCCCAGATCCATTAGTCTCTTGTCAAAGATCTTCACCTGAACTTGTTTCGATAGCATTGAGTGTTTTAGTGGATTTCATAGAAGTTTAAGCCCTAGGGTTTGATTTTTGAGTAGGTCCTGTAGTGACTTTGGCGGTAGAAGTTGTCAAGCCTTAGATCTCTCTGGTTTTGTCAGCCTTCTTAGGAGTCGGACCTGTCATAAAGTCTACCTGTGAGAGCAACTTACCTTTGAGTTGTCTCTTTGGCAAATTTCGAAGTGCTTGTTGATTGAGTATTGAATTCCATTTTACAAAAAGAACAAAAAGATTTGAGTTTTGTTTTGATTGGTCTTTTGATTCTGCATTAGTTGGTCCTTGGCTTGATTGTGGTCAAGTAAAACAACCTAGAATCATCTTTGTAGGCTTTTGCCTCGTTAGGTTTGCTTTAGAGTAAATTTCTTTTTGATTTGCTTGTGAGTCAATTTTTCTTAGATTTTATACATTTTGAGATTGATTTTCGTTAAAATAGATTTATATGCTTTATTAAATAAGAGAAAATACAAAAACATATCCTTTGAAAAGTTTTGTTTCAAGTAGCTTTGAGTTATTTTGAAAGAAAAAGAAATTTTCGTGCACGTAAGGAGTGGTCATGTTTGTATGCTTGGAAAGATAAAGAGAATTGTTTCTTTGATTGTCTTTACTAAGAAAGTTGTTTTCTATAAAATTTGCATTTTCCAACTCTCTTAGTTAGGAGTTTTCATTGAAAGAGAAAAGTAGCGTAAATCATCTTAGGTGCATCTTTGTAGTGGTTCGAGTCGAGTCTACACACCATTGGTTTCATTTCCGCTACCTTTTGTCTTTAAGGAAAACCATAAAATTAACGCTTAAAGTAAAATCAACTTAGTAACTTTTATTTACTAGGGCTCTGAAACACTAATTTAGATCAGGCTAGTGTCTTGGAGTAGGAGAGTAATTAACTCTCCAAGACAACAAAACCAAACAAGTAGCTTATCTTGTGATAGAATAAATCCAATTGTCTCATTTGTACTCTGGGAAAGCTCCTCTTAAAGGAGAAGCACGAGCTCGTGTCTGAACCAGTGAGGGGATCAATCCTCCCTCGTTGGGAACGACGCCAGACACGCACGTATTACAAACGGTAAACCTCGGATTAACCATTGTTGAGGAGCCAGGGGTCACTTGTCGGTAAACCTTGGATTATTGTCAAGGAACCGGCAAGGGGATTGAGCTTGATACTCTGCCCTTGCGTGCTGTCGGAGTGTAGACTGTTCCCCTAGGTGCATTTGTTGCAGTTGGTAACCTTAGTGACCATTATCTTTAGGATTCTACCGAGGTGACGATGGAGGGAAGATCCCACTGTACCTGGATCAGGCGTCGGCTAGACTCACTTGGATTTTCCGGGGGGTTCACTTCACTCGAGACGGTTAAAGTGGAGGAACTTGTGCCGGTCTATTCATTAAGCAGGTTGCTGGGGTAACTGTTCCACCCGCCACTTCTGTACTGAATCCGGCGATGTTGGGTTTCATCTCCAACTAGCGTTTTCGGTCTGGAAGGCTACTGTTTGTGCTTGGTTTGATGCCCTAGATTCTTTAGGCGTGTGATTCAAATTTGTTTGGTTCTTTAGCGACTTTAGGTGGTTTGATTTGAGTTTTTACTTTGTTTTCGTGTGTAGTAGTTAAAAGTTTTTAGCTGTGGCGGAATTACCGAGACAGTCCCGTAGACTTCGGGGCAAGTCACCTGAGATTGTTACCGGAACTGATTTGTTGAGGAAACTCCGTAGATCACGGGGTGGATCTCCTGAAGACGTCTCGGGTCAGTACGAAGGATTGAAGGTCCTTGTAACTCCTCCTAGTGGCAGTAGAGTAGGTTCACCTGAAGAAGGAGAATCTTCCTTGGTAGTCCATCCAGATTACCAAAGCCTAGAGACAGGTTATAATCCCGAAGCTGTTACAGTTTCTGAGCTTGCTGGTAGTTTTTCGTCTACTAGTGATATAGGCGAAGAACCTGAAATATCTGAACCTGTTACTCCAACTTCTAGTGTTCCAGATTCACCAAGAATAGAACGAGTTATCACCGAAAATCTTCCTACTGGTCTGATTGCTATTGAAGAGCTTGCTCCAGAGGAAGAAGTAAGCATCTCTAACCTTGAAGATCAACTTACTATTGAGCTCAGGGAGCGTGAATCTATCTTTTACAGTCCTCCTAGAAGTACTACTTGGTACCTTTCGTTAACTAATTATTTAGACAACTCAGGAATAGGTTTTTCCACACCTCGTACTCCTTTCCCACCTGGAGGTATTTATACTCCTGTAAATATGTCTGGTCAGTCGTCCGTGTTTACTCAAACTCCTGAATCTTTCTTACATGGCGGTCCTTCTGTTCCCACCGGGTATCAATCACTTTCTGGTACCTTTGCGGGGGCATCTCCTCAACCCGTCGATCATGGGTTATTAGCTGGAAACAATGGTAATCAACCGTTGGGTGTAGGAGACATTTACATGATGTCAGGTTCAGTTCCCGTTTCTCAACCTCAAGGTGGCCAATTACCGCCTGGGGGGCAGCCTCAATTAACGCCTGGGGGGCAACCTCAAGGTACACAAATTGTGTCTGGAGGGCAGCCTCAAGGTCAGTATGTACCTATGGTGCAATACATGCCTCAAGGTCAACCCCAGCCTCAATATGTACCCCAAGGTCAACCTCAGTATCAATATTTACCTCAAGGGTATCAACCTCAAGGTCAAGGTCAACCCCAGTATCAGTATTTACCCCAAGGTTATCAACCTCAAGGTCAATACTCGAGTCAAGGTTATCAACCACCTCAAGGTCAGTCATATGTTCAAGGTATGGGAACTGTACCTTTCAGTTATCAACCCTATCCTCAATCCGGTTATGGAACTCAGTATTCTCAACCTGTTACGGGTCAATACCCCGGAATGATAGTGTGGGATCCATCACAGGGTCAACAGGTGTTGCAGCCAAGTATACAGTTGGTACCTCAAGCTGGACAACCCGTAGTTTCTGGTCCACCCCAGCAACCGCAACCTGTCCAGTCAAATGTTCAAACTTCTGTAGCTTCGGTAGTTACTCAGCCGCCAATTGCACCTAGTACTCCATCTCAAACGGCTGCTGCAACTACCGCAACATCTGCCGCACTTACTTCTGGAGTATCGGCAGCTCCGGTTTCTACTGTCTCTGCAACCACTCCTCAGACATCTTTACCGTTGTCTGGATCTACGATTCAAACCACGGTCCAGATGCCTATAGGTCAGCCTGGTATAAGTACGGTTGTCACTACTCAACCTCAATTTGTTCATCAACCGTACCAGGGACAGTACCAATATGGGCAAGCTGCCCAGCAGCCGGTTTACCAGTATGAACCGTATCCTGGGTACACTTATCAACAACCTCAACAACCCCAGTACGGTCCGGTTAATCCTGGTTTTCCAGGAGGATATAATATCCCTAATGCGATTCCTGTTCCTAGTTATCCTGGATATCCTCCTCCTGGGACTGGTCTTGTGACCCAGAGTTTTAGAGATCCTAACCGGCAATTACCGTTTATCACAACTTTGGATTTACCAGACTTGACGTGCCTAACGAACGATCCAATTCAATATCTTCCGTTCTGGCCGCCAATGCCAAATAAGTTGCCCAGTGAGATACCCAAGTTCGAAGGTAAGTCTGGAGAGGATCCGTCCAATCATGTGATGACTTACCACCTCTGGTGTGCTTCAAATTCTATCTCGGACGATTCGATCCGCTTACGTCTTTTCCAGCGTACACTCATTGGTCTCGCGGCCAAGTGGTACATTGAGTTACCACGAGCCTCTTTTTACAATTTTAGCCAGTTAGCTACCTCGTTCTTAACTCACTTTCAGTTGCCGGTCAGATACGATAACGGCACGGAGTTATTAACTTCACTAAAACAATCGACGTCCACGTATATTTCTGATCACATTCATGAGTGGAGACGTCGAAGGAGGTTAGTGAAAGTTTTTATTCCGGACCAAATCTTAGCTGAATGGTTTGTTAAATCATTATTACCGAAGATTACTGAAGATGTAGCTAAGGCCGGAGTAGTTACTGAGGAGCAAGTCATTGCTCAGGCGCAGTACCTTGACTTAGTTTATACTCAGTCAGGTACGTTACACGAGAAGATTCCAGATCTTCCAAAATCGAATCAAATCGCTGCTGCTCCTTCGGGATCTCATGCCACTGATGGTATGATTGGTGCGGTGAACACAAAGAGTAAGAAGAAATCTTCAAAGAATTCTACTACTCCTATAATCACCTTGCCTGATTCCCAGACAGGAGAGTCTTCTCCTGAACTTTCCGCCGATATTCACGCTGTAGAGTCATCTACGGCCAAATCAAAAAACGGTGGAAAGAAGAAAGGAAAGAAGCAGGCTAAAGCAGACAAGGCTCCGAAGGAGAAAACGGAAAAGTCGGAAACCAATGACGAAAAGCGCAAACCTCGATATCCTTGTCTTATTTGTGAAGAGGATCATTTTACAAGAGATTGCCCTCATCGGGCCGAGGTTGTGAAAATAGTCAAAGGTTCTCCCACTCCTGCTGTGTTAAAAGATCCATTTCCAAAGCAGGAGAGTAAGATGATAGGTTCTTCCTTGACTGCCAGTGAAGAACCCATTTTGATGATGTCTCATGTAAGGATTACGACTCGGTCGCAAGATTACGGTAGTAAGAATCCTGTTGATGGTAAGGAAGCAGAATCTTCTCATTCTAATCCATCAACCTCAGCTCCTGGTTCCGATCCACTACAGATCGAAAAACCTAACCTGGACTTAGTAATCAAACCGCCCGCCAAGGGTGTACTTCGAAGGTCTGCTTTCAATCCACATGCGAGAGTGGCCCAGAATTACAACATTGTTGAGGACTTAGCTGTTTCACCCTCAGCAATGTCGGCTTTAGAAGTGCTGCAATCATGCCCAGCACAGCGAAAATTACTTTTGTCGGCTATCGGAGCTGTTGATGTTCAGGACCCGAATCTGATAATCTTCGATCTAGAAAATAGTACACCGCGCCTTCCCCATCAAATGGCTTTCCAAATTCCAGTGATAGTAAAAAACAGGCCTATTCATCGGACTGTAATTGATGAGGGAGCTTCCACATGTATTATGTCGATTCAGTGTTGGAGATCGCTTGGTTCTCCCTCACTGAACCAATCCCCGACCATCCTTAAGGCCTTTGATGGCCGTGGGTTCCATCCGTTTGGTATTCTACAGGAATTGCCTATAGGGGTAGAAGGTAAAACCGTTAGTCTGGATGTGGAGGTGGTTGATGCCCCTCTAGACTACAACCTTCTTTTGGGTCGAAGTTGGTCATATGCTATGACAGCGATCGTTTCATCGGTCTTCAGAGTAATAAAGTTTCCACATAACAGTAAGATCGTGACCATTGATCAGCTGACATACTTTTCATCCGACCCAACCTCTTCAGAGAGTATCCAGCATGTCGGTAAGACGACAATCCCTTATAGGGACGTTGGCGTAGGTTTAGTTAAAGATTTCGGTTTACTGGGAACTTTTCCTTTCCCTCCAATCAACGCAGACCCTTCATTTGCATCAATTCATATGATTACATCAGACACCATTATTTACGACGATCCTTGGATTGTCCCATCTGAATCTGAGATAGACTCATTCGGTGATGCTATGCCTTTGAGTCCATATGAAATTTCTTATGAAGCCGTCATGTCTTTTACCGACTCGCGTTCAACCCAAATCGACCAAATGAATGTGGTCAGTGAAGAATCGCTTTTCATGTCAACCTCAGAACGGATAGCGTTTCCCGAAGTCGTGTCATCTGACGAGCAACTTCGCGAAATCCTAAGTGTAGACGATCTACCATGGGAAGATCTCCATCATAGATCTTCGTTTTTACCTGAGGATGATGTTTTTGAAAATGATTTTTCATCTATTTTTACCGCTGAATATGTCAAAGACGCTCAAAATCCAACGAAACATTCTGATTCAGAGTTGAATTTAGGGAATATTTCTCGCACTATTCCCATTGACATTTCAGTGAAGCCCGGAATTGAGGAAAACATTCATATAGGTGCCTCATGTACAGAAGATGAAATTCAAACTTACAAGGCCCTATTCCAAGAATTCTGCGATGTGTTTGCCTGGTCTTACGAGGAAATGCCAGGAATCGATCCTACCATTGTTGTTCATGAAATAAAGACCTACCCGGATGCTAAACCCGTCCGGCAACGGTTGCGTCATATTCACCCTCGGAAAGCGGCTGCGATTAAAGCAGAAGTCGAGAAGCTGTTGAAAGCAGGTTTCATTTATCCAATCCCGTTAACAGATTGGGTATCGAATATTGTTCCGGTTAACAAGAAACAAGGAACAATAAGAATCTGTATCGACTATAGGGATATAAATCGAGCTTGTCCAAAAGACAACTATCCTACGCCTTATATCGATCAAATTATTGATGATTGTGCCGGAAGTGAAATGTTTTCCTTTATGGATGGTTTTTCGGGCTATAATCAAATCAATATTCTACCTGCCGATCAACCAAAAACGGCATTCATTTGTCCATGGGGGACATTTGCTTACTGCAAATTACCTTTTGGGCTCAAGAATGCCGGAGCCACTTTTCAACGGGTGATGTCTTACGCATTTCATGACATCAAGCACATTGTGCAACCGTACCTCGATGATTTTCCTGCTCATTCTTTACATCGAGCTGATCACCTTGTCCACTTACGAGCAATCTTTCTAAGGTGTAGGCATTATCGTATTCGGTTGAATCCCCACAAGTGTGTATTCTGCATAGAAACGGGTCGATTGCTGGGATTTGTTGTTTCAAAAGCCGGCATTCGCGTCGATCCCTCGAAGGTCGAAGCTATCATCAAATTGCCTCCTCCTTCGAGTTTGCGCCAACTCCAAAGTTAGCAAGGGAAAGCAAACTTTTTACGCCGATTCATTCCAAACTACGCCGAGGTCACTAAAGGTTTTACACGGTTGTTGAAACAGAACGCTCAATTCTTTTGGGACGAGATTGCCCAACAATATTTTGATGCACTTAAGCACGCGTTGACCCATGCACCGTTGTTGCATCCTCCCAACTACAACCAGGACTACTTCTTATACCTCGCAGCTGCGCATTCCACTATTGGAATGGTGTTAGTTCAAGAAGATGAATTCGGAGCAGAACATGTGATATATTATCTTAGTAGGACATTAAACCCCACTGAGCTAAAATATTCGCATGTGGAGAAATTGGCCCTGGCAGCCGTTCAAGCTGTCCAGCGTTTTCGTCACTACATTCTTCTCCGTAAAACTACAGTTATTTCGGATTGCAACCCTATGATTTATATTTTGACAAAACAACTGCTAGGGGGCAAGTACTCTAAATGGATCGTTATCCTGCAAGAGTTCGACTTGGACTTCGAGAAGTCCAAATCTAAGAAATCCTTAGTTTTTGCGGAATTGATGTGTGATTTCCCACATGCTGACACAGAAACTGTGGCAGAGGAGTCCATCGCGGACGAATCTTTGTTTCTTATCAGTACTTTAGATCCATGGTACGGGGATATAATCATCTATCTCCAAACCCAAACCTTTCGTCCTGAAGCTTCAAAGTCGGAACGTCGAAAAATTCGGTTTCAATCCCAGCAATACAGAATTATTGGAGATACACTTTATCGCCGGGGGGCAGACTTAGTTTTTCGACGTTGTTTAACTCACGAAGAGGCTGAGAGGGTTTTGAATGATTGTCACTCTGGAGCATGTGGCGGTCATATGTCTGGGTATGCCACAGCTCAGAAGGTGTTGCGCGCTAGCTATTTCTGGCCGTTCATGTTTAAAGATTGTATCATTGCGGTTCGAAAGTGCCACAACTGTCAAGTGTTTGATCGCAAGATGCGCGCACCACCTGCTCCTCTCCATCCTATAATTACCGTTGGTCCTTTCGCCAAATGGGGTATCGATTTTATTACTTGTAACCCTCACTCGGCCGGGGGGCATGCGTATATCATCCTCGCGGTTGATTATTTTACTAAATGGGCCGAGGCGATGCCTACATTCGATGTAAGCGGCAAAACAGCTGCAATTTTCGTATTCAATCACATTATATCTAGGTTTGGTGTCCCATAAGAAATCATCACTGACCATGGAAGCCATTTTCGAAACATCATGATGACTGAGCTTACAAGCCAGCTTGGTTTGCGCCACGATAGCTCTACTCCTTATTATCCGCAAGCCAACGGTTTGGTTGAGTCTATCAACAAAGTTCTGGTTATCATGATCCGACGAATCATTGGTATTCATCGGTCGAATTGGCATAACATGTTATTTTCAGCGCTATGGGCATACCGAACTTCGGTGAAAACTTCAACAGGGTTCACTCCTTTCCAGCTAGTTTATGGCTTGGAAGCTGTGTTACCCATTGAATGCGAACTCCCATCACTTCAAATGGCTGTCGAATTACTCCCAGCTACTTCCGAAGAGGAGAAACGTTTATTATACTTAGCTCAATTAGATGAGACTCGACGTGACGCTGCATTGGCAATCAATACTCACGCAAAGCGAATGAAAGCTCAGTATGATAGAAATGTGACCCCTCGAAGTTTTTCGGAGGGAGACCTAGTGCTATTATATGATCAAGCTAACGATAAGCTAGGTGCTGGAAAATTCGTACCTATGTGGCATGGACCCTACATTGTAAAGCGAAAACTAGCAAAAGGGGCCTATAAGCTAGTAGATTTTGATGGGGACTCTTTGGGTAAACCCATAAATGGACTTTACCTAAAGAGGTATTATGCGTAAATGATGGGTATGGAGAATTTTTAGTTAGGTTAGCTAGTATGTTTGTTAGTTTAGATAGTGTGCTTAGCTTAGAAAGTGTGTTTTTCGTCGTTATTCTGGCTTATCTTGGTTTTACTCTTGATATTGCAGATGTTGACGCCTCTCCAAACGTACATTGGATTTGCCGATGGTGCTTGTCGTAGTACACAGAATATCTCTTCCGCAGCTTGGGTTATCTATTTTCCCTCTGACGAGTTAGTTTCTATGCATGGGGTGAGCCTCGGTCAAACAACGAACAACATTGCAGAATACAGTGCAGTGGTTGAATTATTGTCTGAATCTATTTCATTTGGAATTCGACGTTTAATAGTGAGGTTAGATTCTGAACTCGTTGTATTACAGCTTAATAGAGTATATGCCATTAGAAATCCTGTGTTATTAAGGTTGTTTTTGAGAGTGCGTCTCTTGGAACGTGAATTTGATTACATTGAATATCAGCATATTCCAAGGTCTTTAAATACATTAGCAGATGCACTTGCTTCTCGAATGTTGGACAGACATTTACGATAATCATGCAAGTAAATTTAAAAACATTTCATCATATATGTTAAACAAGATAAGCCGGTAATAATGATATATATATATAGATAGGAGTGTGTCAAAAATATACATCGTCTTCGATCATAGGTTGAAAAACACCTTACGATCGGCAAAAATGATAAGTACAAAAAACCAAAAATGTCATATGTGTCTACAAAGTGACTAGCCAATCACTGGTGGTGCTCTCTATACGAGACCACTGCCCGCGCGACCCTACACAGGAACCTCCTAAAAGGTCCTGGGACTGCGACCACATAGCGCTGAAGTCGAATGGGAATGTCATCTATGGTGGTCTCTGGTATACCCGCCGTTAGACGCTCTAGATCCTGTTCCAGCTCGGCTAAGGTCTCTGCGGCCGCATCCTGTGGGGCTAGTGCTGGTACAGCTGGTACTCTCCTCTCAAAATCCCGGAGGTTGGCCAGACGCCGTGGACCTACATCTGCATTTTGAAAATTTGCGCTGTCAGTTTTGAGGCGATATATAAAAACAAAAAAAAAATACATAATTTAAAAACTTGTGAAAAATGAAATACCTCTGTTGTCCCATTGTTCTCCCTGTGGAAGAACCATGTCCGGATCATTCCGAAAATCCATTCCGGCATAAGGAAAGTCCTGAATAGCAAAGACCTGGCTCTCTAGCCAGTGAAAGTAACCATCAGGAAATCGAACAACTGCTGTGCCCTCATAAGGATGCCGGGCCATTACCGCAACCCATCTCGTCAACTTAGGCTCCCGAGGAGCCCCAACTGGAACTGTAATATGCTGGGGGATCAGCATTGGAACTCTCTCTAAGGCAAAGCTCACAACTAAAGGCCCATATCCAAAGGTCTTCAGTTGTCCGTTCTTTGCCCTAGTTAGTTGGCCCTTCATATTGGCCAACACAGCATCGCACCAGTTGAAAATGGTGCCTCGGTAGCAATCTATCGCCATCCGCATTTGGGACCCGGTGGCATTGTGCAAGGCGGCTGCGCCGCAGAGTCTGGTAACAGTAAAGGCTATCACCATAAGTTCGGGCAGGGATATGTACTTGATTTCTATCCCTTTCTCATGGTTCTGATTGTTGCACCACTCTAGCCGGAGGCTAGCAAGGGATTGGCCACCCGGCCTAGTCCCGGACAGAGTCAGTTGCTCGCCCCTATTTGGCAAGCCAGAGAGAAAATATATGTCGGAGGGCTCTATCTCGAGCTGGTTCTCTCCGATGTAGAAGCATTGATCCCGAATGTTCCACCTTTCAACCAGCCACTCAAGGAATGGCACCTGGCCCCTCATGCCAGGTATGGCCCAGTATTTGTATAGTCCGCATGCTTTTAACGCATCAATGGAAGGTTGATGACCAATTGCGGCCAAATCAACGTCCTCGTGTTCTCTTTCTCTCCAATCTAGCATGGTGAATGCCCTACACACCAAAAAACAATAGTTAGAATTCATTTGAAAAAATTTGGTTGGTTGAATTTAGAGTTTGGGGTTTCAAAATGCATGTTTCACGGGGTACGCACCCCACGTTCAGAACACAGAGCGGCGGTACGCAGCTGGTCTGAAGGCGGGCTGCATACCCCGACCTTTTTCCTATATATAAAAAAGGTCGGGGTACGCAGGTCGCCCATGGGGCACCTGCGTACCCCGAGAAACATATCCTAAAACCCTAAACCCCCTAAAAAATCAAACTAAAACTTAAAAATGAATTTCAAACGGATGAAATTGAAGAGGAGGATGTTGTGGAATACCAGAAAGAGACGGCGCTCGATTCTGACGGTCGGATTCTCTGCAATGTCCATAGGAAGTTTTCTTGTCAAAAGCCCTTTTCTCAACCTCAACAGTAAAATGGTAAAAATGACATGGTAAAAAGTCTTTTTATAGGTTTTTTGGATGAATGAATGCTAAGTTTGTTTATTTTTCACCATGGAAGGACATTTTTCGATGTATTTTTACCCATCTTAAACAGGTATGAGTAATGTGTCGTTTTTGTGCAGGACAAAAGGACTTTAGAGTAAAATCATTATTTTTCATGAACCAAAACATCAGAGTCATCTTTTAAGCTCTTTTCTGACTCCTGAAATATGAAAATATTGCCGAGCATTTCTTTTACACTCGTTAAAACGGAATTAAAAGACGGTCCCCTTATAGCTCTTTTCTGACCGTAAAAACAGGAAAAGATTGCCGGGTTTTTGTCGTTTCAAACTCGATTTGGAAATAAAACGATGTGTCCTTGATCGCTTTTTACTTTTCAGGTCAGAGGCACTAATCATGAAAGTACTCCTTGGTCGCAAGATCAAGCGGTTCTCCCAGGTATTATTTTATACTTTTTCGGGCTTGGGGGACACAAATTTACGAAAAAGTTCAATTTGGAGTCTTCTTAAGTTTTTCAGACTCTCTAAAAATGAAAAACGCCGAGTTTCTCCTATACTGGACTCGTTAAAATTTCACAGTAAAGGACCTGTTCAATTACAAACAGGAACGAACCACTCCTTCCTAGGGTTCGAATCAAAACTAGGTTGGACTCATCCGAAGGATGAGCTTATAATCAAGCATATGTTATCCTCCTCAAGCTTGTTAAAAATAAAGAGGTACTTGCCAAAAATGGTGGGGGAAAAGAGAGAAGAATGAGCCTATTTGTTATCCTTTGTCTCAGAAGAAACCTTATTACCACTCTTGAACACGACACTTTTTACTCACCTGGGTTGGGAAATCCTTTACCTCACAGTCGATCAAACCACATTGAAAGTCTTCAGCCGGGTTCCGGGGATTAACTTTGAGTCAGTCGTCACCAAGCCATCTGTTGTGTCGTTATGTGTTCAAGAGGTCTGCAAGCAAAGTTTTCATCTGCAAAATACTTGTCATCCATTTGACCATCCCTGAGTCAGTCCTTACAGTAACATTTCTTCAACTTGAAAAATGATTTCGTGTTGTGGGCTTGCCTACAACGGGTCGCTCTCTATCGACATCAGCACTTTATCTAGAGAGATGACTTAGAAATCGTCAGTACCTTGAAGTCTGCATGCATCAATGGCAGGTTTCTCGCCTTTGACGTCAGTTTACATCATTGACTTTCGATCGAAGGATTCCATGAAATGTTCGACATCAACTCATTCATTCACATCTCATGGATTGTACTGGGTACTTTGAGAACCATTGACATTACTGGTGGTCTCTCTCACACTTGTTAACAGTTTACATCATCGACTGCTAATCAAGTGGTTTCTACCATGTTCGACATCAACTCATTTGTTCGCATGGCTAGAATCGTACCAATTCGGGAAGTAGAAATGAAGACCCTGGATCTAGTTTCCACCATCCAGGCTGCGAGGAGTTTTGTATTCATTATCTAGTAGACTAATCATAAACAGATGGTTGCGCCCATACTGTGTCTACAAAAGTCTATGATTATGATGTACTGCAAGATCATTCCTGTATCAGAGTAGTTAGTCTGTTAGTTAAAGTTTTGATCTGAGTATGGGAATGCCTACCTCAGCGATGATATACTATTATACATGTATTTTGTGTTGAAAATTGCAGGTTCTGACCCGGCTCTCCACAAGATAATCCTTGAAATGATAAAGCGCTTCACCCTTCCTAGATAATACAAAACCCTAATCTACTACAGGCTTCGCACTTTAGGGGGCAATCTGTTACACTAAAAAATGTCACCATGGATATTTACAGTTAGTATGGCTCTATCAACAGTCATGCTATCCTCCTGGGCAAGTCTTATGCCTCTGCTCTCCATGTCAAACTCCAAAAAGAGAGAAAGTCTTTGTAAATGTGTTTATCTCTGGGTACGCAGATTCTCTCGGCCTTACCTACGTATACGCACCTAATGTTCACAAAAACTGCGTACTTGTACGCTCTGTATGTAAAGGGCCAGGTGCGTACCCCTGTAAAGGTCAAAAGGCGCAAGTTTCACTTCAAAAAAGTTACTTGTGGTCATTTCTAGAGGCTTCTAGAAGTATGTTTGACGTGTATGAAGCGCCTCCAGATGGTTCATGTACCCCTACCAAAGAGGAACTTATCCCATCAATAAGGGAGCTATCCCATCCAAAGAGGGGATTATCCCATTGATGGTGGACCTGATTAACTTCCTCTTGAGCACTGTAAATACAGGCATTGGGCCAGAAGGAGGGGAGGTTGGAAGCTAAACATTTCTAAGGGTAGATGCTGCTGGAATTAGGACTCCCATTTAGAAGCTTGTGAGGAGAGATTACCATATTTGCTTGTTCTATTTGGAAGTGGGTGAGCTTTTTCAAAGTAAAGGAGAACTCTTGATGGACCCTGGGAGGGACTTGCACAACACCAAGGCTCAGGTTGTAATTGTTCCTTTTGTTTCCTATTAATGCAAATGAGTCCATTCTTCTCAATAACTTGTTATTTATGAGTTGTTTCATGTACTCCTTGGTCTATGTGTTAAATATGTTTTATTTTATGAGATTATCAAGTGTTATTTAATCGTTTGATTGTTAGTGAATGCAGGTTTCGAAGTGAAGGAGGAGCTCATCCGGATCAGCGAGGCTGGACTGCTACAACAACGTTGGACTACAGGTAGGATCTAAACACTTGATTTCTTATATAGTAAATGCATGTTTAGAGAAGGATTGCTCTTGTTTGTCTTGTTTGTCACTAGAGAGTCTTAGGCTCCTAGGGAGGTTGGTTGTGTCCGCACTATCGACTCTTTCCGCCTGACAATATTTTGCTTTGTGGTCTGATGTGCATGTAATGCAGGATTAAAGGATAAAAGCAAGGAATTTTAGCAAAGACCTTGGTCAAAAATCGAATGGGAAAAGGGAGAGGAATTATAGGAGGGAAATCCTCCTCATTTACTACCCCTCCATTTGAAAATTCCTCCATCAGCTCGAAGTGCAACCAGCTAAATCATGAGGACTAGAAGGCAACCGAGAAAGTGGAATTCAAAGCAACAGTTTATCTCTAGTTTGGGAGCTGAGCCTCCCTAATTTTAAGGAAGCCGTTGGAGAATTCAGATGCATAAGTAGAGAGACCTAGGACTTCAGGAGGATTCAGACTTTTGATTGTAAAACTCTACTTTATTTTCGAGCTGCAAGACTTGTGACAGCTTTTTATGTAATCCATTGTTTTGATAATAAGAATGAGTTTTGTTTTGAGCCAGCACTGTGTTAACTCAAAGGGATGAAGCTCTTGGGTTAGGACCTGACCCTAGCAGCCAAGGCTCCTCTTTATTGTACATGTATGTTAGCATAGATTCATGGTTTAATCGTTCATTTTCTTAAGTAGCTCCATTTCCATTACAGCAGGGTAGCGCATAGATTCATGGTTTAATCGTTCATTTGCTTAATTAGTTGCATTTCCATTACAGTAGTGTAGCATAGATTGGTTGTGATTTAGTCTGCTTTCGTTTGTGCCTTTTTTCTCAATTAGTAGGTTAGCAAGGACTATAACTGTAGATTTCCTTTCACAACAACCCTGACCAACCACCATCAACCGCATGCCGCATAGCTTAATCTTCGTATTCATTTAACGTTTGACTTTATGCGCTCCAAATCTCCACCGTCCATCTGTCTAGATTGATCCAACAGATATCGCGTCGTCTCAATACTTTATGTGCTCCAAATCTCCACCATCGATCTATCTAGCTTGATCCAACGGCTATCGCGTCGTCTCAATACTTTATACACTCCAAATCTCCACCATCAATCTCTCTAGCTTGATCCAATGGCTAGCGTGCAATCTTGCACGGATTCTTGCATGATCGATATCTGCCCAAGAGCACATGAGAAAAGTGGTTTTCTCATGATATGTGTCACCCAGTTAGGCTAATCACATAAAATTTTTGAATTCTGCTTACATCTTTGAGGGCGTGCAAGAAACTACTTACCACCTACGGAAACCTGCTCCATCATTCTACACGTTTTTTACCCTTCTGTAGCCATGTGACTTAATGTGATCCATCCATCTATTCACTTCATCTCTGCAATAAGATCTCTACCATTCATCTTCCGATTAGTCCTATTCGTCCATCTCTTGACTTAACCTCTCGCGATAAGATCTTTTCCATTCATCTTCTAATTAGTCTTGTTCATCCATCTCTTGACTTAACCTCGCGCAATAATATCTCCGCCATTCATCTCCCGTTAGTCCTATTTGTCCATCTATTCACGTACTCTCCTGTGATAAGATCTTCGCTGCTCATCTTCCATTTTTACTGTTCGTTGATCGATCCAACGGTTCCTATGCACTTCTACTTCGTTACATCCTCCTTTCACTGATTTCGATCTTCGCTTGCTCTTCCGCTTGATTCCTTGCATGCTTGACTTTACCAAAACACCAAAAATGTGAAAGCAGACTTAGTTTAGTTTCTTTTCTTACACATTAGTTTGGTTTGATGCTCTTTATTTCTGTAACTTAGATAGCAGCATTAAGTTAGTGTTGATTTAGCAATTTTGCTTAACATAGATGTTTAAATGGTTAGTTAGGATATGGTGTGATTTAGCATTACATGTTATTTTCTTCATTACTGCAGTAGAGTAGCTCTTAGAATGGATTTTCTCTTCTTCCATCAAAGAATCAAGCTTCTTCTGACTCTATAAAAGTTTGGCTTGGAACCCTTGGGGTCTCTCGCCAGATGAACCAGTGACAATGGGAAAGACCTTCACTTCTACTTGTGCATATAACACTGTCACCTCCAAGTTTGTACGAACCCCAGATTGATAAGTAAGATGGTAGCCCAAGAGTTGCAGCATCCTTGCTGCAATATTGGCGCTCATCACTTTTTGGCGTCGTTTCTTGGGAGGTGTTAGAGTAGAATGTGATCCCTTATCTCTTTACTTCTATTTCTAGTCTTCAATTTTCTTCCATTAGTTTTTTTCTGCAAAAGTAATCTACTAGCTTCCTTTCTTTCATTTGTCATTTTCTTCTTTCCTTTCCATTTTGAAAGTAGAATTTCAATTCAGCAAGTAGTTTTTGTTAGTGGTTTTCATTCAATTTGCAATTTCATTTCTACAAAGTACTTTCCTGCTAAAAAAAATCTTCCAAAAACCAACCCAAAAACACTTCCTTTCATGCCTCGTAGGAATAGGGACAATTTCCTAGTTGATTCATTTCTTTTTACTTGTTGCAAAAACAAAACATAATTGCATTAGGCATATTTCATTTCAAAAATAGAAAAGTGAATTTCATTAGAGTTTTCATTCAATCATAAAAACAAAAACAAAATTTCTTCAACACCAACCCACCCCCCATTTTATCACATGGTGCAGTAAGAGCCATATCACCATTCACTTTTGCAGGTAGAAGAAGAAGATGGCAAAGAATGTAGAAGAAATGGATGGAGATCATGACAATGAGGAAGATCCTCTTGGATTTCCCATTCAAGACACTGATGGTAGTGTGCACATGAAGAACATCCCTTCATCTTTTCTTCCAAAATTTCATGGTCTAATGTCAAAGGATCCGGAAACCTTTCTCTTTGAATTTGAGATTGTTTTTAGGTATTATGGTTACTTATTAAAAACTCAAAAATTGAGATTGTTTTTGGCAACATTGAAGGATAGAACTCTTAAATGTTTCATGAGTTTAGGGACTAATTCTATAATATCATGGAAAGATATGCAAAAGATATTTCTAGACAAATATAAAGATCGTGATCTTAAAGAAGAAATCTTTAGAATGAATCAAAGAGAAGATGAGAATCTAGAGGATCTAATAGAAAGGTTCATGTATAATGTTAAGAGGGTAAAACTACATCATTCAGGATCTGACACACTAAAAACCCTCTTACTTAAAACAATTAGAGATGAATGGATTGATCTCCTTAATATCATGAGTAGAGGTGATGTATACCAATTATCATTTGATGAAATTTGTGAAAGATGCAAACACATATCAAGACAAAAAGAAATGATAGGTAAATCAGCATCAAGATGGTAAGTCAAGCTAAACTTGGAAATTTTCTTGATGATTTTAAAACAGAAATTCTTAGCATTCTAACAAAATAAGTAGAAATGTTAAGAATGCAAGATGAAGGAAAAGAAAATGTTGATACTTGTGTTGTAGAATCACAGGATGTTAAACATTGTCCATCATTACCAAGGTTGAATAAAGTTCACCAAGAAGACAATGGAGCAACTCAATTGCCAATGCATCAATGTTATGTAGCTCCAAGAGAACTATGGTAGCCTATCCAGCCTGATATGATGCAAGCGCCTAATTCACAATTTCAAGGTTATGCATATCCACCTCAAAGTAATTGGAACACACCCTTTCCTTGGCAACATTGGCCATATCAACCCAAAAACCAATCTTGGCAACAAGGTTGGCAAGGAACTTATGGGAGCCATCCAAAATATCCTCAGTATTTTCCTCAATATCCTCAATACCAAACTCCATGTTATCCTTATCATTCACCTCCACCACAACCACAACCAAATCCACATCCATCTCAAATATACACTCCCACTCAACTACCTATACCACCATTTCCAAGCCCACACATTGAAGTAGCTCATCCCACTTACAATGCTAAGGTACAACACTTCCAAACATATCCTCTTGAGATCAATGGTATTCACCATAGCTCAGGAAGAGTATTGCAAAAAAGAGATCATCTTGATATCATTGAAGGACCACATCCAAAAGAAGAAGATTCAAATAACAAGACCACATAACCATGGGCTATGATTGATGAAGACCAGACATCAAAATCAGAGATTGAGAGAACTCCCTCATGGTTACCATCAAATCCTCCATGTATTCAAGAGAGAAATCAGCAAAAAGAGGAAGATTTGAAGGTCATGGTAGAAGAATACATGAAGAATGATCTAGATCAGCAAAAACACCAAGGAAATCACAACTATATTGAAATATGGTTCCAGACAATCACTAAGTTGTAGCATCACTCTCTTCCTCAACTATGCTTGATCCTTTCAAAGTCAAATCATGTTGTCTCTAAAATCTAGGTACATGTCAATGCATACATTTCGAGCCCCCAAATCATTTTTTCTGTCATCTTGATGTGCACATGGCTCCATTGGAAGTATTCTTATACTTGAAAGTGATTTTGTTTTTCAAGTAGGGTAGGGTAGAAGAAAAAGGAAAAGAAAAAATAAAAATAAGAGAAAAAAAAATAAAAATCTAAGGTGAAAACCTCCTTGGAGGCACCTCAGATTGGCTCATTGAGTGAAAACCTCCATGAGGAGGTCAATGGGTTGAAAAAAAAAAAAAAAACCTAGGTGAAAACCTCCTTTGAGGCACCTAGGCAGACCTACTAGTTGAAAACCTTATTGAGGCAGCTAGTAGGCCTAGAAGAAAAAAATATATATAAAAGAAGTCCTTGCTCCATGCATCTCTTTGATAAATACATGTACTCTCCAACATCTACAAGCAGCAAGAACAAGTTGGTACCAAAAGGAAAATTGTTTAAACCTAGTCAAAAGAAGTCAAATTTTGACTTTCTCTTCCTTGGCTCAAATACTAAATAAAGCCAAGTCCATGCCTATCCATCACCCTCATCTATTTCCACCATCCACTCATAATTTCCAAGCTACTACCACTCATTTTCCTTGTTTTCCAAAAACAAAAACTACAGGATGATCCAGGAGCTCCACAGTAGCAGCAACATCAGATCTTCAGTAACAAACACCTACAAAAGCCAAGAAACCATTAGTAGACATCAGAGGAGGAAGAAGAATGACCATGCAGCAAATAAAAAATGCAGCACCTCTAATCTTCGACAACTACAGCATGGCATCGAGACCATAGGTAAGTATCCCACTCACTCAGTCATATGCATCATTTGATGAAAAGTTGTAAGGGTTACGAAGTAGTTGGTTTATAAGTGAAAAGGTGACCAGTTAACTTGGCCACCTTCGTTCAGTCATCACATACAAAACCGGGTGTCCTCTCACACGTGACTTCAGTCAACTCAAATACAGAGGAACATGATAAAGTAGAAGAAGAAGGGGGAGAAGGGAAGGAGGATAATGTTGAAACAATGGAGGAAACGAAGGAAGAAACTGATGGAGATAAGAAATAACAACAAGAGGAAGAAGATAAGAAAAACAGAGAGGAAGAAGGAATTGAAAAAGAAGGGGAAGAACATAAGGAGAAGTCACCTAGGGTGTCTCCAGAGTCCTCTGAGAGGGAGGCAGCAGCTTCCCTCACTGCTCTCAGCGTCCCAGTCAAGAAAAAAGGGAAAATAAGGAGGCAAACCCCTCTATATTTCAGAACAAGAAAGAGCACAAGAATCAAACAAGGGAAGCCACAAATATCAACAAGAATCCCTATTGAGATTGAATATTCCCCTACACCAAGAGAAAAAATGCCTCCCCCTAAGTCACCAATCACCTATGTAAGGAGGCCTAGTACCAAATCAACTTCCTTAAAGGGTAAGGCCATCCTATAGGATCCATAGCAAAAACTACAAGAAGCACAGAAATTGGAAAGTAAGGTAGGGGAGCAGAAAGAAACAAAAGAGGATCCTGAGACAAAGGAACCAAGTCCCCAATCTAACCTAGACTCTTACTACCGGGTTATTGAAGGAGGAACGGTGAGACCTCAAAAAGGGGTGGAAGACATTGGGCACATGGAAGAGAAGCTCAAGGAAATGGGCAAAGAGCTAAGTGGCTTAAGGGACAGAGAAGAAATAATGAGAGATCAACTTGAGAGGGAAAATGCATGGCTGAGAGGACAGTTGCAGGAAAAGGAAAACCAATTATCATGTATGGCCAACCTCTCCTTGGAGGCCATCCAGTGTAGGATGCCAGCTAAATCCTATGCTCTTTACCTCAGAGAACACTGGCTACAATATCATATTAAAACACTAGCACAAAGGGGCACCATGCCATTTCAAGACTACAGGCATTTTATTGATCTTTGTGACCAAAGTACATTAGAGGATAGGGAAAAAATGGCTAAGTTGTACTTGCACAACATGGCCCTCATAGACATGAATGTTTGGGATCCTAATGCCAAGATAGGAGATCTATAATTAATGGCTTTGGCATCATGGATGAACCATGAGGAGTCAAGGGTTGCAGAGATGAAGAGAATATTGGCCAAAGAGAAAAATGAATTTCTTTTCATCAGAGCTGAACAATCAAATCCCAAGGCCCTAATCAGAACCTATAATCTAAATGTAAATGATCCTCAGCTGGCACTTAGATATCTTGCTTCCCAAGAGCAAGCAATTTCAAATTTTGAGGTTATGTTTAGGCTACTAGGAGATGATAGTATACATGCTTACTCAAGGAGATGGAACACACTACCACACAGCTGGAAGATCAGAGAATATCACTCCCCTCAAAGGTTGAGAGGGGCACTCAATAGGACACCTATGTATAAGCAATCAATGCAAAGTTTGAAGGTCAATTGGATAGGCCTAAAACTCAGTCCACCACTACTACTAGGAATGCTAGAAGGGAGAAAAGAAGAAGAGGAAAAGAGGCAGTGGGAAGAAGTAGAAAGGAAAGCAGGCTTCTATGCACAAGAAGAAGAAACCACAAAAGAGGCATGGGATGTCAGAGAGGCTACCAGAGCCATGAAGAACATGAAAATTGACTAAGTTTCTCAGAGGATGAGCAACACTTTCAGTAGGGGGGTGATGATGAGCCTCATCATTGGGTAATTATATGGGCATTAATTCACTTCCTAGCTTAGTCAAACCAACTATTCTCACAACTTATTGCTACTTTTGATTATATTTTATTTATGGGATGAGTTAGAGTTGGATATTTTGCTTTGTGGTCTAATGTGCATGTAATGCAGGATTAAAGGATAAAAGCAAGGAATTTTAACAAAGACCTTGGTAAAAACTCGAATGGGACAAGGGAGAGGAATTATAGGAGGGAAATCCTCCTCATTTACTACTCTTCCATTCAGATATTCCTCCATCAGCTCGGAGTGCAACCAGCCAAATCATGAGGACTAGAAGGAAGTTGAGCAAGTGAAAGTCAAAGCACTAGTTTATCTCTAGCTTGGGAGCCGAGCATCCCTAATTTTAAGGAAGTCGTTGGAGATTCAGATGCATAAGTAGGGAGGCCTAGGACCTTAGGAGGATTCAAACTTTTGATTGTAAAACTCTACTTTATTTTCGAGTTGCAATACTTGTGACAGTTTTTGATGTAATCCATTGTTTTGATAATAAGAATGAGTTTTGTTCTAAGCCAACACTGAGTTAACTCAAAGCGCTGAAGCTCTTAGGTTAGGGCCTAACCCTAGCAACCAAGGCTCCTCTTTATTGTACATGTATGTTAGCATAGATTCATGGTTTAATCGTTCATTTGCTTAAGTAGCTGCATTTCCATTACAGCAAGGTAGCGCATAGATTCATGGTTAAATCGTTCATTTGCATAAGTAGCTGCATTTCCATTACAACAGTGTAGCGTAGATTGGTTGTGTTTTAGTCTACTTCTGTTTGTGCATATTTTTTTAGTTAGTAGGTTTACAAGGATTATACCCGTAGATTTCCTTTCACAACAACCCTGACCAACCACCGTCAACCGCGTGTCGCATAGCTTCTTCGTATTCATTTCAACATTTGACTTTATGTGCTCCAAATCTCCACCGCCGATCTGTCTAGCTTGATCCAATGACTATCATGTCGTCTCAATACTTTATGTGCTCCAAATCTCCACCATTGATCTGTCTAGCTTGATCCAGTGGCTATCGCGTCATCTCAATACTTTATGTGCTCCAAATCTCCACCATTGATCTGTATAGCTTGATCCAACGTTATCGCATCGTCTCAATACTTTATGTGCTCCAAATCTCCACCGTCGGTCTGTCTAGCTTTATCCAACGGCTATCGCGCAATCTCACACGAATTCTTGCACAACCGATATCTACCCGAGAGCATGTGAGAAAAGTGGTTTTCTCATGTTACATGTCACCCAGTTAGGCTAATCACGTAAAATTTTGGAATTCCGCTTACAGCTTTAAGGACGCGCGAGAAACTGCTTACCACCTACGGAAACCTGCTCCATCATTCCACACGTTTTTTACCCTTCTGTCGCCACGTGACTATGTAGTCCATACATCTATTCACTTCATCTCCACGATAAGATATCCGCCGCTCATCTTCTGATTAGTCCTGTTCATCCATCTCTTGACTTAACCTATCGCGATAAGATCTTCACCATTCATCTTCCGATTAGTCCTGTTCGTCCATCTCTTGACTTAACATCCCACAATAAGATCTTTGCCATTCATCTCCCATTAGTCCTATTCGTCCATCTATTCACGTACTCTCCTGTGATAAGATATCCACTGCTCATCTTCCATTTTTATTGTTCGTTGATCGATCCAATAGTTCCTATGCACTTCCGCTTTATTACATCCTCCTTTCACTGATTTTGATCTTCGCTTGCTCTTCTGCTTGACCCCTTGCATGCTTGATTTTACCAAAACACCAAAAACACAAAAACAGGCTTAGTTTAGTTTCTTTGCTTACACATTGGTTTGATGCTCTTTACTTCTGTAACTTAGATAGTAGCATTAGGTTAGTGTTGATTTAGAAATTCTGCTTAGCATAGCTGTTTAAATAGTTAGTTAGGATATGGTGTGATTTAGAATTACATGTTATTTTCTTCATTACTGTAGTAGAGTAGATCTTAGAATATATTTTCTCTTCTTCCATCAAAGAATTAAGCTTCTTCTGACTCTATAGAAGTCTGGCTTGGAACCCTTAGGGTCTCTCGCTAGATGAACAAGTGACAACAGGCAGGACCTTCACTTCTAATTGTGCATATAGCACTGTCACCTCCAAGTTTGTATGAACCCCGGATTAATAAGTAAAGCTAGTAGCCCAGGAGTTGTAGCATCCTTGTTGCAATACTGGCGGTCATCAGATGATGCTGAAATGGAGGAAGAAATGAAGGAAGAAACTGATGGAGATGAGAAAGAACAGTAAGAGGAAGAAGATAAGAAAAACATATAGGAAGAAGGCATTGAAACAGAAGGGGAAGAACACAAGGAGGAGTCACCTAGGGTGTCTTCAAAGGCCCCTAAGAGGGAGGTAGCAGCTGCCTTCACTACTCTTAGCACCCCAGTCAAACAAAAAGGGAAAAGAAAAGGCAAACCCCTCTATACTTCAGAATAAGAAAGAGCACAAGAATCAAACAAGGGAAGCCACAAATATCAACAAAAATCCCTATTAAGATTAAAGATTCCCCCACACCAAGGGACAAAGAAGCAATAATGAGAGATCAAATTGAGATGGAAAATGCATGGCTGAGAGGACAGCTGCAGGAAAGGGAAAACCAACTAGCATGTATGGCCAGCCTCTCCTTGGAGGCCATCTAGTGTAGGATGCCAGCTAAATCCTATGCTCTTTATCTCAGAGAACAATGGATGCAATTTCAGATTAAAACACTAGCACAAAGGGGCACCATGCCATTTTAGGACTATAGCCAGTTTATTGATCTTTGTGGCCAAAGTACACTAGAGGATAGGGCCGAAATGGCTGAGTTTTACTTGCACAACATGGCCCTCACAGACGTGAATGTTTTGGATCCTAATGCCAAGCTAGGAGATCTACAATTAATGGCTTTGGCATCATGGATGAACCATCAGGAGTCAAGGGTTGTAGAGATGAAATGAATATTGGCTAGAGAGAAAAATGAACCTCTTTTCATCAAAGTTGAACAATCAAATCCCATGGCCCTAATCAGCAACCATAATCTAATTGCAAAGGATCCTCAGCTGGCACCTAGATATCTTGCTGCCAAAGAGCAAGCAATTTCACATTTTTAGGATGTGTTTAGGATGCTAGGAGAAGATAGTATACATGCCTACTTCAAGAGATGGAACACACTACCACACAGCTTGAAGATCAGACAATATCACTCCCCTCAAAGGTTGAGAGAGGCACTCAATAGGACACCTATGTATAAGCAATCAATGCAAAGGTTGAAGGTCAATTGGATAGGCCTAAAACTCAGTCCACCACTAATCCTACGGATGCTAGAAGGGAGAAAATAAGAAGAGGAAAATAGGCAGTGGGAAGAAGTAGAAAGGAAAGCAGGCTTCTATGAACAAGAAGAAGAGACCACAACAGAGGCATGGGATGTCAGAGAGGCTACTAGAGCCATGAAGGACATGGACATTAACTACGTTGCTCAGAGGATGAGCAACACTTTCAGTACGGGGGTGATGATGAGCCTCATCATTGGGTAATTATATGGGCCTTAATTCACCTCCTAGCTTAGTCAAGCCAACTATTCTCACAACTTATTGCATACTTCTAATCATATTTTGTTTGTGAGATGAGTTAGAGTTGGATATTTTGCTTTGTGGTCTAATGTGCATTTAATGCAGGATTAAAGGATAAAAGCAAGGAATTTTGGCAAAGACCTTGGTCAAAACTCGAATGGGACAAGGGAGAGGAATTATAGGAGGGAAATCTTCCTCATTTACTACCCCTCCATTTAAATATTCCTCCATTAGCTCGGAGTGCAAACAGCCAAATCATGAGGACTAGAAGGCAGCCGAGCAAGTGAAAGTCAAAGCATCCATTTATCTCGAGTTTGAGAGCTGAGCCTCCCTAATTTTAAGGAAGTCATTGGAGACTTCAGACGTATAAGTAGAGAGGCCTAGGACCTCTATAGGATTCGTACTTTTGATCATAAAACTCTACTTTATTTTCAAGCTACAAGACTTGTGACAGTTTTTGATGTAATCCGTTGTTTTGATAATAAGAATAAGTTTTGTTTTGAGCCAACACTGAGTTAACTTAGAGGGCTGAAGCTCTTGGGTTAGGGCTCAACCTTAGCAACTAAGTCTCTTCTTTATTGTACATGTATGCTAACGTAGATTCATGGTTTCATTGATCATTTGCTTAAGTAGCTGCATTTCCATTACAGTAGTGTAGGGTAGATTGGTTGTGTTTTAGTTTGCTTCCATTTGTGCCTTCTTTCAATTAGCAAGTTAGCCAGGAGTTCTTGCATGAATTTTTTTGTCTTGATTCAATACGAGGTTCATTTCATTGTCATCCTTTTCCATCACTTTTTTCTCATATGCTCATTTCCTTCAGCACGAAATGCTTAAGCGGAAGCTAATAAAACACGTCTTAATCAGATTATACTGGTATATTTCCTTACCATCTGATCCACAACATACCTGTCCAATCACCGTCTGATTCATTTCAACGCTTGACTTTATGCGCTTGAGATCTCCACCATCGATATATCTAGCTTGATCCAATGGCTATCGTGAATTCTTCCACCTACTTTATGCACTCCAAATCTCCACCATTGATCTGTCACGCCCTCGATCCAACGTGTATCGCGTCACTCGATTTCCAACTAGCTTGGCCGATCTCCACCGTTGATCAATCCCACATGATCCAACGGCTGTCGCGCAATCTTGCGCAAATTCTTGCATGACCAATATCTACCTGAGAGCACGCGATAAAAGTGGTTTTCCTGTGCTACGTGTCACTCACTTAGGCTAATCATGTGAAAATTAGAAATACAGCTTACAGATTTGAGGGCGCACGAGAAACTGATTACCACCTACTAAAACTCGCTCCATCATTCCACACGTTTTTCCCGTGATAAGATCTTCGCCGCTCATCCTCCGTTAATCTTGTTCGTCCATCTATTAAGTTAATCTCCCATGATAAGATCTCTGTCGCTCATATTCTGTTAACCCTGTCCATCCATCTATTCACTCAATCTCATGCGATAAGATCTCCATCGCTCATCTTCCGTTAATCCTATTCATCCATATATTCAGTCAATCTTCGCAATACGATCTCCGCCGCTCATCTTCTATTAATCCTATTCGTTGATCGATCCATCCATCTATTAACGTAATCACCTTCGATAAGATCTCCGCCGCTCATCTTCCGTCTCATCTTCCATTAATCCTATTCATTGATATGACTGATCCAACGGTTCCCATGCACTGTTGCTTCATTACGTCCTCCTTTCATTGATTTCGATCTTCGATGGATCTTCCGCTTGAAAATAGATTTATTTTAGTTTCCTTGCTTACACCTTAGTATGTTTTGATGCTCTTTAATTCTACAACTTAGATAGTAGTATTAGGTTAGTGTTGATTTAACAATTCTTCTTAGCATAGTTGTTTAAATGGTTAATTAGGATATGGTGGAATTTAGCATTACTTGTTGTTTTCTTCATTATTGCAGTAGAGTAGCTCTCTTAGAATATATTTTCTCTTCTTCCATCAAAGGATCAAGCTTCTTCTAACTTTATAGAATTCTGGCTTGGAACCCCTGGGGTCTCTCGCCAGATGAACAAGTGACAACAGGTAGGACCTTCACTTCTACTTGTGCATATAGCACTGTCACCTCCAAGTTTGTACAAACCCCAGGTTGATAAGTAAAGCTAGTAGTCTAGGAGTTGCAGCATCCTTGCTGCAATACTAGCACTCATCAGTCTAGTAGTGTAGTGTTTCCTATAGTGATCAATGAGTAAAATGATGAATCAATCATAAATAACACATGCATGTCAGATCTGAGAGTTACCTAGTTGAGATTGGAGTTCAGGGACAATGTACTATTAGTTGTATAATCATTTGAATTGTATAGGTGGTGCATTTAGTCAAAGGAATGCCTATGAGGATTGCATAATTCCAATTCAGGAATTTCCTTAATTAATAGGGGGATAATTCCCAATGAAATAGTGACTTGGGAAAGCATAAAATTGGTTAAGTATTAGCCTGAGCTTGTCTAGGAAGTTGTGAGCTAGATAGAGATAGTGCAGAGGTTTCTCAGGCTTGAGCAAAGAATTGTAATCTTCTCATATTTTCTAACTAATGCAATATATAGATAGCAAGGGTTTTTAGCTATGGCTTTCCTCGGGAAATCATTGTGTAATTTTTTGTTTGAATTCTTTCTCTTGTATGCTTCGTGATTTCGTGATCATTTAATTATTTCCATTGATGAGTAGAGTATATTCAAGTATATTGATTTGGAATATTATAATTAGCAGTTTGAATCTATAAGGAATTTCTACATGGTATTAGAGCATAAATCAATCTAGAAGAGGAGAATACGAGTTTTTCTTTTGCAAGTGAAATCAAATTTGTAGTATCATACTTCAGAGCTAGTAGGATGTCATTCTATGGATTAAGACTTGAATATGCCCTTGAGGGTAGTTATAACTATATTTATTGGGAGGACATGATGGAGGTAGTGTTGGAAGACAACAAGCTTAAGGAATTCATAGACAAATATATTCCTAAGCCTCCAGCAGTCGATGCTTAAGATCTGGCAGAGTGGAGAACTTGTGTTGCAAAGGTGAGAAGGATTATCCTAGAAGGAGTTATAGATCATATTGTCTCGAAACTCCATGGTAAGGAGACTCCATATGCAATGTGGAAGGCCTTGACAAACCTGTTTCAAAACAATAGTGACCACAAGAAGATGGCACTGAAGGAAAAGCTCAGGAAAATCAAGATGGAGAAGGGTGACGCAATACCAAAGTACCTGACCAAGTTCACGCAATGTCGGGATGAGCTTGGAAGTTCCGGTGTTATAGTTTTTGAAGACGATCTAGTCATCTTAACACTTCTAGGCCTTCCCAAGAGTTGGTACATCTACCAAGACTCAGTAAATGGGAAGGAGAAACTACCAGAGTGGGAGTGTTTGTGGTATAATTGGTGTAATAAGAGATTCAGAGGAACACCAGAGATGGATCCTACACCAATAATGATGATGAGGAGAATTGTGCCTTCAATGGAAAGGTGAATAAATGGAAAGGGAAGGCATCCCATTCCAAATCAGATTCTAGTCAAGGTGGCGAGAAGAAGGACATGTTGAAGATTAAATGTTTTCATTATCATGAGATAGGACATTATGCCACAAAGTGTGTTGAGTCTTGAAAATGTCATTCATTTCCATTACACTTTCACTATTATGTTCATTATATCACCTCCATTTCACTACTATGTCACCACATTCATCCCACTTTCATTATCATTGGGCTACCTTTATGTTTTTCCAATATTTATTATTTCTAAGCCTTTTAAGTGAATTTGTGGTTAAACATTAGAAAATAATGTGCATATGCTTATACCTAACCAATGGGTTGAGTTTGTTGACATGTGTAGGTTGAAAGGAGACTTCTAGAAGACCCTTATGTGGCACTCTAAGGCCAAATTCGAATTTGGTTGGAAAGAATCATGGGATCATGAGGATATGTGTCACATCTCCTAATTGTATTGTAACTCTAAAAGACATGTGTCTTATCAGTTCCTATTTTGATTAGGACTCTAGAGATAGAGGGAGATATTCATGGATTATCATTAATGAGATGGCTCTCATCTTTTTGTATAAATAGGAGATCTCTCTCCTTCATTAGTTAGTCTTTTTAGTCTCTTTTTAGTCTCTCTTTGGAGAGCTTTGTTGTACTTTTCACTTTTGAAGAAATTGAATAAAGCTTTGATGTTCTCAACATGGAAGGAGATGTGAAGTAGATGTCATGGAGCATATTAGGATGTAAGTAGATTAGATTTCATTTTGTAAATATTGCTTTGTAGAATGTAAGGTAGATTAGATTTTCATTCATGCAATTTTAAGTTTGCTTTGATTTCATAGGTAGAAGGGGGCCCCTGCCTTGTACAGTTTGAATTATTGCATTTTATTTTCTCCCGGGATTTGTTTTTATGTTTATGTATTTGCTTTACAAACTAATGGTATTTGAAGTTGACAGGTTCAAGCTGCTGCCTTTGTTTTTATAGCTGATTTTTAATTTTATTTCTCAAAGAGCTGCTAACACATAAATGATCTTCATCATAAACTGTTATCCTTTAAGATCAAAATATCACTAACTTGTAGCTTGTTTGGGTGCTTTTTGGACTGTTCTTAAGCTACTTTCTTTCCGTACTTTACACAGTACATGTGCTTTGAAGTATCGAGTTAGAAAGAGTAAATCATTACCACTAGTCTTTAAAGTAGAAGTTTTGATTTTAAAGTGCTTCCTAGACTATTTCCTCACTACTTTCTAATCATGCTTTCCATAGTACATATGGCTGAAGTAGAGAATTAGAAATAGCAAATTATTATCATTAGTCTTTCAAGCATATTTTTCTCACTTTTATAATTCCACTTAAGCTACTTTCTTTCCATGCTTTACACAGTACATGTGCTTAGAAGCATCGAGTTAGAGAGAGATAATCTTTATCTTTGGTTTTAAAAGTGACTTTCTTTTCTTTTATTTGCAGCAGCATGAATGGTGTCTAGTGCCATTGGAAGTGGTCATTTACTTTCAAGTCATTTCAAGTTCTTTGCTTTCAGTTTCATTTCAAGTTATTTCTTTCAAGCTCTTTCTTTGCAAGTTTAAAAGTTTGATTACTTTCTAGACTTATTTCTAACTACTTCCTAATCGTGCTTTACACAGCACATGTGTTTGAAGCAGAGTTTTAGGAAGAGTTGAACATTATAACTGGTCTTTAAAGTGGTTTTTCTTACTTGTCACCTTAGAGCTTGACTACTTTTTGGACTTATTTCTGACTACTTCTTAATCGTGCTTTACACAGCACATGTGTTTGAAGCAGAGTTTTAGGAAGAGTTGAACATAAACTATAAAACAACGAAGTAAGAGAAAGGTTAACTAAGCACATATAGTGCACCACACTTCATCAGTTTACGATACCCGGATTGATAATTTATGTAGAGCAATTTAAGACATTAAATTGACTAAACATTTTGGCGCCGTTGCCGGGGAAGTGTAATTAGGAGACCTTATTTCTTACATCTGGAAAAAAAATTAATAATCCTTGAGTATGCTCTCCTCTTGCACTTTGTGTGATCTGGAGGATCAGAAAAATGATTGTTAAGTAAAAAAGACAAAACAATAATTCTTGAGTATGCTCTCCTCCTGCACTTTGTGTGATCTGGAGGATCAGAAAAAGAATTGTTACAAAAAAAAAAAATAGGAGACAAAATAAACTTCATCACTTCAATTGATTCAATAAAAAAAAAAAAATGAAAAAAAACTCAAGTGCTTTGATAGGTTCAAATTGTCCAAAATTGTCTGGTTATGCTTTGTAGTGGTCTTCAAAACACTGTATCTTGTTCAAATAAGGTTTTGCAACTTAGTTGCAGAAACTGCCCTGATCCCGCAGCTATCTGACAATCCCGCAGCTGTTTCAAGGTTTAACAAGTTACAGGCATCTAATAAAAAAACCGACCACATGGGCATCTCCAGATTTGTTCCGACATGGATCCTATCCTAGTCACCCAGCTCAGATCAATAAAAAACCAGCCTAGGACCTTAGTCAAAGTCTTGTTTTTAACATGTTTTTCTTGAAGTATTTGCTGCCTGAAATTGAAAATCATTAATCCTTTTTATAAAAATTTTACAATTTCAGAGAAGAAAAATAAAGAGAAAAACAATCTAGGGCTATCTCCATTCTTAGTTTTCACTGTGGCTTCAATAAAAAAAATATGCCTCCCGGCTTGGGGAGCCTTATATGCTACAGGAATTCATGCAAGCAAAAGAGTTGCAGCAGAATTAAGGATATATTGCTATAGAATACTGCTACAAAACAAAAAAAAACAAAAATTGTGCTGTCCAAGCCACATGGGTGTCACCATGGAGTTTTCCCTCAATCGCAGACTAGTTTATGCCTACCTTCTGGTCACAATTGGAAACAAAAGTGCATGGAAGTTGTGGATTTCATCATCCGTCTTGTCGAGAACTGGTTGCAAGGCAATGTGTTGATGGGCATATGGGAGAACAGATAGAGTCACCATTGTCAAAATCCATACCATAAGCCACAGGAAACACAATGAGAATGCAAATTCTTAAAAAACCGAATGCAAAAAGAGCAGAACAGAGAAAAAAATTAACTCAGAGAAAAAACGCAAGACCTGAAAAACGTCAAACTTCACACCTTCGATTCTCCCAAACAGAGGCGAATTTCAAAAAACTAAAACATGGGTTTTGTTGCCAGGTGGGTTAATTAGATAACCCAGAAACCGATTTGGAAAATTCGTGGTGGTATGGGAGAAATGTTCGGTTCTTTGGAGCCCGTTTTTGACTGCCGCGCGTGAAAATTAAGTGGTTGTTTGAATAACTCCGCGTACCTGAGGGAAAGAGTTGTGATGGGGATCAATTACATGCTGACTAAACATTTTGGCGCCCATGCAACTACAAATCTCCGAATCCTCCACGTCTACCAGTTCATAATCACTACAGGTTTTCAAATTACATATGGCTGTTACGGTGGTGCGTCATTAAGGGCCTGTACCCTAATGACGTAACCTAACGCACTACGTCTCTCTGCTCTCGTTTCATAAGCCATGTGTCACTCCATAATCAGAAAACGAAGAAGGTAGCCGTTCCGTCCATAATTTCAAAACCCTCCATGTTTATCATTCCTTACCATCATCTACCGTGTTTCATTATCTACGGTTACCATCCTCTGTTTTTTTTTCTCCTCTGCCATACAGCCGTAAACCTGAGATACAGTCGTATTGCGACTGTCAGTCACTATTTCTACCATATCCACGCTAACTCCACCGCTCAACTCTCAATTCCATCCGTAAATTCCCGGTATCTAAAGCCGTTTTCGCACCGTATATCCTCTGTTTCACAAGAAGTGACTGTGTAAAGTCAAGAAGTTACTGTGTGAAGTCCCGAAGTTACTGTGTAGGGTCACCATCAGATTTGTATATAAACAGAACCGAGGGGTCAATGGGAAAGCTTCTGAGGGCTGAACCGGAAGGTGAGAATTTTTTGGAGGCATATCCTCAGGTCGAGGAGGCACTACAAAGAGCTAATTGGTTACAATGTATCAGAAAATTTAAGGGCTATCATAAGGAAGTAACCAAAGCCTTTGCAAGATCGTTTATGGATAAGGACAGCCAGGCAAAGGTGGGAGATTTAACAGTTACAGTCAGTGAAGGAAGCATAGCAAGGGCTACATCTCTTCCACAAACCGGTGAACGCTGGTTCAAAAACCGGGCAGTCCAGGATCAACAATACCACGTCTCTTGCCCTCCAATTCAACTCATAGTATCATTTTGTCAAAGTGCGTACTTATGGCTGAAGGAAGATATAGAGAATGTAGTAGTTGTTCTTCCAAGCCAAATTCACTATGTAAAATATTTTGAACGAGTTCTCACATATTCCAATGATGAAGTTCAACCTGGTAGGAGATGTATACTTCGGGGATTCCGTCTTCATAAATGCCTTACTGGGTTCGACCATCTATTACAGTATCTGATCATAATGGAGTTCTCTTTTCAACAAAGAAGCATCCGAGGATAAAGGATATGATAGTTGCTTGCTTCCCCTTTGATGACCATAATGTTTTAAACCCCGCAGCTCTGTTTCAAACTCCACAGTTCCATTTTTCAGCCGAAGTTTGAGATGGAGAAATTGCTTAGTTTGTTCGCACACAGCCACTCCATTTCACAGTATTTTTTTACACTCTGCAATCCCGCAGCCATTTAGCGATCCCGCAGCCATTTAGTGATCCCGCAGCTGTGTTGTTAAACTCTAGGTTGTAGGTGTCATCAGGCAAAACAGGTCACATGGGTAGCTAGGGAAATGTCAGTACATGGATGGTGTCCTATTCATTCGGTCAAATTTGCTGAAAAAGACCCCGGTCAAAGGGAAGTCAAATTGGGTGTTATCATAAAGTCGCCACACTGAGTCGTCACACTAAGTCGCTGCATGTCAAGAAAAAAAAAAATATAATAATTTTGAATCAATGAAATGAACAAGTTATTTTCTCACTTTTCTGAAGGTATTGATTAATTTTGGACTGATAATGAAAATTGAATGGCTAACTTTTTATTCAAGATTTTTAGCTACAGAGCTATTCTTCAATTCCGCAGCCAGAAAAACCTCATTGTTCAAATCAGCCTATCTTTCTCATACAGAATCAGATTTTGATGATTTAAGTACCATTGGAAAGATCTCAACAAGATCTATACAATGAGAAATATATCATTAGAGTTTGAAATGGAAAATAATGAAATAAATTGCTGAAAAGAAGCAACATCAACTTGAGGCACTAATTCCAAAGCAGGTATAAATTCTTTTGATTTTTCCTTTGAGAACTTGTTTCATTAATACAAATTCTTAGTTTTGTGTGTAAATATCATAACTAGAGAGATTGATCACCTCTCTCCTTTGATAATCTTACATTCCATTGCGGAAGAAGTATTAGTTTTTTTGCAGGTTCTAGGAGGAAGGACAAATGACTACAAGGGAATGATGTCTCTCTAAGAGACCAATTTGTTTCATAAGAGGTTGATCCGCAACAAAGAGGAAATATGCTGATGCAAAATCAGATCCAAATACTTGAAAAACTTTCAGATATTATTGTCTCCATCACATCCATCCATCACATCCATACTCCATAATAAACCATTCACCTCATTCCACTCCATATTTTCCATTTTCATTCACATACACTTTCCATCTCTTTTTGTCCATTCATAACCCACCAATAAAAGCAAAAGGCTCATTCACATGCTTATTGCCCATTGTCATTTCTGTTCTCCATTGCCATTTTCCATTTTCACTTTCCATTCCTTGTCATTTTCATTCCGCAAATAAGCCCTGCTTCAATGCAAATTATTGAGTCCATAGTCCTTTGAGTCTAAGTTCTTTGTAAAAACACCTTGAGACTTGCATGCCTTAATGGCAAGTCCTCATCCTGACAAACAATGGGAATACATTAATGTCCCTTGTTCGTTAGATCTTCTAGGTGACTCGACATCAGCAAATTCATTCGTACCTAGCAAGATGTGTTTGGGCATCTTGACTCTCATTGACATCAATGGTGAGAGTACTCGTGTTGACTAGTGGCATCCATTAATGGCCACTAAGCCAACAATTTCCTACTATGTTCGACATCAGAACATCTTTTCACATAGTAGGAATTGTGCCAATGAGTTTTGAAGACATGAAGACTATTATTTTCAGCATTTTGGAGCAGATTCAGCAAGTTTTAGTAGAAGCAATAAAAAGCCATCTTATCTCTCTATCCATGACTCCTCTTGTTCAGCCACTTGAAGAAGAATATGATCAGAAGTTTTCAGCCACCACACACATACAACTCATCCATTCCAAAGGGTAAGTGAAGGTACGGCATTTTCTAACTTTTAACCATAGAATTCCATAAAAAGCTAGAATGATACTTGTTGGAAAAACATTTCTCTTTCTCATTTCATAAAATTGCCAATACCATCAGTTGGGGGGGGAATACATTCATATTCATATCTTTCCATGTCCATAACATATTCAAGAGCTCACATACTTCCAATATATATTAATTATTACATTGCTATTATGAGCATACAATGGCTTTTGAAAAAGTGCTTAAAGGATAAATTGGATACAAACAAAATCATGGTTGTCACACAAGAACCAACCATCATGCAATCCAATAAAGATATACTTAGCAACAATAATCAAAATATCATTACGCAAAGTTCAAAGATCAAAATAGAAGGCAACAAAAAAAAAATAAAATGGTTGTAACACAAGAACCAACCAGGTTGCAATTCAAGTGAAACACTTTGCAGAAATATGAAGTTATCAAATGATATCATGCAAAGTTAAGCCAAAGCTCAAGAATCAAAAGAGTCAATGTAATATATGTTGCATGAGGACATGCAATAGCTTCAGTTGGGGGGTATGTTGAGTCTTGAAAATGTCATTCATTTCCATTACACTTTCACTATTATGTTCATTATATCACCTCCATTTCACTACTATGTCACCACATTCATCCCACTTTCATTATCATTGGGCTACCTTTATGTTTTTCCAATATTTATTATTTCTAAGCCTTTTAAGTGAATTTGTGGTTAAACATTAGAAAATAATGTGCATATGCTTATACCTAACCAATGGGTTGAGTTTGTTGACATGTGTAGGTTGAAAGGAGACTTCTAGAAGACCCTTATGTGGCACTCTAAGGCCAAATTCGAATTTGGTTGGAAAGAATCATGGGATCATGAGGATATGTGTCACATCTCCTAATTGTATTGTAACTCTAAAAGACATGTGTCTTATCAGTTCCTATTTTGATTAGGACTCTAGAGGTAGAGGGAGATATTCATGGATTATCATTAATGAGATGGCTCTCATCTTTTTGTATAAATAGGAGATCTCTCTCCTTCATTAGTTAGTCTTTTTAGTCTCTTTTTAGTCTCTCTTTGGAGAGCTTTGTTGTACTTTTCACTTTTGAAGAAATTGAATAAAGCTTTGATGTTCTCAACATGGAAGGAGATGTGAAGTAGATGTCATGGAGCATATTAGGATGTAAGTAGATTAGATTTCATTTTGTAAATATTGCTTTGTAGAATGTAAGGTAGATTAGATTTTCATTCATGCAATTTTAAGTTTGCTTTGATTTCATAGGTAGAAGGGGGCCCCTGCCTTGTACAGTTTGAATTATTGCATTTTATTTTCTCCCGGGATTTGTTTTTATGTTTATGTATTTGCTTTACAAACTAATGGTATTTGAAGTTGACAGGTTCAAGCTGCTGCCTTTGTTTTTATAGCTGATTTTTAATTTTATTTCTCAAAGAGCTGCTAACACATAAATGATCTTCATCATAAACTGTTATCCTTTAAGATCAAAATATCACTAACTTGTAGCTTGTTTGGGTGCTTTTTGGACTGTTCTTAAGCTACTTTCTTTCCGTACTTTACACAGTACATGTGCTTTGAAGTATCGAGTTAGAAAGAGTAAATCATTACCACTAGTCTTTAAAGTAGAAGTTTTGATTTTAAAGTGCTTCCTAGACTATTTCCTCACTACTTTCTAATCATGCTTTCCATAGTACATATGGCTGAAGTAGAGAATTAGAAATAGCAAATTATTATCATTAGTCTTTCAAGCATATTTTTCTCACTTTTATAATTCCACTTAAGCTACTTTCTTTCCATGCTTTACACAGTACATGTGCTTAGAAGCATCGAGTTAGAGAGAGATAATCTTTATCTTTGGTTTTAAAAGTGACTTTCTTTTCTTTTATTTGCAGCAGCATGAATGGTGTCTAGTGCCATTGGAAGTGGTCATTTACTTTCAAGTCATTTCAAGTTCTTTGCTTTCAGTTTCATTTCAAGTTATTTCTTTCAAGCTCTTTCTTTGCAAGTTTAAAAGTTTGATTACTTTCTAGACTTATTTCTAACTACTTCCTAATCGTGCTTTACACAGCACATGTGTTTGAAGCAGAGTTTTAGGAAGAGTTGAACATTATAACTGGTCTTTAAAGTGGTTTTTCTTACTTGTCACCTTAGAGCTTGACTACTTTTTGGACTTATTTCTGACTACTTCTTAATCGTGCTTTACACAGCACATGTGTTTGAAGCAGAGTTTTAGGAAGAGTTGAACATAAACTATAAAACAACGAAGTAAGAGAAAGGTTAACTAAGCACATATAGTGCACCACACTTCATCAGTTTACGATACCCGGATTGATAATTTATGTAGAGCAATTTAAGACATTAAATTGACTAAACATTTTGGCGCCGTTGCCGGGGAAGTGTAATTAGGAGACCTTATTTCTTACATCTGGAAAAAAAATTAATAATCCTTGAGTATGCTCTCCTCTTGCACTTTGTGTGATCTGGAGGATCAGAAAAATGATTGTTAAGTAAAAAAGACAAAACAATAATTCTTGAGTATGCTCTCCTCCTGCACTTTGTGTGATCTGGAGGATCAGAAAAAGAATTGTTACAAAAAAAAAAAATAGGAGACAAAATAAACTTCATCACTTCAATTGATTCAATAAAAAAAAAAAAATGAAAAAAAACTCAAGTGCTTTGATAGGTTCAAATTGTCCAAAATTGTCTGGTTATGCTTTGTAGTGGTCTTCAAAACACTGTATCTTGTTCAAATAAGGTTTTGCAACTTAGTTGCAGAAACTGCCCTGATCCCGCAGCTATCTGACAATCCCGCAGCTGTTTCAAGGTTTAACAAGTTACAGGCATCTAATAAAAAAACCGACCACATGGGCATCTCCAGATTTGTTCCGACATGGATCCTATCCTAGTCACCCAGCTCAGATCAATAAAAAACCAGCCTAGGACCTTAGTCAAAGTCTTGTTTTTAACATGTTTTTCTTGAAGTATTTGCTGCCTGAAATTGAAAATCATTAATCCTTTTTATAAAAATTTTACAATTTCAGAGAAGAAAAATAAAGAGAAAAACAATCTAGGGCTATCTCCATTCTTAGTTTTCACTGTGGCTTCAATAAAAAAAATATGCCTCCCGGCTTGGGGAGCCTTATATGCTACAGGAATTCATGCAAGCAAAAGAGTTGCAGCAGAATTAAGGATATATTGCTATAGAATACTGCTACAAAACAAAAAAACAAAAATTGTGCTGTCCAAGCCACATGGGTGTCACCATGGAGTTTTCCCTCAATCGCAGACTAGTTTATGCCTACCTTCTGGTCACAATTGGAAACAAAAGTGCATGGAAGTTGTGGATTTCATCATCCGTCTTGTCGAGAACTGGTTGCAAGGCAATGTGTTGATGGGCATATGGGAGAACAGATAGAGTCACCATTGTCAAAATCCATACCATAAGCCACAGGAAACACAATGAGAATGCAAATTCTTAAAAAACCGAATGCAAAAAGAGCAGAACAGAGAAAAAAATTAACTCAGAGAAAAAACGAAAGACCTGAAAAACGTCAAACTTCACACCTTCGATTCTCCCAAACAGAGGCGAATTTCAAAAAACTAAAACATGGGTTTTGTTGCCAGGTGGGTTAATTAGATAACCCAGAAACCGATTTGGAAAATTCGTGGTGGTATGGGAGAAATGTTCGGTTCTTTGGAGCCCGTTTTTGACTGCCGCGCGTGAAAATTAAGTGGTTGTTTGAATAACTCCGCGTACCTGAGGGAAAGAGTTGTGATGGGGATCAATTACATGCTGACTAAACATTTTGGCGCCCATGCAACTACAAATCTCCGAATCCTCCACGTCTACCAGTTCATAATCACTACAGGTTTTCAAATTACATATGGCTGTTACGGTGGTGCGTCATTAAGGGCCTGTACCCTAATGACGTAACCTAACGCACTACGTCTCTCTGCTCTCGTTTCATAAGCCATGTGTCACTCCATAATCAGAAAACGAAGAAGGTAGCCGTTCCGTCCATAATTTCAAAACCCTCCATGTTTATCATTCCTTACCATCATCTACCGTGTTTCATTATCTACGGTTACCATCCTCTGTTTTTTTTTCTCCTCTGCCATACAGCCGTAAACCTGAGATACAGTCGTATTGCGACTGTCAGTCACTATTTCTACCATATCCACGCTAACTCCACCGCTCAACTCTCAATTCCATCCGTAAATTCCCGGTATCTAAAGCCGTTTTCGCACCGTATATCCTCTGTTTCACAAGAAGTGACTGTGTAAAGTCAAGAAGTTACTGTGTGAAGTCCCGAAGTTACTGTGTAGGGTCACCATCAGATTTGTATATAAACAGAACCGAGGGGTCAATGGGAAAGCTTCTGAGGGCTGAACCGGAAGGTGAGAATTTTTTGGAGGCATATCCTCAGGTCGAGGAGGCACTACAAAGAGCTAATTGGTTACAATGTATCAGAAAATTTAAGGGCTATCATAAGGAAGTAACCAAAGCCTTTGCAAGATCGTTTATGGATAAGGACAGCCAGGCAAAGGTGGGAGATTTAACAGTTACAGTCAGTGAAGGAAGCATAGCAAGGGCTACATCTCTTCCACAAACCGGTGAACGCTGGTTCAAAAACCGGGCAGTCCAGGATCAACAATACCACGTCTCTTGCCCTCCAATTCAACTCATAGTATCATTTTGTCAAAGTGCGTACTTATGGCTGAAGGAAGATATAGAGAATGTAGTAGTTGTTCTTCCAAGCCAATTTCACTATGTAAAATATTTTGAACGAGTTCTCACATATTCCAATGATGAAGTTCAATCTGGTAGGAGATGTATACTTCGGGGATTCCGTCTTCATAAATGCCTTACTGGGTTCGACCATCTATTACAGTATCTGATCATAATGGAGTTCTCTTTTCAACAAAGAAGCATCCGAGGATAAAGGATATGATAGTTGCTTGCTTCCCCTTTGATGACCATAATGTTTTAAACCCCGCAGCTCTGTTTCAAACTCCACAGTTCCATTTTTCAGCCGAAGTTTGAGATGGAGAAATTGCTTAGTTTGTTCGCACACAGCCACTCCATTTCACAGTATTTTTTTACACTCTGCAATCCCGCAGCCATTTAGCGATCCCGCAGCCATTTAGTGATCCCGCAGCTGTTTTGTTAAACTCTAGGTTGTAGGTGTCATCAGGCAAAACAGGTCACATGGGTAGCTAGGGAAATGTCAGTACATGGATGGTGTCCTATTCATTCGGTCAAATTTGCTGAAAAAGACCCCGGTCAAAGGGAAGTCAAATTGGGTGTTATCATAAAGTCGCCACACTGAGTCGTCACACTAAGTCGCTGCATGTCAAGAAAAAAAAAAATATAATAATTTTGAATCAATGAAATGAACAAGTTATTTTCTCACTTTTCTGAAGGTATTGATTAATTTTGGACTGATAATGAAAATTGAATGGCTAACTTTTTATTCAAGATTTTTAGCTACAGAGCTATTCTTCAATTCCGCAGCCAGAAAAACCTCATTGTTCAAATCAGCCTATCTTTCTCATACAGAATCAGATTTTGATGATTTAAGTACCATTGGAAAGATCTCAACAAGATCTATACAATGAGAAATATATCATTAGAGTTTGAAATGGCAAATAATGAAATAAATTGCTGAAAAGAAGCAACATCAACTTGAGGCACTAATTCCAAAGCAGGTATAAATTCTTTTGATTTTTCCTTTGAGAACTTGTTTCATTAATACAAATTCTTAGTTTTGTGTGTAAATATCATAACTAGAGAGATTGATTACCTCTCTCCTTTGATAATCTTACATTCCATTGCGGAAGAAGTATTAGTTTTTTTGCAGGTTCTAGGAGGAAGGACAAATGACTACAAGGGAATGATGTCTCTCTAAGAGACCAATTTGTTTCATAAGAGGTTGATCCGCAACAAAGAGGAAATATGCTGATGCAAAATCAGATCCAAATACTTGAAAAACTTTCAGATATTATTGTCTCCATCACATCCATCCATCACATCCATACTCCATAATAAACCATTCACCTCATTCCACTCCATATTTTCCATTTTCATTCACATACACTTTCCATCTCTTTTTGTCCATTCATAACCCACCAATAAAAGCAAAAGGCTCATTCACATGCTTATTGCCCATTGTCATTTCTGTTCTCCATTGCCATTTTCCATTTTCACTTTCCATTCCTTGTCATTTTCATTCCGCAAATAAGCCCTGCTTCAATGCAAATTATTGAGTCCATAGTCCTTTGAGTCTAAGTTCTTTGTAAAAACACCTTGAGACTTGCATGCCTTAATGGCAAGTCCTCATCCTGACAAACAATGGGAATACATTAATGTCCCTTGTTCGTTAGATCTTCTAGGTGACTCGACATCAGCAAATTCATTCGTACCTAGCAAGATGTGTTTGGGCATCTTGACTCTCATTGACATCAATGGTGAGAGTACTCGTGTTGACTAGTGGCATCCATTAATGGCCACTAAGCCAACAATTTCCTACTATGTTCGACATCAGAACATCTTTTCACATAGTAGGAATTGTGCCAATGAGTTTTGAAGACATGAAGACTATTATTTTCAGCATTTTGGAGCAGATTCAGCAAGTTTTAGTAGAAGCAATAAAAAGCCATCTTATCTCTCTATCCATGACTCCTCTTGTTCAGCCACTTGAAGAAGAATATGATCAGAAGTTTTCAGCCACCACACACATACAACTCATCCATTCCAAAGGGTAAGTGAAGGTACGGCATTTTCTAACTTTTAACCATAGAATTCCATAAAAAGCTAGAATGATACTTGTTGGAAAAACATTTCTCTTCCTCATTTCATAAAATTGCCAATACCATCAGTTGGGGGGGAATACATTCATATTCATATCTTTCCATGTCCATAACATATTCAAGAGCTCACATACTTCCAATATATATTAATTATTACATTGCTATTATGAGCATACAATGGCTTTTGAAAAAGTGCTTAAAGGATAAATTGGATACAAACAAAATCATGGTTGTCACACAAGAACCAACCATCATGCAATCCAATAAAGATATACTTAGCAACAATAATCAAAATATCATTACGCAAAGTTCAAAGATCAAAATAGAAGGCAACAAAAAAAAAATAAAATGGTTGTAACACAAGAACCAACCAGGTTGCAATTCAAGTGAAACACTTTGCAGAAATATGAAGTTATCAAATGATATCATGCAAAGTTAAGCCAAAGCTCAAGAATCAAAAGAGTCAATGTAATATATGTTGCATGAGGACATGCAATAGCTTCAGTTGGGGGGTATGTTGAGTCTTGAAAATGTCATTCATTTCCATTACACTTTCACTATTATGTTCATTATATCACCTCCATTTCACTACTATGTCACCACATTCATCCCACTTTCATTATCATTGGGCTACCTTTATGTTTTTCCAATATTTATTATTTCTAAGCCTTTTAAGTGAATTTGTGGTTAAACATTAGAAAATAATGTGCATATGCTTATACCTAACCAATGGGTTGAGTTTGTTGACATGTGTAGGTTGAAAGGAGACTTCTAGAAGACCCTTATGTGGCACTCTAAGGCCAAATTCGAATTTGGTTGGAAAGAATCATGGGATCATGAGGATATGTGTCACATCTCCTAATTGTATTGTAACTCTAAAAGACATGTGTCTTATCAGTTCCTATTTTGATTAGGACTCTAGAGGTAGAGGGAGATATTCATGGATTATCATTAATGAGATGGCTCTCATCTTTTTGTATAAATAGGAGATCTCTCTCCTTCATTAGTTAGTCTTTTTAGTCTCTTTTTAGTCTCTCTTTGGAGAGCTTTGTTGTACTTTTCACTTTTGAAGAAATTGAATAAAGCTTTGATGTTCTCAACATGGAAGGAGATGTGAAGTAGATGTCATGGAGCATATTAGGATGTAAGTAGATTAGATTTCATTTTGTAAATATTGCTTTGTAGAATGTAAGGTAGATTAGATTTTCATTCATGCAATTTTAAGTTTGCTTTGATTTCATAGGTAGAAGGGGGCCCCTGCCTTGTACAGTTTGAATTATTGCATTTTATTTTCTCCCGGGATTTGTTTTTATGTTTATGTATTTGCTTTACAAACTAATGGTATTTGAAGTTGACAGGTTCAAGCTGCTGCCTTTGTTTTTATAGCTGATTTTTAATTTTATTTCTCAAAGAGCTGCTAACACATAAATGATCTTCATCATAAACTGTTATCCTTTAAGATCAAAATATCACTAACTTGTAGCTTGTTTGGGTGCTTTTTGGACTGTTCTTAAGCTACTTTCTTTCCGTACTTTACACAGTACATGTGCTTTGAAGTATCGAGTTAGAAAGAGTAAATCATTACCACTAGTCTTTAAAGTAGAAGTTTTGATTTTAAAGTGCTTCCTAGACTATTTCCTCACTACTTTCTAATCATGCTTTCCATAGTACATATGGCTGAAGTAGAGAATTAGAAATAGCAAATTATTATCATTAGTCTTTCAAGCATATTTTTCTCACTTTTATAATTCCACTTAAGCTACTTTCTTTCCATGCTTTACACAGTACATGTGCTTAGAAGCATCGAGTTAGAGAGAGATAATCTTTATCTTTGGTTTTAAAAGTGACTTTCTTTTCTTTTATTTGCAGCAGCATGAATGGTGTCTAGTGCCATTGGAAGTGGTCATTTACTTTCAAGTCATTTCAAGTTCTTTGCTTTCAGTTTCATTTCAAGTTATTTCTTTCAAGCTCTTTCTTTGCAAGTTTAAAAGTTTGATTACTTTCTAGACTTATTTCTAACTACTTCCTAATCGTGCTTTACACAGCACATGTGTTTGAAGCAGAGTTTTAGGAAGAGTTGAACATTATAACTGGTCTTTAAAGTGGTTTTTCTTACTTGTCACCTTAGAGCTTGACTACTTTTTGGACTTATTTCTGACTACTTCTTAATTGTGCTTTACACAGCACATGTGTTTGAAGCAGAGTTTTAGGAAGAGTTGAACATAAACTATAAAACAACGAAGTAAGAGAAAGGTTAACTAAGCACATATAGTGCACCACACTTCATCAGTTTACGATACCCGGATTGATAATTTATGTAGAGCAATTTAAGACATTAAATTGACTAAACAAAGTGTCCGCAAAAGAAGGTCGAAAATAAGCCCTCAAAAGGAGTGGTAGGTGAATCTCTTACTTCAAAATTTGATTTGGATTTAACCCTGATTTCTTGCATGGTGACATCAGTGATGGGTAGTGTGTGGTATTGACAAATAGTGGAGCCTCATTCCATATGACCGGAAATAAATAATTCTTTAGTGAATTGGAGGAGCAGGACCTCCATTTGCACATTGAAATGGGAGATGTTGGGAGGCATAGCGTGACCAACATCAGTATTGTTACCTTCCATAGGGAGTATGATTCTCCTCTCACATTAAACTATGTCATGCATGTTTCAGGTTTGAATAAGAATTTGGTTTGAGTTACCATAATGGAGGACTGTGGTTATGATGTGATATTTAGAAAAGGAAAGGCTTTCCTTCATCACATAGCCTCAGGACAACTGAAGCGGATTGGGGTTCAGGTGAGGAACCTATGTAAATTCGATGTAGAAGAGTGTGCTGCTTTGAGCACAAAAGAAGAGAAGGTGCAAAGCCGAGACATCGGTGAGTTGTGGCATAGAAGATTGGGTCACTTGCACCATGAAGCTTTGAAGATCATAAAACAAATTTCTACAGGACTTCCCAAGGGTACACTAGATCAGAGAGACACATGAAAATGGTGTACATTGGGGAAGTACACCAAATCTACCTTTCATGACAAGGACAATCGAGCACAATAAATTCTTGAAAGAGTTCACTCAAACATATGTGGATCGTTATCGATAGCCTCCATGACCAATCACAGTATTATGTAATATATTTTGATCTGATTTGGATCATTATATTGTTTTTCATCCATATCGATGCATTTGGAGTGGAAAAATTGGAGGAATCAACTCACAGGACCGTTTTTACTAGCAGGACACAGTTTGGCAAAACAGGGTCTAAAACCTTCCGAAAAGAAAGCTTTCTACAACATAAGAATTGCGTCAATCGGAGTCCGTATGAAAAAGTTATGCCACTCAGAAGTTGACCTTCCAATTTTCACACCTATAGTTCGAGAGGATGAGGCGTCAAACCCCATTATTCTAGAAAATGGGCTAGCCACGTTTTTTTATGTAAAATACTCTAGAAGAGTCTATTTTGTAACTCTATTTAAGAGTTTATGTAATCATACTTAACCACTAGTAGGCTATCGGGTTGTGTTATTATAGGGCCACTAGGAGGAAGAGGCATTCCATTCTTTCGAGAGATTTTTGTTCCATAGTTTAGAAAAGATAGCCAGGAGAGATAGGAGGTAGAGCACATAGAGAAGATCTATGCACCGTAGTAGCCCATGGGCCAAAGACATTAATTCTTTGTATCTGCAGCCATATTTCCAGACAGAGAAAGAGAGCGAAGCAGCCTCACCTTCCAGCTGGGTTTCCTCCCGGAAGGGTTTCCCAGAGATAATATCTTGTGTCTTATGTGTGTGTGAGATTTTTTTTATTCGTTATCTGATTTTTTTCATAATTTATATTCGCATGAATGCACTAATTACAGTAAAATCTACAGATCTAGAAATTAAATAAAATTGTAATAGTGTAGAATCTCAAATTTTTTAATATAATATTATTAGATATGTTGTGATGAACTGTCCAGTGGAATATCCACGGCCGTTTACGAATCATTTTTAGATTATTTCTCAGAAGTGTTGGATTTTCTTCATGCAAAAGAAAGATCATACGTTCACTAAATTTTGTGAATTTAAAGCACTTGTTGAGAAACACACTAGCAGGGAAGTTAAATCTCTAAGGAGCAATAATGGTGGAGAATATGAGTCGATTGAATTCAAGAAATTTTGTGCATCAAAAGGTATTCTACAAGATTTAATAGAACCCCATAACCCACAACAAAATGGGGTGGCTGAAAGGAAGAACAAAAGTATTGTGGTAGTTGCACAGGTAATGTTACATGATCAAGGCCTACCGTTTCACTTATGGGCTGAAGCATGCTATACAACTGTATATGTGCATAACATGAGTCCTCATCAGATTCTCGGGATGAGTACACTAGAAGAAGCTTTTTTAGGTAAGAAACCAGATGTGGAACACTTCAGGATATTTGGTTCATCAATTTACTGTCATGTTACCAAGGATGCAAGGAAAAATCTAGAACCAACAACTGAGTTGGGCATATTTGTGGGGTACACTGATACACCTCACAACTATCAGGTGTACCTTCCATCTCACAAGATGTCAGTGGTTCATAGAGATGTGAAGTTTGATGAAGAGAAGGACATGAGATGTTCCCTTGAGAGGGACCTTAAGTTGCATGGAGAAGAGGATCTTTTAGCTCCAAAGGAAGAACCTCAGGATGATGTGGAGTAGCCACATGCATAGGAGCAAAGAGTGGAAGCACCAACTCATGTAGATACTTCCATAGATGGAAGGAAGCACACCAAAGAGGCTAACATATTGATGCATGATGCTAGAGAGAATGTGGGAGCACCCATATCATAGTGCAGGTAGAGGAGGTCACCAGATCGGTACACTGACTACATGGCTCTAATTAAAAAGACTTTAGAGATTGAGTCATCCTCATTCGAGGAAGAAGTGTTGAAATCAATATGGGTTAATGACATGGTTGAGGAGTATGACTCCATTATTGGAAACAATGTTTGGGAAGTGGTCCCAAGACCAGTAGACAAGTCAGTGGTGAGTTCTAGATGGATTTACAAAGTAAAGAAAGTAGCATATGGGAGTGTGGAGAGACACAAGGCCATATTTTTGGTCATAGGGTACTCTCAGGTAGAGGTAATTGATTACTAAGAGACCTTTTATCCAGTAGCAAGGCACTCTTCAATATTCTAGCACTTTCAATGCAGATGGGATGGAAGATAAATCAAATTGATGTGAAGATAGATTCCTCAACAGTGTGATTGAGGAAGAGGTGTACATTGAGTAGTCGAATGGATTTCAGACCTTTGACAGAGATTCACATGTGTGTAGACTCAAGTGAGCGTTGTATGGATTGAAACAGACACCCCGTGCTTGGTACACTAGGATTGACAGTTATTTCACCAAGTTGGGCTTCACCAAAAGTGAAGTAGATGCGAACCTTTACCATATTGTGTTTGAAGGTAAATTGTTGATTATAGTATTATATGTTGCTGATTTAATTCTAGGAGGTGATGAGAAGCTGGTAAATTATTACAAAGAGGATCTTGCAAGAGAATTCGAGATGAAGGACCTATGGTTCATGCATTATTTCCTTGGTATGGAAGTATGGTAAGGAGATGAGGAACTATTTGTCTCTCAATGAAAGTATAATGAGACACTAAAGAAGTTCCACATGGAGAGCAACAAACCCATGGAAACTCCTCTAGTAGAGAATTGGAGGAAGGAATATGCTACTTCAGGTGAAGTAGTGGAGGCTATTATTTACAGGAAGCTTGTGGGTTCACTTATGTATTTGGTGAACACATGACCAGACATATGTTTTGCAGTTAACCATCTTAGTCAAGCAATGGTTAAGCCAACCAAACTCTATTGGAAGGCAACTAAACATGTGTTGAGATACCTCAGAGGCACCACTCAATTTGGTCTTTGGTACAAACGAATAGAGGGAGTGAAGCTTCAAGGCTTCACAAATGCATATTGGGTAGGGAGTCCATCCAACAGGAAGAGAAAATTAGTTGGAATATTTAGTATTGGGTCAACAATAGTTTCTTGGTATAGTGAGAAGCAGATATCAATTGCACTCAGTTCGGCAAAAGCATAGTACATGGTTGCTAGTCAAGCAACTTGTGAGGCTATCTGGATGAGGAAGATCCTTGCTGGGTTATTTAGTTAGCAGATGGATCCTACAATGACTTACTATGAAAATCATAGTTGTATCAACCTCTCTAAGAATCCATTTTTTCATGATCGGTCCAAGCATATCGACATTTGGTATCACCATCTACGAGATTGTGTGCAGAACAGAATCATGTTGCTTGAGTACATTCCTACATAGGAGTAGGATGTAGTTATGTTGACAAAGGCATCGACAAGATGAAAATTCGATTTTCTTAGAAGCAGGATCAAGGTAGAAAGTAATCCCTTTCTTGTTGAGAGGGAGTGTTGAAAATGCAACAAGAAAATCCTAATTTAATTTTGTCCTTAAATTAAATTGGGAATAAAATTGTAATTCCACATCTCATGACAAGTTGTATTAGTTAACTAAGTTAATTTGACTTAGTCGGCTCAATTAATTTGATTTCAGGGTCTAAATTGAGTCATGTAGAGTGTCTCCTACATTATAGGAGTCTTGATTGAGTTTATTTTGAGTTATAAGTAATAAATTCAGTTTAGCTGAGTTAAATTCAGTTAAACTAGTTCCAACTATTAGAGGAACTAGTGGGAGGTATAGTAGTGTGGTGATGCATGCAGTGTAGTGTGGTGCTTCCTACAATGATCAATCAGTAAACTTATGATTCAATTCATAAATAACTCATGCATGCCAGATCTGATAGTTACCTAGTTGAGATTGGAGTTCAAGGACATTGTACTAGCAGTTGTATAATCATCTGAATTGTACAGGTGGTGCATGCAGTCAAAGGAAGGCCTATGAGGATTGTGTAATTCCAATTGAGGAATTTCCCTAATTAATAGGGGTTAATTCTCAAGGAAACAACACAATGAAATAGGGACATGGGAAAGTATAAAATTGGTTAAGTATTGGCATGAGCTTGTCTAGGAAGTTGTGAGATAGATACAGATAGTGTAGAGTTTGCTCGGGCTTGAGCAAAGCATTATAATCTTCTCATATTTTCTGACTAATGTAACATATATATATAGAAACGGTTTTTATTTGTGCCTTTCCCTAGGAAATCATTTTGTAATGTGTTGATTGAATTATTTCTCTTATATGCTTCATGATTTCGTGATTGTTTAATTATTTCCGTTGATGAGTAGAGTAGATTCAAGTTTATTGTTTTAGCATATTATTATTAGGGTTTTGAATCTACAAGGAATTTCTACATGGGGATGATGGATTCCCTATTTCAAAATTGGATCGAGGTCAATTATTCCATCACTCAACTAAATTGGACAGAGCATTGGTGCATGACATGGGGTTTCTAAAGGAAGAAAAATGAATCATGGCAGAGACCCATCTTGGGATACCATAAGCATACACTCTGACAAGAATTCTTATTGATTGGATACCCCATTTGTTTGTTGAATATTCCAAGAATAGGGTTTCCTATGAGTCAAAGCTTCTGCATGCAGTTGTTGGTGTGGAAGATGAATGCATTAGAGAAAGGAGCATCAAGGCTCAAGTTCTTGACAACATATTTCGAGTCTGCAACTACATCATATTGGAGCAAGGTGATTCATGGAGGGAGTGTTCAATGGTAGAAGAAGCACCAATGCACCTTTTTTTCATCCACATTACTAGTTGAATTTTTAGGTGGATGATATATTTTTCCATGGTTTCATCTACTCAACATGACCTTAGTTCAGTTGAGCAATAGCAGATAAGTCAGTCTAATTGTAGCATCAATGAACAAAAAAATTTGCAAGCCATGTTACTGCCTTAGGGCCCTAGAAACATTGTAGAAGCCCTCTCCTAACTAGGATCAATGGAGCATGTGGTACCATGTGCCAACAATTGAGGCCCTTAGGAGGTAATTGTGTTAGCATTTGGTCTCCATCGGTATCCAGAGTTTTTTTGATGTAGCATTCATGCATAGGTCACCATGTGGATATGCCACATATAAGGGTGTGTATTCAGAATCAAGGACCTTCCTCCTCATAAAATTTGATCTTCCACCATGTCCAATCGAAGGGGTGTCTAGGACTAACCCAATCTCATAGGATGTTGTGGAATATGCTATGGAGTATTATGCAAATTCACCAAGAATTATCACAGAGGATGGATTTCACTTCTATGAATTGCTTCAAGGCATGGCAACATGTGGAAATAGTACTAAGTTCAATAACGTTGAGATTATATGGCAGTTATGTGTTGAAGTATTCTACATACTTGTTTGCGATCCTAGTATAGGTTTATACATTGCTCGAGGACAAAAATTTTTAGGAAGGGAGGATTGTAATGCCCCCTTTTCCAGGTATTAGGAACAGAGACCATCTCATCACCCTAGACTAAAAATTAAAATTAATTGTGGGCTATGAGGGAATTAATTAATTAAAAGTGACTGAAAAGGAGAATATTATAAAATCACTTTACTAAGAGAAAATGTGACCCTTGGTATTCAGGCGATGTTAGGAAACCAGCTCACAAAAAGATAGAAAATATAGATCAACGCCTTAGAATTCAGCCTCTTCAAGGGGGCAACCTCCTTTACATTACACAAAAGAACAATTCTTGGATGATACAAATGACTAAGCCTCCCTTCTATATATAGGAGTCTAAGGGGTCACAATATAATCAAGCCAACATAACAGTAATAACATAAGGGCACAAAAATAACAATAGTGGGTTTCTATGGGGCATACTAATAACAATATGGGGACAATAGGGGCACAATAATAACAATAAGGGATACAATGACAATAGTAATGGATGAATTACTAGTATTATAGGGGCCTAACATGCCCCTCTCCTTCCGAAAAGCATTGTCCTCAACGCTTGAGTAGTTCTTGATGCTTTTGTATAAAATTCTCATCCTCCCATGTGGAATATTTAGCAGATAAGTTCTTCCACTTGATGAGATACTCTGAAATTGATCGATTTCGTAGCTGTTGATTTCTTATTTCTATGACTGCTTCCGGTTCCAATATGATTTTTCCTACCTCGTCAAGTTCTGGAAATATTGTTTGAACTGGGATCTTGTCACCTATAAGCTTCTTTAAACATGAAACATGGAAAACTAGGTGCACTCGGGAAGCTGCAGGAAGCTCCAATTTTTATGCCATAGTACCAATCTTTTGCAACACATACCATAATACTTTGGTGATAATTTATTATCATTCTTATCTTGTTTGAGGGACATTTTTTTTATATGGTTGTAGCCGTAGGAATACCCAGTCACCTACATCAAAACTTCTTTCACTACGATGTTGATCTGCTTGTTGTTTCATTCTATTATGCGCCAACGTGAGGTTATCCTTTAAGAGTTGGAGAACTTGTTGTTGATGCTCGATGTGATGTTCCACTACTTGAACCTTAGAATTTTCTCTTAAATATGATGTTATGAATGGTGGATGATATCCATAAAGTGCCATAAATGGGGTCATTTTTGCTGCAGTATGGAAGGAAGTGTTATACCACCATTCAGCCAGAGGCAACCATTTGACCCATTGTGTCTGTTTATTAGATACAAAGCAATGAAGATATCCTTCCACACATTTGTTTACTATCCCAGTTTTCCCATCGGATTGAGGATGATAAGATGAGCTATGAGATAACTGAGTATCGAGACAAGAAAATAATTCCATCCAAAAATTTCCAGTGAAAATGGGATCTCTGTCGACAATAATATTTGGGTTTCGATGTAGCTTTTGAATTGTTTCCATAAATGCAGTAGAAATTTTACTAGCTTTAAATGGATGTGATAATGCACAAAAGTGTGCATACTTGGTAAGTCTATCAACTACCACCATGATGACACTCTTTCCTTTGAACTTCAGGAAACCTGTGATAAAATCCATTGAAACCTCCTCCCAATGTTGGCTTGGAATGGATAAAGGATGTAATAGACCTGGGGTCTTAATTGTTTCAAATTTATTTTTTTGGCAAACCAAACATTCTGCCACAAACTTTTGAATATCCGATTTAAGGCCATCCAAAAAAATTCCTTCTTAACCCTGTGGTAAGTTTTTAAAAATCTTGAGTGCCCTCCTAAGGGAGAAGTGTGCAATTCCATAAGAATATTTTGTTTGAGTTGGGAATCCTTACATAGGTATAAACAATCTTTGTACCATAACGAATCATTTTTCCAGCTAGATGTATCAGATGTACTAGGATCTTGTTGTAAATTTTGAATGAGTGCCCACACTTCTTCGTCATTCTTCCATTCCTCCCTTGCTTCGTTTATCCAATTTGGTTGGATAATAGAAATGGCAAACAAACAATTCTTCCACATCCTCATCCTTTCTTGAGAGTTCATCTGCCACAACATTTTGTTTCCCTTTTTTGTAGATGATTTCAAAGTCATAACCCAACATCTTTGTGGCCCATTTTTGTTTCTCTTTAGAGGATAATCTTTGTTCTAAAAAGTATTTAAGACTATCATGGTCCGTTTTTACCTTGAATTGTCTTCCCATTAGGTAGGGTCGCCATTTCTTAAGTGCATGTAGTTTGCCAACATTTCCTTCTCATAAATAGATTTGTGTAAATACTTTCCCTTGATTGGACGACTTTCGAAAGCAATGTGTCTTTCATCTTGCATTAAAACAACACCAATTCCATTTCCTGAAGCATCACATTCCACAATAAAGGTTTTTGTGAAGTCCGACGTAGCTAAGACCAGTGCTTGGCACATTGCCTCTTTAAGATGTTCTAAGGCCTTTGTTGCTTCCGGAGTCCATGAAAATGTATCTTTCTTCAATAATGTTTTTAGAGGTGCCGCTATTCTCCCATAATTCTTAACAAACTTGCGATAGTATCATGTCAACCCGAGAAATCCTCGTAAATTCTTTATGGATGAGTGGATTTTCCATTCCTTAATGGCTTTAATTTTTCTAGGGTCTTTTTCTAGGGTCTACATTAACACCTTCATGAGATACAATATGACCCAGATATTCCACCTCTTGTACTCCAAAGAAACATTTGGAGATTTTTGCATATAATTGTTTCTCCTCCAATAGTTTGAGCACACTATCAACATGTTCAACGTGATCCTTCCAAGACTTGTTGTAGATTAGTATATCATCAAAAAATACTAACACAAATTTTCTAAGGAAGGGTTTGAAAATGGAATTCATCAAACATTGAAATGTAGAAGGTGCATTGGTAAGGCCAAAAGGCATGACCAAAAATTCATAATGACCCTCATGAATTCTAAATGTTGTTTTCGGAATGCCTTCAGTCTTCATTCTAATTTGATGATATCCTGAACAAAGATCCAACTTGGTGAAGTAAATTGATCCATGTAATTCATCCAATAATTCATCAATGCTAGGAATGGGAAATTTATCTTTAATAGTGAGCTTGTTGAGCTCCCTATAATCTGGACACATGCGCCATGATCCATCCTTCTTGTGCACCAATACTACTGGAGCAGAGAAAGAACTTTGACTAGGTTGAATTATACCAGCCTCTAGCATTTCTGCAACCATACGTTCAATTTCACTCTTTTGGGCATAGGGATATATGTACTGCCTAATGTTTGGAAGAACACTTCCTAGAATCAAATGAATAGAATGATCATGATCACAAATAGGTGGGAGACCTTTGGGAGTCTCAAATACCTTGGAATGATTGTCCAAGAATTTTTGGAGATTTGGAGAAATTCATGATTTCGATGTGGTAACCACTAGCGAATATAATTGTGCAATTACACCACATTGTTCCTTCTTTAGAAGTTTTGTCATACCATTAGAGTTGATTATCTTTCTCAGTTTCCCTGCAATACCCCTTAATTCAACTTCCTTTCCTTCCGCATAAAATTTCATGAAAAGTTCTTGAAAATTAAAAGCTATTGTACCCAAGGATTGTAGCCATTGGACTCCTAGTACAACATCATCACCACCCATTGGAATGGAAAGCATTGGGTTATTCACTACATATTCTCCCATGCATAGCTTTATATTATGTCACTTTCCAGAGCAATTTATGGTTCCTCCACTTGCAACCATCACTTGATACTTTGGTGCTGGATATAGGAAGAAATTCAATTCCTTTGTTATCTTACAATGAATAAAATTATGAGTACTTCCCGAATCAATCCGCACTATTACCTTTTTCTTCTTGATATGTCCTTCTATCTTGATAGTTTGAGGAGTGGTAATTCCAGCCAATGCATTACAAGATATGGTCAGATTCATATTTTCTTTATCTAGGGTTTCTTCCTGGAGTATATCCTCTTCTTTTGACATTTCTTGTTCCTTTTATTCCTCCTCTTCACAATCTATCTAGAATAATTTCTTCTCGGCACACTTATGACCTTTAGTGTTTTTTCTATCACAACTATAAGAAAGCCCTTTTTCTCTTTCTTCTTCCAATTGTTGTGGTGTCAACCTTGTAGGTTGTGGAAAGCTAGGGGCAACAACACTTCCATCTTTATAGTTGTGAGTGGTAGGCTTCTTGGTTGCCATAATTTTTCTTTCCATTTTTCTTGTTAACCTGAATGCCTTCTCCAATGAATCAGGTTCCCAAAGGTGAACCTCATGTTGGATATTATCCTTTAAAGTCCCTATGAACACATCAATCCTATGCTCCTCTAGAATATCTTTTACCCTTATGTTCAATTTTTGGAAGTCCTCAATGTGCTCCATCATTGAACCCTTTTGTTTGAGATTTATCAATTGGCTAAAAAAGGTGTTGCTTTTTATATCCTCATAATGTGCTATCATTTCTTCCATAACAATTTCCCAAGTGACAATTTGTTTATGAAAGAAAAGCCATCGATACCATACAAATTGATTTGGTTCCAAATATAGAGTTTGTCAAGTTTTGGGTATGTTCTATGCTAGAGCAATTTATAAAATTTTCATAGTTAGCAATCACATCAGCATTACGATAAACTGCAGATAGAACATAAATATAAAATGCAGAAGACAAGCCAAGGCAAGAGGACACAAGATATGGCGCGAGCCAGGGACAAACCCCACAATGTATGGGGAAACCCTTTGATCAAATCTTCTTTTATCTTCAAATTTCAGCAGAGAAGGAGAGAGAGAGAGAGAGTACATTTACAACAGAAGTCAATAATTTGAGTTATCTAGATCTAGCATAGATCATTTCATATCATGATGAAGTCAGTTGAAGACATTCTGCTTCAACTGATTCTCAAGGTGACTCCTTCACCTATCATCATGCTACATCTCGTCCATTATGCTGCATCATTCATCATCATGATCTGAGACTGTTCATCCTTATAATTCTCATTATGTTGAGACTGTAACCATCATAAACATTACTTCTTATGATCATTGTGACTGCATATTAGAACATCATTTAATACTCCACGTTACTGCTGTACAAGATGTTTGTACTGCCATATGGATTTCACCGAGATCTATATTTCAGGACTGTTGTGTGAGATAACTCGGTCCCTTCATTCGAGATTTTCATCCAACCGAGATCCTTACCCTTGTCACTTCTTGTAATTCAGATCACTATTTGCAATAGATACGTTACTGGATTATCTTCATACTGTTATTCAATATACTTAAACATTTATAGAAGAACCACCGAGATCGGTGTCAAGACTGTTTCTTTTCATAGACAACGTTGAATTTTACCACACTGTCACCTACAGTTATGTGGCATTAACACGGATCCCATGTTGTAGTATAACTGCTTTATAATAGATCAACTATAGGTATATCGTAGATGTGTGGAGGTCGAGGGTATTCATTCATGGTGACTGCGTCCTTATGCCGAGATCATTTAATACACGCTACCTGATCTATGTTGCCAGATCCCACGCTGCCAGATCAACGAACGTTACAGGATGCCGAGAGTGCCATGACTGCACCACGGTGCAGTCAATACCTTGCTGCGGATGTGGCTCCCTTATGCGAAGATTCTCCATTGTTGCGTATAATGACAGCGTATAGATTTGTTGTGCGTACAAAACTGCATCTAGGTCTTCGTGAGCAGTGTATTATATTCCTGTACAAGATTCACGTGGATATCTCAGAGAGGAATGCGAAGGTCTGTCGTGCAGCATTAACTATTACCAGAACCCTTGCCTGTTCAGAGGATTTAGGGCTCTCCTAGCTCTCCCACAGCCTCGCTTATCTTGTCACTGTTCCTCAAATAATTCGGCTATTCAGATATACTCAAGACCGAGTAATTTTCTTGTCAAACAGAGCAGATAGATAGATGACCTAGATTCGTACGTGAGAGAGTATCTCTGCGGCTATCCTTTCTGTGGCTCTTATTTCTGCGGCTCCTTCACCCTTAACTCGCACTTCTAAAACAGTCTTCTTCGCGTAGATATGGAGACCGAATTCATTGTTGTGATTATTAGTGTCTCAAAGACCAGCGTATGTCCTGTCTTTATGACCTGCGGCTAGGGCATGTTTGTACTGTAGCTAGGGCATTATACACTAGCATATACTCTCAACGTTTCTCCTTTTCCAAAAACCCAGACGTGGAGAGGAGATCACATGAAGAGTGTGTCTCAATGACATCAAATCCTCTTATATTTATACTAATGTGTAGATGATGAATAGACATGACGTTTGGGCTTCTAGAGCCTACATAAGAGCTGGTCGACTTGATAATAATTATATAAACAAAATAAATTCATATCTCCATAAATACTTATCGGAATCGGATGATCTTTGGATCAATCCTACACCTCTCGACGAGAGGGATCCAATAAAAATATCAGCTACCATAAATAAGTTGACCCACATGGATTTTGGCCCTAGTTGCCAATTTAACACTCCCTCTCAACTAGGGAGAACTCCATCCATTGATCCATAAGTCTGACTGTACTATCTCTGCCATCAGTGCCCTGCACTGTTCTGCCCAACTCTGCTCAGCCCTGCTGGCTCTGCTCTGTTGGCTCTGCTCTGCTCTTGCTCAGCTCTGCTGGCTCTGCTCAACTCTGCTGGCTCTGCTCTGCTCAGCCATGCTAGCTCTGCTCTACTCAGCTCTACTCAGCGCTATTGGCTCTGCTCTGCTTTGCTCATCTCCGCTAAAATATGAAGAAGAAGAATTGATCGAGAATGTCTCATACCATTCTCAACTGACCCGAAGTCAGACTCAGAGTGCATACCACTAGTCCCAGACTAGTCTCAACTGACCCGAAGTCAGCTTCATAGTAAGTACCACTCCTACCACTGGTCCCAGACCATTATCGCAGTCTCAGAGAGTGTACTACTGGTCCCAGACCAGTCTCAACCGACCCGAAGTCAGCGTCATAGTATGTACCACTCTCACTGGTCCCAGACTAGTACTGCACTGACACAAAGTCAGTTTTGGAGTATGTACCACTGGTCCCAGACAAGTCTCAGCCGACCCGAAGTTAGCGTCATAGCATGTACAACTCCTACCACTGGTCCCAGACCAGTATCATTGATCCCAGATCAATGGATGACATCTTAGCGTAGGGAGTACGGTAGATACAACGATGCGTCCATCGGTACTACTATGGTCCCTAACTTCATTTCCCTGCTCATTGATCAGATGAGAGGTACTTCCCATGAGTCCCAGACTGCATGGGTAGGATGCCTCGACAGGAGAACTTAATCAATCCTGTCCTCACAGGAGAACACATCAATCCTGCTACAATTTCCATGGAGAACACATCAATCTATGCTGCCATGGAGAACACATCAATCCAGGCCTCACAGGAGAACACATCAATCCTGCTACAATCGCCATGGAGAACACATTAATCCAGGCCTCACAGGAGAACACATCAATCCTACTACAATCGCCATGGAGAACACATCAATCCAGGCCTCACAGGAGAACACATCAATCCTGCTACAATCGCCATGGAGAACACATCAATCCAGGCCTCACAGGAGAACACATCAATTCTGCTACAATCGCCATGGAGAACACATCAATGCAGGCCTCACAGGAGAACTAATCATCCTGCTACACAAGAGAGCGAATCATCTTGTTTCAGTGCATACCACCAGGGGAGGGTGAGTCACCCTGTGATCGTATGTTGCTCCAATAGAACTGCAAGCCCCCCAAAGCTCCCAGAGCTCAATGTATGCAACCTGCAGGACCCTTTTACAAAGGTCTCTCGACGACTCCAAGTCGTTCGGGAAAATCACAAATTTGATCTTTCCTCAGGGCTCTGTCTTGTACATCATCTCAGTGCGATGGAGCCTCCTTGATCATCGACTTACCATATCCCAGATAAGGCAGTATTTGATGTCTATCAGCTGGAGAAATTTTCAAATACGGGATTCCTCAATAATCGAATCCCATCTTTGGTTGTCACAGAGAATCACAGTGGTATTCATCATGTGTACAAATAGCTCACTGAAGAGCTTCAGCAACCAGACTGCCTCACAGAAGGCCATACTATCAGCAATGTATTCTGCCTTGGTGGTGCTCAGAGTCACCGACTTTTGCTTCCTGCTCATCCAGGACATCGAGGTAGATTCCAAAGAGAAACAACACTGAGAAGTGCTCTAGTGATCCTCCACATTGCCTGCCCACTCATCATTCGAATAATCATGTGGTTTCATATTTCCGGCAGTGTATCTCAATTCATGAGAGATTGTGCCCTGAAGATATCTGAGGCTCAACCAAATATGAGCTCACCATGCTAACTGCAACACAGATGTCCGGACGGAGATTCTCCAAGAACATCAACGCGAATGAGTTTATGAAACTCAGAGGCATTTCCCAAATCTGGTCCGACATCATTACCATATAACTTCTGAAAGTTAAGATCCTCGAGGTAGTCACAAACTTGCATCTTATCTTCCCATATTCAGAATCCAACTCCCTCTGTCTCCTATAAATGAGAGGGTCTGCACCTGTCAGACATAGGTGCCGGTATGAGAGGTTTATCATCCACAACCTTCGAGTAATGGTTTGGATCGGTTTCACTCCTAATGAATCTCAGCTGCATTAGATAGCTATCAATCCTTTCATACTATGCCCGAGGTGTTTTTCTTCAAGCCATAGAGGGCTTTCTACCACCTGTATACATGAGATTCCCTGATCATTATTCTCAAACTCCTCGGGTTGTTCCAAGCCTGTGGACCTGTTGCATGAGGGGAATGGTCCCCTTATAATATTTTCATTTGGTACATTTCAGACATGTACCTTCATGCTCCTTTTTGAATTCAGGCATCCTAGTCACCATCTGACTCACAGACCTCTGGTGCTGAGTCAAAGGACATGGTCCCCAGTGGACTTCCTGCAACTTGATACAACCCTGAACTCAAAAACATCTTTGAAAGATCTATTTTCAAACACGTACCTTTCCATCAATAAGTGCCATCCTGTAACCTTTGACTTCCATTTCCGAGATGGACATCAGGTTCTTCTTGTGATCAGGTACATAAAAGGGATTCTACGGTTCCTTGTTTTCGTGGAAGAGTCGACCATTTCCTTGATGACCTGCATTACCAGTCATTCTTTTGATCATTGGAGATGTCCCAAGAATGATTGTTATCTTCATCAAGAGATGTGTCTCTGCCATTCGAATACTCCTTCGCATAACGGCCGAACTTATTTCAACAAGGCATCCGCCTTTCCTTCCACCCTTAGATCTGAACTTCCCAATGAAGTGATCTTAAGATGGACCATCAAAATCTTCCGCTGTGCCATTCTGATAACATTCTCTGCTTTGAATTCACCCTAGGTGAATTATCAGGAACCCATTGATCCTTATGTCTTGTCCCAACTATATTTGGTGATTGCTCTTTCACTCTTGCTTGGGCATTGTCTTCACCTCAGCTCTGATACCATGTTAAGTTTTGGGTATGTTCTATGCTAGAGCAATTTATAAAATTTTCATAGTTAGCAATCACATCAACATTACGATAAACTGCAGATAGAACATAAATATAAAACGCAGAAGACAAGCCAAGGCAAGAGGACACAAGATATGGCGCGAGCCAGGGACAAACCCCACAATGTATGGGGAAACCCTTTGATCAAATCTTCTTTTATCTTCAAATTTCAGTAGAGAAGGAGAGAGAGAGAGAGTACATTTACAACATAAGTCAATACTTTGACTTATCTAGATCTAGCATAGATCATTTCATATCATGATGAAGTCAGTTGAAGACATTCTGCTTCAACTGATTCTCAAGGTGACTCCTTCACCTATCATCGTGCTGCATCTCGTCCATTATGCTGCATCATTCATCATCATGATCTGAGACTGTTCATCCTTATCATTCTCATTATGTTGAGACTGTAACCATCATAAACATTACTGCTTATGATCATTGTGACTGCATATTAGAACATCATTTAATACTCCACGTTACTGCTGTACAAGATGTTTGTACTGCCATATGGATTTCACCGAGATCTATATTTCAGGACTGTTGTGTGAGATAACTCGGTCCCTTCATTCGAGATTTTCATCCAACCGAGATCCTTACCCTTGTCACTTCTTGTAATTCAGATCACTGTTTGCAATAGATACGTTACTGGATTATCTTCATACTGTTATTCAATATACTTAAACATCTATAGAAGAACCACCGAGATCGGTGTCAAGACTGTTTCTTTTCATAGACAACGTTGAATTTTACCACGCTGTCACCTACAGTTACGTGGCATTAACACGGATCCCACGCTGTAGTATAACTGCTTTATAATAGATCAACTACAGGTATATCGTAGATGTGTGGAGGTCGAGGGTATTCATTCATGGTGACTGCGTCCTTATGCCGAGATCATTTAATACACGCTTTCTGATCTATGTTGCCAGATCCCACGCTGCCAGATCAACGAACGTTACAGGATGCCGAGAGTGCCATGACTGCACTGCGGATGCGGCTCCCTTATGCGAAGATTCTCCATTGCTGCGTATAATGACAACGTATAGATTTGCTGTGCGTACATAACTGCGTCTAGGTCTTCGATGAGCAGTGTATTATATTCCTGTACAAGATTCACGTGGATATCTCAGAGAGGAATGCGAAGGTCTGTCGTGCAGCATTAACTATTACCAAAACCCTTGCATGTTCAGAGGATTTAGGGCTCTCCTAGCTCTCCCACAGCCTCGCTTATATTGTCACCATTCCTCGAATAATTCGGCTATTCAGATATACTCAAGACCGAGTAATTTTCTTGTCAAACGGAGCAGATAGATAGATGACCTAGATTCGTACGTGAGAGAGTATCTCTGCGGCTATCCTTTCTGTGGCTCTTATTTTTGCGGCTCCTTCACCCTTAACTCGCACTTCTCAAATAGTCTTCTTCGCGTAGATATGGAGACCGAATTCATTGTTGTGATTATTAGTGTCTCAAAGACCAGCGTATGTCCTGTCTTTATGACCTGCAGCTAGGGCATGTTTGTACTGTAGCCAGGGCATTATACACTAGCATATACTCTCAACGTTTCTCCTTTTCCAAAAACCCAGACGTGGAGAGGAGATCACATGAAGAGTGTGTCTCAATGACATCAAATCCTCTTATATTTATACTAATGTGTAGATGATGAATAGACATGACGTTTGGGCTTCTAGAGCCTACATAAGAGCTGGTCGGCTTGATAATAATTATATAAACAAAATAAATTCATATCTCCATAAATACTTATCGGAATCAGATGATCTTTGATCAATCCTACACCTCTCGACGAGAGGGATCCAATAAAAATATCAACTGCCATAAGTAAGCCGACCCACATGGAGTTTGGCCCTAGTTGCCAATTTAACAGAGTTGCAATACGTACCTTTTGTGTGTTTTGCACGTTATGGAGATCGAAAAATTTCTCCATCTATAGTATCCATGTTTCGGGATCCTTGCCATCAAACTTCGTCATATCGATTTTTGGAACATGGTGGGTCTTTAATCCAACATTAGAGTCTATGAAATCATAATTAACATTTCTTTTATTCTCATCATGAGTTTCCTTTACTACCCTTTCACCATTAGTGACCATTTCTTGTAGCAACTTATTCAAATTTATCTTCAATTCTTCCATCTTATCATCCATGCCATTCATCTTAGCATCCATGCCATTCATCTTAGCTTCCATGCCATCCATCTTGCCTTCATTTACCTTTAGTGAGAGTGAAATTTCTTGTACTTGGTTTTGTAATTTTGATATATCATGTTGCATTTCTTCCTCTTCTTCACGAGTCGTGATAGAGCTTTCAAGTTGCTTACTAGGTGTTTCCATTTTCTTTCTTCAGTGCATTAATTAATGCTAGTAATTCTTCACTATTTCCTTTTAATTCCTTCAAACTAATTTTTCAAACCAATCTTATGCAACATTTAAAAAAAACTACACACTTTTTTTCACTTTGTAAGAACTCGATATTGAATCTATTGTATCTCTTAAACTGCGGGTCTTGAATATTTGAAATCTCGTCCTGAGGTATCCCTTTGAGTCCTCTTTCTAACCCCACAAGTCTGATCAAGATTGGATTCTCCAAGGAAGATTTATGTCAAATCTCCCATGGTGACCTGATTATAGACTAGTTTAGTAGAGCGAAATTTTACGACGTGCCACATGTCACTGTTTCGACCTTAGTACCTAAAATTGATACACAGAAAACTATATGCCATCCTCTTTTTGAAACTTATTACAAAATTTCAATCTCATGCTCAAAACAAAAGTTATGACGATTTTCCCTAGGTCACCTGTTTGGAATGTAATTTGGGAGTCTGCAAAAATCCTAACTTCCTCAGATCATATCTCCGCAAATATAGTGAGACAAGCTCTAAAATTCAGACCCAAAGTTCAAAATGATTTCGGATCAAATGGGTTTTTTGTGTAGCTCTTGAAATGTTGCAGGAGAAAAGTTATAGTGAAACTGCCATGATGACCTGTTTGGAGCAGTGAAACCCTAGAGTCCAAAGCTCTGATACCAAACGTTAGGAAACCAGTGCACAAAAACATAGAAAAGATAGATCAACACCTTCGAATTCAACCTCTTCGAGGGGGAAACCTCCTTTACTTTACACAAATGAACAATTCTTGGATGATACAAATGACTAAACCTCCCTTCTATAGATAGGAGTCTAAGGGGTCACAATATAATTAAGCCGACATAACAGTAATAACATAAGGGCAAAAAAATAACAATAATGGGCTTCTATGGGGCATACTAATAACAATATGGTGACAATAGGGGCATAATAATAACAATAAGGAATTCAATGACAATAGTAATGGAGGAATCACTAGTATTATAGGGGCCTAACATGCGACCTATGGTATTTACCTTGGTATTTCAATAAGACATCGTAATAAAAATAGAAGCAGGAGCTCCTCCGTGGGCATGATTTAATGTTTTGGTAAGTTGATTTGTGGGCTCGTAGAGTTTTTTGTGAGGATTTGTAACCCTGAGTGTGAATCTTATTTTAGGTTGAAACTATCCTTCCTAAGGATCAAACTAGTTTGAGTGGTGAAACATCCACCCTAGCTAGACAAGAGGGAGAACCACTTCAGGTACTTCATTGGTGCTTAGTGAAAAAGGAGGTTGAGAATCATTAGAATCCAAGGTCTAGGAGATCATTGTATTTGCAACAGACATAGATTATTTTGGTGAGAGAAATTGTATTTCAAAGGTTGAGTTAATTGAGGCCAGAGAAATATCTTGAAGGAGGCCAAGTTGATTTAAAAGAACCAACCAAATTTTGCTAACAGGGCCCATTAATAGTTTTTGTGTAAATTTCTCTAAAAATAACGTACGAAAATTAACTAGAATTTGTTGTGAAATTTCATCTAGAATTTATGATTATTAGCTCTCTTTTTTCTTGTGTGATTTCTTCATAATTTTTCCCGTTGAATTTAATTAAATTTTACAGCCAAATTATTTCTTAATTTTTTCTTAGGAAATTTGGGGAAACGTTTGGGAGGATTACAAAATAATTTTAAAGGGGATATTACAAGAATTCAATAGAAGATACTTAAATAATTTAAACTCCATATGGACGATGTACATGCCAAATATGATAGTATTATCTCCAAGGATATAACAATCAATGACAAAACATAGAGAATAGAGGATGCCATTGTCTTTGAAAATAAGATAGATGAAATAAGTTTGTTGAGTGAAGGAAAACCATCAAATGTGAAACCATATCAATTCTCTTATTATTAGGAACTATTTCAAGGAAGACAAGAATATCAATATCAAATTTTCAAGGAAGAAAATGGAATACTCATAAATATTCATGGAATAGGACATCACAAAACAAGATATTTTCAAAGATTAACAACTTTTACAAATTGGAGAAGTCACAACAATAATACATGGAATCAAAGGAAAGAAAATTATGCAACAACTAGCCATCAAGGGTTAAAAATAAAAAGAATTGAGTTTGGATGGATGGATGATCATTAATAGCAAGAAGAACCTAGGAATATAAGCAAATGCTATAATTTGGTTTTATCACATGTACCACTCTTAATTGCAAAGGTTTGAGGACAAAGATTTTTGAAGGAGGTTACTGTGATTTGACCTTAATGAGAGCATATATGGGTTAAATATCTATGATATGACCCAAATGGGGACATATATGGGGTTGAATTTACATGTAATGTGTAAATGTATATGTAATAGGGTTAGTGATCCAGGTGGATATTGGTGGCCACCCGCCTATTCCACTTAGACCCCCACCAATCTTTCTTTCAGTTTTTCAATTTCCTTAATTGTAGCACAGTCTATTATTTTTGGTAGTTACTTAGGTTCTAAACTTTCAGAGCCGTTTTGAGGCCCTAAATGACGTTTTCTTTTTTTGGAAAATGGGTAAACATGAGGCTTTAACTTATGTTTGTAGACGAAATTTCTAGTCCTTGGATATATATTTATAACGAGGTATTGTTCACATCAAACAGAGATCATATGCCAAAGTTATGACCCTGGGAACTTGATTTACCAATTTATCCAAACAGGGCCCATAGTTTTGGTGCTTCATCTCTTAGGGTTAGGTTTTTATATGTTTAGGGTTTTCCATTTTTTATCAATAATAAATATGCCTTTAAGCCTCATTGTAACATAGTTTAGAGGCATGTAATCACCACATCTCTTCTGAGACATAAGCTACCATCACCCAAGCTAGTTTATTTCCATTTTGTATGTAAGCATATTTTAGTTCTTTGATATTAATGAAATGAAGTGTTATTTCTACTGCAACACTATATTTATGGTTATATTTGTATTTTGTTTCGTTCCTATTTAAGTTTGGATCAATGGTATTAGAGCGATATGCTCTTTCTCTATTTTTCTTTGCGTGTCCCCAACGAGGTCAGGGTATAAAGAGTTAGGGATCGAACTAGTTGAACCTTTGCAATACCAACATCGCAAACCCTGATGGCTTCCCATGTCAAAAGAAAAGCAATATGAGGGGGAAGGAGGTCCTTTCAAAATATTTCTCGAAGAAGCCCTCAAGTGACAAAGGAACATGATGATGGAAAACTTTACCCAGATCCTTCGGCGCCTACCCACAGGTGACACATCTCCTTCCAACGGGCACTTTGGAAGTGACACACGCTTTAAGGTACAAGTTAACTTTGATATCCCCATATTTGAAGGTCAGATAAATGCGGATGTCATAGATAAATGGTTAAATCTGCTAGAAGGATATTTTTCGGTTCATGATTTTTTCAACTAGGAAAAGATTACTTTTCCACTCCTCAAAATCGCCCCCCACATCAAAGAACTAGTGGGAAACCTACTGTGAGAAGAGGGAAGAGAGTGCACCCTCACTATTTTCAACCGCACCCACTTAGAATTATTTTCGTGATGCCAACAAGGAGCAGAATTATCCTGTTGGGAGCTATGAGTATCAAAACATAAAGTGGACGACGACAGTAGAGAAGATACCAAGATGTGTTAGAGTTCACAAATATTTTTCATACCATTGACACAAAGTTGGGTATCAAGGATTCTAAGCGACATTTGGTACTCAAGTACTGTTGTTTTCTATACAAGTACATCAAGGATGAGATGGAGATCCTGGACATCTCCTTGCTCAGTACAACCTAACGATACACTGTCAATATCGAGTATAAATTTAAGGAGAAGAAGCAAGACTTTGGATCTGCGAATCCACAACAAGAGAAATGCACCCCCAAACAGTAGACAAAGGAAAAAGCCAAGGTGGGGCAACCCAAGACAACCCATTGAAGCCACAAGAAAATAAAAACACCACGAAGACAAAGAAGGGCATGGCAAAATAGTGTGAGTTCCATAAGAGCCCCACTCACGGCACAAGTGAGTGCTAGGCCAAGTAGTCACTAGTGGCCAAGCTAAAGGCTTCCAAATCAAATACATGTTTCGACTCTGAGTCATAATCCACCAAGGGGAATCACAAAGGTAAGTAGATTATTGACACGAAGCCCAATTCCAACATTGCCACCACCAAGATCTAGACAAATGAGCTCGAAGATCCAGAGGAGGGGGAGCACCTCTTCTACTCACAGATGTGAGTGAAGGGTTCTCCACTGCAGTTTATTGTCAATAGCAGGAGCCAAAAGAACCTCATTTCAGCAAATTTCATGAAGTGATTGGACCTACCAACCACAGTACTCATAGTCGTACACCATCGGGTGGCTTCACCAAGGAAGAGATCTTCGCGTTAGCCAGCAGTGTCGCCTTTCCTACAGCGTTAATCCCTTCACGAATGAGGTATTGTGTGATGTTTCTCCTCTTTAAGTTTGTGATGTATTATTAGGACAACCATACTTGTGGAAGCGACATGTTCTGTATGAGTCTAGGCCTCGCACTGTTATTATTAATTTGGGTGATAAGTTGTACATGATGCCATAGGTAGCACCACCTACCACCATCTCTTTGATCACTACGAAATGTTGGCTTGTTAGGGCTTAAGCCAAATTCAGAGTTAGTTAGCCAAACAAATCCTAGTACTACTGGCCCTTTTGGCAACAATCCACGCAGCGCAGACTAAGGTCTCACTCGAAGTAGTATGGGAGGGTGCTAGAACCAGGTTTCTGCACACTGGAGATGTCTGATGAGTTCGACTAGTCTGCGGTTTCTCCTTGCGCGCAGCTTGCTTTGCTCACCTTCGCGTTCCTCGCAACCTGATACACTGCCTTCACGTAGCCCTATCTAGGGGTTATGCCACGGTTTGTACTATTACCCAAGACCTTGCTTATATTCCAATGTTAGTTAATTATCTTTGCCTACTTGAGTGCTTTGAGTTATACTTAACAACATAAAACATTCATACATGTGCGTGTAGTAAATAAACAATATATTTGCAGTTTATATCAATCATGCATTAACCCAAGAACAGATGCACAGAATTATAACCAAACTTCTCTTTATTGATTCTTTCCATAGTTACAGACTCGACTCGCCCTGCGGACTCAGCTGCGGACTACTAGGCCTCTACGCACTCAGCTGCAGAGCCTTCTCCTACTCTACGACCCACAGACACACTCTACACTTGACTCAATCACTCAGACTTCTTATCTTCCATTCTCTCTTTGTTCTCTTATACACTTAGAGCCTTGCTCTATTTATACAATCCCATGGTCCGGTAGGTCTATCTAGTTAACATTACATTATAAAACTAGGGCGGGCAACCCTTTGACTCTATCATACTTTACGCTCCGCACCCGCAATTCGCTGAGCTTTACAACAATATTCGGTCAAAACTTGGGCTTTGAACCCCAAAACATGCCTTGGGGGGATTCCATGCCCAAAAGGCCCCCAACACAAATATTGTGACTCGCCCTCGAGTCACTCTGTCGGTGCAGCAAAGTCCCTCCAACTATTCTCGAACTGCGCAGAGGTTAGCAGCGCATTGAGATGCTGCTTATTGGATCTGTTTCATATGTTGCTCTAAGACTTCTGTATTAGGAGTGCTTCTCTGCATCAATGTGTGCATCCCCTACATGTGTGCAAGCTTGCCTTCGATTTTTTCCGTGATGGTGAAGGCCTCATCGATCCAAGGCTGGACGCGCACCTTTAGGACTGCTTCCTTATGTCGTGCTGCATCCACCTGCTCCTTCAGTGCCTTAGCCTGCTGCATCCGCATGAGCCTTTGAGTGAGGGCCACCATCTACGCAGTTCCTTTAATGTTTTCATACTATTGCTGGAGTTCGCGCAACTCTGTCTCCAAGCACTAGATGTTGGGATCTTTGCGTGCGTGGTGATTTCGGGATTTCAGCCACAATCCCGACGCCTTCTCGAACATCCCCATAGTTAGGGCCTACATGGCCTCCTTGGAGGTTGTTTCTGTTATGTCCATGACATCCTGAGCATTTTCCATCATACTCGTCCAGAAATCTAGCACTCGCGAACTCAAGGGCTTAAGAAAGGCTCGACTCACAACACTCAGGGTTCTGCTCAATCACACAATTCGCAAATGACCATGTGTTGTTTATTGGGAAAACCTTTGTATTTTATAACACTTTTTTAATTTGAATTCAATTGTTCCCTCCAATTCCAATTCATTAATGCTTTCTTGGCAACAGATTTTCCCAAATCTTACGCAGCGCAACAACCTTATCATCATGATACAGTTGAGCATGGTTACCTCGTGTAACCAGTTCTGCCATCGTTGTATTTCTTCGTCAGAATCTGATGTGCAGTAGCTTTTGTGCTCCCAAGATATTCGACCATCTGCGGTTGGATTTACCCAATATTTCTCCCGTGCGGTTATCTTATAAATGCAGTCTAGATCGTCGTCGCTATCGTAGTCACGTACTGGCTCTGTGTAGCGCGATCCTTCCACAGGGTCTAAAGGTACCACTATGCGGAGTGACTTTTTCTCAAAAATCATCTTGTGCTTCTTTAGACTTGTCACTCCATTCATGTCAGTTGCCCAATCTATTCCTAGTAGTGTGGGATAGGGATTTCTTTCATCAACAATATCTATTACTTCGAAATCTTCTAGTGTGCTTTCACCTTCGATATCTATTGTTATTCCCTGTAATCTTCCCATAGGTAGGATCTTTTGCTGGTTCGCCATTCGCAGTTGGATAGGAGACCATTGTAGAGCAGGCCTACCTATGTGCTCCCATTTCTGCTTTGGTAGGACTTTTGCGTCCGATCCTAGATCCAAAATCACTTTATCCATTTCATATTCCTTGATCTACGCAGTCAATATCATCTCTCTTCCTGTTCGCATCACGTGCTTCCCAAGCTTCTAGACTACGCGTGGCTCTCCTGGCGTGGTCTCAGCACATATAGTTATGAGTTCTTGCAGTACCTTCATAGCCTTGTTGTCATGCAGCAGCTTCGTGCATGTCTCCAAGAATGTAGTGAGCATCGATGGGTCCATTTCCAGCTCCAATCTATCCTTACTTCCTGAATTGGAGGCATTCGTGAATCTCTTCTTAGCTTCCATGAATGTCTCCTTAACGCACTCCAAATCAAATTCTAGTTCCTTGGTTGGTGCTTTGCGAACCCAGGTACTTTCTTCGGGCTGCTTGCCTTTGTCATCCCCTGTCGTAATACCACTCCAGAGCATGATATTTACATTCGGGCCTTCCTCGCGCAGCTCAGATCACATCATTTGCAGGCTTTGAATCAGGGGAGGTTTGAGTGCTCCGTTATCGCGCAACCTCGCTATCAACGTGGGATAGTCCTTCATCTCATGATTGAACAATGTACAATACAAGCACGATGGTTGTGTTGGATTTGTACAATCGTAGGCATAATGTCCTCGCCCTCTGCAATTGTAACATATCAGTTGGTTGCAACCTCTTCTTGGTCCCATTCCTCCCTGGCCTCGTCCGCGCCCCTAAAATTCGATGCGCGCCATCCCTGTGTTTTAATCAAGGGCCCGTGTTTCGGCCTAAACTCTGTAGGTAGGAGTCTGATCCATCATCAATCCATAACTTCTACAAGTGCACTCATCATGGCCTACTGACCTGCAGAAATTACAGAATAACTGCTGGGAATTCTGCGTATACTTTTGTAATAGATGGCAGTTATATGTAGCATGCTTCCCTCCTATTTGACAAATCGTGCACCATAATGCAGGTGCCACACTTGGCCCTACTTGTGCCTCTGGTCTCAATGGCATTAGTCCTCCTCCCGCAAGGTAATTCTTGAACATCAGGCAGTGGTCCTTGTCATTCCCTTGGCCCTTGCACTTTACGCACCATACCTCGTCGCGCACTTTTGGACGACCCATCCTGTCTTGTTTCAAACTCTGTATCTCAAGGCACATGTTTTTCAACTGTGCATGAATCTATTGGACTTCCAGGATTGGATCTTGTATCGGAGTCTCATGCAATCTCATCGCGACCTCCAAAGCTTCAGCCTGAGTTGTTAGCCTTTGTTGCCACAACGCATTCCGTAGATGCAGTGTTAACAAGGCTACAAACCATTCACAATGTTGCCCATCTGTTAAGGTCATGTTCGCTTCACGAATTGTGCACTTCAGTCTTTGATCCAGCTCCCACAGGGTTTCTCTTGGTAGCATTGTGATTTCCTTGAATCCAATGATCAATTGTGCCTCTGATTTTTGTCTGCTAAATTCCTTGTTTAGCACAACCTAGATATCTGCTATCCCCGCATTCGAATTGTCATTGGAATGCTTAATATACCAAGTCAGCACGCGATCCTGCAGAGCACTGACCAATGTTGCCTTCTTTATATTATCGTCCGTGACACCTTGTGCTTCCCATTCCGCTTTTACCACGAACCAAAATTGGTCTGAATCTTCATTCCCTACTCCCTTAAACACTGGTGTCTTTATTGCGCTAGCCATTCTGCTTCACGGTGGTGGTGGAGGTGGTATGGGTGAAGTCGGGGGTGAAGATGGTGAAACTGGTGGTGGTGTGGGTGGGGGTGGTATGCGCAGAATTCTATGCTTTATCATATTGATCGCACTTCTTGGTGAAACCTTCGCGAGTTCTTCTTCCCCTCTGTGTGGAGGTGAAATTAAGGGGCTAGTTTCTAGTTCTATTCTACCTTCGTTTCTGTAGATCCTCTCACTCTTCATAGCCCCAAACATCAATTTATTCGTATAACCCACTTTTCACATAGTAGCATTTTAATCCAAGTGTTCAAAGATTTAACATACTTACCTCGCGGTCCCTTGAGGAAGCAACATTCTGCCGCACTATAGTTGACCGAAGTATCTACCGCGAATTCGGTGAAGAATCCTTTGATGATTCGATCCAGCCAATGATCGATAGCGTGCGCGATCCTATCCTCCAATGCTTCTAGTCTGCGCACCAATTCTGGGGTCCACACAATAGGTCTATCGAGTTTACACCTCCCTTGGCTATCTGCTAGCTTCGCGATCAACTCGTACAATCAGTGGGGAAGGATGCAAAGAAAATTTCGTGGATCTCCATATACAAGTAGAAATCTAACCACTCTTCCTTTGATAATCATGGATTCCTATTTTCCTACGCCGCGAACTCGTGAATCTTTCTGTCCAACCACTGATCAATTCCTTTCTTTTTTTGATTCCAGTGGTACGACATCAGACATCTTTATGCAGATCTTGGTCCCGGCAACGGAACCAATTGTTGACTTGTTGGGGCCTAACCCAAGTTCAGAGTTAGTTAGCCAAACAAATCCTGGTACTACTGGCCCTTTTGGCAACAATCCCCAGAGTGCAGACTGAGGTCTCACCCAAAGTAGTATGGGAGGGTACTAGAACTAGGTTTCCGCACCCTAGAGATGTCTGATGAGTTTGACTGGTCCGTAGTTTCTCCTTATGCGCAGGTTTCTTCGCACACCTTCCCGTTCCTCACGACCTGATACACTACCTTCGTGCAACCCTATCTAGGGGTTGTGCCATGGTTTGCACTATTACCCAAGACCTTGCTTATATTCCAATGTTAGTTAATTATCTTTGCCTACTTGAGTGCTTTGAGTTATACTTAACAACATAAAACATTCATACAGGTGCATGCAGTAAATAAACAGTATATTTGCAGTTTATGTCAATCATGCATTAACCCAAGAACAAATGCACAAAATTATAACCAAACTTCTCTTTATTGATTATTTCCATGGTTACAGACTCGACTCACTCAACTGCGGACTACTAGGCCTCTATGCACTCAGTTGCAGAGCCTTCTCCTACTCTACAACCCATAGACACACTCTACACTTGACTCAAGCACTCAGACTTCTTATCTTCCATTCTCTCTTCATTCTCTTATACACTTAGAGCCTCGCTCTATTTATACAATCCCATGGTCCGCGGACCACGGGTAGGTCTATCCAGCCGACATTACATTACAAAACTAGGGCAGACAACCCTATGACTCTACCATACTTCACGCTCCGCACTCACAATTTGCGGAGCTTTACAACAAGATTCGGTCAAAACTTGGGCTTTGAGCCCCAAAACATGCCTTAGGGGGATTCCATGCCCAACATGAAGCAATGCAGTGATATCATTTCACAGACCAGGAAATTTGTTTTCCTTATGATTCACCCTCAGGGCAAGAAGAAGATTGTGTCCACAACCTCCAGACACAGCTCCTCTACACGACAACAATAGATGTACAAGGTCATGGTGGAGTATAGGTACATTTTCATCTCACCCACAAGGGTACCTCTACATTGTTAGGTCAAGCACTCCATCGATCTGACCCTGGGCATGCCACTACCCAATGGACCAATCTATCAATGCTTTGTTATGGAGAACGATGAAATCAAGAGGCAGATTCAGGATTTGTTGTAGAAAGGGCACTTCAGGCCAAGTTCATCACTCTGTGGGAGCACGATCATGTTGTTACAGAATAAGGACAAGACCTTGAGACTCTGTATTAACTATCAGGTGTTGAAAAAGATCATTGTCTGGAATAGGCATCTAATACCATGGATCAATGACCTTCTGGACCAACTCAAGGGGTTCAAATATTTCAGCAAGATTGACTTGAAGTTCGGTTAACATTAGGTACCAATTGAACCTTCTAATGTGTGGAAGACTACCTTTAAATCCAAGGAGGGCCTTTTCAAATGGATGGTCATGCCTTTCGGGTTGACGAATGCCCCCGCAACCTTCATGAGGCTGATGGACAATATCTTGTGACCCTTCACTAACTCATTTGTAGTGGTGTATTTGGATGACATCTTGATCATTAGCCGAAGTTGGGAAGGGCACCTCCACCATATTCGACAAGTCCTCCAAACCCTACGACAACACAAGTTGTGTGCCAATTTGGAGAAATGCACTTTTGGTATGACCCAAGTTAAATATCTAGGGTACATCATTGATAAGCAAGATGTACATGTGGACCTAACCAAGATTTAAGTCAATTGGGATTGGATAACCCCAACCACTCTAACAGAGTTACATAGCTCTCTACGTCTTGCCAATTTCTACAGCAGGTTCGTGTTGGGTTTCTCTCATATCACTTGGCCTTTAGGTCAAGTCACTAAGGGGGAAATGAAAGAAAAATTATTTTGGTCTGAATCCCAACAGAAGACATTTACCGAGTTGAAGCATCACCTTTTCTCTGCACTAGTGCTCACATTACTAGACTTGCAACAACCATTTGAGATTGAAACATATGCCTCTGACTATGTTATCGAAGAATTTCTTACTCGGTAGGGGCATCTAGTGGCATATCACAGTGAGACACTTTCAGACATAGTCCAAAAGTATCCCACCTATTACAAAGATATGTATTCCATTGTGCGTGGTTGCTAACAACTGAAGCATTACATTATGGGAAGGAAACGACCATCCACATAGACCACTGACCCCTGCAGTTCATATAGACACCAGGGAATTTGCATAATGATTGTCATCATAAATGGTCCACATACCTACAACAGTTCCATTTGAACATTAAGTACAATAAGGGAAACACCAATAATGTTGAAAACTGCCTCAACTAACCATTGATCATGGTGCTGATCATTGTGCTCGACTCTTATGGGCACGAGTGTTATGCAATCAGCTCACAAAATAGAAGAAAAGATAGATAAACGACTTCAAAATCAACCTCTTTGAGGGGGAAACCTCCTTTACATTACACAAATGAATAATTCTTGGATGATACAAATGACAAAACCTCCTTTATATATATAGGAGTCTAAGGGGTCACAATATAATCAAAGCCGACATAACAATAATAATATAAGGGCACAACAATAACAATAGTGGACTTTTATGGGGCACAATAATAACAATATCGGGACAATAGGGGCACAACAATAACAATAAGGGATACAATGACAATAGTAATGGGGGAATCACTGGTATTATAGGGTCCTAACATGCCCCTCTCCATCAAAAAAGTGTTTTCCTCAATGCTTGAGTAGTTCTAGATGCTACTATATAAAATTATCACCCTCCCATGTGGAATATTCAGCGGGTAAGTTCTTCCACTTGATGAGATACTCTGAAATTGATTGATTTCGTAGTTGTCGAGTTCTTGTTTCTATGACTGCTTCGAGTTCCAATATGATTTTTCCTTCGTCATCAAGTTCTGGAAATGTTGCTTGAAATGGGAGCTTGTCACCTATAAACTTATTTAAGCATGAAACATGGAAAATTGGGTGCACTTGGGAAGATGTGGGAAGCTCCAATTTGTATGTCATAGTACCAATATTTTGTAACACCTTGTATGGGCCATAATACTTTGGTGATAATTTATTATCCTTCTTAGCTTTCTTGAGGGACAATTTTTTATATGGTTGTAGTTGTAGAAATACCCAGTCACCTACATCAAAAATTCTTTCGTTGCGATGTTGATCTGCTTGTTGTTTCATTATATTTTGTGCCAAATTGAGGTTATCCTTTAAGAGTTGGAGAACTTGTTCTTGATTCTCGTAATCTTCCACTGCCTGAACGTATTGACGGTGTTGGACCCACCAACATGTAAGGGGATCTCCCTGGTAAGAAGCCCCAATTAGACCTCAGACCGTTTGGTGTAGGAGTCCCAGCAGTGGGTCGTACAGTAATGCCTTGACCGCGATTTCGCACAAAGGGAAGTAAGATAACTCTGTTGGTAGCAAGGGTGTGATAGTTGTAGTGAGCCAAGGAAGGTGCATGAGAGGTTCTAACACATGGGGGTTGAGATGAGTGAACCCCTTGGAAACCTATGATAGCACAGAGTTAAGAAGGGAACACAAGAGAAAAGATGCATCAGAACATGGAAGGCAAGTTAGTTAGAAATCCAAAGTGATAGTTAAACCAACAACACATTTGAAAAAGATTTATACATACATACACAGATAGCTATACATGCATGCGTAAGCAAACAAATACATATATCATTTAGAGTAAACTAGATATCATAGAATACAATACAACATATCCATGAAACATGTTGGCTCTTATTATAATAAGAAGTGTAAGTTCCAGTCATACAATACATCCATGTCTAACCACTAGTTCCAACAACGGAATGTTACAGCCACAACCGCCTGCTCCTCCAAAGAGATGTAATAGCTTTGTGCAGTGGAGAAGCCAAGGCTCGTTACAATACTATCCAAGCTCTCTCCAAAATAGTCTTATCAGAAGCTTGGCTGACTAAAAGCCCTTACAATGAGTTATAAGGTTCTATTTATAGCAAAGGGTGGGGTGACCCTTGACATTCCCCTTTGTGATAGTTCATCTACCCTCATGACTCTTCATCTACTCTATGACTGTTACATCCAACTATCGACACTTAAACTTCCACTTGACAAGATGTTACATTACAATGCACATGTGCCCATGTGAGACAAAACGGCTTGAGCAAGCCATGCAAGACAACACTGACACTCGGTTAGTTGTGGTGAGACCAAATATTTGACATCCTTGTGATGGTGAAGGTGGTGAGCTGATGCCAAGCTTCGCCGTCTGTGATGATGTGCATGCACTCCAAGGTGACATCTTGTTGAAGCAAACTCTTGCCTCCATTGTATCCAGGTGAATTGGTGTGGCTCCTCCATCCAAATCGTATGCTAACATGTGTATGGTCTTCTTGGGTGCAGCCGAACCGGAAACACACTTATGCATAGTGTCTATACTGATTTTCCAACATGTGCTAGTGGTCATACACATCAACTGTAAACTACATGTTCAGCTCCAATTGGAATTGATTCTTGTCTTTGCCTCGATGAGTGTGCCAAATGGATTAGATCGCATGTGTGCACATAATGACATGCATGTTGTTGAATTCCCTTGCATGCGATCAACAACACCACTCACCATATCTACTCCATGCTAGCTGTTGGGATGAATCTATAGCTTGTACTGGCACAGTTTCATCCGTCTATGCATTTTGCACCCCCTGTTGTACCTGTTCCTACTGCAACTCATTCTCTTGTCTATGCAACTCCTGTTCTTCCTTGAGTTACTGCTTGAGCACATGCAATTCCTTCTCTATTCCATTCTCTGTCTTCGTGTGATTTTCATGTCACGTCGTCACCTCATAGCCTAATTCTCCAAATTTGCTTTCACCACAAGTGGATTTGCTTGAGCTTGCAACTTTGTTCCGCCTATGTGTTGTCATAAACCTTCCTCTTGCATTCATTGCATCTAGTATGCTACCTTCAGCTGTTATTGATGGTGCTTCTTGTTGTGATGTTTCTGCCATCATATCTTGATATCCTTGTCTACGAACAACTTGATGTCTTCATGGGTAGGAAAGTTCATAGACACTTGATCGACTACATCCCCAAGCATGCTCTGAATGATGTCTTCAACTCTTCTCTCCTGGAAACCATTGTACCTGTGCTGCTAAGAGGTAGATGAACACCTACAATACCTGGACACATGGCAACACTCATGGCAAGCAATTTGTCAGTCAAAAACCAAAATGAACTTGAGAACTAACTTGCAATATACCTGTGTAACTGATCATGAAGGTTATGCAATTTCCGCTGGGAGGTCAGGAGACTGACTGCCAAGACTATGCAAGGCACAGTCCAGGCTGTTAGGAGGCTGACTAACTATTGAAACTACGCAATGCATAGTCCATCCTGGTTGTTGACTGTTGGAATTGTGCAATCCGCAATCTCAACTCCAAATGGTTGCAGGCTTAGTGATTGCATTGCACAATTTTCTGGACCAGCAGTCACTGTCCCCCAGAACTGCTCAATGCAAGACTGGAGAATGGTCACTGGGCAGAAATGCACATTTCCTGAGAGGAAGACAGAGCCTTCCCTCTCAGGATTGCGTAATGTTGTCTTGGTGAGGCAGAGTCTGAGCCAAGGCTACCCAGACCCGCCATTGGGCAACTGAAAGCGAATGTGAATGTGAATGCATGGTGATACTGAGTTTAAGAATAAGTGAATGATCATCCATGCAGACAATGAAAGAAATATTTAGAAAATGGAACAACATGCATGTGGGTGAGGCGAGTCGCCGAATCAACGACCATTCGTAGAAAGTAGTTTCATGCATGCAACAGCAGGGAGATGTTAACAAAAAATGAAACGGTGCTAGTACAAGCTAGTATGTATCAAAATGAAAGAAAGCGCTCACTAAAAAAAAGCAGACATCATTCATATGAAGAAAAACGCAAAAAGTACCAGAAATGCAACAGAAGACATGGAAGGCAGGCTTACCTGAAAACATCTTCACTGAATGTGCCGATGACTCCTAGATGTGATGTGGGATGTCAGAGTTTCAAGGTTGATGTGTGGAATGAGCTCTGCAGCATCTGGTTCATGAGTTCTGGTAAAATCAAATATGAGATGTGTTTAGTTAATTTAGTGTCCTAAATTGCTTGCATAAATTATCAACCGAGGTCTGTAAGCTGATGAAGTGTAGTGCACTATATGTGCTTAGTTAACCCTTCTTACTTTGTTGTTTTGTATTTTTATATTGTTTTGGGGTTTCTGTTCTTTGATTCCTAATGATGTACAATCTGAACTGTGAGAAAATTAAGTGAATCTAAACTTCCTAAAGGTGAACCAAGAGCTGAAGCTAGTCAAAATCTAATTTAAAGAAAGGAAAAACAGAGCATCTATCCTATCTCATCATTGATCCTAAGTCATGAATCTATTTCTTAGAATTAAGGGTGAAGTTGTAATGCATGTTGAAATAAATACAGAGAATGAAATCAACTGAAGTACTTCTAGTTACTCTAACCTTCAATTTTGAAAGATAACCTTCTTGAGATGGGATACAAGCAACTTTATATACTTTATGATCTAGAGAACTAAATGAAACATGTAGAAGGTAACTGATTGATTTCAACCATTGTGTGAAGTGAATGTTTAACCATTTATTTTAGGATGAGTATCAACTTGAAATGGTGATCAAAAACATTCATTAACGCAGTGGATTGACAAATTTGTCCTAGAAAATAAATAACAAAATAGTGAGTAAGTTAGACAACAGTGCATTCTCATTACTTCAACCTTACTCTATTTAGAAACAAAATCGTTTCCTTTCATGAAATGTGTTGGAAGAACAAGACTGCACAATTGAGTTTTAACATTATGCTATTGATCAAAACTAAAATAAATCAACCTAAGTTAGAAATACTGCTAAAAGAAAATAATGAAATTAAAACTAAACAGAAAACGAATGGAAAGAAAACCTCCTTCAGTGCAGGGGCCCTCTGCAACTGACTGGGTTGAGCTGCTAACTAATTGAAAATTCTCTCTTAAACGATCATTGGTCAACACACAACTTATATTATAGAAAAGAATGAAGTCCAAAATACAGAGCTGAAAGTCTGAACTTAATACATAAAATTCTTCAAACCCCCCTCGGTTCTATACAACCAGTATTTAAAAGGAAATAATCATAACTGTCTTTGAGGAAAACTAGCTATAGGTGGCCCATACGTATTACAACAGAACTGCGTAAACGTCTAATCAGCTACAGGTGACTTAACTTCGAGCAAGATGTTTGCAAGAGAACCGTTAACATAGGTGGCTAATCCAAGTTAATGCTTGCAATAGAACTGTTAGATTTATTGATTAACCACGAAAGAGCAGACGAAGAGTCCTATTGCCTCTAAGTATCATATGTTTGACTCCACCTTTGACTACGATCTTGAGCTTGATTTTTTGTTGATCTGGGTTGAGTGACTAGGATAGAATCCATGTGGAGACTATTCTAGAGATGCCCATGTGGCCGGATTCTTCATTTGACACTTGGAACCTGCCAGACCATGGAAGTAGTTACGGAATACATAGTTAGCTGCAGAATAGGCTATGTTCTCTAGCTAATTTGCAAAAATTTATTCAAATAACAAAAACATAAAAATATAACATGTCAATCATTTAATGCCCTCCATAAGACAAAACCTATAATTTATCATTGATTGGGATCTGTAATCTTATGGAAAAGCAAGGGAAAGAAGTGAGAAAAGTTGTCAAGGAGAGGGAAATTCTAAGGTTCAACGTACCCCCACTGCAAAATCATTGCATGTCCTCATGCAATTTGTCAAAAATGTGAATTCTTCTTTCCTATTGCATTTGCTCAGACACTTCTACTAGTACATCTAATTTTCTTATTTTGCTCTTCTTTGAAGTGACTGCCATTCTAGGTTTCTTCATAAGAAGATTGTATTTAAGGTTGATGATTGTTCTATTCAAGCCTCTATTCTTCCTCTTCAATTTCCTATTCTTCTTGTACCACAGTCCTAGATGCAGAATTGTATTATCATGAATAGCCTTGTCCAATTTACTTTGTTCCCTCAAGGTTTCATTTTCTTTCTTGATATGTTTGTTCAATATCTCTAATTCATAGATTTCATGTTTGAGAGAGTTGATTAGAGGTTCGTCTAGATTGACAGAGGATTCTGGATCCATTGAGGCACTTTTCTTCTCCAGTGATTCTATATAATCATACATTTGTTGCTGCACTAAGTCTATGCCTAGAGATCTTCTGTTGGGGTTGCCTTTGAAACACTGTTCAGGAGAATTTTGAGGACTATGTGCAGATGGAACATTAACAGGAGATGGTACTGGGGTTTCTTATTCTAAATTTATGAACTCTGTCCCCTTTGATGATATCTTCTTTACCATACCTCGGAGTCTAGAGCTCCTTCTAAGTTGTAGAGGACTTACATTCTCCTCCTTTGTACCCTTTTTCTCCTTTCTTATCTTTTCTTTTCTCTTGATTTGTTTCCTAATCTCTATCAATTCTTCATAGATTAATTTTTCATCATCTTTTTGTAATGAAGATTCAGGTTTGTTTCCAGTAGTTTCACTAGCTTTCTTTTTCATCTTCCCTTTTTGCTTGATTTGCTTCCTGATCTCTGTCAATTTTTCAGAGACTAGCTCTTCATCATTTTTCTGTGTTGAGGACTCAGGTTTGCTTTGAATGGTTATACCGGTCTTCTTTCTCCTACTCCTTCTGACATTACCTTCTTCAGGTGACTCTGGTGCCTCTTGGAAATAGTTTCTTATCAGGAAATTTTCCCAAGTATCTCCTATTCTTTTCAAATGAAACTCAACCAGTATCTTTACCAACCCATGATGGTACATGGTTGTGTCTATGAATTCTATTTTTTTCTGTACATTTGAAGCCATCCTTCTTAAACTGTTTAGTAGGAAGAAAGGAAGATTGATTTCTCCATTTTCTAGAAAGTTCATCAATAAGTGTATATGGTAGACATACATGCACCCGAATCTCCCCTCACAGGTAATAAATTCCTATAATATCAAAAGCATGCTTCTCCATTTAATTTTAAGTGCTGAAATAAGAATTCCTTTTCTAAACACAGAGACATCCATACCTGGGTTCCTGAGGATTACTTTCCATGATTCACTATGGAATTCCTTGTTTTTGAACCATCTTTCACCATGTCCTGGAAGTTTTGTAGCCTCTGTTATGAAGGATTATGTTACTACATACTTAATGTCTCCAATTTCTACTTTTGTACCATCAAATGATCTAGCAAAAGATTTTGTGATCTCTTTGTGAAAACCATCAAAATTTTCAATGAAGTTGAGCCGTCCAGCCTTCTGCAACATTTCCTTGAGTTGTGGGTATCCTTCCATATATTTTTCTCCTACTGGATCTGTCCTAACAATGAGTCCCATGGCTTCTATTTCGCAAAATTTCTTAACCTTCAAAATTACTCTCCTAGTCTATGAAATGGGCTGACTACTAGTATGGTCAAAAGAACTACGGGTTTGCATGGAATAAGTAGATGGTGAGGGTTTGGAGAGACGTGGACAAGTTGGTCACATCGTAGCCATGACTGTTAACAAATGGAGTTATTAGGGACCGTTTAGGTACAGAGTATGGAGAGTGTAGTAGAGATGTGGTATGATGATGTTATTATGGACTGTTTGGTATCGAGTATGGAAGATGTGGCGGAGATGTGGTATGATTAAGTGGCAGTCAAATCAAATGATGACTCGTTAAGAAGACATACGATTATCCATATTATACATGCCTTATGTTTTTAACTTGTTGTTTGAAATAAATTTTGCATTTTACCTTTAGGACTTAACCTTTCTGCTTGATAACTCTTTTGGTGTTGATCCGTAGGTACCTTTTAGAATGTTTGGTCTCCAAAACTAGATTCTTCAATTTCCTACATTCATGATTTATTTGTGAGTTGTACAATTGTGCCAGAGCTGATAAGTAAGTTGTAGCTGCAGAATCAAATTAGCTATGGAATGGAATCAGCTGCAGAATGTGAAAAGAAGGAAAAGTGAAGTATGGCTATGGAATATGAATGTAAAAATGAAATGGAAATGGGTTATGACAGTGAGATGGAATGAAATGTAAAATATAATGGGAAATAGGGTGAGATGGAGTAAAACTGTAAAAATAAAATGTAAATGAAATATGACAGTGAGATGAAATGGAACTGTAAAATAAAATGGAAACAGAATAAGATGGAATGAGATTATGAATTTGCAGACTTTGAACTACAAATGAATGTAGCTTTTTGTCACTACTTATTACAGAAAGGAAATGAAAAATATAGGATGTCAGAAATCTCTGATTTTCACCTTGTATATTCTGCATAAGTATGCCAAGCAATGATTGGTTTTCAAACTCATACAATTTATTATTATTATTATTTATTTTATTTTATTATTTTTTAAGGAAAAATAAAGGCTAAGTTAGTGGAGAATAATAATTCTTCTTCACTAGCTTCATTTCAGAGTTATTCTGGAAAATCTTAATGAACTCCTCTCTTGAAATTAACTTTGATATATCTACCGATGACCATTCACAAGAAGAGGTATTTTTCTTTCATCTATTGTCCTTATCCTTACTGCTCCGTTATTAAAGACTTCTTCAATCTCATATGGCCCAAGCCAATGAGTCTGAAACTTCCCTTGAAAATCTTTGAATTTTGAATCGAATAAAAGTGCCCAATATCCTGCTTGAAACTTCTTCTGCTTGATATATTTATCATGCCATTTAGCCCTTTGCTATTGGACTATACTAGTTCTTTGAATTGCATCTTGCCTGATTTCATCAAGCTCATTGAGTTGCTCCAATCTATGTTTTTGTGCCTCTGATAAATCCAGTCCCAATTGGACTGCCATCTTGAAGGTTTTTATTTTAAACTCTATAGGGAACAGGATTTGTTTCCCATAAACAAGTTCATAGGGTGTATGTCTCATCGTGTTCCTCCATGTAGTTCTATAGGCCCATAAGGCTTCAGGAAGCCTTTCTACCCAATCTATTCTATGTAGATGCATAGACTTAGTGAGAATTCCTTCAATCACTTTATTTGTAGATTCAACTTGACCATTTTCTTATGGATGATAGGGGGTAGATTTCCTATGTTTGATCTTGTAATATTCCACAATACTCTTCACCACTTTATATGTAAATTGAGATCCCTGATCTGTCACAATTTCTCTTGGAACACCAAAATGAGTGAAGATGTCCTCAAAAACAAAATTAACTACAGATTTCTCGTTAGCAAAAGGTAATGCTTTAGCCTCTACCCATTTAGTGACATAATCAGTGCATACCAATATATACTTATTTTTCTTAGATGGGGGATTAATTGGTCCAACAAAATCCAAGGCCCATTTTTCAAAAGGTTCAATGAGTATCTGAATTTGTAGTGGCATTTCATTTGAAGAAGCAGGTTTTCCTACCCTTTGGCAGTTGTCACACCTCTTGACATATTCTTTTGCATCTCTGAAGATGGATGGCCAATAATATCCTAAAGAAAGAATTTTATAGGTTGTCCTCTTGTCTGCAAAGTGTCCACCACACGGTTCATCGTGACATGCCTTAAGAATCTCAAGCATTTCATCTTCCCTAACACATCTTCTAATCATGAGATCTAGACCTATTTTATACAATTCATTAGTAATTCATGAGTATCTTGCACTTATTTGAATGATTTTTCTTTTCTCTCTTGGAAACAAATGTGAAGGCAATTTCCCTGTGACTAAGTAATTAGCAATATCTGTAAACCAAGGGGTCTGAGTAGTCACTACAAAAAGATATTCATCAGGAAACTTATCCAAGGAATCAGTAACTGTGTTTTGTTTTCTAGGTCTATCTAGCACAGTAATATTGAATTCTTGCAAGAGTAATAGCCATCTTGTAACTCTACCATTAGTAATAGGTTTATTCATTAAGTATCTAATTGCAGAGTGGTCCGTATGAACAAAGGTTTCATAGCCTGTTATATAATGTCTGAACTTATTGATAGCATGAACAACAACTAAAAAGTCCTTTTTAGTTACAGTATAATTTAACTCGCTGGGAGTCAAATTCTTACTTGTATAGTAGATGGCATAGGGAATCAAATATTTTTGTCCTAATATAGCTCCCAGAGTTGTATCTGAAGTATCTATTGAAATGTGAAAGGGTAGTTTCCAATTTGGACCTCTCAAGATGGGTGCTTCAGAAATTTTTGCTTTTAAAGTCTCAAATGCTAACTAGCAATCAGGATTCCAATTGAATTCACAATCCTTGGTGAGTAATTTGAAGAGTGGTGATGCTATTTTAGTGAAATTTTCTATAAATCTTCTATAGTATCGTGTAAATCCTAGAAGACTTCTAACATCATTTTGACAATTTGGAATTGATAATTTAGAGATGACTTCAACTTTAGATTTATCAACTTTAATTCCATCTCCTGAAATGTGATGTCCTAAAACAATCCCTTCTATAAATATCATAAAACATTTTTCATGGCTTAGTGAAAGGTTTGCTTCCTTACATCTTTTAAGAACCTTTTCCAAATTTTCTAAAGCTTCTTCAAATGTATTCCCATAGATTGTAAAGTCATCCATATATACCTCTACACAATCATGTATTAGATCAGAAAAAATTCCTAATACTGCTCTTTGGAATGTTGCAGGTGCATTACATAACCCAAAAGGAAGTACCCGGTAGGCATAGGTTCCCCATGGACAAGTAAATGTGGTTTTATCTTGATCTTCAGGTGCCACCTAAATTTGATTATAACCACTAAAACCATCCAAGAATGAGAAATACTTCTTACCTACTAATGTATCTAACACTTGATCTGTAAAGGGCAAAGGAAAATTATCTTTAAAGGTAGCTTTATTCAATTCTCGATAATCAATGCATACCCTCCATTTACCATTCTTTTTAGGCACAATCACTAAAGGGGAAACCCATTGGCTATCTAAAATTGGGTAAATGAAGTTTACATTCAACAGTTTTTGCAGCTCTTCTTTCACAATTTCCCTAATATTTGGATTCATCCTTCTTTGATGTTGTCTGATAGGTTTACAATTTTCCTCAATGTAGATGTGATGTATAAAAGTCTTAGGACTAATTCCTTTCATGTCAGTATATTCCCATGCATATGCAGCAGAATGTTGTTTTAATGTTTTGATTAGCTTTTCCCATTGTAATTTCTCCAAGTTATTGTTTATGTTCATTGTTCTCCCTGGAAAGATTTCAATTATAGAGCTACCAAATTCTTCCATAGAATAAAGAGACATCTGCCTAGATGACAAATATTCAATATTGGATTTTTCTTGGAATTGATCATGTTCATATTCTGGAGATGATTCAAATTTTTCCATTGTATTCAAGATTTGACTATCTTCACCAATGTCTGAAATAGTAAAGAGAGGTTGAATGTTATTTTCATCATCAATCCATTCTTTGTCATCTATTTCTGTGATTGTTCTTGCTAGAGGATATAGAGTGAATTTCTTAGTTGAATTCCCATCAGAAATATACATGTCACCAGATCTACAGCTAATGAAAGCATTAGTTTTGGCTAGCTAAGGTCTTCCTAATATAAGTGGATGTCCTCCTAGATTGTTCTTGAGGGTTAAGATCATAAAATCAACAGGGTATTCCCAAGAATCTAAGGACACTAAAATATCTTCTAACACACCATATGGTTTGATTACAGATCTATCTACTAATTGCAGTAATGTACGTATGTAAAGAAGATTAGGAAGCTTGAGTTGTTCCATGGTTTGTTTGCTCATGATGCTTATTACTGCTCCTAAATTAATCAATGTATTCGGAATTTCAACTCCATTGATATGTGTTTTCACAATTGGACTTCCTGGATCTACATATTTTTGTATGGCAAATTTTCCCATCATTATGTCTACTATTTTTCCTACCAGGTGAATTATTTTTGTTTTTTTTTCTTTTCTTCCTGGTTTCTTTATGCTCAACTCCTTTATTTTTTTAGCTAGGATTGGAATCTCCTTAATGGCTTGTAACAAAGGGATTTTGATACAGACTTTTTTCAATTCATCTAGAAAATCATAATTAGGCAACATAATCTGCTTTTCTACCCCTCTATCAACTTGTAATATTTCAGGAAAAGGAGGTGTAGAAGTAGATACTGGTTTCTCAATGATAGGAGTTGAGTTCATTGGTTCTTTTTGTTTTTCATTTTCAGTATTTTGGTTTTGGAGAGATGTTCCTTCAAAACTTTTATTAGGTTGTAGAGAATCTTCCTCATAATTGTCTTGTTCCTAAATAACTATAGAAGGCTTTTCCTTTTCTAATATCCTACTAGATATTAGTTGAACATCATTGAGATCTAGAGGAGTGATCATATAAGTTGGAAATTGTTGTCCTTCCACCATGTAAGTATTCTGAGGATTTTTATTTTTGGGGTTTGGTAATGGTTGGGCAGGTACCTGATTTGGTCTCTGCTGAAATGGTAGTAAGAGTTGAGGATTTTGGTTTTGAAGTTGAGGTTGTTGGTTTTGTTGTGGAATTTTTTGTGGGAATGGTAGTGAAAGTTGAGGGTTATGATTTTGAAGTTGTGGCTGTTGATTTTGTTGTGGAATTGGTGGGGGAGGATAATTCTGATATGATGGAGGATATTAATAATATTGAGAAAATCTTCCATAAGGATTTTGTATTCCTTAAGCCCAATGTTGAGATTGAGATTGAGGTTGAGGCCAAGGTTACTGCCAAGAATTCCAATTTGGTGGGGGCTAAAGATACATTTGATTGTTAAATCCCTGATTTTGTGACCCCTACCAAGGTCTTCTAGAGACAAAGCAAAGAGATTTTTCTGAATTTGCAATTGTTTCTTCTTGAAAAACAGCCTTAAGACCTTGAATTGAAGGACAACCCTTGGTCTCATAGTTTTTTGAACAAATCACATAAGTGTCTATGATTTTTGCATCCAAAGGGCATTCTCTTAAAGTGTGTTTTTTTTGCATTTGGGACAGAAAATAGCTAAAGCATCAACGTTGATTTTCTGCTTGTTTTGTAACTTAAGGGTGTCTATTTGCTCACTAAGGCTCCCTAGAATATTTGTTTTGAATTCATCAAGCATATTCCCAATTTCTACCCTACTCACTGATTCAGTTGTAGATTTATTCACTCTAACAAGAGAAGGATCTCTTGGACCTTTCCTAGTTTTGGATTTTCCTCTTGAGAAATGAACACATAATTCTGCTATGTCACTTAATGGGAGTTGAGAGATGTCTCTCTTCCCCATCATGTTACGGATATCTATCCACTCATCTCTAATGGCTTTTAATAGAAGAGCTTTTAAGGTATCTTCATCTAAGTTATCCATCTTTGCTCTTTTCAAGTTATAGTTGAATCTCTCAATTAAATCCTCTAAATTTTCATCCTCTCTTTGCATCATTTTGAACACTTCATCCTTGTGATTGGTAGGCATGCAATAATCCAAATACCTGTCCAAAAACACTTTCTTCATGTCATTCCATGTTCTAATGGACTGAGTGACCAACCCCATGAACCACTTCAAAGCAGCTCCTTTCAACGTTGAAGGAAACAACTTAAGTTTTTGAGAGTCTTCTAAATAATCATAGGTTCTACACAAGACTTCAAATTCAAATAAAAATGTTTCAGGATCTTCACTTTTTAACCCATGGAAATTTGGGAGGACAAAAGGTGAGATATTTTTCATTGTGGCATTTGTTTCTTCATCAACTATAGGGAATCCAAAAGAATTATCAATTTCCCTATTTCCTCTACCTCCTCCATTATTTCCTCTACCTCTTCCTCTACCTATACCTCCTCCAAAAAAAGTGAATTCTCCATCCTCTCCTTCTTCTGCCATTATAGTTTCTTCGGAGTCAATATAAGATTCAACTTGCAAGGTTAATTTCTCTTCCTCTGGTTCCTCTATTAATGGTATGTGGGAGAGAGGTTCTACTTCTTCTTCCTCACTAGGTATTCTTAATTCTTCAACTAAAAGATGCTCCCCTATGGAGGTGAAAAAGGCTACTCCTTCCGTTGGAGATCCAAGATTTTCCTCCTCTATGACTACCTCAGTAGATGAAGTAGGAGATCCTCTTGATTGACTTTTTGAACTTTGAACTTCAAGAGTTCTATGGCTAGGAGTATGAGCTTGAGATGGAGGTGTATCTCTTCTTAGTCTTGGTGGAGTAGGTGGTGTTGTAGGAATGGAACTCCTGCCTCTAGCTATAAATCTACCCCTAGAGTCTCTTTCTCTACGCATATCATTTTTTTTTTAATGTAAGAGATAAGGTTACCTAATTTACACTTCCCCGGCAACGGCTCCAAAATGTTTAGTCAATATAGTGTCTTAAATTGCTTGCATAAATTATCAACTAAGGTTTGTAAGCTGGTGAAGTGTAGTGCACTATATTTGCTTAGTTAACCCTTCTTACTTCGGTGTTTTGTATTTTTATATTGTTTTGGGGTTTCTGTTCTTTGATTCCTAATGATGTACAATCTGAACTATGAGAAACTTAAGTGAATATAAACTTCCTAAAGGTGAACCAAGAGCTGAATCTAGTAAAAATCTAATTTAAAGAAAGGAAAAACAAAGCATCTATCCTATCTCGTCATTGATCCTAAGTCATGAATCTATTTCTTAGAATTAAGGTTGAAGTTGTAATGCATGTTGAAATAAATACAGAGAATCAAATCAACTGAAGTACTTCTAGTTACTCTAACCTTCAATTTTGAAAGGTAACCTTATTGAGATGGAATAAAAGCAACTTTCTGTACTTTATGATCTAGAGAACTAAATGAAACATGCAAAAGGTAATTGATTGATTTCAACCATTGTGTGAAGTGAATGTTTAACCATTTAGTTTAGGATGAGTATCAACTTGAAATGGTGATCAAAAACATTCATTAATGCAATGGATTGACAAATTTGTCCTAGAAAATAAATAACAAAACAGTGAGTAAGCTAGACAACAGTGCATTCTCATTACTTCAACCTTACTCTGTTTAGAAACAAAATTGTTTCCTTTCATGAAATGTGTTGGAAGAACAAGACTGCACAATTGAGTTTTAACATTATGCTATTGATCAAAACTAAAATAATTCAACCTAAGTTAAAAATACTGCTAAAAGAAAATAATGAAATTAAGACTAAACAAGAAATGAATGGAAAGAAAACCTCCTTCAGTGCAGGGGCCCTCTGTAACTGACTGGGTTGAGCTGCTAACTAATTGAAAATGCTCTCTTAAACGATCATTGGTCAACAGATGACTTATATTATAGAAAAGAACAAAGTCCAAAATATAGAGCTGAAATTCTGAACTTAATACAAAAAATTCTTTGAACCCCCCTTGGTTCTGTACAACCAGTATTTAAGAGGAAATAATCATAACTGTCTTTAAGGAAAACTAGCTACAGGTGGCCCATACGTATTACAACTGAATTGCGTAAACGTCTGATCAGCTACAGGTGACTTAAATTCGAGCGAGATGTTTGCAACAGAACCATTAACACAGGTGGCTGATCCGAGTTAATGCTTGCAACAGAACTGTTAGATTTATTGATTAACCACGAAAGAGTAGACGAAGAGTCCTATTGTTTCCAGGTATCATATGTTTGACTCCACCTTTGACTACAATATTGAGATTATATTTTGTTGATCTGGGCTGAGTGACTAGGATAGAATCCATGTGGAGACGATACTAGAGATGCCAATGTGGCCGGATTCTTCATTTCACACCTGGAACCTGCCAGACCAGGGAAGTAGCTACGGAATACACAGTTAGTTGCAGAATAAGTTGCGTTCTGTAGCTAATTTGCAAAAATTTATTCAAATAGAAAAAAACATAAAAATATAACATGTCAATCATTTAATGCCCTCCTTAAGACAAAAACTATCATTTATCATTGATTGGGATCTGTAATATTATGGAAAAGCAAGGGAAAGAAGTGAGAAAAGATGTCAAGGAGAGGGTAATTCTGAGGTTCAACAAAATGTGCATGCCACAAGTCTATGCAGAGCGACACTTGGTGAGAGGTTTCCGAAATCATCTTTTCATTCAACCTCCAACTACTAAAAGTAGATCCCTAAATCAAGGGATGCCTTTGCATTTTTCCTTTGGAGAAGCAGGCCATGCATGCGAATAAGTTTTTCTCAGTCCTAGAGGGAACCATTCGACTCAACATCACATGCAAGAGGCTACTCAACTACTGGGAGAAAATGTGCATTTATGGAAGGGAGCTAGGCTGGCTGCCCAGGAGATTTGCACAATTTCTGGGAAGAGCAGCTGATTGCTGCCCAATATTGCGCAATTCCTGGGTTGAGCGACCCTACTAGGAGGAATTGCACAATTTTTTGGATGAAGCCTGACTGGCAGATTTGCACAATTCTAGAGCCCAGCAGGCTTCCAGACATAATTGCGTAATTTCTAGAGGGAAGGTTGGTTTCCCTGTAGAATTACGCAATTTCTTGAGGGAGTTGCTCAGCCTGCAGCTGGACCAAGTCCAGAGGAACAACTTGTAAGAGGAATTCAACAAGCTCTGATGGACAGGCTGTCATTTTGCAAGAAAATCATTGAAGCTTGTGTACTTGACAAAGCAATACATGCTGCTGCGAAAGGTTGGTAGGGAGGCTCCAAAATGAAGCTAAGGAAAAATTTTGGAAGGTGGTTGTAGCCACTACAACACTTGGTGACACACTGATAGAAATCTAGCTCTCTGAATGGACCTTGTTCGTGAAAATCAATTCTAACACCTTTGGAATTATTGTTCAGTTCTCAGTTCATCTTGGTTTCCACACTTGCTTGATTGTAAGATGTAGCATCTACCAAGCTCTTGGTCGATTGACACGCATTCCAAGATAATTCAACACTGTTGTTTTGATTTAGGTTGAAGGGTATATTGGTGCACAAGCAGTATAGTCATCAGAGTCTTAGTTTCATCTTTGTTGTTGCTCCACTGCCAGCAGGCCTGGACAGTACCCCAATGGAGTCACATAGAAACATAAGCATGGCTCTGCTGCTAGTGAGCCTGGTCAGTACCCCAGTGGAGTTACTTGCATCACCTCTCTGCATAGGAAGCCTTTCTCTTCCTTTTCCTTATTCATTTTCATTTTTTCAAACTTCTTTCACTTTTTCATTTTTTTCATTTTTCATCTTCGTAACTGTGCATAGCACTTATTCTTTCAGAGGCAGAAGAGAGATCCTGACTTATTGAGAGAAGAAGAGGTTGTTCCTATAGAGAAGTATTTTATTATACCTCTGATGTGCATGTTAAGGTTTTCCCCCTCACCTTAATCTACATGACTAAGCCAACAAGGGTTAACCCCTAAAACAACCAACAAGAGTAGGTGACACTAGTTAGCGCACAAGCGTTGTGTTTTCACCAAGGTTCATTTCGAACAATACGTATTTTCCATTGACATGTCATGGACTAAAAGTAAAAATTTATTCATACAGAGGTAGGACGACATATAACCAAGTAGTGATAGTTGCACAAGGCCTCTTCTACTTTACCCAACTTGTGTCAAGAGTCATGCGTGGTTTCATGCGAAACTAATCTACGAACAGAAACAAGCAAACAAACAACAAATCAAAGTGGAAGAAGAAGTAAATGAAAAATCAAAGTGAGTAAGAAAATAAACAAGCAAAGGAAAGAAGAAGCAAAAGTAAATGCAACAGAAAAGCGATTAATCAAACAAGCAAGCAGACAACAAACATGCAAAGCAAGAAAACAATCAATCATGCAAGTAATAAAACTAAAAGAAAACGTTATTCCTACTCCTAAGCTAATGGTGCATGGGCCTAATCACATGAAGTGATACTTCCAATGCAGCCACCGGCACATTGGTTGACCCATGTTGGTGAAGGCACGGTCCACGAGCAACATGGTTGTGTGGACTAGCAGCTGTGAAAGACACAACAATGAAGACATACACACTCCGAGCTTACAAGCGTCCACGGAAAAAAATGAGTGAAAGTGCATGACATGCAGTCCTTGGACATACCATGACGATGTGTGACACTACTTTTAGAGTTTAAGCATACGCACACTCTTGACTGTGATATGAAAGCATACGTGAGGAAGGTATACCACTTACGTTGCGCAAGTGTGCTTGCTAAGTAAGATTCCTCCAATGCATGAGCAATGGGATCATGTAATTCGAGTGGAGGAAGTGAAATCTGAGCGTTAGACTGATCTTCAATGCATAAAGATGAGTGATGAGAAGCCTTGTATGTTTGAACAATTTCCTTATCAAAAGTGAAACCAACCTCAAGACAGTGAATTCCTGACATAACCATCAGTTCGAATTGAAGTGCCTCGAAAATATGGGGGGTTTCGTCTTCATTGACAAATGGATCATCGCAGACCAGTGGCTTAGACGTATTAACAAAGAGTGAATCAACATCGTGACTAGATGATGAGGTGAAGAGATCACGACAACTAAGATCATAAAATGCAATATGTTGGTTAGCATCCTCATGATTCGATGAATCGCATAGAGGGGTAGATGAGAAGCAAGAATGTTCATCCTCTACATTTCCGAAAAAGATAGATGAAAAATCAAGTGGATGTTCAATGAACGATCGGTCCTCTCCGTTTTCAGATGATGGACTGACATCCGGCGTGTCCTGTAAATGATCAACAATGGGTTCTTCCGTGGACAGAGATACACATGAAAAAGGATGGCAGGATCACCAAGGAGGTCAGGAAAAAATGGAGGAGGTATGGACAGATAGGGATGGTCCTCTACTGCCGGTGGATGTTCAAGCTCCCAATCATGCTCTTCATGAATGTCAGCACATGTTTGTTGTGCAACACCAATTCCGTTGATAGATCAATCCTTGTTCAAAATAGGTGTAAAATTCGAAACAGAAGAACACAAGACAGTGTCATCCGGAGGATTATCCCAGTTCGAAGACAGAGGTTGAGGTACAAAATACATGTGATGAGGTATGGGACTCACAACCAAGTCTACACAAAAATTGGAATGAGCGATGTCGGGAGGATGTGATGGTTGAACAGATGTGTGTGCATGCTCCCCCACATCACTCTGCGATGGTGGAGCTGTTTGATGAGGGGATAGTGGACAGTCACTTGTGACAGTGACTATGTCTGTCTGTAATTGCGTAGCTCTATCACCGAAGTATGTTGAGCAGGGTTTAAGCTTGAACTTCTTCTTGGGATTGAAAGATTTTACAAGGCATTATTTGAATCTATCCATGAGATACTGAAATTTCATCTGACTTTTTGGGGCTTCAAACATGAATAGACAAAAGTGCTCTGAAAACTCCATGGGTGATTCGTGTGGAGCCCTCCATTGTTTTAATAATTTTTTATCAAGCACTTCAAGATCAAAATGGTGGAAAATAGATTATCAGATCGTTGAACTGCTTGAATGAGTGCACATATTTATGAGGTAGTGAGCCACACCATTGTGATGGGTGGTTGCGAAGTGTGTGTGCGAGAAGCGAGCAGACCTCTATTTCATTAAAATCTTCCATACCCTACATGAGTGCATGGAATTCATCTAAGTGCTCAAGCCAAGCCACTTCGCCTTCACCATCATACGTGAGTTATGACAAGTGATCCTAGAACTCCCTCTCGACGTGAAATATATGTCTGTTGGATAGACATTTCAAAGGGCGAACTATAACAAACTCCATGATAGATGTGCAAAGATTCAAAACAGATTATGAGAGCTCATCTTGTCATCTGGACCTCCTTCTAGCACCAAAATGTTGACGGTTTTGGGCCTGCCAACATGTAAGGGGATCCCCCTAGTAAGAAGTCCCAATTAGACCTCAGACCATTTGGTGTAGGATTCCCAGAAGTGGGTTGTACGGTAATGCCTTGACTGCAGTTTCGCACAGAGGAAAGTAAGATAACTATGTTGGTAGCAAGGGTGTGATAGTTGTAGTGAGCCAAGGAAGGTGCATGAGAGGTTCTAACACACGGGGGTTGAGATGAGTGCACCCCTTGGAAACCTGTGATAGCACGAAGTTAAGAAGGGAACACACGAGAAAAGATGCATCACAACATGGAAGGAAAGTAAACTAGATAGCATAGAATACAATACAAAATATGCATGAAACGTTCTAGCTCTTGTTATATTAAGAAGTGTAAGTTCCAGTCATACAATACATCCATTTCCAACCACTAGTTCCAACAGCGAAACGTTACAGCCACAACCACCTGCTCCTCCAAAGAGATGTACTAGCTTTGCGTAGTGGAGAAGCCAAGGTTCATTACAATACTATCCAATCTCTCTCTAAGATAGTCTTATCGGAAGCTTGGCTGACCAAAATCCTTTACAATGAGTTATGAGGTTATATTTATAGAAAGGTTGGGGTGACCCTTAACATTCCCCTTTGTGACAGTTCATCTACCGTCATGACCCTTCATCTACTCTATGACTGTTACATCCAACTATCGACACTTGAACTTCCACTTGACAAGACATTACATTACAATGCACATGTTCCCATGTGAGATAGAACGGCTTGAGCAAGCCATGAAATACATCACTGACACTCATTCCGTTGTGGTGAGACCAAATCTTTGACATGGTTGTGATGGTGAAGGTGGTGAATTGATGCCAAGCTTGGTTGTCCTTGATGGTGTGCATGTGCTCCATGGTGACATCTTGCTGAAGCGAACACTTTCCTCCGTTGCATCCAGGTGCATTAGTGTGGCTCCTCCATCCAACTCGTCTGCTAACATGCGCATGTTCTTCTTAGGTGCAGTTGAACTAGAAACACACTGATGCATAATGTCTGTGTTGATTTTCTAGTGTGTGTTGGTGGTCATGCACATCAACTATCAACTACATGTTCAGCTCCAGTTGGAATTGCTTCTTGTCTTTGCCTCGATGAGTGTGCCAAATGGGTTAGATAGCATGCATGCGCACAATGACATGCATGTTGTTGAATTCCCTTGCATGCAATCAACAACACCACTCACCATATTTTCTCTATGCCAGCTACTGGGATGAATCTATAACTTGTACAGGCATAGTTTCATACGTTTGTGCATGTTGCACCCCTTTTCTACCTGTTCTTATTGTAACTCATTCTCTTGTCTATGCAGCTCTTGTTCTTCCTTGAGTTTCTGCTTGAGCACATGTAACTCCTTCTCTGTTCCGTTCTCTGCCTTTGTGTGAACTTCTTGTCATGCCATCTGATCTAGGTGGATGTTGGTGGCCACCCACCTATCCCATTTGGACCCCTGCAACTGTCTCTTTCAGCTTTTTAGTTTCCTTATTTGTAGCACAGTTTACTATTTTTAGCAGTTTTTCGAGCCTTGAACTTCCGGAGCCGTTTTGAGGCCCTAAACGACATTTTTTTGGGAGATCTAGGGGCAACATGGGTCCATGGACCGATGTTTCCCTTCCCAAAGTTGTAGTGCTCAGATATATCTTTCTAACGAGCTATAGTACACGTCAAACGGAGATCGTATGCCAAAGTTACGACCCCGGGAAATTGATGTACCAATTTACCCAAACGGGACCCACAATTTGGCGTTTCATCTTCTAGGGTTAGGTTTTGGGATGTGAAGGGCTTTCCATTGTTTCTCAACAATATATAGGCCTTCAAGCCTCATTGTAACACAGTTCAGAGGCATGTAGCCACCACATCTCTTCTCAGAGATAAGCTGCCATCGCCCTAGCTAGTTTATTTCCAATTCTGTTTGTAAGCATATTTTAGTATTTTACATTAATGAAATGAAGTATTATTTCCACTGCATATCTGTGTTTATGGTTATCTCTGTAATTTTTTGCATTCCAACTTAAATTTGGATCAGTGGTATCAGAGCAGTCTACTTTTTCTCTATTTTTCTTTGCATGTCCCCAACAAGGTCGGGATATAAGGAGTTAGAGCTTGAACTGGTCGAACCTTTGCAAGACCAGCCTCACAAATCCTGACAGCCTCCCATGGCGGATGAGAAGAAAGATGAGGGGGCAAGAGATCCTATCAAAATCTTGCTCGAAGAAGCCCTCGAGCGACAAAGGAACGCGATGATGGACAACTTTGCACAGATCCTTCAACAGCTACCCAGAGGCGACACATCGGCTTCCAACAGCTACTTTGGAAATGCCACACCTTTTAAGGTACAAGTTAATTTTGAAATCCCCATCTTCGATGGTAAAATAGATGCAAATGTCGTAGATAAATGGTTAAATCTGCTAAATGGGTATTTTTCTGTTCATGAACTTTCAAGTTGGGAAAAGATTGTTTTCACTCTTCTCAAAGCAGCCCCCCATGTCAAGCACTGGTGGGAAACCTACTGCGAGCAAAAGGATGAAAGCATAGGCTCACTATTTTCAGCCGCACCCACTTGGGATTCCTTCCGAGATGCCATCAAGGAGCAGTACTACCCTGTCAAAAGCTATGAGGACAAATACATCAAATGGACCACACTGCGGCAGGAAAGGGACCAAGATGTGTCAGAGTTCACAAACATTTTTCATACCCTTCGCACACAGCTGGGTATCAAGGACTCTGAGCTACATTTGGTACTCAAATACCACAGCTACCTACACATATACATCCAGGAAGAGATGGAGTTCTTGAACATCTCCTCACTCAGCACGACGTACTAATACGCTGTCAAAATCGAGCAAAAGTTCAAACAGAAGAAGCGAGACTTTTGATCTGCAAATCCGAAGCCCAAAGGACAAAGCCAAGGCGGGGTGACCCAAGACAACCCATTGAAGCCACAAGAAAAGAACAACACCACGAAGTTAAAGAAGGACATGGGAAAGTGGTGTGAGTTCCACAAGAGACCCACTCATAACATAAGTTATTGTCGGACCAAGCAGTCGCTGGTGGCGGAGGTGAAGGCTTCCGAATCAGATGCATGTTCCGACCCTGAGCCAAAAGCCGACAAGGGGAATGGCAAAGGGAAGCAGATCATTGATGCGGATCCCAGCACCATCGTTGCCACTGCCAAGATCCAGAAAAATGAGCCCGAAGATTCAAAGGAGGGGGAACGTCTTTTCCACTCACAAATGTGGGTGAAGGGTTTGCCGCTGCAATTCATTGTCGACAGTGGCAGCCAAAAGAACCTCATTTCAGCAGAGGTTGTGAAGCGGTTGGGCCTCCTGACTACACCACACCTGCAGCTCTATAATATTGGGTGGCTTCATGAAGGACGAGATCTCAAAGTTCGCCAGCAGTTCCACCTTCCCTACAGCATCAAGCCCTTCACAGACAAGGTATTGTGTGATGTTACACCTCTGGATGTTTGTGATGTACTATTAGGCTAGCCATACTTATGGAGGCGACATGTTGTGTATGAGTCAAGGCCTTGCGCTGTCATTATTTCTTTGGGTGATTCATTATACGATATACCAGAGGTAGCCCCACCTACTACCACCTCTTTGATCACTACCAAGAAAGGCAACAAGCTCATCTCACATACTAGGAAATTTATTTTGTCTGGTTCGCTCCCAAAGTAAGGGGAAGATCGTCACCACATCCATGACCCCCACAAAGGGTTCCTCCACGCAGTAGCAGCAGCAAAGGGATGCAGTCATGACAAAACACAGGAACAACTTCCCCTCACCCACAGGGGTACCACACAAGTTTCAGGTGGGCAACAAAGTCTGGTTGCATCAACAGAAAGAACACCTTACCAGAAACCATCAGAAGCTCAGACCACTCTGACATGGTCCTTACAACAGTACCAAGGCTGTGGGGGACAATGCTTTGGAGCACATCATTCCTCCATTCCCTCACCTGCACCAAGTGTTCAATGTGGACCATCGTCGACCATGCTTCCCACCATTACTAGACACATCAGAGATTGCAGGACAAGTTCAGCAGATGGAGGAACTCAACGCAATGGGGACCATTGCTTCCTAAGGGAGGAGGAATGATCCAGGTGGATGTTGGTGGCCACCCACCTATCCCATTTCGACCCCTGCAACTGTCTCTTTCAGCTTTTTAGTTTCCTTATTCGTAGCACAATTTACTATTTTTAGCAGTTTTTCGGGTCCTGAACTTCCGGAGCCGTTTTGAGGCCCTAAATGACGTTTTTTCTGGGAAATCTGCAGGAAACATGGGTCCATGGACCAATTTTTCCCTTCCCAAAGTTGTAGTTCTCCGATAGATATTTCTAACGAGCTATTGTATGCATCAAATGGAGATCGTATGCCAAAGTTACAACCCCAAGAAATTGATGTACCAATTTAACCAAACGGGGCCCACAATTTGGCGTTTCATCTTCTAGGGTTAGGTTTTGGGATGTGAATGGTTTTCCATTGTTTCTAAATAATAAATAGGCCTTCGAGCCTCATTGTAACACAGTTCAGAGGCATGTAGCCGCCAGATCTCTTCTCAGAGATAAGCTACCATCGCCCTAGCTAGTTTCTTTCCAGTTCTATTTGTAAGCATATTTCAATATTTTACATTAATGAAATGAAGTATTATTTCCACTACATATCTGTGTTTATGGTTATCTCTATAATTTGTTGCATTCCAAATTAAATCTAGATCACCATCACCTCATAGCCTGAGTCTCCAAAGTTGATTTCACCACAAGTGGATCTGCTTGAGCTTGCAACTTTGTTCCGCCTCTATGTTGTCAAAAACCTTCCTCTTGCGTTCATTGCATCCAGTATACTACCTTTAGTTGTTGTTGATGGTTTTGCTTGCTGTGATGTTGTTGCCATCATATCTTGAAGTCCTTGTCTACGAACAACTTGATGTATTTGTGGGTAGGCAAGTTCATAGACACTTGATCGATTGCATCCCCAAGCGTGCTCTGAACGGTGTCTTCGAATCTGCTCTCCTGGGAACCATTGTACCTGTGTTGTTGAGAGGCAGATGAACACCTGTGATACCTAGATACATGGAAAGACTCATGGAAATCAATCTGTCAGTCGAAAACCAAAATGAAATTTAGAATTGACTTGCAACATACATGTGTGACTAATCATGAAGGTTGCGAAATTTTTGTCAGGAGTTCGGAAGACTAAATGCCAAGACTGCAGGGCACAGTCTGGGTTGTTAAGAGGCTGAGTGACTGCTGGAACTGTGCAATGCACAGTCTGACCTCACTACTGGAATTGCACAATATGCAGTCTCAGCTGGCAATGGTTGCAGGCTGAGTGACTGCATTGCGCAATTTTCTGGGCCAGCAGTCATTGTCCCTTAGAACTACGCAATGCAAGACTAGAGGACAATCACTCGACAGAAATACAGATTTCCTAAGAGGAAGATAGAGCCTTCCCTCTCAGGATTGCGCAATGTTGTCTTGGTGAGGAAAAGTCTGGGCCAAGGCTACCCACACCCGTCGATGGGAAAATGAAAGCGAATGTGAATGTCAATGCATCGTGATACTCAGTGTAAGCATAAGTGAATGATCGTGCATGTAGACAGTGAAAGAAATATTCATAAAATGGAACAACATGTATGTGGGTGAGGTGAGTCGCCGAATCGATGACCATTCGTGGAAAACAATTTCTTGCATGCGATAGTAGTGAGATGTTAACAAAAACTGAAATGGTGCTAGTACAAGCTAGTATGTATTAGAATGACAGCAAGTGCTCACTGAAATCAAGCAGACCACATTCATATGAAGTGAAACACAAAAAGAGCCACAAAAAAAACATAAGACATGGAAGGTGGGCTTACCCCAAAACAGTTGAGTTGAATGTGCAAACGACTCCTAGATGTGATGTGGGATGTCAGAGCTAAAAGGTTGATGTGAGGAATGAGCTCTGCAGCGTCCAGTTCACGAGTTTTGATTAAATCACATGTGAGACGCACATGCTACAATTCTAGGAAGAGCGACACTTGGTGGGAGGTTTCCGAAATGATCCTTGCATGCAACCTTCAGCTGCTAAAAGTAGATCCCTGAATCAAGGATGCATTTGCATGCTGCCTCGGGAGAAACATCCCATGCATGTAAATCAGTTTTGCTTTGTCCCTAAGGGAACCGATCAACTCAACTGCACATGCAAGAGGTTTCTCAACTGCTGGGAGAAAATGCACATTTATGGAAGGGTGTTGGGCTAGTTGTCTAGGAGATTTGCACAATTTTTGGGTAGAGCAGTTGACTACTGCCGAGGATTGCACAATTCTTGGGCTGAGCAGCCCTGCTGGGAGAAATTGCGCAATTTTCTGGATGAAGCCTGACTGAAAAATTTGCGCAATTCTAGAGCCCAGTATGTTGCCAGATAGAATTGCACAATTTCTAGAGGGAAGGTTGGTTTCCCTCCAAAATTGCACAAATTCTTGAGGGAGCTACTCAGCCTGCTGCTAGACCAAGTCTGGAGGAACAATCTATGAGGGAAATGCAACAAGATCTAATGGACAAGCTGTCATTCTGCAAGAAAATCACTGAAGCTTGTGTACATGATGAAGCAAGACATGTTGTGAAAGGTTGGTAGGGAGGCTCCAAAATGAAGCTAAGGAAAAATTTTGGAGGGTGGTTGTAACCGCTACAGCAGAACCTTAGAATTTTCTTTTAAATATGATGTGATGGATGGTGGATGATATCCATAAAGTACCATAAATGGGGTCATTTTTGTTGTAGTATGGAAGGAAGTGTTATACCACCATTCAACTAGAGGCAAAAATTTGACCCATTGTGTTTGTTTATCAGATACAAAGCAATGAAGATATCCTTCCAAAAATTTGTTGATTATCTCAGTTTTCCCATCAGATTGAGGATGATAAGATGAGCTATGAGCTAACTGAGTACCAAGACAAGAAAATAACTATGTCCAAAAATTTCCAGTGAAAATGGGATCTCTATCGCTTACAATAATCTTTGGGTTTCCATGTAGCTTTTGAATTGTTTCCATAAGTGCAATAGAAACTATATTGGCTTTCAATGGATGAGATAATGCACAAAAGTGTGCATACTTGGTAAGTCTTTCAACTACCATCATGATGACACTCTGTTAAGTTATGGTATGTTCTATGCTTATAACAATTTACTTTTTTTTCTTATTATATTCTACCGATTAGCAATCACATGTACATAAAGTAAAGTGCAGATAGAACATTAAGCGATCGATAGAAAACAAGCCAAGACAAGAGACACAAGATGTGGCGGCTAGCCAGGGACAAACCCCACAATGTGTGGGGAACCCTTTGATCAAATCTTCTTTTATCTTCAATAATTCAGCAGAGAGAAATAGTACAATAAATCTGATTCATATCAGCAGTAGCAAACCCTAGATCAGCAGCATCAACATTAGCGGCTTCATTATCAAACTAGGGCAGACCATATCTCACAAACCGACCATCGGATTGACTTCATTCCACCACCAAAAGTTGCGGCTTTTAGAGGAGGTTCAGATGAACCTACAGCGCAGTTCAGATGAGGAGATCTTCTAGGCCACACAAGTCAATCTTTACTTCTGCAGTTGCAGCTTTAGTTTCAGCAGTTTCTGGCTTCAAACTAGGGCAGTCGATATCTTGCAAACTGTTCGTCGGATTGACTTCATTCCACCACCAAAAGTTGTGGCTTTCAGAGGAGGTTCAGATGAACCTACAGCGCAGTTCCAAAGAGGAGATCTTCTAGGCCACGCAAGTCAATATTTACTTCTGCAGTTGCAGCTTCAAATTCAACAACTTCCGGCTTCACATGTGTGAGAGAGAGACCCATTTCAGCGCAGTAGAGAAGAGACTCATTTCTGCGTAGTAGAGAGAGAGAGAGATGTGATGAGATGAGTGAGTCCAAATGAGGAAAAGTCCTCTTATATTTATACACAACGTTGGTGGGTGAATAGATGCGACTGTTGGGCTTCTGAGCCTACATGAGTTGTAGGTCGACTTGATAATAATTCCATAATCAAAATAAATTCATATCTCCATGAATACTTATCGGAATCGGATGATCTTTATATCAAGCCTACACCTCTCGATGAGAGGAATCTAATAAAAATATTAATAGCCATGAATAAGATGACCCACATGAAGTTTTGCCCTGGTTGCCAATTTTAACACTCCCTCTCAACCATGGAGAACTTCATCTGCAATCTGTCTATCGGTCGTTACTATTCATCCATCAAATGCACTGCCCTGTACAGCTTGACCCTTGCCCTGCTCTGCTCTATTCTGCCTATTCTGCTTTGTCTTGTTTTGCCCTGCACTGATCTGTACTGTTTTGCTCTCTCCTGCTTTGCTCTTGCATTGTTCTGTTCTGCTCTGCTTTTGTCCGAATTATGAAGAAGAAGAAATGATCGAGGATGTATCATACTGACTCAAAGTTAGTCTCAGAGTATGTACCACTGGTCCCAGACTAGTCTCAACCAACCCGAAGTCAGCGTCATAGTGAGTACAACTCCACTGGTCCTAGACCAGTATCATCCTCCACTGACTCAAAGTCAGTCTCAGAGTGCGTACCACTGGTCCTAGACCAGTCTCAACCGACCCGAAGTCAACTTCATAGTAAGTACCACTCCTACCACTAGTCCCGGACCAGTCTCAGCCGACCCGAAGTCAGCTTCATAGTAAGTACCACTCCTACCATTGGTCCCAGACCAGTATCGCAGTCTCAGAGAGTGTACCACTAGTCCCAGACCAGTCTCAACCAACCTGAAGTCTGCGTCATAGTATGTACCACTCTCACTGGTCCCAGACCAGTACTGCACTGACACGAAGTCAGTCTCGGAGTATGTACCACTGGTCCCAGACCAGTCTCAACCGACCCGAAGTCAGCGTCATAGTATGGTACAACTCCTACCACTAGTCCCAGACTAGTATCACAGTCTCAGAGAGTGTACCACTGGTCCCAGACCAGTCTCAACCGACCTGAAGTCAGCGTCATAGTATGTACCACTCTCACTGGTCCCAGACCAATACTGCACTGACACGAAGTCAGTCTCGGAGTATGTACAACTAGTCCCAGACCAGTCTCAACCGACCCGAAGTCAGCGTCATAGTATGGTACAACTCCTAGCATTGGTCCCAGACTAGTATCATTGATCCCAGATCAATGGAGGTCATCCTAGCGTAGGGAGTACGGTAGATACAACGATGCATCCATCGGTACTACTATGGTTCCTAACTTCATTTCCCTACTCATTGATCAGATGAGAGGTACTTCCCATGAGTCCCAGACTGCATGGGTAGGATGCCTCGATAGGAGAACTAATCAATCCTGTCCTCACAGGAGAACATATCAATCCTGCTACAATCGCCATGGAGAACACATCAATCCAGGCTACTATGGAGAACACATCAATCCAGGCCTCCCAGGAGAACTAATCATCCTGCTACACAGGAGAGCGAATCATCCTGTTCCACAAGAGAGCGAATCATCTTGTCCCACAAGAGAGCGAATCATCTTGTTCCAGTGTGCACCACCAGGTGAGGGTGAGTCACCCTGTGGTCATATGTTGCTCCAGTAGGAACCGCAAGCCCTCAGAGCTCCCAGAGCTCAATGTATGCAACATGCAAGACCCTTGTACAAGGATTTCTTTTCGACTCTAAGTCGTTTGGGAAAATCACAGATTAGATCTTTCCTCGGGGCTTTGACAAGGTGTATCAACCTGTACATCATCTTAATGTGATGGAGCTTCCTTGCTCATCGACTTACCATATCCCAGATGATGTCTATCTGCTGGAGCAATTGACGAATAAGGAATTCCTCAATAATCGAATCCCACCTCTGGTTGTTACATAGAATCACAGTGGTATCCAATGTAAATCCAAACAACTCACTGAAGATCTTTCGCAACCAGACTGCCTCACATGAGGTTATGCTAGCAACAATATATCCTGCTTCGGCGGTGCTCAAAGCCACCGACTTCTGCTTCCTGCTCATCCAGTATATCGAAGCAGATCCAAAGGTGAAATAGTACCTAGAAGTGCTCTTATGGTCCACCACACTGCCTGCCCAATCAACATCAGTATATCCAAGTAGTCTCACATCTCCGGCAGTGTATCTTAATCCATGAGAGATTGTGTCCTGAAGACATCTCAGAAGATTCCTGGCATCAATCCAGTGAGGCTCAACCAAATATGAGCTCAAACTGCAAAACATATGTTCGGACGGAGGTTCACCAAGAACATCAATGCGAATGAGTTTTTGAAACTCAGAGGCATTTCCCAAGTCTGGTCCGACATCACTACCATATAACTTCTAAAAGTTAAGATCCTCGAGGTAGTCACAGGCTTGCAGTCCATCATACCGAATCTTTCCAATATATTTACCACATATTTTCCTTGAGATAAGAAAATTTCCCTTGGCTTCTGCCACACTTCAAGTCCTTGGTCCTTCATTTCAAATTCAGAAGTCATCTCCCTCTTACATTTGTGAATGAGAGGGTTTGCACCTGTTAGAAAGAGGTCATCCACATACAACACCAGTATGAGAGGCTTGTCATCTTCAACCTTAAAGTAAAGGTTAGGATCAGCTTCACTCCTAGTGAATCCCAGCTTCATCAAGTAGCTATCGATCCTCTCATACCATGCTTGGGGTGCTTGCTTTAGCCCATAGAGAGCCTTCTTCAACCTGCATACATGAGATTTTCAATCATAAATCTCAAATCCTTCAGGTTGCTCCACATAGACCTCTTCTTTGATAGAACCATGCAAGAACGCAGTCTTAACATCCATCTGATGTAGGTTCCATCCTTGTGAAGCCACAAGGGCTATGATCAACCGGATGGTCGTATATTTGGCAACAGGTGCAAATATCATAGTCTATATATCCCTTCTGGGATAAACCACGAGCAACAAAATGAACCTTATACTTTTCCATACTTCCATTTGCTGCATGCTTTATCTTGTAAAGCCATTTTGAAGTAACATTTGTCTTGTCCAGGGTCTGGGAACTACTTCCCAGACATCATTCTCCATCATAGACTCATATTCTATGGTCATAGCATCATTCCATAGTTAATGCTTGATGACATCTGAGAATGATGAAGGTTCATTTTGTATGATCGTGCTCATGATGGTCAGGTATCCCTGATACCTATTAAGTTTCTTACTTTGATGGAAGGTTCCTCAGGGTGCAGCATGTCCTTTAGCATCATCAAGTATCCCCCTAAGCCATGAAGGCCTCTTCTTAGAAGAGGAAGGCTCATGTGGATGAGAATCAATCGGATCCATGGGTTCTTCTACATCAGGCATTGATTCATCATCCTTTTCTTTCGGTTCCCTAGTGTCGACTTCTTGAGAGCTACTCAAAGTCAGCAGATTGTCCACCTTGCTGAGAGCTATATCTTTGTCAAAGGTGACATCATGACTAATCACGACTTCTCTTTGACCGGTCGTGAACATTTCTTCAGGAGTTTAGGAACCCAATGCTTGATGAGGGCATCGATTTTCTACACATACGACAGTGATTGTAGTTTCAGCCCATAGAAACTTTGGAAGTCTTTGATCATGTAGCATGGCCCGGATAGCTTCCATCATCGTGTGGTTCTTCCTTAACACCACACCATTCTGCTTAGGAGTATGTGGTGTAGTATGTTATCACTCAGGTTTTCCTTAAAGCTCCTTAAAGGATACGGCCGAGTTAACCACAAACCAATCTTTGGACTGCAGGTCCTAGCCTACCTGCAATCAGAGAGGGCTCTCTCTTTATAATTTAGCTTTGTTTTGGGTTGATTTTAGGCTAGTTATGATTTTCTTGGGTTTTGTTTTGATTTTGGTGGGATGGAGGATTCTTTCAAACAGAGTTGGGATGCATAGTGTGAGAAATTCAAACCATTGGGCATGGAGTCGTGGATTAGGCTTGCTGTTGCGTTTTCTTGGTCACAAGAGAAATACAGAGCAGGATGGCTACACATAAAACAATATCAAGCTGGAATAAGGATGGAATGAAGGTCAGTGAATGAAAGGTAACTAAGTAGCTCTCATTATGCTAACAGAGGGAAGGTGAATGAACATCGATATAGGAGCAGTCAAGGATTCCTAAACAACATTCATATATGAAGGAACTAGCGTAAATATGAGCAAATCTGTATTCATATTCAGGACTAATTAAGAGGAAAACATAGATAAATCACAGAAATTGAGAACAGAATATAACTCAGTGAGGTCTCAACTATTCCTTCTTTCTGTTATTTAGATAGTGAAACAATGATGGCATAAACACATATAAACTGTAAACAGAGATAAGAAACACTTATTGGGCTATGTAGAAGTGTTAGGATTCCATAGTCACTCTTCAGTCATTAGAACACAACAGCCAGTTCATCTCCCAAACATTCCAGCGATCTTTGATTATAGAGACTCTCAGAAAATACAATGCAAGTCTAGAGGAAGTTATCGACCAACCAACCCTTAAAACAATGCAGAGGGTGGTTTAAATAGAAAATATTTACAAACATCCCTTGAACAGGTGTCAAGGGAGAAAATATCTCAAAATATCTATCAAAACAGATTCAAAAGAGATTTGTGCAATAACTCCTTCTAATGCTAAGTTGTGCTGGAAATAAATGCAATAAAATATCTAAAATAGTTGCACATAAGGCAGCAGCCTCATCAAAATGGCTCTTTAGGGCTGCACAGGGTCCTGCAGCTTCAAAAATGGACTGAAAGAGTGCCTTGAGCCATGCACTGTCCTCTCTGTGATAACTATGCATTTAAAGAAGCAGCGCTGCTCCAAAAATATGACTGAGAACAATGTCTCTCTAATAACTCTGCCTTGAAAGCCTTCATCTATGCCTTTAGGTGGCTTTAAAGCAACAAAAGAAGTGTTGGTGAGCCTTAATGGCTGAATGATGCTTTGTTGACTTTGTTGGGCTTGCTTTGCTTTCATCTGCTTTGAAAAACTGGACTGATACTCTTTGCCGCATCCTGATACACTTTGGCACTGAATCTGGGCCTTTTCTCACCGCTGATACTCTTTAAACTGTCCCATCGCCCCCTTCTGCCTTTTAATGCAAAAATAATTGCTGCTAAGGTCCTCCATGGCCTTTAGGTGCAATCGGCGCTTGGCCGATCAAAAATAGCATTAAACTTTAAAAAATGGTGCAAACAGGAGGAAAAAGTGTTGTCGACTATGCCGAGGCCGAAACTGGCTATCTGAAGCAAAACTGGGCCTTGGAGTGATCTCAGAAAGCTTAGGGATGCATGAATTCCCTTATCGGGAGCCGGGCGCGGGCATATATGTGAAAATATGAACAAATGCCGCCTTTCCTTTTACACAGAAAAAGACCAATTTCTATGTAAAATTCGTGAAAAACATAGGCGGGAGCGGCACTGTAGCGGAGATTAAATCTTGGCCGTTGGATCGTGCGAAGGCAGATCCAACGGCTGGGGCTAACTCGCATCGGGGCGGACCATTGGTCCCAACACATAAAACCTTCGAAATGCCGCGGACCCGAATTGCTTATATGCCCTTCCTTTATGGAGATCGGGTCCGGTCCGTCGGCGATTTCATATCGGCGGGTTTTAACAAAATCAATATGCGGACCTGAAATCCTTTAAAACTGCCCTTTAATATTTTTCGGCTCTGGGATATAGGAGCACACAGTGCGGACCCTTTCGAACCCGATATGCCTTTATGCCGCGCTTTATTACTTTTTGGCTCCGCTGGTCGGAGCCATATAGGAGTGATGTGATTAAATATGGGCCGTTGATCTCTGGGCCTGAATGGGCGGCTGAGATTAACTCGGCAATTCACTATCGGCGGGGTCATGGGGTTGCCACATAAAAACGTCGAAACCCATCGGACCTGATAAGTTATACAGGCCCTCTTTATTTTATTTCGGGTCCGGCCCATCGGCGGGACAGAGGGTTGACATATATGTGATCGCCGAACTGCGCGGACCCGATATACTATTACCAGTCCACTTTATATGTTTTCGGGCTCGGCCCATCGGCGCTATGCCCCATGCCTTGAGACTTAGCCATTTTCGCTTATATATGCCACTGCCCCCTCCCGATAGCGATATCGCATCGGAGGGAGATCAAACAGATCTTTATTCTCATCGGAGCATGTTTTTTTATGAAAAGGCAAGGCAAATGAATTCGGAGGGGTTATATATGATGTTTTAAACATATGATTGCCCCCTCCCGATAGCGATATCGCATCGAAGGGGGTCCAAATGAAACTTTATTATATCGGACCCATGTTTTTGTGAACTGCCAAGCCTTTTGGGAAATCGGAAGGGTTCCTTTATAGTTTGGCATGGATTCTAAGGTATCGGAAGGGGTCTGATAGCCAAAAAAGGGAGGATTTGATCCTTTTTGAAGGTTTTTCATGGTTTTTGCATTCTTATGCCTTGGAAGGAGTCCAAAGGCACTTAGGGGGAAAGTGATGTGGTTTTGAGAGGGGTTTAGTGGCCAAAGAGGGTTTCATGCCTTATAAAGGCAAGCCAAGGCCAAAGGGATGATTTTTATACATATGAAGGTAAACTATGCAAAGGAATGAGTCCTTTTGCATTTGGAAGATGGTTAGAGGGGTCAGTGAGGGTTCTTGCTGAGTTTCAGATAAACTTAGCAATTCCCGAGGATATATATGGTTATTTTTCAACCAAGGGGAAGGGATAAGTATATAGGGGATTTATATACATAGTTTTAGTAGGAGAAGGGGAAATAGATAGGGAGTTACATAATAAAGTTAGTAGTTAATATGATAATGATGAGAAAAAGCGCTAAGAATGAAGTCTTAGGCTATCAATGGGGGAAAATGACTGATAGAAGAAGTGTGAACATTCCTTTAGTGAAGCAGATCTTCACCAAGGCAGATGATATGGAGAATGATGAATCTAAGAGGTATCAAGCAGATCTTGACCTCTTTAGGGGAAGTTAGTGAGTGACTTGGGGACATAGGAGGAAGGGGAAAGTTAGACATGCATTTCTTGAAGTCTTCCAACTGAAAAATCACCTTCAACTTGTGATATGATAGATATAACACTTGACAATATGAAATGGATCACAAGCCATGATTCTGCAACCATAAAGCTACTTACCCGGCCTATTCACCTAGCATTTTCTCTTCTTTTTGGTTTAGGTGCACTTGAACTAGCATACCCAGCTTTTCATTCTTTCTTGTTGCTTGTGCTCCTATCTACTTCTATACTTATTTCAGCCAGGGGCTCAGATTAAGCTGTTGAGCACCCTTGTTTCTCTACCTATCTACAAATCTGCGAAGATTAAGCTGTTTGGACATATGTTCATTCTCTATATTCTACAACAGGAAATTGAAACCTAGGGAGGCCAAGATTAAGCTGTTTGGACCTCCCTATACTTGAAAACTGATCAAAATGGATTACTCATCAAAACTGGAACACAGCAGTGGCATTTAGACTAGCACACTCTCATGGATACTTCTCTGGCCATCTGTAGCAAATATGGAGCATTGCAACATGCATAGTATGACATATTTGGCATGTAAAAATGTCGATCATGAAAGATAATTAACTTGCTGCAGCAGGAGGCTAACAGTGGCTCCACTTGGGGATGGCTTTTCCTTGTGACAAGCCAAGAACAGCATGTCAGAATGCCTTGATCCTCTGTAGTTGTTGTTAATTGAAAGTTTCTTCTGTGCTAACTGCTGAATGACTAGAACTTTAACTTCTGAATGCAGCACTCCTCCTTATCTGAAACACTATGAAAAATAAAGCATCGCCTGCTTTCTTCTGCGCGCTTGATATTGCATACACTTTTGCTTGAGCACTGCCTTGTGAAATAAACACAAAAAGGGAATAAAACTGGAGCTCTTCTTTTCTTGTCTTTGAAAGGGTGCTGAAGTAAACTAAAAATCCTCCTTTCTTTTTGATACTGTTGATTTGAAGACTACAAGCTACAAACAGCTTCTCTTTAACATAAATCATTGTGATATGACAGCGCTGCTCTTGCTGTTTTTCTGAGATTACTGCAGAGACAGAGCTTAAAAATAGAGGACTTGCATCGGCTGTGTCTTCACAAACTTTGTTGTTGCTCCTCTAACAATCGTACTGTTTATACAAAATAAAAACAAAAGTGTTGATATATACAAATATCAATGTAAAAAGAGATATTTACAAAGTTGCGTTATGTTCAACAAAAGGGATCATGATAATGCTTCAGCATATAGCCATTTACAGGGCCTTCTTCAGCAGTGTTGCCCTCTACAGATTTGAGGAAATATGTGTTATTTCCTTGAACAGCAGAAATAACAAATGGCCCTCTCCAAAGGAAATCGAATTTTGCATGTTTTCCCTTGTCTTCTCTTCGTGAGTCCCACCTTAGAACTTTGTTGCCAACACAGAAATTCTCAACCTTAGTCCTCTTATCAAACATCCTTTTGAGCTTCTCTTGCATAATTTGAGCTCTGTCATAGACTTGCTCTCTTGTCTGCTGCAAATGAATTGTTTGGTTTATCCTCCTCTGTATATCATTTGGCTCAGCTTGAATCTCTTGCAGCAGCTTGATAATAGGAATGCCCAGTGATGAAGAAAATCTGGCCTCCATGCCATATACTAGCTCATAAGGGCTCATCCCAATGGATTTCTTGGTTGACAATCTGTCTGCCCATAGGACATTTGTGAGCTTTCTATGCCAGTTCTTCTTGTTTTCTTCTAAGGTCTTCTTGATAATACTGATCAGGCTCTTGTTAGATGACTCGGCTAAGCCATTACCTTGAGGGTAATAGGATGTGGAATGGCTTAAAGTGATATGGAATTTATGGCAAAAATTGATCATCTTTTTGGATTTGAAAGCAGCAGCATTGTCAGTGATAATCTTCTCAGGGCAGCCAAATCTAGAAAGGATATTGCACTCAAGGAATTGGATAATGGTGGTGTCATTGGCCTGCCTGCATGGAATGGTTTCAATCCACTTGGTGAAATAGTCGGTGGCAGTTAGAATCCACTTATGTTGGCCTGAGGAAGAGGGATGGATTTCTCCAATGAAGTCAAGACCTCATTGTTGAAAAGGCTTTTCGGTTGAAATGGGCTTAAGAGGCAAGGGCAACAGCTTTCTTTTTCCCTCAAAGATTTGTCATTTGTGACATGAGATAGCAAACTTCTTTACATCTGCAAACAAAGAGGGCCAATAGAAACCAGCCCTTAAAATTTTATCAGCAGTGGACTTCCAATATAGATGTCCTCCACAGTCCCCTGCATGGAATTATTTCATGACATTATTAGTTTCATTCATGGTCAAACAATTAAGCAATATGCCTTCATGATTCTTCCAAAATAAAGCACCATCTAAGACACAAAATTTCAAAGCCCTCATTCTTAAAAATCTCTTCTTGGTCCTGGACAATCCTGGGGGAGCAAACAGGTTTAACAATACAAAGCATATATCAGCATACCATGGGGATTGCAGAAAGGTGTCACTGATCTGTGGAGTCGCCAGCTCCTGTTCATTGTCCAGTTGGTTGATGTCTAAGGCTTGAAAGTTTGTTTCGGACATCAGTTTGGCTAAACCTTGTCCCTTTATTAGCTTGGTTGGCTTTATTTCTATGTCATACTCAAGAATGTTAGCAATCCACTTGCCTCTTTTGCCTTCTAACCCCTCTTGGGTTAATATGTCTTTTACAACAGCATTTGGGACATAAGCAATCACATGTGAATATAAAATATAAATTCTGAAGTCTTTGATTGCTTTAACAAGGGCATAGGCCTGCTTCTCCATGATTTGGTACTTCAGGGGTGCATCTCTTAAGGCTCGACTGAAAAAAGCGATTGGCTTTTCATTTCCTTGGTCATCCTTTTGCAATAGGACAGCAGCTATGGTATTATCAGATGCAAATGAAAATATGATAAAGTCCCTATCAAATTGAGGACTTGTGAGGACTGGGGCTTGAGTTAGGGCAACTTTGATACTTTCAAATTCTTGCTTGGTTTCAAGAGACCATTTTACCTTGGCATCCTTCTTTAACATGTTGCTCAACAGTCTTATCAGCTCGGCTAGATTTGGGATAAATCTCCTTAGGAAATTGATCTTTCCTAGGAATGCTTGCAGCTATTTTATGTTTCTTGGATATGGGATTTGGAGAATGGCTTGGATCCTTTCCGGATCAATTCTGATCCTGTCTTTTGAAATGATATGTCCAAGTAATTTGCCTTCTTCAAGGCCAAATAAAGACTTCTTGGGGTTCAAGGAAATGCCATATTTCCTACATGTTAGGAACACTTGCCTCAAATGTCTTAGGTGCTCTTGATCAGATTTGGAGAAAGGGGTAAGATCATCAAGATAGACAACCAAGAAATCATGGATTTCCTTGGTAAATGCAATGTCCATGGCCCTTTGAAAGGTGGCACCTGCGTTCTTTAGGCCGAAAGGCATTTTCACATATTTAAATGTTCCCCAAGGTGTTGTAAAGGCTGTCTTGTCTTGATCATCTGGGTGAACCAATATTTGATTAAAACCTGAAAATCCATCTAGCAAAGAGATTCTAGATGACCCCACTACTCTTTGTAGGATGTGGTCCATTTTGGGCAATGGGTAGTGGTCTTTAAGGGAGACTTGGTTTAGGTTTCTCAAATCTACACAAAGCCTTATCTCACCTGTTTTCTTTCTTGTGGGAACAAGATTGGATACCCATTCAGAAAATCTAATGGGTGCTATGATACCTGCTTCAAACATTCTTTTCACTTCTTTCTCAATTAAAGGGAGAAGCATAGGATTGATTCTCCTCAGTTTCTGTTTGAAGGGCTTTTGATTTGGCTTTAAGGGAATGGTATGTTGAATAATTGAGGTGTCATAGGACTTCAAGTCCTCATAACTCCAAGCAAATACATCTTGGAATTCTTTGAACAAATCCACATACTTTGGTTTTTTATCAGAAGGCAAAGATTTAGACAGTTTGATCATTTTGGGCTTCTCTGCTGTTCCAATGTTGTATTCTTCTATGGCAGTGTTTATAAGCTGCATTTTTGGCTTTTTGGGCACATCATTTGCATCAAACATGTCTTCTAGTGGAGTGAGGCCAACCGGGAGAAAATTGTCCTTTAGATCAATGATTTCGGCCTCTGTTTTGGCTATTTCCTCCAAATGCATCTGTTTCAGCTCTTCTATGTTTTCTTCATCAAAGATGGTTGGCTGTAGCAATTTTCTAGTTGTTTCAGCTGTTACAGTTTGCTGGATTTGGTTTATTGCTTGCAGGGGATCATCCATGGCATCCATATCAATGTTTAGGCCTGAAAACTCATGCTGTAAGGTAAGAAAATTGTTGATTTGAGCATCATCCTCAAACACTTGCCAATCTTTAATGTTATTTGGGACAGCAGGCCTATGTTTTATTTCAGCAGTGAAATGGTGATTTGGCTCAAAGGGAAGCTTACATGTACTAGCGAAAGTGGCTAGGCTGTGAGCATGAATGTTATGATTTCTTGAAATCTTGGCAAGCTTGGATTCAATGAATGTATCAAGTATTGCAGTGGCAGCAATCCTATAAGCTCTTAGCCTTCTATCATTGGTAACAAAGTTGCCTTTCATTTGTTGGATTACTAGGTCTGAGTCACCTAGAATGGAAACTTTGGCAGCTCCTAAAGCTTTGAGCAGCTTAAGGCCTAAGAGGAGTGCCTCATACTCAGCCATGTTGTTGGTGCATTTGAAATTTAGTCTATAAGCATGACCCTCTGCATGGTTGTTATGTGTATTGTGAATCCATATTCCTGCCCCTGCTCCTAACTTGTTAACAGAGCCATCAAACTCTAAATACCATGTGATTTCTTGCTTGTGGTTAGTATTAAGAGTTTCAGTCATTTTAGGATTGGGCAGACCCGAGTCTTGTGTTTTGGGAGGTTTTCCTTGTGTGCTGGTTGCATTGGCTGTTGTGACAGTCTCATGGGTATGTGCAACCGATTCTTCATTGATGTGTGCTTGTTGTACTAAAGGCAAAGGCCTCTCATTAGTTGGAGAACTTGTTTCATCATTAAACAAAATAAAAGAGTCCATATCAGAATGGATTGAATAGATAGGGAAATTCTGGGGCTTTTCCTCACTACTTACCACATACTTCATCAGTGTTTCTCTATACAGTCTCTTTGGTTGCCCAAAGACTGAAATAGTGGCATAGGAGAGGTCTAATTGGAGAGATCCTTGGAGTTTTTCCCCCCAAGATCTTGACAACAGCATGCCATACTTTGGTGGAATGTCAGCAACCACCACATCCATGAGGATTGTCTTGTTTGGGTATTGGACTAAGGAGACACACAAGTCTTTGATGAGGCCTAAACATTTGACTTGACTTGAGTCAAAGGAGAATAGATCTTTGTAGGGTCTTGTTACATCAAGGTTTAGCTTCTCCATTAAAGCTTTGGGCATAAGGTTGTGTGAGGCACCTGAGTCAAACATTGCATTGTGTAAAACTTTATCATGTATGTGCAGACTGACATAAAAGGGGAGAACAGCTCCATGCGCTGATTTGCCATCAACTTCTGGACTAAAAAGCAATTCAGGTGTATCATCTAAAACATTCACATCATCCCTATTCTCTGGCATTTGCAGTGATCTTTGGATTTGTTGCCTATACACATCATGCTTTGCAAGTTCAGATAAGGCGATAGAAATCTTAAGTTTGCTTATTTCTGCTTCTAAGTTGAATGGTTTCTCCAATGGAGTCTTTGTGTTGGCAATAGCAGATTTCCCCTTTTCAAGTGTATTTTCTGCGTTTTCCTCTTGATTATCAGTGTTATGGTGAGTGATACCTTGCGGTATTTCTATTTTGGGAAGGATTTTAGGAGTGTTATTTACATTTTCCTTTGAGGACGAAGGTAGCAGAGGCTGATCATTAGAGGGTTGCATGTCTGGTGTGTCCTCTACAGTGACTTGGTGTGGGTTTGGGACGGTTATATCAGCTGTTTATGTTATAATAGCCTTGCCTCTAATGTGGTTGGGCTGTTTGCCCTCCTTTGGTTTAACTTTTTCGGGCACATCTATGGTTCTTTTCCTCGGCTTATACTGTTTGTGGACTTCATAAACGGCTGAATCATAACCTTGTTTGAAGTCAAAAGACTCACCAGAGTTAGTCTAAAATTGATTTGTCTCATAGTCATCTTGGTCTTCTTGGGTTATGAAAATTTGTTGCTCACCCTTCAAATCCACCAAGTTCATGTGAGTGTCCTCTATGGCATCACTAGATGTGGATGCTTCTGTATAATTTTCTTGGAAAGGAGGCCTTATATCATGGTCTGGGTTAGACCTACCAGCGTTTGGATTTTGAGTTTTCCTGAAATTTGGGTTCCTTATGGTGTTGGGCTGTTGCCCTTCCCATGATGATTTCCTCTCAACACTCTCTACTCTATCTCCCAGCCTGTGCATGCCATTGATAATAGCATCTAGCTTTTGATCTAAGGCTGAGGGCTCTTCCTTGAAGGTGGTTCTTCTCTCGGTTTTAGCACTGTTTCTTTTGGCAATTAAATTTGCCTCCACAGTGACAGCCATGTTTTGCATGTCTGCAAGGCTGTTAGGGGCACTTTCTTATAATTGGTAGGCCATATCTGGGTCGAATCCATCAGGGAATTTATATAAGGCAAGGTCAGGTGGGGGCCTTAAGTTTTGTGGGATAGCATTATAAACGCTATTGAATCTTGCACAGTAGTCCAAAACAGTCTCTTGAGGGCCTCTTTTAATTGTATCGTATTCAGCTAGTATGTGCAAGGGATCTTTCTTTTTCTCCCATCTGTTGATAAATGACTGGTATAAGGCTTCTGGGTCTGCTATGGAATTGGCTGGGAGTGCTCTAAACCAAGTCCTGACATCACCTGACAAGCTTTGGACAAAAATCTTCATTCTCACACCATCATCGTCAATCTCATAGCTTTCAAAGTAATCCTGCATTTTCTTTGTATGCTGAAGGGTTGTGCAAGCACTTGTGCCATCAAAATATGTGATTTTAGTTTGGTAATCCTGAGGCATAGCTCCAGGATTAGCAGGTAATTGCAAAGGTGCATATCTGTTAGCCATATTCACAGGGATAAGAGGAACAACAGGGATAAACGGAACAGCTAAAACAACTGGGATAATAGGAGTAGTAGTGGTAGTATGTGCAGTGAATGGAGGTGTGGAAGGAGTGCTTTGAGAGGTGGATGAAGAACAAGGGGAACTAGGGGTTGAACGAAATAAAACTTTGACAGGGGTTGGGCCACAGCGTGGGTGAACTGCTTCAGGACTATTATCAGCAAAATCCTCTCTTCGCTCTAGCTTCCTGAGGTTTCTTTGGATCAAATTCGGATTTTCAAAGGCAGCTGTAGGATTTGGGTCTGGATTTGACCTTGTATAACGTGAATTCTTCCTGGGAGCCAGCTTCTGGCTTGTTTTTTTCGGGGATTTTCTAAGAATATATGGGTTAGAAAGAAACTTTTGAAGGTCTGGTTCTTTCCCAGTGGAGCTTTCCAACTTGATTTGTGAAATTAACTGAGGAAAATCCCCAGTGGAGTCGCCATTATGTTATCACTCAGGTTGTCCTTAAAGCTCCTTAAAGGATACGGCCGAGGTAACCACAAACCAATCTTTGGACTGCAGGTCCTAGCCTACCTACAATCAGAGAGGGCTCTCTCTTTATAATTTAGCTTTGTTTTGGGTTGATTTTAGGCTAGTTATGATTTTCTTGGGTTTTGTTTTGATTTTGGTGGGATGGAGGATTCTTTCAAACAGAGTTGGGATGCATAGTGTGAGAAATTCAAACCATTGGGCATGGAGTCGTGGATTAGGCTTGCTGTTGCGTTTTCTTGGTCACAAGAGAAATACAGAGCAGGATGGCTACACATAAAACAATATCAAGCTGGAATAAGGATGGAATGAAGGTCAGTGAATGAAAGGTAACTAAGTAGCTCTCATTATGCTAACAGAGGGAAGGTGAATGAACATCGATATAGGAGCAGTCAAGGATTCCTAAACAACATTCATATATGAAGGAACTAGCGTAAATATGAGCAAATCTGTATTCATATTCAGGACTAATTCAGAGGAAAACATAGATAAATCACAGAAATTGAGAACAGAATACAACTAAGTGAGGTCTGAACTATTCCTTCTTTCTGCTATTTAGATAGTGAAACAATGATGGCATAAACACATATAAACTGTAAACAGAGATAAGAAACACTTATTGGGCTATGTAGAAGCGTTAGGATTCCATAGTCACTCTTCAATCATTAAAACACAACAGCCAGTTCATCTCCCAAACATTCCAGTGATCTTTGATTATAGAGACTCTCAGAAAATACAATGCAAGTCTAGAGGAAGTTATCGACCAACCAACCCTTAAAACAGTGCAGAGGGTGGTTTAAATAGAAAATATTTACAAACATCCCTTGAACGGCTGTCAAGGGAGAAAATATCTCAAAATATCTATCAAAACAGATTCAAAAGAGATCTGTGCAATAACTGCTTCTAATGTTAAGTTGTTCTGGAAATAAATGCAATAAAATATCTAAAACAGCTGCACATAAGGCAACAGCCTCATCAAAATGGCTCTTTAGGGCTGCACAGGGTCCTGCAGCTTCAAAAATGAACTGAAAGAGTGCTTTGAGCCACGCGCTATCCTCTGTGTGATAACTATGCATTTAAGGAAGCAGCACTGCTCCAAAAATATGACTGAGAACAATGTCTCTCTAATAACTCTGCCTTGAAAGCCTTCATCTATGCCTTTAGGTGGCTTTAAAGCAACAAAAGAAGTGTTGGTGAGCCTTAATGGCTGAATGATGCTTTGTTGACTTTGCTGGGCTTGCTTTGCTTTCATCTGCTTTGAAAAACTGGACTGATACTCTTTGCCGCATCCTGATACACTTTGGCACTGAATCTGGGCCTTTTCTCACCGCTGATACTCTTTAAACTGTCCCATCGCCCCCTTCTGCCTTTTAATGCAAAAATAACTGCTGCTAAGGTCCTCCGTGGCCTTTGGGTGCAATCGGCGCTTGGCCGATCAAAAATAGCATTAAACTTTAAAAAATGGTGCAAACAGGAGGAAAAAGTGTTGCCGACTGTGCCGAGGCCGAAACTGGCTATCTGAAGCAAAACTGGGCCTTGGAGTGATCTCAGAAAGCTTAGGGATGCATGAATTCCCTTATCGGGAGCCGGGCGCGGGCATATATGTGAAAATATGAACAAATGCCACCTTTTCTTTTACACAGAAAAAGACCAATTTCTATGTAAAATTCGTGAAAAACATAGGCGGGAGCGGCACTATAGCGGAGATTAAATCTTAGCCGTTGGATCGTGCGAAGGCAGATCCAACGGCTGGCGCTAACTCGCATCGGGGCGGACCATTGGTCCCAACACATAAAACCTCCGAAATGTCGCGGACCCGAAATGCTTATATGCCCTTCCTTTATGGAGATCGGGTCCGGTCCGTCGGCGATTTCATATCGGCGGGTTTTAACAAAATCAATATGCGGACCCGAAATCCTTTAAAACTGCCCTTTAATATTTTTCGGCTCCGGGATATAGGAGCACACAGTGCGGACCCTTTCGGACCCGATATGCCTTTATGTCGCGCTTTATTACTTTTCAGCTCCGCTGGTCGGAGCCATATAGGAGTGATGCGATTAAATATGGGCCGTTGATCTCTGGGCCTGAATGGGCGGCTGAGATTAACTCGGCAATTCACTATCGGCGGGGTCATGGGGTTGCCACATAAAAACGCTGAAACCCATCGGACCCGATAAGTTATACAGGCCCTCTTTATTTTATTTCGGGTCCGGCCCATCGGCGGGACAGAGGGTTGACATATATGTGATCGCCGAACTGCGCGGACCCGATATACTATTACCGGTCCACTTTATATGTTTTCGGGTCCGGCCCATCGGCGCTATGCCCCATGCCTTGAGACTTAGCCATTTTCACTTATATATGCCACTGCCCCCTCCCGATAGCGATATCGCATCGGAGGGAGATCAAACAGATCTTTATTCTCATCGGAGCACGTTTTTTTATGAAAAGGCAAGGCAAATGAATTCGGAGGGGTTATATATGATGTTTTAAACATATGATTGCCCCCTCCCGATAGCGATATCACATCGGAGGGGGTCCAAATGAAACTTTATTCTATCGGACCCGTGTTTTTGTGAACTGCCAAGCCTTTTGGGAAATCAGAAGGGTTCCTTTATAGTTTGGCATGGATTCTAAGGCATCGGAAGGGGTCCGATAGCCAAAAAAGGGAGGATTTTATCCTTTTTTGAAGGTTTTTCATGGTTTTTGCATTCTTATGCCTTGGAAGGAGTCCAAAGGCACTTAGGGGGAAAGTGATGTGGTTTTGAGAGGGGTTTAGTGGCCAAAGAGGGTTTCATGCCTTATAAAGGCAAGCCAAGGCCAAAGGGATGATTTTTATACATATGAAGGTAAACTATGCAAAGGAATGAGTCCTTTTGCATTTGGAAGATGGTTAGAGGGGTCAGTGAGGGTTCTTGCTGAGTTTCAGATAAACTTAGCAATTCCCGAGGATATATATGGTTATTTTTCAACCAAGGGGAAGGGATAAGTATACAGGGGAGTTATATACATAGTTTTAGTAGGGGAAGGGGAAATAGATAGGGAGTTACATAATAAAGTTAGTAGTTAATATGATAATGATGAGAAAAAGCGCTAAGAATGAAGTCTTAGGCTATCAATGGGGGAAAATGACTGATAGAAGAAGTGTGAACATTCCTTTAGTGAAGCAGATCTTCACCAAGGCAGATGATATGGAGAATGATGAATCTAAGAGGTATCAAGCAGATCTTGACCTCTTTAGGGGAAGTTAGTGAGTGACTTGGGGACAGAGGAGGAAGGGGAAAGTTAGACATGCATTTCTTGAAGTCTTCCAACTGAAAAATCACCTTCAACTTGTGATATGATAGATATAACACTTGACAATATGAAATGGATCACAAGCCATGATTCTGCAACCACAAAGCTACTTACCCGGCCTATTCACCTAGCATTTTCTCTTCTTTTTGGTTTGGGTGCACTTGAACTAGCATACCCAGCTTTTCATTCTTTCTTGTTGCTTGTGCTCCTATCTACTTCTACACTTATTTCAGCCAGGGGCTCAGATTAAGCTGTTGAGCACCCTTGTTTCTCTACCTATCTACAAATCTGCCAAGATTAAGCTGTTTGGACAGATGTTCATTCTCTATATTCTACAACAGGAAATTGAAACCTAGAGAGGCCAAGATTAAGCTGTTTGGACCTCCCTATACTTGAAAACTGATCAAAATGGATTACTCATCAAAACTGGAACACAGCAGTGGCATTTAGTCTAGCACACTCTCATGGATACTTCTCTGGCCATCTGTAGCAAATATGGAGCATTGCAGCATGCATAGTATGACATATTTGGCATGTAAAAATGTCGATCATGAAAGATGATTAACCTGTTGCAGCAGGAGGCTAACATAGTAGTCTCCCTCTTAATGCCAACCTCAGGTATGCCTGAGTAAACCAATTGTAATATATCAGAGGTCTTGCTTTGGCTTGAGGGGAATGGTCCCCTTTTGAGCTTTCCTTTGGCACATCCCGGACATACACCTTCTTTCTCTACTTGGAATTCGGGCATCCCTGTTACCATCTGTCTTACATCGGGTAGAGCTTTGTAATGAAGGTGGGCAAACCTCCGAAGCCAAAGTTCAGACTAATGAGTTGTGTCACAAGACATGACACCTAGCGGACTTCCATCGACCTGATATAATGAATCAACACTAAACCCAAGAGTAAAGGCATCTTTAACATTATTTTTCCATATACATACCTTGCCATTGCTGAAGGTTACCTTGTAGCCTCTGTCTTCCATTTCCAAAATGGACACTAGGTTCCTTTTGAGGTCAGGTATACATCCTAGAATTTCTAGCCTTCTTGAATGTTTGTCCTCTTCCTTGATTCCCAGCTCTCCTCTTACCTTTGCTGTTGAATTTGTCATTCCTTTGATTTCCATCAGAGGGATTTCGAGTTGCATCACTGCATACTGTACCATGCTTCTCTAATCATGATTATCATCATGCTGCCCATGTCCATGATTTTATCCATCATAATGCTGCTCAAACTAGTGTGCATCATCATCATGCTATCCTATATGTCCATGATCTCATGTTGCCCTTTATGTCCATGATCTCATTCATCATGATGCTCATGATCTCATACATAGTGACTTGCTTTATCGCAAATGTATCATCGTCATTTTCTTCTAGCCTTAGGTCCAACCTTTCCTTTTGATTTAGTCCCGAAATTATTCCTTTTCTTTGCATGAGAAGAAAAGGCAGCAGGAGGACCTTTAGGCATGGGCATTTCTTGCACTTCTTCCCTTGTTTCTTCTTGAATGCATCTAGCCATTAATTCCTTGAAACCAGGAATTACATTATAGTTCAAAAGAGTAGTCCTGAACACATACCATTCAAATCGCAATCCTCCAAGATTTGTGAGTGTCATTTCTCTGTTAGTAATATTTTCCCCAATAGATAGGAGATCGTTCTTGATCTCGATGATTCTTAAGAAGTATGCTTGCATACTTTCATCTTTACCCTTCTTGATTTCCCTCAGCTTATTTCTAAGAAACAAAACTTGAATTGCATCATTAACTTTAAATAAACTCACCAGTCTATCGTAGATTTCCTTGGAGGTGTCCAGTTCAGAGACGTAGGCCACCAAGTGCTTGTCGATAGAGTCCCAGATGATCTTCTATTGTTTTGACTTCTCCATTTTTTCATTTGTTCCAGGCAGCAGTGGATGCATTTGATGGAGGCTCAACAATATTGCCTCTCACGTGACCCAACACTTCTTGATCCTCTAGGGTTAGATCGATAGACATCTTCCATCCGTGATAATCAGCTTTCTCACGGAGCTTGTCTTTGGCAGGGAAGAGTGTTGAGGACCCCATAGTTCTTTTATGATAGCCTTGCCAATATTCTCTTCGATGATTTCTCTTGCTCTTGCTCGGGCTTTGTCTTCACCTCAACTCTGATACCATGTTAAGTTATGGTATGTTCTATGCTTATAAAAATTTACTTCTTTTTCTTATTATATTCTATCGATTAGCAATCACATGTACATAAAGTAAAGTGCAGATAGAACATTAAACGATCGACAGAAAACAAGCCAAGACAAGAGACACAAGATGTGGCGGCTAGCCAGGGACAAACCCCACAATGTGTGGGGAAACCCTTTGATAAAAACTTCTTTTATCTTCAATAATTCAGCAGAGAGAAATAGTACAATAAATATGATTCATATCAGCAGTAGCAAACCCTAGATCAGCAGCATCAGCATTAGCGGCTTCATTATCAAACTAGGGCAGACCATATCTCACAAACCGACCGTCAGATTGACTTCATTCCACCACCAAAAGTTGCAGCTTTTAGAGGAGGTTCAGATGAACCTACAGCGCAGTTCAGATGAGGAGATCTTCTAGGCCACGCAAGTCAATCTTTACTTCTGCAATTGCAGCTTCAGTTTCAGCAGTTTCTGACTTCAAACTAGGTCAGTCGATATCTTGCAAACCGTTCATTGGATTGACTTCATTCCACCACCAAAAGTTGCGGCTTTCAGAGGAGGTTCAGATGAACCTACAGCTCAGTTCCAAAGAGGAGATCTTCTAAGCCACGCAAGTCAATCTTTACTTCTGCAGTTGCAGCTTCAAATTCAACAGCTTCTGGCTTCACATGTGTGAGAGAGAGACCCATTTCAGCGCAGTAGAGAAGAGACTCATTTATGCATAGTAGAGAGGGAGAGAGATGTGATGAGACGAGTGAGTCCAAATGAGGAAAAGTCATCTTATATTTATACACAACGTTGGTGGGTGAATAGATGCGACTGTTGGGCTTCTGAGCTTACATGAGTTGTAGGTCGGCTTGATAATAATTCCATATTCAAAATAAATTCATATCTCCATGAATACTTATCGTAATCGGGTGATCTTTATATCAATCCTACACCTCTCGACGAGAGGAATCTAATAAAAATATTATTAGCCATGAATAAGATGACCCACATGAATTTTTTCCCTGGTTGCCAATTTTAACACACTCTTTCCTTCGGACTTGGGTAAACCTGTGATAAAATCCATTAAAACCTCCTCCCAATGTTGACTTGGAATGGATAAAGGTTGCAATAGACCTGGGGTCTTAATTGTTTCAACTTTATTTTGTTGGCAAATCAAACATTCCGCCACAAACTTTTGAATATCATATTTAAGGCCATCCCAAAAAAATTCCTTCTTAACCCTGTGGTAAGTTTTTTAAAATCTTGAGTGCCTTCCTAACGGAGAAGTGTGCAATTCCCTAAAAAAAAATTGTTTGAGTTGGAATTCTTACATAGGTATAAGCGATATTTGTACCATAACAAATCATTTTTCCAACTAAACGTATCAGATGTACTGGGATCTTGTTGTAACTTTTGAATGAGTGCCCACACTTCTTCTTCATTCTTCCATTCATTCCTTTATTTCTTTATCCAATCTGGTTGGATAATAGAAATGGCGCAAAGCAATGCTTCCACATCCTCATCCTTTCTTGAGAGTGCATCTGCCACAACATTTTTCTTCCCTTTTTTGTAGAGGATTTCAAAGTCATAACTCAACATATTTGTGACCCATTTTTGCTGCTCTTCTGAAGATATTCTTTGTTCTAAAAAGTATTTAAGACTATCATGATCCGTTTTTACCTTGAAGCGTCTTCCCATTAGGTAGGGTCGTCATTTCTTAAGTGCATGTAGTATTGCCAACATTTCCTTCTCATAAATAGCTTTGTGTAAATAATTTCCTTTGATTGGACAACTTTCGAAAGAAGTTGGTCTTTCTTCTTCCATTAAAACAACACCAATTCCATTTCTTGAGGCATCACATTCCACAATAAAGGTTTTTGTGAAGTTCAGCGTAGCTAAGACTAGTGCTTGGCACATTGCCTCTTTAATATGTTCAAAGGCCTTCGTTGCTTCTGGAGTCCTTGAAAATGAATCTTTATTCAATAATGTTGTAAGAGGTCCTGTTATTCTCCCACAATTCTTAACAAATTTGAGATAATACCTTGTCAACCCGAGAAATCCTCGCATATTCTTTATGGATGTGGGGATTTTCCATTCCTTAATGGATTTAATTTTTCTAGGGTCTACCTTAACACCTTCATGAGATACAATATGACCCAAATATTCCACCTCTTGTACTCCAAAGAAACATTTGGAGATTTTTGCATATAATTGTTTCTCCTCCAATAGTTTGAGCACCCTGTAAACATGTTGAACATGATCCTTCCAAGACTTGTTGTAGATTAGTATATCATCAAAAAATACTAGCACAAATTTTCTAAGGGTGGGTTTGAAAATGGAATTCATCAAACCTTGAAATGTAGAAGGTGCATTGGTAAGGCCAAAAGGCATGACCAAAAATTCATAATGACCCTCATGAGTTCTAAATGTTGTTTTCTAAATTTCTTCAGTCTTCATTCTGATTTGATGATATCTTGAACGAATATCCAACTTGGTGAAGTAAATTGATCCATGAAATTCATCCAATAATTCATTAATGACAGGAATGGGAAATTGATCTTTAATAGTAATCTTGTTGAGCTCCCTCTAATCCGGACACATGTGCCATGATCCATCCTTCTTGTGCACCAATACTACTGGAGCAGAGAAAGAACTTTGACTAGGTTGAATTATACCAGCCTCTAGCATTTCTGCAACCATATGTTCAATTTCACTCTTTTGAGCATAGGGATATCTGTAAGGCATGATGTTTGGGGAAAACTTCCTGGAATCAAATGAATAGCATGATCATGATCACGAATAGGTGGGAGGACTTTGGGAGTCTCAAATACCTTGGAATGAGTGTCCAAGACTTTTTTGAGATCTGGAGAAATAAATGATTTTGATGTGGGAATATCTAGTGAACATAATTGTGAAATTATGCCTCGTTGTTTTTTATTTAGAAGCTTTGAAATTCCGTTAGAGCTGATTATATTTCCCGGTTTCCCTACGATACCCCTTAATTCAACTTCCTTTCCTTCCGAAGAAAATTTCAAGAAAATTTACTGGAAATTAAAAGTTATTGTACCCAAAGATTGTAGCCATTGAACTCCTAGTACAACATTAGCACCACCATTGGAATGGAAAGCATTGGGCTATTCAATACATATTTTCCCATGGATAGCTTGATATTATGGCACTTTATAGAGTAATTTATGGTTCCTCCACTTGCAATCATCACTTGAAACTCTGGTGATGGATATAGGAAGCAATTCAATTCCTTGGATATCTTACAATGAATAAAATTATGGGTACTTCCTGAATCAATCAACACTATTACATTTTTCTTCTTGATATGTCCTTCTATCTTGATAGTTTTAGGAATGGTAATTCCGGCCAATGCATTACAATATATGGCCGAATTCATTTCTTCTTTCTCTAGGGTTTGTTCTTGGTGTATATCCTCTTCTTTTACGTTTCTTGTTCCATTTCTTCCTCCTCTTCACAATCTATGTAAAATAATTTCTTCTCATCACACTTATGACCTTTCGTGTATTTTCTATCACAACTGTAACAAAGCCCTTTTGCTCTTTTTTCTTCCAATTGTTGTGGTTTCAACCTTGTAGGTTGTGGAAGGCTAAGGGCAACAACGCTTTCATATTTATAGTTGTGAGTGGTAGGCTTCCTTGTTGCCATAATTTTGCTTTCCATTTTTCTTGCCAACCTGAATGCCTTCTCCAATGAATCAGGTTCCCAAAGGCGAACCTCATGTTGGATGTTATCCTTTAAATTCCCTATGAACACATCAATCCTATACTCTTTTGGAATATCTTTTACCCTTATATTCAATTTTTGGAAGTCCTCAATGTGCTCCATCATTGAACCCTTTTGTTTGAGATTTATCATTTGGCTAAAAAAGGTGTGTTACAGGGAAAAGTGTCTATATAGAACTGCTCTATCCCACTAAGGTGTGACAGCTGCCTTAGAAACAAACAGAGTAAAGCTACTTTCGTTTTTCCTTTATGAATTATAGATAGAGAGGAACAGAAAGACCAACCTATGTCTTGCGCTAATCTCCTGATTTGATCCCTCTCTTCCTTGATAGTCCTTCGCTACTTGTTCCCTTGCACACCCAGCTTCACACAGTACCTGTAAGATCACAGTAGCATAGCACTATACAAAGACATGGATCTATAATCATAAACAATCTAGGATCATATGTAAATTGACCATACAAATGCAGCAAATATCAATGACACAAGAGCATGGAGGAAAACTTGAATAGCTTTTATTGAAAACAAGAAAGAGCCAAGAGGAGTTACAACCAGTTGTTCTGACCCAGCATCAACCTCTCAGCAAGGAAGCCCCTCTTCACCTCATACAAAGCTTAGATCACCCAACAATCTGATGTTTGTCTCAAGAAACCAACAACAATTCCTTACAATATGCAAAATTCCAGCCTTTGGATCTCTGGGATGAGGGATCCATATATAGATATCTGTAATGGAGATGAGTCAGCTTATGATTTGATTAGTGTCTTCTCTCTGATAGTTCTTGCTTCCACTTGGAGATTAATGATCTCTTACTCATCCTTGGTCGAATTCAGAGAGCCAAGTGTCACAGGAGAAGTTCCTGGAAGCTTCCATTGCCTCTCCACCTCGCGGAATGACACTGCCATTTGTCATTTCTCGCCCATCGCACCCCATAGAATGGATTTTTGAAATGCAACGCACCCACACAGTGTATTTAGGTGAGATGCAATGCACTTGGCCAGTGGAGCAGCTGAAATGATCCTGTTTTGACCAATTCTGAGCAGTTTTTCATGGAGAACTTCTGGGAGAAGCTGTAATCTGTTGACCTTGTTCCTTTAGGGGTTAGAACAACACTTTTAGGGACTTAGGAGCCCTTGGTTTATGGACATTTCATGCTTGGGGTTGTAGGGCCCAAAAATGTCTATAACAGTTGCCCCCTAAAGCATGAGGTCGTTAATCTTTTGATGTCAGGTGAAATGCTTTATTATGAGGATCCAAAGTTCTTTCAAGCTGGGAGGAGACCTGTAATAAGATACAATACAATACATTATCTTCATAATATTTTCATGATCTAGCTGAGGCGGGCATTCCCATGCTCAGCTTTATAAATTCATTTTCATGTACATAGGACAGACAATCGTCTGAGTGTAGACTGATGATTCTGGTAGAGCCATCATCCCTTTGATTGGATGATTATCTATGCAGCAATGATGTACATTTGATGTCTTTATTTCCCTGAATATATATCGCAGCCCGGATGGATGAAACTAGATCCGGAGTCTTCAATCTCGTTCGATCTTCACTCGAAGTACAATTCGATCCATGTGAAGGATGTTCTGGAGTCGAACATGGAAAGACACCGCCTGATTACCAGCCAATGATGTAAGTTGTTAACAGGCGCGAGAAGAATCACCGATAATAATAATGACCCTCAAGGTACTACAGTACAATTCACGTGGTGTGAATAAAGGATTTGGCGTCGAACACCACGCAAAATCTTTCGGTCGAAGGCCATTGATGTAAACCTATCGCCGGAAGTGAGAAACTTGCCATTGAGGCATGCAAGCTTCAAAGTACTGAATGGGGTGTTCCTAGATCGACTTCTTGGATAATGAGCTGATGTCGACAAGAAGTGATCTGTCATAGGAGGGCCTTAATGAATCCCACATCAATGACACGGAACGGAGCAAATGATTTTAATGGAGGTGAAAACGATCTGATGATATAAGGTTCAGGGTGGCGGTCATGAAAGAATGGAGTATAAATGTATGGTAGTGGGTGAGACACAGGTGAATTCTCTGAATGACTTCTCTTGAACATATCGGCGACACTGATGTGATGGATTGGTAGCATTAACCCCAAATGTGGATGGTATGATGGGACCATGGTGATGTGACCGGTGAATGAAACAACCCAACCCGACTGGGACGCGGAGTGGAAGTGTCATGTTCAAGAGCGACTTGCTACCAACAAAGTTTCTTCAAGTTTTCTTCCCAATTTTCCCCAGTCATTGCTGACCAGTACCTCTTTATTTTTGTCAAGCTTGAGGAGGATAACATATGCTTGTTCTACAATTTTCCCTTCGGGCAAACCCATCGCTATGTTTTAACGAGCCTAGCGATAGTGAAACTCGTTCTCGTCTATAGACAAGTTTATTGCTATTAAAATTTTAACGAGTTTAACGACAGATAACTCGGTCCTTTTCAATTTTAGAGAGTCTGAAAAGGAACGTAAAGGTAACTCCAAAATTCCTTTTTCATCATCTAATCCCTTAAGTCCGAAAAAGTATAAAACAATACAGAAGGGATGAATTTTCGATACTTTTAACAAGCCGAACAAAACAAGCGCTCGATCGTTTTTTGTAATAATCCCTTAGGTCCAAAAAGATTAAAATTTAGAGGAGGGATAGCACTTCCGGTCCCTTTAACGAGCTGGAGAGGCTAATGGCTCGGCAATCTTTTCATATTTTACGAGTTAGTTGAAAAGAGCTTAAAGGAGACTCGTCTTTTGAGGAACGAGTGATAAAATGGTAGCAGCTAATTCCAGGTAAGGTTTGGAATTTTCCAATCACGGCAGTGTTACAAGGATGGCTAGTGAGATCACTCTTCGCAGCTGTTCCTCAAAAAGGGTAAACAATCAAATGGAGGTGAATGATCGGCCAATGCAAAAGTGGAGGTGATGGTGCAAACACGACCAAGGCTTTAAAGGCTGAAGTACTACATTCACGATGGTTATTTACCGGGGAATAGTTCATTTTTTAATGAGCTTAAACACGGGGGGAAACATTTGCTCATGTCTTATGTTTATTTTTTAACGAGCTTGAACTATGTGCTAAAACTGCTCGATTAATCCAGTCGTGTGATAAGAATGTCTCATATATAAAAACGGCAACTTTTAGAGTTTTGCCCCACATCCTTTCTTTATGCAAGTTAGGAAACGGCCAATCCTACGAGTTTAAAGGGTTAGAGGACCTACAAATTTAAAAAATAAATAGTCGCTCTTCGCTTGCATGCCAAAAGGTTTGCATGCCCCCAGGTATAAAACAGAGTTTCAAGGTTACCTCTTCTTCTTTCCGTTAAAACATTTGTTTTACCAGGAGAGGCCTACCTCTTACAGGTTACCCAAAGATTGTTCTATTCACAGCGCAAACAAAACACTTCTTCGGCGATGTTTACCGAAATAGACAAAGGTGAGTGAAGGAGGCTACTCCACTCACGTAACTTTGACAAGAGAATCTTGTTCCAGAATAACCCCCTCTTCCAATCACGGACGGGAGTACAAACTAGTCATATTCTCTCGTGGAAACCTACCCTATACCCGAATTTTTCCTGTCGAAGCAGACCAGGGTGCATGCCCCCTGGGTTTCAGTCATGTCCCCCGAATCACTCGCGCTCATCAGGTGGGCGAACTGTAGATTGAGACATTTCTTGCGTGAAAAGACCATTCAGGGATGGTATATGACTATTTGCTCTGTGTGATCCGGGAAATGAAAGCTGGTCTATGAGCTTGACCACTCTTCCTTCGTGCGAAAAACACATTACACTAAAGAGTGAGGAGACAATTGCTCCCATGCAATAAATATAGTCTCGTCCAAAGAGTAGATTATAATCTAGGGGTCCTTGAACTACCATTACGTTCATGTGAACGGTTTTCCCCCTCAATGTTATGGGCACATTGGGAAGGATCCCTAATGGTCGACTGGTTCCTTTATCAAAGCCTGTTAGATTTCTCATCTCAGGCAAAAGCGATGGCAAACCAAGCGCTTTCCAAGCAGTCGAGGAAAGGATACTCACAGAAGCCCCCTCATCTATCATGGTACTAGCCATAACCATTCTATATATTTGAACAATGATTCGGAATGGTACAATATCTGGTAAACGGGGTCTGCCTAGTTGATTCCAGTCGAAGGAGACAACTAGGTTGCTTGGAGGTGGGACCGAATAGACGGCCGGGTATGACTCTGACGAACTTCCTTCCTGCGGTAAAGGAATGGGTAAATTGCCCCCATGTTCATTGGAGTCTGTGCTTATGAAAAGAATTTGGACGGTGTCATCCTTGTTCTCTTCGGTGACTGTATCATCTGAAGATGGAACCTCTAAAGGCAAGACCGGGTCAACTGCCGCCTCGACCTTTTGACTTTCATCTGGTATGGGTTCAGATGGTTTGTCTTCAATGATAGATGTTTCAGCCGACCACCTGAGCGGGCCATCTGGATTTTCAACTAGTGACGGACTCGGCAAGGATTTTTTATATCCAGGAGGAAGTCGTAGCGGTGAAACCGGACGATCATCCAAAACTCTTTTAGCCTCGTCTAGGAAGGGACAACGGTGGACGGCATGATCGCCTTCGCACAGTTTACAAGGAAATCTATATTTTCCTTTTTGTCCTGGGGCTTCACTTTCACTAGTCGATGGTGTGTTTTCAACATGATCATCAGAGGTTGACGACACCGGGTTGTGCAAACGAGGAGACCAGTCCCTTAAGATCCGAGGGATGCAAGGACAATCTCTGTGATAGTGGTCTCCTTTGCAAATGACACATGGCGATTTAGCCCTGGTTGGTGCAGTGTGTGGATTTTCGCTAGACGATGCTCGTTTGCCCCCATTCACTTTTGGCTCCTTCTTCTTCTTCTTTTCCTTCTTCTTCTCAGGTACTTGACTTTTGGCTTTACCAGCCCCATCAAGCGAAGAGGAGGGAGGAGAGGAAGAATTAGAGGAAGTAGAAGGTTGGTGGGTAACTCTGGACTCGTCTAGTTGTTGTTTTGATTGTTCAGGAATTGCGGTGTTCTGAACGACAGAGGTTGAGAAGAGCCATACAGGAAAACCAATTATCAGTCCTGGAAGCGACAATGTGGCCATATGGGGTGCACCAACATCTCCCCAAGAGGAGAAGGGACTAGGATTTCCTCCAAGGGGAATTCCTTGGTTGGTGGATTCCATTTCTCAACCCAAGATCAACGTAGGAAAGGGTAATGAATATTCCGTTTAAAATAAATTTTAGACGCTTTGACATAACTTGTTTTTTTCAGTTTTTAAGAGTCGAGAAAAAACAAAAGATGACTCTAGTCTCCTTCGATTTTTAATGAGCCTGAAGTGACAAGTGCTCAGATGGACCTTTTCTGTTAAGGAGTCTGAAAAGGAACGAAATGGACTGCTCTGGAAATCTAGGTAGAGGGATTACCAAACCAATCGCAAAACTGCAGAATACTTTTTACGGTACGGCAGTCAATCTTCCCGAATGTTGTGTTCAATGCATTGCGATCGATAGGGCAGCAGACACGGCTTCCTATGGATAAAGGATTAAGCCTATTGCGGTCTCCTAAAATATACTCGATGGTACGTGGGAGCACAAGTACGTACTGGCACTTATCGTCTCAAAGTGGAGGAATCACCCAACCATCAGTGAGAACAACAGTTACTAGGTTTTACGACGCCGAAATACGTCTCTAGCCTAGACTTCTAAATGTTGTGCGTTAAGTTCCAAAGCGTTGTTAGATTCATTGAATTTATTTTATAGTTGATCTTGTTTATGAAGTTTGCCTTTCAGGTTCACCGCGAGATGTAGATGTAATTCCTAAAATGCAATCTAAGATGACAAACAATCTTTTTATCTTCTTTAAGCAATGAAAATCCTAGCTACTAAGGAAAGAAAGACAGAATCGTTTCACAAAGAGCAAAGAGCACACTCTAGATGCACTTTCTTAAATCAAACCAATCAGACTGTCTATATGCAAATACACATGCATGTATTTGTTTTCGACTTTCTTAGTATATGAATGATAAAAAGAAAGTTGATGCACAAATCTGAATTTCTTTTCAAGTGACAAATATCAACAAGTTTCTTTTCGAAATAAAAAATGGAGATGATTACAACACCTTACGATTTTGAAATGAATACTTGTTCTTGACACTAGAAAAATCACAAATTCAGACCAAAAACAATAGTAATAGGATAATCGACCATCGATAGCAATCAAACTCTTTCTTATGATTAAAATCGACACTTGCAACAGTTTCAAATCAAAGGACGACGGTACGATTATGCTACTTTTGCAAAGGAGAACTGAAAATGACTCAACAAACACACAAAAACATTTACAGTTCTTTTGTACAAAGGAGGCAGAATAACAGCAAGGAAAAGGGGTTTCAAACAGACATATACTGATCACAGGCAGCAAAATTCAGGAATAGAACTGGAAAGAATGAATCACAGAAACCAAAACTACACAGAGCCTAGTCTGATCAGCGCACCTGTAACACAGAGAATTTGAAATGCAGCGCACCTTCTCCACTCGGGAAGTGCGTTGAAGTTCAGATTCTCTGAACAGTACCTGCGCTGGGCCAGAAACGAGACTCTGTTTGGGTTCCGGGTCACAGTTTGCAGTTCAGTTCATGAGTTTTGGCCGAGCAAAAGGCAATCGATAACTCAACAATCAGGGGTATATCTAAGGAGGATCTAAGAGCTATCACAAGGGCAATTAGAGAGTTTGTGAATCAGTTGTTTAAATCATAAACAGATCCAGTAGATGGATTGAAGTAGCATTTATCTACTTTGCATTTTCTATGGCAAATGCAGTTCAAATGCTACCTGTAAGTTTATGAAATAGACAACAAGGAATGATAAACAAATAAACTAATTCGTCCCCAGCGGAGTCGCCATTTTGTTATAGGGAAAAGTGTCTATATAGAACTTCTCTATCCCACTAAGGTGTGACAACTGCCTTAGAAACAAACAGAGTAAAGCTACTTTCATTTTTCCTTTATGAATTATAGATAGAGAGGAATAGAAAGACCAACCTATGTCTTGCGCTAATCTCCTGATTTGATCCCTTTCTTCCTTGATAGTCCTTCGCTACTTGTTCCCTTGCACGCCCAGCTTCACACGGTACCTGTAAGATCACAGTAGCATAGCACTATACAAAGACATGGATCTATAATCATAAACAATCTAGGATCAGATGTAAATTGACCATACAAATGCAGCAAATATCAATGACACAAGAGCATGGAGGAAAACTTGAATAGCTTTTATTGATAAACAAGAAAGAGCCAAGAGGAGTTACAACCAGTTGTTTTGACCCAACATCAACCTCTCAGCAAGGAAGCCCCTCTTCACCTCATACAAAGCTTATATCACCCAACAATCTGATGTTTTTCTCAAGAAACCAACAGCAATTCCTTACAATATGCAAAATTCCAGCCTCTGGATCTCTGGGATGAGGGATCCATATATAGATATCTGTAATGGAGATGAGTCAGCTTATGATTTGATTAGTGTCTTCTCTCTAATAGTTCTTGCTTCCACTTGGAGATTGATGATCTCTTACTCATCCTTGGTCGAATTCAGAGAGGCAAGTGTCACAGGAGAAGTTTCTGGAAGCTTCCATTGCCTCTCCACCTCATGGAATGACACTGCCATTTGTCATTTCTCGCCCATCGCACCCCATAGAAGGGCTTTTTGAAATGCAACGCACCCACACAGTGTATTTAGGTGAGATGCAACGCACTTGGCCAGTGGAGCAGCTGAAATGATCCTGTTTTGACCAATTCTGAGCAGTTTTTCATGAAGAACTTTTGGGAGAAGCTGTAATCTATTGACCTTGTTCCTTTAGGGGTTAGAACAACACTTTTAAGGACTTAGAACCCCTTGTTTTATGGACATTTCATGCTTGGGGTTGTAGGGCCCAAAAATGTCTATAACAAGGTGTTCCTTTTTGTATCCTCATAATGTGCTATCATTTCTTCCATAAAAATTTCCCAAGTGACAATTTTTTTATGAGAGCAAAGCCATCGATACCATACAAATTGATTTGGTTCCAAATATAAAGCTGCAATGCATACCTTTTGTGTGTTTTTTAGATTATGGAGATCGAAATATTGCTCCATCTGTAATATCCATGTTACGGGATCCTTGCCATCAAACTTCCTTTGTTTGGCATCATGAATTTCCTTTACTACCCTTTCGCCATTAGTAAGCATTTCTTGTAGCAACTTTGTCAAATCTATCTTCAAATCTTCCATGTTGCCTTTCAGTTTTTCTTCTATACCATCCATTTTAGCGTCCACGCCATTCATCTTAGATTCCATGCCATCCATATTAGCTTCCATGCCATCCATGTTAACTTCTACGCCATTCTTCTTAGCTTCCATGCATTTCTTTAAACCATCCATCTTAGTTGATGTTACCTTTTGTGAGAGTGAAATTTGTTGCACTTGGTCTCGTAATTTTGATATACCATGTGCATTTCTTCCCCTTATTCATGAGTAATGTTAGAGATTTCAAGTTGCTTACTAGGTGTTTCCATTTTCTTTCTTTGGGGCATCAATTAATGATAATTATGATGTACCATGCCCTTTGAATCACTTCAAACTATTTTTTCAACCCAAACTTATGCAAAATTTTAAAAAAACTACACACCTCTTTTCGTTGTGTAGGAGCTCGATATTGAATCAGTTGTATATTTGTAATTGCAAACCTCCAAGGTTTGAAATTTCATACTGCAGTAGCCCTCTAAGTCCTCTTTCCAATGCCACCAGTATGATCAAAATTGGATTCTCCAAGAAAGAGTTATGCCCAATCTCCCAAGATGGCCTGATTATATACTTTTTTTAGTAGAGATAACTTGTACGAAGTGTTGTGTGTCACTATTTCGACCTTCAGATCTGAAAATGATACACAGAAAATTGTAGTCCATCCTCTTTATGTAACTTCTTACAAAATTTCAATCTGACACTCAGAGGGAAAGTTATGACGTTTTTCCCAACGTCACCTATTTAGGATGTAATTCGGGACCATGCAAAAACCCTAACTTCCTTAGATCATATCTTCGAAAATATAGCAAGAAAAGTTCTAAAATTTGGACCTGAGGTTCATCGAGATTTCGTCTCAAATAGATTTTAATTTTAGATTCGAAAACATCATAGAAAAAAAGTTATAGCGAAAATTTCACAATTACCTATTTAGAGCAGCGAAACCCTAGAATCAAAACCTCTGATACCAAATGTTATGCAACCAGCTCACAAAATAGAAGAAAAGATAGATAAACGAATTCAAAATCAGCCTCGTCGAGGGGGAAACCTCCTTTACATTACACAAATGAATAATTCTTGGATGATACAAATGACAAAACCTCCTTTCTATATATAGGAGTCTAAGGGGTCACAATATAATCAAAGCCGCAATAACAATAATAATATAAGGGCGCAACAATAACAATAGTGGGCTTTTATGGGGCATAATAATAAAAATATGGGGACAATACCGGCACAAAAGTAACAATAAGGGCTAGAATAACAATAGTAATGGGGAATCACTAGTATTATAGGGACCTAACAACGAGACTTTGGGGTGGCCGAATATTTACAAGGGTGATCCAAAATTTGGTAACACATACCAGACGCCCTTGGAAGGCAAGCAAGTTCCAAATTTTCACCTCTAGGATGCACTGTTATGCCACCTGGGACACATCTGTGTTCCTTCAAGTGATTGTGCCAATATTATTTTGGAGGCACACTACATTCGAGTCGCTGGAAATTTCGCAGTAGAGAAAATTGTGGCAATGTTGCAGAAGTATTTTTATTGGCCGAACCTTCGATAGGATGTTGGGAAGTACATTAGATCCTGCACTATCTGCACAATTTCCAAACCAGCCATCAAGAATCAAGGACTATATAATCCTCTACCTACTCCTATTTTACCTTGTGAATCCATCTCCATAAATTACATGTCAGGCCTTCCTTCTACTAAGCATGGCAACGACTACGTTGTCTTGGTCATCGATAGATTCTCTAGGATGGCCATTCTGGCAGCCTACAAGAAGAGTATCACAATAGAATACACTGCTAAGCTCTTCTTTAAACAAGTGTGAATACACTTTTGGTTTCCACAGTCCATTATCTTAGATCGGGACAATAGGTTCCTAAGTACATTTTGGTCAAGTTTATAGTCGATGATGGATACCATGCTCACTAGGTCCATGACTTTCCACCCCCAAACTGATGGCCAAACAAAGGTCATCAATAGGATGATCGTGCACCTTTTTCACATGTACAACTCAAAGCATCCATGTACATGGGATGAAAGCCTCCCCTCTGTCCATCACAACTACAATAGATCTCTCCATAGCTCAATTAGCCACATCCCCTTTCAGGTGGGGTTGGGATTCCAGCCACTATGTTCCATTGATGTGGTCATACCATTTGCAGCTCCTGTGGTAGATTCATCTCATGTCTAGTTCAAAGATGACATGGCTAACAACTTCATTGAGCACATTCAGCACATCCGCCAGCAGGTCCATGACATATTGGACAAAGCCAATGCTAAGTACAAGCAATGTCATAATTATCATCGGGTGCCACAGAAGTTCCAGGTCGGCGACAAAGTTTGGTTACATTTGCAGAAGGAGTGTCTCGTTGAGCCCCCCCACAAGTTTCGTCCACTCTAATATGGGCCTTACACAATCACTAAGGTTGTAGGGGACAATCCTTTAGAGCTCAACATTCCACCATTCCTTGGCCTGCACCCATTATTCAATGTGGACTGCCTTCGACCATACTTTCAACCATTATTGGACGCATTAGACATTGCAGAACAACTCACACCAACATAGTTAAACTCAGACTATATGGAGCAAGCCACAACTTATTGGATCATGGACACACAGATCAAGAAAACTCACCAATAGAAGATCCAACTATATTGGGTTGTCAAAGCTGGCCAACTCCTACACCAAGGCAAGTGGCTCACCAAGGACCAAGTTTAGCAGAAGTTTTCCCATCTCATGGAGGCACTCAACGCAATGGGGACCATTTATTCCTAAGGGGGAAGGACTGATCCAGGTGGATATGGGTGGCCACCTACCTATTCCACTTGGACCCCACCACAGTTTCTTTCATTTTTTTAGTTTTTTTAATTGTAGTACAGTTTACTATTTTTGGCAGATTTTCAGCTCCTAAACTTCCAGAGCCATTTTGAGGCCCTAACCGACGTTTTTTTTTTGTTAAACAGAAAAATATGGTTTTATGATTGAAGTTTGTAGTTAAAAGTTGTAGTCCTCATATATACCTTTCTAGCTAGGTATTGTGCCTGTCAAACGGAGATTGTATGCCAAAGTTACGACCCCGGGAAGTTGATGTACCAATTTACCCAAACAGGACCCATAATTTTAGCGCTTCATCTTCTAAGGCTAGGGTTTTCGATGTTTAGGGTTTTCCATTGTTTCTCAATAATAAATAGGCCTTTGAGCCTCATTGTAACATAGTTCATAGGCATGTCGCCACATCTCTTTTCAAAGATAAGCTACCATCGCCCAAGGTAATTTATTTTCATTATGTATGTAAGCATATTTCAGTTCTTTGATATTAATGAAATGAAGTGTTATTTCTATTGCAACTCTGTATTTATGGTTATATCTATATTTTGTTGCATGCATGTTTAAGTTTAGATCGGTTAGTCTAATAATAGAGGGGCCACATGTGCAATGCATAAATAGGTATATATAAAGATCATATAGTCATTATTGAGGACATGTGATTTACCATTTTAAACTTCATACCAATGATTACTTAACTATATTATTTGAAGTAAATCATTGTCTACGTTAATGCTTTAGTTCTAATGGAGTTCCTCATCATTTAACCCTTTTTCTTACCAATGTTTACATTAAGAATAGGGGCATATGATTTCAAACCTAAATTTCACTTTAATTAGATATTTCTAACTATTTGAAAGTTTTTGTAGTTAGAATTTGTAGAAGGAAAATCTAGAGAATGATACACAATGTTCATTGTTATGGAGTTGATGATTTAAATAACCAATACAATTCATCTTCAAGATGACAAGTCTAGAGACAAATATGCAAAATAATTCAACAAATACAATTAATAAGGGACCAAATGGAAAAGATATAGAGGTTGACTCTTCTGAAAATCATAAACCCTAAGGGTGTAATGATAAAAAGATACTAAACTTTGGAAATAAAGGCTAATACAAAATGATAAATATTAATTATAAAACGAAACTAAATTAATAACAATATTATTATTATTATTATTGTTATTATTATAGATATCCTTGGAAAAAAGAATTATAGATAAGTAACAATAATCATTATTGTCTATCATAATAGTATTATAAATAGGTAATAATAAAAGTAACATAAAATAGTTTGAGTGGGATTAATGGTTAAGAACTTGTATTTCTTTGAAAAACATTCACAAATTCAAATTCTAATACACCAATTTAATGTTTGGCCATGACATTAAAATTAAAATTATCATTATTATTTTATTATAAATAGGCAATAATATGAGTAAAACGAATATATGAGATAATAACATGCTAGTATTATTAGTTCAAACAAAGAAGTGATAAATTAACTAAATAACAATAATTAAAGATCATTTTTTTTGTGACTAGAGGAATAAAAAATTGGGCTAGACTCATATTTGCATGAAGGGATCGATTTTGACCACTACCACTATAACCCCTACATACCTATGTATGCTCCTTTTGCAAATAAGAGTAAGTTATAGAAATTTAGACTTTGAATCTATTGATACATAACACTTCATTTTCATGGCACTTACCAATTAAATTACCCTCAAAAACTTAAATATCATAAATTTTAATAAGATTAAGACATTAAGAAATTCTAGCATAATAATAGAATAACAAATAAAGTTAAGAATGATAAAAATAACTTATCTTATTATTTTATTTTGCTCGAAGATAATTTAACATCTAAATTACTAAACGGATCTAGTATAATTGTGAATTTGTATTAGTATAATTGTTGGTTTTAATTTTCTAATTTTCCAATGTGTTTACTGAGTATCAGTTATTTAAATTCCATTCACGTAGACTTAAACCTTTCACTTAGTTTCTAAGAATTTTTTTTTTAAATTATTGTGCTAAATCTTACTTTACATTCTGTTTATAGTCATTTGAGCATAAAAGCATTATATAAGCTAAGTGGCAATTCTACAAATTAAGATTTTCAAAATTCCTTTTATAAAATTTCCAAGGCATTTCACACCTCCCTTAACCTTAAATTTCAATGTGGTTGAGATTTTTTTAGTAAATCACACCTTAGTTTATCTTTCATGTTTCAAATACAAGTAATTAACCAATTCAAAATTAATTTTGAGCACTTAACACTATTTAACAATCAAATTGTTAATTTCAGGACAGATTTAATCATTTTGTGAATACATCTTGAATAATCTACAATTTTGCTTTAGTGTTGGTATTATGAGTATTACTGTAATTGGATTACATTCTAAAGTTGGATTAAATCATCTCGTAATTTGTCGAAAACTTAAATTTTAAGAGGAAATGATTTATGATCATTCATGGAATCTATATACATGTTACTCGACATATGGGATTTACAATGTTTTTCTTGGATGATTAATGAACTGTTCTTATGGCCGTAATCTCATTATCTGATACATGAGCATCCTGCTCATAATATTATTGTTCATTTGGTTGATTTAGGGGGTGATGTTTTTAATTATTTTTAGGAATTTTGTATAGATTGAGTGAGAAATCTATGTGTGAGGTTTTCAGTGGTGAAATATTCTCAACTATGTGAGAATATCATGGATAATTGATATGTTTAGATCTCATAGAGATCTTAGGGATTACGAGATCCTCGAATAGGAATTAGTTGAATAAATTATGGGAAAATCATGGATGTAGTATAATCCATAATTAAGTAATTAATCTATAAATGTAAGCCTGCGAGGAGAGTGAGAAAAGTGTTAGAGAGAGCTAAGTAGTGGAGAGAATAGATCAGAGCACGAGATGTTTTGAATATATATATATATATATATATATATATATATATATATATATATATATATATATATATATATATATATATATTGTTATGAATGAAAGGAATTTTGAGTTCAAAACTTGTTTCTGCATGATCTTTTATTATGTAATTTGGTTTCGTTGATTCTTTAAATTGTAGGTCGAATCCTCTGTTAAATAAAGGAAACTGTGTGTGTGAAATTAAAACCTTTAGTGGAGGCTGGTGTTTGAGGATCGCTTGGACAAAGGCTTTAATTTGTTGATCGCCGATTGAAAGCAGACAAAGATTGAATGAACTGACAAATCATCATTGATCACAGGATGGATCAATGATGATCTATTTGGGAGAAGATTGACGGTGTTCGCTGGTGAATGTGCACGCACTTTAACACAAGAAACGGACCCGATAACATTATAAAATTGAGTTAATTGATAAATCAATCGTGACCGTTGAAGTGATCCAACGGTCATCGCATGCCAACAAGTGCAGACGATAATTCCAAAATCGGACGCGATAATTTATAGAACTGAGTTAATAGCTCAGTTAATCGTGACCATCTGTTTGAAGGGATCAAATCTGACGGTGATCGCGTCAGAAGATGCACACAGTTTAATCCAAATTTCGGATGCGATATTTTATGGACTGTGATTTAATCCAGTTGAATTCCGGATTGATCATAGTCGTTCATTATGAATGGACGAGATCTGACGGATATCACTCCAGAAGATGTGTGCTGGTTAGCATTTGATTCAGAGGCGATAAGGTTGAACTGGATTTTAAATTTGTTTGGGGTCAACGAACGAGATCGGGATCTGATAGTTTGATAAACACATGATTTAATTGTTTAAATTCCAGATTTGTGTAATCGGTGCAGTTTCACGTCATCAAAGTGGTATTAGAGAAGAAGAAGATTCTGCGTGAAGTATGAGTATATTGCAAATTTGTCATCGTTAGTCTTTATAATTTTTGTGTAGAGTAACAACAGAGAAAGGTGAGAAGATTTGCAGTAGCCTAGAGCAAGGAGTGCTCATATGATTCTAGAGGAGAGAACCAAAGAAATGCCAAAACACTGAGCTCAGAGGAGAAAAGCTTAGTGAGGCATGTGTAGCAAGAAGGAGACTTGTTACTGTAGAGGTTTTGTTACAACTCATGAATGTTGTTACGAGAGACCAAGAAAGCATATGACAAGGAAAATCAGAGGCGCAGTGGAAGAAAAGGGAAAAGAAGAGGAGTCAGTTTTAGAATTTGATTGAGGTAAATATTTTCTTTTATTAAATTTCAAATATTGATTTGAGTTTGAATAATTAGTGAAAATTAACATGGAGAAACTTAAGAAAGGTTCAAATAAATGTCAGATGATTCATGAAGAGCGTAGGATAAGTATTGCAGTGATGAGAGTAGAGTTGAATATACTACAGGAATGGTTTCAAGAGAAAGAGAATGAAGATCGAAGACATGGATGGAGAATAAGGAAACGGGTCAAGTGGAATCTATTGCAACAGAAATGGAATGCTATGTTGATGAACAAACTTGAACAAATACATATTTCTTTGTTGGAGAATGAGAGACTCATAGGAATTGAGACACAACAAAGAGGATTTGTTGAAACCTAGAAATTCCATGGTGGGAATTTGGTGCTTGAAGCATCAAAAGAGACCGAAAGATCTGGTATTTTTAAAACTGATAGTTTGTCTATGAATGCAGGTATAGTACTAAATAAGGAATTTGTTTCTATAGAGATAGCTAATGACCATTGTTATGATCAAGAAGTCTTTTGTGAACCTGAAGGAAATTGGGATGATTGTTTTTCATTCCATGAAGTTTAGTTTGCAGCTCAATTAGAGAAGGAAACAGTAGCTAAAGAGACAGAAGCCAAAGAAGTTGAGACCAGAGAAATTGTAACAAAAGGAGGAAAGGACACCATAGAGAACATCAATTGTGTTGATGTGATTAACAAAGAGGAATTACTCCTAGAGCATGGTGGAGAAAATTGCTTTACAGATATACGGAATTTGGTTGACATTTCGAGTGATGATGATGGTGAACTTTCAGATTTAGTTCTTACTAATCTCAGCATGACAGAGTTACCTGGCAAAGCTATAGGTGCAGACGGTGAACTAGTTCGAGACTCGTTCAAAATTTGGAAACCAAGAAAATGGGTATTCAAGTTTCCACATGCAGTTCATGAGTCTATATTTTCATAACAAAGGATGATGAGGTATGGAAAGTCGAGAATCATGTTTAATAATTCTCTGAAGATATTATTTTTTGAATTTAATCCCAGACTACATGATGAATTTATTCCTTTGAATGACGATCAGAAAAACAGAGTTTGGAATCCTGGAGGTAGCAATTCATTCAGACTTGTAGTTGTCACATTACTACAGAAAAGTGACAGACCTCATGGACATGAGTCTATGATTTTTTTTTTCTACATCGAGAGTCTGATGCAGAAGCATCCTACTCATAATATTATTGTTCATTTGGTTGATTTAGGGGGTGATGTTCTTAATTGTTTTTAGGAATTTTGTATAGATTGAGTGAGAAATCTATGTGTGAGGTTTTCGGTTGTGAAATATTCTCAACTATGTGAGAATATCAGGAATAATTGATATGTGTAGATCTCGTAGAGACCTTAGGGATTACGAGATCCTCGAACATGAATTAGTTGAGTAAATTATGGGAAAATCATGGATTTAGTATAATCCATAATTATGTAATTAATCTATAAATGTAAACCTGGGAGGAGAGTGAGAAAAGTGTTAGAGAGAGCTAAGTAATGGAGAGAATAGATCGGAGCACGAGATGTTCTGAATATATATGTAAATATTGTTATGAATGAAAGGAATTTTGTGTTCAAAACTTGTTTCTACGTGATATTTTAGTATGTGATTTGGTTTCGTTGATTCTTTAAATTGTAGGTTGAATCCTATGTTAAATAAAGGAAACTGTGTGTGTGAAATTAAAACCTTTAGTGGAGGCTAGCGTTTGAGGATCGCCTGGACAAAGGCTTTAATTTGTTGATCGTCAATTGAAAGCGGACAAAGACTGAATGAACTGACAAATCATCATTGATCATAGGATGGATCAACGATGATCTATTTGGGAGAAGATCGACGGTGTTCGTTGGTGAATGTGCACACACTTTAACACAAGAAATGGACCCGATAACATTATAAAATTGAGTTAATTGAGAAATCGATCGTGACCATTGAAGTGATCCAACGTTCATTGCGTGCCAACAAGCGCAAACGATAATTCCAAAATCGGACGTGATAATTTATAGAACTGAGTTAATAGCTTAGTTAATTATGATCGTCTATTTGAAGGGATCAGCCCTGATGGTGATCGCGTTAGAAGATGCACACAGTTTAATCCAAATTCCAGATGCAATATTTTATGGACTGTGATTTAATCCAGTTGAATTTTGGATCGATCATAGCCATTCATTATGAACGTACGAGCTCCATCAAAAATCGCTTCGGAAGATGCATGCTAGTTAGCATTTGATTCGGATGCGATAAGGTTTGAGCTCGATTTTAAATTTTTTTGGGATCCACGCAAAGATCGGGGTCTAATAGTTTGATAAACACGTGATTTAATTGTTTAAATTTCGGATTTGTGTAATCGGTGTAGTTTCACTGCATCATTATCACATATGGTTAACGCTTGAAATTACAAGTATTTGTTCACACATCCACTTAAGGAAACAATTCCTCTTATGGTCAGTGCCCCTTATATTTAGTTAGTTGATTCACTAAGACATGTTTAAAACACATCATCAACCACTCTAAAGCCCATTGTGATATTGGGCAAGTTACAATTTCTATCACTTTATTTGTTTATTTTGAAGTTACAATAAACATTTTGAACAACTTTTAGCGATTTTCAATCTCATTGAGGACAATTTTATTTTTAATTTCAAACTATAGAATATTGATTATTCATCATAAACTTAAATTATAATAGTTATCTAATCTATATTACTCATTACTCCTCACAATGATTAAGCTTATTTAATCAAATGGAGTCTCTTCTATGCTAGAAACCTCCTTACTCTGGCAAGAGACAAGTTAAATCACTTAGGTGATAGTGGGTGCTTACCTAAGTTGCTACTAAATTCTCTTCACTTCTACATAGTAATTGTTGACCACTAAAGTTGCACTTGAAGACTCCCTGCTTGAGGATTATTTCAGAGCATTCTTACACTTACAGAGTTTCAGATTTCACAAGGGTTTCTAAGCCCCCTTTCTTCTCTCTTTCTTCATTATACTCAGATTCCACAACCCTGCGGGGATATTGTAAATGTCATGTTAGCATGATGAATAAAGCCATGTAATAGGCCTAGGTAGCCTAGGAATTTTGCTATCAAGTGAGTTCACTCTAGGGAATTTTTTTTCACTTTATTAATTATATGTGTTTTTCAACACTTAATAATTAATTGAGTTTTTTCTCCCAGATATACCCCCAAAGTTGGAGTGTTGCTTGATGGTAAAACCTTAGGCGAGTCTTGGTATCTAGATTTAATGTATATTACCATGTTAGATAACTTGTAAAATTTCGCGAAATTTGATTAGGGCTAGGGGTCATTTTTTAATTATTAAAGATTTCCCGCTAGACGAGATTTTTAATAAAAAAATTATATAAATTGTAATAAGTGATGTCTAGAGAAGTTGTAGGAGATATGAGTAATCAAAATTAGACCTCTACGCCTCAAATTTATACTAAGACACACTTTGAGGGGTGAAAAATCACTTTTACTCTCAAAAACCCACTTTTCCTAAATCTAGGGGAAAATGTGGCAATAAATTACTCAGAAAATAAATTTAAAAAATTGAAGAAAAATAAATATTTTCACATGCCAAAATGATGTGAAAATGAGGTGGAAAATCACCTAAGGCAAAAGCCATGTTAAAGGGAAAGTGGATAATGAGTTGGCATCACATGTCATCAAGAATTTAAGCACATAGGGAAATCCATGTGTGTGCCATATTTGGAAAATTTAATTTCGATTAATGCATTATAAAAGATTTGATGAAATATTTGAAGATATAAATGTGGAGATATGTCCCCATTCTAGTTTACATTAACTCAACACTTGTACGCATCACTTGGGGTAGCAACTACGCATCTCTCAGTTCAAGAAACGCACAACAGACTTGAGGTTCAACGCAAGGCAGTTTGGTGACTAGATTGTAGAGGTATCATTTCATGGGTTTGTTGGTTGAGAAATTAGTGGGATTGCTCTCCCATCTCACCCAAAACACTCCACACTTGGCATCTACAGTAGGCAACTCGATATTTTGCACATGGACTTGAGGAAATTTGACTTCTCCACTTGGCATTAGAGCTCCAATCACGCAATTCGAATTTCTCTTGAGTTCTTCACCATTCTCCACTTGGCATTGGTCTTCCACATTGAGATTATCTTCTATTTCTCTATATATTGAGCCTTGGGCTCCTATTGTAATCATCTTGGAATGAACTATTGTGCTTGGGAGACTACTGAAATTTGTATTCACTTTTGTCATGCTAATAAAGAAAGACTTTGGGGTTTCAATATGGTTTTGGTGTTCTCCTTCCATGATTGTAAGGTGATATTTCTTCAATTCTCTATGCTTTATTTTCTACTTGGATTCTAGATTATGTTAGCTTTCATATTGTCATTATTTGCATTAATGTATGTAAGTTACCTTGCATAATTTTTTGATTAAAGGAACACTCTAGGAAGAGGAGCAATAGAAGATTTTTGGTTAAAATCTAGCCTTCCCCTCCATTGTGCAATTTAATCCCTTGTGAGTGCTAATGTCTTTTCAAGTGTGTAGAATCTAACATTTGTTGAAGGAACATGAGCGTGGGGTAACTCTTTGGCTAGACGAACCTAATCTCAAAGACAAAAGTGGAAGGAGCCATACCAAGCAAATCTCAAGGATCTAATCAAGAAAAATTGAAGAAGAGGGTTTTCTTTACCGTAGTTTGCTAAGATCATAAATTCGATTCAACTTCTGATCTATCATATTCACTATATTTGCTTAATCTAACTTTAAGAGTTTGTGAGGGATTCATTCCCTCTTGCTTGTGCAAAGGGAGAAATTTGATTTCCTTTGTTGCATGCAAGTGTATTTTACTTGTATATTAGTTTCTTGTAATTTGTTTTCCTTAATTGATTTAATATCTTATGCTTCCATGCCTTGGGCAGATTTCTAGGAGGATTGAAGACTTGTTTGGAAGCATCTTTAGAAGGATTTGTAGGTGGAAGACTTGAGGAGCAAAGATACATCATTGAATCTTTTTTACCTTTCAAAATTCCTTCTCCCATCCTTTCCTCTCCTCTCTTGTGCAAGGATTTATCCTTGAGATTGGAAATTGGAATCATCAAGCAGACATCGCTTGGAAAAGCAAGTTCCCTCTTGGAGGCATTCTTGTTGTATTTTTCCATAGACATTGTATTTTTTCTTCTATCTTCATTTAGCTTATTTGAGGAGTATTTTCTCTTTTGAGCTTTTTGTAAACTCCCCTCAAAGTGTAGGTCCCTTACTCTCCATTTGAGGGCTTCATTCTCGATAATAATAATAATAAATCTTTGAGGGAACTTGGGGATTATCCTCTTGGCATCCCACCCCTCTCTCCTTTCGGGAAAGGATCCTTTGCATGCTTGTTGTTTGAGTTTTGTTTCTTTTCTACAAGTAGATTTAAATTTGCTTCATTTTCCAACATTTCTATTCTCACTTTCTTACATGCTATAGATCTAGCAATTAACAGTCTCATCTTGGGCTAGTTTAATGATTCTATATATCACTTTGCATTGTTCATTTGAGTATTTTAGATTTGATTTCTTGCAATTGATATAATTATTTAGTTGTTGATATATATGTCCTCTCATGTAGTTATTTCATAGTTTTCATGCAAAGTCATTTTCCAAGTTAATAGTGTTCCATATTTGGTGACTTCATCATCCAATTTTCAGCTATCTCTTGACATCATTTGAGCTTCATTTCCATTGTTCATGTAAGTATTTTATTGCCTTAATTGTGAATGACCATATTTACTTGAAACTATTTTGAAGCATTTCACACTTGAGGGCAATATCTCTACTTGCAAGACACATCTAATCATTTGCATCTCCCTTGCACTTCTAAAATTAACCTCCAAGCATAAGCTTTGTTGATAGACTTTGTAGGAAAATCTTCCTTAAATTTCATTCAATTTCCCAAGATTTGAGTTTGGATGAAAGGTAAAAACGCATGACCTTGCAGTTCTCTTGTGTGGCGTAGTCCCCTTGTAGGAATGAAGGCACGTGGGTTGTATTGAAGAACTAGGGGGGTATCATTAATAAGGCCTTAGCCTTCTCATCCTAGCTTTCTTGCAACCACCTCTAGTCCTTAGCAAGTTGAAGGAATTGAGAGGAAGAATCGCACTAGAATAAGAATTAACTAAAATCAACCAAGAGCACCATAGCACACAAGCACCATACAATTTTGGATGGTTTATCTTGCATGCATTTGAAGTTGGAATCTCATTGAACATTTCATGATATAGCTCTTTCTCAAATACATGCAATAGATTTTGAAAGCACTTACATCTCATTTACTTGCAAGTATTTTAATTTCTTCTTTTCGATCAAGTTTAAAGTTTTGTGTCATTGTTATATGTGAACATACTTCCTTTTGTCAAGTACAAGTAATAATTATTTTCTAGCTTTCAATTCTAGTTAAGTGCTTTCCTTTCAAAATTGTATCATCATATTGTAGTTTTGATTTGATTCACTAACGTTTGTTTTGCACCGTTCATTCCATTTGATCTTGTTATATCTAGAAAACATTTCCATTATTACAAGTACTTTACTTTTTTTTCCCGTAGAAAAAGTAGTAATTTCCATTAATTTTGAAAATTACATTTTGTAGATGCCAAAGCATTGCAAGGACGAGGCTATGCGGCCTAACAAAAATTTGGTTGACACAACTGTCAAATAACGAAAAACAGAACAATGTGATCCATGTCGGGAGCACTGAGATGCTAGAATGGGGGAAATCAAAGTTTCCGCCCTTTTTTCTTCTCTACCTTGTGTCACTCGCCTTGGGGCGGATGCATGGGAACAAGTTGAAGTGGATTTTCCTCTCCGGGTCTGTTACAGGGAAAAGTGTCTATATAGAACTGCTCTATCCCACTAAGGTGTGACAGCGACCTTAGAAACAAACAGAGAAAAGCTACTTTCGTTTTTCCTTTATGAATTATAGATAGAGAGGAACAGGAAGACCAACCTCTGTCTTGCACTAATCTCCTGATTTGATTCCCCTCTTCTTTGATAGTCTTTAGCTACCTGCTCCCTTGCACGCCCAGCTTCACAAAGTACCTATAAGATCATAGAAGCGTAGCACTATACAAAGACATGGATCTATAATCATAAACAATCTAGGATCAGATGTAAATTGACCATACAAATGTAACAAGCATCAATGACACAAGAGCATGGAGGAAAACTTGAATAGCTTTTATTGATAAAACAAGAAAGAGCCAAGAGGAGTTACAACCAGTTGTTCTGACCCAGCATCAACCTCCCAGCAAAGAAGCCCCTCTTCACCTCAAACAAAGCTTAGATCACCCAACAATCTGATGTTTGTCTCAAGAAACCAACAGCAATTCCTTACAATATGCAAAATTCCAGCCTCTGGATCTCTGGGATGAGGGATCCATATATAGATGTCTGTAATGGAGATGAGTCAGCTCATGGTTTGATTAGTGTCTTCCCTCTGATAGTTCTTGCTTCCACTTGGAGATTGATGGTCTCTTACTCATCCTTGGTCAAATTCAGTGAGGCAAGTGTCACAGGAGAAGATTCTGGAAGCTTCCATTGCCTCTCCACCTCGCGGAATGACACTGCCATTTGTCATTTCTCGCCCATCGCACCCCACAGAAGGGATTTTTGAAATGCAACGCACCCACACAGTGTATTTAGGTGAGATGCAACACACTTGGCCAGTGGAGCAGCTGAAATGATCCTATTTTGACCAATTCTGAGTAGTTTTTCATGGAGAACTTCTAGGAGAAGCTGTAATCTATTGACCTTGTTCCTTTAGGGGTTAGAACAACACTTTTAGGGACTTAGGAGCCCTTGGTTTATGGACATTTCATGCTTGGGGTTGTAGGGCCCAAAAATGTCTATAACACGGTCGGGGGTTTTCCTTGTCAGAGTCTGAGGTGTCCAATATATGCTGCCTTTTGGTTCCACTAGTTTCCTGAGTGTCTAAAGCCTTTTCTGGTTGTGATTCCATAGGCTGTGGAGATTGTTTCTGGGGTTCTGCTTGGTTGTTCTCATTTGGGCTAGGCTCGTCCTCCTCATCAGCTCCCTCTTCATCGGAGTCTGGGGGAAATGTCCACCCCTTTTTTTTTGTTTACCTGATTTTTTCCTTTTTTGGCTGTCTTTTTTGTAATCTGGGCAGGCGTTTTGTAGATGCCCAGTTTGCCTACATATTCTGCACCGGAATGTTGTATTTTCATAATCTATTGTTTGCATCCAGCTGCGATCTTTATGCTTCAGCAGTATGCGGTCCGGTAACCCTTTGCTAAGGTCGACTTCCACACAAATGCGTGCATAAGTGAAGATTCTATCCTCCACATGTTGAGTATCTATTTTAATATATATGCCTATGGAATTACCAATGCATGCGAGGGTCTTTTGGTCCTAGAAATGTGCAGGGAGGTTATGTAGACGCACCCATACTGGCATCCTGGAGACGATAAAGGAGTTTGCGTCAAACTCCGAGAACCAAGGAGTGATAAAGAGTCCTGAAGATCCCCAAAACCACAGTCCCTTTTGGATCACTAGGGCCCTGACCTCTTTTGAAGGGAATTTGACAATAAAAAAAGCCTTTGGAGCAAAGTAAAATGTCACAATTAAGAGACCATTTTGTAAAAATCCAATGGAATAGGTCCATGGGTTTTGGCCAAAAACCGTTGAAACGATAGATGATGGCTTGCTTCTCATAAATGTTACGTACCTCCTCTGCTTCGGATGTATCTATTGTTAGTTCAGGTGTATAGTTCAGTTGCTCCACTATATATGGGCTGGGATCTGTTCCGGCTTGCTATGGCGCTGCCTGGGAAGGTTTTCCCCCTTGTAAAATATGCTTGAAGGACATTCCTTCGCTTCTGTGTTGCTGATGTGATTCTGGGCTATGTTTTGCTTTGGATCCACTGCCTCCTTCTATTTGTTTACGTGGGCCACTTTCTGCTGCACCTCCGCGTAGCCTCATATTGAGAATAATATTAGATCCTGGCTTGATGTTGTAAGCCTTAATTGCTTTGTGATCCTATAGCGATCTTCCCTCGGTAAGCAGATGTTGATGTCCTTCCGGGATGCCAGTGTGATTGGCAATGTTGTTCTTCAGATTTAAGACACTATCTGAGGCATGAACCCAAATCAGGGTTGATTTCCCAGAGGGGGTTTTATAAAAATTTGGAAGCGGTTGGAGTTTGACCCAACGGAAACCGATTTGGCCATCAGGGGTCGGGGGACCATCCGAGGGTTTTTCCCCACTTCGAATGATTCTTTGACTGGATCTGGTAAAGCTGTCACCGCGGAGACCATAGGAATTGTACTCTTCAAATTTGCGTTCAGGCTGTCCTCGTGCCAGATAGCCCCCTCTGAGATCTGGGGGCTCAGATCGGTGAAGAGTGTCTGAGCGTACCTCATCGCAGCTACCGATTGATGCTTGTTGAAAGCGTGGTAGCCCAGGTTGCTGAAACTTTGTGCATCCCTGTTCCAACAGGATTTCTCAATCCAAAGTTCCAGAGCTCTTGGATTTTGGTGTGTCTTTCGATTGTTGTCCGGATCAGGTAGATCGAGGCCAGATCTGGGCTGTTTGTGCCAATCCCCAGAGGGGGGAGCACATCCACTCCATGCAGCCACCCTCCCTTGATTTCAGCAGCAGATCCTATGAAACATCCTTCAGATCCAGTACATGTAGCACCCAAGGCCCCTTTCCTTTTTACCCCCATGTCGATGCTCAGAGCATCCGACTTTCCTGCGCATTTCTGGGGGTGGCTCGTCCAGATCCCTTTTGCAATGGGCAAGAGCGTTGCATTGACTTTGATTATTCCCTGATTCAATACCCCCCTTCTGCTGTGGCCGAGTTTTACCCCAAGTGAGGGTGCATGAGGGTTCCAGACATTCGTCAATGCAACGTGGTTCGATTCCCCCTTACTTGGGATTCCTTTTCCAGTTTCTTGCAGGTTGTGACAATGGGTTGCAGGGGCGGCCATGGGAGCAGCTTCGACCAGTCCAAAAAATCTAACTTGTATCAACTATCTGACAAGTACTTTATTTATATTTCATTCCTTGCAATATTATATTTGGCACTAGTCTACTTACATTTTCCTTGCACGATATATTGTTGAGTCATTTTGATATATCTACTTTTGATGTTGATTACATGTTCATGATCATTTGTACTTGATAGACTCTTTATTGCTCCAAGTTATATTTCAAGTTGTTGAATGGTTGACACTCTAATTAACTTACTAATTATCTCCTAAGACTTGTTACTTTTAGCAAGTGCTCTTTAGAAACCTTCCTTAGGCCGCCCTGCCCGTCACCCCCCCATTGGCTTTAGCTAGGAGCGAGCATAGACGGAGATAATTAGGATTACGTGACAACCGCCAAGGCCACACCTAGTGGGGTTGAGGATTTTTTCCACATTAACTTAGGTGTGTAAGCAAGGTGGCAACAAGTACTTTTGCACCAAGTGAGAATCTATGTGGTAATAGGATTTAACATGCGTTTAACAGTAGGTTGATTTACTATGGTAAACTTAATAAAAAAATATCAAGCTACTCTACTCTATTGTTTTTGTCCCTCAAGCAATGTAGTAAGTCGTATGATCCAGGTGGATGTTGGTGGCCACCCACCTATCCCATTTGGACCCCCACAACTGTCTCTTTCAGTTTTTCAGTTTCCTTAATTATAACACAGTTTACTATTTTTAGCAGTTTTTCGGGTCCTGAACTTCCGGAGCCGTTTTGACGCCCTGAATGACGTTTTTTGGGAAATCTGGGGCAACATGGTCCATGAACCAATTTTGCCTCCCAAAGTGGTAGTGTTCGGATAGATCTTTCTAATGAACTATTGTACGCGTCAAACGGAGATCGTATGCCAAAGTTACGACCCAGGGAAGTTGATGTACCAATTTACCCAAACGGGGCCCACAGTTTGGCGTTTCATCTTCTAGGGTTAGGTTTTGGAATGTTAAGGATTTTCCATTGTTTATCAACAATAAATAGGCCTTCGAGCCTCATTGTAAGACAGTTCAGAGGCATGTAGCCACCACATCTCTTCTCAGAGATAAGCTACCATCGCCCTAGCAGGTTTATTTCCATTTCTGGTTGTAAGCATATTTCAGTAATTTACAGTAATCAAATGAAGTGGTATTTCCGCTGCATCTCTGTATTTATGGTTATCTCATCTCTGTATTTATGGTTATCTCTGTAATTTGTTGCATTCCTGTTTAAATCCAGATCAGTGGTATCAAAGCGGTCTACTTTTTCTCTGTTTTTCTTTGCATGTCCCCAACGAGGTCGGGATATAAGGAGTTAGGGCTTAAACTGGTCGAACCTTTGCAAGACCAACCTCGCAAATCCCGACGGCCTCCCATGGTGGATGAGAAGAAAGACGAGGGGGCAAGAGATCCTATCAAAATCTTGCTCGAAGAAGCGCTCGAGCGGCAAAGGAATGCGATGATGGATAACTTTGCGCAGATCCTTCAGCGACTACCCGGACGCGACGCATCGGCTTCCAACAACTACTCTGGAAATGCCACACCGTTTAAGGTACAAGTTAATTTTGAAATCCCCATCTTCGAGGGTCAAATAGACACAGATGCGTAGATAAATGGTTAAATCTGCTAGATGGGTATTTTTTTGTTCATGAATTTTCAAGTCGGGAAAAGATTGTTTTCGCTCTTCTCAAAGTAGCCCCCCACGTCAAGGACTGGTGGGAAACATACTGCGAGAAGAAGGATGAAAGTATAGGCTCACTATTTCAGCCACCCCCACTTGGAATGACTTGCGGGATGCCATCAAGGAGCAGTACTACCCTGTCAAAAGCTATGAGGACAAATACATCAAATGGACCACACTACGGCAGGGACGAGACCAAGATGTGTCGGAGTTCACAAACATTTTTCATACCCTTCACACACAGTTGGGTATCAAAGATTCTGAGCTGCATCTGGTACTTAAATACCATGGCTGCCTACATAGATACATCCAGGAAGATATGGAGTTCTTGAACATCTCCTCACTCGGCACAGCATATCGATACGCTGTCAAAATCGAGCAAAAGTTCAAACAGAAGAAGCGAGACTTTGGATCTGCAAATCCGAAGCCCAAAGGACAAAGCCAAGGCGGGGTGACCCAAGACAACCCGTCGAAGCCACAAGAAAATAACAACACCACAAAGCCGAAGAAGGACACAGAAAAGTGGTGTGAGTTCCACAAGAGTCCCACTCATAACACAAGTGAGTGTCGTACCAAGCAGTCGCTGGTGGCCGAGTTGAAGGCTTCCGAATCAGATGCATGTTCCGACCCTGAGCCAGAACCCGACAAGGGGAATGGCAAAAGGAAGCAGATCATTGATGCGGATCCCAACGCCACTGTTGCCACCACCAAGATCCAGAAAAATGAGCCCGAAAATACAGAAGAAGGGGAGTGTCTTTTCCACTCACAAATGTGGGTGAAGGGTTCGCCACTGCAATTCATTTTCGACAGTGGCAGCGAAAAGAACCTCATTTCAGCAGAGGTCGTGAAGCGGTTGGGCCTACAGACTACACCACACCCGCAACTATACAGTATCGGGTGGCTTCATGAAGGACGAGATCTCAAAGTTCGCCAGTAGTGTCACCTTCCCTACAACATCATGCCTTTCACAGACGAAGTATTGTGTGATGTTACACCTCTGGATGTGTGTGATGTTTTATTAGGCCAGCGATACTTGTGGAGGCAACATGCTGTGTATGAGTCAAGGCCTCGCGCTGTTATTATTTCTTTGGATAAGTCATTATACATGATACTGGAGGTAGCCCCACCTACCACCACCTCTTTGATCACTACCAAGAAAGGCAGCAAGCTCATATCACAGACTAGAAAATTTATTTCCTGTTTGGTTCACTCCCAAAGTAAGGGGAAGATCATTGCTACATCCATGACCCCCGCAAAGGGGTCCTCCATGCAGCAGCAGCAGCAAAGGGATACGGTCATGACAGAACATAGGAACAACTTCTCCTCACCCACAGGGGTACCGCACAAGTTTCAGGTAGGCGACAAAGTTTGATTACATCTGCAAAGAGAACACCTTACCAGAACCCATCAGAAACTCATACCACTTCGACATGGTCTTTACACTAGTACCAAGGCTACGAGAAACAATGCTTTGAAGCATAGCATTCCTCCATTCCTTCGCCTTCACCGAGTGTTCAATGTGGACCGTCATCGACCATGCTTTCCACCATTTCTGGACACATCAGAGATTGCAAAACAACTCACCAGAGACCCAGATCAACAAAAGCTTCCTCATCTAAGGGAGGAACTCAATGCAATGGGGACCATTGCTTCCTAAGGGGGGAGGAATAATCCAGGTGGATGTTGGTGGCCACCCACCTATCCCATTTGGACCCCCACAACTGTCTCTTTCATTTTTTCAGTTTCCTTAATTATAGCACAGTTTACTATTTTTAGCAGTTTTTCGGGTCCTGAAATTCCAGAGCCGTTTTGAGGCCTTAAATGATGTTTTTTGGGAAATCTGGGGCAACATGGTCCATGGATCGATGTTTCTTTCCAAAGTGGTAGTGCTCGAATAGATCTTTCTAATGAGCTATTGTATGCGTCAAACGGAGATTGTATGCCAAAGTTACGACCCCAGGTTGTTGATGTACCAATTTACCCAAATGGGGCCCACAGTTTGGTGTTTCATCTTCTAGGGTTAGGTTTTGGAATGTTAAGGGTTTTCCATTGTTTCTCAACAATAAATAGGCCTTCGAGCCTCATTGTAAGACAGTTCAGAGGCATGTAGCCACCACATCTCTTCTCAAAGATAAGCTACCATCGCCCTAGCTGGTTTATTTCCATTTCTGGTTGTAAGCATATTTCAGTATTTTACAGTAATGAAATGAAGTGCTATTTCCACTGCATCTCTGTATTTATGGTTATCTCATCTCTGTATTTATGGTTATCTCTGTAATTTATTGCATTCATGTTTAAATCCAGATCAGTGGTATCAGAGCGGTCTATTTTTTCTTTGTTTTTCTTTGCATGTCCCCAACGAGGTCGGGATATAAGGAGTTAGGGCTTAAACTGGTCAAACCTTTGCAAGACCAACCTCGCAAATCCCGACGGACTCCCATGGCGGATGAGAAGAAAGACGAGGGGGCAGGAGATCCTATCAAAATCTTGCTCAAAGAAGCGCTCGAGCGGCAAAGGAACGCGATGATGGATAACTTTGCACAGATCCTTCAGCGGCTACCCAAACGCGACGCATTGGCTTCCAACAGATACTCTGGAAATGCCACACCATTGAAGGTACAGGTTAATTTTGAAATCCCCATCTTCGAGGGTCAAATAGACACAGATGCCGTAGATAAATGGTTAAATATGCTAGATGGGTATTTTTCTGTTCATGAATTTTCAAGTCAGGAAAAGATTGTTTTCGCTCTTCTCAAAGCAGCTCCCCACGTCAAGCACTAGTGGGAAACATACTGCGAGCAGAAGGATGAAAGTACAAGATCACTGTTTTCAGTCGCCCCCACTTGGAATGACTTCCGGGATGCCATCAAGGAGCAGTACTACCCTATCAAAAGCTATGAGGACAAATACATCAAACGGACCACACTGCGGCAGGGACGAGACCAAGATGTGCCGGAGTTCACAAACATTTTTCATACCCTTCACACATAGTTGGGTATCAAAGATTCTGAGCTGCATCTGGTACTTAAATACTGCGGCTGCTGTCAGGCGGAAAGAGTCGATTGTGCGGACACAACCAACCTCCCTAGGAGCCTAAGACTCTCTAGTGACAAACAAGACAAACAAGAGCAATCATTCTCTAAACATGCATTTACTATATGGGAAATCAAGTGTTTAGATCCTACCTGTAATCCAACGCTGTTGTAGCAGTCCAGCTCCGCTGATCCGGATGAGCTCCTCCTTCACTTTGAAACCTGCATACACTAACAATCAAACGATTAAAGAGCACTTGATAATCTCATAGAATAAAACATATTTAACACATAGACCAAGGAGTACATGAAACAACTCATAAATAACAAGTTATTGAGAAGAATGGACTCATTTGCATTAATAGGTAACAAAAGGAACAAATACAACCTGAGCCTTGGTGTTGTGCAAGTCCCTCCCAGGGTCCATCAAGAGTTCTCCTTTACTTTGACAAAGCTCACCCACTTCCAAATAGAACAAGCAAAGATGGCAATCTCTCCTCACAAGCTTCTAAATGGGAGTCCTAATTCCTGCAGCATTTACCCTTAGAAATGTATAGCTTTCAACCTCCTCTCCTTCTGGCCCAATGCCTGTACTTATAGTGCTCAAGAGGAAGTTAATCAGGTCCACCATCAATGGGATAATCCCCTCTTTGGATGGGATAGCTCCCCTATTGATGGGATAAGTTCCTCTTTGGTAGGAGTGCATGAACCATCTGGAGGCGCTCAATACACGTCGAACAACCTTCTAGAATGCTCTAGAAATGACCACAAGTGACTTTTTAAAGATGAAACTTGCGCATTTTAACCTTTTCAGGGGGACGCACCTGCACCTTTACATACAGAGCGTCCAAAGACGCAGCTTTTGTGAACATTGGGTGCGTCCCCGCAGGTAAGGTTGAGAGAACCTGCGTCCCCAGAGATAAATACATTTAGAAAGACTTTCTCTCTTTTTTGGAGTTTGACATGGAAAGCAGAGGCATAAGACTTGCCTAGGAGGGTAGCATGACTGTTGATAGAGTCATCCTAACTGTAAATAGTCATGGTGACATTTTTTAGTGTAACAGATTGCCCCCTAAAGTGCGAAGCCTGAAATAGATTAGGGTTTTGTATTATCTAGGAAGGGTGAAGCGCTTTATCATTTCAAGGATTATCTCGTGGAGAGCCTGGTCAGAACCTGCAATTTTCAACACAAAATACATGTATAAGATTATATCATCACTGAGGTAGGCATTCCCATACTCAGATTAAAACTTTAACTAACAGACTAACTACTCTGATACAGGAATGATCTTGCAGTACATCATAATCATAGACTTTTGTAGACACAGTATGGGCGCAGCCATCTGTTTGTGATTAGTCTACTTAGATAATGAATACAAAACTCCTCGCAGCCTGGATGGTAGAAACTAGATCCAGGGTCTTCATTTCTACTTCTCGAATTGGTACGATTCTAGCCATGTGAATAAATGAGTTGATGTCGAACATGGTAGAAACCACTTGATTACCAGTCGATGATGTAAACTGTTAACAAGCGTGAGAGAGACCACCAGTAATGTCAATGGTTCTCAAAGTACCCAGTACAATCCATGAGATGTGAATGAATGAGTTGATGTCGAACATTTCACGGAATCCTTTGATCGAAAGTCAATGATGTAAACTGACGTCAAAGGCGAGAAACCTGTCATTGATGCATGCAAACTTCAAGGTACTGACGATCTCTAAGTCATCTCTCTAGATAATGTGCTGATGTCGATAGAAAGCGACTCGTTGCAGGCAAGCCTGCAACACGAAATCATTGTTCAAGTTGAAGAAATGTTGCTGTAAGGACTGACTCAGGGATGGTCAAACAGATGACAAGTATTTTGCAGATGAAAGTTTTACTTGCAGACCTCTTGAACACATAACGACACGACAGATGGCTTGGTGATGAATAATTCAAAGTTAATCCCCGGAACCCGGTTAAAGACTTTCAAAGTGGTTTGATCAACTGTGAGGTAAGGATTTCCCAACCCAGGTGAATGAAAAAGTGTCGTGTTCAAGAGTGGTAATAAAGTTTCTTCTGAGACAAAAGGTAACAAATAGGCTCATTCTTCTCTCTTTTCCCCCACCATTTCTGGCAAGTACCTCTTTATTTTTAACAAGCTTGAGGAGGATAACATATGCTTGATTATAAGCTCATCCTTCGGATGAGTCCAACCTAGTTTTGATTCGAACCCTAGGAAGGAGTGGTTTGTTCCTGTTTGTAATTGAACAGGTCCTTTACTGTGAAATGTTTAACGAGCCCAGTATAGGAGAAACTCGGCGTTTTTCAATTTTAGAGAGTCTGAAAAACTTAAGAAGACTCCAAGTTGAACTTTTTCGTAGATTTGTGTCCCTCAAGCCCGAAAAAGTATAAAATAATACCTGGGGGAACCGTTTGATCTTGCGACCAAGGAGTACTTTCATAATTAGTGCCACTGACCTGAAAAGTAAAAAGTGATCAAGGACACGTCGTTTTATTTCCTTATCGAGTTTGAAACGACAAAAACTCGGCAATCTTTTCCTGATTTTACGGTCAGAAAAGAGCTATAAGGGGACCGTCTTTTAATTCCGTTTTAACGAGTGTAAAAGAAACGCTCGGCAATCTTTTCATTTTTTAGGAGTCAGAAAAGGGCTTAAAAGATGACTCTGATATTTTGGTTCGTGAAAAATGACAATTTTCCCTCTAAGTCCCTTTGTCCTGCACAAAAGCAACACATTACTCATACCTGTTTAAGATAGGCAAAAATACATCGAAAAACATCTTTCCGTGGTGAAAAATGAACAAATTCATCCAAAAAACCTATAAAAAGACTTTTTACCATGTCATTTTTACCATTTCACTGTTGAGGTTGAAAAAAGGGCTTTTGGCAAGAAACTTCCCGTGGTTGCTGCGGAAAATCCGACCGTCAGAATCGAACGCCGTCTCTTCCAGGTATTTTACAACATCCTACTCTTCAATTTCATCCAATTAAAATTGTATTTTAGGTTTTAGTTTTGATTTTTGGGGGGTTTTAGGTTTCAAAATGTGCTCTGCGGTGGACGCAGGTGCCCTTCGGGTGACCTGCGTCCCCCGACTTTTTCCTATACAGAAAAAAGGTCGGGGGACGCAGCCCACCTTCAGGCTAGCTGCGTCCCGACGCCCTGTGTTATAAACGCGGGGTGCGTCCTCCGCAAAACGCGGATTTTGAAACCCCAAACTCCAAAATCAACCATTCAAATTTCCCAAAATTAATTCTAATGCCTATTTATTCATGTGTAGGGCACTTACCATGCTGGATTGGAGAGAAAGAGAGCACGAGGAGGTTGATGAAGCTGCAATCGAACATCAACCTTCCCTGGATGCCCTAAAAGCGTGCGGGTTATATAAATACTGGGCCATACCGGGCATGAGGGCTCAGGTGAGATTCTTAGAATGGTTGGTTGAGAGATGGAACGTTCAAGAACAATGCTTTTACATCGGAGGGCACCAGCTCGAGATAGAGCCCTCTGATATATACTTTCTCACTGGCTTGCCAAATAGAGGCGAGCAACTCAATCTAGCCGGGACTAGGCCGGGTGGCCAATCCCTTGTTAGTCTCCGGGAAGATTGGTGCACACCTGGTGCACACCATTCGAAAGGCGTGGAGATCAAACACATCTCTCTGCGTGAGCTCAAAGTTATAGCGTTCACGGTTACCAGAATTTGCAGCGCAACCACTTTACACATTGCTTCCGGGTCCCAAATGCGGATGGCAATTGACTGTTACCAAGGCACCATTTTCAACTGGTGTGAAGCTGTGTCGGCTAATGTGAAGAGCCAACTGACTAAGGAAAAGAACGGACGACTGAAAACTTTTGGATATGGGCCTTTAGTCGTGAGCTTTGCCTTAGAGAGAGTTCCGATGCTGATCCCTCAGCAACTCACTGTTGATATCTTGGGTCCTCGGGAGCCAAAGCTGGTACGATGGGTTGCGGTGATGGCCCGGCATCCTGACGAGGGCGCGGCAGTTGTTCGATTTTCTGATAGTTACTTTCACTGGTTGGAGGACCAGGTTTTCTCGATCCAGGACTTTCCGTATGCCGGAGTAGATTTTCGACATGATCCGGACATGGTTCTTCCACAGGGAGAACAATGGGATGACAGAGGTACCTTATTTTTCACAAGTTTTCAAATTATGTATTTTTTTGTTTTTATATATATCGTCTCAAAACTGACAGTAAAAATTTTCAAAATGCAGATGTTGGTCCACAACGCCCAGCCAACCTCTGGCCTTTTGAGAGGAGACATCCAGTTGCACCGGTACCGGCCCCACAGGACGCGGCGGCTGCAGAGGTACTGGCTGAGTTGGAGCATGATCTAGAGCGTCTGACGGCGGATATGCCTGAGACTACTATGGATGATATTCCTATCAGGCTTCAGCGCTATGTAGTCGCAGTCCCTGGACCGTTTAGGAGATTTTTGCGTAAGGTAGCCCGTGCAGTGGTGTCGTATAGGGAGCACCACCAGTGATTGGCTAATCACTTTGTAGACACATGTGACATTTTTGACTTTTTTGTACTCTATCATTTTTGCCGATCATAAGGTGTTTTTCAACCTATGATCGAAGACAATGTATATTTTTTGACACACTCCTATCTATATATATATCACTATTACCGGCTTATCTTGTTTAACATATGTGATGAAATGTTTTTAAATTTACTTGCATGATTATCGTAAATGTCTGTCCAACATTCGAGAAGCAATTGCATCTGCTAATGTATTTAAAGACCTTGGAATATGCTGATATTCAATGTAATCAAATTCACGTTCCAAGAGACGCACTCTCAAAAACAACCTTAATAACACAGGATTTCTAATGGCATAAACTCTATTAAGCTGTAATACAACAAGTTCAGAATCTAACCTCACTATCAAACGTCGAATTCCAAATGAAATAGAGTCGGATAATAATTCAACCACTGCACTGTATTCTGCAATGTTGTTCATTGTTTGACCGAGGCTTACCCCATGCATAGAAACTAACTCGTCAGAGGGTGAATAGATAACCCAAGCTGCGGAAGAGATATTCCGTGTACTACGACAAGCACCATCAGCAAATCCAATGTATGTTTGGAGAGGCGTCGACATCTGCAATATCAAGAGTAAAACCAAGATAAGCCAGAATAACGACGAAAAACACACTTTCTAAGCTAAACACACTGACTAACTAACAAGCATACTAGCTAGAAAGAAAACCTAACCTAACTAAAAAATTCTCCATACCCACCATTTAAGCATAATACCTCTTTAGGTAAAGTCCATTTCTGGGTTTACCCAAAGAGTCCCCATCAAAATCAACCAACTCATAAGCCCCTTTTGCTAGCTTTCGCTTTACAATGTAGGGTCCATGCCACATAGGAACGAATTTTCCAGCACCTAGCTTATCGTTAGCTTGATCATATAATAGCACTAGGTCTCCCTCCGAAAAACTTCGAGGGGTCACATTTCTATCATACTGAGCTTTCATTCGCTTCGCGTGAGTCTCGATTGCCAATGTAGCGTCACGTCGAGTCTCATCTAATTTAGCTAAGTATAATAAACGTTTCTCCTCTTCGGAAGTAGCTGGGAGTAATTCGACAGCCATTTGAAGTGATGGGATTTCGCATTCAATGGGTAACACAGCTTCCAAGCCATAAACTAGCTGGAAAGGAGTGAACCCTGTTGAATTTTTCACTGAGGTTCGGTATGCCCATAGCGCTGAAAATAACATGTTGTGCCAATTCGACCGATGAATACCAATGGTTCGTCGGATCATGATAACCAGAACTTTGTTGATAGACTCAACCAAACCGTTGGCTTGCGGATAATAAGGAGTAGAGCTATCGTGGCGCAAACCAAGCTGGCTTGTAAGCTCAGTCATCATGATGTTTCGAAAATGGCTCCCATGGTCAGTAATGATTGCTTGTGGGACACCAAACCTAGTTATAATATGATTGAATACGAAAACTGCAGCTGTTTTGCCGCTTGCGTCGAATGTAGGCATCGCCTCGGCCCATTTAGTAAAATAATCAACCGCGAGGATGATATACGCATGCCCCCCGGCCGAGTGAGGGTTACAAGTAATAAAGTCGATACCCCATTTGGCGAATGGACCAACGGCAATTATAGGGTGGAGAGGAGCAGGTGGTGCGCGCATCTTTCGATCAAACACTTGGCAATTGTGGCACTTCCAGACTGCAATGATACAATCTTTAAACATAGATGGCCAGAAGTAACCAGCGCGCAACACCTTCTGAGCTGTGGCATACCCAGACATATGACCGCCACATGCTCCAGAGTGACAATCATTCAAAACCCTCTCAGCCTCTTCATGAGTTAAACAACGTCGAAAAACTAAGTCTGCCCCCCGGCGATAAAGTGTATCTCCAATAATTTTATATTGCTGGGATTAAAACCGAATTTTTCGACGGTCCGCTTTGGAAGCTTCAGGCCGAAAGGTTTGGGTTTGGAGATAGATGATTATATCTCCGTACCACGGATCTACAGTACTGATAAGAAACAAAGATTCGTCCGCAATGGACTCCTCTGCCACAATTTCTGTGTCAGCACACGGGAAATCACACATCAATTCAGCAAAAACTAAGGATTTCTTAGACTTGGACTTCTCGAACTCCAAGTCGAACTCTTGCAGGATAACGATCCATTTAGAGTACTTGCCCCCTAGCAGTTGTTTTGTCAAAATATAAATCATAGGGTTGCAATCCGAAATAACTGTAGTTTTACGGAGAAGAATGTAGTGACGAAAACGCTGGACAGCTTGAACGGCTGCCAGGGCCAATTTCTCCACATGCGAATATTTTAACTCAGTGGGATTTAAGGTCCTACTAAGATAATATATCACATGCTCTGCTCCGAATTCATCTTCTTGAACTAACACCATTCCAATGGTGGAATGCGAAGTTGCGAGGTATAAGAAGTAGTCCTGGTTGTAGTTGGGAGGATGCAACAACGGTGCATGGGTCAACGCGTGTTTAAGTGCATCAAAAGATTGTTGGGCAATCTCGTCCCAAGAGAATTGAGCGTTCTGTTTCAACAACCGTGTAAAACCTTTAGTGACCTCGGCGTAGTTTGGGATGAATCGGCGTAAAAAGTTCGCTTTCCCTTGCAAACTTTGGAGTTGGCGCAAACTCGAAGGAGGAGGCAATTTGATGATAGCTTCGACCTTCGAGGGATCGACGCGAATGCCGGCTCTTGAAACAACAAATCCCAGCAATCGACCTGTTTCTATACAGAAAACACACTTGTGGGGATTCAACCTAATTCGATAATGCCTACACCTCATAAAGATTGCTCGTAAGTGGACAAGGTGATCAGCTCGATGTAAAGAATGAGCAGGCAAATCATCGAGGTACGGTTGCACAATGTGCTTGATGTCATGAAATGCGTAAGACATCGCCCGTTGAAAAGTGGCTCCGGCATTCTTAAGCCCAAAAGGTAATTTGCAATAAGCAAATGTCCCCCATGGACAAATGAATGCCGTTTTTGGTTGGTCGGCAGGTAGAATATTGATTTGATTATAGCCCGAAAAACCATCCATAAAGGAAAACATTTCACTTCCGGCACAATCATCAATAATTTGATCGATATAAGGCGTAGGATAGTTGTCTTTTGGACAAGCTCGATTTATATCCCTATAGTCGATACAGATTCTTATTGTTCCTTGTTTCTTGTTGACGGGAACAATATTCGATACCCAATCCGTTAACGGGATCGGATATATGAAACCTGCTTTCAACAGCTTTTCGACTTCTGCTTTAATCGCAGCCGCTTTTCGAGGGTGAATCTGACGCAACCGTTGCCGGACGGGTTTAGCATCCGGGTAGGTCTTTATTTCATGAACAACAATGGCAGGATCGATTCCCGGCATTTCCTCGTAAGACCAGGCAAACACATCGCGGAATTCTTGGAATAGGGCCTTGTAAGTTTGGATTTCATCTTCTGTACATGCGGCACCTATATGAATGTTTTCCTCAATTCCGGGCTTCACTGAAATATCAATGGGAATAGTACGAGAAATATTCCCTAAATTCAACTCTGAATCAGAATGTTTCGTTGGATCCTGAGCGTCTTTGACATATTCAGCGGTAAAGATAGATGAAAAATCATTTTCAAAAGCATCATCCTTAGGTAAAAACGAAGATCTGTGATGGAGATCTTCCCATGGTAGATCGTCTACACTTAGGATTTCGCGAAGTTGTTCGTCAGATGACACGACTTCGGGAAACGCTATCCGTTCTAAGGTTGAGGTGAAAAGTGATTCTTCACTGACCACATTCATTTGGTCGATTTCGGTTGAACGCGAGTCGGTAAAAGACATGACAGCTTCATAAGCAATTTCATATGGACTCAAAGGCATAGCATCATTGAATGAGTCAATCTCAGATTCAGATGGGACAATCCAAGGATCATCATAAATAATGTTTTCTGATGTAATCATATGAATTATTGCAAATGAAGGATCTACGTTGAGTGGAGGGAGAGGAAAAGTTCCCAGTAAACCGGAATCCTTAACTAAACCTACACCAACGTCCCTATAAGGGATTGTCGTCTTACCAACATGCTGGATACTCTCTGAAGAGGCTGGGTCGGATGAAAAGTATGTCAGCTGATCAATAGTCACGATCTTACCGTTATGTGGAAACTTAATTACTCTGAAGACCGATGAAACGACCGCTGTCATAGCATATGACCAACTTCGACCCAAAAGAAGGTTGTAGTCTAGAGGGGCATCAACCACCTCCACATCCAGACTAACGGTTTTACCTTCTACCCCTATAGGCAATTCCTGTAGAATACCAAACGGACGGAACCCACGGCCATCGAAGGCCTTAAGGATGGTGGGGGATTGGTTCAACGAAGGAGAACCAAGAGATCTCCAACATTGAATCGACATAATACACGTAGAGGCTCCCTCATCAATCACAGTCCAATGAATAGGCCTGTTTTTGACTATTACTGGAATTTGGAAAGCCATTTGATGGGGGAGACGTGGTGTACTATTTTCTAGATCGAAGATTATCAGGTTCGGGTCCTGAACATCAACAGCTCCGATAGCCGACAAAAGTAATTTTCGTTGTGCTGGGCATGATTGCAGCACTTCTAACGATGACATTGCTGAGGGTGAAACAGCTAAGTCCTCAACAATGTTGTAATTCTGGGCTGCTCTCGCATGTGGATTGAAAGCAGACCTTCGAAGTACACCCTTGGCGGGCGGTTTAATTACTAAGTCCGGGTTAGGTTTTTCGATCTGTAGTGGATCGGAACCAGGAGCTGAGGTTGATGGGTTAGAAAGAGAAGATTCTGCTTCCTTACCATCAACAGGAGCCTTACTACCATAATCTTGTGATCGAGTCGCAATCCGCACATGAGACATCATCAAAATGGGTTCTTCACTGGCATTTGAGGAAGAACCTATCATCTTATTCTCCTGCTCCGGAAATGGATTTTTTAACACAGCAGGAGTGGGAGAATCTTTGACTATTTTCACAACCTCGGCCCGATGAGGTCAATCTCTCGTAAAATGATCCTCTTCACAAATAAGACAAGGATATCGAGGTTTGCGTTTTTCGTCATTGGTTTCCGACTTTTCCGTTTTCTCCTTCGGAGCCTTGTCTGCTTTAGCCTTCTTCTTTCCTTTCTTCTTTCCACCGTTTTTTGATTTGGCCGTAGATGTCTCTACAGCGTGAATATCGGCGGTAAGTTCAGGAGAAGACTCTCCTGTCGGGGAATCAGGCAAAGTGATAATAGGACTAGTTGAAGCCTTGGAAGACTTCTTCTTGCTCTTTGTATTCACGATACCAATCATACCATCAGCGGCATGAGATCCCGAAGGAGCAGCAGCAATTTGATTCGACTTTGGAAGATCCGGAATCTTCTCGTGTAACGTACCCGACTGAGTATAAACTAAGCCAAGGTATTGCGCCTGAGCAATGACTTGCTCCTCAGTAACTACTCCGGCCTTAGCTACATCTTCAGTAATCTTCGGTAATAATGATTTAACAAACCATTCAGCTAAGATTTGGTCCGGGATAAAAACTTTCACTAGCCTTCTTCGACGTCTCCACTCATGAATGTGATCAGAAATATACGTGGACGTTGATTGTTTTAGTGAAGTTAATAACTCCGTGTCGTTATCGTATCTGACCGGCAACTGAAAGTGAGTTAAGAACGAGGTAGCTAACTGGCTAAAATTGTAAAAAGAGGCCCGTGGTAACTCAATGTACCACTTGGCCGCGAGACCAATGAGTGTACGCTGGAAAAGACGTAAGCGGATCGAATCATCCGAGATAGAATTTGAAGCACACCAGAGGTGGTAAGTCATCACGTGATTGGACGGATCCTCTCCAGACTTACCTTCGAACTTGGGTATATCACTGGGCAACTTATTTGGCATTGGCGGCCAGAACTGAAGATATTGAATTGGATCGTTCATTAGGCGCGTCAAGTCTGGTAAATCCAAAGTTGCGATAAACGGTAACTGCCGGTTAGGATCTCTAAAACTCTGGGTCACAATACCGGCCCCAGGAGGAGGATATCCAGGATAACTAGGAACAGGAGTCGCATTTGGGATATTATATCCTCCTGGAAAACCAGGATTAACCGACCGTACTGGGGTTGTTGAGGTTGTTGATAAGTGTACCCAGGATACGGTTGATACTGGTAAACCGGTTGTTGGACAGCCTGCCCAGGTTGGTACTGTCCCTGGTACGGTTGGTGAACAAATTGAGGTTGAGTAGTGACAACCGTACTTATACCAGGCTGACCTACAGGCATCTGGACCGTGGTTTGAATCGTAGATCCAGACAACGGTAAAGATGTCTGAGGAGTGGTTACAGAGACAGTAGAAACTGGAGCCGTCGATACTCCAGAAGTAAGTATGGTAGATGTGGCGGTAGTTGCAGCAGTCGTTTGAGATGGAGTACTAGGTGCAATTGGCTGCTGAGTAACTACCGAAGTTACAGAAGTTTGAACATTTGACTGGACAGGTTGCGGTTGCTGGGGTGGACCAGAAACTACGGGTTGTCCAGCTTGAGGTATCGACTGTATACTTGGCTGCAACACCTGTTGACCCTGTGATGGATCCCACACTAACATTCCAGGGTATTGACCCGTAACAGGTTGAGGATACTGAGATCCATAACCGGATTGAGGATAGGATTGATAATTGTAAGGTGCAGTTCCTATACTTGGAACATATGATTGACCTTGAGGTGGTTGATAACCTTGACCTGAGTATTGATCTTGAGGTTGATAACCTTGAGGTAAATACGGATACTGGGGTTGACCTTGACCTTGAGGTTGGTACCCTTGAGGTTGATACCCTTGAGGTTGTCATCCTTGAGGTTGCCATCCTTGAGGTTGATATTGATACTGAGGTTGACCCTGGGGTACATATTGAGGCTGGGGTTGACCTTGAGGTATGTATTGCACCATAGGCGCGTACTGACCTTGAGGTTGTCCCCCAGACACAAATGATGTACCTTGAGGTTGCCCCCCAGGCGGTAATTGGCCACCTTGAGGTTGGGAAACGGGAACTGAACCTGACATCATGTAAATGTCTCCTACACCCAATGGTATATTACCACTGTTTCCAACTAATAACCCATGATCAACGGGTTGAGGAGATGCCCCCGCAAAAGTACCAGAAAGAGATTGATACCCGGTGGGAACAGAAGGACCGCCGTGTAAGAAAGATTCAGGACTTTGAGTAAACACGGACGACTGACCAGACATATTTACAGGAGTATGAATACCTCCAGGTGGAAAAGGAGTACGAGGTGTAGAAAAACCTAGCCCAAAGTTGTCTAAATAATTGGTTAACGAAAGGTACCAAGTAGTACTTCTAGGAGGACTGTAAAAGATAGATTCACGCTCCCTTAGATCAATAGTAAGTTGATCTTCAAGGTTAGAGACGCCTATTTCTTCCTCTGGAGCAAGTTCTTCAATAGCAATCAAACCAGTAGGAAGATTTTCGGTGATAATTCTTTCTATTCCCGGTGAATCAGGAACACTAGAAGTCGGAGTAACAGGTTCAGATATTTCTGGTTCTTCGCCTGTATCACTAGCAGACGAAAAACTACCAACAAGCTCAGAAACTGTAACAGCTTCGGGATTATAACCTGTCTCTAAACTTTGGTAATCTGGATGGACTACCAAGGAAGATTCTCCTTCTTCAAGTGAACCTACTCTACTGCCACTAGGAGGAGTTACAAGGACCTTCAACCCTTCGTACTGACCCGGAACGTCTTCAGGAGATCCACCCCGCGATCTACGGAGTTTTCTTAACAAATCTGTTCCGGTAACAATTTCAGGTGACTTGCCCCGAAGTCTACGGGACTGTCTCGGTAATTCCGCCACAGCTAAAAACTTTTAACTACTACACACGAAAACAAAATAAAATTTCAAATCAAAACACCTAAAGCCTCTAAAGAACCAAACAAATTTGAATCACACGCCTAAAGAATCTAGGGCGTCAAACCAAGCACAAACAGTAGCCTTCCAGACCGAAAGCGCTAGTTGGTGATGAAACCCAACATCGCTGGATTCAGTACAGAAGTGGCGGGTGGAACAGTTACCCCGGCAACCTGCTTAATGAATAGACTGGACCAAGTTCCTCCACTTTAACCGTCTCGAGTGAAGTGAACCCCCCAGAAAATCCAAGTGAGTCTAGCCGACGTCTGCTCCAGGTACAGTGGGACCTTCCCTCCACCGTCACCTCGGTAGAATCCTAAAGATAATGGTCACTAAGGTTACCAATCGCAACAAATGCACCTGGGGGAACAGTCTAAACTCCGACAGCACGCAAGGGCAGAGTAGCAAGCTCAATCCCCTTGCCGGCTCCTTGACAATAATCCAAGGTTTACCGACAAGTGACCCCTGGCTCCTCGACAATGGTTAATCCGAGGTTTACCGTTTGTAATACGTGCGTGTCTGGCGTCGTTCCCAACGAGGGGGGATTGATCCCCTCACTGGTTCGGACACGAGCTCGTGCTTCTCCTTTAAGAGGAGCTTTCCCAGAGTACAAATGAGACAATTGGATTTATTCTATCACAAGATAAGCTACTTGTTTGGTTTTGTTGTCTTGGAGAGTTAACTACTCACCTACTCCAAGACACTAGCCTGATCTAAATTGGTGTTTCAGAGCCCTAGTAAATAAAAATTACTACGTCGATTTAACTTTAAGCGTTAATTTTATGGTTTTTCTTAAAGACAAAAGGTAGTGGAAGTGAAACCAATGGTGTGTAGACTCGACTCAAACCACTACAAAGATGCAGCTAAGATGATTTACGCTACTTTTCCTTTTTTCAATGAAATTCTTAACTAAGAGAGTTGAGAGAATGCAAATTTTAGAAAAAGCAACTTTCTTAATAAAGACAATCAAAGAAACAATTCTCTTTATCTTTTCAAGCATACAAACATGACCACTCCTTACGTGCACGAAAAAAAACTCTTTTTCTTTCAAAACTTTTCAAAGCTACTTGAAACAAAACTTTTCAAAGGAGATGTTTTTGTATTTTCTCTTTTTAATAAAGCATATAAATCTATTGTAACGAAAATCAATCTTAAAAGCTATAAAAACTATGAAAACTTGACTCACAAGCAAATCAAAAAGGAAATTACTCTAAGCAAACCTAACAAGGCAAAAGCTCACAAAGATGATTCTAGGTTGTTTTACTTGACCAAAATCAAATCAAGGACCAGCTAATGCAGAATCAAAAGACTAGTCAAAACAAAACTCAAATCTTTTTGTTCTTTTTGTAAAATGGAATTCAAGACGTAAACAACAAGCACTTCGAAATTTGCCCAAAGAGACAACTCAATGGTAAGGTGCTCACACAGGTAGACTTTACGACAGGTCTGACTTCTTAGAATGCTGACAAAACCAGAGAGATCTAAGGCTTGACAACTTCTACCGCCAAAGTCACTACAAGACCTACTCAAAAATCAAACCCTAGGGTTTACACTTCGATGAAATCCACTAAAACACTCAATGCTATCGAAACAAGTTCAGGTGAAGATCTCTGACAAAGGACTAATGAATCTGAGCAGTAAAAACTAAGAAAAAACTAAATCTAAGAGCAAAAATGCAAAAAATGGAATTTTCTCAAATTTTAGCAGGGGACGTAGGCGACCCGTTAGCACAGGTGCGGGCCCGCTCTGTGCACACAGCGACAGTGCGTCCAGGGACGCACTGTGCAACACTCAGAGGGTGCGTCCTACTGAAAAACTCAAGAAAAACCAAAAAGAATCTAATCCTAAGCTAACCCACCCACAGACAAAGTCACAGAGCCAAAACCAGAAAAATAAACCAATTTTCTCAGAGCAAAGTTCACACAAAGGAAAAGACTTTTCACATCAATGGAATCCCCAATGGAGTCGCCAATTTGTCAGGCGGAAAGAGTCGATTGTGCGGACACAACCAACCTCCCTAGGAGCCTAAGACTCTCTAGTGACAAACAAGACAAACAAGAGCAATCCTTCTCTAAACATGCATTTACTATACGGGAAATCAAGTGTTTAGATCCTACCTGTAATCCAACGCTGTTGTAGCAATCCAGCTCCGCTGATCCGGATGAGCTCCTCCTTCACTTTGAAACCTGCATACACTAACAATCAAACGATTAAATAACACTTGATAATCTCATAGAATAAAACATATTTAACACATAGACCAAGGAGTACATGAAACAACTCATAAATAACAAGTTATTGAGAAGAATGGACTCATTTGCATTAATAGGTAACAAAAGGAACAAATACAACCTGAGCCTTGGTGTTGTGCAAGTCCCTCCCAGGGTCCATCAAGAGTTCTCCTTTACTTTGACAAAGCTCACCCACTTCCAAATAGAACAAGCAAAGATGGCAATCTCTCCTCACAAGCTTCTAAATGGGAGTCCTAATTCCTGCAGCATTTACCCTTAGAAATGTATAGCTTTCAACCTCCTCTCCTTCTGGCCCAATGCCTGTACTTATAGTGCTCAAGAGGAAGTTAATCAGGTCCACCATCAATGGGATAATCCCCTCTTTGGATGGGATAGCTCCCCTATTGATGGGATAAGTTCCTCTTTGGTAGGAGTGCATGAACCATCTGGAGGCGCTCAATACACGTCGAACAACCTTCTAGAATGCTCTAGAAATGACCACAAGTGACTTTTTAAAGATGAAACTTGCGCATTTTAACCTTTTCAGGGGGACGCACCTGCACCTTTACATACAGAGCGTCCAAAGACGCAGCTTTTGTGAACATTGGGTGCGTCCCCGTAGGTAAGGTTGAGAGAACCTGCGTCCCCAGAGATAAATACATTTAGAACGACTTTCTCTCTTTTTTGGAGTTTGACATGGAAAGCAGAGGCATAAGACTTGCCTAAGAGGGTAGCATGACTGTTGATAGAGTCATCCTAACTGTAAATAGTCATGGTGACATTTTTTAGTGTAACAGTTGCCTACATAGATACATCCAGGAAGATATGGAGTTCTTGAACATCTCCTCACTCGGCACAGCATACCGATACGCTGTCAAAATCGTGCAAAAGTTCAAACAGAAGAAGCGAGACTTTGGATCTGCAAATCCGAAGCCCAAAAGACAAAGCCAAGGCGGGGTGACCCAAGACAACCCGTCGAAGCCACAAGAAAAGAACAACACCACGAAGCCGAAGAAGGACACAGGAAAGTGGTGTGAGTTCCACAAGAGTCCCACTCATAACAAGTGAGTGTCGTACCAAGCAGTCGCTGGTGGCCGAGTTGAAGGCTTCTAAATCAGATGCATGTTCCGACCCTGAGCCAAAACCCGACAAGGTGAATGGCAAAGGGAAGCAGATCATTGATGTGGATCCCAGCGCCACTGTTGCCACCACCAAGATCCAGAAAAATGAGCCCGAAAATACAAAAGAAGGGGAGCGTCTTTTCCACTCATAGATGTGGGTGAAGGGTTCGCCACTGCAATTCATTGTCGACAGTGGCAGCCAAAAGAACCTCATTTCAGCAGAGGTCGTGAAGTGATTGGGCCTACAGACTACACCACACCCGTAGCCATACAGTATTGGGTGGCCTCATGAAGGACGAGATCTCAAAGTTCACCAGCAGTGTCGCCTTCCCTACAGCATCATGCCTTTCACAAACGAAGTATTGTGTGATGTTACACCTCTGGATGTGTGTGATGTTTTATTAGGCCAGCCATACTTGTGGAGGTGACATGTTGTGTATGAGTCAAGGCCTCGCGTTGTTATTATTTCTTTGGATAAGTCATTATACAGGATATCGGAGGTAGCCCCACCTACCACCACCTCTTTGATCAGTACCAAGAAAGGCAGCAAGCTCATATCACAGACTAGGAAATTTATTCCCTATTTGGTTCACTCCCAAAGTAAGGGGAAGATCGTTGCTACATCCATGACCCCCGCAAAGTGTTCCTCCATGCAGCAGCAGCAAAGAGATATGGTCATGACAGAACACAGGAACAAATTCTCCTCACCCACAGGGGTACCGCACAAGTTTCAGGTAGGTGACAAAGTTTGGTTACATCTACAGAGAGAACACCTTACCAAAACCCATCAAAAACTCAGACCACTTCGACATGGTCCTTACACTAGTACCAAGGCTACGGGAAACAATGCTTTGAAGCATAGCATTCCTCCATTCCTTCGCCTGCACCAAGTGTTTAATGTGGACCATCATCGACCATGCTTTCCACCATTTCTGGACATATCAGAGATTGCAGAACAACTCATCAACGACCCAGATCAGCAAAAACTTCCTCATCTCAGGGAGGAACTCAATGCAATGGGGACCATTGCTTCCTAAGGGTGGAGGAATGATCCAGGTGGATGTTGGTGGCTACCCACCTATCCCATTTGGACCCCCACAACTGTCTCTTTCAATTTTTCAGTTTCCTTAACTATAGCACAGTTTACTATTTTTAGCAGTTTTTCGGGTCCTGAACTTCCGGAGCTATTTTGAGGCCCTAAATGACTTTTTTTGGGAAATCTGTCCCAATGTGGTAGTGCTCAGATAGATCTTTCTAACGAGCTATTGTATGCGTCAAACGGAGATCGTATGCCAAAGTTACGACCCCGGGAAGTTGATATACCAATTTACCCAAACGGGGCCCACAGTTTGGCATTTTATTTTCTAGGGTTGGGTTTTGGAATGTTAAGGGTTTTCCATTGTTTCTCAACAATAAATAGGCCTTCGAGCCTCATTGTAAGACAGTTCAGAGGCATGTAGCCACCACATCTCTTCTCAGAGATAAGCTACCATCGCCCTAGCTAGTTTATTTCCATTTCTGGTTGTAAGCATATTTCAGTATTTTACAATAATGAAATGAAGTGTTATTTCTGCTGTATCTCTTTATTTATGGTTTTCTCATCTCTGTATTTATGGTTATCTCTGTAATTTGTTGCATTCCTGTTTAAATCTGGATCATCGTACTTACTAAAACTTCAAGAAGAATAAAAGTATTACAGGATGCTTGAGATGGGCTCAAATATTTTCTCCTCAAGTGCCATTCCTCAATTATGACTCTTTTCAACTTTGCAACTTTGCATCAACAATTTCGACAACATACCCTCTTGTACCATGAAACAACGATTCAACAACATAACAATACAATAATGCAATAATAAAATAGGTGCATTAGGCACTTCAATCCAAATGGAGCTCAAGCAACACACCTCTATCAATCTCAAGGTTTGTTGATGGAAAACGAGGGCTCTATTTATATGTGACTTTAGAGTTTGAATGAAAACCTTTGTTTATGTGAATTAATAATTCCAAGAAGGCTGCACACATATTCAAATAATTATTCAACAAAAAATGATGCCATATATATTATAAGAGTTGTGATGCACTGACCCAACATAAATGAGCTTAGAACATTCTCTTCTTCTTTTTTAAGAAAAAAAACATCATACTTTCATGGACATAAAAGTATATACATTTTCTGAAAAAGATCTGAGTCTGAAAAGTTCAACAAAAATCCTACTGTAATTTCTACTGGAACAGACTAATGAAACTTTGTATCTATTGGAACTGCTAAGAATCTAAATCAGCAAAAGAAGGATTTTTATGATGCTTTCCTCTCAGCTCCAAGAAGGTTTGTTGAGAGCAGAATTCTGAAAACAAAATTTGCTGAAGGAGAGCGAAAAGGATGGCAAGAAAAACAAGGACATCTGAAGAGAATGTGTCTGAAAATGTCAAACAAGAGATCATCAAAAGATGGAGGATCCTGACCTGTAGAGTTGGCCGCTGTCAAAGGTTGAATAGAACATTTTTCTAGGCAGGAGATAGTATCCCTTTGTAGATAAGGAGTCGGCCTCTATATTCTAATCCCTGCCGATGTGATTGAAGGTTATATTTTGAAAGGAGCTTGTCAGAGCCGCAACCAGAAGGAGAGAGAGGGTTGTCCGAGAGATTATCGCTGTTGAATCCAGTCCAGAATCACTTTTGAGTCTCCCAAAATTGCCAGGTCGTCGATGGCGAGCCAGCTTGCACAAGAAAGAGCTCCCCATAGAGCTAGCAGCTCGACTCTGTTATTAGTGCCAGTGCCACATGACCAACTGAAATGGAAAGAGGTGCCATGCTTCATTACAAAGAAGACCCCACTGTTGCATATCCTGTTATTGGAGGCTCCTTCGAAGAAAACCACAGGGTAATGAGCCCAGACGTCCTTGAGTAAATAAGTCCTATTCATCAGCTTCTCCCTCGTTGGTCCAATTTTGGAGAAATAAGTTGTGATCTTAATGAAGGTGTCTCTTACTTTTGGCGTCGATTGTTCGAAATTTTTTCCATTCCTGCTTCTCCAGACGCCCCAGAGAATGTAGAAGGGTAAAGTTCTATATGGCCTATATTTTTGGATCCACTGAGATAAGCATCCTTCAATTGAGCTCGAGTCCCATTCTGCCTGAATGTTGAGGGAGCGTAGGACACCTCTCCATACCGAAACTGCAAATGGGCAAGTTAGGAAGAAGTGAAAAGTGTCTTCAGGGTTGTCTTTACATAAAGCACGTTTATTGGGGCCTGGAATCCTCTTTTTAGGAGGTTGTACCAAGTGAGTATTCTGTTATGGGCCACCAACCAAACGAAGCATTTCAACTTCATTGGAATGTTCAATTTACAAGTTTTGTGCAGCCACGGAGCACTATCCAGGGCTCAGTGCATTAGAACATTCTCTTGTTCACATGTTTTAGGTAACCACACCCCATTGAAAGGATCGAGTATGTGGTAGCACTTGCGGGGAAGCATAAACGCACGAGCATCAAGGATCAAACTAAGGGCACATTTTGACTTTGGATTAATTTTAGAAATGGGTCTTTCCTCCTATCTCTTTGAGTTGCATGATTGGGATTATTGAAGTTTAAAGTTGTAATTTGAGATGATATAAAGAGTATTTGGTAAATAACACCAATTACTACAATGTGATGTAAATGGTGTGTTAACATAATTAAGTAGTAAACCTTTATCTCTCTAAGTTTTGAAGGTAATAATGAAACCTTTTTTCCATTACTTTTTAAAAATTATGCTCATTTGTTTCATTTTCCATGGTTGGTTACAACATGTTATAACCTATGTTGTATGAGGACCCGCCCCCCAAAAATACTCGTGTACCCTGCGTCCCGCATTTTGGGGACTTTCGAACCCTTGGGAAACATCCCCAAATTATTGGGGACTCCATTGGGGACTTGGGAACTTGCTAGCCATCCCCAAGACGTTTCGGACAGATTTCAGGGATGTTTTGGACATATTTCAGGGATGTTTTTGGCAGATTTCAAGGGTTTTTTGGGCAGATTTCAGGGATGTTTTGGAAGGTTTTAGGGATAATCCAAGTGCAAAGCTTCAGTTTTGACAATCATGGACATTGATGATTGAACAATATGATCATTTTTTCTATTCATTTTTCTTGGAATGCATTGAATCTAAATTTTTTGTACAAGATGTAGCTCAAAACATGGATTTTGTATGATGGGTTTCATTTTGGATTTCTAGTGATTTAGGTCTTGGATTTTCAATGGTAAAATTACAAAAAGCACCCTCCATGTCAAGAAAACAGAAAATGCAACTTTTAAAAGGATGATCCTTGTGGTTATTTTTCTTGTTATTTCTTAAGATCATCTCAGCGTTTACATATTGTATGTGGATTTCAAGGACTTATTCAAGTTCAGTGCTTCCATCATCCCAACCCCAAGCATTGTGAAAACAATTAGATAGTTGTGAATTGGATTGAGTACTAGATATTTAAATAAATTCCTATTCAATCCCATTCTTAATCTGAAATATGAATTTAATATCATTAGAAAACCAAATTATTTTATAGTGGTTTTCTACACAACTATAAAAATTTGCAAAACCTATTGAAAAAGGAATGCCTTTGTATTTAACATAGTCATCATTTACAAGAAATATGAGGAAAAAAAACTAATATAAAGACAGTTCTCCTTGATAGATTGTTCATGGACCTTATTACAAATTTAAAGTAGTTACGCTTAAGTTTCTTTAAGCTAAAGGTCATGTCTAGTGGCCAATAATGGAATGTCACTCAACCCATTTTCAAATTGTTTGAGATTTTAATTAGCGAGTGTAAGGGTTGTGCATAATACTAGCTTGAAACAACTACAAATGTTAATATTGAATTCTGCATATATATATATATATATATATATATATATATATATATATATATATATATATTTCCGTCCCTTGAAAATTTGGGGGTGTGCTCGCTGTTCTGAGGACTCATCACCCATCCACGCCGTTCCCCATCCCCAAAACCAGTGCAACATAGGTTATAACATGTCATCATTTTCCTTTTTTTTTTTTACTAGTGGAATCAACAATTAGGGTGGTTTAAGATTCACAAGACACAGGGTCGATTCTGTATGCTATTACTGTAACCACTAAGTGCACCGCGCTTACCCCTAACGTGAGCATTGGTTAATCAGGGATTGAAGCAAGAACTTCATAATATGTTACATAACAGATTTACATGCTTTACCAATTGAACTACCCATGCTTTATCAAGTGAGCTATTGTTGACATCACATTAACAACATTTGCCTTTTCATAAGAACTTGACAACATTTTGTTTTTCATGCGACTCTCACTCTTTCAACAATCTACAACTCCCAATTTTACTTTGAACTTTCAGAAGGCTTTGATTCCAAAATACACCTCATAAAACCTTTCTCAGTCAAGCATAATTGCTTCTCTCACCAGGATCCTCCTTCCCAGATTCCTCAGTTAGTCTCCATCCCATCGCTTGTTTCTGGCTTCCCATGGCACCTTATAGCTACGATTATCACAGTGACCATTAAGGAGCGAGCTTAGATGCTTTCTTTTTATTCTAAGGGCCTGAAATCATTCACTTTAAATGTTTGGAAATCCTCAACTTTAAACTTTTCCACTATTCTCTAATATGCCATTGCTGCTATCAATTTGAACCCATGTTAAAATTATGGTATATGATGAACAAAAATATATAGAAATTGGGAGGATGAAAACACAGAAGGTAAAAATCATCTATTACTTTAGAGTAATGAATTTATACAAAATTGCAATAAAACTGCCAATCCAATATTCTAAATTTTAACTGTACTTACAAAAAATACTTCAAATATTTTCATACTTAATAACAAAATAAAAAAAACACTTACTATAAAACATGAACTTCCTAATATCCAACTAACAACCAACTTGCTATGATATCTTCTAGTTTTATCTCTAATTACAATAGCGAACATGTTTCTTTCTCCATAATGGATTTTCCTTGAGCTTGATGGCCCAGCTCTATTCTGTAGCTATTACTCATGATTTGGTCATTTATTCTGTGATGTGCCTTGAAATCTTTTAACCGGGCCCTTTGGTTCGTTGGTCTGGTCAGCAACCAGGTTCCATTCTAACCGTGGTCTGCCCATCCAAACGGTTAGGACCCGACTTAAGATTGCAAAAGTTTAGCAAATTGCCATTGTTACCAAAAATGATTAAAACAGAACTTTGCTATAGTTAAAACAAAATGTGTTGCAGAAGATTACAATTTTCCATGTCTGTAGAATTTGTGCACAAATTCCTCTACCCGAGTTACAGATAAAAATGAGCGTACAGAAGGCTACCAGCACCAACATAATCTTTCTCACCGAGATAGTGATTCTTGCTTGATAGAGCACAGGTCTCATGACAGAGGCATGACAAAAGGGTTGAATTTGACATAAGTAATGTCATCCTCATTGTGACTCTCGTAGAAATAAGGCACTCAAGATAGTAATGGGTTTCAAGTTATGCACTAGTTTGGCAACTGGGTTAACTTTTGTCATTTGGCCAAAACTAAGTTGCAACTGCTCTGCTGTTTAGGTCGACGTGTCTCAAAAAAATGAAACCCCACTGCATGGAAACCACTCATTATTCTGAATCTAGCAGCAATAGGCATGTCAAATTCATTGTACAATGGTTTCATGAGTGTAAGAAGGTGAAATTGAGACACACTCATATTTTATCCAATACTGTCATAGATGTGTACTGATGGTAAGCCATGGATTGCTACAAAAGTTTTAGCCATTAAATTGTGTCAAAGGGGAGCAATAATTTATCGTTAAGGACATCATGAACAACTAGCAATGAATGTGGACCTCCTAGAATTGATGCAGCAGCACAAAATTTGAGAGTCACGTTGGTGCCTGCAATCATCAGAAGTTAGTTTGGCATTTTGCCTTAGGCGCTTAGAGTGAAACCCATTCAACCAGTCCAATATTGCCTTAACTTTATCAGGTTCCTGTGTTTGCTGACTCTTACTTCTGCTGTGATTCACGCATTATGCACTCCAAGGATCTTGCCACAATTACTCCTCTGGTAACCAACTCATTTGTTAGCTCCTGGGCTTCATTTATCCTGCCCTCGCAGGCTATACCTTGAATAAGTGTAGTGTAAGTTCTCTCATTGGGTTTGCAACCTTCTGCAACCATTTTGCTCAAGATGTTAATTGCCTGATCTATGTTATGTCTTTTGCATAGACCTAGGATCAAAGCATTATATGTGACCACATTGGGCTTACACCCTCTATCCTCCATTTCATTCAAAAAAGCCACCGCCTTGTCTACCATTCCTTCCTTGCATAGACCTCCCACCAATGAGGAGTATGTAATCACGTCAGGAGTAAGGCCTTTTCTAGTCATCTCATCTAGGAGTTCCAATGCTTGCTTTATATTGCCATTTTTGGATAGCCCATCAATCACTGTATTGTAAGTAACAAGAACGGGACGAAGGCCCTTCTGGTCTAGTTGGCGAAGGATATATAAAGCTTGATCTGCCCTACCATCCCTGCAGAGAGCTGCAAGCATTGTATTATATGTCACTATGTCAGGAAGGCCTCCTCTGGATACCATTTTATCTAGGTACTCGATTGCTTGATCCATCCTTCCCTCCTTGCAAAATGTATCGATGATTGGGTTGTAACTCAAGGCATCAGGAGTAAGCCCCTTCCTCGGCATCTCCTCCAGGACATCGATTGCTTGAGCCAACCGCCCTTCTTGGCAGAGAAAATGGATGAGAATATTGTAACTGACAACATTAGGAGCGAAACCTCTATCACGCATATCAGATAAAACTTTCTCTGCCTCCCCCCATCTGCCCTCAGCGCACAGGCCCTGCAACAAAGTATTATAACTAATCACATCGGGTTGACATCCTTTTGATTGCATATCATGAAGAAACTTGAATGCCATGTCCAGTCTGCCTTCTTTGCAGATCCCATTGATCATAAGATTGTACGTAATCAAATTAGGAACGCAGCCCATATTCATCATATCATCAAAGAGCTCCAAAGCCCGATCCGCTCCATATTCCCTGAAGGTTGCTACAACAATTATGCTGTAAGTGGTGACATTCGGAAGCAGACCCTTTTGAAACAGTCGATTCATAACCTCCAAAGCGTGTTTCAATTCACCTTGTTTACAGAGTGTTCTCAATACTGCATTATATATAACCTCGAGATGAGGGTATCCACGCTCACATATCTCATCTAAATGTCGATACGCAGTAATACGTTGCAGGTGTCCCATCTTGCACATCCTAGCAATTACCAGACTATAAGATAGAGCATCAGGTACACAGCCCAACCTCAACAAGAGCTCCAGGACCCTACTAGCTTTCGTGATTCTGCTAACTTTGCACAAGCCACGAATAAGCCTTGTGCAAGCCTTAACATCCGGAATGTGATTCCTTTCCGCCATTTTCTCCAGATGTCGGACGGCTTTTGCAAGTTTACCTGCTCTACTCAGTACTTTCAGCACTTTATTGTCTTGGGCTTCGTTGAATTCCTCCGATGAATCATCATATTCATATTCATGGCCAGGGTTCCCTCCCAGAGAAGGAGATTTGGGGATACTATCTCTGAAGTCTGGAATTGCTACACATCGCAGGTCTGACTGATAATTGGGTTGGGTAAATTGCATTTCGGATTGTGGGGAGCCCTTACTTCTAAAAACATTAAGTTTGGGTGATCTTTCTTCTCTCTGAACCAAGGAAACGACATTTATACTACCGTTGCTCTTTGTGCCCCAATTTCTTCTATGTTTGCAGATATTTTGTGGAAAATTCGAGACAAAGCCAACATACCAAATGCAAGTGACTCCATGGCCAGAAGCAACATGTTGGTATGGCAGTAGCAGCAATGGTGCAGAATGTGGACGAACGCGAGAACCATCGCCGGCTGTAATGGTGAGATTCATTGCCGATTGACGATGATAGGAGCCCCTTCTTGGCAGAGCCAGCAGATACTTGTCGAGTAAGGCAAACTCATCTTGATGTGGTAATCGAAGAGATGAGGCATTGTTCACATGTGTGAACAACATCAACAGCCGCATCACTTCATTTAATTAACGAAATTGTGTTGTAATTTGATTTATCGTGGTTGCAATTGTTAGTTTTTTTTGACGCCATTATTTGGTTGGGAAAACAATGAAAATTCTTCCATGCTTTTAAGAGAATTTGGCAGAAATGTTTAGAAATCTAGGTTAAAGTTTTCAAAATCTAGATGCCCAAGGTTCTTGATTGTAGGGAATCCAAACCTCTTAAGAATGGATTTCTTCAAAAATATTTTGCAGGATTCCTGTGAGAATTTTGCCTAGACGTTGTTGTTCATTGCAATACCTTTAAAGGGGGTCAAACTTCAAAGCATAGTTCTCTAAAGGGGGTCAAACTTCAAACGTTGTTGTTCATTGCAATACCTTTAAAGGGGGTGAAACTTCAAAGCATAGTTCCAAAGGTAGTCCTAATGGCTGCTTTTTCCATCCAATCCAACAAAAAACAGTATTTTTTTTTCGAACAGTGGGTAACCTTGATAAAAAGGAGAAAAGGAAAAATGAGAAATTCCCATGATATAATTTTTGATTAATTAAATAAAATCACATGTTTTTTTATAAATTTAAAAAAAATTAAAAAAATTAAACTTTGTATAATTTACTAAATGATAAAGTTTTAATTATATAATATTATTAAAAAATAATTTAATCAACTAACTAAATACATTATAAGATATTTATTATCTGTTTTTCTTGGGTAAATTTTTTAAGAGAAAATACATCATCTAGCTTGTTTATATTGGCAAATCGCTTAATATTTTATTAATTATTTATGCTTTCATTTTGTCTTTACCTTTTAACTATTATGTGTTAAGGAAGAGGTGGTATAGCTACATTTTGCCTCTTAACATATACAACAAGAATATGGATGTAATAATACAAATATGATATCTATTAAATAATAATAAAATATTATTGTTTATAAATAAAAATGTCGACAACAACAATATATATGTGTTGGATAATAAACTCTGAAATCTATGTCAATGGTGTCACATGCTTTAGGTCTGTGTATCCAATTACAAATTCTTACAACAATATAACCGAAAGCAAATGTTCAATGTCAAAACCAAACTCAAATGCATGCATTTACCATTGCTCTCAACCTATTATTGGCTCTATTATCTCATATCCATGATATACTTTCTTAAGCCATTAACACTCCCATGCTATCAAGTTATCAAATTTCCCAAGGTAAAACTCTAGGTTCTTCCTCCAACTATCAGAAGCTCTCGTTGATTGAGCTACTTGAAGTTCCTAACTATTGAGATAGTACAAACTACTCTCTATTGAACTACCTAAAGTTGTTTTCAATTAAATCAGATGCTCCTTCTACATATCTTGAACCCTTTAGAGTTCATTGGTGACAATTGATCATGTCAACTAGGTCCACATCATTACTAGTTGATCATAGTTGGCCATGTTAGTTGGGTCCATATCAAAATCAATTAGCCACTTCCATTTGGAATCTAATTAACAATCTCATGGATTTATGCCTTGATTTCTACATTGTGATCCATTTTCCCTTTATCGAATATTAGGAACTATTATTGGAATTTAACAAATTGTAAAAATAAATTCAAATATATTTGGGTAATTTGGGATTGCAACTACCCAAAGATGCTTTTACATCAAACTCCCATGGTGAATAAATTTGTTCACATCCTACTAACAAGGTTACTTGATAAATCAATAGACAAGCAATTGATGCTCATTTACCTACACATGCATTGTTGCTTGTCTTCAATAACATTCTTCTTCTTCTTTTTATTCCTTATTCAACTCCATACCTTGTACCGTTTAATGTTTTGCACTTTTTGATTAGTTTTTTTGTTCTTGTTCTTTGGTCTCTCAAATGTTGCAACAATTTGTTTATTAAAATTCATCAATCACATTCTCCATGTCTTCTATATCATCCTGCATTATTGCAAATGCTTGGCACACTTGATATATATCTCTTGTTTCTATTGCAAGTTCTTGGTTGTCATCCCTATTGATGGCATCTTCTTCTTTGGGTTTTCTCAACACATTGACCCATTGAATGCCTTTAGCTTCTTCTTAAACTTTGGTAATGAGATCAAGGAAAATTTTAGAGGCTAAATTTCTCCCATAAACTAACTTTCCATGTTTATTTCTAAAAAATAGATTCATTGATTTCCATTTTTTTAATAAAATGAGACCTAATTCTATTTGATAAATGTAATTCATTCTAAATTTGCCAAAATTTTCTAGAAACTTAATCCTTAGAAATTGAATGTTTTTACAAGAATATTGCTAAACATTTTAGAACTGGCAATTTAAGAATTAGTAAGATTCACCAAGGTTTTTACACGTAAAGTATCGATCCTTAAAATTTTCCCTGAATGACACTTCATCATACTACCCTCACTTCATCATCTAGATAAAATGTTGTAAATTGATCACAAAGTGTTTATCAACAACCCCATGTTAAACCGAATAGGGGTAAGCTTCTACCAAGCAATCTTCTTCGACTTTTGTCAATGCATCTAAAACTTGTAGAATTATTATATAGTCACAATTTCCTTGTCTATTGCTATCCAAAATAACAATATCTTCATTGCATGTTTCCTCCATCCCCATACAAATAATTTGTCATAATATTTGGTTGTAATTTTCCATCTTCTCATCCTCTTGAAAGATCTTCTCAACTACTTTTTATCCTTTGACTCTTTAGTATTCATAGTCATCTTTAACCACATTCACATTCTCATCTTCCTATGCACAAATCAACACAAAGAAGTAAGAGAGTGAAAATCCCTATTGACATCTCCTCCAATGGCACCTCCAGTTATACTCCACTCCATTGCAACCTTTCCAAAGTGCACATTATTGCATTTCTCTCCTATAGTTCTTATGGCATGCACTCAATCACATTCCCCTCCACCATGCGATCAATAAAAAATTCTTCATGCTTATAGTTGGCCACAGTATTATAGGAACACCCTCTAGCTAATCACACTTTCTCTTCACATCATATTTCGCTTCACGTATTTTATCTTCATGTATGCATTGTTTATTCTCTCCATCTACATGGGTATATCATTCTACCAATTGTATTTTCAACATACTAATCACCTCTTCACCTTTCTATCATTCCTTTACCCTTCACACTGTGTCATCTTCTCAATAGGTGCTTTTCATCCCATAAGGATAAGCCATAAGTCTCTTTCATAAATGATAGAATACACCCCCAACATACCAATTTCGTTTTGAATGGATGAATTAAAACCATTCACAAATTTAGTAATATTCTCTTCATCATATTTTATAAAACTATTCCTAATGGAGACTTTAAAAATTCTATAATTGACCTTTTTTTTCCTCTACTCTATCTAACTAAATATAGATTATCTTGCCATGTGGATGCACATCATCTCATCCTCATGTATTCAAAATTCACTATCTTAGAGTCTTTAATTTGTCTATTTTCAAAATATTATTGCATATACCCAATCCAATTTTTAACTCATTAGGTGTTGAGCTCCAAATACATAGGACTATTCAACCACCAATTTTCTCCCAAGCTCATCATGTTTTTTTTTCATTCTATCTTCAAGTCCAAACTTTTATTCTACCTTCTCTTTAGGAGTTTCATGCTTTGCTTTCAACCTTCACATATCTAATGGTTCCTTTACTTTGGATCTTTCTCAGGTTTCCAACCACATTAAAACTTTTTGCAATATTCTTGGGAAATCATTCTCATTAACATGATGTCTCCTCTACTTCTTCAAACTTGTGTAATCCATTTTTATGCCATATTTTTTTCAATTTCATGCAACTCATTTTGTATATTTCAACAACATCTACCCAATCACCATGCTGGCTTTGTTTCTCGCCCTAGAAAACACTATTTAACATTCTCTTTTGTTGGAATTGTCTTCACCATTTGTTCTTCCTAGTTTAATACCACATGATGTAGCTATTGGCTACCTCTCATAATATATGGGAAAAGTAATGGAAGAATTAACACAAATATGATATGCATTAAACAATAATAAATTACTATTTATCAACTCATATACTCAATTCATAAGAAAAAAACACCAACAACAATTATAGTACATGTTAATTAATAGAATCTAAAATCTATATCCAACTACAAATTATTAATCAAAATACTCCAAAAAACTCCCAATATACATAGTCAAAATTAAGTTATACTCTAAACCTATTCTTAGATTTGTTATTTTAGATATGTGATCTTCTTTCTAGATCCACCATTTCTTCCATGCTTTCAAGCTATCAAAACACCCAAACTAAAACTATAAGCTCTTCCACCAACTATCCTAAGCTCCTAGCTATTGAGCTACTCCAAACTCCCTATTAATAATCTATTCCAAGCTATTCACTCTCAAGCTACTGAAAGCATCTTCAAATGTTATTTATATAGGACTTGAAAATATTGGATTTCATTGATCATAGTTGACCATGTCAATTGGGTCCTTGTCATTACTAATTCTTGGTCATCATGTTGAATCTAACAAGCATCCCCCTGGATTTATGCTTGGCCTCTGTGTTGTCATCCATTTTCCCTTTGTTAAATAGTAGGAAAAATTATCGGAATTCAACAAAATTGTAAAATTGAATTAAAATATTAAAGGGTGATGTGGGATTGCCAACTATCTATGGATCATATTCATCAAGAGGGGCCATAAGTTTGGAGATCAATTAGTACACCCACAAGGTGCTTATATGGCACCACATCATACCTAAAAATCCACTTAGATATGCATCACCAAGTTAGCATGCTCCACTTTTTTCTTGATATCATGAGAAGATCATATAGAGCCACATCAAAAAATTCTTCAAGGCATGCAATAATGAGGCTTAATCTATCCCTTATCCAAGAGTTAATGTGTACAATCCCCCACTCGCCATCCCAACACCACAATTACAAATTTTGGTTTCTTAATTTTTCACCTCTTATGATGTATTCCTACACTTGTGTTCATGTGCATGCCAATTGTAGTCTTAACTCCATATTCTTATGTTGTTTCAATGGGACATGTGAGTTATGACTCTAGGGTTATCCACTCCTTTTTCCCCTAAATCCTAGACACATTTGGAGTACCCTCTTTCTCTCCACCTCAAGCTCCACATTTTTCATGCATGTATCCCTTTTGCATACTCTTTGTTTCATTTTCTAACCATTGAGTTGCAACAAGCATGCCAATTTTTAATCTATTCCCTCATATTTGCACATCAAACCTTGTAATGTTTGGGATCATTAGACAAGGGTTTTATTCTTTTTGTTGTGGGTATCATACACTTGAAACTCACAAGGATTTTCATCTTTGTTTAGATTCTTTTATATTTTCCTCTTGCTTCTAAGTCTTTTGAATTTTTATGTTGGTTTGAGTCTTATGAATTTTTGTGTAGATGTCATGGGTAATGGAGTTGTTAATCACTAAAAATATGTGTTAAGGATAACAATTGGTTGAAACTTTTTGAAGCTTTCTAATGCATAGCTCTTAATATGGCAATTTCAACTAACGATGATTTCTTATTTTTTCAAGAGCATATTTGTATTGTCTACAAGATTATGCAGCCTTTACAACATAGCAAAGTCAATGACGATTTATTATTCTCTTGAGGGGTCTTTCACTCTATCTCCAAGTTTGTGACATTTCAATGTAGTGAGAGCCATAATTGCTTTGGTTCTAAATACAACATAATAAAAATACATAACTACAACCTTTCCCATTCCTTAACCATTTCTCACGTATTTCACCATCTCATAGGTGGAAGCGGCTTTGATTAACAAGGTTATCAAAGTTCTAAGTCAAGGTTGTTTTGTGGAGGAGGTGTGTATTTCACTATAAATTTACTAAGCAACATTATCTATGTTTAGATATAAGTTCTACACATTTTCAAATGTGTTTACCATTGTAACAAGTTTTCTTTGATATTTTATTTTCTCTTTAGTGTAGGATGTTTTCATATCTATGATGTTATCTATAAGGTAGGTTTCTAATGGTGTATGAAGGTTGGAGACCAAATGCTTCAAAGAGGATGTTCAAATTCAATGTTCAATATGGAAAAAACTTCGGTCTAGAAAGAAAACAACAAATGATGTTCCAATGGCTCTTTATAGATCAATTGTTGAAAATGCAACAAGATGATGGAGCTTAGTGAAAAGAAGTCGCCTTCACTAAGTGGACCTGCAGGCTATTTTTGGCACAAAGTCTATTTTTAGAGTATGTCTATTTTTAGACATATGGATCATGGTCTATGAGTTGCAGGATGCTATTTATGGATGATTGGTCATGTTGGTAAAAATAGATGGACCTCTATTTTTAGACATATGGGCGGAGTCTATTTTTAGACTGCCAGTCTAAAAATAGAACAGTCGAATATTATTAGCTCTTAATAATATTTGGACTATAAACATTATCTTATCCTCTTGCAACACTTCAGTTCGAGCTACAGATGTGGCACATGTAACTGCCAGAAGGAAATACGCTTTTCCTATGGGTTAGTTGAGCTATTGCATGATGGACTTCAGTTAGAACTCAAGTAATTGAGTTTGGTGGAGTTGATTGAGGAGTTGATGGAGTTGTGTTCAGTTTGACTTAGTTGAACTAGTTGTATTTAGTCTAACTGCCAAATACACTAGTGATGAGTGATGTGAATTAATAATTAATTAATTCACTAATTATTAACTCATAAATCAACTAAATAATACATCAGTTAACTCAGTGCATGGACAGTTCAGTGGAGACAAGTGTTAGAGGTGGGTGAAAGGGTGAGACTACTATCAGTTGTGACTATAGCTATGCATGAGATTTGCACAATCATTGATTGAGATTGCCAATGAGGATTGCGCAGTACAGGCCAAGGGAATTCTAACTTGGATGAGATCTATTGTCAACTTGGATTGCGCACTAGAGGTAGGCAAACAGTGGAGGAGATTTGAACCCATGACTTGTTCAGATGTGAGCTAGTTTGTGTGTAGCAGGTGGAGATAGTACTGAGTACTTATGAGGAGTATTGTACTATGTATTGTTACATGTTTTCTATCATTATAATATATAGATAGTTGGGGGTTTTCAGTTGTATGCTTTCCCCATTACATACTGTGTTGATATGTGTGATTGATGTTTCAATGTGCGCATGCGATTGTTTCTTAATTCCGCAAATTGATGATCAATGGTAGATGAGGTTATGTATTATGCATGAATTCCGCAAATAGTGTATAATCAGGATAATCTCTGTGAATGTGCTATATTATTCAAAATTTCTACATGGTATCAGAGCAAAGTTGATCATCAGATCTATTATTCAGAAAGTGATTACATTTTATTTCTTCAGGCAGAGTCTATAATCGAGCCAGGTAGCCTCTGGATTCATCCTTCTTTTGGAAGGTGATATATCCAGTAAATTCCCATACAGTCAATCTTTGTACGAGAAATACTTTGTTCTCATGAATTTTAGATCAGAAGCGGTTGAGTTTTGAGCTGGTGGAATTCGAATTTGCAGCAGTGTTTTCTTGGTGTCGAAGTTGAAATGTCTTTCAACGGATTGCGATTGGAGTATGCCCTTGAATGCAGCTCGAATTATATTGCATGGAAAGACAGTACGGAGGCGGTGTTAGATGACAATGGGTTGAAGGAGTTCATAGAGGCTAAGGTCCCAAAGCCTACTAATGCTGCTCAAGTTGAGGTTTGGAAAAAGAAAACAACAAAGTGTCAAAGGATTCTGTTGGAGGGCGTGAAGGATCACATTGTATCCAGGCTGCATGGAAAGGCTTCTCCATACTTGATGTGGAAAGCGTTGATAGATTTATTCCAAAGCAAGAGCGACCAGAGGAAGTTGGCGCTCAAGGATAAACTCAGAAACATTAAGTGTGAGAAAGGAGACAGTATGCCCAAGTATCTCACGAAGTTCACCCAATGTCGGGATGAGCTGGGAAGTGTGGGGGTGACTGTCGATGATGAGGACTTGGTGAGCTTGGCTCTCCTTGGTCTTCCAAAGAGTTGGCATTCCTATCAGGACTCTATCAATGGTCGGGAGAAATTGCCAGGATGGGAGAGACTTTGGTCTGATCTTGTGCAAGAGGAGATCAGGCGGAATACTAGGGACGGATCTTCATCAAAGGCATCTGATGAAGAAAACTGTGCTTTGGCTGCCAAAGAAAAGAAGGGGAAGAACAAGAAAGCTTCTCATTCTGGTGCGAAAGGCAAGAAGTAGGACATGTCCAGGGTGAAGTGCTTTCACTATCACCGGCACGGACATTATGCCACAAATTGTCCGTAGAAGAAGAAAAATAAGCAAGCTGATGGATCTGTAGTGGGAGAGGCCTTAGCCTCGCAGTTTGAGCTGGATTTTTCATTGATCGCATGCTTGGTATCAAGTGTGATGGGATCGGTATGGTTCTTGGATAGTGGTGCGTCTTTTCACATGACAGGAGATCGAGATTTGTTTTCTGATCTGGATGAGAAAGATTTTGGAGTGCACATCGAGATGGGCGATGATGGTAGATACAGTGTGACTGGTATCGATACCATTTCCTTTGAGAGGGAGTCTAGTAAACCCTTCGTATTGAAGAAAGTGATGCATGTTCCAGGATTGAAGAAGAATCTTATCTCTGTGGTGATGTTAGAAGACAAGGGATATGATGTTGTATTTAGCGAGGGAAAGGCTTTCTTGCGCAGTAAGACAACTGGAGAAACCCGGAAGATAGGGGTTCGAGTCAAGAACCTTTATCAATTGCATGTAGATGGTTGTGCAACAATGGCATGCAAGGTAGAAGTATTGGTGAGCTGGGATGATGGCGAGCTGTGGCACCGGAGATTGGGCCACCTTCACCATGGAGCCTTGAAGATACTACAACAAATTTCTACTGGGCTTCCTAAAGGAACTCTTGCACAGTCAGATCAGTTCAAGGGGTGTACTTTGGGAAAATTTGTGAAAGCCACCTTTCACGAGAAGGATAGTCGCGCCACGACGATCCTTGAGAGAATTCACACAGACGTGTGTGGACCTTTCTCAGTAGCTTCGACAGCAAAGAACAAGTACTATGTGATCTTTGTTGATGATTTCTCTCGAAAGTGCTGGATCTTCTTCGTGCAGAAGAAGAGCGAGACATACTCAAAGTTCTGTGAGTTCAAAGCACTGGTCGAGAAGGAATCGGGGAAGAAGGTGAAGGCTCTTAGGAGCGACGATGGTGGTGAATTCATCTCTGGAGAGTTCAAGGACTTCTGCAGCGCAGAAGGGATTTGAAGAGAGCTCATAGCTCCCCATAACACACAGCAGAATGGGGTTGCTGAGTGGAAGAACAGAACGATCGTGGGTGCTACACGGGCGATGTTGCATGATCAGGGCCTACCCCTTCACTTGTGGGCAGAGGCATGCAATACTGCAATATATGTGCAGAACCGTTGTCCTCACAAGATACTTGGCATGAGTACACCCGAGGAGGCTTATTCTGGTAAGAGGCCTGATATTTCCCATTTGAGGATTTTTGGTTCTCTTGTTTACATCCATGTGACGAAGGATGCCAGGAAGAAGCTGAAGCTGAATGCAGAGGTTGGGATATTTGTGGGGTACACTGATACGCCACACAACTATCGTGTGTATTTGCTAGACAGTCGCAAGACTGTTGTGTGATGGGATATCAAATTTCAGGAGGAGAAAGCCATGAAGTGTTCGCTTGAGAGGGAGCCACACTTGCATGCAGATGAGGAGATTAGTTCCTAAGGATGAGCTTCAGGATGTGGATCAGCCACAAGATGAAGTTCATGGAGTGGAAGAGACCACTCATGTAGCGCCAACCATCAGAGGGCGAAATTGCACTACAGAAGCTGAGCGACTGGCTCAAGATGCAGAGAAGGTTGTAGGACCACCTATAGCACAGCACAGATAGAGACAATCACCTGATCGGTACACTAGATACATGGATCTTGTGAGAAAATGTGTCGTGACTGAGCCATCCTCTTTCGAGGAAGCTGTGGAGGATCCCGCATGGGTAGATGCCATGGTGGAAGAGTATGATTCGATTGTCAGAAACAGTGCATGGGAGATTGTCCCAAGACCAGAGGGGAAATCAGTGGTGGGTTCGAGATGGATCTACAAAGTGAAGCAGGCAGCTGACGGGAGTGTGGAGAATTACAAGGCAAGATTTGTTACCCGAGGCTTCTCACAGATAGAGGGGATCGATTATGAGGAGACCTTTGCACCTGTCGCAAGGTATTCTTCCATACAGACGATTCTTGCTCTCTCAGCGCAGATGGGGTGGCACATCCATCAGATGGATGTGAAGACTGTGTTCCTCAACGGAGTCATTGAGGAGGAGGTGTACATAGAGTATCCCGAAGGTTTCGAGATCTTCAGCAGCGAGTTGCATGTGTGCAGGCTCAAGAGAGCGCTGTATGGGTTGAAACAAGCACCTCGTGCTTGGTACACATGGGTAGACAGTTATTTCACCAGACTTGGATTCTCCAAGAGTGAGGCGGATCCTAACCTATACCAGATTATGGTGGAGGGTAAGTTGCTGATCATTATACTTTATGTAGATGATTTGATTTTGACGGGAGATGAGCTGTTGATACTTTCATGCAAGGAGGATCTTGCTAGAGAGTTTGAGATGAAGGACTTGGGCCTCCTTCATTATTTCCTGGGATTGGAAATTTGGCAGCGCAGTGATGGACTATTTGTTTCTCAGGGTAAGTATGCCCGGGAGATACTGGAGAAGTTCAACATGCATGGCTGCAAGCCTGGTGATACTCCTCTTACTGGAGGTTGGAGGAAGGAGGATGCTACTTCAGTGGAGGTAGTGGATGCCACTGTTTATCGACAGTTGGTGGGGTCGCTTATGTATCTGGTCAATACACGACCCGATATATGCTATGCTATTAACCAACTTTCACAAGCTATGGTTAAGCCAACCAAGCTCTTCTGGAAGGCAGGAAAGCATGTATTGCGTTATCTCAGAGGCACATTGGGATATGGATTGTGGTACAGACAAGAGGATGAGGTGAAGCTATGTGGCTTCACGGATGCAGATTGGGTAGGGAGCCCAACGAACAGAAAGAGCACATTTGGAGGGATCTTCAGTATCGGGTCGACAGCAGTTTCTTGGTACAGTAGGAAGCAGAGATCCGTGGCACTCAGTTCAGCAGAGACCGAGTATATGGCAGCAAGTTTGGCTGCATGCGAGGCTATATGGATGAGGAAGATCCTGGTCGGGTTGTTCAGGTCACACTTGGAGCCTACTGTGATTTATTGTGATAACCAGAGTTGCATTAAACTCTCGGCTAATCCATTATTTCATGATAGATCCAAGCACATCGACATCAGGTACCATCATATCAGATATTGTGTGCAGCGGAGAATCATGTTACTTTCATACATTCCCATGGAGGATCAGGATGCTGATATCTTGACGAAGGCACTCACCAGGAGCAAATTTGAATACCACAAAGGCAGGATAGGGGTTGCAGATAATCCATATCTTGTTGAGAGGGAGTGTTGAAAATGCAACAAGATGATGGAGCTTAGTGAAAAGAAGTTTCCTTCACTAAGTGGGCCCACAGGCTATTTTTGGCGCAAAGTCTATTTTTAGACATATGGGTCATGGTCTATGAGTTGCAGGATGCTATTTATGGATGATTGGTCATGTTGGTAAAAATAGATGGACCTCTATTTTTAGACATATGGGCGGAGTCTATTTTTAGACTACCAGTCTAAAAATAGAACAGTCGAATATTATTAGCTCTTAATAATATTTGGACTATAAACATTATCTTATCCTCTTGCAGCACTTTAGTTCAAGCTACGGATGTGGCACATGTAATTTCCAGAAGGAAATATGATTTTCCTATGGGTTAGTTGAGCTATTGCATGATGGACTTCAGTTAGAAATCAAGTGATTGAGTTTGGTGGAGTTGATTGAGGAGTTGATGGAGTTGTGTTCAGTTTGACTTAGTTGAACTAGTTGTATTTAGTCTAACTGCCAAATACACTAGTGATGAGTGATGTGAATTAACTATTAATTGATTCACTAATTATTAACTCATAAATCAACTAAAGAATACATCAGTTAACTCAGTGCATGGACAGTTCAGTGGAGACAAGTGTCAGAGGTGGGTAAAAGGGTGAGACTACTATCAGTTGTGACTATAGCTGTGCATGAGATTTGCACAATCATTGATTGAGATTGCCAATGAGGATTGTGCAGTACAGGCCAAGGGAGTTCGAACTTGGATGAGATCTATTCTCAACTTGGATTGCACAGTAGAGGCAGGAAAACAGTGGAGGAGATTTGAACCCGTGACTTGTTCAGATCTGAGCTAGTTCGTGTGTAGCAGGTGGAGATAGTACTGAGTACTTGTGAGGAGTGTCGTACTATGTATTGTTACATGTTCTCTATCATTATAATATACAGATAGTTGGGGGTTTTTAGCTATATGCTTTCCCCAATACATACTGTGTTGATATGTGTGATTGATGTTTCAATTTGCACATGCGATTGTTTCTTAATTCTGCAAATTGATGATCAATGGTAGAGGAGGTTATGTATTATGAATGCATTCCACAAATAGTGTATAGTCAGGATAATCTCTGTGAATAAGTGTTATATTATTCAAAATTTCTACATCAATCAACCACAAGTTGATTCAATAATTTTGTGCACAATATTCCTCTATGAAATCTAACCACACAAAATACTCATGATTTCTCAAAGTTTAAATATTTTCAAATATTTGCGTCAATCCCCTTCATCAATGTTAACATTAAAGGTTATTCAAACCTACACTTCTAAGTGAAAATATTTGTTAACCACTATTGGAGGTTATACCCTTTAGATTCTAGGATTATAACCTTTGATTTGGAAAATGTAGAAAACCATGTCACCCATATCATTGCATTCGAGACACTTGTGATTGTGAAAATATTGACTATTGATAGTTTCACTATAGATGAATATGCTTCACATTCTTTCATGTATGTTTAGAAGAAGCTAGGTCCAATTGACCATGAACTCATGAGGATTTAATTTTCATCCTTTCCAATAACAAGGAAGTTTTCCCAAGATTCCCATTGAGCTAAGCAATAAAATAATATCTATTATCATGGAAACTGTCCCATGGATTAAAAAAAAATTACTAGCTAGAACTATATGTATGACATGAAGGTGATCACCCCATATGTTTTTTTCCTCTTACGATTTCCCCATAAAGTGAGAGTTGTTACCATTGACCAACTTACATATTGTGAAATTCATCCAACTTAAAACCCAAAAAACTTCCATTTGTAGGTGGAACTTAATTAATATAATATGTATTGGATGTACAACTTGGTCTTTTCAAGGACTCAACTCTACTTGGAGTCTATCATGGATCTCCTCCCTAATATATTTATGTTAGTTTGTTCCCCATTTACACAATTTCCTCCTTCATTGAAGCAAAACTAATCCATTTAAGAGACCTCTCCTAAACTTAACAACATAAAATGTTCCCACAAGAAATTTATCTATCTTTGTAGTATAATTCCACTCTATGAAAAATAAATTTCTACTAGAAAAAAAATAACATGGTATATCATACCTTCATCAAGTTGAACCAAGACATTTCTTAGTGGTATGCCTAATGCATCAATATGCACATGAAATAAAAAATTTCAATATGGAATTACAAATATTTAAGTGGTAATTATTTTCCCATTCAACTCTAAAGTTGTGTTATGGTATTTGATCCAAACAAAAGGTATATCCTTCCATAACAACTTTATATAGGCTCCACAAGATCAACATAGTTCTTGATAAACCACATATAGTAGCACATATGCCCCAGAGTAGATAGTAACATTGGGACATTTTTTAGTGGTGACAAAACAATAACAATGAAAATCTTCAAAAGAGATACTAGAATGAAATTCTGATAGAAAATATGTCCAAGAAACACTCCCAAGGGAGCATGATGTTGTAGGCCAAAGCTACTCCACTTTTCTTCTCATAAGAAGGGAGGGATAATCCTTGTCCATATATTTTCCAAAGAGATAATGATATGATTAAGAGATAAGTATTTTATAAGAGTATCCTAGATTATATAATGGGGTATGTCTAACCATATCCTAGGGAAAATATGTCTTGACTTGCATGAATAAGGATCAAAGTCTTCTAACTTAAGAATATTTTTAAGATGTCAACCTTTAATGCTAGGGAGACTCAAAGCCCCAAATTCATGAGGCATAAAAGAGGCATAAATTTGAATTTGGAATCTTAGGAGGCTTCCTCACTTCACCTCATGAGAAGTACTTAAAGAATCCTTGATCACTCTAAGCATAAAAGGAATCCATGTTCTCATCCCAAGAATATTCAAGGAGGTTCTTAAAACAAGACTAGGATTATTTGATAAAGATAGCAATCCATTTACACGGTGACACATAACCCGTCACGAACAATAAATAAAGTAAAGGAAACGAAGGGCATGAGGAAAAGGAAAATAAAAAATAATTTGAAAGGCCCATTATTGGAGAGGTATAGTTGTCCTAACGGTCCCACTAAATTTTAGTCCATTGAAATATCACATTAATCTGCTCATGGCCTAGTACAAATCTTGAAAAATCACCTGGCATCTCTTTACTGGAGGAAATTTATATCACTAAAATATTGGTACTCATGAAATAGTTAAGAAAACCCTCTTAAGTTCTCCATGAAATTATATTGCATCCAAAACATATAAGTATAGAGCATCAATACTAGTGGTAGGAGAAGAATCTTTTGTCGGTACATAATATACATGGCACCATGTCTTGGAGAGTGGATTAATGGGTCCACCAACATTATCTATGAAGGGAATGATCACACTACTAATTTTTTTTTGTAGGTTCAACTGGTGAGACATGTCCAGGGCGATTGAACTTCCGATCACTTGGATACACAAGGGCTTGCCAACATGATTTTCGCCAACTGTGCTACCACTCACAAATGCTCACACTACTATTATTATATGATAGATTCATGGAGATAAAAATATGGTTAGAGTCACTTGGATGGAAAGGGAATGCAAAACTCATTGTGTAGAGGTCAACATCTTATATAAACTAGCATAAGTAAAGCATCAAAGAGGTTGCTTAGAGATTCCTAGACATATGGATCAAAGAGGTTGATTGGAGATTCCTAGACATATGGATCAAAGAGAACATATGTAGATATTTACTAGATAAATGCATTCCATATTCCCAATAATTGATTTGGTTATTTTAATCTTGTCTAGGTCGAGTATGGGTTTATTGTAGGTGATTTTTTGTGGAATATGATTTTATCCCATGGCATTATGTGAAGGAAGCTTATTTAAGTGGCTTATTGTCTCCAATGTAAAATTCTTAAAGTAGTTGGCTTAGGTGATTAGTTAAGATAATAAACATATATTTAAAGTTGGTTTTATTGGTTAAGGTTTCCAAGGAAAATCTTGTGCATTCGTCTTGTGTATTGTTTTAGCTCTATCATGTATAAGATGTTAACATGATATTATGGAAAGGTTATTGGAATCAAATATATGAAATAATGATTCACCACCATAATAATTATTATGTTATCCTCCTATCAATGTAAACCTTCTCTACAGTCCATTTACCATTCTTCTCAATTCATGAGATTAGTGAACATGTATTTTATTATAGCTTTGGGTTATTGATAATATTTTTGGCTCTTCCTTTTTTCTTGAAATCTGTGATTTGTATAATATAGAGTCATGAAAAAAGTGAGTGGCTTATCCACTATATTTATCTAATTATATGTGTTAATGACAGACGTATTACTAATAAATAAATTTATTATGTGTTACACATATTGTTGTCATTGATGACAAAAAGTGTCATTGATGTCAAAGGGGATGCCTAAGGAAACGACAATGCCATTCATGAATCAAAGGAAGAAGTATGATAGCTTGATATATTGCATGCCTTCATCAAGTAAAGTCAAAGAGGTTTGAAATTTATTAAGTTTTTGTTGAAGTTATGATGTCCTAATGAATCTATGGAAGGTATGGTTGGATAGTCCTCTCCGAATCCTTTCCTATAACACAAATTGAAAAAATCCTCTTGGATGAGAAGTTATGATCATTTGAAGTTCGCAGCTGTAATAAGGGCTTAAAACACCAAATTTATTGAAAAACACCAAAAAATTTAAACAATGAGCATCTTTTGGGCACATCTATGGTTTTGTGGTGGAACCTGTCATGGATGTCATGTAAAAATTCACACTATTTAATGTAATTAAACATCATGCACTTTTTGGGCTATCTGACAATGGGAAAAATCATGAATGGTGGATTGTAAGTGGAGACACATGTTATTTAACCTCCCCCATCAAACTGATTTAAGGATGACACATCACAGGCATCCAATGATTAAGCAAGTGGAAAATCTGAGTGGCAATTCAAGGACATGTATTGAGTTATGATAGGTCCACATGGAATCTAGTCATGATGCCATGTCGCATGTCAATAGGGAATTTTTGATCGACTAATGAGCATGAATCTAGATGACACATGTCCCACTTAAAATGAGCCACCTGGTAAGCATGATGTCATGATGATGTTAACATGCAAATGACTAATGACCTTTAGCCCCCATTTTTATGACATCGTCACATTGGTAAAAAGGGATAAAAATATTTGGTTCGAGGACATTGGTTACATTGATTGGTCATATGGGTCATATGATTTAAAATCCTTGAGCATACCGACACAAAGGTTGGCCCCTAGGTTAACTCTCACATTTTTCGAGTCCACACAAGCATATATATATATATATATATATATATATATATATATATATATATATATATACCCGGTCTAGAGACCAAAAAAAGGCATGGTTTTTGTGAAGTGAATAGATCATGGTGAATAATAGGAGGGAACATCCTTAATGACTAGTTTGAAGCTGTGTTGTTTCGGAGGTTTCAAGGTCATAGCTATTGGGTTGTGTTATTCTTTCCACGACTAGCCCACGTAGTGAATTGGGGGGTTAGAGGGGGGGCGGGCCCCCCCTTCGTTGTGCCGATTGTGCAGCAGGGGGGCAGCAACCTCCCTTGTCGGGGAGGTTTGAGGGGGGCGGATAGCCCCCCTATACGGGGTCCAGGGCAATGCCCAGGGAAATTTTTTTTGGACCCTATATTAGGTTGGGCGGACCTACCTATGGTTTTGTGCATGATTTCCGCATATGGTTTTGGACGCGATGGTTTTTGGTCCATGGTTTTGGACATGATGGTTTTCGGTCCATGGTATTGGATGCTTCGACATGTATAAATATGTATTGTAACATTGAAAGAAATATAATGAAAAATCAAGCTGGTAGTCCCGATTTTGGGATTTAGGGGAAAATCTCTGTGTATATGTGTTTTATGTGTTATGTTCTCACATTGTTTATTTTCTGTGTTTTAGAATTCGTATGCAGGTAATTTCTGTATTGGGTTAAAACTTACATTTGGTATTAGAGTTGTTTTGGCTTCAAGGGGACGCCTTTGTTGCTGAGGGGTTTCGCTCGGGCCTGTGGTAGACCCCGTTTAGTGGAAGATCTGCGGGATCGATTCTGGTGGTGAAAGAAGATGGCGAGTAGTGGAAATATAGAGATCGATAAATTTAATGGTCAGAGTTTTGAGTTATGGAAACTCAAGATGGAGGATCTGTTGGTGGATAAACATCAGTGGATCGTGGTAGATCCGGCTACTAAACCAACGGGAGTGTCTGATGAAGAATGGAAGTAGTTGGATTGGAAGGCAAAGAGAACAATATGATTTTGTGTCTCAAATTCAGTATTGCTGAATGTATCAGGGGAAGCTACGGCGAAGGCTCTATGGGACAAGTTAGGGGCTTTGTACCGATCTAAGTCTCTGGTGAATAAACTGTTCCTATGGAAAAAGTTGTATAACCTGAGGATGAAAGATGGAGACTCAATGACAGAGCATCTAAATTCATTTAATACTGTGGTAAGTTAGTTATCATCTGTTGATATCAAAATTTCAGATGAAGATAAGTGCATTAGTTTGTTGTGTTCTCTACCAGATTCATGGGATAGTCTGGTAATTGCAATAGGTAGCAATGCAACTACCTTGCAGTTTGATGAAATAGTCTCATCCTTACTGACGGAGGATATGAGATGGAAAAATATGGGGAGTCAGAATGGTGATGCCTTGTCTGTACGAGGATGGTCCCATAATAGAAACAAAAATAAGTCATTGAGTGGGAGATCTAAATCTAGAGGGAGATCTAAATCTCCAGGAAAACCTGTAAAGGTGGGGTGCTGGAAATGCGGAAAGGAAGGGCACTACAAAAGGGACTGTAAATCTAAAGCTCCTGAAAAAGGAAAGGGATCTGATGATGCTCCTTCTGCAGAGGTGAAACCACCTCAGATGAAGGTGGGGATGTGTACTTCGCTTCTTCCAGTACACATGTAGATCATGAGGCATGGTTGATTGACTCAGGTGCATCCTTTCACTTCACTCCCCATAGAGAGTGGTTTTGCGAGTATGAGAAATACAATGGTGGTGATGTCTTCTTAGGGGATGATAGGAAGGCTAGAATCGTTGGTTGCAGAAAAGTAAAGTTGAAGTTGCAAGGTGGAAGGGTTAGAACACTTCCGATTGTTCTAAATATTCATGTATTGGCCAAAAATCTGATTTCTATAAGAAAGCTGGATGATGCAGGTGTAAAAACAATGTTTGAGAAGGATATCTGTAAGATGGTTCGGGAAGCACTGGTATTGATGTAGGGAATTCAGATTGGAACTCTATACAAGCTGCAAGGTACACTGTTGTTGATGGGTGCAACAGTTCTATGGTTCCTGAAAGTGGAGAAGAAAATCTAGTCGTCTCTGGAGAGAAGACCATGCTGTGGCATCAAAGGCTTGGACATATTAGAGAGAAGGGCCTTCAAATACTTCATGGTAAAGGTACGGTAGAATGTATGAGTAATAGCTCTCTGGATTTTGATTTCTGTGAAAATTGTGTATATGGGAAGTAGAATCGGGTGAGTTTCCCCTCTGGTGGTAAGAGGGCGAAACATATATTAGAGCTTGTGCATAGTGATGTGTTTGGACCCAGGAAGGTTCCATCACTGGGTAAGTCTATGTACTATGTATCATTTATAGATGACTTCTCAAGGAATACAGGGATATATTTCCTTAAGAAGAAATCTGAAGTCTTTGACAGGTTTAAATAATTTAAGGCTCTAGTGGAAAACCAGATAGAGAAGAAGATAAAGGTGCTGAGGACAGATAATGGTGGAGAGTTTTGCAGTAAGGAATTTGAAGAATTCTATAAGAAGTGTGGTATAGCATGGTAGAAGACTACTCCATATACACCTCAACAAAATGGAGTTGCAAAAAGAATGAACAAAACGTTGATGGAAAGGGCAAGAAGCATGCTCAATGGTGTCGGGTTAGGATAGGAATTCTGGGCAGAGGCAGTGGAGATAGCATGTTACCTGGTCAATAGAACACCTTCATCAGTGTTGGAGGATAAGACTCCACAAGAGGTATGGACTGGTAAGAAACCCTCTCTTTCACATCTAGGGTATTTGGATGTGATGCATATGTACATGTTCCAAAGGAGAAATGAACCAAGTTAGATAGTAAATCTGAAAAGTGCATCTTTATTGGGTATAAAGATGGTTTAAAGGGTTATAAGCTTTGGAACCCAGTAACAAGGAAGGTTGTGTACAACCGAGATGTGGTGTTCAGGGAGGTAAAAGATGTTATTAAGCTTGAAGTCCAACCAAAGGAACCTGAGAAGATAGATTTTGAGCTTAAGGAGGAAGAATCAGACTCTACAACAGAGGAGGAATCAGAAGATGAAGAGCCACAAACTTCGGGTGTCAGAAGATCAGTTCGAGAAAGAAGGCAGCCAGAAAGGTATAGTCCATCTGCTTTTTGTTCAAATTTTTCTTTATCTATTACTGATGATGATCCCATAACTGTGAAGGAAGCAGTAGATTCAGAGGATGAAAAACTCTGGAAAGAGGCAATGGTTGATGAAATGGCATCTTTGCACAAAAATGAGGCTTGGGATCTGGTGGAGTTGCCGGCTGGAAGGAAACCCATTGGAAACAAATGGGTGTTCAAGAAGAAGATAAATGTAGAAGGAAAGGTGGAGAAATTACAAGCTCGATTGGTAGCAAAAGGTTATTCTCAGGTGTCGGGAATTGATTTTGGTGATATTTTTTCTCCTGTTGCCAAGGTAACTTCTATTAGATTAATTTTATCTGTTGTTGCTACTTTTGATTTTAAGGTAGAATAGATGGATGTGAAGACATCATTTCTTCACGAGGATCTGGAAGAGGAAATCTACATGAAGAAACCTGAAGGCTTTGGGGTGAAGGGTAAGAAAGAACTGGCATGTAGGTTAAAGAAGTCTGTGTATGGGTTAAAACAGTCACCAAGGATGTGGTATTAGAATTTTGAAACATTTATATGGGGACTTGGCTTCACCGGAAGCAAAGTAGATCATTGTGTGTGTTTTAAATTAATTGGTTACCGTGTTATTTATTTGGTCTTGTATGTGGATGATATGTTGCTGGTTGGAAATGACAAAGAAATTATCCAGGATTTGAAGACCCAATTGTCCTCCAAATTCGACATGAAAGATCTTGGTGCTGCAAACTATATTTTGGGCATGGAAATTAAAAGAGATCAGGCAAAGAGGAAGCTCTGGTTAAACCAGAGGAAGTATGTCGAAACAATATTGCAGAGGTTTAATATGCAGGATAGTAAACCAGTGAAGGTTCCTATTCCTGTAGGTGTAAAGTTATATGTTGAACAGTGTCCCAAGACACAAGAAGAGGAAGAGGATATGTCCCGTGTTCCATATGCAAGTGTAGTCGCTAGCCTGATGTATGCGATGGTCTGTACTAGACCAAACATTGCACATACAGTGGGAGTATTGAGCAGGTTTATGTCAAAACCAGGGAAGGAGCATTGGACAACAATGAAGCGGGTTTTCAGGTATTTGTGTGGCACTAGTGATTATGGTTTGTGCTACCAAGGAAGACCACGATTGGACAAAGTTTTGGATATTTGTGGCTTTGTTGATGTGGACTGGGCTATAGATCTGGATCATAGAAGATCTACAAGTGGGAATGTGTTTAACCTATTTGGAGGTGCAATCAGTTGGATGAGTAAGAAACAATCTGTAGTGGCACTATCAACTACAGAGGAAGAATACATGGCAGCCACTCATGCAAGAAAGGAAGCAGTTTGGTTGTAGAGATTGTGTTCAAGTATGGGGTTAGTACAGGGAGCTATAAGGATAGGCTGTGATAGCCAAAGTGCAATTTTCTTGGCAAAGAACCCTACTTACCATTCAAAGACAAAGCACATTGATTTTTAGTATCACTTTGTGAGGGATATGATAGAAGGTCAAAAAGGTGTTGATGGTAAAGATGGAAGGGCACTTTGAAGAATACTGCAAATGCATTGACAAAATCTGTGTGCTCTGAGAAGTTCTCTTGGTGTAGAGAAACAATGGGTGTTGCAGGGCTGGATGAATGACTAAGCTCTCTTGTGGCCCCTTGTGGAAAGAAAAAAAACAAGTGGGAGAATGTTGGGTTGTGTTATTCTTTCCACGACTAGCCCCCTTTGTTGTGCCGATTGCGCAGTGGGGGGGTCACAGGGGGATTTGAGGGGGACGGGTAGCCCCCCTCTACGAGGTCCAATGCAGCGCCCCGGGAAAAATTGTTTTAGACCCTATATTAGGTTGGGCGGACCTACCTATGGTTTTGTGCATGATTTTCGCACATGGTTTTGGACGTGATGGTTTTCAGTCCATGGTATTGGATACTTCAGCATGTATAAATATGTATTGTAACATTGAAAGGAATATAATGAAAAATCAAGATGGTAGTCCTGGTTTTGGGATTTAGGGGAAAATCTCTGTGTATATGTGTTTTATGTGTTATGTTCTCGCATCATTTATTTTCTGTGTTTTAGAATTCGTATGCAGGTAATTTCTATACCTGGTTAAAACCTACAGTAGCATGTGACCTTGTTTGGTTCTGTTGTAGCTATGTGACTATTCATGGATGTTTGGTTGCAACTTTGTGACTTGGATGGTTTGATGTTTAACAACATATTTTGATTGGTCACGTTGGTTGTAGCTCCCTGACATGGATGGTTTAACAATTCTGTGACTGGACCAGATTGGAAACAACATATTTTTATTAATAGCATTGGTGACCTAGATGGTTTGACGTGTAGCAAGATATTTTGATTGGTTGTGTTGGCTATAGTTCTATGATTGTACCATATTGGCCACAACATATTTTGATTGGTCATGTTGGTTGTAGCTCTATGATGTGGATGGTTTTTCAATTGTATGGCTAACCTAGATTAGCCACAACATATTTTGATTGGTCGCATTGGTTGTAGCTCAATGACGTGGATGGTTTGACAATTTTGTGACTGGCCCACATTGGCCACAACATATTTTGATTGGTTGTATCAATGTGACATGGATGGTTTGATAGTTCTGTAGTTAGCCCAGATTGGAAACAACATACTTTGATTGGTTGCATTGGTGACATGGATGGTTTGATGTGTGACTGAATCGAATTGGTGACAAAATATTTTGATTGGTTGCATTATTCGTACCTCCTTGACATGGATAGTTAAACATTGCCTGGAAGCATTACTATCAGTCGATATGGATTTAAGTTATAATGCTCTAGTATCCACATGTGGAAACTTGTAGTGTAGTCGGTATTGAATTTGTATTATGTAGTTGAGGGCCTAGGTTCAAACCACGGTGATTATCAAGTCAGGAAATTTATTTTCTTGCATAAGTTACATTTGTTGAACGATTAAGAGGCCAGGGAAATACATTTTATAAAATGACCATTGGAAAGGGGCTATTTTGTAGAACGTGCCCTAGAAAGGCCATTTTTTTAGAAACTTAATTTAATTTGTTTTATATGGTGTTTGGGGGTTTATGGGTTCATTTCTAAGCCAAAATTGATTCTGGAAGAAGCATGATGATTAAGATTTAACGGTCAAAATTTATAAACGCATGAAAAGCCTTGATGATATATTTTTGATTTCTATAATCAATGTTATGAGTTTTGGGGGCTTATGAGCAGGTTGCAATAAGTTTTGTGTATATGGCCAAAATAGGTTCTGGGAAGAGTTTTGTGTGACCAAATTGATGAACAATTTATAACAAGGTATGAACAAGTGGAAACATTGTGACAACAACAAAATGATTAGTTTTGAAGACCTATGATGAAGAGCATGTGGATCCAGTTTGAAATATTATGAAAAGTGGTCCACACAAAGTTGAAGAAGGAGGTGGGTGCCTCAATCAGGTTGAAGCCTACATCAAGTCAAATATTTCACAATTTTGATGTTGGTGCCTCAATTAGGTTGTAGCCTATTGCAAGTGGGGGCTTGCACATTATCGAGGTTGGTGGCTCAATTAGGTTCTATCATATTGCAAGTAGTTTCTTGAATATCTTGGGGGTGGGTGCCTCTAGCAAGTCAGTGCATGCAAATCTATATGAATGAATTAAAGAAGAAGAAGAAGAAGAAGTTTTTTTTGGGTTTCTCCCATAAGGTTTTCCACGTAAAATCTTGTGTCCTATTATGTTGATATGATGTGGTCTTATTAATGCATGGTTTCATTTATCGTTATGTTACAAATTATTATGGTACACTAACACATGTTAGTTTATTGATGAAATATTTTGAAATGATAAGTTTTTCACTATAATGATTCACCCCCCCTCTTAGTGTGATCGTTGGTCTAATAAGTAGTATCATATTGGGTGCCTTCAATAACAATTAACTACTGAAAGGTTTCTTTCAAGAAAAATGGCCACTATCAGATCATCGAGCAAGGCTCCTTTGTTTCATGGATCCAACTATGCTGTATAGAAGATAAGAATATAGACCTATCGCATTTGTTTGGGTGTTGATGCTTGGAGAATTGTAGAGACCGATTACCAAGTTCCTGATACTCTTCTTACATATACAACTGGTAAGGCCCTTTATACATCTAATGCAGTAGCTAAGCATGCCATTTTGAGTGGATTGTGAGATTCACAATTTGTCAAAGAAATGTAGTGTAAGTCAACTCATTAGATATGGAACAAGCTTAAAACTTGTTATGAAGGGGAAAAAAATGTAAAAGAAGCCAAGCTACAATCTTATAGGGCAAAATTCAAAAGTTTGAAAATGGAAGAAGACACGGATATTGCTTAATATTTTCTTCAAGTAGACAAGATTGTCAACTCTATTTTAGGTATCAACGAATAAACCAAGGATGGTGTTGTTGTTTGGAAAATATTGAGATATCTTCCATCAAGATTCAATCCCAAAGTATCCACCCTTCAACAACTATCAAATATGGATAAAATGACCATGGATAGACTTCATGGAACACTCTCAAAATATGATCTAAGGATAAAGGAGGAAAAATCTGTTGAAGTTTGTAGATATGGTTGGTATTCATAAATTATGTTTTATCATTGATGTAATTAATTATTATTTGTCTATCATGTTCTTGATGCTCATGTATTTTTCAAATGTAAAAGACATGATTCTTCATGACCTTATGAAAAAAATAAAATGTGGAAGATTTATGGCTCCAACAAAGTCTCCAATTCGCCCCTCCTATGATCATGTCAGCCTCCTCAATGAGACACACATTCAATCACTAAGAATTTTATATATTAGATCAACTCATCCTCTCTCAAGGCACTTCAGATCACATCATTCATAAGTATATCTCTATAATAAAATGAATTAATACAAGAAAGTAATAAAGTCGAGAAGAAGAAGAACAAGCTATCCTTCTACCTTCACTCAAGTGATTTCAGGAAGCCAGGATCAGTTCGAATTTTTGTGTTATTTGTATGAAGTGGATTTGAATTCTCTATGAAATTATTCTCTGTGTATAGGGCCAAGATCCCTAAGGTTATTCTCTATGTATAGGTCCAAGATCCCTAAGGTTCTTCTTTGTGTATAGGGTTGAGATCCCTAAGGTTCTTCTTTGTGTATAGTGACTTGATCCCTGAGGTTATTCTCTATGTATAGGGCCAAGATCCCTTAGGTTTATATTTGTGTACAAGGTCGAGAATATTTTGATACTTCTCTATGGAAAAGGGAGCCTAAGTTATCTGTGTTGTCTCTGTACTCTTGTGATTGCAGTAAGATTGAAGAGGGTTCACTTGGACACTTGGTGGATTCTCTTGCTGGTTGGTTTTTCCATAGAGTTGACTTTGATATCTCTTATTGAATTGATTCTCTAAGGAAATAATTGTTGGTTTTTTACCCCAAGTGTGTTTTCCCAGGGTAAAATTTGTCTTGTTCTTGTTCATTGTGATATCTTCTTTTCTTCTATTGTTAATGGTTGAATTTTTGAAGTATAATTGCTTGGTGAAGAAGTTGTAAATTCTAAAATAAGATGGATAATCATCATAAGTAATTATCATAATTCAAAAATAATTACTAGGATACATTGTACTTGAAAAAGCAACATGGTATCAAAGATTTGGTGAAGAAAGAAAGTTAAATATCACACCTTTCCAAATCTCTCTCTCGCTCTCTCTCTCTCAAGGAAGAAGTCTCTTATCTCTATGTCCAAGGTTTCTAATAAAATGGCTCCCACTTGCAAGGAAGGAAACAAACTTGAAGGAGCCTCTAACTTCAAAGCATGGAAGAAGAGGATTGATCTTGTACTAGAAGAACATGATGTTCTACAATATGTCCAAGGGAAATTACCTCAGCCAAATGAAGAATACGATGATGAAATAAAAGAAATGTTTAGGAAGGGTGAGGTCAAATCTTTAAGAATTCTATTTGAATCTCTTAAGGACCATCTAATTCCATTTGTTTCAGAATTGGCTACTTCAAAGGAAGTCTATGATACTCTTGTTAATTTTTACTCAATCAACAACATTGGTCAAAAGATATCTTTGAGGAATCAACTTTGTGATACAAAAATTTCAATGGATGAACTTGTGGCTTCCTACTTCATGAGAATTTATCAAATAAGAGACCAACTACAAAGCTTTGGTGAAATCATTTTTGAATATGAAGTAATTACTACAACAATCAATGGCCTACTAGAGTTATGGGATTCATATGTAGTCAACATTTTTGCTAGAAAGGACACTCTGAGCTTTGAGGAATTGTGGACCTCTTGAACTCAAGAGGAATATGGGATTATAGCGAAAGGAAATATACATAGTCCTAATGAAGGAGAATATCAATCTTTTGTTGCAATATCTAGAAGGAAAATGGAAATAAGAAGTTTGGCACTCAAAATAAAAATGCAAGTAGAAGATATAATTCACAAGGAAAGAGAGACTTCTCAAAAGTATAATGTTTTGGATGTCACAATTTTGGACATTATAGGAATAATTGTCATGAATCATTGAACAATAAGAAGAGAAAGAGAAATGATGATGATGATGAGCTTCCTCATTAGAAGAAATCCAAGAATGATACTACAAAAGCTTTAGCAATTGATGTTAAGGATTTATTTTACTAGAATTACTGCAAGTAGGCTTGGAGCAAGAGGATGATGAAGGGGTCTCTCACATAAAATGAGATGCAAAATCAAGCTCTTCTTAGAAATTTTTAGTAAAACTTGGAAATTTAAAATTCTTGATAAAAAAATCTCTATGGTTTGTGGATAAAAACCTAAAATTAAACCTAGTTCAATATTTCCTTTGAAAGAATTAACCCTAGCTTGTAAAAGAAAGGAAAGTTGTCATAAGGATTTGGTTGCAATAAGGATTAGATCAAGAGGGAGTTGCCATTTTTCTTTTCCCAAAAGATAAGTATTTTATATCTTTCTTCTTTGATTATTACTATTGTTGTTTTTACTAGTAATTAGTCTTGTCTTTATTCGTTGCGTGATTATAGTTTTTCTTCCATCACCTCCTCATGAAGATTACAGGTACATGTTAACGATGCTTTGGAAGGAGATGGAAGAAAATGGAAGAAAGAAGAAAAGCTAGTGACATGAAGACTTAGTATGTATTGATCTATAGAAGTGAGTAAGATGAAATGGCTAGAAGTACAAAAAAAATGATTATCTCGGTAAGAGGGAAAATATCATAAAGTCAAGTACACTTCTATTAAAAGTTATTTATGATTTCTATTGAAAATTACATCAGTTAGATGTAGATATCATTTTCCCCTATGAGAGAAGAAGTGTACTAATGATATACCTCAATCTTGTGAGGTACATGAAGAAGTATTATACTTTCAAGCAAAAAGTCAAGCTCCTCATATTTGATACACTTGGATTGGTGAATCAAGGTTGACTATATATGATTGTTTTTTTGACGAAAGTAGAAGAGCTCATTGAAGGGGTAGTCAAGACATCCTCAGGAACCCTGTATTTAGCTTTAGAGGAAGCTGACCTCTAACATTCAAGATGTTGGATTGTCATTGATAACTACTACAGTAAAAGACAAACAATGGAAAAGGGAGTAGCTTGAACTACCACAAAAGGATATGTCTCAGTCTGAGAGGGAGCACTCAGTTTGGGTGTCTAGAAAGCATCTCTAAATAATATAGAACAATTTATGGTTGATTCAAGATGTGTTTCTCAACATGTGTTGGACTGCTAACATAGTACAATTGGTCATGAATGATTTGAGAAGTACAGTTGCAGATGTAGTTTAGGCGAAAAATATTGACGACAAAAATAATTTATCAAGATGTTGCTTCAGTTTGGGCTTCATTATAATTTCTTTGGTGAGCATGAAGTAGTAATCTATAACACTCAGTATTCAATAGGTTGAGTGCATTGTAACTAGATTGGAAAATTTAGAAGTAGTATAACTTCAAAGGTCACTTGAAAGATTATCTTGATACAATTGGTCATGAATGACTTGAGAAGTATAGTTGGAGATGTAGTTTGGGCAGAAAATGTTGAAGAAAGAAAGAATTTATTAAGATGTTGCTTTAGTTTGGGCTTTGTTATAATTTCTTGGATGAGCGTGAAGTAGTCCTCTATTGCACTCATTATGGCAGAGGCCGAGTGTATTATAACTAGATTGGGAAATTTAGAAGCAATATAACTTCAAAGGTTACTTGCAAGATTATCTTGATCAAGTGTTGGTGATGACCATGAAAATAGGTCGAAGCACATTGGGATCAAGTACCACTTCATTCAAGCAACAATACTGAAGGGATCAGTGAAGCTCTAGTATATCTCCACTAAGAGAATAATTGATTCTTATGATGCGTCTTTCTAGAAGGAAGTTTGTGCACTTTTGAGACAAGTTTGGGCTCATGAAGATTGTCTCTTTTATTGAAAGGGAGAGTTGATGAGTCACCATTAGAATGGAAACTCTCCCTGTGTCTTCACAACCTTGGTTGGAAAAAGATCCAATATTCTCCCCATGTCATTATGACCTTGGTTGGAAAAGTCCCTCCTATGTCTTTATGACCTTGGTTGGAGAATGATTTGATAGATGAGATAACATCATGGATTGACATTCTTCCCATGTCTTTATGATTTTGGTTGAAGAATGATCTAATAGAAATGAATTATTCCTATGTCACTTTGACCTTGGTTGGAGAATGGTCTGAAAGAAGGCATTCTTCCTTTGTCACTTTGACCTTGGTTTGAAGAATGGTCCGACAGAGAATATTCTCCCTATGTTAGTTAGAACTTGGTTGGAGAATAGTCCTATAGGTTGCTCGGATCTCTTTTTAGAGTGAGTAGGAGCCTCCCAACATCGTGTTAGGATATTTTTCTAGAGTGAGCTTTTCTATCATTTATGAGGCCTCTGGTGTTTCACCTAGACTATGTCTATAGTTGTTTGATTATGAACCATGATTATGTTGATGTTGGTTATTATGATATTGATGATGATTCTTATCTTAATCTTGATCTTTCCTTAGAGAATTTTTCAACTTGATATTATCTTAATAATCATTATGAATACCTCCCTAGCTAAAAGGGAGTATTGAAGTTGTAGCTATGGTCGGTCTTCAAAAAATTTATTTTATCATTGATGTACTAATTATTATTTTTTTAGCATGTTCTTCATGCTCATGTATTTGTCAAATGTAAAAGGAACGATTTTTCATGGCCTTATGAGCATCAACCCATCCTTTGAAAAATAAACAAGAACCACTTATCGAAGGAAAAATGAGAAAAAGTGCATCAAAAAGCAAGGGATTTGTTAAAAAACTTGAAAAATTAGATCCATGAGGGATATTAGAAATTTTTTAAGAGATTTGTGAAAAAATCCATGTCAAGAGATTTGTGAAAAAAAATCCATGTTGAGAGCTTTATGGAGAGGATCATGTTGAGAGCTTTATGGAGAAGATCACGGATCTTGAAATGATCCACAATATTGTAATTTCCTCTATAAACTATAGCATTTGGGCATTGAAAAGAGATGGTCAATTGGATGGATATTAGACTAGTCGAGGTGCCATGTAATAACATATAAATTAAGTTAAATTTAATGCCTAGTTTATGTGATTATGTTAATGTGCATGGTGATTTAATGCATTTATGGCTTGATGCATAGATCCATTGACTTTGGTTACATGTAGACCACAACGTTGTTAATTTTTTTGCAGTGGAAGTGAGGATGAGCTGAGTTTTTGGGTTCATAAACCAGTAAAAATGTTGAAAATGAAGAGACCCCAAAATTCATATTCATTAAGATTCTATGTGTAGTGTGGAGGAGAAGAAGTGGGAGAAGGTACGAGTTGATTGAAGATCTCGTAAGAGATATTTTTTCTCTATGCAGAGGATAACAAAGGAAGGTGATAAGATTTGCAGTAGCTTAGAGAAATGAGTGCTCAATTGGTTTTAGAGGAAAGAACCAGGGAGATGTCAAGAGCTCAAACTTAGGAGAAAGTTTGGTGAGGCATCATGTATCAAGGCGGAGAATTGTTACTGCAGAGGCATGTTTCAACTCATGAGTTAAGCTGTTACGAGAAGACCGAAAAACATATGACTAGGATATCATAATTTTTTGTACCTTGGGAGTCTGATGCAAGAGCATCGACCCATCCTTTGAAAAATCGGCAAGAACCGCTTCTAGAAGCCTGAAAAAATGAGAAAAAGTGCATCAAAAGGAAAGGGATTTCTTAAAAATCTTGAAAAATAAGATCCATGAGGGATCTTAGAAATTTTTTAAGAGCTTTGTGAAAAAATCCATGTTGAGAGATTAGTGAAAAAAAATACATGTTGAGAGCTTTGTGGAGAGGATCATGTTGAGATATTTATGGAGAAGATCATGGATATTGAAATGATCCACAATATTGTAATTTCTTCTATAAATTATAGCCATTGGGTATTGAAACGAGGTGATCAATTTATGGATATTAGTTCTGCCAAGGTGCCATGTTATAGCATAGCAATTAAGTTAATTTTAATGCCTATTTTATGTGATTATGTTAATGTGCATGGTGATTTAATGCATTTATTGCTTGATGCATAGATTCATTGACTTTCTTTGATGAATTAACGTTACATGCAGACCAAAAGGTTGTTAAGTTTTTGTAGTGGAAGAAAGATGAGTTGAGTTTGTGGGTTCATAACCCATAGGTCCCAAGATCAAATCAGTAAAAATGTTGAAAACGAAGAGAACCCAAAATTCGTTTTCATCACCTTATGAAGAGAAAAATAAAATTTATTTTGGAATATTTATGGCTCTAACAAAGTGTCCAAGTCACCCCTCTTATGATCATGTTGGCCTGCCCAAGGAGACACCCATTCGGTCACTAAGAAGTCTATATGTTAGTAGAAACTCATCCTCTCTCAAGGCATTTTAGATCACATCATTCACATAAATAAAACAAAGTAAGAAAATAAATAAGGACACTAAGAAGAAGAAAAACAAGCTACCCTTCTACCTTCGCTAAAGTGATTTCAGGAGGCCAAGAATAGTATGAATTTATGTGCTATATATATGAAGTGGATCCAAATTCTCTATGGCATTATTCTCTGTGTATAGGGCTGAGATACCTAAGGTTATTCTCTGTGTATAGGGATGAGATCCATGACGTTCTTTTCTATGTATAGGGACGAGATCCCTGAGGTTCTTCTGTGTGTATAGGGCCAATATCCTGAGATTCTTATCTATCTATAGGACCGAGATCCCTAAGGTTCTTCTCTCTGTTATGGTTGAGATCCCTAAGTTTTATCTTTGTGTATAGGGACGCTATTCCTATGATACTTATCTATGGAAAAGGGATCCTAAGTTCTCTATGCTATCTTTGTACTCTTGTGATTACAGTCAAGTTGAAGAGGGTTGAATTGGACACTTGGTGGATATTCTTGCTGGTCATTTTTTCCATAGCTTTTACTTGGATATCTCTTGTTTAATTGATTCTATAAGAAAATAATCAATGTGTTTTTACCCCCAAGCGGATTTTCCTAGGGTAAACTTTATCACATTATTGTTCATTGTGATCTCTTATTTTATTCTATTGTTAATGGTTGAATTTTTGAAGTGTAACTGCTTGATGAAGAAATTGTAAATGCTAAAATAATACATATAATCATCAGAATTAATTATTAGTGTTCATAAATAAGTACTAGGCTACATTTTACTTGAAAAATCAACAAAACCAGGGATCAAGGAAGCAACACTCTAAGAAGCCAAAGATGGTCAAAAGATGAAAATCAAGTAGACTCCAATTATAATTTTGATGAAGAAGAAGCCTTATTTGTAAAAAATATGAAGAGAGGAACCAAGAAGTTTAAAGGTAGGCTTCCTTTCAAATGCTTTGAATGTGGAAGAATAGGCTATGATTCCAAGCGTCCCTGTGCAAAAATGCACAATAATGATGATGAAACAAGATTCAAGTATAAGAATCAAAAGAAGAATCAAGGTGAAAAGAATATTTTTTTTCTCAAAAGAATAAAGTGTTTATGAGAGAAATGAAAGTGTAACTGATGATGAAAGAGGTGAAATTTTGTTCTTCACTGAAACAAAAGAAATTGAAGTAGAAATAGATTATGAAGGTGAACTTATAAGTGCATTAAAACAAATAAAAACCCTCAGAAATAGGGAGATTCAAATAATGCAACAAATCCAAGACAAATATCTAAATGAGGAGACCATTCTTGCTCTCAAGGCTGAACTAGAGGAAGCTAAAAGGATAAAGGGATTTTTGCCAAGGCAATTAAATGAGAAGGAACAACTTTGTGAAAGATTAGAAGAATAAATTTCTCTTTTGAAAGAAGAATTGGAACAAATCAAACAAAACTTAAAGCTTCATAAAGAGCTTGAATCTCTAGATAATATTCTTAGCATTCAAGGGTCTCCTCTCATCAAAACAAGTCTTGCTTATCAGGAAGTTTGCAAGACATCCAAATATAAAGCTCTTTCAATAACATCAAATGAACATCATCCCAAGAACCTTGATCAGACATTCGTTGCATTCAAAAACAACTCATTTGAAGATCCTAAGAAAGTAATGAATCATCCCAAGCATGTTCATTTCAACATTTCTAATGATCCTCAACATGATGCCAAGAATCAACAAGGTACATATAGCTCACAAAAGAGAAGGGATCAGAATGAAAGTATGGAACCCTCCATGACATAAATTTTTTAGAAAGGATCCACAAGCAACAATGAAGTACGATTTAGAAATCAACATATGGATAAGTCTCTTCCAAGGAAAAACTTCGAAATATCAATAACACCCTATACCTCCAGGTATCAAAATAAGGTTTTTGGTTATTGTTTTTCATGCACAATTTTTTTCCACAAAACACTAGATTGCAGAACCTATGATGTGATCAAGTATAGAGGGTATGATCAAATACATAAGCTCAAACATATATATCCAATTAAGAATAGATCATATGGGCCATTTCCACCAATGTTGAAGCCCAATATTCTATGTTACATGTCATAATGAAGGAAACCTAACATGTGACTGTAGGCTCAACTTGAGATGGAACAAGAGAGAGGGGCTCCCTTTTAACCTAATAATGAACACTATGAGATGGAAAATGAGAAAGGAATAACTAAGGTTAGACTTTAATTTTCATATCTAATCCCTTGTGGTAGGATTTTTCAAGAACTTAATTTTTTGAATTGGAACTTGAAGAAGAAATATTATATAGGTAGGATGATCATTTGCAAGAAAGTCATTAATTGGTATGAGTACAACAACATGATGACAAAACAATGATGCATGTGAGGAAGTATCTGAATAATTATGGAAGCATATTGATACGGGGATATTTTATTGATCAGGTCCAGAGGTTCACAAGAAAGTTTAGGAATAGTTGGATAACATTGGTAGACACTTACATAGTATGGTCTTTGGGAGAGACTCCATTTACAATAGGATCAAGTCCACACATAGTCATGGAAGGATTTGTAAGAAACCATGTCCCTTTTCCATTGATGTCAAAGAGGGAGAGAATGAAAACATTGAAGAAGGAAGACAAAGAAGAGAAGTAATAGGATCAAGCTGGGAGAATCTTCACAACATTTCAAGGAAAGTTTGGTCCATTGCCATCAATGACCATTCATGTCTAAGTGGTGTTGATATCAATGAAAAAGGGGGACATTGTTTCACATAGTGTTGTCATTGATAAAAAAAAGTGTCATTTATGTTAAAGGGAATGCCTAAGGAAACAACATTGTCATTCATAAATCAAAGGAAGTAGTATGATAGCTTGATCTCTTTCATGCCTCCATCAAGTAAAATCAAAGAGGTTTGAAGTTTATTAAGTTTTTGTCAAAGTTACGGTGACCTAACAAATGTATGGACGGTATGGTTGGATATGCCTCTTTGAGACTATTACATTGGTGTATCGTACAAAAATTTATTTAAAAAACAACAAAATTGTTAAACAACGAGCATCTTCTAGGCATGTCTATGGTTCTGTGGTGGAACCTATTAGGGTCCTATAATCTAGGAATCAAAATGTGTTTTCCTATCTTACTATTTCATTTTGCGGGTCTATTGGTCAAGTTTAGCATATGCGTCACTATGTGTCATAGTCTAAAGACTCCCTTGTGTAAAGAGATAAAAATAGTCAAATGCTTGTAAATATATGTCATAAAGGGGCCATTTCATGAGGTTTTATCATAAGTCACATTTGGGGGTCATGTCAGTCAGGTATAATTAGTTAAAAATGGTTATGGGTATGTTAGTGCTATACCTCATCATCATTGGAAGATTTTCTCCATGTCATCTCACTCCCTCCACTCAAAATTCACCATAATTGCATGAAAGGGAAATATGAAAGGCATAAAACTCTAATTCTCAAGCCATCCTTTATTTCTCCTTATTGGCTTAGTGGGTCCTAACCCAGGTTCAGAGTTAGCTGTACCAAACAAATCCCTACACTATTGGCTCTTTTGGCATCAATCCGCCAAGCGCGGACTAAAGTCTCACCCGAAGCAGTATGGGGGGATGCTGGAACCAAGTTTCCGCACCCAAATATTAGCGTGATGCCATTTTGTACCATAAATATGCCTTTGTGAAAATCGATAAGCCCTTATGGATTATCGATGTAAATTCCCTTAATCAGCCCCTAGACCTCCGCAAAGGTCTACGGTTGGCTTTTACAGACTCTAAATAGGTGACTTAACTCCTTATGTGCATCATAGTTTACTCTAAACCCTTAACATCAATTGTGCTCATATATCAATATAGATCAAGTAAAGTCACACATTAATACAACATTATTTCATAAACCCATCATTCATCATAGCATAAAGTGCATTCATACATAATAGAAGTAAATAGGTGAAACACATGAATTTTTGTAACAGTCTTCTTTATTGATATTCAGTGAATGCTTATAAACTCAAGACATCCCTGAACACTTAGCTACAGGGGTCCACACACTCAGTTGCTGATTCTACTCTAGGCCTTTGTGCACATAGCTGCAGAGACTTCCTTCTTACTCTTTACGCTAACTCTCTAAACTCTTTCCATAGACCAAACTTGTTACTTCTCCCTTAGATATCCCTAAGGCACACCTATTTATACAATTCCATGGTCTGCGGACCATGGGTAGTTCTTCAAAAATCCAACTTAACTTACATAAAAGAGGGTAAAGCCCTTTCTGAATCTTTAATTATCTAAGCGCTTTGCGGCCACAATTTGTGGAGACTTTACATTCCTTTACATAAAACTTGGGCTTTTTCCAAAAAACTTGGGCTTTTGTCCCAAAATTGACCGAGGGGACCCCATCCCAACAGGCCCCCAACACAAATATCGTGACTCGCCCTCGAGTCACTCAGTTGGTGCGAAGATCTTGCTACGAGGATCCCCAAGCGCCACTTGTACAACTACTACTTCAGCTGCACTCTGCGTGGCTTCCTACTTGATCTGTTCTCCCGGCTGCTCTGTGGCTGGTCCTGCACTGTCCTACTTAATCTTCTATTGTGTACTCTGTAAGTTCCCCAAATTTTCCTAAATATTGGTAGAGACTATGTAGGTCTCATCCAACCAAGGCCCCAATCTGGCCTTAAGGACTGCCTCTTTCTTCTGCCCTGCTTCCACCTGTGCAAGAAGATGCTTAACCTCCTACAGCTTGGCGAGGCGTTGTGCTGTAGCAACAGTGCGCGTCATTGCCCTTACTTCATCATATTGCTATTGTAGCTCATGGACCTCTGTATTTAATACCTGTAGAGTGGGATCTTCTTACAGGGTAGTCACCACTTCCACGGCCTGTTTAAACAATGCGGTGCAGTCCACCACCGCGACATCTACCATAGCAACTCCATCTTTAACAGTAGCTTCACATTGTTCCCTAACCTCTGGCGGGGTTGAAGGTTGTGACTTCAGCTCCAGTTTTGTTATCTTCATGTTCAGATCGAACTAAACTCTTGCCATCTCTGCCTTGGCATCTCGCACGCCCGTAACAAGCTTTATGATTTTTGCCTCCAGTGGTGCCTCCTTAGGGATATGAAATTTTGGCATTGTCTGGCATGCTTCTGCCACCGCGATCGCTATCTAGGCACTCTGTGCCTGAATTCCAGAGCCTCCATATTTTTGGTGAACATCTGCTCGTTGTTCACCTGATACTCGCTTATGAGGCTGAGCGCGCTGCTCCCGTGAAGGTACTCATTGGGGAGTGCAGCCAGGTTGAGGCCGATGTTCATCAGAGAAATTATGACGACCTTGTGATCGACCGCCTCCACGCTCAAAGATCCTTCTGGTAACACAACTACCTGGAGATCCAATGAGCTGACCATCTCTGCTGCCTGACTGGTTCTGGGTGCCACACTTGTCTATGGGGCACTTACCTGTCTTGCACCCATATGGATCCTACTCGTCTGAATCAGCAACTCGCACAAATTCTTTTGAATGGTACTTAGTGCCTGTTGTTGTTGTTGTTCGAATTGCTGGAGCAGTTCCACTATAGTATCACGCACCTTATCTCCAATTTCATCAAGGTCACCTTCTGTTAGAGTGATTGGGTCCAATGATGGCTTTATCACTTTTGACTTCTTCTGGGGCCCCTCTTTTTGTTGACCCCTCTATCCTTTTACCTAGAAGGGAGTGCTTTGTCCTTCGTCACTGCCACCGCCCTGTTCTTACTACGACTCTTCCTCTATTTGGGGCGAAGGGGACTTACCATTCTACTTGGAGTTGCATGCTTCTTGTTTGGCCTGCTTCTTCGTGGTGTGCTCCTTTTCCACCCGAGCCTTCTCCTCGACCTCTTTTCTATGCTTCTCGACCAACTTCTGGACCTTCTGCTTTACCTCCTCCTTCTTTGTCTTCTCCACAAATTTGCTGGTGCCCGCGGCTAGATCAGATGGAGTATGCCAATTTTCCGGCTAACACTTGATAGTTTCCTATATAACGTCATCTGTGGCCAAGTAAGGCAGATCAAAACATTTTTGTTGTGGATCCTTCCGTGCCCTGATGTACACATGGTGGAAGTCTACTTTAAACTCCGCGTATTCTGATAACTGTTCAAAGACAGTTGGTGACAACCATGGCTTCTGGTTGATGGCCATGCGTAGGCTCACTTCCATCAACACCCAGAAGACTTTTTTCTCTGTGACGTGCATGACATCCTTTGTTGCCCAGAGGGATGCAAACTGTGTAGCCTCTAGCAATCCCTTGTCCACGGGAGGAAACTGACTGTCCTCTGGCAGATCCCAAGCGATGAGCACAATGGAGAGAAACAAACATGCATAGTGGAATGTTTTGCTCTCGTTCTAAGCCTCACGATAGTTTGCAAGGAACTCGCTACAAAGGTAGCACGACTAATTGAACTGCACGCCCTCCACGCACTGTGCAGCCAATGAAATTACGGGCGCCAGAACCTCGTCCGCGCGGCATTTTCTCATGACCTTTCTAGATAAGATCTGTGTAGCAACTTGTACCGCGGGGTCGGCGATAGATGTGATGGAGTACCTGTGTATCTTCTTGACTAGCTTGAACCTTCTTTCATCTTCTCTATGAGGTCGCGCTCACTCGTCTTTCTGCCAGATTCCTTGGACGGATTCAAGCTTGAGTGCGGTAAAAGTGTGATCTAATGGATCAACATATTTATAATGGGGATCGGCGTGCTCAGCCATAAACATATATCATGCACCATGGTCAGCAACTGCTTGATAACATTGAGGTTGATGTTGGAGCGGTGGTAGTGGGGTACCCACAATAGGTTCAATAACCCCGATTGATTCACTCCGTGAATCCACTCGACAGGCTCCAATGCGGTGACACCGAATTCCTTGTAATATACTCTTTTCATATGTTTTTCTATTGTGATGTAGGGGAACCTCTCATGGTATGCCAAATCCCAGTCTTATAGCTTTAGACGGGTAATCCATGCCAAGAGAAAGCCTTCAAAGGTGATGCCCTCCTGTAGCAGTGGCGTATTTATGAGGAATTTTCCTACATCTGGGTCCTTAGGGATCTTCACTTTTCCCTTACGTGGAGGGATATAATTCGACAAATTGGAGATAGTCTCCATGCCCTCGGCATCTATATCCTTCGCGCCCTCTACGGCCTCCAAATCTACCACTTTCCCCTTATCCTTCTGGTTTTTGTTCCTTTTTCTGGGTCTAGGTAGCAGCATGCTTCCTCGGTGACTCGCGCACCGACATTGACTTCTTCTTTTTGTATTTCTTGGGTTTGGGGACTTCCTGCACTAGTGTAGGTTTTGGCCTTGGAGACCTCGATGCCGTAGGCACAGCAGTTAGAGACTCCATGCTCACAACCTCTGGAGCATCTGCCTCAGAGGCGACAGTTTCTCCAGTGCTTGTAGTTTCACCTGGCCTGGACATTGTGCTGAGAATAAATCGCTGGATATCCTCGGGTAACTTATCAAATACAAAACTAGTGAATAAATCCATGAAAACTTGAGGATTCATAAATAATCGATAGCACAACTCAAAAATTCTAAGAATGCAAAGTGTTCTTTGCTGGATGGCCACACGTAATTTATAGGCGAATTCAAATTCAAATTCGACCATTTCCCCCAAAATCCGTCCATAATTGTTGATTTGGCGGCAGATATCCAAAGATTTTAGCCTTAAATGCCTTAAATGATGCCCCCTCGCTCCTTTTAACTGTCTTCTGGTAGTCAAATCATGAACAATAACTGTAATGGTCATCTTCTAGCTGTGTTGTGTGGTATCTCCCCTCATAGCGCAACTTCCTTTGCGAACTTCCTGATACTGTGACATCACATTTTTGCACGCAACCCCTCTATCACATAGCTCTAAAAACTGGGTAGTGTAGTTTATAGTCATGTGCTTCCTCGCAGCTTCTTGGAGCGCTAAGACTGTCTTTCCATCATGTAGTCATTGGGTCAGATCCCTTGTGTATGGCTTCAACTGGCTTCCATTTACCCTTCCCAGAAATGGATCTCCATTCAACTTTGCAAGCTGAATTGCGCAACCATCTATAATTTCCTTGATGACATATGGTCCCAACCAGTGCATCTGAAACTTTCCCGGAAACTTATCGTACTTGTTTTCATATAATAAAACTAAATCATTTACCTTGAAGATGTGCAGTTTAATGTGTCGATCGTGACAAGCTTTTTTGCGTTCCTTCTAAACCTGCTGATGGAATCTAGCCAAAGAACAATCTTCCTCAAGCTCCATTAGATGTGTGAGCCTTTATTCTAAGGCTCCATGGTCTGCCATTCCTGTGAAAGCCACTATGTGTAGACTAGGCACAATGTATTCCATAGGCATCATAGCTTCTACACCATAGACCAACCTAAAAGGTGTCTGACCTGTGAACTTTTTACAAGTAGTCTCGTATGCCCATAACAGTGTCGGTACATGCACGTCCCAATCATTCCACTGCGTGTTGTAAACCTTTGTCAGTGCATTCTCTAATATCTTATTAAAAGCCCCAACTGTTCCATTAACCTAAGGATGATATGACGTACTCTTCTGATGGTAAACATGGAATTCTTCTATCAGTGCGTTGATCGTTTCATTAAGAAAATGGGTACCACGATCACTCATCAAAACCTTTAGGAAACTGAACCTGGTCAACGTGTATTCAAACAAAAACTTTTCTACTATTGCCCTTGTACAATCTTTCACAAGATGTGCCTCTACCCATCTGGTCAAATATTCGGTCGCAGTGATGATCTATCGCGCACCCGTCTTCTTGCTTGGGGGTTGAATTGGTCCTACAAATTCAATTGTTGATTTCTCAAATGGCTACAATGACACCTGTAGATTCATAGGTAGCTCATCTCTCTGCGATGGCCTACCCATCCTCTGACATGCATCACATGCCTTACACATTCTTTAGAGTCTTTATGCAGCGTTGGTCACCACAACCCAGTGCGCAAAACTTTCTGCGTTTTTTCTTTCCCTGCATAATGCCCTCCCGTAGCTCCTCCATGAGCTTTAGTGAGGATACTATTTCGCTCAAAATCAGGCATATAATGTCAAAATATTTCATTCGATCCCATCTTATACAAATGGCCCGCAATGAATGAAAAGTTTTGTGCGCGCACCACCAATTCTTTCTTCTGTTGACTGGTATATCCCTCCAGAGCCGTCCTTGTAGTCAGGAAGTGGATAATATCTGTAAAGTGATTATCCACTATGTTCATTGTGAAGAGCTGCACGTCAAGTAACCCTTCCTCCAAATTGGTAGGATCCTCTCCCATTTCAATGCGCGACAGATGGTCTGGTCCCACGTTCAATCTTCCTGGCTTCACAATTACTTCAAAATCATATTCTTGAAACAACAACAGCCATTTGCATATTTTCCCCCCAACACAGGCTTATTGACTAGATACTTCAATGCAGAATGGTCTGTGTACATCTTGAAATGTCCGCCTAGTAGGTAATGTCTGAATTTCTGGAGCACATACACCATAGCCAACCCTTCGAGCTCTGTCATCGAATAATTATTTTCGACTTTTGACAACTTCCTGCTTGCGAACACTATAGGATGATCCATCTCCCCTTCACTGGCCTGCATTAGCACTACTCCTAACGCAATACACGAGGCATCGACATGCACGTGGAATTCCTTCTTCCAATCATGGAATACCAAGATCGACGTAGTGACCATTTTTTCCTTCAATACATATAGATTGCGCTGACATTCTTCATTCCAACAGAATGTAGCATCCTTCTTTAGCAACTTTTCCATGGGCATGGTAATCTAAGCATAACTCTTAATGAACTTACGGTATTATCCAATATGACCCAGCATGGCATGCAACTGTTTGACACTTCTTGGCACCTCCAAATTAATTATGACCGCGATCTTAGCAGGGTCCACCATTAATCCTTGCTTGCACACCACATGACCCATCAAGATTCTGAAAGGGACACAGAACAAGAATTTCTTTAGGTTTAGTGCAATCTAATACCTTCAGCATGTATCCAACATCAAGTGAAAACTGGCTACATAGCACTTTACAAGCCCAAACACTGTCTAATCATCAAAATATACCTCCAAGAACTTGTGAATAAATTCTTTGAACGTCGTGATAACTACGGGTGAGAAGATCACCGATGCATTCTTAAGTCCAAAAGCCATCACTACTGGAAACATCCCCACTCTATCGCGAAGGTGGGCTTAGGTGCGATCTTAATCTGATTGTATCTGGAGAACCCATCAGTGAATGAGTAGGCCTCCTTCCCTCCAACATTATCCAATACTTCATCTGTGAATGGTGTCAGAAAAGGATCATGAATGCATGCATCATTAAGCTTCCTAAGATCTACATAGATCCTTGTTTCTCCTTTCTGCTTCTTTTCTTGGACTACCAGTGGACTCACCCAATCAGATTCCTCCACAGGTTCAATAATTCTTGCCTCAAGCATCTTATCCAACTCTAAGAAGACCTTTTATTTATACTTGGGATTAAGGTGATATGGCCTCTGCTTAATCGGCTTCACATCTGGCTTCAAGGTAATCGTCATTACGCCCAAGTCTCCTATGATACCTTTCAGGTCTGAAAATTTTGTAGCAAAAAAATCCTGATATTTGTGGAGTAACTCAGCGACCTTATCTACTATGGAATCATCCCAATAATCCCCAATATTCGCAAACTTCAACTCTGCTTCTATGACAATGTTTACTTTCCTAGTTTTCAGTGGTGCAGTGATGTCTGGATTCTCTATCTACGATCCCTCTACCTCGCAGCAACCTTCTGTTTCTGGAATGTTAATATTCCTTGGATCCTCATCATCCCCTTCAACAGTCACATTATAGCATTCCAGCCCTCATCATTTGTAAATTTTGGGTAGGTTGCTAAGGTTGCACCTTCTTCTCCTGCATCTTAGCCATCAATATAGGGAATTCTTCTATCATGTGGTCAAACTGAGTATGATAGCAGCATGACGGGCGTGTTTGGCTCGTACACTCCCATGGATAGTGTCATGGCACTCCGCAATTATAGCAAATAACTTTTCCTCAACCTCTACCAGGTCCTCCTCCCCTTCAGCCTCGTTCGCGTCCTTGATATCCTCCGTCCGCTCCCCCCATGCCTTGATCTGAAGGTTGAGTTTCTATTTGCATTTGATATGAGAGCATTCTTTCCGTCATCAATTCATAGCTACAATAGTTACGCTCATCGTGGCCCATCAATTTATAGAGATTGCAGAATAACTGTTGCGACATCTGTACAAATTTTTGCAGAAAGTGACAATTGTCCATTACATGTTTTCCAGTTACCGGATAGATAACACACCATAGCAGGGACCCTATACTTGGTCCTGCTGGAGCTTCCTGCCTCAGAGGCATTGACCCTCCTCCTGTAATATAATTTGTGAAGACAAGGTAGTGATCTTTATCATGCCCTTGGCTTTTACATTTGAGGCACCAAACTTCTTCACGAACCTCTGGCCGAGCTGCTTTTTCCTTTTTTAAGCTCTGTAATTCCAAGCAAAGATTTTTCAATTCCGTGTGCATCTGCTAAACTCCCAAAGCAATGTCCTGAATAGGAATTTCATACAATCTCATCACAATTTCCAGGGCATCCGCCTAGTTCCCTATATTTTGTTGTGATAAAGCGAACCTTAGGTGGGGCAGGAGCGAGGCTATAAACCATTCGTGGTGCTAACTATTCGTGAGATTCATATTAGCTTCACAGATATGGCACTTCAATATTTGATCTGATTCCTAGGGAATTTCACCAAGCCTCATCATGATTTCCTTGAATCCAATGAATGATTGCAATTTAGACTTGGGCCTACCGAATTCCTTATTCAGAGCAGTCTAAGTGTATGATAACGATGCCAACGGATTATCAGTGCAGTACTTAATGTACCATGTCAACGCGTGATATTGTAGAGTAGTAACCAACTATGCCTTCTTTATATGATCTTCTGTAATATTCTGTGCCATCCATATAGCCTTTGCAATGAACCAAAACTGATCCGAGTCCTCACTTCCCAAGCCCTTGAAAATGAGCAACTTCATGGTATTCAACATGTCGAATAGTGGCGGAGGTGGTGGTGGTGTGGGTAAAGGTGTATGTGGTGGAGGTGAAGGTGGAGGTGGTGTGGGCAGATGAGGTATTCATGGAAAACCCTGCTTTATCAATTGTATAGTGCTTCGGTGAGGCATGTACCGCTCCCTCATCGTCATTTGAAGGAGGTTCTCTTAATGGGCTGTATTCAGGACTTGATCTCTCCTGATTAATAAAGATTTGTCCACTTCACGTAGATCCAAACATCAAGGCAGTGGCATAACCCAATTTTCACACAAGAGCATTTTAATCCAAGTATTCAAAGATCTCAAATACTTACCTCACAGTCCTTTGAAGAAGCGTCCCTCTACTTTACTATAGCTGACTGAGGTGTCAACCATGAATTCTTTCACAAATCCTCCTATGACTCGATCAAGCCAATGATCAACAATTTGCATAATCTTATCTTCAGAATCTTCCAACCTTCGCACTAGCTCCGAGGTCCACACTATTGGACCGTCAAGCTTCCACCTACCTTGGTCATCTACTAATTTAGCGATCCACTTGTATAGTTTGATTGGGAAGGTGCAGAAGAAAATTTCATGTATTTCTATGTACAGATATGTTTCCAACCACTGTTCTTTTGTCAGGTGTGGATTTCTGTTCTCTTGTGCCGCAAATTCGTGGATCTTTCTATCCAACAACTTCTCAATTTATTTCTTTGTCAGATTCCAGTGATGCCACATCACACATCTCTTTATGCAGATGCCTGTCCTAGAAACGAAACCATTTGTTGGCTTAGTGAGTCATGGCCTAGGTTAAGAGTTAGTTGTGCCAAAAAAATTCCTACACTTCTAGCCCTTTTGGCATCAATCTGCGGAGCGCGGACTGAAGTCTCACCCGAAGCAGTATGGAGGGATGCTGGAACCAAGTTTCCACACCCAGATATCAGTGTGATGTCGTTTTGTACCCTACATCTGCCTTTGCATAGATCGATAAGCCCTTATGGCTTATCAATGTAACTTCCCTTAATCGGTCCCTAAACCTCCACGAAGGTCTACGACTGGATTTTGTAGACCTTGAATAGGTGACTTAACTCCTTACGGACATCATAGATTACTATTAACCTAGTATTGACTTAGAGCTACTTAAGTGTTTGATAACTTTAACAGACAACAATATAATCTTCATGTAAACCCTTAACATCAATTGCGTTCATATAACAATATAGATCAAGTAAAGTCATGCATTAATACAAAATTATTTCATAAACCCATCATCCATCACAACATAAAGCGCATTCATACATAACATAAGTAAATAGGTGAAACATGGGAATTTCTGTAACAATCTTCTTTATTGATATTCAGTGAATTCTTACAGACTCAAGACTTCCCTGCGCACTCAGCTATAGGGGTCCACACACTCAGTTGCGGACTCTACTCTAGGCCTTTGCACACACAGCTGCAGATACTTGCTTCTTATTCTCCGCGCTAACTCTCTAGACTCTTTCCATAGACCAAACTTGTTACTTATCCCTTAGACATCCCCAAGACACACCTCTTCAAAAAGCTGAATTAACTTACATAAAAGAGGGTAAAACCCTCTTTGACTCTTTAATTATCTACGTGCTCCGTGACCACAATTTGCAGAGACTTTACATTCCTTTACATAAAACTTGGGCTTTTACCCCAAAATTGACCCAAGGGACCCCATCCCATCCCAACACTCCTTCATCCAAAGTGAAATTCAAGATCTGAACTATTCTGAGGCTCCAAGAAGGTTGAAGATAGTCGAAGGGAGGTGTTTGAAGCTCACGTGAACGAGGGTGTTGCGCATTTGCTGCGCAAGTGGGAATCAACCATCTAGGAGGTTTGCAAGCATTGGAAAACCTACTTCAAGAGTTATACACCATCACACAGACATTTCAAGCCTACCCATTTGATATGTTTTTCTAGAGGAGGTGTGCAACCATACATAGCATGGAGGGCTACTTGGACTTGCCATGAATTTGTTGCGAAATTGAATGTTTTTTCCATCATTTGCAAAATATTTTTCCAACCAAATGGAGCTGAATTTTGGAAAACTGAAAGACAATTTTTCCAAGAATGGACCAAAGAAAAAAACCTCCTTTAGTTTTTTCACAGGTGTTATGGTTTTGGAGATATGTAACGCTCTTGGAGGCCTATTTTTGAAAAAATAAAATTCTATATTTTCCTCCTGTTTCAACCATTGTTTTTTGGCACACTTTTCTAACAGATGGAAGTGATTTTTTCAAAACTAAAAGAGGTTTGTGTCTAGCATGGTCCAAGTAACAAAAACCTTTGTCATTTTTTGCACAGATGTCATGGTTTTGGAATTAAATGTGTCATTTGGAGACCCATTTTCCATAATTTCTTGCTGACAAAATTCTGAAATTTTTTGAAATTCGAAATTCTGGAAGGATTGAATTATGTTGGGTAAAGTAAGGTGAATTTAGATGGTTGAAAGGTAATTATAGTCATTTTGGAGGGGGAGTTGTCAATACAAGTTCAAAATTTCACTTTTGTTGCGTAAGTGTTGCGCAAGTTGCGAGCAGTCAATTGGGAGGTTTGTAAAGGCCGAAGAGGGTATCTCAGAGGTTGTACACCAACACAACATCATCTCAAGATTACCCATCTTCTTAGTTTTATCCAGTACAACCTACAACCATGCTGCGTTGGAAACCTATTTCACTCTACTATGCAAGTATATCAGTCATGGTTATTTTTACAAATTTGTATTTTGGGACCTTCTAGAAGTGATTTTAGTGGTCGGATAAGTGTGGATAAGTTAGTTTAGTTTAGTTTCTAGACATGATGTTTCTAAACTATTTTAAGTTTTAAATCAATGATGTTTCTAAATTGTGATAGCTTCGATATTGTAGTTCCTGTTTTTTTTGCAGATGCATTATATCTAGCCTATTAGACTTATGTGCAATGAATTTGACCACCTAGAGTGGTAATTTTGAATTCCTTATTGTATTTAATGATGTCAAGACATCGAAAATGGTTTTGGTTGCTAGTGGAGAGAAAGCTAGTCTACATTTTCTGCAATTTTTGTATCATTTCTCCCAAGTGAATAGAAGAAAACAGATGCAACTTTGACAAGGATTCTTGTGTCAGTATTTATTGGTATGTGTGTTTCCTTGTGATCTAGTTTATATGTTACCTTCTGATCTATTTTTAATATATATTTTCATGGTGTAAACATTCTTCATGCTCAGTTTGAAAGGAGATATTTCAGAATTCATCTAGTTCTTTGATTTTATTCAGTTGATCATATGTGTTACTTTTCTTCTATATGGAAATATGAAATCATCAATGGTTTCATGCTCTATTTGTTATATTTTCTCATGCTGCACTCACCCATTCACTACAACAAAATTCAATTTGATACCAATAAATCTGCCTGTCTTACCGCTGTTTGAACTCCATCACATCCCTTATTTCACTTGGATCTAAAATAGTGGTATGATTTGAGGTAGATCTACTTTCTTCCACTTTTCTTTAAACAACAACATAAATTCACCTTTTTGATCCTTATAGCTAGCCTAATATTAAGATTTTTCAATCACTAGATTGACTTAAAGAAAACACAGTGAGAGAGCCCTATCCAAGGCTAGTAGGGTTGAATCCTAGCCTAAAAGAGGTTTGCGGTTACCTCTAAGTTTTCTCTCCTCAGCCTAGGGAAAATTACGGAGTGCTAACATATTAGCACTGTTGCCGGGGAGCGAAAGGTCATATTTTCCTCGGGTGTGAATGACAAGGGATCATATCTAATTGTTGATGGTGAATAATAGTTAGACATATGAAGGTTGAACCATTCACCTGGTGACTCCAATCATGTTTCAACCTGATCCAAAGACTCCACTGGAAGCATGATTCAGAAATTAGGGTTTTACTAGTAACTCTATTAGCTTGAGATGGATCACAGATCTACAAGGTATGCCCCTATGCATCGTATTCATATTCTTGCCTTTCCAAATCGCATGCCTTGTGTAGATTGGCATACTTATTTTTCAAAATTCAGAGATAATAAAGGAGATGATGTCGCTCTTCATTTGGTTAAGTTTCACATGCATGTGCGTAGACTTAAGGTTCAATTTCATGAAGACTGCGCGATGAAGATTTTCATGGCTACCTTGTAGGAAAAAGCGAGATATTGGTATGAAAGACTTCCAAATGGTTTCTTGTATTCTCTTAGATATTTTCATGTTGTATTTTATGAGAGATATAAAGAAAATTATCCTTCCTTGTTACTGGTCAAAGACTGTTGCACACATTTTGAAAATTGTATTGAACATTTGGAAATTTTTCATGAAGATGATCAATTTATGGATGATGAGATTATAGAGGCCTTTCATGAGAACCATTTTAACCAGGAAGAAGATATAGAAGTAAGTTGCTATGATAATCAAAATAATTTCCAACGAACAATTGTTTCTTCCTTGGTAGAAGATGAAATAGATCAAGGTCATAATTTTTAGATTCATATTCTTACCCTTGGGAATGAAAAATAAAATTCACAATCTTTAGAAATTCCAGAGAACGTAGAGAGGGATATCAATGGTTCAGCAAATGTTGAATCAAATCAATTTTTTACTGAGTTATTTGTTCAAGAGAACATTGAAGAACTAATAGAGCTTGATAATAATAATGAGCAGGAAGTTGATTTTCTTGTTTTATTTTCAAATCAAAATTATTTTCCTATTGAAGTCTATGAAGGACCATTTTCAGAAATTCCTCGGACACATACTAGAGCTGTTCCATTTCAAGTTTTTCATAAGAATTCAAAGCTTTCCTTTGTGGATGATATGAATGGAAATTTTATGAAGAAAAATGTTGTATTTTCTTTATATGATGGTTGTGGGTTTCATAATGAGGATATAGAAGACATAAGTAAGACTATTCAATGTTTAGAAATTTATCTTCACAGTCAACAAAATGATAAACTTGATTACATAAAACCTACAAAATTTAAAAATCAAGAGTATCCCTTTCCTTTTTTCATGAAGAAAAGGTAACTCTCCTTGGAGATCCTATGACTAGTATGTTGCAAAAACCAAAGAATGAGGAATGTGTAGTATTCTTGGAATTAGTTAGTGGATTTAGCTTCTCAAAATGGAGAAATTTTGAATTTGGGTTCAAATTTCATGTTGTTGGGCCATCTCTCATATTTTTCTTTCTGTCTGAGCAAAATGGAAGAAAAATGAAATCAAGTAGACATTTGTTTGATCGACTACATTGGAAGGATAATTGTAGATGATTGTATGGCTATCTTCAACAGGTTAGAGTAGGTAGGTGTGAGGAATAAGCATAGCCCTCTGAGCATCTTTTTAAGCAGTGTGAATTTCTAGAAGTTTGTCTTGGTAGTTTGATATTGTTTTTCAGTATTGAATGTGTGGGTGGATATCATCAAAATTTTAAGCCCAAAGTGAAGGCCCTAAGATTCTGGTGATCTTCTGCCAAATGCAAGGTAAAGGTAAAATCAGTTTGTCAGTTGAGTTTTAGTCTTTTTATGTTTGGATCCATTGCCCAATGGTTAGGCTTCTAGTCTACAGTGTTCTTGGAACCTCACTAGGAGGTTTTCATCCCCATTGGAGCCAATGTTAGGGTCCTATAGTATAGGAATCAGAGTGCGTTTTCCTATCTTACTATTTCATTTTGGGGGTCTATTGGTCAAGTTTAGTCTATGAGTCACTATCTGTCATAGTCTAAAGAGTCCCTTGTGTAAAGAGGTCAAAATAGTCAAATGCTTGTAAATATGTCATAAAGGGGTCATTTCATGGTGTTTTATCATAAGTCACATTTGGGGGTCATGTCATCTAGGTAAAATTAGTTAAAAATGGTTATGGGTCTATTAGTGGTATACCTCATCATCACTGGAATATTTTCTCCATGTCACCTCACTCCCTCCACTCAAAATCCACCATCATTACATGAAAGGGACATATGAAATCCATAAAACTCTAATTCTTCAAGTCATCCTTCATTTCTCCTTCATCCAAAGTGAAATTCGAGTTCCAAACTAGTCTAAGACTCCAAGAAGGTTGTAGATAGTTGAAGGGAGGTATTTGAAGCTCAGGTGAAAGAAGGCGCTGCACATTTGTTGCGCAAGTGGGAATAAGCCATATAGGAGGTATGCAAGTGTTGGAAAACCTACTTCAATATTTCTACACCATAACACAAAGATTTCAAGCCTACCCATTTGATCTGTTTTTCTAGAGGAGGTGTGCAACCATACAGAGCATGGAGGGCTACTTGGACTTGCCACAAATTTGCTGCGAAATTGACTGTTTTTGTCATCAATTTCAAAATAATTTTTTGACCCATTGGAGCTGAATTTTAGAAACATGAAAGAGGTGTTTTCCAAGAAAAAACCCAAAAACAAAAACCTCCTTTGGTTTCTGCACATGTGTTATGGTTGTGGATATATGCAACGCTCTTGGAGACCTATTTTTCAAAATATATATATATATATATATATTTCCTCCTGTTTCAACCATTGTTTTTTGGCACACTTTTCCAATAGATGGAAGTGATTTTTTCAAAACTAAAAGAGGTTTGTGTCAAGAATGGTCCAAATAAATAAAAAATATCTCATGTTTTTCATAAGTTTCACGGTTTCAGAATTAAAGGTGTCATTTGGAGACCCATTTTCCAGAATTTCTTGCTGACAAAATTCTGATTTTTTTTTTTAAATTCGAAGTTTTGGAAGGATTGAAGTATGTTGGGTAATTCAAGGTGAATTTCGATGGCTGAATGGTCATTATAATCATTTTGGAGCAAGAGTTGTGAATACAAGTTCATAATTTCACTTCTGTTGCGCAAGTTGAAGAACGGTCAGTTGGTAGGTCTGCAAAGGCTAAAGAGGGCATCTCAGAGGTTCTACACCAACACAACATCATATCAAGTGTACCCATCTACTTAGTTTTATCTAATACAACCTTCAACCATGCAGAGTTGGAAACCTATTTCACTCTGCTGCGCAAGTATACCAGTCATGGTTATTTTTACAAATTTGTATTTTGGGACCTTTTAAAGTGATTTTAGTGGTTAGATAAGTGTGGATAATTTAGTTTAGTTGAGTTTCCAGACATGATGTTTCTAAACAATTTTAAGTTTTAAACTAGTGATGTTTCTAAATTGTGACAACTTTGATATGGTAGTTTATGTTTTCCTGGAGATGCATTATATCTAGCCTATTAGAATTTTGTGCAATGAATTCGATCACCTAGAGTGGTAATTTTGAATTCATTATTGTATTTAATGATGTAAAGACATGTAAAATGGTTCTCGTTGGTAGTGGAGAGAAATCTAGTCTACACTTTCTGCAATTTTTGTATCATTTCTCCCAAGTGAATAAAAGAAAACAAATGCAGCTTTGATAGGGATTCATGTGTCAGTGTTTATTGGTGTGTGCGTTTCCTTGTGATCTGGTTATATGTTACCTTCTGATCTATTTTTAATATATATGTTCATGGTGTAAACATTCTTCATGCTCAGTTTGAAAGGAGATATTTTAAAATTCATCTAGTGCTTTGATTTTATTTAGTTGATTATGTGTGTTACTTTTCTTTTATATGAAAATATGAACTCATCAATCGTTTGATGCTCTATTTGTCATCTTTTCTCATGCCACACTCACCCATTTACTACAACAAAATTCGATTTTATACCAATAAATCTGGCTATCTTTCCCTTGTTTGAACTCCATCACATGCCTTATTTCACTTGGATCTAAAATAGTGCTATGATCTAAGGTAGATCTACTTTCTTCCACTTATCTTTAAACAATAACATAAATTCACCTTTTTTATCCTTATATCCAACCTAAGATCAAGAGTTTTTAGTCACTAGATTGACTGAAATAAAACACAGTGAGAGAGCCCTCTCCAAGGCTAGTAGGGCCGGATCCTAGCCTAAAAGAGGTTTGTGGTTGCCTCTGAGTTTTCTCTCCTTGTCCTAGGGAAAATTATGGAGTGGTAACAAAACCTATGTCATATGTCATGTAAACTTGCACACTGTTTAATGCCTTTAAAAAATATGCACCTTTTAGCCTATCCAATGATGGGAAAAAGGATGAACTTTGGATTATAGGAAAAGAGGCATGTTATTTAACCTCCTCCATTAGACCGATACGAGTGGTTTAACGACGGGAAGATCTGAGTGGCGGTTCAAGGACACATGGTGAGTTGTGATAGGTTCACATGGTAGTGATGATGACGTTATATCTAGTCATGATGCCACATGGCATGTCAACAAGGCATTTTTGGTTGACCAATGAGCACAAATTTAGATGACACATGGCCCACTTAAAATGAGCCACGTGGAAAGCATGACATCATGATCACAATAATAAGTGGATGACCAATTACATTTAGCCCTTGGTTGATCTGGACTCATGCAGGAATGCAACCAAATATAGAAATACACATATACATAGAGATGAAACATAAATAAATCTTCATTTCATTAATATCAAAGAGCTGAAATATGCTTACATACAGAAATGGAAATAAACTAGCTCGGGCGATGGTAGCTTATCTCTGAGAAGAGAAGTGGCGACTACATGCCTCTAAATTGTGTTACAATGAGGCTCAAAGGCCTAATTATTATTGAGAAACAATGGAAAACCCTAAACATCCAAAAACCTAACCCTAGGATATGAAGTGCCAAAACTATGGGCCCTGTTTGGGTAAATTAGTACATCAACTTCCTGGGGTCGTAACTTTGGCATACCATCTCTGCTTTACGAGAATAATACCTCATTAGAAAGATCTATCTGAGGAATACAAATTTTGACTACAAACATTAGACAAAGCCTCATGTTTACCCATTTTCAAAAAAAAAAAACATCGGTTAGGGCCTCAAAACAGCTCCAGAAGTTCAGGACCCGAAAAAACTGCCGAAAATAGTAAACCATGCTACAATTAAGGAAACTGGAAAAATGAAAGAAACAGTGGTGGGGGTCCATGTGGAATAGGCAGGTGGCCACCAATATCCACCGCACTATTTTACAACGTATTTTCATATGTTAAAGGCAGGTGCACAGAGGGGGCCCAATGATTAATTAGTATTATGGTATTAATGTCGAATAACGTGGAGAGACAATTTGAATTGGCATTTTTATTTCATGGTCTTAATATAACTTTTCATATATATAAAATATAATTAATTATAATAGTTAAATAATTATGTAATGTACTTATATATATCTATATATATATATATATATATATATATATATATATATCTTAAATATATAAATATTAAATAGTTTAAAAGGGATATACAACAATATTTCATTCACACAACATTATGCAGAGCAGATTACGTCTTACACTTATGGTTTCATTTGGTTTGTAATGACATCGATGACAGTCAAAAATTTGGATGGAATGGTGAAGAAGGGTATTTGAATTGATCACCTCACATGTAATACATCGATCAATTTGTAGTACAAGAAAGATAACATGGTTGATGCAATAAGATGTTGCAAAGAAGGCCAGTTTTTGATGTGTATGATTATACAACTCCCCTTTTTTTTGCATCATACGGAAATACCCTTGAAATGTGTAATGTGTTGTGTCCTTGGAAGTATGTCCATGGAACATGCTTAGTATTAGTAGTTGGGGTATGTTATAGGAGGTTTTGATCTCATTATAAGATAGGGAGCAAACTTTAGGCTGGAGGGATGGAGTGATAGTATGCACCGGATGGGCGGTATGATTAAATACTGAAACTACTTTTAAAGTAGTATTGGATCTCCGAAAGGTGGCTTGGGCAGTGTTCTTTGAAACTCGTTTCCTAATGGGAAACTTCTACATGAGTGTATGGGTGGGGGCCATGTTTTCCATTGGGTTGTTGGGCCACGTTAATAAGAACACTGTTTATGGCTCGATATGTCCTTTGCGCCGTTGATATCGCCGAGATTCGCCCCACCATTGATCATTGCATGAATTGTAGTGTGGGTCACCTTGCACGTGGGAGTAGACATGTGTTTGTATGTTACGCTTAAGCACCCAGTGATTGGTCGCAACCATGGGTTTGAGGCCTTTTTTTAATTGCTAGCTTTGGTCGATACATGTTGAACATGGTGATCAAAGAAACCACACCATGTGGAAGCACCCTATGCCAAATGCTTGGTCACAATATGTATTGTTAAGATTGGTTTTGGCGAAGTTCTAAGCACCCCTACCTTATCCATTATAGCAAGCACACAAAGGTTGAAAACATGGTGAAAATTGGATGGTCATGGGGGCCTACCTATCATGCTATATATATATATATATATATATATATATATATATATATATATATATATATAGATAGATATATATATATATATATATATCTATCTATCTATATATATATATATATATATATATATATATATATATATATATATATATATATATATATATATATATATATAGATATAGATATATATAGATATAGATATAACATGGTGCATGGTGTTGGTCAGTGTCTTGGTGACGAGCTATGGAGGAAAGCTATGAGCATTGGTGCATGTGAGTGGACGGAAAACTCAGTGTTAGAGGTAAAGTGTGACACCGAAAAAACTTTAACAAAAAAGTGTAACCCGATCCATCGGATCATGAGATGTACATTAAAGGACGCAACACAAAATCTCTCCTCTTACTACTGGCCTACAGCTTGGATTATCACCATGGGCAACTGCAACTTGTTCGAATGACTTGTTGACGTAAGAAAATTCATAGCTACGAGTTGTTGCATGTCACTGGGTAAAGGAGTTGCCAGTGGATAGTTGAATTACTATTTTTCATTCAAAAATTAAGTTTGAAATTTATGCCTCCAGGTGTGTAAAAGGTGTTGTAGTTGCAAAAAGGGACAGTAAATCATAGCGTAGGAGAAATATTTTGTGTGTTTCCATATTGGATATTTCCATGGTCAAGTGATGTGTGCTGCACTTCCCATAGATGCTTGCAATGTTTTATTGGAAGGCCATGGCAATATGATTGAAATGTTGTCCATGTTGGGAAAATAAATGAATGTTAGGTTTATAAAGAAGGAAGAAGTCTTGGCTCTAAATTGGATGAATCATAGAACTTAGACGAATCATAGAAATATAATATATATTCGAAACATGATACCTCCCAATTTTGGAATCATTTTATATAAAAAAAGGTAAAAGATACCAACATTTCAAAATATATAACACACTATGTTGTAAATTTGATAAATTGATCAGAAAATTTGGTATGTTTTAAAAATTATTTTGGTATGTTTTTGTTTGTTTGGAAATGTGTTTTCAAAGAGGAAATGTTAGGCGAAGAGATTTTTCCTACAACTTAGTTTTGGATGTTTCCAATACAAGATGAAGAGAGTGGTGATATCAGCGTGGTGATGCTTTGTTTAGAAAACAAGTGCTTGAAGGAAGTGGGAAAATGAAGTTTGTTTATTTGTCTTTCCAAAAGATAATAAATATGAATTGAAGAATGTTGTACCAACGAAAGTTGAAGAGTTTCTCATAGAATTTGGACAGGTAATTTTGGATGCAGTTCCAATGGGATTGCCATCAATGAGAAGATTTTCTCACCAAATTGGTTTGATACTAGGATTCAATCTAATAAACAACACAACACCTTATAAGATGACTCCACTTGAAAGTGAAGAGGTGTATAAGAAAGTCCAAGAGTTGTTAGAGAAATAAAGCACTAATCTGAGAAATTTTGAGTCCATGTGTAGTCCATGTTGTACTTACACCAAGGAAAGGTTGAAAGTGGAGAATGTACATTGACTTGAGGTCAATTCGTAATCAAAATCCAATATATATTTCCTTGCCAAGGAAGGATGATTTGATGAATTATTTGTGCAGATCAATGCACTTTTGGAAGATTGACTTGAATATTTGGTATCATCAAAGAACATAGAGGGTAAAAGGTAGGCCTTTGCAACCTTCATATGGCTTGCATGACCTTTGGCCTGGCTATAAAACTATTGTCTAGTGGTGTGATTTCTTATGTTGATTATGCATCTGTTTACAAATATGTTACCTAAGAATATAAAGGTATTGTCAATATTTTTAGAAAAAATATGGTTATGATTATGATGTAATCATTAGTGGTCGTTAATAGTTATAATGTCAATAATTCTTGCAAATTTTGCAAAAGGGAATAAGTGAATGGTTCAAGGGCTAGAAGGGTACCTGGAGGCCTTAGAAAACTAACAGTTGGGAGACTGTTGTGGCTTGGTACCTGTTATAGACATTTTTGGGCACTGCAACCCCAATCAAACATGTCCATAAACCAAGGGCTCCTAAGTCCCTAAAAGTGTTGTTCCATACCGTAAAAGAACAAGGTCAGCTGATTACATCATCTCCCAGAAGTTCTCCATGAAAAACTGCTCAGAACTGGTCAAAACCGGACCATCTCACCTGCTCCATGGTCAAAGTGTGATGCATCCCACCTAATGCACATGGGAGGTGTGATGCATACTAAAAATCCCTTCTATGGGGTGTCATGGGCGAGAGTGGACAAATGGCAGAGACATTTTGCGAGGTGGATGATCATGGAATCTTCCAGAAACTTCTCCTGTGACACTTGCCTCTCTGATTCGCCCAGGGATGAGTAAGATATCATCAATCTCCAAGTGGAATCAAGAACTATTAGAGAGAGGACACTAATCAGAATCCCAAAAGCTGACTCCCCCCCTGCAATCATCTATATCTGGATCCCTCATCCCAGAGATCCAGAGGTTGGAATTTTGTATCTTTGAGGAAGTGTTGTTGGTTTCTTGTTGGAATATCATAGTGTTAGGTGATCTAAGCTTTTCATGAGGTGAAAGAAGGGCTTTCATGCTGGAGGGTGACGTTGGGTCAGAACAATTGGTTGTAATCCTCTTTGCTTATTCTTGATATTAATAAAGCTATTCAAGTTTTCCTCCACATTCTTGTATGTTTGATGATATATGCATTTGTGTGGTCAATATACATCTGGTCCTATATTTTTTATGATTGTAGATCTTTGTTCTTCAATAGTATTATGCTGCTTTGATTCCACATGTGCTCTTTGAAGCTGGGTAGACGAAGGAGAAGTGGCAAGGATCTGTCAGAAGGGAGAGGAATCGAGCAAGGGACCAAGCGCAAGACTGAGGCTGGTGTCCTTCATTCCATTCTTATCTACTTCTCATAAAGGGAAACTAAAGTAGTTTTAGTTTGTTTGTTTCTAAGATAGCTACCAGTCTTAGTGGGACTAGCAGCTCCGAGTGGACACTAGATTTCTCGATAACAAAATGGCGACTCCACTGGGGAACGAATATATTGTTTGTTTGTCTATATTTTTTTGTTTTATAAACTTACAGATGGAGCCTGAAGTCAAGCCAGCTAGCCTTCGAATTTCATTTGCTATGCAAGTGAAAAGTAGATCAATGCTGCTTTAATCTATCTCCAGGTTTTGTTTATAAACTGAACAATTGATTTGCAAGCTTTCTAATTGCCCTAGTGGTGGCTCTAGTAACCTCATTAGATCAGCCCCTGTGATTTCTATTTACTGTACATCATTTGCTTGGCCTAAATCCCTGAATTGAGCTGCAAACAGTGACCAAGAGCCAAGTAAAGTCTCATCCTAGTACCATCACACCCTCTCTTCAAGGAAACTAGTATGCATTGCATCTCCCATGTGCAGTAGGTGGGATGCATCCCTGTTTCCCTGTGTTATAGGTGTGATGATCAGAAAAGGCTAATTTTGCCTCCAGGTCTTGGTTTTTCTTCACTCTTTTCAGCTCTATTCTAGAGTTTTGCTGTCTGTGATCAGTATACCACTGTGGAAACCCCCTTCCTTTCCATCATTCCGCCTCCATTGTGCAAAGAACTGTGAATGTTTTTATGTATTTTCCTCCATTTTCAGTTCTCTATTACAAAGTAGTAGCATAGTCGAACAGTCGTCTTTTGATTTGAAAGTGTCGCAAGTGTCGTTTTCAGTCAAAGAAAAAAATTCTATTGTTCTTGATGGTTGATTATACAATTACTCTTGTATTTGATTTGAATTAGTAGTTTTTCAAGTGTCGAAAGTAGTTTTCAATTCAAAATAGTAAAGTGTCGTTATTATCTTCCTTTCGTCTTTGAAGAGAAATCTGTTAGTACTGTTGCTTTGAAAAGATAATTCAGATTTGTACTTAGCATTCTTCTTGTCATTCACACATTAAGAAAGCTGAAAACAAATACATGCATGTGCATTTTCATTTAGACTGCTTGTTGGTTTGATTTAGGACAGTGCATCTAGTGTGTGCTCTCTGCTCTATGTTGAAAGAATATCATCTCTCTTTCTTTAGTAGCTAGGATTTTCATTGCAAAAAGAAGATTAAACGATTGTTTATCATCTTAGATTGCATTTTAGGAATTGTACATCTACATCACGCAGTGAACCTGAAAGGAAAATTTCTTAAGAAAGATCAACTGTAAAATAAATTTAATGAACCTAAAAACGCTTTGGAACCTAATGCACAACATCTAGAAGTCTAGGCTAGAGACGTATTCCGGTGTCGTAAAGCCTGGTAACTGTCGCTTTCATTGTTGGTTGGGTGATTCCTCCTCTTTGAGACGACAAGTGCTAGTACGGACTTGTGCTCCCACGTACCGTCGAGTATATATTGGGAGACCACAATAGGCTATATCCTTTATCCATAGGAAGTTGTGTCTGCCGCCCTATCAATTGCAATGCACTGAACATGGCATTCAGAAAGATTGACTGCCGTACCATAAAAAGTATTCTACAGTTTTGCGATTGGTTTGGTAATCCCTCTATCTAGATTTCTAGAGTAGTCTCTTTCGTTCCTTTTCAGACTCCTTAAAGGAAAAGGTCCATCTGAGCACTTGTCACTTCAGGCTCATTAAAAATTGAAGGCGACTAGAGTCATCTTTTGTTTTTTCTCGATTCTTAAAAATTGAAAAAACAAGTTGTGTCAAAGCGTCTAAAATTCATTTAATTTTGAAACATTTTCCCCTTTATTTTTGGTTGATCGAGTAATCCGCAATCGTGGAAGAAAGTCAATTGAAACCCCATCGTTCTCGGAGACTTACGAGTCAACCATCTTTGTCCCCAGAATCAAAACTATTCCGGACAAAGCGAACTCGTTTAACCGGATCAAAGTCCCCTGGTCGGGTTGGAACAAGTGTTCCGACACCCTCGGAGACTCCGGTTACTCCAAACATTTCTGGTACCCCTGCCTTTATAGAAGAAGTTCCGCAGCCACAAGAGGACAGTAGAACTGGTCCCAGTGTAAAGGTAAACACCTCTATACCTGAACCAGCTCCATCCATAGCTGATTCAGAAAGTGTTGTTCCCCAAACATCAATCGCTGTAGAATCTATTCCTTCTTCAGCAGCGGAAATATTTTATGGACCTGACGGTCTACCTCTTCCACCTGGTTTGATTTCTATAGAAGAGATTGTGGACGATCCACCATCTAGTACTCCATCAAAATTTGGAGTAGGGGTCACTCTATATCCTTCTTCATCAGAAATTAGTCCACCGTTATCGGAAGTTCCTATAGAATCTCTAGGAAATCGTTTGGATAGACTAGACATGTCTGAAAAATCGTCGACATCTAGGACTGTGTCATCTGACACAACAGCAACAAGACTTCCTGCTGCTATTCCGAAAATGTTCGCCGGCGTACCAACTATCGCAACTAGCTCTCAATCACTGGATGGGATCCATCCAGGGGCTGTTTCGATGGTATGGTCTGTTCCCGTTTGTTCGTTCGGAATAATATCTGGAATCTACAAATTGATCCTTCGAAATGTCAATTTGGGTAGTCCGGTCCTCAAAGGAAAATAATTCCCTTAAACACCAGATTACCGCCGTATGGAGGGTAATATGCCCTTTCATTGTCTCCTCCAGGAGGTCAAACATACGAGAGTTCCCAACAAAATTCAGGTTATGCTGGAATTACATCCAGTGGTTGGATGCCAATACTGCCTCAACAACCTAGAGTTGTATACTCAATGTAACAAAGTTTTCCTATGTCAAATATCCCCACTACACCGGCTATTGGTGATGGTGTTGTAGGTACAAGCGTTACCTGTTGTATGCCAACCTCAAGTCTCTCAGGTCGCAATCCAACAACCCCTTGTCCTTGCGACGTCACCACAATCATCAGTTAGTGGCTCCTTAACTGGAGTGACCCAGGCTCAAACGGGTACCATTACCCCTCATCTCGGTCAAACAGCCAGTATTGGGCAACATCACATGGTATCACAACCATGGCTGGTGCAATATCAACAATCACAATTCCAACAAGTTTACCAAGGACCTGAGCACCAAGTCTTTGCAAGTAATGGGCAGCCGTATATTCAAAACGAACAACATCAACCATTTCATAATGGTTATGCCCATCAACCTTATTAAAGTTATCAGCATCAAATGCACTATGCTAGTATGCAAAGACCCACTGCTCAGGCGATCCCATCTTATCCTGGGTATGATTCGCCAAACCTGAATCAACAGTTGCCCTTAGTGGCAAATTTAGAGTTACCAGATCTAAACCGGCTAACAAACGATCCAATCACTTATGCCCCTTGGTGGCCAGCAATTCCTCATAAACTTCCGTCAGATATTCCTAAATTTAATGGAAATCTGGGTGAAGACCCGTTGAATCATGTGATGACCTTTCACCTGTGGTGTTCATCTAACACTCTAAATAATGATTCGATTAGGCTTTGCCTTTTTTAGCGAACGTTAACTCGTCTAGTAGTAAAATGGTATATCTAATTGCCTAGAGCTTCGTTTGATAACTTCAGCGCCCTAGCCACAACCTTTTTAACCCATTTTCAGTTACCCATAAGGTACGAAACGGGAATAGAGCTTCTTACCAATTTCAAGCAAACGACGACCACTCACATATCCGATCATATTCATGAGTGGCGACGTCCTCGTAGAATGGTAAAAACATATGTTTCTGATCAGCTATTGGCTGAATGGTTTATTAAGTCATTGTTACCTTCTATTACAGAAGATGTCGCAAAGGGAGGAGGCGTCACTGAAGAGCAAGTAATTTCTCATGTGCAATATCTAGACTTGACCTATACTCAGTTTGGCACGCTCTATCATAAAATCCCTGATGCTCCTAGACCAGAATTTTTCATTCCTCCATCTCCTAAATCAAACAAAGACTCTCATGCCGGGGACGGCATGATAGGAATGACCAGCACAAAAACCGTAAAGGCTAAGTCGAAAAAGGCCCGTACAGTTTTAGGTCAAAATGAAAATGAAGAACTTCTCACCTCGGAAGTAAATGCCGTATCGACCGACAAAGGAAAATAAACCAAGCAACCAGGAGGCAAGAAGAAAAAGAAAGGGAAGAAGAAAAAACAAGAAGAGTCATCCCCTGAAAAATCTTCTGCAAACCCTTCTGGAGATAGGAAACCAAAAAGTCCATGCCTAATATGTGATGAGGATCATTGGACAAGAGAGTGTCCGTATAAAGTTGAGCTTAGAAAATTCTTCAAGAATTCAAAAACCTCGATAGTATTGATTGATCCATTTCCAAATCCAGGAACAAATCTGGTTGATAGTGACAATGCTTCCCCATCCCAAGTGCTAATGTTGTCAGTTTCAAAGCAGCAAAACGATGCTTTGATATCAACAAGGAATAAAGATTACGGGAATCCACAGCTGTCGGAAAAAAAGGCCAATGATCAACCCAGTGGTTCGACAACAACTTCGACCGAAGTTGTGCCACCCATCATTCCTGAACTAACGATAAAGCCGCCAAAGGGAGTAGTCCACAAATCGACATTTAATCCTCGTGCCAGAGCAACACAACATTATAACATAGTGGAAGATTTGGCCCAATCACCATCTGCTATGTTGACACTTGAGGTACTGCAAAATTGCCCCTCACAAAAGCAGGCTTTATTATTAGCAATAGGTGGGATTGATCCAACGAATTCCAATATTGTTTCCTTTAATCACAAAGGATATGACCCTCAGTTACTAGCTCAACTAGCTTTCCTCATTCAAGTGAAAGCCCTCAACAAAACTGTTCATCGAACGATTATTGATGAGGGAGCATCTACATGTATTATGTCTATGAGTTGCTGGAAAACTTTAGGATCTCCACCCTTGTCACAATATTCGACAACATTAAAAGCATTTGATGGACGAACGTACACCCCATATGGGATTTTGAGTAACTTGCAAGTTGAACTGGGGGGAAAATAGTAGAAATAGATGTTGAAGTAATTGATGGAAACTTCGATTACAACATCCTACTCGGAAGGCCCTGGATATATGCTATCACAGCCGTTGTGTCGACCTAATTCAGGAAGATTGCATTTCCCTTTCAAGGAGGAATTACAATCGTCGACCAACAAACATTTCTCCCCAACAGTTCACAAGTTACGGAAAGCATTTCGATGATCCACGAAAGCCCTCACTTGCTTCAAAATATCAGAGTAGGCCTACTAAAAGACCCTATATTAATGGGGACATTTTCCCTACCGCTTCCAATCAATCTTGCGGAAGTGGCAACAGTGGGAACCTACAATATGATATCTTCTATTCAAAAGATCTCTGAAAACGATATTGAAATGGATCATCTGCAAGTATTGCCTCCAAACCCAATATAAATCTTGTAGCAATCAATGTTTTCGACATGGGAGGCAAACCCAAATCAACGCTCATTAAGCGTTTGGATAGATAGGTCTAAGGAATATGGCACCCCTTCAGATCCTTGGTCGCAAGTACATTATACAGACGAAGGAATTGTTCAGTCAATGATGATTGACGGGGCTCCATGGGAAGATTACCACCATCGTTACCATATTCTGGATTACAAAGAAGATACTCCTAGTGACCTTAATCATCCCTCAATTTTTGATTTTTTATCAAATACTGTAAACACGGTGGATTCCGAGCGAAACTTGTCCAATATTGAAGAGACTATCGCCATAAATATCTCGACCAAAACAGATGTTGTAGAGAATATTCATGTTGGCAAATCTTGTTCTCCTTCAAAACTGGAAATATATAATGCTCTTTTTTACAAATTCAGAGATGTCTTTGCTTGGTCGTATGATGAAATTCCAGGCATTGACTCAAGCAAAGTTTAACACGAAATTAAGATGTATCCAGATGTCAAACCGGTGCGACAATGGCTACAGCACGTGCACCCCAAGAAAGTCGCTGCCATCAAGGCAGAAGTTGAAAAACTTCTCCATACTGGTTTTATTTACCCAGTTCCTCTAACCGATTGGGTATCAAATATTGTCCCTGTAATGAAAAAGCAAGGAACGATTAGAGTGTGCGTCGATTATAGGGATGTAAATCAAGCTTGTCCGAAAGACAACTACCCTACACCCTTCATTGACCAGATAATTGATGAATGCGCCGGATGTGAAATCTTCTCATTTATGGATGGATTTTTTGGGTATAATCAAATAAATATCCGCCCACAGGACCAGTCAAAGACTGCATTTATTTGTCCGTGGGGCACATTTGCATATCGCAAGCTACCCTTTGGTTTAAAGAACGCAAGGGAAACATTTTAGAGGGCAATGAATTATGCCTTCCATGACATCAAAAACATCATTCAACCATATCTCGACGATCTTCCAGCTCATTCGCGAAAGCGGACCGATCATCCGCAACATTTTAGAGTGATATTTCTATGTTGCCGACACTACAAGATACGACTCAATCCACACAAATGTGTATTCTGTGTCAGTTCTGGTCGTTTACTTGGCTTTGTGGTCTCAAAGGATGGGATTCGTCTCGACCCATGTAAGGTTCAGGCAATCATTGATTTGCCTCCACCTTCAAATTTGCTTCAGATTCAGAAACTCCAAGGGAAAGCAAACTTTATGAGGAGGTTCATTCCAAATTATGCCGAACTTGCTAAAGGTTATACTCGTCTATTGAAAAAAGAAGTACCCTTCATCTGGGATCAGGTCGCGCAAGCTTCCTTTGATGCTTTAAAAGAATCCCTAATAAAAGCATCATTAATGTACGCTCCTGATTATCAAAAAGACTTTAACCTATATCTAGTTGCAGCGGATACAACCATCGCAACGGTTTTAGTTCAAAAAGATAATGGAATTGAACATCCTATATATTATTTAAGTAGAAACTTAAATGATACAGAAAGCAAGTACTCCTACGTTGAAAAGCTAGCTCTCGTAGCTGTTCAAGCGATACAGAGATTTCGACACTATATCCTCTTTCGAAAAACTACCATTCTGTCAGATTGCAACCCCATGACTTATATATTGTCACGACAGTTGCTGGGGGGAAAATATTCAAAGTGGATAGCAATTCTATAGGAGTTTGATCTGGAATTTATAAAATCCAAAGCGAAGAAATCGATGGTTTTCGCGGAGTTACTATGCGATCTCCCATCGTTTTCCAACGATGTAACATCAGAAGAAGCAATCATGGACGAATCTTTGTTTCTGATATCTTCAAGCGATCCATGGTATGGAGACATAATAATCTATCTCCAAACCCAAACATATAGGTCTAATACCTCCTACTCGGAACAACGACACATACGATACCAAGCAAAAGACTACATGATCGTCGGTGATACACTTTACTGTCGTGGTGTCAATACAGTTCTGAGGAGTTGCCTCACCCATGAGGAGGCCGAAAAAGTCCTGAATGATTGCCATTCAGGCGCGTGTGGGGGGCATCAATCTAGTTACGCTATGGTGCAAAATATTTTACGAGCAGGATACTTCTGGCCAACAATGTTCAAAGATTGCATAACCACAGTCAGAAGTTGCCATTCATGTCAAATCTTTGATCGAAAAACCAGAATACCACCCACACCTCTGAAACCAGTGGTTGCTGTTGGGCCATTTGAAAAATGGGGCATAGATTTCATGACATGTAACCCCACCTCGACTGGGGGGCATGGGTATATCATAGTCGCAGTAGAATATTTTACCAAATGGGCCGAGGCGATGCCTACATTAAACAACAACGGCGAAACGGTTGCCCTCTTCTTTTTCAATCATGTAGTCTCCAGATTCGGCGTTCCACAGGCCATAGTCACAGACCATGGATCACATTTTCTCAATCACATGATGGTTGAGTTGGCTACCAAGTTAGGCCGGTCCCACGACAGCTCAACTCCATATTATCCATAGGCTAACGGACAAGTTGAGGCAATCAACAAGGTCCTGAAGCGAATGCTGCAAAGGATGATTGGAGTCCACAAAAGGAGTTGGCACCTGATCCTGTACTCAGCCTTGTAGGCATACCGGACATCGGTGAGGAATGCAACTTGGTTTACACCCTTTCAATTGGTGTATGGCCTGGAAGCAATCTTACTGGTTCAGTGTGAAATCTCGTCCCTCAAACTCGCAGTCGACCTTCTCCCCGAAACTTCTGAAGAAGAGGCTCGTTTCTTGGAACTAATCCAATTGGATGAAACCCGTCGTGATGCCGCTTTGGCTAATGAAGCCCATAAGAAACGAGTCAAGGCACAGTTCGATAAGAATGTCAAACCCCGTGTCTTCTCAGAAGGTGACCTTGTCTTACTTTACGACCAGGAATCCGACAAATTGGGAGCAGGCAAGTTCAAATCCTTATGGATGGGCCCCTATATTGTTAAATGTGTATTAGCAAAAGGAGCCTACAAGTTAGTAGATTATGATGGGATTCCACTGGCGCAACCTCGCAACGGGTTGTACCTTAAGCGTTACTATGCTTGACTCAAGATAGTAACCCCTATGTTCTTGTTACATTTTTTTTTTCGCTAAGGGTAATTGTTTTGGTTAAGTGATCCGCTTTTACATTTATTGCAGATGTCGAACCTATTGGAATCATTTGTTGGATATGCCGATGGAGCAAGTCGTAGTTCACGGAACCTATCTTCTGTGGCCTGGGCCATCTTCGATCCAAGCGGCGAGTTAGTGAGTTTTAGAGGGGTATGTATTGGTCAGTCAACAAATAATATTGCTGAATACGGTGCGTTGATAGAGCTCCTCTCTGATGCCATTACGCGTGGCATACACAAACTAGTCCTCAAGCTAGACTCACAACTCGTCATCCTATAGCTCACTGGTATCTACTCCGTATGGAATCCAGCTATCTATCACATGTTCCTAAGGGTAAATATTTTGGAAAGGCAGTTTGATTCTATTTAATATCAGCATATTTCTAGAAAATTAAACACATTAACAGAATCATTGGTAAATTATGTGTTAGATAGACATTTGCAACATTTATAAAAGAAGCATTTCATCAAATATTTGCATCAAGATCACGTAACTCAACCAAAATAAAGCTCCGAAAATCAAAAATATATATATAACTGTTTATGGTTCATACATAATGTTCTGTAACCAGGAAAAAATCGGTCAAATGACCCAAAACTCAAAATGCTAGGGGGCACCCTAGTCTAATGATGCTGATGATAACAAGTCACCGCCTGTGCAATCATGTGTAAAAGCCTAGTCCATCGACTCAACACACCTGTAGTATGTCGCTGCAACCTCAGGGGCAGCTCGTTGGTCCTCACATCTGGAATACCAAGAGTGAGGCCCTCAACCTGATCCTGCAATGATGAAAGAGTCTCGGCCACATCAAGGTCGCGAAGGATAGCCCTCCCCATGGCCTCTCCTGCTGGAGCGGCAACTGGTACTCTCAGACGTACTACTGGCTAAACAGGTCCAACATCTGCATGAGCACATGAGTTTTTATTAGACTTGATAGAAGAAAGCACAAGAAAATTATAAAAAGAAACGATGAATAGAGATATGGTCAAAGAATTTACCGATAACACCCCACTGCTCACCAGCCGGTAGCACCAAATCCGGGTCACCTCGGAAATCCATACCAGCATATGGATACTCGGAAAAAACCATCTCCTGACGGTTGAACCACTTGAAAAAGGTATCAGAAAAGGAAACCTGGGACTGACCAGCATGTCGGGCCATAAGGTCGACCCATCTCTGCATCCGTGGCTCAATCGGTAGAGGTAAGCCAAGTGAGATGTACTGCGGCTGCATCAGTGGGATCTTTTCCAAGGCGAAAGCAGTCAAAATAGAACCATAGCCGAAGTTCTTCAATTTTCCATTTTTTACCTTGGTCAGTTGTTCTTTCATCACAGGGAGTACTGCGTCACACTAGTTGAACACCTTCGGTTCCAGGCATTCCAAGGCGTACTGCATATAGGACCTGTTAGCCACGTGAGGAGCCGCACTACCAGCCAGTCTAGTAAAAGTGAATAGAATGGTCCTCAAGGACCGGTCATCGACATCTCGAATGTTGATCTTGCCGTCCCTACTCGGCTGAGATCCCTCTTTGCAAAACCAGCGAATATAATCTCTCACGGATTTGCCCCCCTAGGCAGAACCTGATAGTGAAAGAGGGGCACCACGCCTTGATAAACGATCAAAAAATAGATGTCCACGATAGTCAAGGGGATAGATTGGCCTCTGATCTGAAACACCTAGTTGGTAGGATCCCATGCATCGAGAAAATATTGCAACAAGTTGATTTGTTGCCTCATGCTAGAAATGCGGAAAAACTTGAACAGGCCACAGTTCCGCAGTGCAGTTACCGTAACCTGATCATGTAGAGGAAGCATGTCCTCATCTTCATGCTCGCGTTCTTGCCATGTAACAACCGTTTTTCTCCGATAAATCTCTGCAAAACAAGCAAGAGAAGAGTTAGGATCCTGATTTGGCAAAAAATAGGAAAAAATTCCATGAGAAAACAGTGCAAAAACATCCCTTCTCGCGCCCATCACACCCCCAGCAATGTACTGGGTGGGATGCGTCTTGACTGGCCAATGGCCAAGCCAGTATGCATCGCACCTTTTGATATAGAAAGGATGCGATGGAGCCAGGGTGAATTTTTCAAACCCCAGAGGCTGAGAAAAACAGGGAAACATGCACAGAATTCAAAAAGGAAGGAATGCAACTGAAGAGCTCAGGTTTATCTCCTACCTAGTCCAGACGGTGCCAAGAATCGTCCATGGAATCTCCCGAAATTAGCTAGTGAAAATCAATGGGGAAAAGCACCTCCAGAGCTGCAACAAACCAAAGTTCAAATGAAATGGTAAAATGAAGGGTAAAAAACCACTTTTAAATTACTTTTCATGTAATTCAAGTAAAATATTAGTGTTTTAACTCATTTTGAAACATATATTGTCCATTTCTAATCCGTTTGATGAATCAATTGAACAGGCGGTACAAACTTTGAAGGAACAAAGTGATTAACAGTGAAATTAAATCAATGACCATTATCACGAGCAGTTTTTATGTGGAGTTCAAGCTCGTTAAAAATTAAACATAAGCAATGAGCAAACGTTCCCCTTGAGTTTAAGCTCATTAAAAAATGAACCAATTTCCGGTAAATAACCATTGTGAATGCATTATCGTCAGCTTTTGAGCCTTGGTCGTGTTCTCATCATCACCTCCACTCTGTTTTAGCCGATCATTCACCTCCATTTGATTGTTTACCCCTTTTGAGGAACAGTTGCGAAGAGTGACCCTGTTAGCCATCCTTGTGACACTGCCGTGATTGGGAAATTCCAAACCTTACCTGGAATCAGCTGCTACCCAAAATTATCACTCGTTCCTCAAAAAAAAATTCTCCTTTAAGATCTTTTCACCTGACTCGTAAAACATGAAAAGGTTGCCGAGCGATTGGCCTCTCCAGCTCGTTAAAGTGACCGGAAGTGCTATCTCTATTGTTGGGATTTGGGTTGGGTTGGGCTGGGAGCTGTGGTCGTAGATTGGGTTGAGGATTCTGCTACAATGTGTAAGGTGCTAGTAGCGTAGGTTGAGGCAGGGGGATTGTCCCTGCTGGCTAGTTCGTAGGTCTCTACCATCTTGATTTCCAGTTTTGGTTTTGTGAAGTGGAGGGGGACCCTTGAGATGGATATGGATTGTTCTACCAAAATGGTGGAAAGTAAGAGGAATTTGGCCAACTATTGTTTGGGTTTTACTGATTGGACCAAGGTGGCATAGAAAATTCTTGTGGTGACCAATTAGGAAAAGGTGGTTGGCTCTTCCATGTAGCCCCTGTGTATTGTTGAGAATTATATTGTGAGGGCTGAAAGAATGAAGATGGCTCGGTAGGCATACCTGTTTGTCGTGCTTGCCATTGGTGACGCTGATTTAACAGGTAGAATGGTTCCACTTCCTCCTCTGCCTCTTTGAAGACCCCTTTTAATCCTGGGAGCGATGTGAAATTTTCTGTGACATGTTCTTTAGTGCATATGGCACAGGTCTGTACCATATCCAATGGGCATTCTTTATGACTATGTTTCTTCCTGCATCGAGGACAAAAAATAACCAGGTTTTGTTCTGCTTGGCTTGCATGATGTCTAATTGTATTGTCAAGGTTCCCAGGATATCCGTTTTGAAATCTTCCAGCAGGTTTCTGATTTCAGTACGAGTAATGCTTCCCCCAGATATTTTGCTGTCCCTGGTGATCGTATCGCGTTCAGCTGGTTTTAGTCTTATACTACCCCTGGAGCACCTGATACACAAATCAATAATGTTAGCATAGTCTTCTTGATAGATATCACCTTTACCCATAATATTTAATGTCTCTATCCACTAGTCTTTCATCCCCTTAATCATCGTGGTTTTTAGCACATTATTAGGTAGATTTGCATAGGGAGACCTTTGGAGGTTATATTGGAAACACTCCACATACTCTTCCAAAGTTTCACTAGGCCTTGCTACCATTTGGAATATCTCATCTTTTAGTTCTCTAGATATGAAATAATCTTGATATTTTTTAAGGAAAGCAGTTTTCATTTGGTCCCAATCATTTATGGTGCCCCCACCTAGTCCCATAAACCAACGCAGGGCTGCTCCCTTTAAAGTGGAGGGAAACAACTTTAGTTTCTGGGGATCGGTGGTGTAATCATAACCCTGACATAGGACGTCGAATTCAAACAGGAACGCATCCGGATCTTCTGAAGTGAGTCCATGAAAGGTGGGAATATTTTGTAGAGGGATAGCTTTCATGGGGGCATTGACAGCTATGTCAACAATAGGATACTGTAATGTAGAGGTCTGGGGTGTTTGTGGATTATTGGCCATTTGATCAAAGATATGCCAGTACCCTTCCGGGATCTCTAGAGCTAGAGAGTTATCCCTAGGATGTCTAGAGGAGGCAGGAATGATCCTAACAACACTTCCTTGATCTGGGACACTAAGTGTCCTCTGCTCAATTACTACCTTAGGGGATCTTGGTTCCTCGGATTCCCCTGTTTCTCCTTCTCCTTCATGAATGTTGCAAGAATTCCCTTCTTGTGAGGGAATTGGTCACAAATTTTCAATGTCTTGAAAACTCTGCTCAGTCCCTTCATTTTTACTGTGGACCTCAGCGTAGGCTACAGATGGTGAGCCTGTGACTCGAAAGGAGACAGTTGGTTGTCTAGAAGCAATGGCTTAGGGACCTACTGATGGTTGAGATTCAACTTTTCTTAAGATGTCATCGATAAAAGTTGATCGTCCAAGGGTCACCGGTCCCTTAGATTTTTTAGGTTTTGGATGTGGAATTGTATTGTTTTCTGGTCTTTTCTTCTTAGTCATTCATGCAAAAATTCAAATGTTTATTTCTACCTTAAATTCCTAGCAATTTTGCTAGAAAGAGGGCGGGGGAGCAGGCATTTTACTTGCTTCATTCGCAGGTTCTTGCCTTCCATTTTTAATACCCAGTGCTCTCTCAACAGACAAACATCAAACACCTACTTCACTTTTATGTAATTGTGCTGAAAAGCGGGCGAAGGAGCAAGCACTTTACTTGCTCATTATGTAGGTTCTTACCTTCCGTTTTCAATACCCAATTCTTTCCCAATAGCAATTATCAGATATACATCACTCTTTGTAAAATGGCGACACTCTCCTCAACAACGGAACCAAAATGTTGGTTGATAAAAGGTGTCTTTTAAAAATCCTAATTACCCCACATTAATCATCAACCTGGGCAAGTCCTTTTATTCCAAGAGTGTACACAATATGTGCATGCTATGAATCCAAAGAGTAATGTTTCTTAAAATGAAGTATAAACCTTTGATACAAGAGTAAATGGATGCATTTATAAAACTCAAATTGCAATTATTAAAGGAAATATGACATCTAAGCTTCAAGACTCAATCCTCTACTGAAATCGTAATAAAATCTCACACAAGCAATTCAATTAATAATAGCATCGGCCGAGAGCATAGTAGCAATAACCAATCTCTTGTTAGCTGATTCAATATAAATCATACTCAATCTCTACGAAGAAATCCAAATGGAAATGATGTCAGTCTGAGAGTTCAATAGCGATAACCAAACTCTTACAGCTGATTAAATCAATATGATTCACTATCTAAATAATTTAATCTACAATAAGCGTAAATAGAATCAAGTGAAAGTGTTGTAAAACATGTAAAGAAAATGTACTACTTCAATACAGGAATGCGGTAAGTAGCAAATAAAATAAACTCACAAAAAATGGGAAAATTATCAAACTAATCAAACTTGCGAGAATCAGAAATTTATAACGCAAGGAAGCAGTTTAATCCACCATAGGTTGGGCCCTTAGCCACTAGCGAACACTGTTGAGCTACTTCAGAGAATATGAATGAAAAGCAACATCAATTATATATTAATCATTGAACTTAAGTAGCATTACAATATGGTTGTGTTCTCCAACAGCACGAGTTTGTAAATTAAAATTACAATTTGAAATAACAGAGATCGATCCCCTTTCCTCCTACAATATTTTGCTTTTATAGTCAGAAATAGGTAAAAGATAAATGTGATCCCTCAGGATCTCTCGATCCTGAGGAATTCACAATGAATGCTATCTTCAGACACCCTTCCTATTTAGTGCTGATCCTCCTGATTCGTCCTTCGACCTATCCGCAACTGACGCGTTCCATTCTTCCTTTGTTGGTTTATGTTGTTCCATCGCTAGGGAATAGCAACCGTTCCTTTCATCGTTTTTATGCATAAAGAGGAGTAAAAGTTTGTTACGATGGCTAAATCTTAACTGAGAATAGTTCATCTGTTTCTTATCATAATCCATCAATATGTTAGCGTATTAAGATATGAAAGAGATAAGAAAAGAGGAAAAAGGTGATGGAATTAAGAGTAAATACATACCCATTTCATAACTCAACAATGGATAGAGCATCTTTTCTGGAATCACAAGGTAAAATCCTATTGGAACTTGAAGAGACAACTAGGGATGGTTCTACAGAGGAAGAAAAGGGTGGAAGAGAGAGAAAAAGGAGGTTAAAATAGAAAAAAAAATCCAAAGTATAAATCAAAATAGGATATAAAAGGAGGAGAAAACGGGGAACAAGGAGCATCCAAGATCATTGAAGAAACCTCTAGGCCTTGGAAAAAGGGAGGGAGGAACAACAAGCTAGTGTTTAAGAGGAAAACATTGAAAAGGAAGTGGCTACCACTGTAGAAGCCTTTAGCACACCAACCAAGCCTAAGGAAAGGAATTCAAATAAATTTCCCTTGTATATCAAAAGAAGGAGAAGCACTGGACTCAAGCAAAGGAAGCCTCGACTTCCCTCAGCAACCCCAATCACAATTGAGGAATCAACCAGTCAACAAAAGGAAGAATTAGAGGGATGTAAGGAGTAGATTGAAGGAGTAACCTCCCTCCAAGCTAAGGGGAAGTAGCCCCAGGCCTCATCGAGAAATCCAGACACTTAGGGAGCCAAGACTAACCAGCTACAATAACATTCTGCCTTGTTATAGGAGAAAATAGGGCTGCTACATGAGAAAAAAAAATTCTACAGGAGAAGGCATTGTGCTATAGGAAAGTCCAGAGAGTTGCTAAAAGCTTGATTTTGAGAAAATTTACCCTAGATTTGAAGAGGTACATATAAGAGAAGGGTACGTACACATTTTTCTCTACCATTTGTTGACAAGAAACCTACAAAACCTCTCATTCCTTCACCCAAGATTATGATAGCAGTTTGAGAATAAATAAAATTTAATGAAAATGTTTCTTTTGAGTTAAGAAATATAAGAAAGGAAATGGAATTATTTTTGAGTTGAATCTGAAGTTTTCCTTCCTCTAACCAGTATAGATAAAATTTCTCTTTAACCCCTGTAGCAAGTTGAGAGTATTGGTTTACAAAACTTTGGAAAATCAAAGTCAAAAGTCATGGGGGGAGTAGTTTCAATTGAAGAGAGTCCACGGACTCATCAATAATGCTAATTATCACATATGTTATGGAGAATGTTTGAAACTTATACCATGGGAAAACATTATGGACATTAACAGGGAGACTTTTCTTAAGACACGAGCACAAGAATAATTAGAACTTGGAGAAAAGGATGGATCTACAGAAGTAGGAGTTGGAGAATAAGAGGAAGAGGATGGAACAAGAGAATATGTGCCAAAATTCCTTCTGAGGTAGCTTGGGATGTTAAGGAGGCCACCAGGGCCATGAATGAGGTAGAATTAGGTCACTAAGTTGCTTGAAGGATGAGCAACACTTTTAGCAGCGGGTTATGATGGGCCTCTAAATTAGACATAAATTAAGGCCCATATGACCATCCTTCAACACACTGAATGTTGTCTTGGTTGGGATTGGCCCAGATTCATCTTGTACTTCACACCAACAAAATCCTCAGACACCTGCCCTTTTGGAAATGACCCACAAGCAGGTCAAATTCTCACCCGAGGTGGTTATGGGTGATTACAGAACCAGTTTTCTATAACATTGAGGGACTATGTGGAGTGGCTATTAATTTTTCTTTTTTGTGCTTTAATTATCCTTATAACATTCATAACATTACTACGTAGTGTATTCTAACTACAGACTTTGTCACAATCATTTTAATATAAGAACATTACTAAACAATAACAGTTGCATTAACATACCAATTACTTGCAATTACTTTGCATAAATAGATAGAACACAAATAAAATATACATATATAAAAGGCCTCACAAAAACTTATTCTTCCTTATTAAGATAGAGCTTTTAGTACATACAACTCCTCGACCTACGCACCTAGTTGTAAGTGGTATGTGCACTTTAGCTGCAAACTCTTCCAAGGTCTCCACGAACTCAAGTTGAAAGCCTTTCCTTAGACCCAAAACACAGAACAAAAGACTCAACCACTTGTGCTCTCTCTATAATGTGATCTAATTATTCATTCTCGAAAAAGAATTAATTATCCTTAAATACATTATATTGCTACAAAACCATGGTCTACATACCATGGACTCAAGAAAGTAATGAACTAAAACCCTGATACCCGTTACAAAATAAGGGGATTTGACACACTGAAGCCCCTAGACAAGGCGCGGTAAATAGAACTTCGCGGACTTTGCACACTCCGCTCCTCAAAATGTGGATACTTTGACAAAAACTGGACCAAGTTGAGTTGCGCCCAATAGGTCCCCAAAACTCACATGTGACTCAGCCCGAGTCACTCAGCTACAATGCCCTTGAACTTTGTTGCAATGCCACATTAGACGACATTTTACTTTTGGACTATTTCTGCTACCTGCTTTTCATCTTGGCACACTTCTTCCAATAATGCCTCTGTGGTTGGTCCAAAAGTCTTCTGAAACACTTCTTTCTCCCTCTATCGTAGCCCCCTAGGCCTTTCATCTACTACTTGTGAAAGTTGCAGGGCCTCATGCTATCATGACTGAGTCCTCTCTGTCAAAATCAGCTCTATCCTCTGAAGATATTCAATCTCTTTCTGGAGATTCTTCCCTTCAGTGATGTTAGTGAGCCTCTGCAAGACTGTTAGGGTCTTCTTAGTTTCTAGGATATATTCCCGCCACATCTTCTTCACCTGTAGCTCCTCTTCAATCATATAAATGTTTGGATCCTCCTATAGTGAGGTCCAAATCTGCATGGTCTCATCTAATAACTTTCCACAATCTGCCACTGTGTCGGAGATGCCTTTCACTACAACTTTTATATCCCTCTTCCTTTTCTCACATACTTCTGGTGGCATGAATGGCTGCAACCTTATTTTTAGCTTAGGAATATTCACTTCATATTCAAAATTTATCTTTGTGAGCTTATTCTTTGACTCCTTTAGCTCGAGGCCAAGCTTTGCGACCTTCTCTACTGCCAGTTATTCTTCACTGACCTTTGTGTTTGGGACTTGACTACATGTTTTTGCAATGGCTTCCTCTAGTTGTTTATGTTGTTGGTATGCTTCATCCCTATCCTTGATCAATTGATCAAGCTCCTTCTTCAACGAAGCTCTATCCTTTTCCACTTGAATGCTTAACAACAAAGTGTGTTGTTCTTTCTCCTTAAATTCATTTGTAATACTTTGATGGAACTCATGTAATACCTAAGTTTGTAGTGTGCAATGTTCATGTTAACATCGTCCCACCCTCTTGATTTCTCTCTATCCTTGGCGGATTCAAACTGTAATTCTCCACCTAATATCGATAAATCCCTCAATCCAATTTTCAGCTCTATCCATCTCTCTGGCAACAGTAGCTGAACTATCTATGTCGGATGTCTGGATGTCTACACCAGTACCTTTAACTCTGTGATGCCTTGCTACACATATCTCAAGATCATTTTTTAGTGATCATCAACCTTGTTCCAGGTCTCTATTGTTACTCCCTGTACCTTTTCTCCAATCTCGTTGATGTCCCCCTCAGTGAGGACAAGCGGTATGGCGCCCTTGGATTTTCTCGTCTTCTGTTTCTTTCACGTGCTTGGCATAGTTACTGTAGGTACCCTATTTTTGATGATGAATGGTGATTCCTCTATTGGATCTACATCACTGAGAGGGTCTTAGGTATCATGTTCTATTTTTGGCTCTATCTCTGGTTCTATCTCTGGCTATGGTTCCTTTGCTTCTTTTCCTTAACTGTCCCACTTGGACTCGCATGCTGTGCAATGCCCCCCACTGCTTCAGTTTCATTTATGGTTGGGGTCATCCATTCGACTGATCATTATTGTATTATTACGAGAAGATCATCCTCAGTGACCAAATATGGTAGAGGGTTCCATGTCTCCGTTGGATCCTTCTGAGCCTTAATGTATACTCTATGAAAATTTTCCTTGAATGTTGCGATGTTTCCATACTTCTCATACAAGCTAGGTGATAACCTAGGATACTAGTTCAAAACCATGTGCAAATCCATGTCCAATAGCACAAATAAAATTATGTTCTCCTACGCACGCAATGACCCCTTGGTATACCATAATGAGGCATACCATATGGCTTCACATACATCGGTTTTGAATGGTAGAAATTTTGAGTCCTCCAACACTTCCATGCTAAGAACACGATGATCAAAATCAATTGTGGATAATGAAATGGTTTGGCTTCCTCTCGTGCCTCATGGAAATCCTCCAAATATTCCTTGCATAAGTAACCAGCACAGTTGAACTGAACCCTAGCACTGCACTGCACAGCCAAAGAAACCACGGCTGTGGGACTTCGTTTGCTCTGCATTTCCTCATTTTTTTTCCTGCTAAATTATGTGTGGCGAAGCACACCCCTTAGTCACTGATAGAATTGGTATCATAACCATGCGACTTCTTGATAATCCTGAACTTATCCTTCATGGTCTGTGCCATTGCCTTCTATTGGTTTTTTCCAATGAACTCTTCAGCAAGGTCCTTCCCTTGGTAGGGCAGTTGTTGAGCATTGGAAAAGGTATGTAATTACCACTTATTTAACTTCTTTACATTCTAAGATGGTCATATGATAAAGGATTATGATAGAATTAAGGGGATTTGTGATTGATGTAAAATGATTAATTATTGTCTTTTTCTATGCAAAAAGTGAAGAAAATGGAAAATCACCATTTTGGAGGAAAAGACAAAGCAGGACCAACTACTATCCCTTTGACAGGAAACTGCATCTAGACGAGGAAATCAAGATCGGAGCGCATGGACCAGGAAAAGGAAGAAGAAACGCGGTATCAGCGCAAGAGGACGAAAAGATAACTGAAGATTAAATATATGTTGAATCCCTCGGGATCCTTTGATCCTAAGGGATCGCCACCTCAAGGCTATCTGTATTTTTGGTATTTCCTCCTGGCCATTATAAAAAGGAACAGTGCTGCTAGCCCAGGGGGCAGATGTTATTGTTGATTTATAGAATTCACTGTTGTAATCTGAACTTTGATCATCGACTCTCTTTAAAGAGCGATAGCTGTAACTCTGCTTTTATGATTAATACATAACTTCGTTGCTATTCTGTCTTCTGATCTTGGAGTAACCGCAGCAGTGCATCCCTAGTGGCTAAGGGCCCGGCCCTAGTGGATCACTTGCTTTCTGTATCATTATTTTCCGATTACAGTCGTGTGTGGTTTGATTTCCTTTACTTGCTTTATTTAGTAATCTTCTGTTCCTGAACATTTCTTGCTCTGTTATATTGAATTCGTAATTGAATAGTAAGATTATTATTTGCAACTAAAAATGTTATGCTATTCATTCTGAAACAATATCACATTGTCTAATTCGGATATTGCTGTTCATTTACAGATTGATATTGCTATTCATTTACAGATCAATATTACTGTTCATTTACATATTGATATTGCTATTCATTTAGCTATGGTTTACTTACAATTTTGATTGTTGTTCATTTGATTACTGTTCCATTACAATTGCAATTGTCGTTCCTCTATAACTGTGGTTAATACTCATGTTAGAATAAGATTATTGATTCCATAGTCGCTGTGTGTTTACATTTGATTAAGTTTGATGTTCAATATTTCGTAGACTTACTTAGGTTTGATGTTCCTTCCTTAGATTGTTGTTTAATCCCTTTATTAGTCAAAGGTTGTTGTTCAATTCCTTTTGGTTAATATTTTTGCTTAATTCATTCCTGTAGATTAAGCCTCGTTGTTTGATCTTTTCAATACATTAGTTGTTGTTCCTTTTCTGTTAATTGAATTGTCATTTCAAGTATTTGCTTTTGTGTGAATAGAAATATCTACAACTGTAGCGAACATTGACTACTGTTGTCTAGTTCCCAGATTGGAGATCTTGCCTTTGATTGATTTTCATTTACATTAGTTTAAAAATGAAAGAGTTATCATTACTGCATCCTTGACTAATGATTGTTGTACTTTCTTAAGTAAATGATTTAGTTACAAAGCATTTAAGTTTCTTTCCATTACATTCAGAGTTTGTTTCCAACATTCATTTACTTTTTAAAGCACTTTACTGCAAGCATTGCTCTTGAACAAGTGACCACCTCAAACTAAGTACACTCTTGAGATAAAAAATTGTACATGGATTGATAATTAATGTAGGGTAAATAGAGGTTAAAAAGACCCTTTTTACTGCTCAACATTTTGGCACCGTTGTCGAGGAGAGTGTAGCCATTTGTTTCTTTTGAAGAGAGAGTAGTGTAAGTACCTGCTAGGAGAGAGTTGGGTTTTAAAAACGGAAGGTAAGAACCTGCGTATGGAGCATGTAACAGCCCTGCTCCCCCGCCCGCTTTCCTATAGATTTGTTGTTATTTTGGGTAGAAATAAGTATTTTATTTTTGTGCATGACTAAGCAGAAAAAGCCTGAAAATAATCTTAAACCACTACCCAAGCCTGATAAAGCTAAGGGGCTGGTGACCCTTGGCTGATCGACCTTTATAGACGAAATCCTTAAAAAAGCAAAATCTCAGCCTTTAGTAGGACCTAGAAAAGCTGCTTCTAGACAACCTACTAGTTCCCTTCGAACCACAGAATCACCATCTGTAGCCTTTGCTGAGGTGCACAGCCAAACAGAGGAGCAAGATTTTCAAGAAATTGAGAATTCTAGCCCAAAGTCATTATAAGAAGGGAACCTTAGTAATCTCTGTGAAGGAAGAGGAGAAACAGGAGAAATTGAAGAACCAAGATCTCCTCTTTGAATAGTTCAGCCATTAAGCAGCCTAGTTAAGGGAAGTGTTGTTAAAGCCATCCCTGTTAAGGCCATTCCTGCTCCTTCTAGCCAGCTTAGGAATACCCTCCTAGAAATCCCATAAGGTTATTGGCACATATTTGACCAAATGGCCCAAAACTAGCAAACCCACCAAACCTCCACACTGCAATATCCCATTGTAGATACTGCAGTTAATGCACCTATGAAGGCCATTCCTCTCTAGCATATCCATACATTCCATGGCCTAACATCGGAAGATCCCGATGCATTTTTGTTTGAATTCGATGTGCTATGCAGGGGATACAACTATACCACCAATCCATAAAAGCTGAAATTACTTCCCTCTACATTAAAAGTGGTTGCTTTACGATGGTTTATGGGGTTAGGTGGAGGTGTTATAAACGACTGGGATCAGATGAAAGGTGATTTCCTAAAAAATATCAAGATTATTGTAGGTCTAGAGAGTTAAAGGATGAAACATTTCAGATGGTACCTAGACCTAATGAGACACTAGAAGAATATTTTGAATGTTTTCAATATAATCTTCAAAGATATACTTATGCATCATTACCCTTACCTGAAAATGCATTAAAAACAACATTAATTAAAGGAATGAAGGAACAATGGATTGAAACACTAAATATTATGGGAAAAGGAGACATTTATCAAGAAAATTTTGCTGACATTATTGACTTATGTATCAGGAGTTCGCGAGGCAGCACAAAGCTAAAACAAGCAGAACATGACAGGTTCACAAGGGACAACAAGATCTCAGGAGGAGCAACCCGCACAGAAATCAGAAATTTACTGGAGAATTTCAAAACTGATATATTGGGGACTCTGACAATGCAGCTCGATATTATGCAAGCGAAACAGAAACAAGCAGAAGCAAAGAAAAACCTGGCAATATTCTGCCCCAGATGCAGAAAGAAACATAGCCACAAAGAGTGCCCACTAGATGCAGTTCAAGTTTGCGCTATCTGTACAAAAGATCACTCCACAGAGAACTGTCCCTCACTTCCTGGTTTGAAAGCAATATACAAAGAAGCGGAAGAAGAAATAGAACTGGTGTACCTACTTAATCAGCGTCATCAATGGCAACCGCGACAATCAGGTATGTCCCCCGATCCGTCTTCTTCTTTCTAGCCTCTGCAATATCATGCTCAGCAATATAATACAATGTGGCAAAACCAACCTCCCTTTTCAAACTGGTCATAACAACCATTTCCTTCATCATCACCATGGCCGAATCAAACAAGCCAACCTAATTGGCCAAATTTTCCCTACACTCCACAATATTAGCAAAACAATGCATATCTAACACAATGGTCCCCTCCCACTTCGCAGAGTCAAGCCTGGCAAAGACCGATGAATTAGCCAGCAGGAACCATTCCACTCCCTCAACCTACATTGCCAGTGCCATATGCACTACAACAAAATCCCCAATCCAACTTAAGACCGCAACTCCCAACCCAACCCAACCCAAACCCAAATAACAGACTGGTTCAATTTGTTCAAATCATCGAAACACCAGAACTAGAAACCGATCTAAGGGAGTGGAATGACCTTCAATTAAGGCCTGGACGCATTATAGAAACTGAGGGAGACAAAAATGTTCAAGTTGGAAATCAGTTACCTGCAAAACAACCATTACAAGAAGAAGATTTGGTCAGACAACAGATTCATGACCAAGCAACCACATCTTCTCCCCCATTCCCAGAATGATTAATCATACCGCACCTTATAAAACATCCTGACTATGATATTCTGGGAGAACTAAAGAATTTGTATATAAAGATCCCACTCCTCCAAGCTATCCAAGATATCCCAATATATGTAAAAAACATCAAAGAGCTATGTATAAAAAAACCAAGGAGGAGAATAACAAATAACCCAACAGTCCAAGTAGTTGGCACCCTATCTGATCTATTATCTGGAAGAGAAGCACCTGTCAAATATGAAGTCCCAGGAAATCCAATAGTGACAGTGCAAATCAATGGACAAACCTTTTCAAATGCCCTAGTTGATTTAGGGGCTACAATTAATCTTTTAACAACCACCACTTGTCAAAAACTGGGCATTACATCAGTGGAACCAAACTCCACCTTATTAGAACTAGCTAATCGATTAGTAGTTAGGCCAGAATATACACTACACGATGTAATGGTATCAGTAGATTCCTGGGAATATCCGGTTGACTTTCTGATAATAAACTCCAAAAACCGACTTGATGGACACCCGTTATTTTTAGGCAGACCTTGGCTTGCCACTACTAATGCTTACATTGGCTGCCGACAAGGCAATATGACCATAACTAGAGGGAGTAATATCAAGAATCTAGCCCTATACCCTCCAGCCCAGCCAATTGTAACAATAATAAAAACTAACAAACATCTTGTACCATACCTCACAGAAAACATTAGATCCCCATTAACCATAGAAGATGCCCTCAATTTTAAAGATCAAATGGAGGATGATGTTATTAACAACTTCATTAACCAATCTGAATCCAGATCCCATGTACAATGTCACATGATAGAGGTAGCATTTGACAATGAACTAGAAGAAGATCCTCTCCAAGACACTCATGATCAAACAATACCCACTACATTTGTTTCAAACAGCAAAACTATAGAGATTAAGCCAGGAAAAACCTTGAACATTAATAATAAACTGACTCCTGAACAAGAAGAAAAGTTGGTCCAACTACTAAGAAAATATAAGGAAGCTTTTGCATGGGACTATCCAGACATGAAGGGAATTGATCCCCAACTGTGTATGCACCACATTTATACAGAAAAAGATGTTAGACCCGTAACCAACCCCAACGAAGACTCAACCCTCATCTGAAAGATATTGTGAAAGTTGAATTACAAAAACTTTTGAATGTAAACTTTATTTATCCAATCTCTAATAGCAAGTGGGTCTCTCCACTAGTAGTGGTGCCAAAGAAGAATGGAAAGTGGAGGATTTGTGTAGATTGCAGAGAATTAAACAAAGCAACCCAGAAAGACCACTTTCCCCTTCCATTCATTGATCAGGTATTAGATACATTAGTAGGAAAGAAGTTCTTTTCTTCTTAGATGGCTTCAATGGATACAATCAGATTCAGATTTCCCCTGAAGACCAGGATAAAAACTACTTTTACCTGTCCTTGGGGAACGTTTGCCTACAAAGTCCTACCCTTTGGCCTATGCAATAACCTTGCCACATTTCAGAGGGCCATCCTCAGCATATTTTCAGATTTAATAAATGAAGGGCTCGAAGTATATATGGATGATTTCACACCATACGGAGATGATTTTGAGCCAGCACTAGACACATTGGAAAAGGTGTTGCAACGATGTATTGCCACCAGGCTCTGCTTGAGCCATGAAAAGTGCTATATGATGATGACTAAAGGGCTCATCCTCGGTCATTATATCTCAGCAGCTGGAATACAGGTAGATCCGGCCAAAATTCAAATAATTTTTTTAATACTTACTCCTACCACACAAACAGAGGTATGCAGTTTTCTAGGATTTTCTGGTTATTTTAGGAGATTCATAGAACATTTTTCTTAAATAGTTGCACCTCTATACGCACTAATAGGGAATGTTGATTTTGTTTGGACAGATAAATGCGACCGCGCTTTTGAGGATATGAAAAAGCTCGTGTCAACAGCCCCAGTGCTTAGAGGCCCAAATTGGGACCTGCCATTTCAAATTTCATCAGACACTTCAGACACAACTTTTGGAGCAGTCCTTGGGAAGGAAGAGGACAAAAAACCATATGAAATCTATGATATCAGCAAGAATTTGTCTCCTACTGAGCTAAACTATACTGTTACTGAAAAAGAATTTTTAGCTATAATACATGCTGTAAATAAATTTAGGCATTATATCACTGGATATCTTGTTGTTTTATATACAGATCACTCTGCCATAAAATATTTAGCAAACAAACCTATTACAAACGGTAGAGTAACAAGATGGTTGATTTTATTGTAGGAATTTGACATCACAATAAAAGATCGACCTGAGAAAGAGAATCATGTAGCTTATTTTCTCTCACGAATGCCAAAGCTAGTGGACGCAGCAGTAGTCGAAGATCAATTTCTAGATGAAAATTTATTTGTTGTTACTGTCAAAACACCTTGGTATGCTAATGTTGCAAATTATTTAGCAGTAGGCAAAATACCAAAGCATCTGACCCCCAATGAATGAAAACAGATAGTGCAACGTAGCACCCGATTTTTTTGGATTGGGGGCTACCTATTTCATACAAGAGAAAATAAGCACATCAGAAGATGCATCTGTGAAGACGAAATATTTTACATTCTGAAAGCCTATCATGATGGACCATGTGGCAGACATTTCGCAGATCGAAAAACTGGTCACAAGGTTTTGCAAACAGGGTATTACTGGCCCACAATCTTTAAAGACGCTAAGAAATTTGTTCAAGCCTGTGACAGTTGCCAAAGAGCAGGACGCCCTGGACAATCTGATGAAATGCCTTTAAACCCACAGCTAGTAATCAAACCATTTGAGCATTGGGCACTCGATTTTGTTGGTCCGATCAACCCATCATCAAACTAGAAAACATATATTCTAGTAGCAACAGAGTATGTTACCAAATGGGTTGAAGCAGAGGCACTTCCAAGAGCTACAAAGGACTCTGTGATTCATTTATTGTTCCAAATATTTGTGCGATATGGCCTCCCAAGGGACATAATCACGAACGAAGGATCAGAATTTGCAGGTAATAAAATTGTTGTAATATTAAACAATTATCACATTCAGCACAAAATTACCACTCCGTATCACCCATAGGCAAATGGCCAAGTTGAGAGAACGAATAAAGTGATAGAGGCAATATTAACAAAAACCATTGCATCACACAGGCGTGATTGGGATTCAAGATTTCCAGAAGCCTTGTGGGCATATAGAACAACATGGAGAAACACCACCGGTTATTCACCATATCAACTAGTATTTGGAAAGGAACCCATCTTTCCAATAGAGTTTGAAATACAAACATTAAGAACAACATAGGAGATCGGTCTGGATTTAAATAAGGCCCAGACTAACAAATTACAACAAATTAACGAGCTAGATGAAATTAGGCTCTCAGCTCTTCAACGCACTGCATTAATCCAACAACAGAGAGCAAAATGGCACGACACCCTGATCAAAAAGAAAATCTTCCACGAAAGAGATTGGGAACTCCTATACGATTCCAAGTTTCAGGATTTTCCGGGAAAACTTCCGACTTGATGGCTTGGACCGTATGAAATCCAAAAAGTGCATGACAATGGCACGATTACTTTGACTACTATTGACGGATCTAGACATACATTTAAAGCAAATGGCCACCGAGTGCTATTGTACCATAAACCGCTTACTTGGGAATCCTTCTACCAGCAGCTCTGGGAAGATTCTGATATGCAGATCCTTGACGAGGAAAATAATTCTTCCTTGGCATTGGTTCACTAAGTAATTTCATTGCTCTTAAATTTTGTACATAACTTTTTCTTTTCTGCTTGTATAAATTACTTTTAGTACAGACTTTCGCATTTCTGCATTTTTTCCATTTTGTTGTTCCTTTCCGAAGGAACAACATTTCTATCGTTTTGTTGTTCCTTTTCAAAGGAACAACACTTTTGCATTTTGTTGTTCCTTTCCGAAGGAACAACATTTTCACCTTTTTGTTGTTCCTTTTCGAAGGAACAACACTTTCACGTTTTGTTGTTCCTTTCTGAAGGAACAACACTTCCGCATTTTTGTTGTTCCTTTCTGAAGGAACATCACTTTCATTTTTGCTGTTCCTTTCCGAAGGAATAGAATCTCTACATTTTCGTTGTTCCTTTCTAAAGGAACATCACTTTCACGTTTTGTTGTTCCTTCCTGAAGGAACAACACTTCCGCATTTTTTTTGTTCCTTTCCGAAGGAACAAAATTTTTCATTTTTGCTGTTCCTTTCTAAAGGAACATCATCTCCGCATTTTTGCTATCCCTTTCCAAAGGAACAACACTTCCGCCAGATTTTTTTGTCGTTCCTTTTAAAGGAACAACCCTCCTTTGCATTTTTTACTTTCTGTCGTTCCTTCCGAAGGAACAATAGTCTCGGTTTCGGATGATCTTAGGTTGTTCTGCTAAAAGAGCGGTATTTTATTTCGCGCTTGCTTTATTTACTGTTCCAATTAAGGAACAACTATTGTTCCTCTTAAGGAACAGTTGTTGTTCCTCTTAAGGAACAACGGTTTCGAGTGTGTTTTTTTCTTTTTCTTACTGTTCCTCTTAAAGGAACCACAGTTTTTGCGTGTAGATGTTCTTTTGCGGTCCCTCTAAAGGAACAACAGTTGTTCCATCTAAAGAAAAACACTTTTTGAGTACATTTTTATTGTGTGTGTGGTTCATCATTTTGAGGTTTTTTGTGAATGATGGTCATTTAAGGCACAACTATACATTTATGCAAGAATACAAAAACTAGAGGATACTAAAATCAACAAACCAAAGAAAAATCATTATCTTTAGAGAAATTGCTTTGAATCAATAAGAGAAAAGAGGAAAGGACACAACTATTTATATCACTTTGCTGTCTTTACTTTCACTAAAACCAATTTGATTGATTATTCTTATCATGTTGGTTCTTCCTTAAATCTTCATAATTTTATTTGATCATTATTATTGAATAAGAATAAGGGCATATTTTCCTCTATTGATATGTTCAGACTTCTTCCACCATCCCTACTCTTAAGGAGCGTTGAGCCACCCTCTGTGTATAAATAGGAAAGTGCTATATAAAAGAAAAGAAGAAAAACGAAAAATACATATCTATATGATTACAAACATAATTTGCCAGATGAAGGATAGGAGGTCTCATCAAGAGCCATCCTACAATGATCATAAGGAAGAAAGTGAAGTGGCATTCCCACTATGGCCACCACACTAGGGATATGATCCAAGAGGCACATCAGAAAAATAAAAAGTCCTTGGAACAATAGGTTTCATCACGAGCTGGCCTGCCCACCTTTCACTCCTTCCTAGTGAATGGCATTGTGATTCATCCAGTTACCAAGCCAGCACAATGGCCTCCATTCTGACATCGCACAACACTTTCCTAGGCATACACAAAGGATTATGGTTCCAAGGGTGAAATAAGTAACTTTGTCAAGGTTATAGACACCTGTGGGCAACAGAGCTATGCTGATGGTATTGAAGTCATATTTTTCATACACCAATAGTCATTATAAACCCTTCTTCTTATATCTTTATATTGATTTCAAACTAGATTATGTTACATAACCCTTTCGAACCTTTTATACATGAAAATTATTTATAAATCAATCATAATGGTTAAAGTGGATAATGACCGCATAAGAAATTTTACTTATGTCAGCTATCCTATCCTCTATTTTTCGCATCATATCATGACATTTCCATATTTATTAGTGATTTCCATCATAAGCCTCGATTTCAGTAATCCGCTCATTTTTGTAAACATGTCATGGATCTATACGTCGTTCCTTTATTCTACTGTACGATTGCAGTTCAGCATGTTGCTCCTTTATTTTCCAGCCGAGGACGACCTATCACATTTCAGGGGGGCGTGGGTGATCTCCATAATTCACTGGCATACGTGTCAACTCATTATTTGGAGGTATTATGACTCCATCAAAACTCGGGAATAGCAAGTTTAACGGTATTGTATTTCCCAATATGCACGGCTTGCTGTTCCAACGCCATTTCTGTGTTTTTGCTCTGTAAAAATTAACAGTGAGCTAAAGTTTGAACAGCTTGCTGTTCCATCGACACCTCTGTGTTTTTTAACAGTGAGTTAAAAATTTGAATAGCTTGTTGTTCCATCGTCATCTCTGTGTTTTTTTAACAGTGTGCTAAGCTTGAACAAAATGGGAGGCAGATCAATTCGCAGTGAACCGCAGGTGTTAATGGTCTCTGACACTGCACGCGAAATCTTAGTAAGGGCAGGATGGATTGCCTACCTTAACCGTCTACAGCAGTCTAACGAGACAGTGGCAATTGAATTTATGCAGAATCTGCAGGAAGATCATTCCATGGTGAGGGGAAGACAAATAGCAGTAACAGATGAGATAATTGCTGAAGTGTCGGGACTGCCAGCCATTGGACCAGTATGGACCGTAAAAAAGATGAGACTGCAGGACGCTATAACCATCTTCCGAGATGAAGGACAGAACTTTACTGTCAAATGAAAAGGAGTCCTACTAGCAACCCTGGGAGAGCCTTGGGCAGAATTGGCCAGAATTGTCTAAAGCTACATCACTTGTGATGGCAGAAAAGATGTGGTAAGACCACACCATCTCAAACTGTTAGCTGTATTAAAACAAAAATGTGATGTGAATTTGCCCACGTACTTAAATTTTTTATTGCATGATGCTACCCGAAGTATAAGAAAATCTCGCCATGTAGAATCAGAGGTAAGTAATCATGGTTTAATTTGGCTGATAGTCAGTTACAGTCTCGCCCAACAGCAGAGTAGTTGGGAAGAATTGGTCTTCTCAATAGATGGGGGACTGGCCTTGCCAACCCCAAAACGAAAAAACATTGCTAGCACATCAATTATACCATAGAAACGAAGACAATCTATCAAATTGGGGAGAAGCAGAGGAATGCTGGGAAATTCCCAAGGAAACAGTAGCCAGCCTGTAGAAATACACAACTCAGAGGATGAGCAACCCCCACAACTTGAAGGAGGGGAAAATGAAGAAGAATTAGAAGAAAATGAAGAAGAGGAAACTGAGCAATCCAGTCAGGAAGAAGGGGAGGAAGCAGAGCAACCCATCGAAAGCCCATTGCAACTGTGGAATAAGCATAGAAGCTTAATGAGAACAAAGGGTGTGATCTAGACATTGGGACCTATTCACACAGCAGTTGTCTGGCAAGGGGTAGAATACTTCCTAACCATCAAAGACCTTGCCATAGCAGTAGCCAAATTCTAATACCAGACTTCCAATTGGAATATCCAAAATAGAGAGCCATTCAATTATGAGAATTTTAAGCTAGTTGTTGATCTTTTGGTTACCTATGGTGACCTCATCTTGCGAGAAGGCCTGTCTTGGTTAGGCTGTAGGTTTCGAAGTCCAATCATCTAGTATCCTTCACTAGGGTATAGAGCCTTATATGAATTGCCTGAAGGTCAGACAGGGCATATTTTTTAAGTCTTAGCTAGAAAACATGGTTTTAGACCACTAATTGAAAATCTTTCAAGTAAATGATTTAGTTACAAAGAATTTAAGTTTCTTGCCATTACATTTAGAGTTTGTTTCCAGCATTCATTTACTTTTGTAAAGAACCATACTACAAGCATTACTCTTGAACAAGTGACCACCTTAGACTGAGTACACTCCTGAGATAAAAAATCGTACCTAGATTGATAATTAATGTAGGGTAAATAGAGGTTAAAAAGACCCTCTTTACTGCTCAACAGTAGTCCAATAATTCTTCTTATCAACATCTCGTCAATTAGGATACTCTTCCCCAACTAGAGGCATCTGTCATGCACCAATACTAGTAACTTTCAAACACAGGTGGTGTTTTATGTGCTTCTACCAAAGTGTGGCACATATAGCATATTTAGCAAGCCTGATCTCTGCAATCTTGTAGCCCCCTAGTGAAACTCCAACCTTATAACTCCACTCTATGGATAATAGACCTAGTGTAAGTACTTTCTTGGCTTAAACTATGGGTATTTACTTCTATCATTAAAGTACCAATCCTCCATTTTTAATTTCGGGATTTTCTCGAGCAATTCGCCTTCAAATGGAACTTTTTATTGTAGAAGTGGTGTGAAAGTGTCGAACTTTATGTCTGTTATGTCCTTAACTGGCTTGGCACCTAGTTTCCTTTGTGGCAAATATGGTGGTAGCACAGAATGAATTTTTGTGCCCTCTATCTCCACTTGGGGCATCTCAGCTTCCTCCTCGTTGTCATGGATTTCTTCTGGTTCTTCCTATTGTATTGGTTTCTTCGCCTTCTCCTTAGGTTTATTATCTTGCTTGGTCTTTGTCTACTGCTCTTTTATTGTCTTCTTCCTTGGGGACATTCTTATCTCTACTACAGATTCTTCAGCTGGCCTCTTTTCGAGTATTTTCTTAGGTTTTTCTTCTATAACTACCTATTTCCATGGCGACCTCATGCACCTTGGGGATAGGGGTACATTCGGTGCTCTGGAGTGATCATATTGGGCTTCCATGACTCCTACTAGCCCTTTCTTTGCAAATGATTAAGAAATTTCTTCAAATCTTCTCTCAGAAATACACTTGACTCACTCTTGATTGCAAATTATCAAACTGAATTCTCCATATAGAAAAGTGTAAAATGTGGAGCAGGACATAGCTTTTATAGTGAATTTGAATTTTGATCCTCGTGATTATCTTAGATATTGTTCATTTAATTCAAGTATGGTGCTAGTTCCAACTAGTTGTGCTTCATAAATGCATTTCTCCTGTGCCTTTTAACGACAAATTCCTTTTAACGACAACCTTTTCCTTCCAACGGTTATATTTTTCTCGTTATCTTCGCCAATCGTGCAGTAATATACCCTATGTTGTAGTTCGTTTGGACTTTGACATACTTTAAATGTCACATAGTAATCCTCCTTTGGCGTGGTTCTTTCTAACTTTGACATACCCCTAAATATCATGCAGTAATCCTCCTTTTTCATGGTTCTTTCTAACCTCAACATACCTCTGAATATCATGCAATAGCCTTCTTCAAAAAAATCCTCTTCTACAGATTATTTTATAGTCTAGTTCCCACTTTCAACTGTAGGTGGCACTATGAATCTTCTCCTTTCATCTTTCAGTGCAAAGCTCCAGGGATAGAGTCTTCCCTATATTCTTTCAATATTCTACCAGTCACTCGTCTTGGAATCAGCTGACTATTTAACTTCACAAACTGAACTATGTCACTATTAGAGACATGTTTGATGATATACGACCCTAACCAATGTATCTTAAATTTTCCTGTGAACTTCACAAATTTTCTATCATATAAGAGTACAAGACCTCCTTCTTGGAATGTCTTTTTCTTGATATGTCTGTCACGCTAGGCTTTTTCCCTTTCTTTTTGTACTTTCTGATGAAAACATGCTATAAACTTGTCCTCTTCCAAAGCAAGAAATTGTGCCATCCTCTCCTCTGTTATATTGGACTCTTCCGTGCCTGTGAAGGCTGCAATTCTTAAACTAGGCACAATGTATTCCATAGGCATGAATGGTTCTTGTACATATACCAACCTAAAAGGTGTCTGGCCTGTCAATTTCTTGCATGTTTTCCTATATGCCCACAACACCACCAGAATCCTTAGATCCCAGTCATTTTTGTTCACAATGCACACTTTTGTCAGTGCATTCTCTAGAATTTATTGAAATATTTGACTGTCCCATTCGCTTGAGGGTGATATGGGGTAATTTTTTGATGGTGTACTTGAAACTCTTTAGTCAGCACCTCAATAGTATGATTCAAGAAATGTGAGCCTTGGTCACTCATTAATATTTCGGACACCCAAATCTGGAAAGAATGTATTCAAAAATGAATTTCACGGTGGTATCTATGCTGCAATCCTTCACTGGCTATGCCTCGTCCACCCTTGTCAAATAATCAATTGCAGTGATTATGTATCTTACGCTAGTCTTCTTTCTTGGTGGGTTAATAGGTCCAACAAAGTCAATAGCCCGTTTTTCAAATGCTTGCAACGTCACTTGTGGATTTAGCGGCATTTGATCTCTCATAGATGGCCTTCCTTTTCTTTGACATATATCACACACTCAAAAAAACTCTTTTCCATCCTTATGTACTCTGGGCCACCACAACCCAACTCTCAAGATTTTTTGTGCAGTGGCCTTTCCTGCATAATGTGCACATGTAACTCCTCCATGAGCTTCTACTAGAATACTATGCCTTTCATGTTCCAGAATGTATCTTCGCAATATTTTATTCGGTCCCATTTTGTACAAGTGACCTGCAATCAATGCGAAGTTAGTTGCTTTTACCACCAACTCGTTCTTTTGCTGTTTAGTGTACTCTGCAGGTGCGATTCATGTGGCCAGGAATTGAATAATATCCACGAAGTGATCATCCGCGACCCTAATTACGAACAACTACGCGTTGGGAAGGTTAGCTTCGAAACTAGTGGGTTTTTCTCCTATCTCCAATCTTGACAAATGATCAGGCCTGACATTCAATCTTCCTAGCTTGACTACAACCCCAAAATCGTACTCCTGGAACAACAATAAGCATCGACAAATTTTTCCTCCTAGAACAGTCTTATTCACCAAATATTTCAGCGTGGAGTGATTACTGAACATCTTGAAATGTGCTCCCAACAAGTAGTGCCAAAACTTTTGTAATGCATAAACCATAGCTAACCCTTCTCTTTCTGTTGTAGTATAGTTCTTTCTCACCTTGGACAATTTTTAGCTTGCAAAAGCTATGGGGTGATCAACTTTGCCTGCTCCTGGTTGTGCCAACATTATACCCAGTGTTAGAGTAGGTTAATTTTCTATTTGAAGGTATTCAGGAATAATTTTTTGCTGTCTTGAAAGAGGTCAAATTCATAACTTTTTCACTGTCATAATTTGACTTGTCACTTCTTGAAGAGTCATTATGAGTTGGACCATTATTATGGGAAGTGGGTCCCTGTGTATGGAAAGCTATTGTAATAAATTGCTAAGTATGGTATTAGATGTTGATAGCATAATGACATGGTCAAGGTTTCTACAGTTGAAGGAAAGATCTCAAAAAATCATAGTCATAAATGTTCTAACCTATTCCCTTGTTAAACACCATATTTTCTCCTTGCCTATCCCTTTATTTCCCTCATTACATTAATTTCCCCCCTATTCCCAAACATTTTCACTATTCCTATTCCCTATTTCAGGCCTATACCTTCACCCTCATTTTATCCTAACTACAAGTCCCTAGGCCTAAATACTCCTTTCCTAAGCACCATCGCATATCATTTTCAAATTTTTCGCCACCATCCCAAACTCAAATCAGTGATCATGTTCCATGTGATTTTCAAGAGCAACGCAGGTTAAATGTCAAATTCAATTACATCAGCAAATTATTTTGAATCATTATAGAAAGCTGCCAATTTTTTTCATGACTAATCACAGATCAATGGGCTCATTCTTCATGCATGGAATGGGTAAACTGGTTTTATTTTGAAGCCGAGGTCACAGAAGAAATCACACAGGGTGATGTTTTTGTCTACGCAGAGAGGGTCAAGGTAGTAAATTGTTTCACAAGCCAACTATCAATGCACGGTTTAACTTTCAAGGATTGTAGAGCTAGGAAGTCGATGACCTATCCTAAATTATCATTGCTTCATATCGTGATTATTGTTGTCAAACCTTGAGTTTTTCTTGCTAATAAATACGCTGCACACTCTCTATTTTTCCCAGTAGTAATCATTCGCTTCTAAATTTGTTGTCACATACCATAGATATGAAATTGTGTCAATAATCGATTGTTGAAGGGTCAAAGTCAATTGTGTTTATGATCCTAAAAGTTTCCTGCTTGCATCGACCCCAAAACCTCTCTGTCACTATCTCGTTATCAAAACTATTGAACCATAATTGTGTTGTCACCCTTGTTTCATTGAGTCTGTACACGTAGCCCTTCTTCAAAGTCAATTTTAATTTTCCTTAAAATAAGATGGCCCCTGTTGCCAGTAAAAATGGTGGAGACCTTGTGCATACTGAAACCAATACCTTAAGCCTGTTAAACTCATCACCTTCCATTAGAGTGGCATTTGAAAACGCAAGTTGCATTCCTTTTTGTCAAAAATTCCAAAAGATAGATTACAACACAAGACTTGCCAGTTTGTTTGCTCTCAATTTCCATAATGGTGGAGTGAAATTATTAGATCTGGAGATTGTTATGACTGAGAAATTTGTCGTTGATGCAACCAATCTCCCTACAGTAGGGAGAATTGTTTTAAAGGGGATGAGTTAGACATCTTAGCCTATAAGCAGTTTGTGAAGCCGGAGTTTCTAGATAGGTGTGCCTCTACTTTCCCTAGTGTTTATCTTCAGGAACAATATGTTGACCTCTTGAAAGTTATTCAAAGATACTTCACCTGTGAGGATAGTTTTAGTATGATATACCAATACCATCTCAGCCTATTATGGCATTTCACAGATAAAAAACTAATGAATCTTCCTTAGTTTTTTCTCAAGAGTTTAGAGAGAATGGCAACTAAAGTGAAAATTCAGAAGATAGTCATGCTTCCAATATTTTTCATTTTTCTTTAATCAATATTTTAGTTAATCATGCAGTTGAGAGGAAGAAAATATATTGGTATGATTTCCTTGCTAGTGTTGTTTTTTTTCCAAAAACCAATTCTCCATCAGTAAAGATAGGCGAGTAAGAGCCCAAGTAGGAAACCCCAAAAAAGGAAAAGATACACTCAGCTATGGAGATGAAAACAATAAATAAGGAATATGAGAAGCCAAAAAAATGGCTTATAGACAAACAAAGCAAGAAGGCTAAGGTGCAAAGTATGAAGGATAAGAAATCAGTCAAAGAAACAAAGGAGAAAGTGGAATGAGCTCAACCTGCCAAGATCAGAGTCAAGATTGAAGACACAGTGTAGGATGAATTTGTGATGAGACCCAAGACAAGGTCTAGAGTCAAACAGACCCAGGAAGAGGCAGCCCCTCAGGTAGTAGTGGAGATTTCTAAAGACAGACAAGTAGATAAGCAAGATCATGACATAGTAGATGAAGTTAAGGGACCTGAAATAGTGCAGCCAGACCAGGAAGAGGACATAGCACAACCTGAAATAGATGCTATCCATTATGAAGAAGAGGACCCTAAAATGACCAAGATGAAGGAATCACTCTCTAAATATCAAATGAGAATAGCGTTCTTGAAGAAAAAGAACAAAGATCTCAAGGGAGTAGTCAAACCAGTAGAGGACAAGTCAAAGTCACCTATAGCAATAGTTGTTAAGGGAAAGGGGAAGCATGTTTCTTTTGTAGAGAAGGCCAAGAATGTTGCAGTAGAGCCTAGAGGGTCATCAGTCAGGGTTTCCAAGTCCAAATTTGGATATGTGTAGCAGATGAAGCAGATAGCTCAGGCTCCTAGAAAACCCCCCTTTAGTTAGTGGAAAGAGTATCAAAGGTGTTTGGAGGAGCTAGAGGAAAGGAAGGACCAGGTGAACCAGTTCAAACAATAGAATCAAGATTCTCAAAATTCAATACAACACATTCTTGAGAACTGCGATCTTGAAGTTAGGGAAGTGTATAAAGCCCTCGATAGGAGAAAATACTTCGTCAAAAGGTCCCAGCCGGTAAGGAGGAAATGCAAAAAATTATATGTTAGAAATTTGGTATTGAATGCCTAGTTGAGGAGCATGAAGCAAAGCTTGGATGAGGCACAAAGATTAATAATGAAATATGAAGGAGCATTTGTGATACCTCCTCTTGTAAAGGGGCCTAAGTTAGACTCTAGGCTCATGACTAAAGCCAAACTCACCATGTCCTCACGTATTGAACACCATGGCTTTACTCCTCAAACTTCCAGCCCCAAAGCTTCCATCAGCAAGGGTTCAGGAAAGAGAAAAAGGAGGTGATCAAGCCTCATTTCATGGTTCCAAGTATCGTGTTAAGTTTTCTGATGTTTAAATATTATGGATTTGATGTTTTGAGCGGCATATAGTAGCATGATGGCATTTTTGGAGGACTAGAAGGCAATCAACAAACAACTGTAGAAATTTCATTGCGCAACCACTACACAGGTCATGCCCAGACCATCTAACACATGCTGGAGTACGTGTAACATCCAATTCATCCCCTTAGCAGCTCGCCACGTGCCATTTCCAACAACTCAAAGTTTTGGATGCTACTGATCCGTATTTAAACAAGAACACAACAAATTACAGATATAACCATAAATACAAAGATGGAGCGAAAACAACACTTCATTTCATTAATATCAAACACTGAAATATGCTTATAAACAGAATGGAAATAAGACTAGCTCAGGCGATGGTAGCTTATCTCTGAGAAGAGATGTGGTGGCTACATGCCTCTGAACTATGTTACAATGAGGCTCAAAGGCCTATTTATTATTGAGACACAATGGAAAACCATAAACATCCAAAAACCTAACCCTAGGAGATGAAGTGCCAAACTATGGGCCTCATTTGGGTAAATTGGTACATCAACTTCCCGAGGTCATAACTTTGGCATACGATCTCCATTTGATGCGCACAATGCCTCGTTAGAAATATCTATTCGAGGAACACAAATTTTGAATGACCAACATTGGTCTATGAACCATGTTGGTCCCAGTTTTCCCAAAAAATGTCATTTAGGGCCTCAAAACGGATCTAGAAGTTCAGGACCCGCAAAACTGCCAAAAATAGTAAATTGTGCTACAAATAAGGAAACTAAAAAATTGAAAGAAACAATGGTGGGGGTCTAAGTGGAATAGGCAGGTGGCCACCAATATCCACCTGGATCATTCGTCTCACGTAGGAATCAATGGTCCCCATTGCGTTGAGTTCCTCCATGAGATGAGGAAACTTCTGCTGAACTTGGTCCCTAGTGAGCCACTTACCCGGGTGAAGGAGTAGGCCTGCTTTGACAACTCGATATATTTGGATCCTTTGCTGCCGGGTGTTCTTGATCTGCGTGTCCATGATCTGATAAATTGTTTCTTGTTCCATGCAATCTGGATTTAACTCTGTAGGTGTGAGTTGTTCTGCAATGTCTGCTGTGTCTGGCAATGGTGGGAAGTATGGTCGAAGGCAGTCCATATTGAACACTGAGTGCAGGCCAAGGAATGGGAGAATGCTGAGCTCAAATGCATTGTTTCCCACATCCTTGGTAATGGTTTAAGGACCATATTAGAGTGGTTTGAGTTTCCGATAGGCTCCGGTAAGGTGTTCCTTCTGCAAATGCAGCTAGACTTTGTCACCGACCTGAAACTTGTGTGGCACCTGATGTTGATCATGTTGTTGCCTGTACTTGGCATTTTATTTCTCCAGAATGTCGTTTCCCTACTGGAAGATATGTTGGATGTGCTCAATGAATTTTTTTTCCTTATCAACATTGGACTGGACATGAGCCAAATCTGCCTAAGTAGCTGCAAATGGCATGGCCACATCAATGGGACATAGTGGTTGGAATCCCAAGCCCACCTAATAAAGGTTGTGTCTAGTCGAGCTATGGAGAGCTCGATTATAGCTATGTTGGACATAGGGGAGGCTCTCATCCCATGTGCGTGGATGCTTTGAGTTGTACATGCGCAGCATGTGTACGATCATCTTGTTGACAACCTCTATCTAGCCATGAGTTTGGGGATGGAAAGTTGTGTACTTAGTGAGCTTGGTGTCCGGCATCGACCAGAGACTAGACCAAAATGTATTGAGGAACTTGTTGTCCCGATCTAAGATGATAGATTGTGAGATCCCAAAGTGTACCCACACTCATTCAAAGAAGAGTTTAGCAGTGGATTTTGCTGTGATATTCTTCTTGCAAGCCGCTATAATGGCCATCTTCGAGAATATGTCGACAACCACAAAAACACAATATTTGCCATGCTTAGTAGAAGGAAGGCCCGACATGTAATCCATGGAGATAGATTCCCAAGGTCAACTAGGGGTAGGCAGTGGAGTATAGAGGCATTGCTTCTTGATGGTTAGTTTGCCAATGGCGTAGGCAGTGTAGGATCAGATGTACTTCTCGACATCCCATCGAAGATTCGTCCAATAGAAATACTTTTACAGCACTACCACCATTTTCTTGACCCAGAAATGCCCAACATCCCAACTGTAGTGCACTTCCCAAATCATCTTAGCATGCTCGCTTGAAGGAACACAAAGGTGTCCCAAGTGGCATAACAAGGCATCCTGAAGGTGAAAATATGGAACTTGTTGACCCTACAAGAGCGTCTAGTATGTGTGGCCGAATTCTGAGTCCCTTTTGTAGAGAAGTGGCCAATCAGAAGTCTTGTGCCCACAAGAGTTGAGAACGGTGGTTAACGCCATGATCAGTGGTTGGTTGAGGTAGTCTACAACATTATTGGTGATCCCCTTCTTATACTTGATATTGAAATGGAATTGTTGCAAGTATGTGGACCACTTCTAATGACGATCATTTTGCAACTTCCCTTGCATCCGTATGAACTATAGGGGTCAGTGGTCTGTGTGGATAACTATTTCCTTCCCCAAAATTTAATGCTTCCATTATCAATAGGCCTACACAATGGAATACATCTCTTTTTCATAAGTGGTATACTTCCGGACAGTGTTTGAAAGTGTCTCACTAAGATATGCCACTAGATGCCCCTGTTGAGTAAGGACTGCCCCAATAGCATAGTCAGAGGCATCTGCCTCAATCTCAAATGGTTGTTGCAAGTCTGGTAAAGTGATCACTGGTGCAGAGCAGAGGTGATGTTTCAACTCTGCAAATGCCTTCTGTTAAGATTCAGACCAAAAGAATTTTTCTTTCACTCCTCCCTTGGTGACTTGACTCAAGGGCCAAGTGATATGAGAAAATTCCAACACGAACTTGCGATAGAAATTGGCAAGACCCAGAAAGTTGCAGCTCTCTGTTAGAGTGGTTGTGGCTGGCCAATCCTAGATGACTTGGATCTTGCCTGGATCCACATGCACCCCCCGTTCATCAATAATGTATCCCAGATACTGAACCTGGGTCATGCCAAAAGTATATTTCTCCAAATTGGCACACATCTTGTGTTGTCGCAGTGTTTGGAGAACCTGTCATATGTGGTGGAGGTGCTCTTCCCAACTCTGGTTGACGATCAGGATGTCATCCAAGTATACCACTACAAATGAGTTGGTGAATGGACACAAGATGTCACCATCAGCCTCATGAAGGTTGCGGGAGCATTCATCAACTCGAAAGGCATAACCAACCATTCAAAAAGGCCCTCCTTGTCTTTGAAGGCAGTATTCCACACATTGGAGGGTTCAATTGGTACCTGGTGATATCCAGACTTCAAGTCAATCTTGCTAAAATATCTTTCCCCCTTGAGTTGGTCCAAAAGGTCATTAATCTGTGGGATCGGGTACCTATTCCAAACAGTGATCTTGTTCAGCGCTCGATAGTCAATACAGAATCTCCAAGTCCCATCCTTCTTATGTACCAACATGATCGGGCTCCCGCAGGCTGATGAACTTAGCCGGACGTGACCTTTATACAACAGCTCATGAATCTGCCTCTTAATATCACCATTCTCTAGAACAGAGCACCGATAGATTGGTCCATTGGGAAATGGCACACCTGGGGTCAGATTGATGGAGTGCTTGACCTGACAATGCAGAGGCACCCCTACGAGGAAGGTGAAGATGTCCGCATACTCCTCCATGACCTTGTCCATCTATTATTGTCATGCAGAGGGGCCCTGTCTAGAGGTCGTGGCCACCATATTCTTCTTTCCCTGAAGGCATATCATCAGGAAAACAAATTCCCCAATTTTGGAAATGAGCTTACTGCATTATTTTGCAGTAACCAAAGAGATGGTGGTAAGTGGTGCTACCTCTGTATCCTGTACAAATTATTTCCAAAAGTAACAATAATAGCACGAGGCCTTGACTCATACACAACATGTCACTTCCACAAGTATGGTTGGCCTAATAATGTTGGCATTATGAGACAAGTATTGTCCTTGATGGCAAACCACGCTGATAACAAATCATAGTGCAGAAGGTCAGCAACAAGGAATTGATGATCAGACTATAAGAAGAAGAGAAAATTCATATACGCAGGTTCATCAAGCCCAAGTCGCGTGTACACGCTGGTTGGCTTCAGTAAAAGCGCGTGTATGTGGAAAACTTATTTTTGGTCCGTGGCGGTTATTCCTTGGAAGTTGTGCCTATGGTTTCGGACCATGGTGTCTCGACGGACGTGTCGATCCCTAGTTTTGAGGATGATGGTATTGGATTTCTATGGTTTTGGCTCTTGGTATTGAACAAGGCCTAAGGCTATATAAGGAGAAGGAAATCATTAGGCAAGTGTATCCGAAAAGTCTTGAATATCTGATGAAGTATTAGATCCAGTATGCAGGTTATTGGTTGATGATGTATTGCTTGATCTGAGCTAAGGAGAGATCTCATCGGTTGATGGAGAACAAGATCTAAGGAGAGATCGGGATCAAATGGTTTGAAATGAACTATCTTTATATGGTTGATTATGCGTGTTTCTAGATCTGCATATTGACGCAATGTTATATTCTGGGTATAACTGATATCTGGTACAGCTGCAAGTTATGAAAAGTTATTTTTAGATCTGTACGCAGGTTGTCTTCGGTAAAACCGCGTGTATACGCGGGTTGCCATCATTGAAGTAGCGTATATATTTTGAAGCATGATTTTTGGGTTTGCAGTTGGGTCTGACTGATATTACAGAGTTCTGTAGTCTGCTCTGTGTTCTGGTGACAGGTGTTGACAGGGTTTCAGTGGTTCAGTGATTCAAAGATTGATGATGCTAGTATTGGTTGTTTTATGCTTCAATGATTTGTGAATGAATCATAGTCTTCAGATTGTAATGTTGTGCTTCAGGAATATCCACTCTGAAAATTGATGAAAAGTGGTACCTGAAGGAAAGAAGATTGTAGGCCAGCACCTACATACTAGAATCTCAGCTAGTACAAGAGCAAAGGGGGTTGGAGCTCCCTTCCAAGGAAGTTTGGAGAACGAGAGAAGGTTGAAGCCTTCTGCAGGTTGTAGCCTGCGTACTGGTATAAGGCTGCACCAGTACAAAAGATTGTAAACTGAAGTTCTTATTAAAGAAAGATAGAGACGACTTGCGGCAGGTGGTTTTCACCCACATTGGGTTTCCACCTTATATCATGGTGTTCATGTGTGTGGCTTTTGTGTGATGATCTGTTCTGTTATACTGCATCTGTTTACTCTTAATATGGTGAATAATGACCTGATGCACTTAACTGAAGATAAACTAACTAAATTATAAGTTTTCTGGTTATACGTTGTTTTCTTTAGACACAGTAGCGTGTACACGCTGGTTCACTTAACTGAAGTGGCGTATATGTTTCTGAGCATTGAAAAGTTTTATTGATCTGATAATACTGATTCACCCCCCCTCTCAGTATTATTTCCAACAAATAATACATCACAAACCTCAAGGGGAGCAGCGTCACACAATACCTCATCCGTGAAGGGCTCGATGCTATATGGGAGGTGGCACTGTTGGCTCACGCGAATATTTCATCCTTGGTGATGCCACCCAATGGTGTATGGTTGTGGGTGTGTTGTGGTCGGTAAGCCCAGCCGCTATACAACCTCTACCAAAATGAGGTTCTTTTGGTTCCCGTTGTCAACAATGAACTATAGCAGGGAGCCCTTTACCCACATATGGGAGTGGAAGATATGCTCCTTTTCCTCTGGATCTTCAGGTTCCTCCATCTGGATCTTCGTGGTGGAAACAATGGCATTAGGATCCGCATCGATAATATTATTCCCTTTTTCATTCCCCTTGTCGGGTTCTGACTCAGAGTCGGAACATGCATCTGATTCTGAAGCCTTCAACTTGGCCACTAGTGACTTCTTGGCCCAACACTCACTTGTGTTGTGAGTGGAGCTCTTATGGAACTCACACCACTTTCCCATGTCCTTCTTTGGCTTCACGATGTTGTTCTTTGCTTGCAACTTTGGTGGGTTGTCCTGGCCGCCTCGCCTTGGCTTTGTCCTTTGTTCTACGATTTGGGGAAACCTTTCCCCTGCTTTGGATTCGCAGATCCAAAGTCTTGCTTCTTTTGTTTAAACTTTTTCTCGATCTTGATGACGTATCAGTATGCCTTGTCGAGTGAGGAGATGTCTAGGAAATCCATCTAGTCCTGGATGTACCTATGTAGGTAGGCGCGGTACTTGAGTACCAAATGTTTCTCAGAATCCTTGATACCCAACTTCGTATGAAGGGTATGAAAAACATTGGTAAACTCTGATACATCTTGGTCCCTTCCCTGCCATAGCATTGTCCACTTTATGTATTTATCCTCCTAGCTCCTGACAAGGTAGTACTACTCCTTGATGGCATTCCAAAACGAATTTCAAGTAGGTACGTCTGAAAAAAGTGAAGGCGTACTGTCATCCCTCTACTCACAGTAGGTTTCCCACCAATCCTTGACGTGGGGGGAAGCTTTGAGAAGAGAAAATGTAATCTTTTCACGGCTGGAAAAATCATGAACAGAAAAATATCCTTCTAGCAAATTTAACCATTTATCTACGGTGTCTACATCTATTTGGCCCTCAAATATGGGAATGTCAAAGTTTACTTGTACCTTAAAAGGAGTGGAACCTCTAGAGTGGCATTGGGATCTGCATCGATAATATTCTTCCCTTTTTCATTCCCATTTTTGGGTTCTAACTTAGAGTCGGAACATGCATCTAATTTCGAAGCCTTCAGCTCGGCCACCAGTGACTATTTGGCCTGACACTCACTTGTGTTGTGAGTGGAGCTCTTATGGAGCTCACACAACTTTCCCATGTCCTTCTTTGAATTCACAGTCTCGTTCTTTGCTCGCAGCTTTGGCGGATTGTCCTAGCCACCCCACCTTGAATTTGTCCTTTGTTCTGTAGTTTGGGGGAACCTTTCCCTTGCTTCGAATTCATAGATCCAAAGTCTCGCTTCTTCTGTTTAAACTTCTACTCAATCTTGACAGCGTATTGGTATGCCTTGTCGAGCAAGGAGATGTCCAAGAAATCCATCTCATCCTGGATGTACCTGTGTAGGCAGTCGCGGTACTTGAGTACCAAATGTTTCTCAAAATCCTTGATACCCAACTTCGTGTGAAGGGTATGAAAAACATTTGTAAATTCTGGCACATCTTGGTCCCTTCCCCGCCACAGAGTTGTCCACTTTATGTATTTATCCTCATAGATCCCAACAGGGTAGTACTGCTCCTTGATGGCATTCCAGAACGAATTTCAAGTGGGTGCGTCTAAAAAAATTGAGGTCATACTTTCATCCTTTTGCTCACAGTAGGTTTCCCACCATTCCTTGACATGGGGGGCGGCTTTGAGAAGAGAAAAAGTAATCTTTTCATGGCTGGAAAAATCATGAACAGAAAAATATCCTTCTAGTAGATTTAATCATTTATCTACAACATCTGCATCTATTTGGCCCTCAAAATATGGGAATGTCAAAGTTTACTTGTACCTTAAAAGGAGTGGAGCCTCTATAGTGGCTGCTGGATGTGGATGCGCCACCAATGGGCAACCGTTGAAGGATCTGGGCAAAGTTATCCATCATTGCGTTCCTTTGTTTCTTGAGGGCCTCCTCGAGCAATATTTTGATAGGATATCCTACCTCCTCGTCTTTCTTTGCTTCCCCCATGGGCGGGCATTAGGTTTTGTGAGGCTAATCTTACAAAGGTTCAACCAAATCGAGCCTTAACTCCTTATATCTCGACCTCGTTGGGGACATGCAAAGAAAAATAGAGAAAGAGCAGACCCCTCTGATACCACTGATCTAGATTTAAACAGGAACGCAACAAATTAAATATATAACCATAAATACAAAGATGCAACAAAAACAACACTTCATTTCATTAATATCAAACACTGAAATATGCTTACAAATGGAATGGAAATAAGACTAGCTCAGGTGATGGTAGCTTATCTATGAGAAGAGATGTGGCAGCTACATGCCTCTGAACTATGTTACAATGAGGCTCAAAGGCCTATTTATTATTGAGACACAATGGAAAACCCTAAAGATCCTTAAACCTAACCCTAGGAGATGAAGCGCCAAACTATGGGCCCCGTTTGGGTAAATTGGTACATCAACTTCCTGGGGTCGTAACTTTGGCATACAACCTCTGTTTGACGCACACAATAACTTGTTAGAAAGATATATTTGAGGACCACAACTTTTGAATGAACAACATTGGTCTATAACCCATGATGGTCCCATTTTTCCCAAAAAAACGTCGTTTAGGACCACAAAGCGGCTTCGGAAGTTCACGACTTGAAAAACTGCCAAAAATAGTAAATTATGCTACAAATAAGGAAACTGAAAAACTAAAAGAAGCAATGGTGGGGGTCCAAGTGGAATAGGTGGGTGGCCACCAATATCCACCTGGAGCAGCTACACAAATGCTATGGAACCTTTGTACACTCAGAAAAGAAGCTTTGGGATTTTTGTTATTTTGCTTCATGATAATCATGTTCGAATATATGTTAGTTTTTTATTTGGAAAAAGTTTGTTTTTAAAGACAAAAAACACTTTTATGTTTAATGCTTTTAAGGAAAAGTATGTTGAAAACAATAGTTTTCCTCCTTCAGTTTTGAGATCGGTCCTCTATTGGATTGAGTATGCATTTAATCTAGACATGATGTTATCCTATGTAAAACTATATATTTGGCTAATGAATATAGAGAAGGTTATTGATGGTTCAGCGTTGTGTTGGTGTTAATTTTCTGAAATTTATGCTTGTGTGATCAATTCATGGTGCAGTGCTTATGTATTGAGGGTTATCGATTCCACTATACAAGGATTCTTATGGTATGATGTATGAGATCTTTTCTGTTTATTGTTCAGTTATTTTAATTTCTCTCTGTGTTTTATGAGTATTTTGATCTTAGTTGATCTAGAATTCAGTTTAGCTGCTCTCTTTCAACTTTCTTCACGTTTCAGTTGCAAATGAAATGCTATATACTCATGCATGTTATCTTTTATGTTTAGTCTCTCTTTCTCCTATATAAATAACATTGTCTTATTGTAGAGGAAGAATTTGTTTTGTTTTAGTTTAGCTCCTCTATGCTATAACATGTCACTGTATCCCAAGTCATGCTTTAAAGCCCTTATAATAGTTGTTGGTTTACTTGCATAAGTAAATGAGTAAAAAAATAAATTGATCATGTGTTATTACCTAGCTGACCATTCACACTTCAACCAAATATCTTCAGAATTCCTTTGTCAAAACTGGTCTCTGCTATAAATTTGTGCTTTAAAGTATTTATATTTTTTAGTGAGGGAACCCCCTCTAGTTGAAAAAGACCAGTCATTCAACCAAAATAGGTATGTCGTTACCTCTGAATTTCTCCTTTCATCCTGGAGGAAACTACTAAGTGTTAACATATTAGCACCATTGTTAGGGACTTCGAAAGTCTAATTTCCCTAGGAAGTTCTATGTTCAGAATTACATCATAGGCTGAAGTTTAAATATTGTGTTGGATGTTAGATATTTCCACTACATGCACCTTTGTCTGAGAAGATCTAGCTTCTAGGAGGTTCACCAGCCATAACCCTGACCCAAATCCCCATATAGTTGTTTTTTATCTTGAAAATTTTCTTAGGAAGGAAAGAGCCATGGTGGAAAGTCAAGATAGTTATTGTCCTCTCAGGAAATCTATTTCCTCACCAGAAATTTCCTCTGAAATCCCATTTTTAAAAACGAGATATTGCTCAAATATTTATGAAATTGTAGCAGATTTAGACAATCTAAGTTCTTATATATCACCCCAAAGATTAGACCTAGTTAAAATATCATCTAGCAGTTCAACAAACTCAAAGGCTTGGTTGACAAAGTTCAAAAAGTTGCTAACAGAACAGTTTTATTTCAGAAAAAATATTTTTTTTCAACCTACTTTGAATACTGGCTCTTTTTTGACCTCATATCCAAATCCTTCGTCATCTATTTCAACTTTCATTCATCCAACCTTTCCATCATCTATTGTTGTTGTTACACCACTTGTTAGTCATCCAACTACTAAATTAATAACTATGGCAGTGAGATATCTTCCTTTGGTGTTTCCTACTCAACTCCATGATTTACCTATCAATTACGGGTAGAGGCTTCTACAGTATGATGGCGCAGGAGAAATTACTGCTAAGCAACATGTTGATAAGGTCAGTGATTCATAGATTTGGAGGAAGTAGATCATGATGATGTAAAAATTAGATTATTTTCTCAGATTTTTTCCTGTGATGTTAAGAAATGGTTCAGGAGTTCTCATCTTGGAGCATTTGCAAATTATTAAGAGTTAGAAGACACATTTTTTGGAAGTTTGGGTGAGAAGAAGAACCCCTTGATAATATTGGCTAAGTATAATATTCTGAAAAGTTAGCCTAGAGAAACTGTTCAAGATTTCTCTGTAAGCCTCAACAAATCGTATAATTCAATTCCTGCAAATATCAAGCCTCCTCCTGGGTTGGCCTTACTTCATTATCCTAATGCTTTTGACCCTGAAATGTCCTACCAACTCAAGGAAAGAATTCTGGAAACATTGGAGGACATGAAAAATAATGTCGTGAGTGTGGAAGCTAATTTATTAGCCAAGAAGTCTAAAATGAAATATGAGAAAAGAGTTATCATAAAGGAGGATCTTGCCACTTCTACTGATGCTAAAATTGAAACATTGGTCAAGACTATGGAAGAGATGATGGAGAAAATCTCTCTGGCTGACCAAACAACAGTTTGAGAGACCCAACTTGGTCCACAAATCATAATCTAGGTTTTCGAAGGCAGACACAGTTGCCTAACAAACCTAAGGAGTAGAAGAGTCTGGAGTAGTCACAGTAGCAGATAAGACCACCCTTTCAACAAAAATTTTCTCAAGACCAGCATGAGGAGGATGAATAATCTCTTGAAGATCAAATTTTGTTTTTTGGTGATGGGCAATAGGATTTTTACTTGACCAAGGAGGATCAAGAACAGAAATAGTTTGAAAAATTTGAAGCAAAAGAGGAAGAAATTTTGTTATCTCAATCTCAAAATGATGCATTTATTATTGAATCAGAGGAATACATAAATGGTTTTCAGAATTCCATAATGCAAGTGAAACGACAATATAATTTAAGGAATGGAACTTTGGGAGGTAATGCAGCAAAGAAGGATGCACCAATCAACAATACAACAAGGAAAGAAGTGTCTGCTAATGGTGTGAAAAGAACCTCCCAAGTACAAATTCTCATAAGAAAGATGTTCCTAGAACAAGTGCCCAAATGAAGGAGCCTCTTGTCACTATCTTGTAGTGGAAGGACAACATACCCAAAGACAAAGAGGTTGAAAAAAGAAAAGATGTTGCTCACAAGGAGACTAAAAAGGTATCAAGTATTTTTAATCCTGAAGTTGAAATTCTTAAGTTGAAGATTTTTGTTCCTCTTGGTGAATTAGTAAGGAATGAGCAATATAGATTCCAGATCCTAAGAGCATCAAAGTAGATTAAACCTCTGATACCGTTAATATAGTGGATGATCATCCAGCTATCATACTTGGGCCAAAAATTGGAGATTAAACAAAATATGGTGATGTTACTCTCTTTTATGTCAATTTAAATGTGCATGAACAAATCTTGCATAATGATATGTTAGATTCTGGAGCATCACATAATTTAATGCCAAAGGTTATTATGGAAAGGTTAGGTTTAGACATTACAAGAACATATAAGGGCCTCTATTCATTTGATTCCAACAAGGTGAAATGTATGGGGTTAATAAAATATTTAGCAGTGTCCTTAAGCCAAATCCCTTCAAAATTCTTGGTGATGGATATCGCAGTGGCAGACATACCTCCCAGATATGGTATGTTGTTGTCTAGATCTTGGATGGTAAAGTTGAACGGAGCATTACAAACAAACATGTTCTATATCGCGATTCCAATTCTTGGAGGTCATATGAGAAGGTTATACAGGAAACCTCTAATGCAATACATGATCAGTAGTAAGGAGAAGCATCTGAATCACCCAGTTTATGCTATTAACTCTGATGTAGATTCATTTGGTATATTTAATTTAGGTTGTCTTGATAGTGAAGGGTGTGTTTTAGATATAGAAGAAGAAAGGGACAATGGTTAGGAAAAGGAAATTCTACATAATTAAATGTTTTAGATGCCAAAGAAGTGGTATATAGAAAAATGGAGTTGGATGTTTCAAGTGATGATAAAGAGACATCTACAAAAAAAATTCCTGAAACAAACAACCATAAAAAGGAAGGGTAGGACAACAAAGAAGATAGGAAACAAAACATCCAGCCTGCCCTCAAAAAATCTGCAGATTTGAAAGTCAAAATGAATGGTAAAGGATAGAGAAAACATCAAGTTTGGACCATGCATTTTGATGGAGCAGCAAGCAGAGAAGGAGCTAGATCAGGAGTGTGGATTTTTAGCCAAGAAGTTGGTAAGTCAAAATTATGCTCATATAAACTAATGTTTGATTGTACTAACAATGTGGCAAAATATGAAGCTCTGATTTTGGGCTTGAGGAATTTAAAAAATCAAGAGCTAAAAGAATTATTCTTTTTGGTTATTCTGAGTTGGTGGTTAAGAAAATCAAAGGTGAATATTAGACCAAACATTCCCACATGCAAGCTTATTGGAATGTTGTACTTGATTATTTGCAGAATTTTGTTGAATATTGTTTTTTCAGTGGTTCCGAGGAAAGACAATGTTGTTGCAGATGCATTGGCTACTTCAGCCTCTGATTTTAACATGTCTAGTAATGTTAAAGGAAAATACAGGGTAGAGGTGAGACATAGAACTGTTGTCCCAGATAACATGTGTCATTGACAAGTTTTTGAAAATGAAAAGTAGGTGGAAAATTTCTTGTTGATGAAAGAAGAGTTTTCCAGAATGAGATGGGAAAGGGATAGTGAATGGGAAGATGTAGATAAGGAAAGTTTCATAAATCAAATGAAGGATGATCTGATATTCACCCTATGAGTGACATCAGTTAAAGATTTATTAAACTAAGGTATTATAGACTCATGTACTGGCGTGTGTTCTGTGTTATTTAAGCGACGGATCGCTCAGATTGCCAATACACAGACATTTAAATGGAAAGACAACAGAGAAATGCAGTAAGCAAATACAAAGACACAAGAAATTTAATAAGGAGTTCACCCTATTCTCCAGGGCTACATCTCCAGTCCAGATTTCAGTGGTGGCCTTGTTTTATTATGTCTTTAAGCAGAGAATTACAATGCAGGGACTCAATGTGAGTTCTCCTGAAGCAGGTTTGCTTGGCAGGGTGGTTCTTGGATTCCCCAAGCCACTTGAGTACACAGACTTCTTCTTCCTACCAACTCTGTGACCTTCTGGTCTACAGGGGAGAGCCCAATGTGGTGCTCAGCCCGGACAGATCCTCTCTGGGATGGCTCGGATCTCTCAAGCCTCTAGTGCTTGATGCTGCCTCTAGTCAGCTCGGCCCTCTGTCCTCTTCTGCTTTGCTTTACTACCTTCTTTCTCTGTGTTCCATCCTCCTCTTGGGATTTTGGTCTCTTCCTCTATCTCTCTGGGGTTCTCTGTCCCTCTCGATAACTCAACTGACTGTCTTCTTCCTCTGTTCATGGCTTTAGCCATTCGAATCAATGCCTGTTCAGTTCCTCTTCCGCCTCTATCGATCCACCTTCTACAGCTGTGCTTGGAGTTCCCTGTTCGGCGTCATCATGAACGCTTAGGGAGTGGCCACTTGTCCTCCTCTAAATGGCACTAGCCTACTTCGTCGGTTTGTTTCTTCAGTTACGTCGTGGATGAACCTTTCCTCCACCGTGGTGGTCAAAACAGATTCCAAATCCTTACAAATTGCGGCTCATTCCTTCGTCGGTTCCACTTCCTCCATGGGGTGCAATCTCAGCCATTCGATCCAGGTCCTCCATATCCAACATCATACGTACATTTCATGCAGTTGACTTGCTCGACCGATAGCACATGATCAACGGTGGTTTTCTCTCACCTCCGCTTGCCACACGTCGATCGATGTATGACATCGCTCCACTCTCACCCAAAACCTATTACCGTTCATGGGCGCCCCAATCAATACTACCGGTTTCCAGAGCATGGGTCCTGCCTTTGTACTTTAGCGCTTTTATCTTTTTCGCCCACGGTTCTCTAGTGCCTAACGCGACCGAGTGCTCGGGCTTCCTCCATTTTGGCCCTATTCGCCCAGCGCTAGCACGATTCGCGAATCAAAAATCACCTCTGTTTCCCGATCCGGGTCTCCCAGGGGATACTTTGACCTCCTGTGCAGTCTCCATGGGCCTCGGTCAGCGCGCTTTGACCAAGGTCCTCATCGTTCCACGCTGGCTGCCATTGCCACTGGTTCAGGGCGTTTTTGATTGCTGTTTTGGACTCTTTAGAGATTTGTTCCAACCTGATACAGTCATGGTTCTTTGACAATATTCTATGGATCCAATTCGGATCACGGCCTTCCCATTGAAAAAGCTTTTGGACCACCAAAATTTGGTTTTCAAGCATCGACTAATTGAGGGTACTGTTTCTTCACTTGTCCAATCTCAATCCACTTTGTGCTGCTTGGCTTTGAACCTTTGAGCCCAATCCTGAGGTATTCAACCTTTCCCATGTGCGTCGTCCTTACCTTCATGTCCAGCACTGTGTCTTCCTACAACTCATTGAGGTATTTAGGTAGCAAGTCATCAATAGACGACAATTGACTCTACTCTTCAGGGTCCTTAATCATTGAAGGTTCAAACAATCTCAAGCTATTTGCATTTACGACTGAGTAGATGTGCATGTAAGCTGGTAAATCAAGGCGAAAAGCATTTTCCCCAATCTTCTCAAGTATCCTTAAAGGTCCATACCTGATAGGCTTTAGCTTTTTACCTTCACCTTGCATCCTGTCCTTGTTGATATACAGCTAGACTTGGTCTCCAACCTAAAAATTATGCTCCATTCGATGCTTGTCATGCCTAGCCTTATACTTGGCTTGGCTGCTTTCCAGTTGTTCCTGTACTGCCTAGTGGATCTCCTGGATCTATTCAATGAACCTAGTTGCCTTGTGCACATCACTGTGTCCATCAACCATGGTATCTTTACCAAAGACAAAATCCAAAGGAGACCTTGGTGTGAAACCAAAACAGGTCTCAAAAGGAGATCTCTGTGTAGAAGAGTGTTTGGCTCTGTTGTAAGCATGCTGCACATAACACAAGTGTTCATCCCAAAGCTTAGGATGTTTGCTGCAGTAACCTCTCAATAACCGGATCACTGTTCTGTTTACTACTTCTATCTGGCCATCTGTTTGTGGAAGAAAAGTTGTTCTTTTCTTCAGTTTGGTGTCCATCAGTTCCCACAGACTCGACCAAAACTTCCCCACAAATCAGGTGTCTCGATAAGATACAATGGAGGTGGGTAATCCAAAATGAACCCATACATGTGCAAAGAACAATTTTGTTGTTTGTTCAGCTGTAATCTGTTTATTACAAGGTATCAAAATACACATTTTGTTGAACCTATCCACAACAACATATAAATAATCATGACCCTTCCTAGATTTAGGCAGTCCTCCAAAAAAATCCATGGAAACACTTTCCCAAGGGTGAGAAGGAACTGGCAATGGAGTGTACAAGCCTAGTTTTCTATTGTTGGGCTTGCCTTTAGCACACATGGCACACCCTCTTACATATCTAGAAACTATCTCATTCATTTTTGGCCAATAGAAGAACCTTTGAAGCTGTGCAATTGTTTTACTTACCCCAAAGTGACCTGATATCAGAGAAGTGTGTGCTTCTCTAATTATCTTTATCCTCTCAGTTTGTGGAATGTAGAGTTTCCCACAAAGATATAAGAGTCGGTCCTTCACATGATAGTCCAATTCTTCTACACTTTTGCCTTGACTAAAAGTTGCATGTACATCTTTAAAGTCCATATCCTGAGCATATTGTTCTATATAGATTTCATGTAGCACAGAATTATGCCTAAGTATGGTAGATGCATTTATAGTGGATCTAGATAACATGTCTGCAACCTTGTTATGTATGCCCTTTTTATATCTGATGACTAAATGAAATTGTTGTAGAAACCCCATCCATCTGTAATGTCTTGATTACTGCAACTTAGTTTGGGAGTGTAGATATTGAAGTGGTTGATGATCAGTATGTATTACTGTCTCCTTGCCCATTAAATAATGTTTCCAATTTTTCACACTCTAAACTAATGCATACAATTCTTTATCATATGTAGGATAGTTAACTACTGCAGGATTAAAAGTCTCAGAATGATAACATATGGGTTTATCATGTTGTGTCAACACTGCTCCCATGGCATAGTCACTGGCATCAGTTTGGATCTCAAATGGTCTTTGTAAATCAGGCAGTGATAGTACAGGTGTTGTACTAATTTTTCTTTCAAGGTGTCTAAGGCTTTCTAATGTTTGCCTCCCCACTGAAACACCTTATTCAATCTTGTTAAAGCATGTAATGGAGCTGCAATTGAGGAGAAGTTAGAAATGAACTTCCTCCAATATTGTGCTACTCCTAAGAAGCTTCTCACTTCTGTAGCGGACCTGGGTTTAAGCCAGTTCAAAATGACTGCCACTTTAGAGGGTTCTATTTTTAATTCACCTCCCCCTACTATATGACCCAAGTAGTTTAGAGATGTTTTCCAAATTCACATTTTGAGAGTTTAACATAAATTTTTTCTCTTTTCAAAACATCTAATGTCTACTTAACATGCCTTAAATGTTCTTCCCATGTTTTACTAAAAATCAGAATGTCATTCAGATACACAATAACAAAATCATCAAGAAAAGGTCTAATTACATCATTCATTAATCTCATGAAAGTTGCAGGAGCATTGGTCAAGCCAAAAGGCATAACCAACCATTCATAAAATCCCTGCTTTGTTTTGAAAGCATTCTTCCATGCATCTTGCTCTGTAACTCTGACCTGATGGTATCCAATGTGCAAATCCTGCTTGGTGAAATAAACAACTTCCTTTAATTGATCTAGAAGATCATCTATGCGAGGAAGGGGATAATTTTTTTTTTATTGTTATCTTATTCAGTGCTCGATAATCAATGCACATTCTCCATGAGCCATATTTCTTTCTCACCAAAATGATTGGTGACCCACATGGTGATGTGCTAGGCCTGATGAACCCTTTCTTGAGCAACTCCTGCACCTGCTTCTTGATTTCAGCATTCTCTAAAGCAGACAACCTATACATCCCAATGTTAGGTAATGGAACATCTTGTTGCAAAATAATATCATGTACTATTCCCTTTTTGGGTGGTAGATATTTAGGTTCTTGAAACAAGACATCATACTCTGAAACAACCTTTTCTATATCCGCTTGCTATTCAGCATTACAGCCCTCAAATACATTGGTTTTATCAGGTTTCTTTTCCTTTACAACCATTAGTAAGAATTGTTTGCATGAATTTATCATTCTTTTCATCTGTCCTGAGTTTATGAGAGTATAATTATTCTTGAGCTTATGAGCTCTTACAAAGTATTTGATTCCATCTTTAACCAGTAGATACTTGTTCTCAGCTCTATAGAAAATAGCCTTTCTATCATACAAGTAAGGGCTTCCTAAAACAATTCCACATATATCCAAAGGAATTATGTCTAACTCAACCTCATCTACAAATGCTGACCCAAAAGAAAACTTGAGTTTGCACTGTCTAGTCACTTGTAGTTGTGCTTTATCATTCAACCATCCTAATGGGTATGGTTTCTTGTGAGGTGTAGTTGCTAATCCCAATTTCTTTACAATTGCTTCAGAAATCAAATTTACTTGTGAGCCACTATCAAAAAAAGTATCAATCTTTTGATTTTTGGAAATAACTCGAATATGGAAAAGCTCATGTCTTTTTCTCTCATTTTCTTCATCAATAATGGATTGAGCAGAATTAATAGTAGATGCTTCAGAATTATTACCTTTTATACCTATGACTGCTACAGTTGTTTCATCTCCTGAGTTTGACTCCAAATCTTTCTGAATAGCTACAAAAGTCTTCTTCTTCTTGCCCTCGGACTTCTTAGGTCTTAGCTCTGGATGCAAAATCCAACAATGCTCCTTATCATGCCCCTCCTTTTTACAGTGAGTTCATGAAGCTTTGGCTTTCTATGCAGTGTTAGCCTTCCTTGCTTTCCACTTCTGCATTCTTTTCTCCTTGCTCTTGCTTACAGTGGGTTGGGATGGTCCCCCAACTTCTAGATTTCCATTCTTTCCTCTAGCTTCTAGATGAGTAGCTTGTACAGATACCTCATCTATACTAGTGGGATTAAACATGAGGATGGTATGCCTCATGTAGCTGTGTATACCACCAATGTACTTCAAAAGAGTCTCTGGTGAGTCTAATGAGATACCCAACATCAATGCTCTCTTTCTGAATTCTTGAGTATACCCTTGCACACTTTGCCCCTTCAACTGTCGAAGAGTTTGCCAACTCATCATGGCTTGTTGCATGTAGGCCAATGGATAGAACTATTTTTTGATTGTAGAAACAAAGTCATTCCAGACAGAGATTGTCTTACCATGTCTTTTCATATCAGCTTTGGTTCTGCCTTCCCACCAAACCTAATGCCTCCTAGGCATAGGCTTGCCAGCTAAATCTTACTCTTGCATGAGTTTATGTTCTATACCCTGCAATACACATCAATTTGTCTAATCCAATTGTTCAATTTTTCAGCATTTAGCTCTTTATCATATATAGGAAAATCAAATTTAACATCTAGCTTAATCAAAGATGCTTTCTTATTATGCACAAGGCTATTAGGAGGTGTGAGAAAGCTTTCCTCTTTCCCCTTTCCTTTGGAGTGGTCATGGCAATGAGACTCATCTTCTTCTTTATCTTGTTTAGAACCTGATGAATCTTCCACCTTATGCTTTCTAAAGTCCAAGGATAAACTCTCAAAATTTCAAGATTAGTTTCTACCAACTCTCCTTCTCCTAATTTGAGCTTTCATCTTGTGAGCATTCATAGCTAAACCAACACAAGCTTTTCTAACCTTATAGCCTAGAGCTCTGATACCACTTGATCTGATATTCACCCTATGAGTGACATTAGTTAAAGATTTATTAAACTAAGGCATTACATACTCATGTGCTGGTGTGTGTTCTGTGTTATTTAAGCAACGGATCGATCAGATTGCCAATACACAAACATTTAAATGGAAAGACAACAGAGAAATGCAGTAAGCAAATACAAAGACATAAGAATTTTAATAAGGATTTCACCCTATTCTCTAGGGCTACATCTCTAGTCCAGGTTTCAGTGGTGGCCTTGTTTTATTATGTCTTTAAGCAAAGAATTACAATGCAAGAACTCAATGTGAGTTCTCCTGAAGAAGGTTTTCTTGGTAGGGTGGTTCTTGGATTCCCCAAATCACTTGAGTACACAGACTTCTTCTTCCTACCAGCTCTGTCACCTTCTGGTCTACGGGGGAAAGCCCAATGTGGTGCTCAGCCCGGACAGATCCTCTCTGGGATGGCTTGGATCTCTCAAGCCTTTGGTGCTCGATGCTGCCTCTGGTTAGCTCGGCCCTCTGTCCTCTTCTACTTTGCTTAACTGCCTTCTTTCTCTATGTTCCGTCCTCCTCTTGGGATTCTTGTCTCTTCCTCTATCTCTCTGGGGTTCTCTATCCCTCTTGATAACTCAAATGACTGTCTTCTTCCTTTGTTCATGGCTTTAGCCATTCAAATCAATGTCTGTTTGGTTCCTCTTCCGCCTCTATCAATCCACCTTCTGTAGCTGTGCTTGGAGTTCCCTGTTCGGCGTCATCATGAACGCTCATGAAGTGGCCACTTGTCCTCCTCTAAATGGCGCCAACCTACTTCGTCGATTCATTTCTTCAGTTACATCATGGATGAATCTTTCCTCCACCATGGCAGTCAAAATGGATTCCAAATCCTTACAAATCGCGACTCATTCCTTCGTCGGTTCTGCTTCCTCCATTGGGCGCGATCTCAGCCATCTGATCTGGGTCCTCCAGATCCAATGTTATACGCACGTTTTGCGTGGTTGACTTGCTCGACCGATAGCACATGATCAATAGTGGTTTTCTCTCACCTCTGCTTGCCACGTGTCGATCGATGTATGGAATGATTCGCTCTCGTCCAAAACCTATTACCGTTCATGGGTGCCCCGATCAATACCGCCGGTTTCCAGAGCATGGGTCCCGCCTTTATACTTTAGCACTTTTACCTTTTCCGCCCGCATTTCTCCGGTTCCCAACATGACCGAGTGCTCGAGCTTCCTCCATTTTGGCCCTACTCGCCCAGTGCTAGGCGTAAATAATGCATCAAAAATCACCTCCGTTTCCCGATCCGAGGCTCCCAAGGGCTACTTTGACCTCCTACGCAGTCTCCATGGGCCTCGATTAGCACGCTTTGACTGAGGTCCTCATCATTCCATGCTAGCTGCCATTACCACTGGTTCAGGGTGTTTTTGATCATTTTTTTGGATTCTTTAGAGATTTTTTCCAACCTGATACAGTCATGGTTCTTTGACAGTCTTCTATGCATCCAATTCGGATCAGAGGAGGAATTGTATAAGCAAGGCTCCAAGTTGAAAATATTGTAGCTAAAGGATAATATCCTTTTGAGAGGGTTCTTACCTTTGCAAGAATTGCTTGACCAACATGATGTGGCCAAAAGACCAAAATTGACATTGGTTGGAGGAGTTGAAGAATGCAATATAGGTACAACAGAACACTCGAAGATGATAATGATATGAAAAACTTTAAGCCCTGACATGAAGAGAAGATATTTGGAATTGTTCATTGAATTCTCTGATGTTTTTTCTTGGGGGTACGAAGACTTGGTGTATGACAAGGAGAATATCAACACATAATACCAATAAAAAAAGATTAGAATCCCTTCAAGCAGAAGCTATGAGGGACATATCTAGTGTTGTTGCCCTTAATTGAAAAAGAAGTAAGGAAATTGTTTGATGCTGGTATTATAGTACCTCTTTGTTTTCTAATTGGTTATCTAATTTGGTACCAATTAGAAATAAAACAGGTGAAATTAGATTGTGTGTAGATTTCGGGAACTTTAACAGGGTGTCCCTCAAGGACAACTATCCACTGCCAAAAATGGACCATGTTCTCCATAAAGTAGTTGGTGCAAGAAGAATGTCATTACTGGATGGATTTTCTGGGTATAACCAAATTTTGGTTCACCAAGAAGACTAGGATAAGACTGCCTTCACAACAACCTGAGGTACTTTCAAATATGCTAAGATGCCATTTGGTTTGATGAATGCAGGGGAAACATTTCATCGAATGATGGACATAGCTTTTGCATAAGAAAAGGATAAGTTTCTTATCATATACCTTCATGACATTACTGTTTACTCATAGTCTGATGAGGAGAATTTGCAACACTTAAGAGAAGTTTTGGAGAAGTGTAGGAAACATGGAATCTCATTAAACCACAAGAAATCATTGTTTGCACTGGAAGAAGGAAAATTGTTGGGTCATATCATTTCGAAAGATGGCATCAAAATAGACCCTAATAAGATTCAATCAATTTAGAAAATGGATGTTCTTAGGAGTAAAAAGGAAATTCAGTCCTTTTTGGGTAGAATTAATTTTTTGAGAAGATTCATTCCTAATTTGGCTGATATTTCTAGAAAAATTACTGAGATACTGAGGCGGGACAACGAGGTAAAATGGAGTGAAGACAGTAGGAAATCTTCCAATGAACTTAAATCATCCTTGTCCCATCATCCCACATTGGCTAGTCCAAATTATACACATGATTTTATAGTGTTTTCTTTTGCATCTGAGCACAGTATTGCAACTATCCTTTTGTAGAAAAATCAGTAGGGAGTCGAACAACCTATTGCATTTTTCAGTAGGGTTCTCAGAGATGTTGCACTAAAATATGACATAATGGAAAAACAAGCATTTTCTCTTGTTAAGGCCTTGAAAGACTTTCGGGTGTACATTTTACATTCTCATCTCATGGCTTATGTGCCTAGTGCTGCAGTAAAAAACATATTGTCTCAAAGTGACCCAGATGGAAGAAGGGGTAAGTGGATCATAGAAATTCTCGAATATTATAGGTTTTAACCCTGTACATAAATTACCTGCATATGAATTATAAAACACAGAAAATAAACAATGCAAGAGAATAACACATAAAACACATATACACAGAGATCTTCCCCTGGATCCCAAAACCAGGACTACCAGATTGATTTTTCATTATGTTCCTTTCAATGTTACAATACATATTTATACATGTCGAAGCATCCAAAACCATGGACCAAAAAACATCGTGTCCAAAACCATGTGCGAAAAACATGCACAAAACCATAGGTAGGTCCTCCCAACCTAATATAGGGTCCAAAAAACAAAATTTTCCGAGGCACTGCCCCAAACCCCATAGAGGGGGGTTACCTGCACCCCTCAAACCCCTTGTGACCCCCCCCGCCCCCCCCACTACGCAATCAGCGCAATGAAGGGGGGGCTCCACCCCCCTTCTAACCCCCAGTTAACTACGTGGGCTAGTCATGGAAAGAATATAACACAACCCAACATTCTCCCACTTGTTGTTTTCTTTCCACAGGGGGCCACAAGAGAGCTTAGTAATTTATCCAGCCCTGCAATGCCCATTGTTTCTCTACACCAAGAGAACTTCTCAGAGCTTACAGATTTTGTCAATGCATCTGCAGTATTCTTCAAAGTGTCCACCTTTACCAGCAACACCTTTTTGTCTTCTATCATATCCCTCACAAAGTGATACTGAACATCATTGTGCTTTGTCTTTGAATGATATGCAGGGTTCTTTGCCAAGAAAATTGCACTTTCACTGTCACAATCTATCCTTATATCTCCATGTACTAAACCCATACTTGAACACAATATTTGCAACCAAACTACTTCCTTTCTTGCATGAGTGGCTACCATGTATTCTACCTTTGTAGTTGATAGTGCCATTACAGATTGTTTCTTACTCATCCAACTAACTGCACCTCCAAATAGGTTAAACACATACCCACTTGTAGATCTTATTTGATCTAGATCTCCAACCCAGTTAGCATCAACAAAGCCATGAATATCCAACACTCTATCCAATCCTAGTCTTCCTTAGTAGCACAAACCATAATCACTAGTGCCATGCAAATACCTGAAAACCCACTTCATTGCTATCGAATGCTCCTTCCCTGGTTTTGACATAAACCTGCTCAATACTCCCACTACATGTGAAATGTCTGATCTAGTAGAGACCATCGCATACATCAAGATACTGACTACACTTGCATATGGAACATGGGACATGTCCTCTTCCTCTTCTTGTGTCTTGGGACACTGTTCAGCAGATAAATTTACACCTACAAGAATAGGAACCTTCACCGGTTTACTATCCTGCATATTAAACCTCTGCAATATAGTCTCGACATACTTCCTCTGGTTTAACCAGAGCTTCCTCTTTGTTCGATCTCTTTTAATTTCCATGCCCAAAATATAGTTTACAGCACCAAGATCTTTCATGTAGAATTTGGAGGACAATTGGGTCTTCAAATCATGGATAATTTCTTTGTCTTTTCCAACTAGCAACATATCATCCACATACAAGACCAAATAAATAACACGGTCACCAATTAATTTAAAATACACATAGTGATCTACTTTGCTTCTAGTGAAGCCAAGTCCTTGTATAAATGTATCAAAGTTTTGATACCACATCCTTGGTGACTGTTTTAACTCATACAAAGACTTCTTTAACTTGCATACCAGTTCTTTCTTACCCTTCACTGCAAAACCTTCAGGTTTCTTCATGTAGATCTCCTCTTCCAAATCCCAATGAAGAAATGTTGTCTTCAAATCCATCTGTTCTACCTCAAAATCAAAAGTAGCAACAACAGATAAAAGTAATCTAATAGAATTTACCTTGGCAACAGGAGAAACAATATCACCAAAATCAATTCCCGGCACCTGGGAATAGCCTTTTCCTACCAACCGAGCTTTGTATTTCTCCACCTTTCCTTCTGCATTTGTCTTCTTCTTGAACACCCATTTGCTGCCAATGGGTTTCCTTCCAACCGTAACTCCACCAGATCCCAAGCCTCATTTTTGTCCAAAGATGCCATTTCATCAACCATGGCCTCTTTCCAAAGTTTTCCATCCTCTGAATTTACTACTTCCTTCACAGTTCTGGGATCATCATCAATAATAAATAAAGCAAAATTTGAATAGAAAGCAGATGGACTATACCTTTCTGGTTGCCTTCTTTCTTGAACTAATCTTCTTACACTCAAAGTTTGTGGCTCTTCATCTTCTAATTCCTCCTCTCTTGTAGAGTCTGATTCTTCCTCCTTTAGCTCAAACACTATCTTCTCAGGTTCCTTTGGTTGGACTTCATGTTTAATAACATATTTTACCTCTCTGAACACCACATGTCGGCTGTACACAACCTTCCTTGTTACTGGGTTCCAAAGCTTATAACCCTTTAGGCCATCCTTATACCCAATAAGGATGCACTTTTCAGATTTACTATCCAACTTAGTTCGTTTCTCATTTGGAACATGTACATATGCATCACATCCAAATACCCTCAGATGTGAAAGAGAGGGTTTCTTACCAGTCCATACATCTTGTGGATTCTTATCCTCCAATACTGATGAAGGTGATCTGTTAACCAGGTAACATGCTGTCTCCACCGCCTCTGCCCAGAATTCTTGTCCTAACTCGGCACCACTGAGCATGCTTCTTGCCCTTTCCATCAAAGTCTTGTTCATTCTTTCGACAACTCCATTTTTCTCACCTGTGTATGGAGTAGTCTTCTGCCATGCTATACCACACTTCCTACAGAATTCTTCAAATTCCTTACTGCAAAACTCTCCACCATTATCTATCCTCAACACCTTTATCTTCTTCTCTGTCTAGTTTTCCACCAGAGCCTTAAATTCTTTAAACCTGTGAAAGACTTTAGATTTCTTCTTAAAGAAACATATCCATTTATTCCTTCAGAAGTCATCTATAAATGCTACATAATACATAGACTTACCCAGTGATGGAACCTTCACAGTTCAACATCAATGTGCACAAGTTCTAATATCTGTTTCACCCTCTTAGCACCAAAGGGGAAACTCACCAAATTCTGCTTCCCATATACACAATTTTCACAGAAATCAAAATCCAGAGAGATATTATTGATACCTTGATCTAGGGTGTTTTCGCTTATAGATGTATAGAAAAGAATTGCATATAAAATTGTAGCTTAACACATAAACGTGCACATTTGAAAAGAAGAAGAAAACACATAAAAAGGCACAAAAGAGAACACCAAGGCTTGATAACAGAGTTCGTCCAATTTGGACTACGGCTTCAGGCCCAACTCAACAATGGGGAGGCCTTTCTTATTAAATGGCATGAACAAACAAAATTACATTCATCAATATGTCCATAAAGAGGCTTATACCTCTAATATGCCCGATGGCTATGAAATGAATGCCTGAGATGGCATGATGTGCAGCACCAAAGCTTCCTGCAGCTGTAGAAGGGAATGGAATTTTGTAACTATTCAAAACAGATCAATAATTGCTCTCGGTCTCTGTGAAATAGCGTGTTGCAAACATAAAAATGCCTCCTTCCGTGCTCTTCCGTTGATCCCTTTTTATAATGGTTTCTCGAACAAAATCCCATGTAAAACGAGGCTTGTCTGGTTAATAAGAGAGGTTGGTAGAGGAGAAGTATCGGCGGGCGCAACTGTCCCCTAAAATGGTCTCTTATTGTTTAAAACGATAACACTTCAAAAATCCTGCATACACTAAGAAATCCACCAAAACCCGTTTACCTGGATTTCAAATATTATTGAATCGGGCATAGAACCTGTATCGGGTCCACGCTGAAGTCGCAGATCGGCATATCGCTATGTCCCTGTCCTGGTCCTCGGGAATGACCAACAGCTGATTGCCGATCGCCGATATCGGTGTTGGCCAATCGCGTTGGCACCTCGCACATATATCGCCCCGTTAGTTTGTTGGAGGTTCCGTTGATCGGTGTATCGCCGATTCGACTGCCCGATTGTCGATATAGCTTATACATATCTATTTAACCACTGATTGTGATTGCCTCCGATCCGTCGATATGATCTGATTGGAGATCGGCGATCGGGGGTTCCATGGTTTGTTGCTTAAGTCCGCCCTCATGTGACCTCCAATTGTGATTTGCCTTTAAGGCTTTAAGACCCATTTCTAAGGGAAATTCCTCTTTTTCTTAAGGATTGAGGAGCCCTTCTTTTTGCAATAACTTCATCATCCAGACTCGGATTGAAGTACCGTTTACGCTGTTGGAATCAGGAAGATGAGATCTACATTCTGTTCTTGAGTTGACTTCATTCCGATCATTTTTATTTCTGAGTTTCCATGCCATTATATCTGAAGATCCACTTGGATCAATCCTCCCCGTTGAGGAGCTTTTGGACCACCAAAATCTTTTCATTAGTCAATTGGAAAGTGAGGGTATTGTGCCCTCACTTTCTCTTTCTCTAGCCATCTAGCCTTGCTGGGATGCATTCCCTTGAATCCAACTTGAAGGTACTCTACATCTCCTCGCCGTGAAGTCCCATTTCTTCTGTCGAGGATGATGTCTTCGAGAAACTCATCAAGATATTCAGGTGCAAAGTCGTCGACGGTGGGAAATGTGCCCACCTCATCAGTGTCCATGATCAAAGGAGGTTCATACAGCTTTAGGTTCTCCACATTCACTACTAAGTACATCTGCATATATATTGGTAAGTCAAGATGAAAGGCATTGTTCCCAATCTTCTCCAGTATGATGAATGGTCCATACCATATTGGCCGCAACTTCTTTCCTTCTCCCTTCATCCTATCTTTGTTGATGTGGAACCACACCTTGTCGCCCACTTGGAATTGATGGTCAACTCAGTGTTTATCATGTCAAGCCTTGTAACGGGCTTGACTCTTTTCCAACTATTCTTGCACTGCTTGGTGAATCATTTGGATTCGCTGAATGAACTGTTGAGCTTTGTCTTTATCATTACGTCCACTAGAGTTATCCTCCATTCTAAAGACCATGTCTAAAGGATCCTTTGGCAGGTAACCAAAGCATGTCTCGAATGGTGAACGTTGTGTCGATGAATGCACTGCTCGGTTATAGGAATGTTGTATATAGGGGAGATGTTCATCCCACAACTTGGGATGCTTCCCACAATAGCCTCGTAATAGATGTACCACGGTACGGTTAACAACCTCTGTCTGCCCATCAGTTTGCGGGTGAAATTCCATGCTCCTTTTCAGTTTGGTGTCCATCATCCTCCACAAGCTGGTCCAGAACTCTCCAAGGAAGTGAGAGTCTCAATCTGACACAATTGATGTGGGTAATCCAAAGTGGACCCAAACATACTAAAAGAAAAGAGAAGCAGTCTACTCTGCAGTAATATGCTTTTTACAAGGAATAAGAATACTCATTTTGCTAAACCGGTCAACGATGACATACAAATAGTCGTGACCCTTTCTAGACAAAGATATACCTCCTACAAAGTCCATTGACACACTTTCCCATGGACAACTCAGAATAGGGAGTGGTGTGTAGAGCCCAAGTTTTCTATTAGAGGGCTTTGAAACAGAACACATCACACAACCCTTTACATAGCGAGTCACAATTTTTTTCATATGAGGCCAAAAGCAAAATCTTTGTATATGACAAAGTCTTCTCGACACCAAAGTGTCCAGACACGAGAGGTGTGGGTCTCATGAACTACATGCACTCTTTCTCCTGTGGGAATCCATAATTTACCAAGGTGATACAACAATTTCCCTTGCAAGTGATAGTTTTCCACCTGTGAACCATGGGTTAGTTTTGCATAAACCTCCTTAAAGTCATCATCGTTAGCATATTGTTCAACATAAATTTCAAAAGAAAACGAAGCATTATGCAAAATAATAGAAGCAGAAATAGGAGGGCAAGATAGCATATCAGCCACTTTATTGCTAGTTCCCTTCTTATACTTTATTACCAGATGAAACTGTTGAAGAAAGCCCATCCAATTGAAATGACGAGTTTGCTGCAACTTGGTTTGTGACTGAAGGTACTACAAGGTCTGATGATCTGTATGGATGATGGTCTCCTTGCCGATCAGGTAGTGTTTCCACTTTTTCACACTCTGCATCAAGGCATAAAGTTCCTTGTCATATGTGGGATAGTTTATCACAGCTTGAGAAAACTTCTCAGAATGGTAACAAATTGGCTTCTTTTGCTACATCAGTACAGCTCCCATGGCATAACCGTTGGCATTGTTTTCGATCTCAAATGGCTGTTGGAGATCGGGTAAGGTTAAGACTAGCGCGGTGCTAATTTTTTCCTTCAATGTTTCGAAGGACCTTTGATGTTTTCCTACCCATGGGAAGACCCGTTTCACACTTTTCAATGTGTGCAAAGGTGTTGCAATAACAGATAAATTAGTAATAAATCTCCTCCAATACTGGACTGCACCTAGAAAGCTACGAACCTCAGTTACACTAGTAGGCTTAGGCCAATTTACAATTGCTTCAACTTTAGTGGGATCAATTTTTAACTGACCATGACCAACAATATGACCTAGGTAACCCAAAGAGGTTTTCCCGAACTCACACTTTGACAATTTTACAAAGAGTTTTTCTTTCTTCAGCACATCAAGCACTTTCTTTACATGACTCATATGTTCAAACCAACTCTTGCTGAAAACTAATATATCATCTAAATATACAAGAACAAACTCATCAATGAAAGGCTGAAATATATGATTCATAACCCACATAAAGGTGGCTGGAGTGTTGCAAAGCCCGAATGGCATTACCATCCATTCGAACAACCCCTGCTTGGTTTTGAAAGCGGTTTTCCACACGTCCTGCTCCGTAATTCAGACCTGGTGATAACCACTGCATAGATCTAATTTTGTGAAATATACAACACTTTTTAACTGATCCAATAAATCATCTATGCGTGGGAGGGGATAACAATTTTTTACTAATATTTTGTTGAGCACACGGTATTCCATGCACATCCTCCCGCTACTATCCTTCTTTGGCACTAGAATAATCGGCAACCTGCATGAGAGGAACTTGGCCTAATCACGCCTTGGTCCAGCAATTCCTACACTTGACGCTTGATCTCCTCCATTTCAATTGCTAACATTCTTTACATGACAATATTGGGCAGAGGGGTGTCATGCAACATGTGGATCTCGTGTTGGATCCCCCTCTATGGAGGCATTCCCCACAGCTCCTGAAACAATGCATTATAATGAACAATTAACTCCATCAATTCTTGTTTATGCTTACCATCGAAGCCTTGGAATGCGTCTGTGAATTCAGCCTCCTTTTCCCTGACGACCATAAGCATGCATGCCTTGCTGGAGTTCACCAACCATTTCATCTGCCCAGTGCTTACAAGGATGGCATTAATTTTGTTTTGATGAGCACACACTATGTACTCTACCCCATCCTTAGTGATGTGGTATTTTTCTCATGACAGAAAAAGACAGCTTTTCTGTCATACAGGTAGGGGCTCCCCAATACCATGCCACAGACGTCCAGCGGTATAAGATCCATCTCTACTTCATCTACCAGCTTAGAAGCAATCACAAATTTTACCTTGCATTGTTGGGTTACATTCAATTTAGCTTTATCATGTATCCATCCCAGCGGGTAAGGCTTTGGGTGCGGTTTTATTTCAAACCCTAGCTTCTTTACCAAAGATTCTGCAATTAAATTTTCTTGGGACCCCGTATCAAACAGAGTTTCTACTTTGGTATGGTTTACTACTACTCTGATATGAAATAATTCAATCCTTTTTATATCATTTGAAATGGACTCATCTACAAAACTGGTGCTTCCCTGTGATTTAGAATCAACATGAGGTGTAAAGGTACCATTTTTTCCCACTGCTGTGACCAGCACTTCATCTCCTGAATCTGATCCAAGGTCTTGCTATGTTGCTGCCACTGTTTTATGCTTCCCTTTTCCTCCATACTTCTTTGGGCATTTCTTTGGGTGCTTCTTCCAACAGTGATCATCATCGTGGCCTTCTTTCTTGCAATGATTGCAATAAGGCCGCTCTCCTTCTTTGGTTGTTGTTGTTTTCTTCTCCTTCCCTTTCCATTTCAATTTGGATTTGCCATTGGGAAGTTTGAACGGTGACTTTCGGGATTGGTCCTCTCTTTCATTCTTGCCCCTATTTTCAATATGAATGGCTTTCACACTATTTGCGTCAATAGTGGTTGGTTCAAACAACAATAATGGATGTTGAACATAACTATGCAGTGAGCCAATATACTTAGTTACAACTTTAGGCGTATCTAGTGCAATACCCAAATTCAGTGCTTGCTTCCTAAATTCTTCTGTAAAACTCTGAACATCCTACCCTTTGCCTTGCCTTAAATATTGCCAATTCATCAAAGATTTATGTTTGTATCCTGAGGGATAAAACTGTTCCTTTAACACAGAAGTAAAAGAAGACCATGAGGAAAAGAGCTTACCCACATTTTTATTGCTTTGCAATTTACTCTCCCACCAAACAAGAGTTGTGCCACCCAGTTGTGGAGAGGTGATCCGGATTTTAAACAGGAATGCAACAAATTACAGAGATAACCATAAATACAGAGATGCGATAACCATAAAAATAGAGATGCAGCGGAAATAATACTTCATTTCATTACTGTAAAATATTGAAATATGCTTACAAACAGAAATGGAAAGAAACTAGCTAGGGCGATGGTAGCTTATCTCTGAGAAGAGATGTGGCGGCTACATGCCTCTGAACTGTTCCGAACTGTATTACAATGAGGCTCGAAGGCCTATTTATTGTTGAGAAACAATGGAAAACCCTTCACATACCGAAACCTAACCCTAGAAGATGAAACGCCAAATTGTGGGCCCTGTTTGGGTAAATTGGTACATCAATTTCCCGGGGTCGTAACTTTGGCATACGATCTCCGTTTGACGCGTACGATAGCTCGTTAGAAAGATCTATCCGAGTACTACCACTTTGGGGGGCAACATAAGGCTCGATCGCCCCAGAATTCCAAAAAAACGTCGTTTAGGGCCTCAAAACGGCTCCAGAAGTTTAGGACCCGAAAAAACTGCTAAAAATAGTAAACTGTGCTACAATTAAGGAAACTGAAAATGCTGAGAAAGACAATGGTGGGGGTCCAGGTGGACCTGGCAGGTGGCCACCAATATCCACCTGGATCATTCCTCCCCCCTTAGGAAGCAATGTTCCCCATTGCGTTGAGTTCCTCCATCTGCTGAACTTGTCCTGCAATCTCTGATGTGTCCAGTGATGGTGGGAAGCATGGTCGACGATGGTCCACATTGAACATTTGGTGCAGGCGAAGGAATGGAGGAATGATGTGCTCCAAAGCATTGTTCCCCATAGCCTTGGTACTGCTGTAAGGACCATGTCGGTGTGGTCTGAGCTTCTGATGGGTTCTGGTAAGGCGTTCTTTCTGTCGATGCCACCAGACATTGTTGCCCACCTGAAACTTGTGTGGTACCCCTTTGGGTGAGGAGAAGTTGTTCCTGTGTTCTGTCATGACCGTATCCCTTTTCTGCTGCTGCTGCGTGGAGGAACCCTTTGCAGGGGTCATGGATGTAGCAACGATCTTCCCCTTATTTTGGGAGTGAACCAGACAGATGAATTTCCTGGTCTGTGATATGAGCTTGCTGCCTTTCTTGGTAGTGATCAAGGATGTGGCAGTAGGTGGGGCTACCTCTGGTATCCTGTATAATGAATTATTCAAAGAAATAATGACAGCACGAGGCCTTGACTCATACACAGCATGTCGCCTCCATAAGTATGGCTGGCCTAATAGTACATCACAAACATCCAGAGGTGTAACATCACACAATACCTCGTCTGTGAAGGGTTTGATGCTGTAGGGAAGGCGGTACTGCTGGCGAACTTTCAGATCTCATCCTTCATGAAGCCACCCGATACTGTATGGCTGTGGGTGTGGTGTAGTCGGTAGGCCCAACCGCTTCACGACCTCTGCTGAAACCAGGTTCTTTTGGCTACCACTGTCGACAATGAATTGCAGCGGTGAACCCTTCACCCACATCTGTGAGTGGAAAAGACGCTCCCCCTCCTTTGGATCTTCGGGCTCATTTTTCTTGATCTTGGCAGTGGCAACAGTGGCGCTGGGATCCGCATCAATGATCTGCTTCCCTTTGCCATTCCCCTTGTCGGGTTCTGGCTCAGGGTCAGAATATGCATCTAATTCGGAAGCCTTCAACTCGGCCACCAACGACTGCTTGGTCCGACACTCACTTGTGTTATGAGTGGGACTCTTGTGGAACTCACACCACTTTCCTGTGTCCTTCTTCGGTTTCGTGGTGTTGTTCTTTTCTTGTGGCTTTGACGGGTTATCTTGGGTCACCCCACCTTGGCTTTGTCCTTTGGGCTTCGTATTTGTAGATCCAAAGTCTCGCTTCTTCTGTTTGAACTTTTGCTCGATTTTGACAGCGTATCGGTATGCTGTGCCGAGTGAGGAGATGTTCAAGAACACCATCTCTTCTTGGATGTATTTGTGCAGGCAGCCGCGGTATTTGAGTACCAGATGCAGCTCAGAATCTTTGATACCCAACTGTGTGCGAAGGGTATGAAAAATGTTTGTGAACTCCGGCACATCTTGGTCTCGTCCCTGTCGCAGTGTGGTCCATTTGATGTATTTGTCCTCATAGCTTCGGACAGGGTAGTACTGCTCTTTGATGGCATCCCGAAAGTCATTCCAAGTGGGTGCGGCTGAAAATAGTGAGCCTGTATTTTCATCCTTCTGCTCGCAGTAGGTTTCCCACCAGTCCTTGACGTGGGGGGCTGCTTTGAGAAGAGCAAAAACAATCTTTTCCCGACTTGAAAATTCATGAACAGAAAAATACCCATCTAGCAGATTTAACCATTTATCTACGGCATCTGCGTCTATTTGACCCTCGAATATGGGGATTTCAAAATTAACTTGTACCTTGAAGGGTGTGGCATTTCCAGAGTCGCTGTTGGAAGCCGATGCGTCGCCTCTGGGTAGCCGCTGAAGGATCTGCGCAAAGCTATCCATCATCGCGTTCCGTTGTCGCTCGAGGGCTTCTTCGAGCAAGATTTTGATAGGATCTCCTGCCCCCTCGTCTTTCTTCTCATCCGCCATGGGAGGCCGTCGGGATTTTCGAGGCCGGTCTTGCAAAGGTTCGACCAGTTCAAGCCCTAACTCCTTATATCCCGACCTCGTTGGGGACATGCAAAGAAAAACAGAGAAAAAGCAGACCGCTCTGATACCACTGATCCGGATTTTAAACAGGAACGCAACAAATTACAGAGATAACCATAAATACAGAGATGCGATAACCATAAAAATAGAGATGCAGCGGAAATAATACTTCATTTCATTACTGTAAAATATTGAAATATGCTTACAAACAGAAATGGAAAGAAACTAGCTAGGGCGATGGTAGCTTATCTCTGAGAAGAGATGTGGCGGCTACATGCCTTTGAACTGTTCCGAACTGTATTACAATGAGGCTCGAAGGCCTATTTATTGTTGAGAAACAATGGAAAACCCTTCACATACCGAAACCTAACCCTAGAAGATGAAACGCCAAATTGTGGGCCCCGTTTGGGTAAATTGGTACATCAATTTCCCGGGGTCGTAACTTTGGTATACGATCTCCGTTTGACGCGTACGATAGCTCGTTAGAAAGATCTATCCGAGTACTACCACTTTGGGGGGCAACATAGAGCTCGGTCGCCCCAGAATTCCAAAAAAACGTCGTTTAGGGCCTCAAAACGGCTCCGGAAGTTCAGGACCCGAAAAAACTGCTAAAAATAGTAAACTGTGCTACAATTAAGGAAACTGAAAATGCTGAGAAAGACAATGGTGGGGGTCCAGGTGGACCTGGCAGGTGGCCACCAATATCCACCTGGATCAAGAGGCTAGCTGGATTTTCGCCTCATCCTCTACAATTTGCTGAATCCTGCAATAAACCTCAATCTGCCTAATCCAATTTTTAAGCTTTTTTGCATTACTTTCACCATTAAACACAGGAAGATCAAATTTAACATCTAATTTAAAAAAAGGATTCTTAGATGCATCCTTTGGATTTATCTGATTATGGTGGTGTGGGGAAGAAGAGCCTTCACCACCAGAAGGAGAAGGAGGGGTTTCTTCTCCATAATTCCCATGTGCTGAACCTTGTCCTTCTAGATTCCTCTCTTCATCTTTTTCCAGTCTTATAACTAGTTGACTGATATTCTCTGCCATTGAGTAGAAAGTCTTTCTGAAGTTGCGCTCCTCTTCAATACGAGCTTCCTCTTCAGCCATGTTTCTTTTTCGAAGTGCACACCCTGCCTTTGGATCGAAAGGTTCTAGATTCCCTCCGCCTCTTTGAAGCCTGCCTCTTGTTAGCATACAAACATGCAATTCACATCTAAAAAGCCCTACTCTGATACCACTTGATCCATGATGTTTTTGCTTATATATGTATAGAAAAGAATTGCATATAAAATTGTAGCTTAACACATAAATGTGCACATTTGAAAAGAAGAAGAAAACACATAAAAAGGCACAAAAGAGAACACCAAGGCTTGATAACAGAGTTCGTCCAATTTGGACTACGTCTCTCAGCCCAGCTCAACAATGGGGAGGCCTTTCTTATTAAATGGCATGAACAAACAAAATTACATTCATCAATCTGTCCATAAAGAGGCTTATACCTCCAATTTTCCTGATGGCTATGAAATGAATGCCTGAGATGGCGTGGTGTGCAACACCAAAGCTTCCCACAGCTGTAGAAGGGACTGGAATTGTGTAACTGTTCAAAACAGATCAATAATTTCTCTCAGTCTCTGCGAAATAGCGTGTTGCAACCATAAAAACACCTCCTTTCGTGCTCTTCCATTGATCCCTTTTTATAATGGTTTCTCAGACAAAATCCCATGTAAAACGGGGCTTGTCTGGTTAATAAGAGAGGTTCGTAGAGGAGAAGTATCGACGGGTGCAACCATCCCCTAAAATGGTCTCTTATTGTTTAAAATGACAACACTTCAAAAATCTTGCATACACTAAGAAATCTGCCAAAACCCGTTTACCCGGATTTCAAATATTATTGAATCAGGCATAGAACTTGTATCAAGTCTACACCGAAGTCGCAAATTGGCATATCACTATGTCCCTATCCTGGTCCTCGGGAATGACCGACCACCGATCGCTGATTGCCGATATTCACGTTGGCCAATCGCATCGGCACCCCGCACATATATCGCCCCGTCAGTCTGTTGGAGGTTCCACCGATCGGTGTATCACCGATCCGACTGCCCAATCGCTGATATAGCTTATACATATATATTTAACCACCAATTGTGATTGCCTCCGATCCACCGATCTGATTTGATCAGAGATCGGCGATCGGGGGTTCCATGGTCCATTGCTTAAGTCCGCCCTCATGTGACCTCCGATTGCGATTTGCCTTTAAGGCTTTAAGACCCATTTCTAAAGGAAATTCCTCTTTTTCTTAAGGATTGAGGAGCCCTTCTTTTTGCAATAACTTCATCATCTAGACTTGGATTGAAGTGTCATTTGTGCCATTGGAATCAGGAAGACGAGATCTACATTTTGGTCTTGAGTTGACTTCATTCCGATCATTTTGATTTCTAAGTTTCCATGCCATTATATCTGAAGATCCACCTGGATCATACCTTTACCATGAATTATTCAATGGCCCTTCTCTCAATATGTCCAAGCCTTTGATGCCACAACATGGTCTTCGCTCCAAATACCACTAGATTTTCTGCTCCACTTTTAGGAACCACAAAACTATTGCACCCATCAACAACAGTGCTAAATTGCAGCTTGTACAGAGTTCCAATCCGAAATCCCTACATGAGTACCAGTGCTCCTCGAACCATCTTGCAGGTATCCTTCTTGAACACTATTTTTACACCTGCATCATCCAGCTTGCTTATAGAAATCAGATTTCTGGCCAATTTAGGAATATGCAGAACACTTGGAAGTGTTCTAACCCTTCCACCTTGCAACTACAACTTTACTTTTCCGCGACCAACGATTCTAGCCTTCCTATCATCCCCTAAGAAGACATCACCACCATCGTATTTCTCATACTCACAGAACCACTCTCTATGGGGAGTGAAGTGAAAGGATGCACCTGAGTCAATCAACCATGCCTCATGATCTACATGTGTACTTGAAGAAGCCAAGTATACATCCCCACCTTCTTCTGAGGTGGCTTTCACCTCTGCAGAAGGAGCATCATCAGATCCCTTTCCTTTGTCAGGAGCTTTAGATTTATAGTCCCTTTTGTAGTGCCCTTCATTTCCGCATTTACAACACACCACCTTTATAGGTTTTCCTGGAGGTTTAGATCTCCCTCTAGATTTAGATCTCCCACTCGGTGACTTATTTTTGTTTCTGTTCTGGGACTGTCCTTGTATAGACAAGGCATCACCATTCTAACTCTCCATATTTTCCCGTCTCAACTCCTCTATCAGTAAGGATGAGACTATTTCATCAAACTGCAAGGCAGTTGTATTGCTACCTATTGCAATAACCAAACTATCCCACGAATCTGGTAGAGAACACAACAAACTGATGCACTTATCTTCATTTGAAATTTTAATATCAACAGATAATAACTGACTTACCACAATATTAAATGCGTTCAAATGCTCTGTCATCGAGTCTCCATCTTTCATCTTCAGGTTATACAACTTTTTCTGCAGGAATAGTTTATTCACTAGAGACTTAGATTGGTACAAAGCCCCTAACTTGTCCCACAAAGCCTTTGCCATAGCTTCCCCTAATACATTCAGCAATATTGAATCTAAGACACACAATCGTGTTGTTCTCTTTGCCTTCTGATCCAACTTCTTCCATTCTTCATCGGACACTCCCGTTGGTTTAGTACCCGGATCTACCGCGATCCACTGATTTTTATCCACCAACATATCCTCCATCTTGAGTTTCCACAACTCAAAACTATGACCATTAAATTTCTCAATCTCTATCTTTCCACTACTCACCATATTCTTTAACCACTAGAATCGATCTCGCAGATCTCCCACTGAACAGGGTCTACCATAGGCCCGAGCGAAACCCCTCAGCAACAAAGGCATCCTCTTGAATCCAAAACAGCTCTGACACCAAATGTAGGTTTTAACCCCATACAGAAATTACCTGCATACGAATTCTAAAACATAGAAAATAAACAATGCGAGAGAATAACACATAAAACACATATACACAGAGATTTTCCCCTGGATCCCAAAACATGGACTACTAGATTGATTTTTCATTATGTTCCTTTCAATGTTACAATACATATTTATACATGCTGAAGCATCCAAAACCATGGACCGAAAACCATCACGTCCAAAACCATGTGCGAAAAACATGCACAAAACCATAGGTAAGTCCACCCAACCTAATATAGGGTCTAAGAAACAAAATTTTCTGGGATCCGCCCCCCTTGTAACCCCCCGGTTAACTACGTGGGCTAGTCGTGGAAAGAATATAACACAACCCAATAAATATGACATAGAAATCAAACCAACAAAGTTGATTAAAGGTTAGGGTTTGTCTCGGATGGTGGCAGAATCAAATTTGCAGTCCCTTCAAATTAATTTTCTTGCTATCCTAATAGAAGAAGAGCTCTCAAATGTTGTTCAGCAAGTTCCAGAGAATTTTTTTGCTTCACCATGGTATGAAAATATTTTATATGTGTTACAACATTTACAAGCATCTCTTGACTGGCCCAAAACTAAAGCCCAATTTCTAAAATTGAAGGCAGTAAAATTATGCATTATCGATAAGTTTTTATACTTGAAGGATCACGATGAGATGTTACTTAATTGTGTACTAGAAGATGAGGCTCAAGAAACAATAAAATAATTTCACAAGGGGGATTGTGGTAGTCATTTATATTGGAAAACTACAACGAACAAGATCTTAAGATTTGGCCTTTACTAGCCTAGTTTGTTTGCTTATGTGTATAAGAGGGTAGGAAACTGTAAAGAATGTCAGATGTTTGAGTGTAGAAAGAATTTGCTTCCCATTTCAACAATGGGGACTTGATTTCATTGGAGAGATTCATCCTTCTTTGTCTGGGCAACATAAACGGATTTTAATAGGAAAAAATTATTTTACAAAATGGATTGAAGCAGTGCCTACTAGGCAAGCCACATATGCAACTATCATTCAATTTTTGGAAAATAACATTATGTCCCACTTTAGTTGTCCACAAAAAATTATCACAAAAAATGCCATTGCATTTAAGTCAAATAAGATGATTGAATTATGCTACAAATATAACATCATTTTGGGTCATTCCACAACCTATTACCCTCAGGGAAATGACTTAGTGGAGTCATGTAGCAAGAGTTTGGTCAACATTATTAAAAAGTTATTGTAGGAAAATAAAAGGAACTAGCACAAAAAGCTAATCCATGCACTATGGGTAGATTGTGTGAGTACTAAAATATCCATAGGCATGTCTCCATTTGAGTTGGTGTATGGAACATAGGCATTTTCCTTCATCTTTCGGAGTGTCAATCATGAGATTGTTGCAGGAGGCAGAACTAGAACCAAATGATATGCAGCGGAGAATTGGTCAAATGATTTAGCTCCAACAGTCAAGAGAAGAGGTGTTCAAGAACATACAGCCGGTACAACACCGGATAAAGAAGATCTATGACAAAAGAACAAAGGCAATATATTTTCAGATTGGAGATTTGGTGTTGAAGTGGGATGCACGGAATGAAGATAAGGGTAAGCATGGAAATTTTGAGAACTTGTGGAAGGGACCCTTCAAAGTTGTTGCATTCAGGGGAAATAATTCCTATTTACGTGAAGGTTTATCAAATGACCCAATGGTAGGTTTCTCAAACATTTCCTCACTTAAATTGAAGGTTAAAGGATCATTTCATTGTGAATACCATTCTACTTTGGAATACTACAAGTGTGGGTAGTCAAAGTTAAGATTTAAAGCCCGAAGTGAAGGCCATAAGATCTTAACTAGTTTCTTCCATAAACAAATCAATTTGTTCAACCAGAGACTGTCAATTAGTTGTTTTTATTATTTCCTGTCAGTCCAGTCAATAAATTTTTTTGATTCAGAGTCTGTGTATCATTTTTTTGTATATTATGACCATATTTCCCAATGGGAAGGCATCTGGTCTGTGGTATCACTCTTGGAACCTCACAGGGAGATTGCCATCCCTAATGGAGCCCATGTTAGAGTAGGTTAATTTGTTGGTTGAAGGTATTCAGGAATAATTTTTTATTGTCATAAAATAGGTCAAATTCATAACGCGTTCACTTTCATAATTTGACCTGTCACTGCCTGAAGAGTCATCGTGAGTTGGGTCGTTATTCTTGGAAGGAGGTTTCTATGTATGGACATCTATTGTAATAAATTGTTGAGTCTGGGTATTAGGTATTGATAGGATGGTTACATGGTCAAGGTGTCTACAGTTAAAGGAAAGATCTCAAAAAATAATAGTCATAAATGTTCTAACCTATTCCCTTGTTAGACATCCTATTTTCTCCTAGCCTATCCCTTTATTTCCATATTATTTTCCCCCTATTCCAAAAAATTTGCACTATTCCTATTCCCTATTTCAAGCCTATACCTTCACCCCCATTTTATCCTAACTACAAGTCCCTAGGCCTAAATATTCCTTGCCTAAGAAACATTGTATATCATGATTGACCTATGTCCTTTTCTACTTCATACAAATTGTGATCATAATCCCATCATTTCCAAAGTTTTCGCCACCATCCCAAACTCAAATCAATTATCTCATTCCATGTGATTTTCAAGAGCAACGTGGGTTAAATGTAAAATTCGATTACATCAGTAAATTATTTTGAATCATTGTAGAAAGTCGCCAATTTTGTTCATGACTAATCGCAGATCAATGGACTCATTCTTCATGCATGGAATGGGTAAACTGGTTGTATTTTGAAGCTGAGGTTGCACAAGAAATCACACAAGTTATTTTTTTTGTCTACGCAGAGAGGGTCAAGAGAGTAAATTGTTTCATAGGCTAGCTATCAACACATTGTTTCTCTTTCAAGGATTAGAGAGTTAGGAAGTTAATGACCTATCCTAAATTGTCATTATTTCATATCTTAATTAGTGTTGTCAAACCTTGAGTTTTTCCTGCTAAGAAATATGTTGCGCACTCTATGTTTTGCCTAGCAGTAAGCATTCACTTCTAAATTTGTTGCGCATACCATCGATATGAAATTGTGTCAATACTCGATTGCTAAAGGGTCAAAGTTAGTTTTTTTTTATGATTTTGTCACCCTTGTTTCATTGAGTCTGTACACGTAGCCTTCTTCAAAGTCAATTTTAATTTTCCAAGTATGAAAATAAGGTGGCCCCTGCTGCCAGTAAAAAGGGTGAAGACCTTGTGCGTACTGAACGCAGTAGATTAAGCTTGCTAAATGCATCACCTACCATTAGAGTGGCCTTTGAAAATGCGGGTTTCATTCCTTTTTGTCAAAAATTCCAGAAGATAGGTCACATCACAAGACTTTCCAGTTTGTTTTCTCTCAATTTCCATGATGGTAGAGTGAAATTATGAGACCTCGAGATCATTATGCCTTAGAAATTTATTGCCGACACAACCAACCTCCCTACAGTAGGGGAGAAATGGTTTAATGGGGATGAATTATACATCTTAGCCTATAAGCAGTTTGTGAAGCTGGAGTTTCTAGACAATTTTACTTCTACTTTCCCCAGTGTTTATCTTTGGGAACAATATGTCGCCCTCTTAAAATTTATTCAAAGATACTTCACCTGTGAGGGTAGGTTTAGTAGGATATATCAATACCATATTAGACTATTGTGGCATTTTACAGAGAAAAAACCAATGAATCTTCCTTACTTTTTTCTCAAGAGTTTAGAGAGAATGGTAACTAAAGTGAAAATTTAGAAGGATAGTCATGCTTCTAGTCTTTTTCATTTTTCTTTAATCAAGATTTTAGTTAAGAATGCAGTTGAGAGGAAGAAAATATATTGGTTTTATTTCCTTTCTAGTGTTGATTTGTTTCCACAAACCGGTTCACCATTAGTAAGGATAGGTGAGGAAGAGCCCAAGTAGGAAACCCCAAAAAAGGAAAAGATACACTCATCTATGAAGATGGAAATAGTAAAGAAGGAAGATGAGAAGCCAAAAAAAGGGATTATAGGTAGACAGAGCAAGAAGTCTAAGGTGCAAAGTATGAATGATAAGAAAGTAGTCAAAGAAACAAAGGAGAAGGTGGCATCAACTCAACCTACTAGGATCAAAGTCAAGATTGAAGACACAGTGTAGGATGAATTTGTGATGAGACCCAGCACAAGGTGTAGAGTCAAATAGACCTAAGAAGAGGTAGCCCCTCAAGCAGTAGTGGATATTTCTAAAGAAAGACAAGTAGATAAGAAAGATCATGACATACTAGATGAAGTTAAGGGACCTGAAATAACGCAGCCAGACCCGGAAGAGGACATAGCACAACCTAAAACAAATGTTATTCATTATAAATAAGAGGACCTGAAAATGACCAAGATGATGGAACCACTCTCCAAATATCAAATGAGAATAACATTCTTTAATAAAAAGAATAGATATCTCAAGGGAGGAGTCAAAAGAGCAAAGGACAAGTCAAAGTCACCTATAGAAACAGTTGTTAAGGGAAAGGGGAAGCATATTGCTTTTGTAGAGGAGGCCAATAATTTTACAGTAGAACCAAGAGGGTCATCAGTTAGGGTTTCGAAGTCCAAATTTGAATATGTGTCGCAGATGCAAAAGATAGCTCAAGCTCCTAGAAAACCCCCCTTTAGTCAATGGAAAGAGTATCAAAGGTGTTTGGAGGAGTTGGAGGAAAGCAAGGACAAGGTGAACCAGTTCAGATAGTAGAATAAAGATTATAAAAATTCAATACAACACATTCTTAAGAACTATGATCATGAAGTTAGGGAAGCATCTAAAGCCCTTGACAGGAAAAAACACTCCATCAAATGGTCCTAACCATTAAGGAGGCAATGCAAAAATTTGTAAGTTAGAAATTTGGTATCAAATGCCCAGTTGAGGAGCATGAAGCAAAGGTTGGATGAGGCACAAATATTAATAAAGAAATATGAAGGAGCAGCTGTGATACCTCCTCTTGTAAAGGTGCCTAAATTGGAGTCTAAGTGCAGGACTAAAGCCAAACCCACCATGTCCTCACTTGTTGAACAACATGGATTTACTCCTCAAACTTCCAGTCCCAAGGCTTCCAGCAACAAGGTTTTTGGCAAGAGAAAAAGGAGGTGATCATGCCTAATTTCATTGTTCCAAGTTTTCTATTAAGTTTTCTGATGTTTAAATATTATGGAATTGATGTTTTGAGCAGCATACAGTAGCATGATGGCATTTTAGGACAACTAGAAGGAAATCCGCTGATAGCTGTAGAAATTTCGTTGCAGGCATTGCGCAAACGCTACACAGGTCATGCCTAGACCATCACACACATGTTGGAGGGAATTTGTTGAGTCAAATTATACTTATAATTTGTAAACATAAATCATCAACCCAGGGCAAGTAAGCTTGTGAGATACTGTGCAAAATATATGCAAGCATAATACCTTGATTGCTTACTAATCAAACCAATAAATCATACACATAACTAATGTTTCTTTTATGCATCAACATTTGGCAGCAAAAGGATATGGAGTGGATTTAAACATCCCTCTACATCTCTGAGTATTGTTGATGTTGATTAGAAAAAATAATAAATACAACTTACAACAATAAAGAAATTAATTTAACAATGTAAATCAAATTTTTGATTAAATGAAATCAACACATTAACACAAAAAATTAATCATTCAATCAATAAAACATTGTTACTGAAATGTCAGAAATAGTACACCAACTGTGTAAACAAATTATTATTGCATAAAGGAATTAAAACGCACTCACACTACTACTAAGGGAGTTGTGAGAAAAGGGGGCCCTCCCTCACTCACAACCCCTTCAATATTAAAAGGACTTTCTTAGTAGAATGGACAGAACATAAAGTATTATATTAATCTGAAGATATTACAGCCGAGTACAATCGGATATGTGCTATTAGCAAACCCATCCCAACCCCTTACAATATGAAACATAATCGAATTTATACAAGTTCAAAAGCCCATATTTGGCTTGAATGAGGAAAACTACTAAACTGAGCTATTAACTATCAATACTAATATAGACTATCAAAATTATCTCTTTTGAGTCTAATCCATGGCTGAAAGCATGGATTAGACAAAATTCGTTACATAGCTGGAGTTTCTCCTCATGCAGCTAATGAGAAGAGGTTTACAAATTTGGGTAGTTTCGATGGTGGATTTGAAACATCCAATAGGACAGCATCCATGTATGATGATTTCCCCACAAAACCCATGTTCTCATTTGATTTGGAAGTGAGTGGAACATAGCTAACCACCAATTCTTTTACAGGAAATATGGGCGGTTGTAGGAAATCTACATTTGTGAAGAATTTTGGAGCGTCTGCAGGAAATGTGACCGCACAAACTCTCTACAAGAAATTACCGGACTATTTCAAACCAAAGCAAATCTGCATAAGATTTCTAGATTAGTTGGCATGATAATTCAATAAGGAAACAACTAGCTTAAGGAATACTTAAGATTAAGGTAAAATGACACTTTTTATGTTAATTTGCATACCTCAAGCATATAGCACCCTTTTGGCCAAAACCTAGATGATATAACCAAAATAAGCACAATTAGGGGTCAAGGAGAGTTCAAAATGGGAGAGGTAAAGTCTAGGAAAGCTGTCAAAATTAGGAAAAACTGGGCCTCAACATCTCCCCCACACCTAGCTTCTTGCATGTCCCTTATGCAAGAAAAAATGTTGCACCCTCCAAAAAAAGGAAATCATTCCTCGCCCTGGGCTACAGCTACTGCAGCCAACTGATCCAGTTGGGTCCCACTAGATTCTGCCTGAATCTAACCCCTGTATATCTCATTTTTCTTCTTTAGATGATCAATCTGAGCCTACTTCTTATTCATGATATGGGTCCCCTTATGATGCCATTTCTCATGTTCTTTCTGCATGCATAGGCTATTTTCTTTCAGAGTTTCATTCTCCTTCCTCAAAGCCCATTTCGAAATAGTGAGATCAATGATAATCTCCTCTAATTCCTATAGAGACCGCTTTTTATGGGGAGTTACTTCCCCTTCGTGATGTCCTTGGAAAGATTGGGGCATACTGAGGTCCTCCTACTATTCTTCTGTTATTTCATTTCCTCTTTCATGCAACAGGGGGTCCTAGAAGGACAATACTTCTACACCAATGAATTCAACAGACTTTACCTTCTCTTTTACTTAAGTGACGCAAGCTTAGAGCTTGCAATAACCAGGATCTTTTACATACATTCATATGCAAGCATGCGCCTCAACTTTTTCTCAATACACGGCAATTTCATCACTGTAGATCGATCCTGCTCGTGGCATTTTCATATCGACTTCTTGTTGATTTTCTGCATTAAAACTTAGCGCCATAATTTCACCACATACTCAAGTTAATAATGAAATTCTCTGCGCCGTCAATTCATTAACATAAAAAACTTCTACAGATGCATGAATGACCCGACAATTCAACATACATGCTTCCGCTGCGTTCCAATCTCTTTACTAATAATCTGCTCCTCAACCGCCTCTTTAATAATCTGTTGAGATTGCAACAAGATGATGGAGCTTAGTGAAAAGAGTCGCCTTCACTAAGTGGGCCCGCAGGCTATTTTTGGCGCAAGTCTATTTTTAGACTATGTCTATTTTTAGACATATGGATCATGTCTATGTTTATGGATGATTGATCAAGTTGGGAAAATAGATGGACTTCTATTTTTGATGAAAGTGTGAGTGATCACAGTGTGAGTGATCAAGTCTATTTTTAGACTGGCTGTCAAAAATAGAAAAGTCAAATATTATTATCTCACAATAATATTTGGACTATAAACTTAATCTTATTCTCTTGGAGCACTTCAGTTTGAGCTACGGAAGTGGCACATGCAGCTGTCGGAAGGAAATTCGTTTTTCTTATGAGTTAGTTGAGTTGTTGCATGCATGACTTCAGTTAGAACTCAAGTGAGTTGAGTTTAGTGGACTGGAGGTACAGTTGATGGAGTTGTGTTCAGTTTAACTTAGTTAAACTGGTTGTAGTTAGTCTAACTGCAGATAGACTAATGATGAGTTGTTAAACTAATTATTAACTCATAATACAACTAAAGAATACATCAGTTAACTCAGTTGCATGTCAGTGCATGTTCAGTTCAAGAGGGACAGGTGGTAGAGAATCAGATTGCTATCAGTTGTGACTATAGTTGTGCACCAGATCTTGCACAATCAAAGGATTGAGTATGCCAATGAGTTTGCTCACGTATTTGGCCCGCATTTTAGCCTTTTCTCACGTCCACAAAGAGTGAGTGACTATTTTGCAGGTGAAAATCGAGTTTGGGAAGCAATTCTCATCAGTTCTTGAGCAGGTATTGAGCAGTGGAGGCAGGCAAGCAGTGGAAGAGATTTGGAGATCAGATCTGAGCTGTATTGTGTGTAACAGAGGTGGAGATACTTGTGAGAAGTATTATGCTGTGTAATGTTACATGACTCAATCATTAATATACAGATAGTGTGGGGTTTTTAGCGAGATGCTTTCCCCGTGATACATACTGTGTTAATGTGTGAATGCTCTTGATGTTTTATTGTTATTGATGCTGCTATATTCTTGATCAACGTAGAGGAGCTTATGTATTGTGTATGTTTTCTGCATTAGTACATGATCAGGATAATCTCCATTGAATATGTGTTAAATTATTCAAAATTTCTACATGGTATCAGAGCTAGATAATTGTAGAAAAAGTTTCTACATGGTATCAGAGCAGCTTGATTTGTAGAAGAGATTTTTACAGGATATCAAGCGAGGGTTGATCGGAAGCAGTTGAGTTGGTGCTGGTGGAATTCAAATTTTGCAACAGTGTTGTTGAAATGTCTTTCAACGGATTGCGAATGTTATTCCAAAGCAAGAGCGACCTGGCGCTCAAATATAAACTCAGAAACAATAAAGGTGAGAATGGATCTTCATCAAAGGTATCTGATGAAGAGAATTGTGCTTTGGCTGCCAAAGCAAAGAAAGGGAAGAGCAAGAAAGCTTCTCAGTCTGGTGCGAAAGGCAAGAAGCAGGATATGTCCAAAGTGAAGTGTTTTCACTGTCACCAGCATGGACACTATGCCACAAATTGTCCGCAGAAGAAGAAGAACAAGCAAGCTGCTGGATCTGCAGGGGGAGAGGCTTTAGCTTCTCAGTTTGAGCTTGATTTTTCATTGATCGCATGCTTGGTTTCAAGTGTGATGGGATCAGTGTGGTTTCTGGACAGTGGTGCGTCTTTTCACATGACGGGAGATAGAGATTTGTTCTCTGATCTGGAGGACAAAGATCTTGGAGTGCACATCGAGATGGGCGATGATGGTAGATACAGTGCGACCGGTATCGGTACCATTTCCTTTGAGAGGGAGTCTGGTAAACCCTTTGTATTGAAGGAAGTCATGCATGTTCCAGGATTGAAGAAGAATCTCATCTCAGTGGCGATGTTAGAAGACAAGGGGTATGATGTTGTTTTCAGCGAGGGAAAGGCCTTCCTGCGCAGCAAGACAACTGGTGAGACCCGGAAGATAGGGGTTCAAGTGAGGAACCTTTATCAGTTGCATGTAGATGGATGCGCAGCAATGGCAGGCAAGGCAGAAGGATTGGTGAGCCGGGATGATGGCGAGTTGTGGCACAGGAGATTGGGTCACCTTCACCATGGAGCCTTGAAGATACTGCAGCAGATCACTACAGGGCTTCCTAAAGGCACACTTGCGCAGTCAGATCAATGCAAGGGGTGTACTTTGGGGAAGTTTGTGAAAGCCACCTTTCATGAGAAGGATAGTCGCGCCACGACGATCCTTGAGAGAATTCACACAGACGTGTGTGGACCTTTCTCAGTTGCTTCGACAGCAAAACACAGGTATTATGTGATTTTTGTTGATGATTTCTCTCGTAAGTGCTGGATCTTCTTCATGCAGAAGAAGAGCGAGACATATTCAAAGTTCTGTGAATTCAAAGCACTGGTCGAGAAGGAGTCTGGGAAGAAGGTGAAGGCTCTTAGGAGCGATAATGGTGGTGAATACATCTCGGACGAGTTCAAGGATTTCTGCAAGGCAGAAGGGATTCGTAGAGAGCTCATAGCTCCCCATAACCCACAGCAGAACGGGGTAGCTGAGCGGAAGAACAGAACCATTGTGGGTGCTGCACGGGCAATGTTGCATGATCAGGGCCTACCCCTTCACTTGTGGGCGGAAGCATGCAATACAGCAGTTTATGTGCAGAACCGTTGTCCTCATAGGATACTTGGCATGAGTACACCTGAGGAGGCTTATTCTGGTAAGAAGCCTGATCTTTCTCATTTGAGGATTTTTGGTGCTAACGTTTACATGCATGTGACGAAGGATGCCAGAAAGAAGTTGGAGCCGACTGCAGAGGTTGGGATATTTGTGGGGTACACTGATACGCCCCACAACTATCGTGTGTATTTGCCAGACAGTGGTAAAACTGTTGTGCGACGGGATATAAAATTTCAGGAGGAGAAAGCCATGAAGTGTTCGCTTGAGAGGGAGCTACACTTGCATGCAGATGAGGAGCTATTAGTTCCTAAGGATGAGCTTCAGGACGTGGATCAGCCACAGGACGAGGTTCATGGAGTGGAAGAGACCACTCATGCAGCGCCAACCATCAGAGGGCGAAAGCGCTTGACAGAAGCTGAGCGACTGGCTCAAGATGCAGAGAAAGTTGTAGGACCACCTACAGCCCAACGCAGGCAGAGACAGTCACCTGATCGGTACACTGGATACATGGCTCTTATGAGCAAGTGTGTTGTGACTGAGCCATCCTCTTTCGAGGAAGCTGTGGAGGATCCCGCATGGGTAGACGCCATGGTGGAAGAGTATGATTCTATTGTCAGAAACAGTGCATGGGAGATTGTTCCTAGACCGGAAGGGAAATCAGTGGTAGGTTCGAGATGGATCTACAAAGTTAAGCAGGCAGCTGACGGGAGTGTGGAGAAGTACAAGGCAAGATTTGTTGCCCGAGGCTTTTCACAGATTGAGGGGATCGATTATGAGGAGACCTTTGCACCTGTCGCAAGGTATTCTTCCATACGGACGATTCTTGCTCTCTCAGCGCAGATGGGATGGCACATTCATCAGATGGATGTGAAGACTGTGTTCCTCAATGGAGTCATTGAGGAGGAGGTGTACATTGAGCAACCCGAAGGCTTTGAAGTCTTCAGCAGCGAGTCGCATGTGTGCAGGCTCAAGAGAGCGCTGTATGGGTTGAAGCAAGCACCACGTGCTTGGTACACACGGATAGACAGCTATTTCACAGGACTTGGATTCTCCAAGAGCGAGGCGGATCCGAACCTATACCAGATTGTGGTGGAGGGTAAGTTGCTTATCATTGTACTGTATGTTGATGATTTGATTCTAACGGGTGATGAGCTGTTGATACTGTCATGCAAGAAGGATCTTGCTACAGAGTTTGAGATGAAGGACTTGGGCCTCCTTCACTATTTCCTAGGATTGGAAATATGGCAGCGCAGTGGTGGACTGTTTGTTTCTCAGGGCAAGTATGCTCGGGAGATACTGGAGAAGTTCAACATGCATGGCTGCAAGCCTGTTGATACTCCTCTTCCTGGAGGTTGGAGGAAGGAGGATGCCACTTCGGGAGAAGAAGTGGATGCCACTGTTTATCGACAGTTGGTGGGGTCGCTGATGTATTTGGTCAATACACGACCTGATATATGCTATGCAGTTAACCAGCTTTCACAAGCTATGGTTAAGCCTACCAAGCTCTTCTGGAAGGCGGGCAAGCATGTATTGCGCTACTTGAGAGGCACATCGGGATATGGTTTGTGGTACAGACAGGAGGATGAGGTGAAGCTATGTGGCTTCACGGATGCAGATTGGGCAGGGAGCCCAACAGACAGAAAGAGCACATCAGGAGGGGTCTTCAGTATCGGATCGACAGCAGTTTCTTGGTACAGCAGGAAGCAGAGATCTGTGGCACTCAGTTCAGCGGAGGCCGAGTATATGGCAGCAAGTTTGGCTGCATGCGAGGCTATATGGATGAGGAAGATCCTAGTTGGTTTGTTCGGTTCTCATTTGGATCCTACTGTGATTTACTGTGATAACCAGAGTTGCATTAAACTCTCGGCTAATCCTGTATTTCATGATAGATCTAAACATATTGACATCAGGTACCATCATATCAGAGATTGTGTGCAGCGGAGGATCATGTTACTTTCGTACATTCCAACGGAGGATCAGGATGCTGATATTCTGACGAAGGCTCTCACCAGGAGCAAATTCGAGTACCACCGAGGCAGGATAGGGGTTGCTGATAATCCATATCTTGTCGAGAGGGAGTGTTGAGATTGCAACAAGATGATGGAGCTTAGTGAAAAGAGTCGCCTTCACTAAGTGGGCCCGCAGGCTATTTTTGGCGCAAGTCTATTTTTAGACTATGTCTATTTTTAGACATATGGATCATGTCTATGTTTATGGATGATTGATCAAGTTGGGAAAATAGATGGACTTCTATTTTTGATGAAAGTGTGAGTGATCACAGTGTGAGTGATCAAGTCTATTTTTAGACTGGCTGTCAAAAATAGAAAAGTCAAATATTATTATCTCACAATAATATTTGGACTATAAACTTAATCTTATTCTCTTGGAGCACTTCAGTTTGAGCTACGGAAGTGGCACATGCAGCTGTCAGAAGGAAATTCGTTTTTCTTATGAGTCAGTTGAGTTGTTGCATGCATGACTTCAGTTAGAACTCAAGTGAGTTGAGTTTAGTGGACTGGAGGTACAGTTGATGGAGTTGTGTTCAGTTTAACTTAGTTAAACTGGTTGTAGTTAGTCTAACTGCAGATAGACTAATGATGAGTTGTTAAACTAATTATTAACTCATAATACAACTAAAGAATACATCAGTTAACTCAGTTGCATGTCAGTGCATGTTCAGTTCAACAGGGACAGGTGGTAGAGAATCAGATTGCTATCAGTTGTGACTATAGTTGTGCACCAGATCTTGCACAATCAAAGGATTGAGTATGCCAATGAGTTTGCTCACGTATTTGGCCCGCATTTTAGCCTTTGCTCACGTCCACAAAGAGTGAGTGACTATTTTGCAGGTGAAAATCGAGTTTGGGAAGCAATTCTCATCAGTTCTTGAGCAGGTATTGAGCAGTGGAGGCAGGCAAGCAGTGGAAGAGATTTGGAGATCAGATCTGAGCTGTATTGTGTGTAACAGAGGTGGAGATACTTGTGAGAAGTATTATGCTGTGTAATGTTACATGACTCAATCATTAATATACAGATAGTGTGGGGTTTTTAGCGAGATGCTTTCCCCGTGATACATACTGTGTTAATGTGTGAATGCTCTTGATGCTGCTATATTCTTGATCAACGTAGAGGAGCTTATGTATTGTGTATGTTTTCCGCATTAGTACATGATCAGGATAATCTCCATTGAATATGTGTTAAATTATTCAAAATTTCTACATAATCGACCAATCTCCTATGGCTTCGATGGATACTCCGCCCCTGCACTCTTAACTTACAATTCTCCATGCGGATGGCAAACAAATAAATGTTAATATCGTTTAATCAAAGGTAAACATCCGCAACTGCGGCGCCGACTGTATGCTGGATTCTATTATAAACACAGTCGTATATATAAGCAGCGCTTATTTTCTCCAATCGACGATTATGTAACACTTCTTACTGCAAGCAAAGTTATATATATATCTAACATCATATGTCAGCTGGACTTGCTACGCTGGTCGAAACAGCAAGTAGTTCTTACTTTCAAAACGACGCCCTTCGAATCTGCGGATCCCGCTGTTCTAACGATGGCTCACCTCCGTTCTTGTCCTCTGATGCAAACGAACTACGCATATATATATATCTCTCTGCATACAAACTCGTCAGCATATATATATAATCCGCCTTCAACAACAAACGGACTTGCAATCTCAGATTTCCAATAAACCACACAGCAAGTATAAAATAAAGGACTTCCAACACGCAGACATTATACCAATATCCACTTACGCAAGCTGCTGTAGGTTTTCACACTCCATTTAATATCGCCGCTTTCTCTTATTCTACACAACCATTCATGTGTATAACGTAGGTATATTGCACATGTAACCGGCTAAATACAATTGGAACCCGCCTTCAAAAACGGTACCAGTTCCGCTGTTTGGGATCTCAGTCCACGGCTGTCGTTGCAAGCGCTCAAACAAACACCGGCCAACATAATTTTGAAACTACAGCGATTAAGAACGCCCGGTTATGTTCCCTACAGTTAATTAATGAAATCTCATTCGTCCTTGTCATAACCAGCATATGAGTGCGTGTTCAACATTATAAGACTTTGTATATGGGCGCCATACAATTTCACACTATACAATACTGCATTCACATTAATTGCGCAATGGAAAATAAACAATCAACCCGTAACTTGAAACATACACAAGGGCGCATTGAAATCCAGAACCATTATCGATTCATGCAAATTCATATTTATATTCACATAAAACAATCATTCACACAATAGTTATATTCATGGCCAGATATGCAAATCCATGGCCCTTTTACAAACTGCTGAAGGCTTACAGCTTTGCTGATCAAGCCTGTTCTCAATCAACCTCTCTCACCATCTCTCCCTCTTGCCTTTGAGGCTCATAAATTTATACAAATTGAATTGAACCAATTTAGGTTCAAATCCCTTTAATCACTCAACAAAGTCCTCAAATATCTCAACACCCCTACAATCTAGATTTTATCCCTAAAATCTTGAAACTAAATCTAATTTAAATAGATTTTAGGTGTGGACTCAACTAAGTCCCGTACATAGCATTTCCACTTCCTAGAATTTCTATCTAACTCTATTTTCTCTCATATTCCTTTTAATTAAAAGAATATTTACAAAATCCTCATTTTCTCCTATTTTATTAAAAAAATAACAAATTAATTAATAAAATATTAAAAATCATCACACCCCCTTTTAACATATTTACAAATGAAAAAAATGGTCTTGATGCTCCTGCATCAGACTCCCAACGTTAAACTAAACATGATCGCCTGATCATGTGTTCGGATCTGTGTATGCCTGGATCCCATATCTTGTGTTGTAACTTTCCACTTGCTGCACTTTCACAATCTGTCTCTATTTTCATTTTGCTGCTTCTCCTTTGTTTTACTGCAGCTGGCCTCTTCCGGGATTCTTTCATCATCATCCGCCTCATCAGTTCAATTTCCAACTCTTTTGTCAGCACATCAGTATGCTGATTTGTATTCACCATGAGACTGTCAACTAGTCTCTCCTTCTTACCATCATCTGCTCCATAACTATCATTCATGAGAACTTTCCTGCCTTGCTTCCTCAGCAAATTATCCTGCACATAAGTCCTTTGTCTCTCCAACTCTCTTCTTTGGAGATCTAGTTTCCTATACAATTCAACAACTTCATTAGAAGTAGAACTTGGAACCTTCACACGATTTTCCATACCTTCACCAATGCTTGACCAATCATCAGCTGGTCCTTCTCTTTCTGCATCAACATCCTGATTAGACTCCTTCGTCTTCATCTCCTTCTGAGATCTTGCTATCTCAACATCGATCTGAACAGCCTTCAGATTCAATTTTTCTTGAACAAACTCTAAAGCTTGCTCATCTCCTTGTACTGTACCTGCAAACATACACAACTCATTAGTTTTTAAATCACAAGACTTTTCAGTCTTGACTGCTTCCTCCAATTCCATCTCTGGCTCAAGAACTCTAAGTTCCCTTTTCAACAAGGCAATCACAATTTGCCTCAACCTCCTCTGCAATTGTTTCCAAACCACTCTCTTTCCTTTCAGTGGAAAGATCCAACCTCTATTCTGATTTTCCTGCTCTTGCAGCCACTCGTCTAGTACCTGCAATTGTACCTTCATTACTGCAATCTCTCTCTCTCTGACCTCATCACTCATCCTACCACTGTGGCATTCCTCTGAACCTCTTCCCTGATCCTCCATGATCATTTCCTTCATGAGTTTCTCACTCACCATGAGTTGTACTAGCCTCTACGACAACAATCTCTTCTGCTGCCACTTACCTCACCAAGCTCTCCTCACTCAGTCTTTTGGTAAGTACTTGGTTCACTGCCTCTGGAACTTTTCGAGCACTCTCTCTGCTCTCTCTCTAGGCTATCTCTTCAACTCACCTTCTTCTTCAGGACACTGCAATTGTCCTTCGTATTCAGCCTTGAGCTGAATGCCAGGTTCACTGCCATCATCTTCTCTGCAACCATAAACTTCATTTACAAATTTCAAATTAGAAAAATCATCTCACCTCTTAAGATCTTGCATGATCTTTTCCTCACTGCAATTCTGTTCACTTGTGTAGTTTGCATATCAAATTTAAAACTCTGATCTTCATCATCATTCATCATACAGTCAAAAATAAATTTCAGTTTTCAATAAAAACCTTCTCGTCCCCATTCAGAAAATAAACATTTTTTCAATTCAACAAAACCTTGAAAATAAACATTCCACAGAGCCAGGCTCTGATACCAAAACTGACGCAAGCTTAGAGCTTGCAATAACCAGGATCTTTTCCATACATTCATATGCAAGCATGCGCCTCAACTTTTTCTCAATACACGGAAATTTCATCACTGTAGATCGATCCTGCTCGTGGCATTTTCATATCGACTTCTTGTTGATTTTCTGCATTAAAACTTAGCGCCATAATTTCACCACATACTCAAGTTAATAATGAAATTCTCTGCGCCGTCAATTCATTAACATAAAAAACTTCTATAGATGCATGAATGACCCGACAATTCAACATACATGCTTCCGCTGCGTTCCAATCTCTTTACTAATAATCTGCTCCTCAACCACCTCTTTAATAATCGGCCAATCTCCTATGGCTTCGATGGATACTCCGCCCCTGCACTCTTAACTTACAATTCTCCACGCGGTTGGCAAACAAATAAATGTTAATATCGTTTAATCAAAGGTAAACATCCGCAACTGCGGCGCCGGCTGTATGCTGGATTCTATTATAAACACAGTCGTATATATAAGCAGCGCTTATTTGCTCCAATCGACGATTATGTAACACTTCTTACTGCAAGCAAAGTTATATATATATCTAACAGTCATATGTCAGCTGGACTTGCTACGCTGGTCGAAATAGCAAGTAGTTCTTACTTTCAAAACGACGCCCTTCGAATCTGCGGATCCCGCTGTTCTAACGATGGCTCACCTCCGTTCTTATCCTCTGATGCAAACGAACTACACACACACACACATATATATATATATCTATATATATATATATATATATATATATATATATATATATATATATATATATATATATATATATATATATATATATATATCTTTGCATACAAACTCGTCAGCATATATATATAATCCGCCTTCAACAACAAACGGACCTGCAATCTCATATTTCCAATAAACCACACAGCAAGTATAAAATAAAGGACTTCCAACACGTAGACATTATACCAATATCCACTTACGCAAGCTGCTGTAGGTTTTCACACTCCATTTAATATCGCCGCTTGCTCTTATTCTACACAACCATTCATGTGTATAACGCAGGTATATTGCACATGTAACCGGCTAAATACAATTGGAACCCGCCTTCAAAAACGGTACCAGTTCCGCTATTTGGGATCTCAGTCCACGGCTGTCGTTGCAAGCGCTCAAACAAACACCGACCAACATAATTTTGAAACTACAACGATTAAGAACGCCCGGTTATGTTCCCTACAGTTAATTAATGAAATCTCATTCGTCCTTGTCATAACTAGCATATGAGTGCGTGTTCAACATTATGAGACTTTGTATATGGGCGCCATACAATTTCACACTATACAATACTGCATTCACATTAATTGCACAATGGAAAATAAACAATCAACCCGTAACTTGAAACATACACAAGGGCGCATTGAAATCCAGAACCATTATAGATTCATGCAAATTCATATTTATATTCACATAAAACAATCATTCACACAACAGTTATATTCATGGCCAGATATGCAAATCCATGGCCCTTTTACAAACTGCTGAAGGCTTACATCTTTGCTGATCAAGCCTGTTCTCAATCAACCTCTCTCACCATCTCTCCCTCTTGCCTTTGAGGCTCATAAATTTATACAAATTGAATTGAACCAATTTAGGTTCAAATCCCTTTAATCACTCAACAAAGTCCTCAAATATCTCAACACCCCTACAATCTAGATTTTATCCCTAAAATCTTGAAACTAAATCTAATTTAAATAGATTTTAGGTGTGGAATCAACTAAGTCCCGTACATAGCATTTCCACTTCCTAGAATTTCTATCTAACTCTATTTTCTCTCATATTCCTTTTAATTAAAAGAATATTTACAAAATCCTCATTTTCACCTATTTTATTAAAAAAATAACAAATTAATTAATAAAATATTAAAAATCATCACACCCCCTTTTAACATATTTACAAATGAAAAAAATGGTCTTGATGCTCCTGCATCATTTAGGTGGGTCGTGAAGCTTTTCTTTCTTTTTATCATATTTATCGGGCAGTACCCCCCCCACCCTTCTACATTGTCCTTTATATCTAGCTTGATAGCTTGGCTCCTTGTGAATCTCTTAGTGGGGGTGGAAGTGCCCTTCAACTTAGTCTTTTTACCTATAGTCTCCCTAGTCACCACCACTTCTTCATATTTTTCATCCTCCTTTGTTTGTGACACACCAGTCTATGGATTCTTCCTTGGTTTTTCTATTGGTGTTTCCTCCATGGGCTCTGAAGGGTCAGAGTCTTCATCCTTCGCGAAATAATTCTCGGCCAGAAAATCCTCCCACATCTTCTTCTTATCCTTCAAAACCTCCATTAGGATGATTTTTACCAGCCCATGGTGATAGAGGTTTTCCTCCAAATGGGTTGCCCTTTCCTTAGTGGTCGTAGACATTTTCATCAGGGACATATTCAAATAATATGGAAAATTCAAAGTCTTATCTTGAAAATGTGCGACAAGCCCAATGTGAAATAAAAATGCAAGCCCAAAGCGACCTTTGCATGTTATATACTTCTGCAGGAAAAATAATAGCTATTGATACTTACTTCTCAGGAATTCTTGCAAAATCCCTTTGCTCCAGTCGAGGTTTGAATGCTCCTTCTGGAGAAAGGACGCACACATTCCCTTATTGAAACATTGATTCTTAGAACAACATTCCTCCTCCTATGGAATTCCACATGCCCAAGCCACAAAATCCTATATTAGTCTGAACTGGACTTTCCTGACTTGTGCTCTGTCACCATTCAAATTCAAGGCGAAGGACTTCGTAACCTCTGAATTGTGGCCGCTGAATTTTTGAAACAATGGTAACCACCCTACTTTCTCCAATCTTGCTTTACTGCGAGGGTCGACTTCCAACAGTGCAAGGCCTTACGGCTTGAATCGGATAGGGGCACATAGTTTTGACATAATGAAGGACAAGAGAGACAAGATGAATGAAACTCACATAAATGTCATGCTAAGACTTGCAATGGATCACTCGACAAGGGAGGGTTAAATTGGAAATATCGGAGAGCACAAATATTTCGAGAAATAGGTCGTGATCATGATTATCATCATGATCTATTCTGCAAAAGGATATCGAGAGTACTGTTAGTCCTTACAATTTCCTATGTTGAAAAGTAAATTGAGAAGGGTAACCTCAAAACACTTCAGCTCAGTAGCTAGCCTGACTGAGCATGAGAGAGATCTCTCTAAGTCTCTTATCAGTGATATGACTTTAAAGAAAATTAGTTTTAGGCTACATATATATATATATATATATATATATATATATATATATATGTTTGTTTGTTTGTGAAAATTTGGGTTTTAGGGTTTGCTGAACTTAGGGTTTGGAGCCACAAATAGGTCTAAGTTGTAGGAGTGCAGGAACAAATATGAGAAGGATCTAGATATCAGAAGCCATGGTGTATTTAGAATATTTTCAATGTAGTATAGAAGAGAAAGTGTAGAAGAAACTAATGAGCATGAGTAAACATGATTTCATTAGCTTAGGAAGACATAAACATAATAATGAAAACAAGATAACAGAGCTTGAGAAACAAGAATTCTGTATATTTCACTGTAAGGAATCCATAGAAAGAAGAGATATCATGTAGATAAAGATGTTTTAACCATTAGAAAACAAATAGAATGAAGAACAAACACCATGAACTCACTGGGCTAGAGTTCCTTGAAAATAGCTGCAACCTGTCTCTGTATTAGCTAAAAAGATGATTACATGCAAGCCTCCTCCACAAAAAAGTTCAACTCTTCTCTCTGAAAGAGAAATGATACATATAGACTCTCTTAGACCACTTTCCCACCTTTAGGAGTCAAATTCCTTGGTGGAGGAACTGACTCCAAGATTCTCTCAACCAACAGTGAGAGTGAGAAGGTGAAACTCAAACACTTCTTGGAGAGTTTGTTTAGGAGTTTTCTTCCTTTATGAGGCCTAATAAACATCAAAAACAACCTATGATGTACATTTATTCATGCCTACATCACCTAGCCTCAAAACTAGTTCCATTACATAGAGAATCTTGACTTTGACTAAGTCAAACTAGAAACTAGAAATTTTACACAGTGAAATTTACAATTTAAAACACAGAAAAGTGCAGAAACGTAGCGCTGATTTTAAGGTGCCTTCCAGAGGTCAAACTGAACATCTGAGAGAATGGTCAACTAGCCCTTCAAGTATAGTTTCCATAATAGTTTTAATTTTTGAATTTGTACCATGGGAACGCCTTAAAATATCTGTTCTCCCAAGGTCACTCCCAGTGTGCAGTGCCTGTCAAAAAAGGGTCCAGAATGCTAGTTTTTTGCCCCTTTTTTGCACTTTTCTCCAAAATTGAGCCACCTTTGTAAAATCTGAGCAAATGGATTTTTAGAGGATGGAAAGCTCTTTCCAAAAATGTGAACTTTTCCTAAAATAGTTGCCTAAATAAAAATCGCAGCACCAAGGCACTGTGTTTCTAGAGCTATTGATTTTCTGAATTTAGCTCCAAAATACATAAAAAACTAAAAGTGCTCAGAATTTGCTAAAAAATGGCTAGAAGTTCTAAAATTATGTATGTTAAACCTTCATAGGTGCTTCAGAAAGCATCTCCAAGTTTCCCTCATCCTTTTGGTCCTTTTTGGCTTCTTTGAGCTTGTTTTCAAGATGCTTTACCTTGACATTGGCAATCATGTTTTGAGCCTGGTAGTGGTGCACCATACATCTAAGCAACTGATTATCTCTATTTTCCTTCTCAAGGAGCTTCTCCAAGTGTTCATTCACCCTGTTGAGCCAATGCTCCTTGTCTTGATTGCTCTCAAGAGAAATTCTGTCCTCCAGGTCTATGCCTTCATTCAACATGATGTGTTCTTCCTCTTCTTGTAATGCCTTCTTTAGGCCCTTTGTTCTTGGCCTTTTCCTCTTACCTTTCCCTTTTTCTCCTTTAGGCTCACTTGACTCTATGATTTCTTTGCCCTTTCCAACTTGTTGCAATAACTTGGTTTGTTATTTTTTCCATGATCAATTCATTTGCTTTGAGCTGACTATTCACTTGTTCAAGGAATGAAATGATGTATCTAGCTCTCACCATGTTGATTATAAGATCCTTGATCTCATAGTCTTTGTCTCTGATTGTCTATTGCATACTTGAATTTTGATCCTTTGCCTCTAAATCAACTATCTCAAACTCATGCTCAACTGTGTCTTTATCTTTCGTTGTTGATCTGTGTTTTGTTGATGAAGAAGGCTTGGTCCCTTTCTCACTATGAGAAGCAAACACAAGCCTCTTTCCTCTCTTGTACATTCTAGTCATGCTGGGCTTAGGTGCTTTGGCTCTTTCAACTGATTTGTTTTATAACCCTACTTCCATAGGATGTGCTAATGTGTCTTGGTGATGACTTGGTGAAGTAATCTCATTTCATTTTTGAAGCCCTAGATGATAGGAGAGGGGAAAAAACAATGAGGGATGAGTGGAAAATAAAGTGATGTGAAAGTGGAGTTTTACAAAATGGAAAAGGAGGTTTGAAAGAGGTGGGAATGAACTATGCATAGCTAATTAAAATGAGTGGAAAAGCAATGGAGGAATGATCTACTTGTGAGAAGGAAAAATAGAGTTTGTAGTGAAAGTGCCCAAAAACCCTTAGGAATGAACTAGGGTTTTACTTTTAGAAAGTTAAAATTATGTTTTGAGGTTGATTGAGTGTTTAAAATAGCTTAAAAAACATGTATACAGGTAGAGGGAAACATTTTACATGTTTAAAAACCAAGAAGTAAAAATGGCCATCATCAACCTATCATTTTTCATGAAAAATTCACTACAAAACACTGATTGGAAAAATCATTGGCATGAGATGATTTTGAAAAGCGAAGAAGGAAGAATAATGGTTTACTTACTTGTTGCTTGGATTAGGAAGCAACAAAATCAGGTTAAAAAGCCAAAAAATTTAATTTGGGAGAGATTTTAGCATTTTCTGGACACTCTGCCCCGTGCGCAACGCAGTTAGGTTGTGCACAGCGCCTGTGTGCAGCACAATGTCTCTGTGCACAATGCCTTGTCTCTGTGCGTAGCACCGGTCTTCCAAACCACTTTTGGAGGCCTTAAACTGCTCCAAATTGAGATCTTGATAGCTCGTTGGAAATTTCTTGAAGTCTGCTATAAGATGGACACCTCAAGCATGTAATCTGGACACTCCATGAGGGAGAAACATTGATTTTCCCAAGGTCATAGAAGCATAACGCCAACTTGCAAAGAACGTTTGGATGCCTTCCACTAATCCAAATCACAAGTTGAAGGCACCACTGGAAAGCTTACGATATCTTCTACACAATATAGTCGTTAAGAACTACCAAACCTACTCCAAACCCCTGAAAAACTATATTTACATCAAGCTCTCCAGAAGTGCAACAACTCTCCCGTAGCAAGTGTAGTTTGGGAATTTATTTCAAATCATAACACTTGTTCATAAAATGAAGGAGGTTTTTGTTCTTTATACTATAATGGACAAAAACCTCTTTCACGTTTTCAAAATTCTTCTCCATTTGGTCAGAAACATATTTTTAAGAAAAAATGTACCTATGAGGAATGATGAGACAAGGTAGTGTACTGAAACATTGTCTTATTTGAAACAAAACATTACCTTTACCTTTATTTTGCTTTCCCTAAGCTGCTAACTCCCTTTACCCACTGAATTACATGATGGACATGTTTTGTTTTGACATATGGTATCATGACGACACATGGATTGAAAACCTAGACCATGACCTAAAATCAGGAATTTAACCATTTCATGACCCAAGACATTTAAATGAAGATATGACACCTCGAAGAAGACAATGACCATGATAAGTGATGAATACCATGAGTAAGTGAAGGGAGCAGCAGTTACCTAGACACAACAACCAATGACCAAATTTTTATTTGAAGACTCACTGAAATGACAAAAAATCGACTTGACACCCTAACAACACCTTGTAAGAGCATATTTGATCTTTGGTGACAGGCTGAACTGCCTGACACCAACATTGGCTCCAACTGGGGATGGAAGCTCATTGGAGGTGTCAAGAACACCATAGACCAAGTAGCCTTATCCATTGGGCATGGAGTCAAAATGAAAAGACTAAACTCAAACTGAAAATTGACTGACTAATTAACTGACTTGACTATAAAAAACATACTAACTGAACTTACTTATGGCAATAGACCATCGGGATCTTAGGGCCTTCACCTCGGGCTTCAAATCCTGATGATAACCACCCACCTGCTGAAGATGTATATACAATCATGTGTAATTATCCCTCTAGTGTAACCAATCCAACAAATGGCTACTTACTTGAATCCTACTCACACTTTCCTTGAGCAGGCAGACAAAACAAAAGCTAGGAAACTCCAAATTCCATATGGATTCAACACCTATATTGACAAACTTGAAAAATTCTTCCTCTACTGATAACTGAAATAAACTCACCAGAGGATCATCGAAAGCACGCAACATATGCTTTTCTGAATGATTTAAAATAAGAAAGCAAGCCTCATTCCAAAATGTTGATTTGTCTATGTGCTGAAATTGATCACCTTCATCAATGAATGCTACAACATTGACCTTCATTACTGGCTATAACGAATTTGCCACACGATCCTGAAAATCATGAAAAATCATCTCTTGCTAATTTGGTGGAATAAAGAAACATCCTTCTATTGCAACTAGTCACTCTTCATGATGAACCTTGGGAAGAGTGTGCTCTTGGTCCTCAAAAAAGTCTGAACATATAGATGGACAAGTTTCATCTTGAGACAAAAATTCAAGAAATGAAATATTTGAAGAGAAATTTGATTGACACTCCTCATCAATGTCTTGGTCTCCTAAACACTATTGAACACCTTCATATAATTTGAGGGAATGAATGTGAGCTTCATCAATTGACATTCGATCCCTGGTAACGGTGCCAAAAATGTTAGTCCTTACAATTTCCTAGGCTGAAAAGGAAATCAAGAAGGGTAACCTCAAACCACTTTAGCTCAATAGCTAGCACCATTGAGCATGAGAGGGATCTCTCTAAGTCTCTTATCAGTGATATGACTTTAAAGAAAATGAGTTTTAGTATATATATATATATATATATATATATAGAGAGAGAGAGAGAGAGAGAGAGAGAGAGATTTGTTTGTTTGTTTGTGAAAATTTGGGTTTTAGGGTTTGCTGAACTTAGGGTTTGGAGCCATAAATAGGTCTAGGTTGTAGGAGTGCAGGAGCAAATATGAGAAGAATCTAGATATTAAAAGCCATGGTGTATTTAGAATATTGTCAATGTAGTATAGAAGAGAAAGTGTAGAAGAAACTAATGAGCATAAGTAAACATGAGTTCATTAGCTTAGGAAGACATAAACATAACTATGAAAACCAGATAACAGAGCTTGAGAAACAAGAATTTTGTATATTTCACTGTAAGGCATCCATAGAAAGAAGAGATATCATGTATATAAATATGTTTTAACCATTAGAAAACAAATAAAATGAAGAACAAATACCATGAACTCACTGGGCTACAATTCCTTGAAAATACCTACAACCTGTCTCTTTATTAGCTAAAAAGATGATTACATGCAAGCCTCCTCCACAAAAAAGTTCGACCCTTCTCTCTGAAAGAGAAATGATACATATAGACTCTCTTAGACCACTTTCCCACCTTCAGGAGTCGAATTCCTTGGTGAAGGAACTGAATCCAAGATTCTCTCAACCAACAAGTGAGAGTGAGAAGGTGAAACTCAAACACTTCTTGGAGAGTTTGTTTAGGTGTTTGTTTCCTTTATGAGGCCTAATAAACATAAAAAATAACCTATGATGTAAATTTATTCATGCCTACATCACCTAGCCTTGAAACTAGTGCCATTACATAGATAATCTTGACTTTGACTAAGTCAAACAAGAAACTAGAAATTTTACATAGTGAAATTTACAATTTAAAACACAGAAAAGTGCAGAAAAGAAGCGCCGACTTTCAGCTGATTTTAAGGTGCCTTCCAGAGGTCAAAATGACAATCTGAGAGAACGTCAACTATCCCTTCACGTCTAGTTTCCAGAATAGTTTGAATTTTTGAATTTGGACCATGGGAATGCCTTAAACTATCCATTCTCGCAAGTTCACTCCAGGTGCGCAGCCCCTATCAAAAAAGGGTCCAGAATGCTAGTTTTTTGCCATGTTTTTGTACTTTTCTCCAAAAATGAGCCACCTCTATAAAATTTGAGCAAATGGGTTTTTAGAGGATGGAAATATATTTCCAAAAATATGAACTTTTCCTAAAATATATGCCTGAGGAAAAGCACAGGGCCAAGGCATTGCATTTCTAGAGCTGTTGATTTCCTGAATTTGGGTCCAAAATTCACAAAAAAATAAAAGTGCTCAGAATTTGCTCAAAATTGTCTAGAAGCTGTAAAATTATGTATTTTAAACCTTCATATGTGCTTAAACAAGCATCTCCAAGTTTCCCTCATCCTTTTGGTCCTTTTTGGCTTCTTTGAGCTTGTTTTCAAGCTGCTTTACCTTGACATTGGCGATCATGTTTTGAGCCTGGTAGTGGTGCGCCATATGTCTAAGCAATTGATTACCTCTATTTTCCTTCTCAAGGAGCTTCTCCAAGTGTTCATTCACCCTGTTGAGCCAATACTCCTTCTCTTGATTGATCTAAAGAGCAATTATGTCCTCCAGGTGTTACACTAAAATTTGTCACCATGACTATTTGCAGTTAGTATGGCTTCATCAACTATCATACTATCCTCCTTGGCAAGCCTCATACCTCTGCTCTCCATGTCAAACTCCGAGAAAGAGAGAAAGTCATTAAAAATCTATATATCTCTGGGTACGCAGTTTCTCTTAGCCTTACCTGCGTGTACGCACCCCAAGTTCACAATACCTGCGTACTTGTACGCTCTGTCTATAAAGCAATGGGTGTGTACTCCTGTAAAGGTCAAAAGGCGCAAATTTCACTCCCAAAAAGTTACTTGTGGTCATTTCTAGAGCATTCTAGAAGCTTGTTTGACGTGTATGAAGCGCCTCCAGATGGTTCATGTATCCCTACCAAAGAGGAACTTATCCCATCAAGAGGGGAGCTATCCCATCCAAAGAGGGGCTTATCCCATTGATGGTGGACCTGAATAACTTCCTCTAGAGCACTATAAATACAGGCATTGGGCCAAAGGGAGGGGAGGTTGAAAGCTGAACATTTCTAAGGGTAGATGTTGCTGGAATTAGGACTCCCTTGTAAAGCTTGAGAGGAGAGATTCCCATCCTTTCCTAGCCTTATTTGAGAGTGGGTGAGCTGATCAAAGTAAAGAAAAACTCTTGCTGGACCCTAGGAGGGACTTGCACAACACCAAGGCTCAGGTTGTAATGGTTCCTCTTGTTTCCTCTTAATACAAATGAACTCATTTTTCTCAACAGATTGTTATTCATGATTTGTTTCATATACTCCTTGGTCTGTATGATGAATATGTATTGTTTTATGAGTTTATCAGGTGTTGTTTAATCTTTTGGCTTGTTATTGAATGAAGGTTTCGAAGAGAAGGAGGAGCTCATCTGGATCGGCGAGGCTGGACTACTACAAAGCGATGGACTAAAGGTATGTTAAGATCCCCTAATTACTTGTATTCTCAATGCATGTTTAGAGAAAGGTAGTGTTTATTTGTTTTGTTTGTCACTAGAAAGCTTTTGCTTCTAGGGAGGTCGGTTGTGTCCGCACTATCGACTCTTTCCACCTGACAAAATGGTGACTCCACTGGGGAATCCATTGATGTGAATGTTTTTTCCTTTGTATCAAATTTTGATCTGAGAAAAGTCATTTGTTTTCTGGTTTTTGGCTGTCTGACTGTGTATTTGGGTGGGCTAGCTTCGGGTTAAATTAGATTTTAGTTTTTCTTTGTTTTGCTAGAGGTACGCAGCCTCTGAGTTGAGCACAGTGCGTACCTGTACGCACTGTCGCTTTGTGCACAGAGCGTACCCGCACCTGTGCAAACAGGTCGCCTGCGTACCTTGTCAAAATTAAGAAAATTTCAATTTTCTTCTTTTTGCCTTTTAGATTTTCTTTTTAATTTGTTTTTTCTGCCCAGATCCACTGGTTTTCTGTCATAAATCTTCACCTAAGCTTGTTTCGTCAGTATCGAGAGTTTTAGTGAAATTCATAGAGGTTTTGCCTTAGGGTTTGATTTTTAACTGATCCTGTAGTGACTTTGGCCTTAGAGGTTGTCAAACTTTGGATCTCCTTGGTTTTGTTCAGTCCTCTTAGGAGTCGGGCCTGTCATAGAATTCACCCTTGTGAGAGACCTACCTTTGCGTCTTCTCTTTGCGAATCTCGAAAAAGTTTGTTGTTTGAACTTTGAATTTTATTCTTGAGAAAAGAACAAAAGATTTTGATTTTTGTTTTGACTAGTTTTTGGTTCTGCATTAACTAGTCCTTAGTTACATTTTGACTGAGTAAAACATCCAGGAATCATCTTTAGTAAGCTTTTGACTCGTTAGATTTACTTTTAGGTGCTTTTCTCTTAGATTTGATTTTGAGTGAAATTGAGTTGTTTTGATTGCCATAGTTTTTTTTAACTTTGATTTTTGTTAAAGTAAGTTTTACATGCTTTATTAATTAGGAAAAAATACAAAAATATCTTTTGAAGGAAGGTTTGCTTGGGTAGCATTTGAGTCTTTGAAAGAAAAAGGAATTTTCGTGAAGTGATTAGTGGTCATGTGTCGTATGTTTTGAAAAGATAAAGAGTTTGTTTCTTTGTTTTTCATTACCGAGAAAGTTGTCTTTATATCAAGTTTGCATTCTCCAACTCTCTTAGCTAGGGAATTCATTGAAAAAGAGAAATTAGTATAAATCATCCTAAGTGCATCTTTTTAGTGGATTTCGGTCGAGTCTACACACCACCAGTTTCATCTCCACTACCTTTTGTCTTAAAGAAAGCCATAAAAATTAACGCTTAAAGTAAAATCAACTTAGTAACTTTTATTTACTAGGGCTCTGAAACACCAATATAGATCAGGCTAGTGTCTTGGAGTAGGAGAGTAATTAACTCTCCAAGACAGTAAAACCAAACAAGTAGCTCATCTTGTGGTAGGATAAATCCAATTGTTTCATTTGTACTCTGGGAAAGCTCCTCTTAAAGGAGAAGCATGAGCTCATGTCCGAACCAGTGAGGGGATCAATCCTCCCTCGTTGGGAACGACGCCAGACACGCACGTATTACAAACGGTAAACCTCGAATTAAACATTGTCGAGGAGCCAGGGGTCACTTGTCGGTAAACCTTGGATTATTGTCAAGGAGCCGGCAAGGGGATTGAGCTTGATACTCTGCCCTTGCGTGCTGTCGGAGCGTAGACTGTTCCCCCAGGTACATTTGTTGCTGTTGGTAACCTTAGTGTCCATTATCTTTAGGATTCTACCAAGGTGACGGTGGAGGGAAGATCCCACTGTACCTGGAGCAGACGTCGGCTAGACTCACTTGGATTTTCCGGGGGGTTCACTTCACTCGAGACGGTTAAAGTGGAGGAACTTGTGCCGGTCTATTCATTAAGCAGGTTGCCGGGGTAACTGTTCCGCCCACCACTTCTGTACTGAATTCGCCGATGTTGGGTTTCATCTCCAACTAGTGTTTTCGGTCCGGAAGGCTACTGTTTGTGTATGGTTTGACGCCCTAGATTCTTTAGGCGTGTGATTCAAATTTGTTTGGTTCTTTAGAGACTTTAGGTGGTTTGCTTTGAGGTTTTACTTTGTTTGCGTGTGCAGTAGTTAAAAGTTTTTAACTGTGGCTGAATTACCGAGACAGTCCCGTAGACTTCGGGGCAAGTCTCCTGAGATTGTTACCATGGCCGATTTGTTGAGGAAGTTCCGTAGATTGCGGGGCGAACCTCCTGAAGAGGTCCCGAGTCATTACGAAGGTTTGAAGGTCCTTGTAACTCCTAGTGGCAGTAAAGTTGGTTCACCTGAAGAAGGAGAATCGTCATTGGTAGTCCATCCAGATTACCAAGGTCTAGAAACAGGTTATAATCCTGAAGCTGTTGCAGTTTCCGAGCTTGCTGGTAGTTTTTCATCTACTAGTGATATAGGCGAAGAACCTGAAATATCTGAACCTGTTACTCCAACTTCTAGTGCACCTGATTCACCTAGGGTAGAAAGAGTCATCACCGAAAATTTTCCTACTGGTTTGATAGCTATTGAAGAACTTGCTCCAGAGGAAGAATTTGGCGTATCTATCCTTGAAGATCAACCTACTATTGATCTAAGGGAGCGTGAATCTATCTTTTACAGTCCTCCTCGAAGTACTACTTGGTACCTTTCGTTAACCAATTATTTAGACAACTCAGGGATAAGTTTTTCTCCACCTCGTACTCCTTTTCCACCTGGAGGTATTTATACTCCTGTAAATATGTCTGGTCAGTCGTCCGTGTTCACTCAATCTCCTAAATCTTTCTTGTACGGCAGTCCTTCTGTTCCCTCCGGGTATCAGTCACTTTCTGGTACTTTTGCGGGAGCATTTCCTCAACCCATTGAACATGGGTTATTAGCTGGAAACAATGGTAATAAACCGTTGGGTGTAGGAGACATTTACATGATGTCAGGTTCAGTTCCCAGTTCTCAACCTCAAGGTGGTCAATTACCGCCTGGGGGGCAGCCTCAATTAACGCCTGGGGGGCAACCTCAAGGTACACAAATTGCGTCTAGGGGGCAACCTCAAGGACAATATGTACCCATAGTACAATACATTCCTCAAGGTCAACCCCAGCCTCAATATGTACCCCAAGGTCAACCTCAGTATCAGTATTTACCTCAAGGGTATCAACCTCAAGGTCAAGGTCAACCCCAGTATCAGTATTTACCTCAAGGTTATCAACCTCAAGGTCAATACTCGAGTCAAGGTTATCAACCACCTCAAGGTCAATCATATGTTCAAGGTACGGGAACTGTGCCTTTCAGTTATCAATCCTATCCTCAATCCGGTTATGGATCTCAATATCCTCAACCTGTCATGGGTCAATACCCCGGAATGAACATAGTGTGGGATCCATCGCAAGTTCAACAGGTATTGCAGCCAAGTGTACAGTTGTCATCTCAAGCTGGACAACCCTTAGTTGCTGGTCCATCCCAGCAACCAGTCCAGTCTAATGTTCAAACTTCTGTACCTTCGGTAGTTACTCAGCCGCCAATTGCACCTAGTACTCCATCTCAAACAACGGCTGCTGCAACTACCGCAACATCTGCTCCTTCCACCACACTTGCTTCTGGAGTGTCGACAGCTCCGGTTTCTACTGTCTCTGCAACTACTCCTCAGACATCTTTACCATTGTCTGGATCTACGATTCAAACTACGGTTCAGATGCCTGTAGGACAACCTGGTTTAAGTACGGTTGTCACTAGTCAACCACAATTCATTTATCAACCGTACCAGGGACAGTACCAATACGGGCCTGCTGTCCAACAGCCGGTTTACCAGTATCAACCGTATCCTCGGTACACTTATCAACAACCTCAACAACCCCAGTACGGTCCGGTTAATCCTGGTTTTCCAGGAGGATATAATATCCCGAATGCGATTCCTATTCCAAGTTATCCTGGATATCCTCCTCCTGGGACTAGTCTTGTGACCCAGAGTTTTAGGGATCCTAATCGGCAATTACCGTTTATAGCAACTTTAGATTTACCAGACTTGTCGCGCCTAACGAACGATCCAATAAATTATCTTCCGTTCTGGCCGCCAATGCCAAATAAGTTGCCCAGCGATATACCCAAGTTCGACGGTAAGTCTGGAGAGGATCCGTCCAATCATGTGATGACTTACCACCTCTGGTGTGCTTCAAATTCCATCTCGGATGATTCGATCCGCTTACGTCTTTTCCAGCGTACGCTCATTGGTCTCGCGGCCAAGTGGTACATTGAGTTACCACGGGCCTCATTTTACAATTTTAGTCAGTTAGCTACCTCGTTCCTAACTCATTTTCAGTTGCCGGTCAGATACGATAATGGCACGGAGCTACTAACTTCACTAAAACAGTCGACATCCACTTATATTTCCAATCATATCCATGAATGGAGACGTCGACGGCGATTAGTGAAAGTTTTTATTCCGGACCAAATCTTAGCTGAATGGTTTGTTAAATCATTATTACCGAAGATTACTGAAGATGTAGCTAAGGCCGGAGTAGTTACTGAAGAGAAAGTAATTGCTCAAGCGCAGTACCTTGACTTAGTTTACACTCAGTCAGGTACGTTACACGAAAAGATCCCAGATCTTCCAAAGTCAAATCAAATCGCTACTGCTCCTTCGGGATCTCATGCTGCTGATGGCATGATTGGTATGGTAAATACTAAAAGTAAGAAGAAATATTCAAAGAATTCTTCGCCCATTATAACCTTACCAGATTCCCTGACAGGAGAGTCTTCTCCTGAAATATCCGCCGATATTCACGCTGTAAAGTCATCTACGGCTAAATCAAAAAACGGTGGGAAGAAGAAGGGTAAGAAGAAGGGTAAAGCAGACAAGGCTCCAAAGGAGAAAACAGAAAAGTCGGAAACCAATGACGAAAAGCGCAAACCTCGATATCCTTGTCTAATTTGTGAAGAGGATCATTTTACAAGAGATTGCCCCCATCGGGCCGAGGTTGTGAAAATTGTCAAAGGTTCCTCAACTCCTGCTGTTTTGAAAGATCCATTTCCAAAGCAGGAGAGTAAGATGATAGGTTCTTCCTCGAGTGCCACTGAAGAACCCATATTGATGATGTCTCATGTAAGGATTGCGACTCGATCACACGATTATGGTAGTAAAAGTCCTGTTGATGGATCGAAAGAAGCAGAATCTTCTCATTCAAATCCATCAACCTCAGCTCCCGGTTCCGATCCACTACAGATCGAGAAACCTAACCCTGACTTAGTAATAAAACCGCTTGCCAAGGGTGTACTTCGAAGGTCTGCTTTCAATCCTCATGCGAGAGCGGCCCAGAATTACAACATTGTTGAGGATTTAGCTGTTTCACCCTCAGCAATGTCGGCTTTAGAGGTGCTGCAATCATGCCCAGCACAACGAAAATTACTTTTGTCGGCTATAGGAGCTGTTGATGTTCAAGACCCGAACCTGATAATCTTTGATCTAGAAAATAGTACACCGCGTCTCCCTCATCAGATGGCTTTCCAGATTCCAGTGATAGTCAAAAACAGGCCTATTCATCGGACTGTAATTGATGAAGGAGCTTCCACGTGTATTATGTCGATTCAGTGTTGGAGATCGCTTGGTTCTCCTTCGCTGAACCAATCCCCGACAATTCTTAAGGCCTTTGATGGCCGTGGGTTCCATCCGTTTGGCATTTTATAGGATTTGCCTATAGGGGTTGAAGGAAAAAGCGTTAGTCTGGATGTGGAGGTGGTTGATGCCCCTCTAGACTACAACCTTCTCTTGGGTCGAAGTTGGTCTTACGCTATGACAGCGGTCGTTTCATCGGTCTTCAAAGTCATAAAGTTTCCACATAATGGCAAGATCGCAACCATAGACCAGCTGGCTTATTTTTCATCCGACCCAGCCTCTTCAGAGAGTATCCAGCATGTCGGTAAAACGACTATCCCTTATAAGGATGTTGGTGTAGGATTAGTTAAAGATTCCGGTTTACTGGGAACTTTTCCTTTTCCTCCAATCAACGCAGACCCTTCATTCGCATTCATTCATATGATTACGTCAGATACTATTATTTACGATGATCCTTGGATTGTCCCACCTGAATCTGAGATAGACTCATTCGGTGATGCAATGCCTTTGAGTCCATATGAAATTGCCTATGAAGCCGTGCAGTCTTTTTCCGACCTAAGTTCAACCAAAATCGACCAAATGAATGTGGTCCATGAGGAATCCCTTTTCGCGTCAACCTCGGAGTTAATAACGTTTCCCGAAGTTGTGTCATCTGACGAACAACTTTGTGAAGTCCTGTGTGTAGACGATTTACCATGGGAAGATCTCCATCATAGATCTTCGTTTTTACCTGAGGATGATCGTTTTGAAAATGATTTCTCATCAATTTTTACAGCTGAATATGTCAAAGACGCTCAGAGTCCAATGAAACATCCTGATTCAGAGCTGAATTTGGGAAACGTTTCTCACACTATTCCCATTGACATTTCAGTGAAGCCCGGAATTGTTGAACACATTCATATAGGTGCCTCGTGTTCAGATGACGAAATTCAAACATACAAGGCCCTTTTTCAAGAATTCCGCGACGTGTTTGCCTGGTCCTATGAGGAAATGCCAGGAATTGATCCCTCCATTGTTGTTCATGAGATCAAGACTTACCCGGACGCTAAACCCGTTCGGCAACGTCTGCGTTAGATACACCCTCAGAAAGCGACTGCAATTAAAGCAGAATTTGAGAAGCTGTTGAAAGCAGGTTTCATTTATCCGATCTCGTTAACGGATTGGGTATCGAATATTGTTCCGGTTAACAAAAAGCAGGGAACAATAAGAATATGTATCGACTATAGGGATATCAATCGTGCTTGTCCCAAGGACAACTATACAACGCCCTATATCGATCAAATAATTGATGATTGTGCCGGCAGTGAAATATTTTCCTTTATGGACGGTTTTTCCAGTTACAACCAAATCAATATTCTACCTGCCGATCAACCAAAAACGGCTTTCATTTGTCCATGGGGGACATTTGCTTATTGCAAATTACCTTTTGGGCTTAAGAATGCCGGAGCCACTTTTCAAAAGGCGATGTCTTACGCATTTCATGACATCAAACACATTGTGCAACCATATATCGATGATTTGCCCGCTCACTCCTTACATCGAGCTGATCACCTTGTCCATTTACGAGCAATTTTTATGAGGTGTAGGCATTATCGTATATGGTTGAACCCACACAAATGTGTCTTCTGCATAGAAGAGGGACGATTGCTGGGATTTGTAGTTTACAAAGCCGGCATTCGCGTCGATCCCTCGAAGGTCGAAGCTATCATCAAATTGCCTCCTCCTTCGAGTCTGTGCCAACTCCAAAGTTTGCAAGGGAAAGCAAACTTTTTACGCCGATTCATTCCTAACTACGCCGAGATTACCAAGGGTTTTACCCGGTTGTTGAAACAAAATTCTCAATTCCCTTGGGATGAGATAGCTCAGAAATCTTTTGATGCGCTAAAGCACGCGTTGACCCATGCCCCGTTGCTGCATCCTCCCAACTACAACCAGGATTACTTTTTGTACCTCGTCGCCGCTCATTCCACCATTGGAATGGTCTTAGTACAGGAAGATGAATTCAAAATGGAACATGTGATATATTATCTTAGTAGGACGTTAAATCCCATTGAGCTAAAATATTCACATGTGGAGAAATTGGCCTTGGCAGCTGTTCAGGCTGTCCAACGTTTTCGTCATTACATTCTTCTCCGTAAAACTACAGTCATTTCGGATTGCAACCCTATGATTTACATTTTGACTAAACAATTGCTAGGGGGCAAGTACTCTAAATGGATTGTTATCTTGCAAGAGTTCGACTTGGAGTTTGAAAAATCTAAGTCTAAGAAATCTTTAGTTTTTGCAGAGTTGATGTGTGACTTCCCGCGTGCTGACACGGAAACTGTGGCAAAGGAACCCATTGCGGACGAATCTCTGTTTCTCATCAGCACTTTAGATCCATGGTATGGGGATATAATCGTCTATCTCCAAACCCAGTCCTTTCGGTCCGAAGCTTCAAAGTCGGAACGCCGAAAAATTCGATTCAAGTCCCAACAGTACAAAATTATTGGAGATACTCGTGGGGCAGATTTGGTTTTTCGTCGTTGCTTAACTCATGAAGAGGAAGAAAGGGTTATGAATGACTGTCATTCTGGAGCGTGTGGTGGTCATATGTCTGGGTATGCCACAGCCCAGAAGGTGTTGCGTGCTGGCTACTTCTGGTCGTCCATGTTTAAAGATTGTATCATTGCGGTCCGAAAATGCCACAATTGTCAAGTGTTTGATCGCAAGATGCGCGCACCACCTGCTCCTCTCCACCCTATAATTTCCGTTGGTCCTTTTGCTAAATGGGGTATCGATTTTATTACTTGTAACCCTCACTCGGCCGGGGGGCATGCGTATATCATCCTTGCGGTTGATTATTTTACTAAGTGGGCCGAGGCGATGCCTACATTCGAGGCAGACGGCAAGACAGCTGCGATTTTCGTATTCAATCATATTATTGATAGGTTTGGTGTCCCACAAGCAATAATCACTGACCATGGGCGCCATTTTCGAAACATTATGATGACAGAACTTACAGGCCAGCTTGGTTTGTGTCATGATAGTTCTACTCCTTATTATCCCCAAGCAAACGGTTTGGTTGAGTCCATCAACAAAGTTCTAGTTATCATGATCCGACGAATCATTGGTATTCATCGGTCGAATTGGCACAACATGTTATTTTCAGCGCTTTGGGCGTACCGAACCTCAGTGAAAACATCAACAGGGTTCACTCCTTTCCAACTAGTTTATGGTTTGGAAGCAGTGTTGCCCATTGAATGCGAAATCCCATCACTTCAAATGGCTATCGAATTACTTCCAGCTACTTCCGAAGAGGAGAAGCGTCTATTATACTTAGCTAAATTAGATGAGACTCGACGTGACGCTGCATTGGCAATCGAGACTCACGCAAAAAGGATGAAAGCTCAGTATGATCGCAACGTGACCCCTCGTAATTTTTCGGAAGGAGAGCTGGTGCTATTATATGATCAAGCTAACGATAAATTAGGTGCTAGAAAATTCGTTCCTATGTGGCATGGACCCTACATTGTCAAGCAAAAGCTAGCAAAAGGGGCCTATGAGCTGGTAGATTTTGATGGGGACTCTTTGGGTAAGCCCAGAAATGGACTTTACCTAAAGAGGTATTATGCTTAAATGATGGGTATGGAGATTTAATTAGGTTAGTTTTTCTTTCTAGCTGGTGTGTTTATTAGTATAGACAGTGTGCTTAGCTTAGAGAGTGTGTTTTTCGTCGTTATTCTGGCTTATCTTGGTTTTACTCTTGATATTGCAGATGTCGATGCCTCTCCAAACGTACATTGGATTTGCTGATGGTGCTTGTCGTAGTACACGGAATATCTCTTCCGCAGCTTGGGTTATCTATTCACCCTCTGACGAGTTAGTTTCTATGCATGGGGTGAGCCTCGGTCAAACAACAAACAACATTGCAGAATACAGTGCAGTGATTGAGTTATTATCTGAATCTATTTCATTTGGGATTCGGAGTTTGATAGTGAGGTTAGATTCTGAACTCGTTGTATTACAGCTTAATAGAGTATATGCCATTAGAAATCCAGTGTTATTAAGGTTATTTTTGAGAGTGCGCCTCTTGGAACGTGAATTTGATTATATTGAATATCAGCATATTCCGAGGTCATTAAATACATTAGCAGATGCAATTGCTTCTCGAATGTTAGACAGACATTTGCGATAATCATAAAAGTAAATTTAAAAACATTTCATCATACATGTTTAACAAGATAAGCCGGTAATAATGATATATATATAGATAGGAGTGTGTCAAAAAAATATACATCGTCTTCGATCATAGGTTGAAAAACACCTTATGATCGGCAAAAATGATAAGTACAAAAAACCAAAAATGTCACATGTGTCTACAAAAAGTGACTAGCCAATCACTGGTGGTGCTCTCTATACGACACCACTGCCCGCGCTACCCTACACAGGAACCTCCTGAAAGGTCCTGGGACTGCGACCACATAGCGCTGAAGTCGGATAGGAATATCGTCTATAGTCGTCTCTGGTATGTCCGCCGTGAGACGCTCTAGGTCCTGTTCCAACTCGGCTAAGGTCTCTGCGGCTGCATCCTGTGGGGCCGGTGCTGGTGCAACTGGTACTCTTCTCTCGAATGGCCGGAGATTGGCCGGACGCTGTGGACCTACATCTGCATTTTGAAAATTGTCACTGTCAGTTTTGAGACGATATAAAAAACAAACAAAAAAGTAAATAATTTAAAAACTTGTGAAAAATGAAGTACCTCTGTCATCCCATTGTTCTCCCTGTGGAAGAACCATGTCCAGATCACCACGAAAATCTACTCCGGCGTAAGGAAAATCCTGGATCGCAAAGACCTGGTCCTCCAACCAGTGAAAGTAACCCGCAGGAAATCGGACAACTCCCGCTCCCTCATCAGGATGCCGGGCCATCACCGCAACCCATCGCATCAACTTTGGCTCCCGAGGAGGCCCAGCTGCAACAGTGAGATGCTGTGGGATCAGCATCGGAACCCTCTCTAGGGCAAAGCTCACAACTAGAGGCCCATACCCAAAGGTCTTTAATTGCCCGTTCTTTGCCCTAGTCAGTTGGCCCTTCATATTGGCCAACACAGCGTCACACCAATTGAAAATGGTGCCTCGGTAGCAATCTATCGCCATCCGCATTTGGGACCCGGTGGCAATATGCAAAGCGGCTGCGCCGCAGAGTCTGGTAACTGTAAAGGCAATTACCATAAGTTCAGGCAGGGATATGTATTTGATTTCTATCCCTTTCTCCTAGTGCTGATTATTGCACCACTCTAGACGGAGGCTAGCAAGGGATTGGCCACCCAGCCTAGTCCCGGACAGAGTCAGTTGCTCGCCCCTATTAGGCAAACCAGTGAGAAAATATATGTCTGAGGGATCTATCTCGAGCTGGTGCCCTCCGATGTAGAAGCATTGATCCTGAACGTTCCACCTTTCAACCAGCCATTCTAAGAATCGCACCTGGGCCCTCATGCCCGGTATGGCCCAGTATTTGTAGACACCGCATGCCTTCAAAGCGTCAATGGAAGGTTGATGATCTATTGCAGCCAAATCGACATCTTCGTGTTCTCTTTCGCGCCAATCAAGCATGGTGGGCAATCTACACACCAAAAAAAATTCATTAGAATTCATTAAATCAAAAATTAGTGGTTTAGTTTTGAGATTTGGGGTTTTAAATTCACTTTGCGCGGAGTACGCACCCCGCGTTCAGAAAACAGAGCGTGGGTACGTAGCTGTTCTGAAGGTAGGCTGTGTACTCCTGCCATTTTCCCATTAACGAAAATGTCGGGGTATGCAGGTCGCCCATGGGGCACCTGCGTACCCCGAAAAGTGGATCCTAAAACCCCAAAGCCCCCAAAAAATCAAGCTATGGCTTAAAATGAAATTCTAAACGGATGAAAACAAAGAGGAGGATGTTGTGAAATACCTGAAAGAGATGGCACTCGATTCCGACGGTCGGATTCTCCGCAAAGTCCACGGGAAGTTTCTTGCCAAAAGCCATTTTCTCTCCCTCAGCAGTAAAATGGTAAAAATGACATGGTAAAAGGTCTTTTTATAGGTTTTTTGGATAAATGAATGCTAAGTTTGTTTATTTTTCACCATGGAAGGATATTTCTCAATGCATTTTTGCTTATCTTAAACAAGTATGAGTAATGTGTCGTTTTTGTGCAGGACAATAGGACTTTCAAGGAAAATTATCATTTTTCACGAACCAAAACATCAGAGTCATCTTTTAAGCCCTTTTCTGACTCCTAAAACATGAAAAGATTGCCGAGCATTTCTTTTACACTCGTTAAAACGGAATTAAAAGACGATCCCCTTATAGCTCTTTTCTGACCGTAAAAACAGGAAAAGATTGCCGGGTTTTTGTCGTTTCAAACTCGATACTGGAAATAAAACGACGTGTCCTTGATCGCTTTTTACTTTTCAGGTCATAGGCACTAATTATGAAAGTACTCCTTGGTCGCAAGACTAAGCGGTTCTCTCAAGTATTATTTTATACTTTTTCGGGCTTGGGAGACACAACTTTACGAAAAAGTTCAACCTGGAGTCTTCTTAAGTTTTTCAGACTCTCTAAAAATGAAAAACGCCAAGTTTCTCCTATACTGGACTCGTTAAAATTTCACAGTAAAGGACCTGTTCGATTACAAACAGGAACGGACCACTCCTTCTTAGGGTTCGAATCAAAACTAAGTTGGACTCATCCGAAGGATGAGCTTATAATCAAGCATATGTTATCCTCCTCAAGCTTGTAAAAAATAAAGAGGTACTTGCCAGAAATGGTGGGGGAAAAGAGAGAAAAATGAGCCCATTTGTTATCCTTTGTCTCAGAAGAAGCCTTATTACCACTCTTGAACACGACACTTTTCATTCACCTGGGTTGGGAAATCCTTTGCCTCACAGTTGATCAAACCACATTGAAAGTCTTCAGCCGGGTATTAACTTTGGGTCAAATGTCACCAAGCCATCTGTCGTGTCGTTATGTGTTCAAGAGGTCTCTGCAATAAACATTCATCTGCAAAATACTCGTCATCCATTTTGACCATCCCTGAGTCAGTCCTTACAGCTACATTTCTTCAACTTGATCTATGATTTCGTGTTGTGGGCTTGCCTGCAACGGGTCGCTTTCTATCGACATCAGCACGTTATCTAGAAAGATGACCTAGGAATCGTCAGTACCTTGAAGTCTGCATGCATCAATGGCAGGTTTCTCGCCTTTGACGATAGTTCACATCATTGACTTTCGATCGAAGGATTCCATGAAATGTTCGACATCAACTCATTCATTCACATCTCATGGATTGTACTGGGTACTTTGAGAACCATTGACATCACTGGTGGTTTCTCTCACGCTTGTTAACAGTTTACATCATTGACTGGTAATCAAGTGGTTTTTACCATGTTCGACATCAACTTATTTATTCACATGGATAGAATCGTACCTGTTCGGGAAGTAGAAATGAAGACCTTGGATCTAGTTTCCACCATCCAGGCTGCGAGGAGTTTTGTATTCATTATATAGTAGACTAATTATAAACAGATGGATGCGTCCATACTGTGTCTACAAAAGTCTATGATTATGATGTACTGCAGAATCATTCCTGTATCAGAGCAGTAGATAGTCAATTAGTTAAAGTTTTCAATCTGAGTATGGGAATGCCTACCTCAGCGATGATATGATCATATATATGTATTTTGTGTTGAATACTTGCAGGTTCCGACTGGGCTCTCCACAAGATAATCCTTGAAATGATAAAGTACTTCACCCTTCCTAGATGATATGAAACCCTAATCTACTACAGGCTTCGCACTTTAGGGGGCAATCTGTTACACTAAAATTTGTCACCATGACTATTTGCAGTTAGTATGGCTTCATCAACTGTCATACTATCCTCCTTGGCAAGCCTCATACCTCTGCTCTCCATGTCAAACTCCAAGAAAGAGAGAAAGTCATTAAAAATCTATATATCTCTGGGTACGCAGTTTCTCTTAGCCTTACCTGCATGTACGCACCCCAAGTTCACAATACCTGCGTACTTGTATGCTCTGTCTATAAAGCAATGGGTGCGTACTCCTGTAAAGGTCAAAAGGCGCAAGTTTCACTCCCAAAAAGTTACTTGTGGTCATTTCTAGAGCATTCTAGAAGCTTGTTTGACGTGTATGAAGTGCCTCCAGATGGTTCATGTATCCCTACCGAAGAGGAACTTATCCCATCAAGAGGGGAGCTATCCCATCCAAAAAGGGGCTTATCCCATTGATGGTGGACCTGAATAACTTCCTCTAGAGCACTATAAATACAGGCATTGGGCCAAAGGGAGGGGAGGTTGAAAGCTGAACATTCCTAAGGGTAGATGCTGCTGGAATTAGGACTCCCTTGTAAAGCTTGAGAGGAGAGATTCCCATCCTTTCCTAGCCTTATTTGAGAGTGGGTGAGCTGATCAAAGTAAAGGAAAACTCTTGCTGGACCTTAGGAGGGACTTGCACAACACCAAGGCTCAGGTTGTAATGGTTCCTCTTGTTTCCTCTTAATACAAATGAACTCATTTTTCTCAACAGATTGTTATTCATGATTTGTTTCATATACTCCTTGGTCTGTATGATGAATATGTATTGTTTTATGAGTTTATCAGGTGTTGTTTAATCTTTTGGCTTGTTAGTGAATGCAGGTTTCGAAGAGAAGGAGGAGCTCATCCGGATCGGCGAGGCTGGACTACTACAAAGCGATGGACTAAAGGTATGTTAAGATCCCCCGATTACTTGTATTCTCAATGCATGTTTAGAGAAAGGTAGTGTTTATTTGTTTTGTTTGTCACTAGAAAGCTTTTGCTTCTAGGGAGGGCGGTTGTGTCCGCACTATCGACTCTTTCCGCATGACACCAGGTCTATGTCTTCATTCAACATGATGTGTTCTTCCTCTTCTTGTAATGCCTTCTTTAGGCCCTTTGTTCTTGGCCTTTTCCTCTTACCTTTCCCTTTTTCTCCTTCAGGCTCACTTGACTCTCTGATTTCTTTGCCCTTGCCAACTTGCTACAATAACTTGGTTTGTTCTTTTTTCCATGATCAATTCATTTGCTTTGAGCTAACTATTCTCCCGTTCAAGGAATGAAATGATGTATCTAGCTCTCGCCATGTTTACTGTAAGCTCCTTGATCTGATAGTCTTTATCTTTGATTATCTACTGCATACTTAAAGTTTGATCCTCTACCTCTAAATAAACTATCTCAAGCTAATTCTCAACGGTGCCTTTATCTTTCACTGTCGATCCCTGTTTTGTTGATGAAGAAGGCTTGGCCCCTTTCTCACCACGAGAAGCAAACACAAGCCTCTTCTCTCCTGTACATTCTAGTCACCTCAATCTTAGGTGCTTTGGTTATTTCAAGTGATTTTTTTGATAACCTTACTTCCATAGGATGTGCTGATGTGTCTTCGTGATGACTTGGTCAAATAATCTCATTTCATTTTTGAAGCCCTAGATGATAGGAGAGGGTAAAAAATAGTGAGGGATGAGTGGAAAATGAAGTGATGTGAAAGTGGAGTTTGAAAAAATGGAAAAGGAGGTTTGAAAGAGGTGGGAATGAACTATGGAGAGCAGATGGAAATTAGTGGAAAAGAAATGTAGGAATGATCTGCTTTTGAGAAGGAAAAACAGAGTTTGTAGTGAAAGTGCCCAAAAACCCCTAGGAATGAACTAGGGTTTCACTTTTAGAGATGTAAATTCTGTTTTGAGGTTGATTGAGTGTTTAAAATAGCTTAACAAACATTTATACAGGTGTAGTGCAACATTTTACATGTTTAAAAACCAATAAGTAAAATTGGCCATCATCAACCTATCATTTTTCATGAAAAAATCACTACAAAACCCTAATTGGAAAAATAATTAGCATGAGATGATTTTGAAAAGCGAAGAAGGAATAATAATAGTGTACTTACTTTTTTCTTAGCTTAGGAAGCAATGAAATCAGGTTAACAAGCCAAAAAAATGAATTTGGGAGAGATTTGGGCATTTTCTAAACACTCTGCCCCATGCGCAGCACAGTTAGATTGTGCGCAACGCCTGTGGGCAGCGCCTTGTCTCTCTGCGCAGTGCTGGTATTCCAAACCATGTTTGGAGGCCTTAAAATTCTCCAACTTGAGAGCTTGATAGCTCGTTGGAAAGAACTTGAAGTCTTTTATAAGATGGATACCTCAAGCATGTAATGTGGACACACCATGAGGGAGAAAAATCGATTTTCCCAAGGTCACTTCAAAAACCCAGGGTGTTTCTGACAAAAGAGCAGCGCCAACTTGTAGAGAATGTTTGGATGCCTTCTACTAATCCAAATCACAATATGAAGGTACCATTGGAAATATTAGGATGTTTTCTACACAATAGAGTCCTTAAGCAATGCCAAAAGCCGCTCCAAACTCCTGAAAAACTGTCTTTAAGTCAAGATGTCCAGAAATGCAACAACTCTCCCGTAGCAAGTGTAGTTTGGGAATTTATTTCAAATAATAACACCTGTGGATAAAATGAAGGAGGTTTTTGTTACTTAGACTATAGTGGACAACAACCTCTTTCACTTTTGTAAACTTCTTCTCCATTTTGTCAGAAACATATTTTTAGGAAAAAATGTCCCTATGAGGAATGATGAGATGAGGTAGTGTACTGTAGCATTGTCTTATTTGAAATAAAACATTACCTTTACATTTATTTTGCTTTCCCTAAGCTGCTAACTCCCTTTACCCACTGAATTACATGATGGACATGTTTTGTTTTGACATATGGTATCATGACAACACATGGAGTGAAACCCTAGACCATGACCTAAAATGAGTAATTTAACGATTTCATGACCCAAGACATATAAATGAAGACATGATACCTCGAAGAAGACAATGACCATGATGAATGATGAAGAGCATGACTAAGTGAAGGGAGTAGCAGTTACCTAGACACAACAACCAGTGACCAATTTTTTATTTGAAGACTCACTGAAATGACAAAAACTAGACTTGACACCCTAACAACACCTTGTAGGAGCATACTTGATCACTGGTGACAGGCTAAACTGACTGACACTACAAGTACAACCACCAGTTATGTCAAAGTCATGATAATCGGGCACAAAGCTTAATTTATGATGCAACGATTTATGGTCATGTTTTTCTGCAAGGGTTACCATAGCTTAAATCACACGAACTTTTAAAATTAAAGCATCAATTACCTATTACCTTAAGTGTCATGTCATTGGATGTACCTTATCACGTTTACCTTCCAACTGTTCAGTCCTTGGATGAGGTTTGCTTGATTTTTGAAATGATAACCCACTTAAAAATTACATCAGATGTATAATCTCACAATTCATGACCTCGACCAATAATAAAACTATCAGTACTTTATCAAATAATTTAAACTAATGCTCTCTCTATGAATTTTGTTCTTTAGGAAACCCAGGACATTGCTGCAGGAAATGGAATCATGATTGTTGAACATTTTGCAGGAAATTCTTCTACAGGAAAAACAGTTTCTCCCCCATTTATGTACAATTCATTACACATGAGTGAAGGTGCTGATGTCGAATGTGCAATGATCTCATTGGATTACCAGCCATTAAGGTCAACTGTTAACTAATGCGAGGCCCATCACCATTAATGAGAGTGAGGACCAAGGTACCTTGATGCATCCTATCAGGTGTGAATTTATGAGCTGTTGTCGAACCCCCTATAGGATCCAGAAATGAAGGAGGCATAGTGACTCCCCATTTCTTTTGGAGAGACAGCCTATCATTAGGGCATACAAGATTCAAGGCATCATAAGACTCTGATCTTACACCCAGATAATTTGCTAATGTCGATGGGCCAAGATTGTTGGAAGGAGGGCCTTAAGAAATCCCACATCTGTCCAACATGAGCAATCCAAAAATTAACTGTAAAACAAAATTTATTGAGAGTATCCTAGAGGATCTACTGACCTATAGTTTTAACGAGCCCAGCGCAATCCATGCTCACCAAATTTCAATTTTAGGGAGTCTGAAATACTTGGAAAAGAAGACCCCAAGGGGGCTCCTTTTTTGCACCTAGTTCATTGGGCCCAGAAAAAAGGAATAAAATTGTACCCAATTTACATTCTTCTCATGGTTTACTAAGCACAAGTGTTGTGGGTAAAAATGCCTATGCAGGACGATCCTATCCACCTAAGGTGTGACAGTGCCTTAGCAACAAACAGAGACAGCTATTCTAGTATTCTTCCTTTATGAATTAAGAATGAAGAGAGATGGATGGACTAACCGGTGTCTTCCGTTTGTCCTTCGATCCGGTTTCTCTTCTCTTTGAGAGTTCCCAGCTACTTGCCTTCTCGCTCGCCCAGCTTCAACAGGTCTCTGCAAGATCACAAGAAGAGAACACTACACAAAGACATAGATTCATATTCATAACTAGTTCATGATTAGAAATAAACTAAACATACTAATGAAATCATACATCAAAGATACATCAGTATATAGGAGGAACCAAGATAGCTTTATTGATGAATAACAAGGTTCAGGAAGAGATACAACCCAGAGGGCTCCAATCCAGCATCTCCTTCCCAGCAAATGGAATTCCTATCTTCACCCCCTTCAAAGCATTAAGCACCCAATGATTCCAATCTCAAACCAACAACAATTCTTTGCAATAACAAAATTCCAGCCTCTAGATCTCATGGAGGAGAGATCCATATATAGATGTTTGGATAGAGGATGAGTCAGCTTGAGATCTGACTAGTGTCCTCTCCCTCTGTCAGTTCTTGATTCCACTTGGAGGTTCTTGCTTCCACTTGGAGATTGGGAACCTCTTACTCATCACTAGTCGAATTCACTGAGGCAAGTGTCATTGAGGAAGATTCTGGAAGCTTCCTGGGTCTTGACACCTCTTGGAATGAACTTGCCATTTGTCAACTCTCGCTCAGCGCACCCTGGTAGTGCTTCTACCTGTGTTGCAGTGCAGGTAGCCAGTGTTGACTTTGCATTTCAGCGCAGACAGCTAGTGGAGCCACTGAATTGATCCTGAATTGACTTGTTTTTGAGCAGTTTCTGGTGGAGAACTTCTGTGAATTGCTGTGGTTTGTTAGCCTTGTTCCTCTAGGGGTAGGAACAACATGTTTAGGGACTTTGGATCCCTTAGATTATGGACATTTCATGCTTATAGCTGTAAGGCACAAAAATGTCTATAACAGTTGCCCCCTAAAGTATGAGGCCGTTTATCGGGTGAAATGCTTTATCAGGAGGATCCGAAGTTCATCCAATGCTGGGAGGAGACCTGTAATAAGATACAATACAATACATTATTTTTCATACTGCTTTCATGATCTAGCTGAGGCGGGCATTCCCATGCTCAGCTTTATAAATTCATTTTCCTGTACATAGAACAGACAATCGTCTGATGGTAGACTGATAATTTTGATGCAATTATCATCCTTTGGATAGGATGATTATCTGCTGCAATGATGTACATGTCAATGTCTTTATCTTTCCTGAATATATATCGCAGCCCGGATGGATGAAACTAGATCTGGGGTCTTCAAACTCGTTCGATCTTCACTCTAAGTACAAGTCGATCCATGTGAGAAATGTTCTGAAGTCGAAAATGGAAAGACATCGCTTGATTACCGGTCAATGAGGTAAACCGTTAACAAGCGCGAGAGGAATCACTGATAATGATAATGACCCTCAAGGTACTGCAGTACAATTCACGTGGTGTGAATAAAGGACTTGGCGTCGAACACCACGCAAAATCTTTCGGTCGAAGGTCATTGATGTATACCTATCGCCAGAAGTGAGAAACTTGCCATTGAGGCATGCAAGCTTCAAAGTACTGAAGGGGTTGTTCCTAGATCAACTTCTTGGATAATGAGCTGATGTCGACAAGAAGCGATCCGTCAAAGGAGGGCCTTAATGAATCCCACATCAATGACACGGAACGGAGCTAATGATTTTGATGGAGGTGAAAACGATCTGTGACATATGATTCAGGGTGGCGGTCATGAAAGGATGAAGGATAATGTACGGCAGTGGATGGGACACGGTTGACTTTTCTGAACGACTTCTCTTGAACATATGGCGACACTGATGCGATGGATCGGTAGCATTACCCCAAATATGGATGGTATGGCGAGACCACGGTGATGTGACCGGTGAATGAAACAACCCAACCCGATTTTGGTACGGAGGAAAAGTGTCATGTTCAAGAGCGACTTGCTACCATCAAAGTTTTCTTGAGTTTCTCCCAATTTTCCCCAGTCATTGCTGACCAGTACCTCTTTATTTTTGTCAAGCTTGAGGAGGATAACATATGCTTGTTCTATAACTTGCCCTTCGGGCAAGCCCATCGCTATGTTTTAACGAGCCTAGTGATAGTGAAACTCGTTCTCGTCTAAAGACAAGTTTGTCGCTATTTAATGATTTTAACGAGTCTAACGACAAAGATAACTCGGTCCTTTTCATTTTTAGAGAGTCTGAAAAGGTACATAAAGTTAACTCCAAAAGTCCTTTTTCGTCATCTAATCCCTTAGGTCCGAAAAAGTATAAAACAATACAGAAGGGATGAGTTTTCGATAGTTTTAACGAGCCGAATAAAACAAGCACTTGATCTTTTTGTGCAATAATCCCTCAGGTCCAAAAAGATTAAAATCTAGAGGAGGGATAGCACTTCCTGTCCCTTTAACGAGCTGGAAGGCCAAGGACTCGGCAATCTTTTCATATTTTACGAGTCAGATGAAAAGAGCTTAAAGAAGACTCGTCTTTTGAGGAATGAGTGATGAAACAGGTTAGTAGCTGATTCCAGGTACAGGTTGGAATTTTCCAATCACGGCAGTGTCACAAGGATGGCTAGTGAAATCACTCTTCGCAGCTGTTCCTCAAAATGGGTAAACAAACATATGGAGGTGAACAATCGGCCAATGGAAAAGTGGAGGTGACGGTGCAAACACGACCAAGACTTTAATGGCTGATAATGTTACATTCACAGTGGTTATTTACCAGAATAGTTCATTTTTTAACGAGCTTAAACGCGGGAAAACACTTGCTCGATCTTATGTTTATTTTTTAACGAGCATGAACTATGTGCTAAAACTGCTCGGATCTTGCGTTTATTTTTTAACGAGCATGAACTGTGTGCTAAAACTGCTCGATCAATCCAGTCATATGATAAGAATGTCTCATGTAAGATTCCATTTTTTATGGAGCTTGCGCCTTACCAAAGCTATGCCCCGCATCCTTTCGTTATGCAAGTTCAGAAACGACTAATCCTACGAGTTTAAAGGGTTAGACCTACAGGTTTAAAGGGAGGACCTAAAAATTTAAAAAAATAAATAGCCGCCCCTTGCTTGCACTACGAAAGGTTTGCATGCCCCCAGGTATAAAACAGAGTTTCAAGGTTACCCCTACTTTAGTTCGGCAAAACAATTGTTTTACCGAGAGAGGCCTACCTCTTTCAGGTTACCAAAGATTGCTCCATTCGCGGCCACGAATAAAACACTTCTTCGGCGATGTCTACCGAGATAAACAAAGGTGAGCGACGAAGCCCGCCAACTCACATAACTTTGACAAAAGAATCTTATTCTAGAACAACCCATCTTCCTAGACGGACGGGGTACAGACTAGTCATATTCTCCTGTGGAAACCTACCCTATACCCAAAGTTTTCCTGTCGAAGCAGACCAGGACGCATGCCCCCTGGGTTCCAGTCATATCCTCCCGGATTACTCGCGCTCATCAGGAGGACGGACCGTGGGTTGAGACACTTCTTGCGTGAAGAGACCATTTAGGGATGGTACATGACTATTTGCGATGCGTGATCCGGGAAATGAAAGTTGGTCCACGAGCTTGACCACTCTTCCTTCATGCGGAAAACACATTACTCTAAAGAGTGAGGAGACGATGGCTCCCATGCAATATATATAGTCTCGTCCAAGGAGTAGGTTATAATCCAAGGGTCCTTGAACGACCATCACGTTCATTTGAACGGTCTTCCCTTTCAATGTTATGGGCACATTGGGGAGGATCCATAAAGGTCGACTGGTTCCTTTATCAAAGCCTGATAGATTTCTCATTTCAGGAAAAAGCGCTGGCGAACCAAGCGCTTTCCAAGCAATAGAAGAAAGGATACTCACAGATGCCCTCTCATCAATGATAGTGCCAGCCATTACCATTCTGTATATTTGAACGATAATTCTGAATGGTATGCTTGCTGGCAAACGGGGTCTGCCTAGTTGGTTCCAGTCGAACGAGACAACTAGGTTGCTTGGTGGTGGGACCGAATAGACGGCTGGGTATGACTCTGACGAAGTTCCTTCCTGCGATAAAGGAATGGGCAAATTGCCCCCTTGTTCATCGGAGTCTGTGTTGATGAAGAGAATTTGGATGGTGTCGTCTTTATTCTCCTCTGTGATGGTATCATTCGAAGATAGAGCCTCTGAAGGAAAAACCGAGTCAACTGCCGCCTCAACCTTTTGACTTTCGTCAGGTATGGATCCAGACGGTTCATCTTCAATGATAGGTGCTTCGGCTGACCACCTAGGTGGGCCAGCCGGGTTCTCAACTAGTGAAGGACTTGGCAGGAGTTTTTGATATCCAGGAGGAAGTTGCGCTCGTAAAATCGGGCGATCTTCCAAAACTCTTTTAGCCTCGTCTAAGAAGGGACAACGGTGGATGGCATGGTTGCCTTCACATAGTTTGCAGGGAAATCTAGCTTTCCCTCTCTGTCCTGTGGCTTCACTTTCACTAGTTGACGGTGTGCTGTCAACATGGCTATCAGAGGTTGACGCCACCGAATTGTGCAAACGAGGAGACCAGTCCCTTAGTATCCGAGGGATGCAGGGACAATCTCTGTGGAAGTGGTCTCCCTTGCATATGACACATGGCGATTTAGGCCTAGTCAGTGCTGTGTGTGGATTTTTGTCAGACGACACTTGTTTGCCCCTAGTCGCTTTTGGCTCCTTCTTCTTCTTCTCTTTCTTCTTCTTTTCCTTCTTCTCCTTAGGAACTTGGTTTTTTGTTTTACCAGTTCTGTCAAGCGAAGAGGAAGGAGGAGAGGGAGAATTAGATGAAGTCGAAGGCTGGTGGGTAACTCTGGTCTGGTCTAACTGTTGATTCGACTGTTCAGGAATAGTGGTGTTCTGAACGACATTGGTTGAAAAGAGCCAGACCAGCAGGCCAATTGTCAGTCCTGGAAGCGACAATGTGGCCATATGGGGCGCACCAACATCTCCCCAAGAGGAGAAGGGACTAGGATTTCCGCCAAGGGGAATTCCTTGGTTGGTGGGCTCCATTTTTTCAACCTAAAGATCAACGCAGGAATAAAGGGTGATTGTTCAATTTAAAATAAATTTTTAACGACGCTTAGACACAACTTGCTTTTTCAATTTTAAAGAGTCGAGAAAAAGCTAAAGATGACTCTAGTCTCCTTCGATGTTTTAACGAGCCCGAAGTGACAAATGCTCGGATGGACTTTTTCCGTTATAGAGTCTGAAAAAGGCCAAAAGGAACTGCTCTGGAGTTCTAGGCAGAGGGTGTGCCAAACTTTTCGCAAAACCGCAGAATACTTTTTAAGGTACGGGCGGTCGATCTTCCTGAATGCTGTGTTCAGTGCATTGCGATCAGTAGGGCGGCCGACACGGCTTCCTAAGGATAAAGGTTTTATGCCTATAGGGGTCTCCCAATATATATGCAACGGTACGTGGGAGCACAATCCATACTGGCGCTATCGTCTCTCAGGAGGAATCACCCACCATCAACGAGATCGACAGTCACCAGGCTTTACGACGCCGGAACACGTCTCTAGCCTAGACCTCTATGTTGTGCGTTATGTTGCAAAGCGTTGTTAAGTTCATTCAATTTATTTTAGGTTGATCTTTTTTAGAAGTTTGCCTTTTGAGGTTCACCACGAGATGTATGATACAATTCCTAAATGCAGTCTAAAGATGATAAGCAAGCTTTTTATATCTTTTCAACCATGAAAATCCTAGCTACAAAGGGAAAAGAAAGACACCATCTTTTCTCAAAGAGCAATCAGCACACTCTAATGCACTTTTCCTAAATCAAACATGCAAACTATCAAGATGCAAATGCACAATGCAGGTGTTTGTTTTCCGCTTTCTTAGTATTGATGCCTACAAAGAAAGCTTTTTTGTACAACTTTGAATTTGCTTTTAAATGACAAATACAAACAAGTTTACTTTTTCCGAAATCAAAGAGGGTAGAAGAGATTACAACACTTAATGATTTCCGAAATGAATACTTGTTTCGACACTTAAAAGAGACAAACTCAAACCAAAAGCAGAAGTAAATGTATAATCAACTGTAAACAGCCAATGAACTCTCTCCTAAGATCACAATCAACAGATCTGAATCAAGGGCTACAGGATGACTATTTCACTCTTGCAAAGGAAAACTATAAATGACGCCACAAACACATAAAAACACTCACAGTATTTTTGTACAAAAGGAGGCGGAATTTAAGCAGAGAAAAGGAGTTATCAGACAGGTACCTATGCTGGTTACAGGCTGCAAAAATCAGAGATCAAAACAAGGCAAAACAGAGCAGAGAACCCCAGCTGCACAAGGCCTAACTAGATCAGCGCACCCTCAACACAGGGGTTTTGACATTCAGCGCAGGTAGCCTTCACGGGACCTCCGTTGAAATGCAGAACCTCTTCACAGGGTCTGCTGAAGGAGAAACGAGAGTTTCTCACTGGGTTCTGGGTCACAGTTTGCTATTTAATCTACAGTTTCAGGCCAAATCAAAGCAACAAGCAAGGTACAATCAAAGGGATGCTTTGAAGGAGTACTAAGATCTATCACAAAGGATCATCAAATCATTTGTGAGTCCATTTTTTAGATCATAGACAAATCCAGTGATTGGATCAAAGCAGCAGCTGTCTACTTTGCATCTGAGAATAGCAGATGCAGTTCGATTGTTGTTGTTGAGTCTATGAAACAAACAATGATGGAAACACAAATAAAATGACTAAACAGATTTCCCCAGCGGAGTCGCCAATTTGTTGTGGGGAAAAATGCCTATGCAGGACGATCCTATCCACCTAAGGTGTGACAGTGCCTTAGCAACAAACAGAGACACCTATTCTAGTATTCTTCCTTTATGAATTAAGAATGAAGAGAGATGGATGGACTAACCGGTGTCTTCCGTTTGTCCTTCGATCTGGTTTCTCTTCTCTTTGAGAGTTCCCAGCTACTTGCCTTCTCGCTCGCCCAGCTTCAACAGGTCTCTGCAATATCACAAGAAGAGAACACTACACAAAGACATAGATTCATATTCATAACTAGTTCAGGATTAGAAATAAACTAAACATACTAATGCAATCATACATCAAAGATACATTAGTATATAGGAGGAACCAAGATAGCTTTATTGATGAATAACAAGGTTCAGGAAGAGATACAACCCAGAGGGCTCCAATCCAGCATCTCCTTCCCAGCAAATGGAATTCCTATCTTCACCCCCTTCAAAGCATTAAGCACCCAATGATTCCAATCTCAAACCAACAACAATTCTTTGCAATAACAAAATTCCAGCCTCTAGATCTCATGGAGGAGAGATCCATATATAGATGTTTGGAGAGAGGATGAGTCAGCTTGAGATCTGACTAGTGTCCTCTCCCTCTGTCAGTTCTTGATTCCACTTGGAGGTTCTTGCTTCCACTTGGAGATTGGGAACCTCTTACTCATCACTAGTCGAATTCACTGAGGCAAGTGTCATTGAGGAAGATTCTGGAAGCTTCCTGGGTCTTAACACCTCTTGGAATGAACTTGCCATTTGTCAACTCTCGCTCAGCGCACCCTGGTAGTGCTTCTACCTGCGTTGCAGTGCAGGTAGCCAGTGTTGACTTTGCATTTCAGCGCAGACAGCTAGTGGAGCCACTGAATTGATCCTGAATTGACTTGTTTTTGAGCAGTTTCTGGTGGAGAACTTCTGTGAATTGCTGTGGTTTGTTAGCCTTGTTCCTCTAGGGGTAGGAACAACATGTTTAGGGACTTTGGATCCCTTGATTATGGACATTTCATGCTTATAGCTGTAAGGCACAAAAATGTCTATAACAACAAGGAGGAACAAAGTGATCTCATTGTATCAGGAGGAAATCGGGAAGAGATAGTGGAAGGAATGACTCCTCCCACCATTTCCAGCTCTTTTTTCGTCACAATTTCTTCCACAAATTCCTCCTTCGATTGGGGTTTTTGATATAGCTTAAGTTTATTCCCATTCACCAAGAAGGTAACATTCCCATCATCAATGGTTTTAACCTGAATAAATCCATTATAAAAAACTTTCTCAATTTCATAGGGGCCTAGCCAATGTGTGTTGAATTTCCCTTTAAAGTTCTTAAATTTTGAATCATACAACAAAGCCCATTCTCCCTCTTTGAACTGCTTCTTTTTAATGTATCTATCATGCCATTTAGCCCATTGTTGTTGGATCAAGTTAGTATGATAAAAAACATCCTTCCTAATCTCATCCAACTCATTGAGCTGTAAGATTCTCTGTTGTTGAGCTTCATCAAGGTCTATACCCAAATCTGCTACCATCTTGAAAGTTCTGATCTGAAATTCAATGGGCAATAAAACTTTCTTTCCATACACCAATTCATACGGAGAGAAGCCAGTGGTATTTCTCCATGTGATCATGTAAGCCCACAATGCTTTAGGAAGTCGTTCAGACCAATCGTTCTTATGTAATTACACTGTCTTGGTAATGATTGTCTCCAACACCTTATTTGTTGATTCCACCTGCCCATTGGCCTATGGATTGTAAGGGGTGGACTTCCAATGAGTAATACGATATTTCTGACCAATTCCCTACGTAATCTTTGACACAAAATGAGTACCTTGATCAGTAACTATCTCCTTAGGCACCCCAAATCTTACAAAAATGTCAGAGAAAAGAAAATTTTCCACTGCTTTCTCTCGCCTCCACCCACTTCGTAATATAATCAATACAAACTAAAATATACTTCTTACCTTTCGACATATGATTGATGGGACCTACAAAATCAAGAGATCACCTCTCAAAAGGTTCTATGAGAACTTGTGGCTACAAAGGCATCTTGTCTGATTGTACAAGGCGCCTTCTCTAGCAGCTATCACACTTCCGGACATACTCTTTTGCATGTTTAAAACGACTTGGACAATAGTAACCTGAGTGGAGGATCATATAGGTTGTCCGCTTATCTGCAAAGTGTCCTCCACAAGGTTCATCGTGACAGGCTCTCAAGATGTCATAGATCTCATCTTCCCTAACACACCTGTGAATAATCAAATTAGGTCCAGTGAAAAAGAGATCTCCCCTAATCCAAGAGTAATCAACACTTTTCCTAATAATTCTGTTTTTCTTATTATATGAAAAGGAAGGTGGAAACTTTCATGTATCAAGGTAGTTGGCCATGTATACAAACCAAGGTGTTTTGACATAAATAGCAAACAAATTTTCATCAGGAAATTTATCATTAATAGGAACATCCTCACCCATATGGTTGAGCCTAGATAAGAAATCAGCTACCTATTTTTATTTTCCCGGTCTATCCAATATTGTGATGTGAAACTCCTACAACAACAAAAGCCACCTAGTAATCCTTCCATTAGTGACTAGTTTTTTCATGAGATATCGAATGGCAGAATGATCAGTGTGTACAAAAACTATATAGCCCATGATATAATGCCTAAACTTATTAATAGCATAAATTACAGCAAGGAATTCTTTTTCAATTACCGTGTAATTCAGTTCTGCAGGAGTTAAAATTTTACTAACAAAATAAATAGCATGGGTTACAGGATCCTCCTTTTGACCCAATACTGCTCCTATGGTTGAATCAGAGGCATCAGTGGAAATATGAAAGGGCAATTTCCAATCTGGGACTCTCAAGACAGGTGCTGAAGAAATCTTTTCTTTGAGTGTATCAAATGCAACGTGACACTTGTCATTCAAATGAAATTCAGATTATTTAGTCAATAATTTAAACAATGGAGAGTCTACCTTTGTAAAATTTTCGACAAACCTTTTGTAGTAGCCTGCATGTCCAAGGTAACTTCGAACTCCCTTTTGACTGGTTGGTGGGGGAAATTTTACAATAACTTCAATCTTTGCTGGATCAACTTTAATTCCTGCTGTAGAAACACGTTGACCCAAAACAATACCTTCATTCATAATCATAAAACATTTTTCATTACTTAATGAAAGATTAGTTTCTCTACATATATGCAAAACTTTCTCAAGATTATGTAAATCCTCTTCAAAAGTATCACCCATTACTGTAAAATCATCCATATAGACCTTTACATAATCATGCAAAAGGTCAGATAAAATACCAAGGACCACCCTTTGGTGTAGGTTTTAACCCCGTACAGAAATTACCTGCATACGAATTCTAAAACACAGAAAATAAACAATGCGAGAGCATAACACATAAAACACATATACACAGAGATTTCCCCTCGATCCCAAAACTGGGACTACCAGCTTGATTTTTCATTATATTCCTTTCAATGTTATAATACATATTTATACATGCCGAAGCATCCAATACCATGGACCGAAAAACCATCGTGTCCAATACCATGGACCGAAAACCATCGCGTCCAAAAAACATGTGCAAAAATTATGCACAAAACCATAGGTGGGTCCACCCAACCCAACATAGGGTCCAAAACCAAAATAATCCCGGGCACCCCATAAAGTGGGGTTACAGGAACACCTCAAACCCCCTGTGACCCCCCTCCCCTACACAATCGGTGCAATGAAAGGGATGCTCTGCCCACCCTCTAACCCCCCGGTTAACTACGTGGGCTAGTCGTGGAAAGAATATAACACAACCAAACATTCTCCCACTTGTTGTTTTCTTTCCATAGGGGGCCACAAGAGAGCTTAGTCATTTTTCCAGCCCTGAAATGCCCATTGTTTCTCTACACCAAGAGAACTTCTCAAAGCTCACAGATTTTTTCAATGCATCTGTAGTATTCTTCAAAGTGTCCACCTTTACTATCAACACCTTTTTGTCTTCTATCATATCCCTCACAAAGTGATACTGAACATCAATGTGCTTTGTCTTTGAATGATATGAAAGGTTCTTTGCCAAGAAAATTGCACTTTGGCTGTCACAGTCTATCCTTATAGCTTCCTGTACTAACCCCATACTTGAACACAATATCTGCAACCAAACTGCTTTCTTCCTTGCATGAGTGGCTGCCATGTATTTTGCCTCTGTAGTTGATAGTGCCACTACAGATTGTTTCTTACTCATCCAACTAACTGCACCTCCAAATAGGTTAAACACATACCCACTTGTAGATCTTCTCTGATCCATATCTCCAGCCCAGTCTGCATCAACAAAGCCATGAATATCCAACACTCTGTCCAATCCTGGTCTTCCTTGCTAGCACAAACCATAATCACTAGTTCCACGCAAATACCTGAAAACCCACTTCATTGTTGTCCAATGCTCCTCTTCCAGATCCCTGTGAAGAAATGCTATCTTCACATCCATCTGTTCTACCTCAAAATCAAAAGCAGCAGCAACAGATAAAGTAATCTAATAGAAGTTACCTTGGCAACAGGAGAAAAAATATCACCAAAATCAATTCCTGGCACCTGGGAATAACCTTTTGCTACCAACCAAGCTTTGTATTTCTCCACTTTTCCTTCTACATTTGTTTTCTTTTTGAACACCCATTTGCTTCCAATGGGTTTCCTTCCAGCTGGCAACTCCACCAGATCCCAAGCCTCATTTTTGTGCAAAGATGCCATTTCATCAACCATGGCCTCTTTCCAGAGTTTTCCATACTCTGAATCCACTGCTTCCTTCACAGTTCTGGGATCATCATCAGTAACAGACAAAGAAAAATTTGAATAGAAAGCAGATGGACTATACCTTTCTGGCTGCCTTCTTTCTCGAACTGATCTTTTCATAGCTGGAGTTTGTGGCTCTTCATCTTCTGATTCCTCCTCTGCTGTAGAGTCTAATTCTTCCTCCTTTAGCTCAAACTCTATCTTCTCAGGTTCCTTTGGTTGGACTTCATGTTTAATAACATCTTTCACCTCTTTGAATACCACATCTCGGCTGTACACAACCTTCCTTGTTACTGGGTTCCAAAGCTTATAACCCTTTAAACCATCCTTATACCCAATAAATATCCACTTTTCAGATTTACTATCCAACTTGGTTCTTTTCTCCTTTGGAACATGTACATATGCATCACATCCAAATACCCTTAGATGTGAAAGAGAGGGTTTCTTACTAGTCCATACCTCTTGTGGAGTCTTATCCTCCAATGCTAATGAAGGTGACCTATTGACCAGGTAACATGCAGTATCCACCGCCTCTGCCCAGAACTCTTGTCCTAACCCAGCACCACTGAGCATGCTTCTTGCCCTTTCCATCAATGTCTTGTTCATTCTTTCTACAACTCCATTTTTGCTGAGGTGTATATGGAGTAGTCTTCTATCGTGATATACCACACTTACAGAATTCTTCAAATTCCTTGCTGTAAAACTCTCCACCATTATCTATCCTCAACACCTTTATCTTCTTCTCTGTCTGGTTTTCCACCAGAGCCTTAAATTCTTTAAACCTATCAAAGACTTCAAAATTCTTCTTAAGGAAATATATCCATGTATTCCTTGAGAAGTCATCTACAAATGATACATAGTACACAAACTTACCCAGTGATGGAACCTTCACAGGTCCAAACACATCACTGTGCACAATATCTAATATCTGTTTCACCCTCTTACCACCAGAGGGAAAACTCACCCGATTGTGATTCCCATATACACAATTTTCACAGAAATCAAAATCCAGAGAGCTATTACTCATACCTTCTACCATACCTTTACCATGAAGTATTCAAAGGCCCTTCTCTCCAATATGTCCAAGCCTTTGATACCACAGCATGGTCTTCTCTCCAGAGACCACTAGATTTTTTGCTCCACTTTTAGGAACCATGGAACTATTGCACCCATCAATAACAGTGCTACCTTGCAGCTTGTACAGAGTTCCAATCCGGACTCCCAGCATCAATACCAGTGCTCCCTGAACCATTTTTCAAGTATCCTTCTCGAACACTGTTTTTACACCTGCATCATCCAGCTTACTTACATAAATCAGATTTCTGGCTAATGTAGGAATATATAGAACACCTGGAAGTGTTCTAAACCTTCCACCTTGCAACTTCAACTTTACTTTTCCGCGACCAACGATTATAGCCTTCCTGTCATCCCCCAAGAAGACATCACCACCATCATATTTCTCATACTCGCAGGACCACTCTCTATGGGGAGTGAAGTGAAAGGATTCACCTGAGTCAATCAACCATGCCTCATGATCTACATGTGTACTTGAAGAAGCCAAGTACACATCCCCACCTTCATCTGAGGTGGTTTTTTCCTCTGCAGAAGGAGCCTCATTAGATCCCTTTCCTTTGTTAGGAGATTTAGATTTACAATCCCTTTTAAAGGGGCCTTCCTTTCCGCATTTCTAGCACACCACCTTTACATGTTTTCCTAGAGATTTAGACCTCCCTCTAGATTTAGATCTCCCACTCGATGACTTATTTTTGTTTCTGTTCTGGGACTGCCCTCGTACAGTCAAGGCATCACCATTTTGGCTCTCCATATTTTTCCGTCTCATCTCCTCCGTCAGCAAGGCTGAGACTATTTCATCAAACTGCAAGGCAGTTGCATTGCTACCTATTGCAATAACCAGACTATCCCATGAATCTGGTAGAGAACACAACAAACTGATGCACTTATCTTCATTTGAAATTTTAATATTAACAGATGCTAACTGACTTACCACAGTATTAAATGCGTTCAAATGCTCTATCACCAAGTCTCCATCTTTCATCCTCAGGTTATATGGCTTTTTCCGCAGGAACAATTTATTCACCAGCGACTTAGATTGGTACAAAGTCCCTAACTTGTCCCAAAAAGCCTTTGTTGTAGCTTCCCCTGATACATTCAGCAATACTGAATCTGAGACACACAATCGTATTGTGCTCTTTGCCTTCCGATTCAACTTCTTCAATTCTTCATCAGACACACCCATTGGTTTAGTACCCGAATCTACTGCAATCCAATGATCTTTATCCACCAACAGATCTTCCATCTTGAGTTTCCACAACTCAAAACTCTAACCATTAAATTTCTCGATCTCTATCTTTCCACTACTCGCCATCTTCTTTCACCACCAGAATCGATCTCGCAGATCTCCCACTAGATAGGGTCTACCACAGGCCCGAGCGAAACCCCTCAACAACAAAGGTGTCCCCTTGAAGCCAAAACTGCTCTGATACCAGATTTAGGTTTTAACCCCATACAGAAATTACCTCCATACGAATTCTAAAACATAGAAAATAAACAATGTGAGAGAATAACACATATACACAAAGATTTTCCCCTGGATCCCAAAATCGGGACTACCAACTTGATTTTTAATTATATTCCTTTCAATGTTATAATACATATTTATACATGCCGAAGCATCCAATACCACGGACCAAAAAACCACCGCATCCAAAAAACATGTGTGAAAATCATGCACAAAACCATAGGTGGGTCCGCCCAACCTAACATAGGGTCCAAAACCAAAATTTTCCAGGGCGCTGCCCCGGACCCCATAAAGTAGGGTTATGGGTACACCTCAAACCCCCTGTGACCCCCCCCCTCGCTACACAATCGGCGCAACAAAGGGGATGCTCTGCCCCCCCTCTACATTTGGAAAGAATATAACACAACCCAACAGTTGGAATGTGGCTGGTGCATTGCATAGACCAAATGGTAATACCCTATATGCATAGGTACCCCAGGGACATGTGAATGTTATCTTCTCCTGGTCCTCTGGAGCTATCCTAATCTAATTGTATCCGTTGAACCCATCTAGGAAGGAAAAATATTTTTTCCCTGCTAAAGTGTCCAACACTTGATCTATAAAAGGCAAGGGAAAGTGATCTTTTAAGGTAGCTTTGTTCAGTTCCCTATAATCTACACACACTCTCCATTTACCATTCTTTTTTGGGACAATAACCAGTGGATATACCCACTAGCTATCTGAGATAGGATAAATGAACCCTACATTTAACAATTTCTATAATTCATCTTTCACAATTTCCCTTAAAGCGGGGTTCATCCTCCTTTGTGGTTGTCTCACAGGCCTAGCATTTTATTCTATATAGATATGATGAATGCATGTGTCTGGGTGAATGCCTCTCATATCTGTATATTCCCAAGAAAATGTGTCTGAAAAGTTTTTCAATGCTTGAATTAACTGTTTTTCTTGTTTAGGGGTTAAGGAAGAATTAATGTTTAAAGATTTTTCAAGAAAAATTTCAACTACCTTACTCCCCCATTCAGTCAAGGAATATGCAGGAAATGCAGATAAGAGGGATGAATGTAGTTCAGCTACTATACTATGTTCATGAAAATCCTACAGATCAGTAATGATATCCAAATTATGACTAGACTGCCCTTCTAATTGCTGTGGAAAATCAAGATTAGAAATACAACAATTTATCAAATTTTCTTCTAAATTTTCTTTAAGGCTCATGGCTTGGGCTATTGTCAAAACTGGTTAGGTACATTCTGAATCATGCTCCTCTTCTTCAACCCAATGTGTATTTTCTGATCTCAAGAGGGGTTGAGCAGGGGGATACAAATTAATGTGCTTTGTTTCAGCTCCATGAGTGATGGTCATGTTTCCAGACCTACACCCTATGTAGGCATCTGTTGTGGCTAACCATGGCCTCCCCAAGATCAAAGGATGCCCTCCCAAGTTGGTTTTGGGTTGAATAACATAAAATTCTACAGGGTACTCCCAAGAATCTAATGAGATGACAATGTCTTCTAATACCCCCTTTGGCTTTACCTTAGACCTGTCTGCTAGTTCTAACATGGTGGGAGTAGGTAATAAGTCAAAGGATCCTATATGAGATAAAGTCTCCATAGTCATCACATTAATGGCTGCACCTAAATCAATTAAAGTGTTCTTTATGGGATATCCATTGATAAAGGTGGTAACCACAGGGATTTCGGGGTCTGCATATTTTTCAGTAACAAATCCAGTGGACATTAAACTTGCAAGATTTCCACCTACTTGAATTGTAGAGGGTTCTCTCTTTTGTCTTCCTAGTTTCTTGGTACATATCTCCCTCACTGTTTTGGCATAAATTGGGATATCCTTAATTTCTTGCAGTAACGAGATCTTAATGCACACATTTCTTAGTTCAGACACAAGATCAAACTCGGGTTGTTTTAATTTCATTTCCAACCTCTCTGGAAAAGGAGGTTGGACCGTATGGGATGAGGAAGGTTCTTGTGGCCTTGAAGTAGGTTGTTCTGCTGGTTCAGGTGTGGTTTCAAATTTAGGAATTTCCAAAGTATCTTCCTCTACAATCTCTACAATCTCTTCAATCCTTCCGGCTTGATTCACCACTTTTCCCGATCTAAGCTTAATTTCCTGCAGCGACACAGGAAATTCCTGTAACACAGGAACATAAATTTCCTGCAGTGGCTGTGGTGCAATACAATAGGTAGGAAAAGTGGGATAAGTGACCAATCCAATGTTGTGAGAAAATTGGATGGTTTTATTGTTGGGGTTAGACACTGGCTGAGCAAGAAGTTGTGTGGGACGATGTTGATTTGGTGGGACAAGCAACTGAAGTTGCTACTGTTGAGGCTGAATCATTTGCTGCGGTGTGGGCTACAGTGGATAAAAGTTCTAAGAGGGAATATTCTGTGCAGTAGGGTAAGAAAAGTTCCCCTGCCAAGGTTGTTGTGGAGTCCAAGGCTTCCAAGGCATTGGAATATTCCACATCTTATTCTGAGTATAAGGAACTTGAAAATGTGATTGAGACATACCTATAGGACGTGGTTGTCATGGTCTTTGAGGTGCCATTGCATAAAGTGCATTGACAACTCCTTGATCTGCTAGATATGTTGCTTTAATCTCAGGAAGTGAAGGACATTGATCAGTGGAATTCTCAGCTTCATAGATTTGGCATACCTCTATACTATCTGCAGGACATATCCTCAAGGCATGCTTCTTCCTGCATTTCGAGAATAACATGACTAGGGATTTCTCCAGTTCTTCCTTTTTCTCTTGTTTCTTCTTAGCCTGCAAAATATCTAATTGTGAAGAAAAAGTGCTAAGAATATTAGTTTTCAATTTTTCAAATAGATTACCCATTTCATCTCTGGTTACTCCAGCTCCAGTGACTAACTTGAAAAGCCTGGAAGAAGTATCTCTTATTCCTCCTCCAACTTTATAATTTCCTCTTGAATATCGCCAACACAGCTCACACACATCATCATAACTTAACTTTGATATGTCACCTCCTCCCATTAAGTTCAAAATCTCCAGAGATTCTGTTTTGATTTCCCTGAGAAAAATTGTTCTCTTGGTGTCCTTGCTTAGTTGAGTCATCCTGGATATCTACATATTGTACTGAAATCTTTCCAACAAATCCTCAAGAGTCTCCCCTTCCTTCTGAGTCATGCCATAGATTTCTTCCCCGGGGTACCTAGTTTTGCAATAATCTTGGTATTTCTTCAAGAATACCTTTTTCATGTCATCCCAGGTTGTAATGGAGTTTGAAGCCAACCCCATAAACCACCTAAGAGTTGCATCCTTCAATGTTGTAGGAAACAACTTCAGCTTCTGAGCATTAGAAGAATAGTCATAACTCCTGCATAATACGTTGAATTCGAACAGAAAGGCATCATGATCTTCATTGGAGACTCCACGGAAGTTAGGCAAGGCCAAGGGAGGCATATTATTCATCTGAGTTGCTCCACCAGTCTCCCTGATAGGAAATTCAAACATGGTTAGTTCCTCTTCCTTCTCACTATAGCCTCCATCTGTATTACCAGTTCCTTCTTCATGAGCCATATTGGACCAAAAAGGAGTAGGACCTTTGTAAACTATAGATTTTTCAGAATCAATGGTTTGAAATTCTGGTTCTTGAATAGGATTAATGAGGAATTCCTTTTCAGGTTGACCACTGAGCAAAGATGTTGCCTTCCTTGTAAGGGGAGGTTCTAAATGGGCAACAGCAGAAGATTTTCCTATAAAAGATTCTGATGTGGAAGTAGGAATATGCTCTGAGCTCTTTTGAGGACCACAAACCTCCTGTTTAGACTCTTCTTCCCTTGTTGCCTTGTTTCTTACAGACTTCTTTTTTCTTTCCAGTTTATTAGTAAATGAAGTGGTGCTCACACCACTACAAAAGACATTTGTAAATATTGGACCTTATCATCCACTATGCAAACAAATTCAAAGAAAAAATACTTACCAGGACAATCAGGACATAAATTTGGTGAATTTATAACCTCTGCAGGTGCGTAGGTTTTTCCCTTCGTCTTACCACTCTGACTCCCCCAGTCTTGAAAATTTCAAATAGCACAAATAATACTAAAAAAATTTGGTATTATCCCTTAGCACCTCCTCGGCAATGACACCAAAATGTTGAGTCAAATTATAGACTTATAATTTTTCAACATAAATCATCAACCCAGGGCAACTAAGCTTCAGAGATGATGTGCAAAATATATGCATTCTTAATACCTCGAGTGCTTACTAATCAAACCAATCAATCATACACAAAACTAATGTCTCTTTTCTACATCATCATTTGGCAACAAAAGGCTATGGAGTGGATTTAAACATCCCTCTACAGCTTTGAGTATTGCTGATGTTGATTAGAAAAGATAAGAAATCAAACTTACAGCAATAAAGAAATCAATTTAAAAATGTAAATCAAATCTTTGATTAAATGAAATCAACACATTAACACAAAAACTTAATCATTCAATCAATAGAACATTGCTACTGAAATATCAGAAATAGTACATCAGCTATGTAAACAAATTATTACTGCATAAAAGAATTAAAACACACACACACTACAACTAAGGGAGTTGTGAGCAAAGGGGGGCCTCCCTCACTCACAACCCTTCAAGATTAAAAGGACATGCTCAGTAGAATGGACAGAACATAAAGTATTATATTAATCTAAAGATATTACAGCCGAGTACAATCTGATATGTGTTATTAACAAACCCAACCCAAACCCTTACAATATGAAACATAATCGAATTTATACAAGTTCGAAAGCCCATATTTGGCTCAAATGAGGAAAACTACTAAACTGAGCTATTAGTTATCAATACTGGTAAAAACTGTTAAAATTAGCTCTGATGAGTCTAATCCATGACTGAAAGCATGGATTAGACAAAATTCGTTACATAGCTAGAGTTTCTTCTCATGCAGCCAACAAGAAGAGGTCTACAAATTTGGGTAGTTTTGATGGTAGATTTGAAACAACCAATAAGACAACATCCATGTATGATGAATTCCCCACAAAACCATTTTCTCATTTGATTTGGAAGTGAGTGGAACACAACTAACTGTCGATTTTTTTGCAGGAAATCTGGGTGGTTGTAGGAAATCCACGTCTACCGGAATTTTCGAGCATCTGCGAGAAATTGTGATCGCATGATCTATCTACAGGAAATTATGGGACTATTTTGAACCAAAGGAAATCTGCATAAGATTTCTAGATTAGTTGGCATGATAATTCAATAAGGAAACAAATAGCTTAAGGAATACTCAAGATTAAGGTTAAATGACACTTTTATGTTAATTTTCATACCTCAAGCATATAACACCTGTCGGCCGGATAAATCGTTCTTGCGAACAAGACTGATCTCCATAGTCTCTACAGATATCTAGCGACAAGCAGAACAAGCAAATCTACCTTTTTCTAAATATTATGATTTATAAATAAAAACTAAGAGGTGTCTTTAGACCCTACCTTAAGTCCAAGGCTAGTTTGTGGCAGCCACGCTTCGACCATCCGAATGAGCTTCCTTTAAAGAACCTGCAAACACAAACAAGCACACATCAAATAACACCTGCATAGCCAATATAATAAATCATATTCATCATGGTGATCAAGGAATCCATGAAATAAACCATAAGAGACAGCTTATTGAGAAAAATAAACTTGATTGTATTAACTTTGAACAAAGAAGAACTTTACAACCTTGGTGCCTTGATGTTGTACAAGCTCCTCCCAGGGTCCAAGCAAGAATCTTCTCTACTTTGACAAGCTTCACACTCTTCCCAATGAGATCAAAAGGTATGTAATCTCTCCTCTCAAGCTCAATTAGGAAGTCTAAATTCCAACAGTATTTACCCTCAAAAATATTCAGCTTTCAACCTCTCTAGTAACCAGCCAAATGCCTCATTTTATAGTGCAGAGGAAGGAAGTTACAGGTCCACCTATGAAGGGATAGAGTCCTCCTTCAAAGGGATAAGCTCCTCACATCAAGGGGTTAGCTCCTTTAGTTATGGGGTGCATGAACATCAAAGGAGTGAACTTGCCACCTCAAGATTCCCTCTAGATGCTTCCAGAAATAACCCAAAGTGAGTTTTTAAAAATATACTTGCGCCTTTTTTACTTTTACAGGGGTCTGCACCCTTTACACAGATTCAGAGCGGGCAGGTCCACAGGGGACATGACCAGGGGGTGCAGGACCACAGGTAATGCTAAGAGAAAGTGTGGAACCAGAGTTTTAGAGATTTTGAAGGACTTTCTCTCATTTTTCAAGGCTTGACATGAAGAGATGAGGTTTAAGACTTGCATAGGAGGAAAGTATGAGTGGTGATAGACTCACACTGACTGCAGAATGTCATGGTGACAATATTTTGTGTAACAGATTTCCCCCTAAAGTGCGAAGTTTGTAATAGATAGTATTTGTCATCTAAGAAGAGTGAAGTACTTTATCATTTCGAGGATCATCTTGGGGAGAGCCTGGTTAGAACCTGTAAAAACATTCAATACAAAATATATATATGTGATCATATCATCGCTGAGGTAGGCATTCCCATACTCAAATCAAAATTGACTAGAAAACTAACTAAACTACTCTGATATAAGAATGATCTTGTAATACATCACAAGTATAGACATATGTAGACACAGTATGGGCGCAGCCATCTATTTATGAATAGTCCACTGTATAATGAATAACAAAATTCCTCCCAGCCTGGATGGTGGAAACTAGATCCAGGGTCTTGATTTCTACTTCCCGAAATAATACGATTCTATCCATGTGAATGAATGTGTCGAAGTCGAACATGGTAGAAACCACTTGATTACCAGTCAATGATGTAAACTGTTAACAAGTGTGAGAGAAACCACCAGTAATGTCAATGGGTCTCAAAGTACTCAGTACAATCCATGAAATGTGAATAGATGAGTTGATGTCGAACATGTCACGGAATCCTTTGATCGAAGGTCAATGATGCAACCTATCGTCGAAGGCGAGAAACCTGCCATTGAGGCATGCAGATTTCAAGGTACTGACAATTTCTAGATCATCTTTCTAGATAATGAGTTGAAGTCGATAGAAAGCGATCCATCGTAGGCAAGCCCACAACACGAAATCATATATCAAGTTTGAAGAAATATGTTTGCAAGGACTGACTCAGGGATGGTCAAGATGGATGACAGATATTTTACAGATGAATGATTTATTTGCACTGACCTCTTGAACACATAATGACACTGCAGATGGTTTGGTGACAATTGAGCCAAAGCTAATACCCAAAAACCGGCTGAAGACTTTCAATATGGTTTGATTAACTGTTAGGCAAAGGATTTCCCAACCGAGGTGAACAAAAAGTGTTGTGTTCAAGAGTGGTTGAATGCTTTTCTGAGACACAAAGTATAACAAACAGGTTCATTTTTCTCTCTTTTCCCCCACCATTTCTGGCAAGTACCTCTTTATTTTTGACAAGCTTGAGGAGGATAACATTTGTTTGGTTATAAGCTCATCCTTCGGATGAGTCCAACTTAGTTTAAAATTCGAACCCTAAGAAGGAGTGGTCTGTTCCTTTTTGTAATTGAACAGGTCCTTTATTGTTAAATTTTAATGAGTCCAGTATAGGAGAAACTCGGTGTTTTTCAATTTTAAGGAGTCAGAAGAAAAACTTAAGAAAACACCATGGTTGTCCTTTTTCGTAAATTTGTGTCTCCCAAGCTCTAAAAAGTATAAAATAAAACTTGAGATAACCACTTGATCATTACGATCAAGGAGTACTTTTCATAATTAGTGTCTTTGATTCAAAAAAGTAAAAAAGTGATCAAGGACACATCATTTTATAACCAATATCGAACTTGAAACGACAAAAGCCCAGCAATATTTTCATGTTTATACAGTCATAAAAGAGCTAGAAGTGGACCGTCTTTTTAATTCTGTTTTAACGAGCTTAAAAAGAAAAAATCAGCAATATTTTCATATTTGATGAGTCAGAAAAGAGCTTAAAGAGGACTCAAATGTTTTTTGTTGAAAATGATCAATTTTTCCTAAAAATCCCGATATTCTGCACAAAAACTCAAACATTACTCATACCTATTTAAAATAAATAAAAATGCATCAAAAAGTTACCTTTTTAAAGTAAAAAATAAACAAATTAAAAATTCATTTATTCAAAAAAGCTTATAAAAAGGGCTTTTGTAAATTCATTTTTACCGTTTGACTTCAGAGTGAGAAAAAAGAGCTTTTGGGTAAGAAACTTCCTGTGAAGATTGCGGAAAATCCGTCTGTTGGAATCGAAAACCGTCACCTCCAGGTAATCCACATCACTTTAATCTTACATTTCAACTGTTTGAATTTTGTTTTTAGGCTTCTATTTTTATTTTTAGGAAAAATTTAGTTTAAAAGACTGCTCACAAGGGTCCGCAGGCACAGCATGCGAAACCTGCAGACCCCGACTTTTTCCTACAAAGGAAAGAGCCAGGGGCCCACACCTGCTATTTCGGCAGAGTGTGGACCTACACACTATCCCTAACTGGAGAGTGCGGACCTCGCGACATAGGTTTTACAACTTTAATTTTTTCAATTCCCGCCCAAAAACTTTGAATTAAAATATTCTAATCCACTTTTTCTTTCAATGTAGGATATACACAATGCTCAGTTGGTAGGAATGGGAGCACGAAGATGTGGACCTTGCCGAAATTAATCATCAACCTTCAATATATGCATTGAAGGCATGTGGGTTATTTAAATTGTGGGCCATACCTGGCATGAGGCCCAAGTAGACTTTTTGCAGTGGCTGGTGGACAGATGGAATATACAGGACCAGTGTTTCATTATTGGTGGCCACCAGCTCGAAATGGAGCCAGAGGATATTTACTTCTTGACTGGTTTGCCCAAGAGAGGTGAAAAATTGACTCTATTTGGGACTAGGCCAGGTGGCTAGTCTGTCGATAGTCTCCGGCTAGAGTTTTGTAATGACCAAACAAAGGACAAAGGGATTGATATCAAAACCATCTCCCGTCCTGAACTCAAAGTGATTGCATTTATTGTCGCCAGACTCTGCAGAAGCGTAGCACTGCATGTAGGCACCGGATCCCAAATGCGAATGGAAATAGACCGTTATCGAGGCACCATTTTCAATTGGTGCGAAGCTGTGTTGGCTAATGTAAAAGGCCAACAGAGAGGGAAAAACGAGGGTTGCGGAGAAATGGCGTGTTTGGCTAGGTTTTCCCTGTGTTCCAATGGTTCCCTGGACGGCACAGCATGGGCAAGACTCATCTCTTTTGCGTCTGGAACCCCTGGCTCCGATATTATTGTGGACCTGTTCACCATTCGGGATCCGTTCAGCTCAGGTGCAAAAAAGGTCATTCCTGGCGGGAGAGAAGATTTTGGAATAAATGATTTATTCCAGGTTTACTTAACGAATGAAGGTGCCTCCCAAAAACCCCATAGAACCATAATCGACGGCACAAATGGATACGCCTTCTGGTCAAAGGAGAAGCAATGGCTTCCACTGCTTGAGACATCATTTTCAAAGTTTGTGAATATCCTCTGCTCTCACCCAATCCGTTTATGGGTAGGGAGATGGGAGGATGTGCGGCAAGCGTTTGATGAAAAGCATCACCAAGATTTGGGCTCATGGAGGGGCCTGAACTCAAGCCACACGCAGAATAGATATTTTGGAGAGGCTTTGAGAAACCCTCGTGAGAGGCAGTGTTCAGACGCCGTCCAGCCCCTGCTTAGTCCTGCAAAAGATGGCGCCGCGAAGGAAAAAAAAAGAAACAGGCACAAGTTGGGCTCTAAGCAAGCTGTACATGCACCAGCTTCCTCACATCTCATATCTATAGAGGAAAGAAGAAATCGGATCATTCCGCATTCCAGATCTAGATCAGGATCATCTCTGGCAAAACTCTACTACAGTGGGTTAGCCTGTCGGATCTTGTGCAGGACCTCAAGCATGCTCTGGATCTCAATATTGGTTTACCCTTTGCAGCTCAACGACTTCTCCACGAAGGTAAACAACTCAAGGATCAACTCCCCCTGTCTTTTTACAACATTGTGAGAAATGCAACCATTACTGTTACCCTTCGTCTGAGAGGGGGAGCTGAAGGACAGTCATCCTCAGCTAAGACGTTTTCTTACAAAGACGACGTCCATGCTCAAATGCCTAAGAAAACAGCTCCACCAGCTCAGGCTCCCAAGCCCTTTCTGGTGGAAAAAATGGACGAAACCCCCTCCATTGAAATCATGCATCCATCGCTAGATGAACAAACTCAAAAGTTTGCAGATCATGCCATCATTTGCAGGTTCAATGGGCTATGGCCATGCACAGCAGACCTCTACCAATGGCTTCACTCTAACTGGACCAACAATTACAAGGTTTTGTTATGCTCAAAAGGCTTCTTCATTGTAGTGTTCGCCTTTGAGGAGGATTACCAAAAGGCTTTAACTTCAGGCCCATGGTTCTGGGGCTCAGCAGGTTTATTCCTCACCCCTTGGTTCCCAGATTTCGATCCCGCAACAGCAATCATCACCAAGCTCCCTAACTGGGTCAGACTTCCAAATCTCCTGGCACACCTATGGCATTTTGTTGTATTCCAAGGGATCGGCAATACTCTAGGACGCCTTCTAGACACAGACATTTCTAGAGGGGAAAAGGGCCTTTACACCTTCACCAGAATCTGTGTAGAAATAGGTATGAGCAAAGGTCTCCCTGACCAGATCAATCTCAAAATTGGAGACTTCCATTGGACTCAGACCCTAGATTACGAGAACACAGCCTTTCGCTGTCGAAGTTGCCATCTCACAGGGCACCTTCAGAGTTCTTGTCCCACGATGGCTGCCCAAAAGAAGAAAGTCAAGCCTAAGCAGAAATCCAAAAGCTGGAAGCCTCATGATCTTCCCCCCATGGATGACTTTGATTTTAGCTCGGATGAAGAGGAAGAGGATGAGAAAGGGATGGAAGCAAAGCTAGCACAGGATCCGCCCTCGACCGATCCCAAGGATTTATCTGTCCAACCAATCTCACAGAAAAGAAATCATGAATCCTCCACCTCGGATTCAGACAAGGAGCCCTCCCCGCCAGAATAGCGCAGTTTGCAAATCACGCTGGTTCAGCAGTGTCCTCTGGATTGGGTCAAAGTTGGAAAAAAGAAAGGGAAAAAATGCCGAATAGTTGATTCTACACATGTTGGGTAGAATCCTCTGTTCTGCTCTTGCTACTCTGTTCTTCTTGTTTCTTCTTGATCAGTTCAGCTCTCTTCTCCTCTTCTTGTAGGGGCCGAGGTGGATATCCTATCCTTTCCAGCAGCCTGTGTTCTTGCCTCTCTTGGTTGTAACTTCTGATTTTACCATAAGTTCTCTTAATAGAATTAGTTTTACTGAGAAAAAAAAAAATTTAAAAGGCCAACTGACTAGAGCAAAGAACGGACAACTAAAAACTTTGGATATGGTTTCTTAGTTGTGAGCTTTGGTCTAGAGAGGGTCCCAATGTTGGTCGCACAACATCTTTTCGTTGGATCTGGACTTCCCCGAGAGCCCAAGCTGATGTGCTGGGTTGCAGTTATGGCCCATCATCCTAAGGAGGGTTCAGAGGTTGTTCGATTTCCTCCTGAGTATTTTCGTTGGTTGGAGAACCAAGTTTTCATGATTCAGGATTTCCCTTATGCTGGGATGGATTATCGTGGTGACCCAGGCATGGCTCTTCCACCAAGAGAGCAGTGGGATGACTCAGGTAAAATCATTCTCAACATTTAAAAAAAAAAAAATTGTTTTTAAATCGTCGAAAACTGATAGTAAAAAGTTTCAAATGCAGATGTGGGTCCATGGTGACTAGCCACTCTCCGGCCCTATGAGAGGAGACACCCAGCTGCGACAGTACTAGCCCCACAGGACGAATATATAGAGACCTTGGCCGAATTGGAAAATCATCTAAAGCGTTTGACAGCATACATTCCGGAGACTAGCATAATGACATCCCTCTTATGTTACAACGCTATGTGATTGGGTTCCCAGGACCTTTCAGGAGGTTCCTTTGTAGGGTGGCCTGAGCAGTGGTGTCTTATTGTGATCATCACCAGTGATAGGATGAACACCTTTTGTAGACTCATATGACATTTTTGCTTTTTGTACTATCATTTTTGCCAGTCATAAGGTGTTTTTCAACCTATTATCGAAGACGATGTATATTTGACACACTTCTATGCTATGCTATATCACTATTACTAGCTATCTTATAAAACATGTTATGGAATGTTTTTAAATTTACTGCTTGGTTATTGCATATGTCTATTTAACATTCGAGAAGCTATTGCATCTGCTAATGTATTTAAAAATCTTGGAATATGCTGATATTCAATATAGTCAAATTCACGTTCCAAGAGACGAACTCTCAAAAATAATCTTAATAACACTGGATTTATAATGGCATAAACTCTATTAATCTGCAACACAACGAGTTCAGAATCTAACCTCACAATCAAACTCCGAATCCCAAATGAGATGGATTCAGATAATAACTCAATCACTGCACTATACTCTGCAATGTTGTTCGTTGTTTGACCAAGGCTTACCCCATGCATAGATACCAACTCATCAGAGGGTGAATAGATAACCCAAGCTGCAGAAGAAATGTTACATGTATTACGACAAGCACCATCAGTGAAACCAATGTATGTTTGAAGAGACGTCGACATCTACAATATCAAGAGTAAAATCAAGATAAGCAGGAATAATGATAAAAACACTCTCTAAACTAAGCACACCTTTCTAATCTAAAACACACCAGCTAGAAAGAAAACTAATCTAACTAAAATCTCCACACCCAGATTTAAGCATAATATCTCTTCAGATAAAGACCATTTCTGGGCTTACCTAAAGAGACACCGTCAAAATCTACCAATTCATAGGCCCCTTTTGCCAACTTTCGCTTAACAACATAAGGACCATGCCACATAGGTACGAATTTTCCAGCCCCTAGCTTATCATTTGCTTGATCATATAGTAAGACTAGGTCTCCTTCCGAAAAATTATGAGGTGTAACATTTTGATCGTACTGAGCTTTAATTCGTTTAGCATGAGTTTCGATTGCTAGTGCAGCATCATGTCGATTCTCATCTAGCTGAGCCAATTACAACAAACGTTTCTCCTCTTCGGAAGTGGCTGGGAGTAACTCTATGGCTATTTGCAATGACGAGATTTTGCATTCAATGGGTAACACAGCTTCCAAACCGTAAACCAGTTGGAAAGGAGTGAAACTAGTTGATGTTTTTACTGAGGTTCGATACGCCCAAAGCGTTGAAAATAACATGTTATGCCAATTCGACCTATGAATACCAATGATTCTTCGGATCATAATGACTAGAACTTTGTTGATGGCTTCAACCAGACCATTAGCCTGTGGGTAATATGGAGTAGAACTATCGTGATGTAGGCCAAGTTGATCTGTTAGTTCAGTCATCATGATGTTTCGAAAATGATGCCCATGATCAGTGATAATCGCTTGTGGAACACCGAATATAGTAATTATATGATTGAAAACGAAAATTGCAGCAGTTTTTCTGTCTGCTGAAAATGTAGGCATCGCCTCGACCCACTTGGTAAAATAATCTACCACAAGGATGATATACGCATGCCCCCCGGCCGAGTGAGGGTTACATGTAATAAAGTCGATACCCCATTTTGAAAAAGGACCGACGACAATTATAGGGTGGAGAGGAGCAGGTGGAGCGCGCATCTTTCGATCAAAAATTTGACAATTATGGCATTTTCGGACCGCGTAAATACAATCTTTAAACAAAGACGGCCAGAAATAGCCAGCGCACAATATCTTTTGGGTTGTGGCATACCCAGACATATAACCGCCACACGCTCCAGAGTGACAGTCATTTAGAACCTTTTCAACTTTTTCATGAGTTAAACAACGTCGGAAAACAGAATCCACCCCACGATGATAGAGTGTATCTCCAATGATCTTGTATTGTTGGGATTGGAAACGTATTTTTCGTCGCTGAGATCGTGAAATTTCAGGCCGAAAAGATTAGGTTTGGAGATAAACTATGATATCCCCATACCATGGATCAAGAGTGTTGATAAGAAACAAGGATTCATCTGCAATGGGCTCTTCCGCCACAATTTCAGTATCAGCATGCAGGAAGTCACACATAAACTCTGCAAAAACTAAAGATTTCTTTTACTTAGATTTTTCAAATTCCAAGTCAAATTCCTGCAGGATAAAAATCCCTTTGGAATACTTGCCCCCTAGCAATTTTTTGGTCAAAATATAGATCATAGGGTTACAGTCAAAAATTACAGTAGTTTTGTGTAGTAAGATGTAATGACGAAATCTTTGGACAGCTTGAACAGCTGCCAAGGCCAATTTCTCCACATGTGAATATTTTAGCTCAGTTGGATTCAAATTTCGACTAAGGTAGTAAATTAAATGTTCACTACCGAGTTCATCTTCCTGAACTAACACCATCCCAATGGTGGAATGAGAGGCAGCGAGATACAAGAAGTAATCCTGGTTGTAGTTGGGAGGACGCAATAACGGTGCATGGGTCAACGTGTGTTTAAGTGCATAAAAATATTTGTCAGCTATCTCATCCCAAAAGAATGAAGTATTCTGTTTCAACAACCTGGTAAAACCCTTTGTTATCTCGGCGTAGTTAGGAATGAATCAACGTAAAAAGTTTGCTTTCCCTTGCAAACTTTGGAGTTGGCGAAGAGTCGAAGGAGGAGGCAATTTGATAATAGCTTCAACCTTCGAGGGATCGACACGAATTCCAGCTTTCGAAACAACAAATCCCAGTAAATGACCCATTTCTATACAGAAAACACATTTATGTGGATTCAATCTAATTCGATAATGCCTACATCTCATAAAGATCGCTCGTAAATGAGTGAGATGATCGGCTCTACGTAATGAATGGGCAAGTAAATCATCGAGATAAGGTTGCACAATGTGCTTGATGTCATGAAACGCATAAGACATAGCTCTTTGAAAAGTTTCTCCGGCGTTTTTCAACCCAAAAGGTAATTTGCAATAAGCAAATGTCCCCCATGGACAAATAAAAGCCGTTTTTGGTTGATCAGCAGGTAGAATGTTGATTTGATTGTAACCGGAAAAACCATCCATAAAGGAGAAAATTTCACTGTCGGCACAATCGTCAATGATTTGATCAATATTAGGAGTTGGGTAATTGTCTTTGGGACAAGCTCGATTAATATCCCTATAATCGATACATATTCTTATCGTTCCTTGCTTTTTGTTAACAGGAACAATATTCGATACCCAATCCGTTAAGGGAATTGGATAAATGAAACCTGCTTTAAGTAATTTTTCAACTTCTACTTTAATAGCAGTAGCTTTTCGCGGGTGGATCTGACGCAAACGTTTCCGGATGGGTTTAACATCCGGGTAAGTTTTGATTTCATGAACAACAATTGCTGGATCAATTCCTGGAATTTATTCATATGACTAGGCAAACACATCGCGGAATTCTTGAAATATGGCCTTATATGTTTGAAGTTCATTTTCCGTATAGGATGCACCTATATGAATGTTTTCAACAATTCCTGGTTTAACTGAAATGTCAATTGGAACCGTTCGAGAAATATTTCCCAAATTTAACTCAGAATCAGGATTTTGCAATGGATTCTGTGGTTCTTTGACATAATCAGTTGTAAAAATAGATGAAAAATCATTCTCAAAGTGATCAAGCTCAGGTAAGAATGAAGATCTGTGATGAAGATCTTCCCATGGTAAGTCATCAACATACAAAATTTCATGAATTTGCTCATCAGTATGAACAAGCTCGGAAAAAGTTGTTGAATCTGAGTTTGATGTTGAAAGTGATTCTCCATGGACCACATTCATTAGATCAATTTTGGTTGAAGAAGGGTCAAAAAACGACTGTACAACCTGATATGCAATTTCATAGGGACTCAAAGGCATCGCATCACCAAATGAATCCGCCTCAGATTCGAAAGGTATGATCCAAGGATCATCATAAAAAATAGTGTCTGATGAAATCATATGAATGGTTGCAGTAGAAGACGATACGTTAGGAGGAAAGGAAAAAGTTCCTAGTAAACCAGAATCTTTAACCAATCCTACCCGACATCCTTATAAGGGATAGTTGTTTCGCCAACATGCTGGATACTTTCAGAAGAGGCTGGGTCGGATGAAAAGTAAGTTAGCTGGTCTATAATTACGATCTTTCCATTATGAGGAAACTTTATAAGCCGAAAGACCGATGAAACAACATCAGTCATAACGTAAGACCAACTACGACCCAAGAGAAGGTTGTAATCTAGAGGGGCATCAACCACTTCCACATCTAGATTAACAATTCTGCCTTCAACCCCTATAGGTAAATCCTATAGAATGCCAAAAGGATGGAACCCACGGCCATCAAAAGCCTTTAGAATCATCGGGGATTGATTGAGTGTAGGAGAACCAAGCGATCTCCAACACTGAATTGACATAATACACGTAGAAGCTCCCTCATTAATAATAGTCCTAAAGCAAGGTCTGTTTTTGACTAACACTAGAATCTGGAAAGCCATTTGATGAGGTAAGCGAGGTGTACTATTTTCTAAATCGAAGATTATAAGGTTCGAGTCCTGAATATCAACAACTCCTATAGCCGACAATAGCAATTTACGCTGTGCTGGACATGATTGCAGCACCTCCAAAGCCAACATTGTTGAAGGGGAAATAGCTAAATCTTCAACAATGTTATAGTTCTAAGCAGCTCTCGCATGCGGATTGAAAGCTGACTTTCAAAGTATACCTTTAGCAGGAAGTTTGATTACTAAGTCTGGGTTAGGTTTCTCGATCTGTAGCGAATCAGAACCAGGAGTTGAAGTTGATGGGTTCGAATTAGAAGATTCTGCTTCCTTACCACCAACAGGACTTTTAATTCCATAATCTTGCGATCGTGTCGCAATCCTAACATGGGACATCATCATTATGGGTTCTTCCGAGGCATTTGAGGAAGAACCTATCATCTTACTATCTTGACTAGGAAAAGGATCCTTCAAGACAGCAGGCGTTTGAGAACCTTTGACGATTTTCGCAACCTCAGCCTGATGAGGGTAGTCTCTTGTAAAATGCTCTTCATCACAAATGAGACAAGGATAACGAGGTTTACGTTTCTCATCAGCAAATTCTGTTTTATCTGATTTCTCTTTCGAATTTTGTCTATTTTTCTTCTTCGTCTTCTTTTTACCACCGGATTTTGATTTGGCCATAGATGATTCTACGACATGAATATCAGCAGGAATTTTAGTGGAAGAGTCTCCTGTTGGGGAATCTGGTAAAGCTATGATAGGAGAAGAATTATTTGAAGATTTCTTCTTACTTTTGGTGTTAACTGAACCAATCATACAATCAGCGGCATGAGACCCTGAAGGAGCTACAGTTATTTGATTTTGTTTCGGAAGGTTGAGGATTTTTTTGTGTAAAGTACCTGACTGCGTATAAACGAGGTCAAGGTACTGAGCTTGAGCAATCAATTGCTCTTCAGTAACAACTCCTGCCTTAGCTAAATCCTCAATGATTTTAGGTAATAATGATTTAACAAACCATTCTCCTAAGATTTGATCCGGAATAAAAACTTTCACTAAACGTCATCGACGTCTCCATTCATGAATGTGATCTGAAATATAAGTGGACGTTGACTGTTTTAATGAAATTAATAATTCCGTGCCATTGTCATATCTGACAGGCAACTGAAAATGATTTAAGAACGAAGTGGCTAACTAACTAAAATTATAAAAAGAGGCTCGCGGTAACTCAATGTACCACTTGGCTACAAGACCAGTCAGAGTGTGTTGAAAAAGACGTAAATGAATTGAATCGTCTATAATGGAGTTAGATGCACACCAGAGGTGATAAGTCATCACATGGTTTGACGGATCCTCTCCTGATTTACCTTCAAACTTTGGGATATCACTGGGAAACTTATTCAGCATTGGCGGCCAAAACGGAAGATAATTAATCGGATCGTTCGTAAGGCGTGACAAATCAGGCAATTCCAAAGTTGCAATGAATGGTAACTGATGGTTAGGGTCTCGAAAACCATGGGTCATAAGACCAGCCCTAGGAGGAGGATATCCAGGATAACTTGGAATTGGAATTGCATTTGGGATATTATATCCTCCTGGAAAACCAGGATTAACTGGACCGTACTGGGGTTGTTGAGGTTGCTGATAAGTATATCCAGGGTACGGTTGATACTGGTAGACTGGGCTTTGAACAACATGACTAAATTGGTACTATCCCTGGTACGGTTGATAAGTAAATTGAGGTTGACTTGTAACAACTGTACTTGGACTAGGTTGTCCTACAGGCATCTGAACCAAAGTCTAAATTGTAGGTCCAGACTGAGTAAAGATGCTTGAGGAGTTGATACAGGAACAGTAGAAATCGAAGCTGTCGATACTCCAGAAGTAGGTGGGGTAGATTGAACAGAAACTGCAGTAGTTGCAGCAATTGTTTGAGGCGGAGTTTGAGGTGAACTTGGTCTAGACTTATGAGCTACACCAGGTGCAGAAGTTTGAATGGTAGGCTGGACAGGTTGCTGGGTTGAACCAGAAACCAAAGGTTGTCCAGATTGAGATGACAACTGCAGATTAGGTTGCAAGATCTGTTGAGATTGAGATGGATCCCACACCATATCCATTCTGGGGTATGGACCCATAGAAGGTTGAGTATATTGAGGACCATAACCAGGTTGAGGGTAGGTTTGATAATTCAAAGGTACATTTCCAGCTCCTTGGACAAATGATTGACCTGAAGGTGGTTGGAAACCTTGGGTTGGGTACTGACCTTGAGGTTGATAACCTTGAGGCACGTATTGAAACTGGGGTTGACCTTGAGGTATATATTGATACTGGGGTTGACTTTGAGGTACGTACTGAGTCTGGGGTTGACCTTGAGGAATGTACTGTCCCGAAGGTATGTACTGTCCTTGAGGTTGCCCCCCAGGCGGTAACTGGGTACCTTGAGGTTGCCCCCCAGGTGATAATTGAGTACCTTGAGGTTGCCCCCCAGGCGGTAACTGACTACCTTGAGGTTGTGGATTTGGAATAGTACCTGACATCATAAGAATGTCTTCTACACTCAACGATTTAGTTCCGTTATTACCAGTTGATAACCCATGTTCAATGGGTTGAGGAGATGCTCCTAAAAATGTACCAGTAAGTGACTGATACCCAGAAGGAACAGAAGGACCGCCATATAAAAATGTTTCCGAAGATTGGGAAAACATGGATGATTGTCTCAACATATTCAAAGGAGGATAATAACCTCTAGGTGTTGGATGAAAAGGAACTAGAGGTGGTGAAAAACTAAGACCCGAATTTTCTAAAAAGTTGGTCAATGAAAGATACCAAGTGTCCCTCCTAGGTGGACTGTAGAAAATTGATTCACACTCCCTAAGTTCTATAGTTGGTTTATTTTCAGGGATAGTTATACCTTCTTCCGGATTAACAAGTTCTTCAATAGCAATAAGTCTAGAAGGAAGATTTTGGGTAATGATCCTTCCAACCCTGGGTGAACCAGGACCACTGGAAGTTGGAGAAGCAAATACTGATGATGGAGTAGCAGCAAGTTCAGTTTTAGGCTCAGAAATTTCAGGTTCTTCAGCTAATTCACTAGTAGAAGAAAAACTACCAGTAACTTTGGAAAATTAAATTGGTTCGGAAATATACTTTGTTGCTTGAACTTGATAATCAGGATGAACAACTAAAGAAGATTCTCTTTCTTCCAGTGACCCAAATCTACTGTCACTAGGAGTTACAAGAGCTCGTAGCCCTTCACGCTGGCTTGGTGAATACTCGGGAGGTTGCCCCTGAAGTCTACGGGATTGTCTCAGTAATTCAGCCACGATTAAATATTTTAATTACTTCACATGCAAACAAATAAAAATCTCAATAAAACCACCTAAAGTCTCTAAAGAACCAAACAATTTGAATCACACACTTAAAAAATTTAGGAGTTAAAACCACACACAAACATTAACTTTCCGTACCGAAAACACTAGTTGGTGATGAAATCCAACGTCGCAGAATTCAATGCAGAAAGGGTGGTTGGAACAGTTACCCCGACAACTTGCTTAATGAAACAGACTGGCACAAGTTTCTTCACTAAACCATCTCGAGTGAAGAGAACCCCCCAGAGAGTCCAAGTGAGTCTAGTCGACGTCTACTCCAGGTACAGTGGGATCTTCCCTCCACTGTCACCTTAGGAAAGAATCCTATAGATTATGGTCACTATGGTTACCAACAGAAAAAAAATATACCTGGGGGACCAGTTTGTGATCTGATACACATGCAAGGGCAGAGTAACAAAGCTTAATCCCCTTGAAGTCTCCTTGACATAATCCAAGGTTTACCAACAAGTGACCCCAGGCTCCTCAACAATGGTTAATCCGAGGTTTACCATTTTTAATACGTGTATATCTTCTATCGTTCCCAATGATGAAGGATTGATTACCCCACTGGTTCGGATATGATCTCGTGCTTGACTCCTTTAAGAGGAGTTTCCCAGAGCATAGATGTAACAATTGGAATTTATCTCCTACCACAAGATATAGCTACTTGTTTGTTTTAACTATCTTGGAGAGTTAATTACTCCCTACTCCAAGATACTAGCCTAAGCTATGTTGGTGATAAAGAGCCCTAGAAATAAAAGGATTGCTAGATAAATTTTACTTTAAGCGTTATTTTTATTGGTTGTTTCTTAAGTCAAAAGGTATGGAGATGAAACTTTATGGTGTGAAGACTCGACTCCAAAACACTAAAAATGCACCTAATATGATGAACAATTCTTTTTCTTCAATGAATTTCTAGCTAAAGAAAGAGTTGAGAATGCAATTGCTTGAAAAATAAATCTTTCCTTAACAAATAAATGAAAAGAAAATCTTTTTTGTCTTTTCCAACAAACTCAAAATGAGACTACTAATTATGCTCACGAAAAATGTCCCTTTCTTTTCAACACTCAAAAACTACAAAAATCAATTTCTTTTCAAAAGAGATTCTAAAATTTCTAGAAAACACTCAAAACTATGAAAAATCTTATCTTGAGATCTACAAATTCTAAAAACCTAATTGAAGCAAAAGCTTACAAATTTTCTTTTTGAGGACTTTGTACTTAGTTATTCAGCAAACTAAGGACTAATTCGTTCAGAATAACAAATGAATCAAAAAACACCCAGCTATGCTTTCTTTTTTAAAAATGAAATTCAAAACTTTCCAACAAGTTCATTCAAAGATTTGCAAAGAGAAAACGAGATCTATTTCTCACCAAGGGAAAATTTCACAAATCGGTCAGACTCATTAAGAAGACCAGCAAAAACCAGGGTAATATGAGGTTTCTTAGGCTTCTAAACTCTGAGTTACTACAAAGACCAAACGAAAATCAAGCCAGGCACGCAAAACTTCTAGAAAATCACCTAAAACCAAAATGCCAATGGAACTCACCTACAAGAAGTTTCTGACAAGACACATGCAGATCTGGGCAGAGGCTAAAAAACATAAACAAATCCTAAGTTTATCTAGATGAAAAGATTTTAGGTTTTTCAAAAATTTGACAGGGTCCACAGGCCTCTGGTATAACCAGATGCGGTACCGCTCTGTGTAGTAAAGCAACAGTGCGGGGATGTCCGCACTGTGTTACAAGCAGAACGTGTGGTCCTCTTTCAAAAGCGTGAAAAACAAAAAACAATTCAGAATCTAAAAAACTACCCAATCCCACACACATCAAGCAAAAACCAGAAACAGAGAAAAAGTTTCTCAAGTCAAAGTAAAAGTAAAGGCAAAAAACCAAAATGTACCTCCCCAGTGGAGTCGCCATTTTGTCGGCTGGATAAATCGTTCTTGCAGACAAGACCGATCTCCCTAGTATCTACAAATATCTAGCGACAAGTAGAACAAGGAAATCTACCTTTCTCTAAATATTGCGATTTATAAATAAAAACTAAGAGGTGTCTTTAGACCCTACCTTAAGCCCAATGCCAGTTTGTGGCAGCCACGCTTCAACTGTTCGAATGAGCTTCCTTTAAAGAACCTGCAAACACAAACAAGCACACATCAAATAACACCTGCATAGCCAATATAATAAATCATATTCATCATGGTGATCAAGGAATCCATGAAATAAACCATAAGAGACAGCTTATTGAGAAAAATAAACTTGATTGTATTAACTTTGAACAAAGAAGAACTTTACAACCTTGGTGCCTTGATGTTGTACAAGCTACTCCCAGGGTCCAAGCGAGAATCTCCTCTACTTTGACAAGCTTCACACTCTTCCCAATGAGATCAAAAGGTATGTAATCTCTCCTCTCAAGCTCAATTAGGAAGTCTAAATTCCAACAGCATTTACCCTCAAAAATATTCAGCTTTCAACCTCTCTAGTAACCAGCCCAATGCCTCATTTTATAGTGCAGAGGAAGGAAGTTACAGGTCCACCTATGAAGGGATAGAGTCCTCCTTCAAAGGGATAAGCTCCTCACATCAAGGGGTTAGCTCCTTTAGTTATGGGGTGCATGAACATCAAAGGAGCGAACTTGCCACCTCAAGATTCCCTCTAGAAGCTTCCAGAAATAACCCAAAGTGAGTTTTTAAAAATATACTTGTGCCTTTTTTACTTTTACACGGGTCTGCACCCTTTACACAGAAACAAAGTGGGCAGGTCTGCAGGGGACATGACCAGGGGGTGCGGGACCGCAGGTAATGCTAAGAGAAAGTGTGGAACCAGAGTTTTAGAGATTTTCAAGGACTTTCTCTCATTTTTCAAGGCTTGACATGAAGATTTGAGGTTTAAGACTTGCATAGGAGGAAAGTATGAGTGGTGATAGACTCACACTGACTGCAGAATGTCATGGTGATAATATTTTGTGTAGCAACACCCTTTTGAAAAAAACCTAGATGATATAACCAAAATAAGCACAATTAGGAGTCAAGGAGAGTTCAAAATGGGAGAGGTAAAGTCTGGGAAAGTTGTCAAAATTAGGAAAAATTGAGCCTCAATAGAAGCCACCTGTTAGATTTTCAAGAGGCTGACATGGAGTACGTGTGACATCCATCTCATCTCCTTAGCAGCCCGCCACGTGCCATTTCCAACAGCTCAAAGTTTTGGACACTGCAGAGCTGCTATGCAACCTTTGTACACTCAGAAAAGCAACTTTGGGTTTTTTTCTATTTTGCTTCATGATGATCATGTTCAAAGATATGTTAGTTTTTTATTTATAAAAAGTTTGTTTTTAAAGACAAAAAAACCACTTTGTTTTATGATTTTAAGGAAAAGTATGTGGAAAAACAATAGTTTTCCTCCTTTAGTTTTGAGAACGATCCTCTGTTGGATCGAGTATGCATTGAATCTAGACATGATGTTATCCTATGTAAAACTATATATTTGGATAATGAATATAGATAAGGTTGTTGATGGTTCATCATTGTGTTGGTGTTATTTTCCAAAATTTATGCTTGTGTTATCAATTCATGGTGTAGTGCTTATGTATTGAGGGTTATCGATTCCACTGTACAATGACTCTTATGGTATGATGTATGGGATTTTTTCTGTTTACTATTCATTTATTCTATTTTATCTCTATGTTTTATGAGTACTTTGATCTCATTTGATCTAGAATTCAGTTTAGCTATTCTCTTTCAACATTCTTCATGTTTTAGATGAAAATGAAATGCTATGTACTCATGCATGTTATATTGTTTGTTTAGTCTCTCTTTCTCCTATATAATTAGCATTGTCTTATTGCAGAGGAAGAATTTGTTTTGTTTTATTTTATCTCCTCTATGCTACAACATGTCATTGTATCCCAATTCATTCTTAAAAGCCCTTGTAATAGTTGTCAGTTTACTTGCATAAGTAAATGAGTAAAAGGATAAATTGATCATGTGTTATTACCTAGCTGACCATTCACACTTCAACCAAATATCTTAAAAATTCATTTTTTCAAAACTGGTCTTTGCTATAAATTTGTGCTTTAAAGTCTTTATATTTTTGAGTGATGGAACCCCCTCTGGTTCAAAAAGACCAGACATTCAACCAAAAGAGGTTTGTACTTACCTCTTAATTTTCTCCTTTTAGCCTGGAGGAAACTACAGAGTGTTAACACCCAGTGCTATGCAAGATGCATCGAAATGTACATGAAATTCCTTATTCCAATCCGGAAAAACTAAGGTCGATGCTGTTACCATCTTCTCGTTTAGTAGATCCAGACTCTTCTGACATTCTTCATCCCATTTAAAAGTGAAATATTTCTTCAATAAGTTCTCCATTGGCATAGTTATCTACTCGTACCCCTTTATAAACTTTCTTTAATAGTCAGTGTGTCCAAGTGTCATGTGTAGTTGTCTCATTGTTTTTGATGTTGGCAATTCACAATGGCTACTATCTTCAGTGGATCCACCAGCAAACCCTATTTGCACACAATATTCCTTAATAGTATGCCACAAGGCACACAAAATATACATTTCTTCAATTTTAGTGAAATTTGATGTTGCCTACATGTATCCAGCATAAGCCTTAAGCTTGCAATATGCTTCTTTAATAGCCCAAAGACTATCCAATCATCAAAGTAAACTTCCAAGAATTTGTGTATGTACTCCTTAAATGTTGTGACTACAAATCTAGAAAATATCACAGGCACATTCTTCAAGCCAAAAGGCATCAGTGTGTACTGAAATGAGCCCCACTCTATTGCAAAAGTTGTCTTACATCTATCTTCTGGTCCAATTCTGATCTGATGGTAACCCGAAAATCCATCTATGAAAGAATAGGCCTTATGACCTCCTACATTGTCTAATACTTCATTTGTAAATGGTGTATAGAAGGGGTCATGCACACATTCATCATTTAGTTTCCTCAAGTCAACAAAAATTATTATCTATCCCTTAGTCTTATTTTCTTAAACTATCATGGGACTTACCCATTCAGACTCTTTGACAGGATCAATGATCCTTCCTACTAGCATTTTGTCTAATTCTTCCTTCACCTTTTCCTTTTATTTTGGATTCAACCTATAGGATCTTTGCTTCACAAGCTTTGCATCAGGTTTCATAGGGATCCTCATAACTCCTAGGTCCCCTAATATTCTCTTCATTACTAAAAAATTTGTAGGGAATAGCTCCTGGGATTCCTGTAGCAGTTCTGTGATTTTACTAACTATATATGCATCCCAATAGTCTCCAATCTTTGTGAACTATAGATCTTCCTCTGTCCCAATATTCACTTTCTGTGTTTTTACTGGTTGTGTTATATCCGATATTTCTAGTTCTAGTCCAACAACTTCGCGATGTCCTTCTGATTTTGGTATATCAATATTGCGTGAACCTTCATCTTCTTTGGCAGTGATATTATAACGTTCAAATGCATTTTATAACTGCGTAGCCCAATCATGCTACCAAGTTAATGGAGCTTCATTCTCCAAAACCTTTGCTCTAATTACCTAAAGAGTCGAGTCTATACATGGGCAATCATTTTCAAAACTGAATGTTAGTATGAACCCTTCAACCAAATATATCCAGTGCGCAGTTCCATATCGCAGTTTTGTTTCAAGATACCAACTCATAGGAATCGTTTCTAGTGTGTGGATAAACCCATGTACACACTCTTGTTCTGGAATTTCTTTCCAAACTGAAGTGCAATGTGTTAGCGCTTGAAATTTCACCTCAGGCTGAGAAAGGTAAACCTCAAGGCAACATCAAACCACTTCGCCTCATAGCTAGCCCTACGGGGCGGGAGAGGGCTCTCTCCGGTCTATCTCAGTGAGATCTTCAATGGATGAGATGACCAATAGGGTAACACTGATTTTAGGCTAGTAAACTGATCAAAAAGGTTGATTTGGGGTTTTTAGGGTTTTTGGTGGCAAATTGAGGGAATGGCAATTTTGGGTGCGGGGATTGGACACAGTTTCTGCAGGGGGTTCTTTGGGGCGAGGTAGGAAACAATATTGATGCCTTTGATAGAGGTGGATGGATGAGAATGACTGGTGAGGAGTTAAGGAGAGCAAGAAATAACCTTGAATTCCCCTTAAACAGTTGAAAACATTGATATTAAGCAAACTTAAAAGCAGAGCATGACAGTCATGAATTCTACTTTAACACTTCATTTGCCTAATTTGCAGAAGGAAAAGTAAGGAAATGATTCACATAACACACTTACAAGTACAAAGAGAAACACACCATCAATACATGTGACCACAAGAATCCCAAAAAGGACTGCAAAACCCTGGTCTTCCTTTGCCAAAAATTGCAGAGATATAGTGAGTAATACAATAAGAGCTTCTCCCTCAAGAGTCCAACCATGAAAATGAGCAAGAAAGTACATAATATAGATCATATAACCTCTTTCCCTGCCTCCATGGGTTGAGCTCACTATCCTAGGAGCTGTTTCAACCAATTCTAAACTAAGCACTGAAAACTAGGCAGTCAAAACAACTTGCCTCTATAAGCTAGGAAACCAATTCATTCATTTAATTTTCACCTTTTTCATGAATGAATCTTCTAGAAGAGGTACATAAGAGTAAAAAGTGTCAATAAAGTACAATAATTACATCAAATAAGATAATAATCCACCCCAAAAAGTCAAAGAGGGTCAAACTGCGTTTTTCTGAGCTGTACAGTGAAATCTGGAGAAGTTTGCCTCACGGGTCGCGCGCCTCTGCTTGACGGGTCGCGCGCCTTTGGGACCACATTTGGAGCACTTCTAGGTGGCCAAATTGAGCAAGAGTAGGCTTGTTGGAAAGGTCTATGAGTCTAATTTCCAAACCAACTGGAATTTCTGAATTTGGTGGTCATTTGCCCCTCCAAAATTGCAATCTCCCAAGACTACTTTCTGCAACTCAAAAATGTGGCAGAAAGTCAATTTTTGCTTGTTTTTTGACTTTCTGGAGGCCCAAAACTTCATAAAATCTCAAGTCCATTGATGAGCATGTGTAACTTTGCATAAAAAATCTGGAAATGCTGAGTTTTTGCAAAATGGAGTTGCCAAAATGAAGGGTCGCGCGGGGGGTGAGACCTGTTAATGGAGAAAACCTGTAAATTGCCTGAAAAAACCAAAATTGACCCAAAATGCTCAAAATTTCTTGGGATTTGTGCTGTGGCTGAGCTATTTAGTGTCTTGCTCCTTCAAGGAAGCCTGGGCCAAAATGTGGAGGGGATCGGGCCTCTTTCTCCTTTTTTGTGCATTGGCCAACCGCCTTTGGAACATCTTCATCTTCGCCTTGCACACGTGCATTCTTGCCCAATAATGGTTCTTCATGTTCCGGAGCAGGCTCAACTTCTGGTGTTGACTCACGGTCATCACTTTGCTCATAGTCGGTTTCGTTTTCTGACATGGTTTCAGGGGCAAAGTGGCTGAAATGTACTACTGCTTCTGCTTTGAAACCTGCTGTTTTGAAATGTTGTTTCAAGGGGACAAGTAGCACAAGGGAAATGTTAGGGAAGGGAGACTTGGAAGGGAAATTGGGAAAAATATATGAAACAGGGGTTAAAGAGAGGAATCATGACATCAACATCATCATACAATTTCATTTGCAAGGATGTTATGGAAGGTAGGGTTTAGGGTGTAATTTTTTGATTTCTTGGGAAGAGGGGTAGGGTTTAGGGCTTTTCACATATTTGGAAGGGAAGTTTAAATAAAATGATAAGGAATATGTAATGGGAGGTGGAAAATAGGAAAGAAAAAGGGATACCTCAAAACAGCATAATAAACCCTAGCAATTTTGACAACTTTAAGCCCAAAAGCACAATGGAGACTTTTACTTGCAAATGAAGACCTTTAAAAATACAATCATGATCTTCTTGAACTGTAGCAAGCAATAATTTTTCATGATGGAGGGCCTACCTTGCAAAATTTGGCAATTTGTGGCTCCTTGGTGAATTTGCAGGCGGTTTTACAAAGAGGGCGCTGACGGGTCGCGCGCCTCACCCAACGCGTCGCGCGCCTCTGACGAGTCGCGCCCGTTATAATTTTGCACTGGCGGAGGGTGCCTGACGGGTCGCGCGCCTCTGACGGGTCGCGCACCTGGTCTGACGGGTCGCGCGCCTGTCAAGCTCACAAATTTCACTCAAACTCTCTTGCAATCAGTTGCTCTATCACTTGGATGCATAATGAGGCTTGATAGAGGGATATTAGGGCTTTTATAGCCTTGTTTGAATTAATTTCATGTCACAACCCACATGGTTTCCTTTTATCCTGAAATTGGTTGATTTGATGCTTTTCTTTGATAATTTTTGCAGGGACAGCATCTGAGGGATCTTGACAAGGGAGCCAGGGTTACATGCTGTCCTTTGAATAATTTTGAATTTTTACAATTTTTACAAAATTTTGAGAAATGACCTTGGCTTTAAAAACAGGGTTTTTAAATCCAAGGTGAAAATTAACTGCACAAGATAGAATCTTTCGAAGAAACACTTTGAAAATCATCCCTCTGGCTTGCTGGGCACTTATTGACCTTCAGAGACATGACCTTGAAAACAAATTTGACCTCAACCCTAGACGTAAAACTTTT